>OZ005734.1:286429927-288949618 GCA_963930755.1 Eudasyphora cyanicolor | reverse complement strand
GAAATGTGCACAAATTAGCAAAAATGTCTTTAAAATAAAAATATTTTATACTTACAATTAAGACGATTTCCCTAATGTTAAGTACGAAATGTCTTTAATTTTTAAAATTTACTCCTCTCTATACTGAAGACATCACCATTTTTAATTTGTGCATATTTCCTAAAAAAATAGAAAATTCTTAATGTTTTAGGTGATTTTTAATTATACTTTATTTTTAGGGTTTAGTATATTTCAGTTAAATGTCTGTAATTCAGATTATTTGTTTATTTCGATAATTCTATTGCGCCATATCTTTAAATTAACACTTAAAATTGAAGAAATTGTCTTAATCAGGTATTAAATTTCGTTAATATAAAGAAGTCTAAATCTTTAAAATAAACGCATTCCATATTCATAATTACGACAATGTCTTTTATTGTATGTACATATATAAAGAAAAACATTTTTTTTAGAAAAGCGCACAAAAACAAATTGTATATATCCTAATTTTAAAAACGCCTTAAACTGTAAAATAAGCATATTTCATACTTAAAATGAAGACACTGCCCTTGAAATTAAGTAATTTTGTCCTAATTGTAAGATGGACTTTGCATTAAGTCCATCTTACAATTAATTTTGGAAATTTGTATTTGACTTAATAATAAAACTTAAAATTAAGACAATTTCCTTAATATTAAGTATGAAATGCCTTTATTTTAAATATTTACTCGTCTTTGCTCTGAAGACATACGAGTTTAATATTAAAATTAAGGAAATGTTCTTAATTTTAAACATTAAATGCACTTACTTTAAAGATTATGACGTCTATGACGTCTTTAGAACGTTTTTTTTTTCAAAGTAGTCCAATATAGGCGTACAATAATATACTGGAAAAGTGCAGATAAAGAAAAATTATAAAATAAATTAACTGTAAAGCTGCGAAAAAGAAAAAATATTTTTTTAGAAAAGTGTACAAAAACAAACTAAACATAGCAATTTTAAAATCGTCTTTAACTGTAAAATAAGCTTATTGTATACTTAAAATTAAGACAATTTCCTTAATATAAGTAAACCGTCCTAATTTTGGGATGGCTCTTATGCAAGATTTTTAAAGTTTGCAATTTTTTTTGGTGTAGTACCATTCTGATGTGTTTTACTAAACAAAGAATTTAGGAAACGAAACATATCCTAATTTTAAAAAAGTATTAAAATGTAAAATAAGCCTATTTAATACGTCAAATTTAAACAATGTCCTTAATATTTATTTTAAAATGACTTTAATGCAACATTGTCAAAGGTTGGAAATTTTTTTCGATGTAGTAACTTTTAATCGTGTTCTACCAAAATAAAGAAATTGACTTTAAAACAAAAAACAACAATTAACTGCAAACAAATATTTCTATTTTGGAATAGCGACAATTTAAAAACAAAACCATTAAACAATTAATTACGTTATAAAAATGCTCGTAATTAACAAATCAACAAATAAAACTATAATTTTTGTAAAAAAGAACAAATTTTACATATTAATTAAGCAGTAAAACTGTGAGAGAGTGCTGAGAAATGCAAAATACATTTTAAGGTTTAATTGTTGAACATTTTAATACATATTTCTTGAAACATTTCCAAAAAATCCTATGAATAATAAAAACAATTAACTACTAATAATGACGTCATAAATTTAAGAATAATGGACTAGGAATATTTTGTAGAAGGTCAGAGGAATTGATGAATGTCGTAAAATTTAAAAAAAAAAAAAACAAAAGCAAAAATTTGGGCACACGGAAAACTGCACTGAGAAAAAAGAAGCAGTTATATTTTCATTGTGTGAAGTATAGCATGATCCATTTCGAGGTTCTCTACTTTTTTTAAGAAAAAAAAACCGAAAATTTAAATTGAATGGGGAATGTTTATTATCATTTGAACGAACATTCTTTGGCATTTTTTTTAAGTTTATGTCTATCGAATGTTGGCCGCGGCTACGTCTCAGATGGTCCATCCGTTGAGTCCAATTTTCGATGACTCGTTCGAGCATTTCGACTGGTAACTGGCGAATGACACGCGTGATGTTTTGCTCCAAGGCCTGAATCGAAGCGGTTAGACTTTACATATCCCCCACAGGAAAAAGTGTAACGGCGTGATATCACACGATCTTGGTGGCCAACCGACCGGCACAAAACGTGAAGTTATCTGCTCACCGAAGTGTTCTCTCAATAAATCCATTGATTGATACGATGTGTGGGAAGTGGCGCCGTCTTGTTGAAACCAAATGTCGCCGAGATCAGGAGCTTCAATTCCAGGTATCAAATAGTCGGTTATCATGGCACGATAACGGTCGCCATTGACGGTTACGTTCTCACTGGCATCATTTTTGAAGAAATATGGACCGATGATTCTGGTACGTCGGATCGGGAATCGGTCAATGGCAAAAAGATAGCTCTTAACGAGAGCTAAAATATTGTTCATGGGTGTCAAGGTCGTGGGTCGACTGGAAAGTGTTTTTTTGGATTTAAAAAAATGGACTTAGCGCAATTGGCGAACGATTATTTTGATAATAAAACTGAATAATTTGTAAACGTTGTTCAGACGTAAGTCTTTCCATGATGAAATGTCAAACAATACTTAACAAAAATTACATGACAGCATGACACGACTCACACGTGATCTGTCAAAAAAAGGCTATTGAAAAAAGTATCTCTACTTAGATAACCCTTTATATGAAGTTGTTATATTTAAATTTTTTGAAGTACAGCTTTTCCCAAATTTTTGGGAAAATTTAAGTTCAACCTCTGAGTAAAGAATAACAAAAATTGCACGAGGCAGAATATCAATATTAAAATATGTTTTCTTATAAATGGCATTGCCACATTGCTATGTTAAGGGGAAATGGCTTTGCATACACTTCAGGAGATAAGTTCAAGAATATTGATCGCTTTAATATAGACTTGATTATTTTACATAGTTATTTTAAGAGATCGCTGATTTTAGATCAGTTCAATTAAGTGAAGCAGTTCGTTAAATTAATTATCCAGCTTATTTTAGATCACCAGCTCATTTTAGTTCACCAGCCCATTTTAGTTCACCAGCCCATTTTAGTTCACCAACTCACCAGCTCCTTTTAGTTCGCCAGCTAACTAGTCACCATATCAATAGTTCACCAGCTCAATATTTCACCAGCTCACTAGGTTACCAGCTCACTAGTTCATCAGTTTACTAGTTCATCAGCTCAGAAGTGCATCAGTTCACTTTTGTTCACCAGTTTATTTTGTTCAGTAGATCACCAAATCACTTTAGTTCACTAGCGCATTTCGTTCAACAGATCACCGGTTCAAATCAGCCGCTGTTATATAAATGTGATTAGAACATGAAGGAAATACGTTGAACGAAATGACATGGTGAACTGCTGAACTAAAATGAACGAGTTGTATGAACTACTTCGTAACGTTCATTAAAGTGACCTGTTTAATTGAACTAGTTCGTTCGGGAACTACACAACTCTACTCTAATACTAACTGACTATATACTCGTATATCTATTACTACGAGCGAATCTGTATTTCTGGGGGCGAAGCAAACCCTAGCATCTTTTTTAAAAAAATTAAAAAAAAAAAATTGACAAAAGTTTGTTTTTTTGCCATATTATTGGTTTATTCGAAAGAGCAAAAATTCCCATTATTTATGGAATAAGATTTCGATCATGTTGTTGCATTGGCTGGCTTAGTAGTAGGGTGTCATATGAACCAAATTTTACAATACCTTGGTGGTGGTTTCTGGCTCTATATAGCTCAAGAATGACTTACTCGGTATTCGCCTTAAGGGCCTGGATCGTTAATGATTTGTTCGTATAACATCGGTCCTTCACCGACCTCCACAAAAAAAACTGACGTCAAACCGCAGCTCCAAAGTGGTAAAAAAAAACATGATGCCCCACTTTTAGTATGGGAGCTTTTGAACTAATTTGCACTTATTTCCAATTTTTTTTCGGAATATCCAGATTTTCACATTTTTTTTAAGAAGCATTATTTTAAATACTATTTGATTGCCGTGGATATAGACGGTTTAAAACAGCTAGCCTTATTTTCATTTGTTTTTCCAAATTCCCCCACTGTGTTTCGAGTGGTATATTCGCCATGATTCGCCTACCTTAGCGGCTACTCCATCCAGCTGGAGAGCTGCACAAGAGCAAAGGAGACATCGTCTCGTTCATAATCACATCTCCATCAACAACATAAAGCTCATCAACTGCCTATAAATGTTGTTTCTTTTTTTTTTTTTCTCTTATAATGATCACAATGATGACGATGATGATGTTGATGGCGTAGGTCGCCGCACAGTGGCTTTAATTGGAAATTTCAAATTATCCAAAAATAATATACATATATATATATGGGGGATTTCATGCTAAGTGAGTGAATTGTTATAACCGATGTTTTCTGATCGGGTTGAAACTTGCACCAAGTTTAGTACTATTTTATAGTAGTTAGACACAAAATTTCTATGAGATCCGATTGAGGACTGTCCGAGTTGACATTTTGGTCAAACGGCCCTTTTTTCCATCCATATACTGCATTTAGAAAATTTTGCCCAAATTGTTTTCGATAGCTTTATTAATATTTAAAAAATCGCAAAAATATTTGTTGTGATTTTTTTTGTGAAATTAAATCCGGTTTTGACATTTTTGTCAAAACTCTTGCTCAAACAGAAATTACAGATTCCAAAACTATTTTTGTTAAAAAATATTTTTAATAAATTTTTGTAAACTAAATTCTACAATATTGCACCATTGTGCACCATACACATGACAGTTGATGATTATGATAATGTTGAGGTCGATGATAATTATTATTATCGACAAAAGAAATGTTATTTTTAAATTATATACAGAACTATATTTAGAATAGACATAAAATAAAAAAAGATATGTGAAGTGAACGCGAATTATAAATGATGAAAGAGTAAAGGAAGAAAATAAAAACAAAACTAAAAAACAACGGGAAATAATATAGAACATAATAATTAAAGACCGTCATCATAATAATTATGAAATGGAATGAATAAAAAACAATGGAATGAAAGAAAAACAAAAAAAGTGGAACTTTAAAGAATGCTCACAGGAAGCGAAAACAAATTATATAATAAAGAAAATTAAGTGAAAATTAAAAATTTTAAGATATATTAAAAAAAGGCAGCAAATGAGCATTTCCCAAAAAATTAAATGATATCAAAAAAGTGGAGAAAAATTATTCGAAAATCCTTTTAATAATATATTTTTGTAGAAGGCAAAATAAAATGTTTAATATAAAAAAAAAATGAAAAAAACATCGCAATGTAGCAAACAATGTATTGTAATATTTTATAAATAATTTATGGCTCGCTCTACACACCATTGATTATTTATTATTGTTATAATCCACTTTTGGAGGGATGGCTAAAAATAAACCTAAAAAATCTGTAAAACAATAAATGTGCCAAAATAAACATTTCGTGTAAGAAACAAAAAATGAGTGAATTTTAATAAATTAAATTGAAACTGCAAATTTTGCTGTGTGTGTCTGTGTTTTACAGTGAAATAACCCAAATTTCCTTTCAAAATCAAAATCAGAAAAAAAATAATACAACCAAAATGCGCTAAACAAAAGTATTCTAAATAAATACATACACACACGCGGCTGCAAAAGTATATCAAGTGTTTTTCCGCTTTACATGTATATACAGTTTTCTTTTTCAAAAAAAAAAATACAAACAAACATCAGATTTCGCAAAATCTATCACCGCCTGTTGCATTTTTTGTGCAAAAGAAAAAAATGATTTTTTTTCGGTAGGAAAAATAAACAAAAAATAAAATGAAAATATGTTTGTCGCCTTCGTCGTCAAGACGGACTACGACGACAACTTCTTTTTTCAATGTGTGACGTTTTCAATTTTCCAAAATATTCGGAAAAAAGTGTTGTGTGACTGATTTGATTGTGTATGCTGCAGTTTTTTTCTCTCACTCTCTCTTTATAGTATATCCTGACATAAAAAATATAAAAATATTGTTTTTTCGATTTTTTATAGATTTCCTGTTTTTTTTTTACATTTATATATATGTGATCATTAGACAATATTTCTTTATTAAATTCTTATAGTAAAAACAATCTTTCAATGCCTTTGCTTGCTTTGTGGTTTATTCGAAAATATATCTTTTTGTCAATTTTTTTTTAATTATTTTTCCTTTTAAAATTTGCTTCAACATTTATGGATTATTCGGAAATTTCCTTTGGTGTATTTTCTCCGCAAAATATCGGTCAATCACATGACGACAGGCCATTTGTTTCCAAGGCTGTGTAAAAGTGAAAAATTATATTTTTGACATATATTTCTGTTTAATATTTGTATTTCTGTTTATGACGTTGTCTGTGATTTGTTTCACGAAACGTTTCAAGTTTCGGTATTTTATTTTTGGCAAAATATTGACAGTTACTTATATTTCAACTGCGTCAACATATCGCTATTAATTTGCCTGTCCAATTACCCAAGGTCTAACAAAAGGGCAAATAATATCATTATTCATGGACTAAATCAAGGCTATACATTTCGATTATATTATATCGATTGAGACCGCTTTCCTTTATGACATTAAATTCTGGAGATATTTGCCCACAAAGTTTGCTGAGAAATCCAAAAAGATTAGTTAAACGGGGGGGAAAGGGGAAAGTTAAAGATTTTTTCACACTTGAAATTTTTTTTATATATTTTCAAAAAAACAAGTTTGCTGCGATTTTGAAAAGTTTAGTTGTTGAAGCCGAAAACTTTGGAATTCAATCAACATCTCAAAGAAAGATATTTAGAGGAGCTCGAAACTCCAACTAATCTTTTTACCTCCTAAAATATGTGACTAAACTGTATCATATAGCAAAATCGTAGATAATATTGTATTAAAGCTCTTATAAATCGTGATTATTTTTTTATCCTCGCTTTAATGGAGGGAGGGTATACATATATAATTTGCTACTAGCCAAAAGTGTAACACGTCGAAGACGTGACCTAAGACCCTAAATATCTTCGCCGGAAATTCGTTTTGGACATTTTAAGTCATTTGAGCTATGTCTGTCCGTCCGTCTGGCCGGTGCGCACTATACTCTCAAATTTGGTATGTGATAATATTTGTTTCTATCTCAGGCTAAGTTCGAAGACGGGTCATATTGGTCTACCCCTTCTAGTACCTCACACACAAAGGACTAAAATTTGGTGAAATATTGATTCTGGTGCATTTTCTTTAAGAAGCAACACTTTCTTTTTCGACAAATGCGACCTTTTTTCCTTAATTGCATCACTTAAACGCTGCAATAATTGAACAAAATATTCGTCGTTGCTAGTTTTTTTCTTTTTGAACATAATTGATCAAAAGTATCCCTCGCGAGTACCAAAAAACGGATACCATGATCTAGCCTGCAGACGGAACTGGGGCCTAATTACCGCATCCGTTTCGTATCGTAATTCGATTACGTGAGATCTAATAGCTCTAAAATTTATGGGCAGATATTGATGAAATTTCAGCATATCGTTCCAAAGGCGATTCATAACTTATTTATATAAAAATAAGCAAAAAATAATTTCCCAATTTCTCGTTTTATGCTATCGAAAATTCAGATTACGATACGAAACGGATGCGGTAATTAGGCCCCTGGCTTCGCCTTCTTTGGACGCTATGATCCCATTCCAGTCCATTGCTTTGGCTGTTCCTTTGTCTCAGATGTGAAGTGCTGGACCAATATCTCATCCATACATTACGAATCGACGCAATTGGGGTGAAACATTACCAAAAATTCTATTGAAAAATCTTCACGACACTGTTTTTGTTCCATCGTGAGCAAACGGGGCACTCATCTTGCGATATATATCACTTTTTGAAATACCTATCGTTTCAGCTGTGAATATTCTTAACCGTTTCTGGCGTGGACACTTCAGTTGGTTGACAGCAGACTTGGCCTCATTTAAATTCTGCAGACTCCCTCAGAGTAGAATCTAGCTCGGCTTAAATGTTGGTTAGGCTGAGACCTTTCAAGGGAAAGTATTCAACAAATAAAATATATTTCAGTCGGGTAAACCTATCGGGTGGGATATTCCAGAACATTGAAAACATATGTCATTCTTTGTCAATCTAAAATACAAAATATGAAAGCATGTAGATGATCACTACATCCTCTGGCTCATCCCGTTACCTCTAAAACGCAATCTCTAAACGACGTCTTGTCATACAAAAATTAATCTCCTATAACTTCTTTATAAATATAACTTATGGTGTTTTCTTTTGTGCCCAAAAATGCTAAATTTTTTCAGCCTTTGGCCCCAAAAATTGCTTTTTGTTTCCATTTGGAAAAAAATGCATCACTGTGAAAGGGTTCCGTTTTCTTTTCTTAAAAATGTCGTACTTGCACTGAGCAAAAATGCAAGATTTCAGCCCTGTACCTAATTGAATTGGAGGACGCTGCCCTACAAAACAGATGTCTTCCACTTCAAAATCACCTCCGAGATAACTAATCTCTCTTATTTCCTTGCAAACTTTGTGGTCAAATATCGCGAAAACAAGCGCTAACCTAGAAAAACTACTAGCACCACTGGATTCAGCAATATTGAAATAGGTACACCATAGGGACTTCCTTGGGTTTAAACATCCCGCACAGCAACCCATCGGTACTCATTTCCCTGCCATTTTTGAGCTGATTTATGCGCTACCTTTCATCCAATCTAATCATTGATAGATGGATACAAATCCTTAAAACCCTGCCTTAAGCAATAATATATAGATACCTCCGTTCTAAACTATGCTAGTGCAAAAAGGTCGTTTTTTCAGGACCGGCGATTAATGTTTGATGATTTTTTGTCTGGAATTCCTTTATAATGAAAATCGAATGACCTGTACTGTTTTGTGAATAATTTTTTATTGGGTTGACAGATAAACACCAAATTTTGACTGTACAAAATTTGAAATTAAAAATGTAATCTCCCTAAAAACATGCTAAGTCGACTTAGCATATTTTAGAATGGAGGTATCGATATGTCAATGTGTGTCGCATAAAATCTGTACTTGGTTACCTTAATTCTGAAAGGGCATTGCAGACAAACGTCTGAAGCTTTAATTTTGAAATTTGGTGCGAGAGTAGTTCTTTTCGTTATATAAAATTAGTTAATTTTCTCCAATTTGCCGATGCATATTTTTTGCATATGCGAGTTTTCATTTGCATATGCATATTTGATTCAACATATGCACATTATATTTTGCATATGTTGTGTGTATTCTCTTGTATAATTTTTGCATATAAAATGCATACATGGAATATGCAGATTGCATCGAATTTTGAATCCAAAAATATACATAATCCTAGAGATTCCATATATCTCCGCTGTCTACTAATTACAAACACCAAAAAACAGTCAAATTCCGTTCACAAATGCCCTGTTGAAATATTCGTGGAGCAATGTTATTCATGCGACCCAGTGGTCGAAGCAATAACGATACCTGTAAAGATTTCAATTTGTATATTCATCTTTATTAACATTGTATTTTAATTCATATTTACAAAGTTTCGAGATTTTATTTAAGTATATTACAGCGAATAAGACCTTATAATATTACAATAATTATTACTTATTTTATTTACATGATAATGTTAAAGGAGTTTGACTTTTTATGTTGTTTGGGATAAGTTTTATGGTGTGGTGTGTTCTGACATAAATACTACATTTTTATGGCCAACATTATTGTAAAACTATTCCTCACGCTCTTCCTATTTTTGGGGGTCCATTATTGACCTTATTGTTTTCAACAAATTTGCTGAACATACTGCACTGCTCAGATGTTAAGAACACATATTTTCATATACCGATATGCAGCAGGCAAAAAGGGGGAAAATTTAACGCCGCCTAAAATAAAATTTCGATTTGATATTTCACAACGCCGATACACGCATATAAAGGGTGATCTAAGTAGAGATACTTTTTTCAATAGCATTTTTTGACGGATCACGTGTGAGTCGTGTCATGCTGTCATGTTATTTTTGTTAAGTATTGTTTGGCATTTCATCATCGAAAGACTTACGCCTGAACAACGTTTACAAATTATTCAGTTTTATTATCAAAATAATCGTTCAACAATTGCGCTAAGTCAATTTTTTTTAAATCAAAAAAAACACTTTCCAGTCGACCCACGACCTTGACACCCATGAGCAATATTTTAGATCTCGTTAAGAGCTATCTTTTTGCCATTGACCGATTCCCGATCCGATGTACCGGAATCATCGGTCCATATTTCTTCAAAAATGATGCCGGTGAGAACGAACCGTCAATGGCGACCGTTATCGTGCCATGATAACCGACTATTTGATGCCTGAAATTGAAGCTCGTGATCTCGGCGACATTTGGTTTCAACAAGACGGCGCCACTTCCCACACATCGCATCAATCAATCGGTTTATTGAGAGAACACTTTGGTGAGCAAATAATTTCACGTTTTGGGCCGGTCGATTGGCCACCAAGATCGTGTGATATCACACCGTTCGACTTTTTCCTGTGTGGATATGTAAAGTCTAAAGTTTATGCGGACAAACCAGCTTCGATTCAGGCCTTGGAGAAAAACATCACGCGTGACATTCGCCAGATACCAGTCGAAATGCTCGAACGAGTAATCGAAAATTGGACTCAACGGATGGACCATCTGAGACGTAGTCGCGGCCAACATTTGATAGACATTATCTTCAAAAAATAAATGGCAAAGAATGTTCTTTCAAATGATAATAAACATTCCCCATTCAATTTGAATTTTCGGTGTTTTTTTCTTTAAAAAAGTAGATCACGCTATATTTCTTTGGTCTGCTCTACTATAACACAGTACAACATTTTTCATATCATTGATTTGGGACTCAATTCTGAGAATTGGACGTTAAAGTAGCCCCAAAAATAAGAACTTCTGCATCATTCGTTTAGTCAAGTTGACTAAATTAATAATTTAATGGCCATACGATTTTTAACACGATAGTAATCCTTCGGTAACTATTGCCTTATTATTTCTTAAATAAAAATAGTGTGTAATATAATATTTTTGCGATTTTAATCAAAGAAAATCTTTGCAACATATTGCCAGATACATGTTTCTAAATTATTTTTTTTTTTATTTTCCTTCTTTCTAACAACAAAGAAAGACCTACACTTCTTTTAAATACCACAAAAGTAAATCTATCGAAACCCATTGTCGAGCACTGGTCTTTAAAACCGGCAAGAATTTCTTACCAATTTCAATGCTTTACCATTATATTTGCGATTTCAAATGAACAATAATCTCAGCAACAAGTTTTAAATTTGTTTTTACATTCCTTCTTTCTAATATCATAGAAATACCTTCTCTAAGCTATTTTGTTATAAACAATTTTATATCCTCCCCCGCCGCCGCTTTTTTTATGTATTTATTTACATTTCAACAACTTTTTCTTTGACACCCATTGATGGACTTTGGCTATCCTATTCCTGCCTTCCTTCGTACGACCACCCGCCTGACTGCCAGCCAGTCAGACAATTAATTAATATTGGCGCCTTTGGCTTTTAAAGAACTGCGAAATCAATTGAATTCCTTCCGATCTTCGAAAATAATCGTAATGGCAATCGCAATAGCATTATGACCCCCAAACAAATAATTAACAAATAACATTTTAATAAGTTTTGTTTTCGGTTAAAACGAAATCCATTCACTAGTCGACGTTTTTGTTTAATTTTTTTTTTAATTTCGTTTCGATTTCTTCTCTTGGGGGTTTTTTTTGTTAAAGAGATGATGATCGTTTGCCAAAAAAATTTAGAAAATTTTCGACATTGCAACAACTATACAAATCAACCAAAAATAACAGCAAATATTTTGTATTTCGCTTTTAAAAAACATTGACATTGAATTACTGACCAACACAGGAGATCAAGAAAATTTTCAAAATGAAAAAAAAACACAAAAACCGTTGTCATGCGTAGATAAATTTCAGATAAATCGGTTGTAGCAAAAAAAAAGAAACAAGAAAAAATTCGTATATTTTTTTTTGAGGAAAATTCATTAGGATTTACCTTTAGTTTTCAACAAACTACAAAGAAAAGCAAACGCATTGAAAGAGAAAAACCTCCGTGCTTTTTTTTAATTAATTTAGCCAAGTGATTAAATAATCGGTGAAAATTTCAGACGGACAAATTTCAGAAAAAACAAATCCTAATTAAAAATGCGATTTTAATAACAATTTGGAAACCAAAGGAAAAAAAATTCCCAAACGTGATTTGTAAAAACGAAAGAAAATAACAAAAATCCAGAAAAAACAACTTTGAACGTACAAAAGAAAATCGTTGGGTTTTCTTAGACAACTTTTGACAAAATTGTCCGTCAAGGCAGGCCAACAAACAATCAAACACCCCATTAATTTGACCAAACCTCCTCCGCCATCGCCAACGAAACATTGTAGCCAACATGTCCAACAACGAGTTAAGCGAGTTAATCGCTATGGGCTGTCCCGACCTTGTGTCCACCAACAACGGTGGACCTACCGCCTCTCACATAGTCGATGAAAAACGTCGCCTGAGTGTCAAACAAATGACCGCAACGGAACTGGCAGCCGCTCGTGCCGCTGCCGCTTTGGAGATTAAAACCGCCTTGGCCAAAGCCAAAGAAGCCGGCCTGGTTTTGAGTGCCCCGGCCAGCACCGCATCCCTAACGGCTAGCAACAGTGTAACGAGTTTCCACAGTGAACCACCAGCTGCGCCCAGCAGTCTCACCAGCAGTGAAGCGAGCTTTGGCAGTGGTGAACAACCTTTAACTCTGTCCGTGCACAAAGATAAATGGGTGCAAGAGTCCTCAGCCTCCTCCTCTCCCAAGGAGAAGCGTCAGCAGCACATCAATGTTACTTTAAACTCTCCTTCGCTGTCTGCCAATTCGGCAAGTCCTCGTGTACAAGAGGAAACAGATGACGAGGAGGAGGAAGAGGATGATTATGATCATTTGAATGTTAAGCAACATTTGCTACCTTCTTCACCGGCTCGTGATCGTATTACATCTTTACCTTCCATACTCGATGATGGCATGGAAGATCATTTCTTGTCGCTAAACTCTTCCAATGCTCCCAAATCTACAGCTGCAGGGGCCGCCTCTTTGAAGGCTCAAGAAAATGTCAACAAAAACCTCTCCTCCACCGAACATTCAGAGGAAAATCTTCACGCTGCTTACTTCAGGAATCCCTCCAGTAATTCCGAGATTTCCCTATCGAAAATCAATCCCGATCGTTTGGTGGCCAAAAGGCCCTCCATACTCGATTCTATAGAGCTACTGAGGCAACAACGTCGCGATCGCAATGATGATCGGGAGAAACGTTCCGACTCTTTGGTGGATGATGAACGTTTGCTACAACATGAACGCAGTGCTGCCCCCGATCGTTTGAATTCCTCCAGCAAAGATACCAGTCGACGCAATAGCAATGTCAGTGTCTTGAGTGATGTGTCCGTAACGGCCACTGTAACTCTACCACCCACACCGCCTCTTACCCCATATCCACTGGCCAAGACATTTTCGGCCCCCAATATGGAAAGGCGTAGAAGTAGTTTATCTAGCCTTTTCCCAGGACCTTCACCTTTGGTGGCTCCCGAGCCTATACTGCATACAGATCCCAAAGTCCTTGAAGATCTATCGAAAGAGCAAATCAAGGAAATTGTAGAAGATACTATGCGCCGTGAAATTCCCACCGGTAAACAAGTACATCGTACCAAAACCCCTCCGCCAGTTGGTGTCAGTCTAGGCGTTAATCTCAAAAAAGTCACTCCGCCTCGTACTCACATCACCGTTAAGAAAAATGAAGGACCCATGTTGGGTGTGGTTCTACGCAAAGTTGAGCGTAAAGTAGAACCCCAGAAAAGTATTCTCGATGATGATAAACCCCTGTATCATCTGTCCATAGTACGCAGTGATGGCAAGGAACACAAAACAACGACTGCATCTAAACCCAAGCCAAAACCAGTGCCGCTGCAAAAATCAGCCACTGTGGCCAGTAAACCAAATCCTGGTGGTATTTTGACAGGTCCTCAGGGAACTCGTCCCATTGCTCATCCCCCCACCTCTCAATTGCCAACTAAACCACAAAGACCTATGCCTGGTGTACCCATAACTATACAAAAGATCGAAGGTGACAAGATTATCATAATCAAGAAGATTATAGTGCCCAAGAACTCAAAAATACCGGAACAATATCTTAAGGTTGGTTCAAACGTGCTCAATGTTACTCGTCGTCTGCAGTTCCGTGTGGTGGTGTCAATCGTTGCGTCTGTCCAGTCTCAATGTGGCGTTTGCTGTTTTCGTCCGTATTTGTTTGTGGACGTTTTGAAAATATATTTGTGTATGTTTTCTTCGTTTTTTTTCATTTTTTTTGTACGTTCAATGTTTGTTTTCTATGGAAATTTTGTCTTTTATTGTTTTTGTTAAGAGAAAAATTTAAAGAATTTGCCAAAAGCTGAGAAATATCAGTCCAGCAGTCATAGATCCGGTAATTGGAATATAATCTCTGAATATATTATTTGGCGTTTATATTTATACATTTAATATTTGAGAAAATCGAATTTATGTATTTTATTAAGTGTTTTCTCATCCCTTGTTCTCTGTATAGTATCAAATGCATCTATAAAAACTTCTGTAAAACATACGATTGTTCTACAGTGTTATTTAAAGTACTATTAAGGCTTTCGGTGCACATGCAAACGTTATTCTATAAAAACTTCCAATTTCTTTTGCTGAAGTTCCTCAAATTTTTCATTGTTGGACCTGCAATTATTCATCTATAAATGCTGGATTCGTTATCATTGTTGATTCGTCTAAAGTGTTCGATAGGACCTCCTACTGTTCTCCAATAAAAAAAATCCTTTAGGACCCAGATCGATTCAAATATAAAATCAGCAATACGGTTTACAATAGTTTTTCTGCAAATTCTTCTTTACGACCCGCTATTGTTTTGCTATTTGGTGTTCGGTAGGACCTGCGACTGTTGTGCCATCAACATTTCTGCAAGACCTTCATCAGATCCGATAAAACTCCTTAAGGTTCACAATTGTGCTGCAAATAGAAACATCTTCAGATTCTACAACAGGTTTTCTATTACATCCTAACTAAAAACTGCAAATATTCTGCCATACATATTTTTTATCTTTTGTGGGACCTGCAATACTTCTTTTGGCCTCCAATTTTCTACTAGTAAGTCTCTTCTGTGGGACATGTTATTGTTCAGTTGTTAATTCATCTGTAAGGCCTGGAATAGTTCTGCAACAAAATCTTGAATCTTGCAATAAAATCTTCTATAGAGCTTGATACTGCCTGCAACTGTTATTAAAGCAGTTGTAGACCTTAGAACAAGTCCTGATATACATATTTTTTATGACATTCAATTGTTTGCTATTAAATCTATTGTAGGACCTGCAATACTTTTTGTGACTTCTAATTTTCTTCTACTAAGTCTCTTCTATGCAATATGCAATTGTTTGGTTGTTAATTTTCTCTGTAGGACCTGCAATAGTTCTGCAATTAAATCGCAATCTTGCAATAAAAACTTCTATGTAACAACTGTTATTAAATCAGATCTTTCTGCAGCTAAAGTCCTATTCGAACTGCACCTACTATGAAATCTTCTCTAGAACCTACAATTATTTTGTTATATCTCCTTTACAAATTTTAATTGGTCTGTTGTTAAGTATATATTCTGTAGGGTCTTCATTGTTTCCCACAAAGTCTATTCCTTTGGAACCTTCAGGTGTTCAGCTATTCAAACTTCTGTAAAACCTGCATGTGCTCTGCTACTTAGACTCATCTGTAGGGCTGCAATTTTTCTGCTATAAAAACTTTTGTAGGATCAATTGGTACAAATGATCTGGTATAAATAAGTCTTTCGCATCAGTAGAATAGTTCTACTACACAATATTCTGCAGGACTTGTCATAGTTCCGTTATTGCTGTTCTAATTTGTACTGCAAGACTTGTCATTGTTTTGCTAAAAGAATATATTTTTTAATTTCTTTGGACCTTGCAAAAATTTTGTAAACTGCTACAAAAACTTATTTAGGCCCTGCAATTCTTTTGATTTCAATCCTTTCGTTGGACCTGCAGTTGATCAACTTCTGTAAGATCCGTAATTGTTCCTCTTTTAAGTCTTCCTGCAATTGTTCGGCTTTTAAGACTTCCGTAGGTCCTACATTGCTCTTCAACTTCTGTACTATCCAATTTTTTCTTGTTTAAGTATTCGTTAGGTCCTGCAGATATTCAAGGTAGGACGTGTTATTGTTCTGCTAAAAGAAATTATTTAGGGCCTGCACTTGTTTTGATCTTAAACTTTTTTTAAACATTGGACCTGCAGTTGTTCAACTTCTGTAGGATCCGCAAATATTTTTCTCTTAAGTCTTCCTATTGTTCAGCTCAGATCCTTCTGTAGGATCCTAAATTGTTCTTCTTTAAGTCTTCCTTAAAACCTGCAGTTTTCCTTCTTTTTAAGTGTTCCTTAAGATTATGAGGTTGTTCTGCTTCTGTTGGACGTGTTATTGTTCTACTACAAAAACCTCTTAAGGACGTTTAGACTTCCGTATATCCTATAGTTCTTCAACTTCTGTAGGATTCAATATTGTTCTTCTTTTAGTCTTCCTTAGGACCTACAGTCGTTCAACTTATACGGTACCCACAATTGTTCTTCTATTATGTCTTCTTTATGATCTGCAGTTGTTCTGTTCCTGTCTGCAGTTTTTCTGTTGCCTTTAGTTGGACCTTTAGTTTTTGAACTTCTGTAGGATACGCAATTGTCCTTTTAAGTATTCCTGCAATTTTTGAGCTTTTAAGACTTCCGTAGGTCCTACATTGCTGTTCAGCTTCTGTAGCATCCGACATTTTTTTCATTAAGTCCTCCTTAGGACCTGCAGTTGTTCTGCTTCTGTAGCGCGTGTCACTGTTCTGCTACAAACACTTATTAAGGACCTGCAATTATTTTGATTTGAAGCCTTTCGTTGGACCTGTAGTGGTTCAACTTATGTATTATCCGAAACTAATCTTCTTTTAAGACTTCCGGCAATTGTTCAGCTTTTAAGACTTCCGTATGTCCTACATTGCTCTTCGTCTCTGTAGGATCCAAAATTTATTTTCTCTTTAGTTCTTCTTAGGATCTACAGTTCAATTTCTGTAGGATCCAAACTTTATTTTCTCTTAAGTTTTTCTTAGGAACTACAGTTGTTCCACTTCTGTAGGATCTTAATTTTTTCTTTTTTTAAATCTTCCTTAAGACCTGCAGTTGCTCTGGTTCTGCAGGACGTGTCATTGTTCGGCTAAAAAATATTTGGGACCTGCACTTGTTGTGATTTTGAGCCCTTCGTTGAACCTGTAGCTGTTCAACATCTGTAGGTGCCGCAATTATTCTTTTTTTAATTGTTCAGCTTTTAAGACTTCTTTAGGTTCTACATTGCTCTTCAACTTCTGTAGGATTAAACAATTGTATACTCTTAAGTTTTCCTAAAGACCTGCAGTTGTTCAACTTATGTAGTATCCGCAATGTTTCTTCTTTTTAGTCTTGCTTAAGACCTGCAGTTGTTCAACTTCTGTAGGATCCGCAATTGTTCTTTTGTTAAGTCTGCCGTAGGACCTGCTAGCGGTCATATTCGACTCATTTTGGACGTAATCTGGTATAAATTGCTCCTTAATTTTTCGTAGGAACTGCAGTAGCAGAATGCTTGCAGAAGCAGAATGCTTACAGAAGCAGAATGCTTCTGTATGACAAGTCATTGTTCTGGACCTTGTTTAGCTTTTAAGACTTACGTAGGTTATACATTGGTCTTCAATCGTATAATCCAGAATTTGTGCATTGTTCTGCTACTAGGTGATCCGTAGGACCTCTGAATGCTTGGTTTTTTTTATTTTTTTTATGACCTGCAGTTTTTTTTGGTTCTGTATGACGTTTCATTGTTCTGGACCTGCAGTTGTTCTGCTTTTAAGTCTTCTAGGTCCTGCAATTATTCTGCCATAGCAACTTCGTTAGGAACTGCCATTATTCTCACATAGAGTCTTCTGTGTTTCCTCCGCATGTCTTCTTCAAAATCGTCTATAAGAACTATGATTTAGCTATACCGTATTTTTGATTGAATTGTTCAATTAATTTTGCGAATGTTCTGCATTACAATATTACAAATCAAGCAGCATTTTTCTAATTTGTCATACATTTAAACGCAACACATTAAACACTATAAATAGTAATTAATTTTTATAAAAACCCTTGAATTATTTCCTCAATTTATCCTAATTTTCGTTACGATCGCGAATCAAATAATTACTCAAACGCAATGTAAATTCGGTGTTGATTTATATAAATGTTGTCAAATTAAAAGTTAATCTGTTTATTGCAAACAAAAAGCTAGAAACCTGAAACTATTCTCCTTTAAAAAAAAGTGAAAAGCTAAAATTTTCTTCTCGAAAAATATACTCTTTCATTATTGCAATAAAACCAAATGAGTGAAAATGATGATATCCTTAAACATAATAAGGAAACTAATAATGTCACCTCGACTGCCGCCACCAGCAACAACAGCAAAAACCTCATTAGCAATTGTGACACCGCTAAACAGTCAGAAACAACAGTAAAGACTCAAGGAATCGCAGAGTCCAGCAAAGTTAAACAAACCTCAAAGTCTGCCGGAGAAGCCTTTCCTGAAACGGAGGATTTAACTAAGAGTAATGAACAATTTGTAGAAAATCCCTCGGAAACAATGAATAAATCGCAGGCATATCAAATGATGTCGCCACAAATGGCCACTGTGATGTCGTCGAGTAAAGCGGAAACAAAGTCGGGTTTAAGATCTCCTATCTCCTCGCCGTTGGCCTCACGTAAGAATCGTGGACTCCCGCCGGTAAGTCCTAAATCTACTCCTCCCTCAGCGCGTAAACATTATCCATTGGCATATAATGCCTCAACGGGTACGATATCATCGCCTATATCAATACCGGCAGTGCCGCCACGTATGATGGCTGCTATAGCCTCCAGTCCAGCCTCAAGTCTATCGTTGTCTTCCTCAACATCATCGCCTTCTTCTTCGCCACCACCTCCACCGCTGCCATCAAGAGCTCCCAAAGTACCTTCAAATGGAAATATACATCGGTTGCTTAACGAAAGTCCCAGCAGTAGTCATGTGAAGGCAATGACAAGTGCGAAGTCACAGATATCATCCTCACCCAAATCATTGGGCTCCTCCTCAGGTGGAGGAGGAGGATCTAGTCAATCTTCCAAACTAGATTTGGATAAACTGATAGCTCAACAAAGGGAGCTGGAAGAGAAAACGGCTGCCGTTCAGGCTTCTACAAAATTAGATGCTTCCTTTTATGATGCCGAAATTGAAATGATGAATAAATATTTGAAGAGTCTACCCGACTATAGTGAATTGGATCGTAAATTGCATAAAGAATTTCAAGAATGTGAAGTACTCTATGATAAGCTGAAGAAAAGGCAGGCTCCTTTGACCAAATCCAATTCTCAGCAAAGTGTGATTGAAGCTCCTAAACCTCTGCTGAGATCTATGGAAAATCCTTTGGCAAATAATGGCTTGACAAAGTCCTCCTCCACCCATTTTCAAATCTCAAACTCCTCCAACCCAACAACTCCCAATTATGGTTCTGCGGGAGGCCAAATGCGCATACAGTATCCCTCAATATTTCAACAGAAACCTAAATTACAAAGAAGTATATCCAGCTCCAATATGCCTTATAGTTCTACTTCAAATGCAGCAAATCAACCCAATTCACCGGGTATACAGAGATCCAATTTCTTCGATCATGCAGCAGTGCAGGAGGAGAAAAACTCGGCCATGAATGGTTCCAATATGTCATTGAATAAACAAACTATGAATGAGTTTTGGGCCGATAATTTGGCTCAATCGCAGAAACGTCAAACGCCCAAACGTACTCTCTGGAATTATGAGAAAATCTGCAGTCCTGCGGTGGGAGCTGCTGGTGCTCCTTTGAAGGTGGATGCCCAGACAGCCAAGAAATTGGCCATATTTGATCCTACCGTGGCGGAGGCAGCACAAAAGGAACTGCAAAAGCAAACGAAGCCCACTATAGGGCATCCTAATAAATTGCAAAAGAATGCTTCCCTCTCTCAGCTGGACTTGAAGGTGAGACAGGCGGTAACCAAAGAAGATCTCTATAAATTAATTTGTAACGAGCCATCCTCTCCTAAGGCTTTCGAGAGTGCGGCTGGAGCAAATTTCCCCAGCAAAGTACCGGTTAAGGTGGGGAGCCAACAAGTTAATTCCGTCATTGCTCCGCTCACGGCCCTTAATAAAAGTGTGTCCATGAGTCATGTGCCGCAAAGTAATGTGAGTGTTATTCAACAGCTATCGTCTCGACAAACTCCCGTGCAACAACCTCCCGGATTCAATAACCTGAGACGTTCGGTCTCTAAAACCCATATACCTTGTTACATGAAACATTTGCCCTCGCTGAGTCGCAGTACTTCTAATAGTGCTATACTATTGCCACCGGATCCTAAACCCGTGGCAGAAGCTACAAATAAATCATTGACTTCTAGGGTAGCCAATCAATCTTTGGCGATGACCAATTCAATGTCAATGTCTACGACGGCGGCAGCACCCTATGCGTCATCTTCCTCAAACTCATCATCATCTGCCTCACCCAAAAATAATGAGGCTGCTCATCCCTTAAGGGGACTCCTGAAAAGTCTTTCTAGTTCTAATGTTTATGGAGCACCTAAATATAGTCCCTTTGGCAGCAATAGCGGCAGCAGCAAACAACAACCGCAATTGGTAACACAATCAAGTGATTCATCTTCCTTGAAACCATTAATAATGTCGACATCGTTAATGGCCGCGAATACAAGTGTCAGTGGAGGGGTTGCCGACAAATTAGGCTCTTCCGCTTTAAATGATGAAATCATGATGCTAAGACAGCAACAGCAGCAGCAAATGCAGCAACAGAAATTGCAGCAACAGGTACCTACCAAGCAACCCCCCAAGTTCTCCGAGTTCAAACCCAAGGAAACCTCAAAAAATTTGGCAGGAGAATCTCCCTCCTTGGAACGCAAGTCCGAGAAGAGCAATAGCACCATTAGCACCAGCAGTGTTACCGTCACCAATTGTTGCACAACCCATTTGCCTCACCTAACCAAACTGACGTCAACGTTTCATATACCGCCCGCGCAAGACAAGGCGGCGATTGCCTCGAACTCTCAGAACCACAACTACAATAATGCCGCCCCTGCGCCTAGCAGCAATAGTCAAGGTGGGGGTCTAAGTACAGGGTCAAATGTTGCATCGACAACCAGTGGCGGGGGAGCGAGTGCAGCGACACTAACTACGGCGACAGGTAGCGGCGGCGGAGGCTACAAGATCTCAAAAACCCAAAGTGCTGCCAATTTAGAATTGTCAAAGCGTCAGAAAGACGCCGATAATAAAATCGAAAAGACTTTTAATGAGGTAGTAAAGAAGAATCAACAAAAGCCAGCAGCAGCGGCGGCGACAACAACGACTGCTGCACCATCTGCCGCAGCAACGACAGCGACAACGGCGCCCGCCTCGAATGTAAGTGAAAAACCCAAACAGGAGCCAATAAATAACGAAATGAACCTGAACCAAACAAGCAATAAGTCAGCGGCAATTAGCAACAAGGTTAGCGAAAATTCGAATACAACAACAAACCCAACAACAGCAGCAGTAACGTCATCGAATAGCAATAGCAACAGTAACAATTCAAATACCTCACAAATCCCCGTGGCTGTGGGTAATCTTACTCAGATCACCACCAAGAAAAGCTATCCCATAGGAAAATCCAGCTCAACATCACAAATACCTATGGCCAATTATCAAAGGCAACATTTGCTGCAACCCATGCAGCAGCAGCAGCAACAACAACAGGCGCAGCAACATACTACCATGGACCCCAATGCCAATACGATTAATCAAAATTATCCTCAACAAAAGAAAACCTTTTTGAATTGGTCCACATTTGCCTGCAATACCAATGATCCCAATTATCAGCAGCAGCAACAACAACAACATAAATTGCAACAATGTAGTTCAGCCACCAATGTGGCTAAGAAAATGCAACATTTCCAGCAGCAGCAGCAACATATGAATCTCACAACCTTTAAGCCAGCAACGGGTCTTCATGGCTTTATGCAGAAAAGTAATAAGGAAAATAAATTTGTTAATCAGCAACAACAGCAGCAGCAGCAGCATGTTTACAATAACCAGCAACAATGTTTACCCTCACAACAACAGCAGCAACATGGTTCTGCTTTTGTGGTCTATCCATCCAGAACAAAAAATCCTCTAACGCATTCGGCCTCATTTTCAGCGGTACAAAGACCCATGACGGTACAGCTACATATAGGTAACATACCGCCATCGCAGCAGCAGCAGCTACAGCAACAACAACCACATCCACAACAGCAACCAAATCCTTTTGGCAACTTGATGCCGCAACATGCTGCCCAGCCTGAGCGTAAAATTCTACAAACCTTTGATTCCTACTATGGAAAGGCCACAGCGGAACAACAAAAATACTATCAACAAAAAGCCGCCAATGCCGCCAACAATGCTAATGTTGCTGGTTCTGGTGCAGCAGGAGGAGGTGGCATTACGCGTATAGTGCAGCAGCAACATTCACACTATCATCCACAAGCTCAACAGCAGCAGCAACATCATCCTTTAATGCAATCGGCTTCGGCCTCAGCCCTCAATTTCTATCAAACACAACAACCACCACCTCCACAACATACCACGCAAGTATTTCAAACTCAAACACAGCAGCAGCAACAACATAACTTTATGTATCAGCAACATGTTGCCGCCCACCAACAGCAGCAGCAACAACAGCAAACACCTGCACATCCGCATCCACATGCCTTGCAACAAAGTAGCTCTATGATTTTGTCGCAAAGCAAAGCGAATAATCTCATGTCGAAGTCAGCTCTAGGTTTACACTTTACTGAGGTGAATTCTTTAAAGTTTTCTCTTATACAAATTGTATGTGTGTGTGTGTGTGCGTTTCTAATAATGTTGCTCGGCATTTTCCATGTTGTATGTTCTTTACACAGAGACGACGGCCTTCCTTAAAAACAAACGCCAACTGCCCGTCCGCCCGCTCTGCATAACTAAAAAAAAAGATGTTGCGCGTTTCTGTAACATGAAATTCTGCTTGCCCATTGCATGAATGTTTCTGTTGTTGTAACAGCTACTAAAATCAAAAAAAAAAATAAAGGTTTGTGTTTATTCAGTTTTTAATTACATATTAACAATATATGAGTAGTATAAAGAAACGAAATGAAGCTGGTATGCCTGAATAAAGGCTTTATGAAAGAAAAGGAAAGCAAAAATATTCTAGAGTTCGTTATAGGGTTTATATCGAACTTCTATAAAATGTAATAAAATTTAATTTTTATAAAAAAATTTATAAATATATAAAATTGAAAACTACTTATTTTTTACAATATAAATTTAATAATTTGTAATTACATTAAGGGCCAACAACTGAAAATCCAGAAATGCTCAATTTTAGGGTAACATTAATTGCGAATTCACAATATACATAATTTCTACATTTTAGACTCTATAACGTGACAGTTAACTTGCGTATATAACTAATCTCAATATACTTGACAAAAATAGCGTATACTTGATTTTAATACCAATTTAAATTTGTGCGTATGATCGATATCAATCAACCGCTGAAAGTCAAAATATGCTTAACCCTTAAGTCTGCTTTGTTTGTTAATTGAGTCTCTTAACAATATAAAAACTACATTTTAGACTGTAAACATTAAAATCACCATTAGCTTGCTCATCCCAATATACTAACCATCCTCAAGTATGATGAATTACAATTCATAGTTAAACTTGGGCGTATGATAAATATCAATTAGTATGTATTGCGAACATGTATATACGCAGTTTTCAATTGAAGAACAAACCATATAATTAGATTACTTTTACACAATGAGCCACTGAAAATCTAGAAATAATCAATTAATTTATTGGATTAATTAATTAATTTAGATAATATGACTTATAATTTCCGTATTTCAATATTCTATCCAGCACAACGTATAATTGATTTTAATACATATTTAAACTTGGGCGTATGATTAATATAAATTATAATTATATACGCGCTACAGATTAGGTACTACTTTCATTTTCAATTTAGCAACAAACGCGGTCGAAAATAACACAAAGTGTAAAATTTTGTTCTCCTTCTCTTACTCTCATAATCAATATGGAAGTATTCTGAATCCTGCCACTGAGGCTTTCTCTTGTACTAGAATCAACCACAGATATTCCTCTGTACCAGAGTCAAAGTTTTGCTCTATACTAGATTCAAACACCTAGGCATTGTTTATATATTTATATCAACGATCGAAATATTAATATTTTAGTGTAGCCATTTTAGGTCACCCTCTTCACCAGAGTCGACCATTGAGATTTTCCACTATACTAGAGTTGTCGATTGAGGGGTTTCTGTAGTCGATCATTAAGATGCTGCTGTATACTACAGTCGGCCCTTGAGATTTTTCTCGACTTATGTGGTCAGTCTTTATAATTGAGTCGTTTGACCACTTAGGTATTCCTCTATATTAAAGTCGACCACTGAAATCTTCCTATCTATTCAGTCGACTATGGACTACACTTGAGTCCACCATTATATCGTCCTCTTCACTGGAGTCGACCATAGATATGTTTTTCTACACTAGAGTGGAACATTAGGTCCTCCTTTACACTGAGATATTTCTCTATAACACATTCGACAACTAATGTCTTCCCCTACACTAGAGTCGACCAATTCCTATATATAAATGTTGACCACAGAGGAGTTTCTCTATATAACAATATACGTCACGAGTTTTAACTTTATATAAGAGTCGACCACTGAGGTATATCTCTATACTAGAGTCGACCTTTGAGGTCTTCCTCTAATCTTCCTCTTTATACGTAAGTTTGGCCGTATCCTTCCCAAATGGCAGGTATATAAGACAATAACACGAGAAATATTAGGAATGACGTTAAAAAGCCAACTCTAAAGAAAGGATTGCGAGATGACCATTTTAGTGAGGCCTTTCTCTAAACTAGAGTCGACATATGAGGTCTTCCTCTAAACTAGAGTCGACCACTAAGGTCTTTCTCTATACTAGAGCCGACCTTTGAGGTCTTCCTCTATACTAGAGACCTTTGAGGTCTCTAGTATAGAACCCTCTATACTAGAGTCGAACACAGGGGTTTATCTACACTAGATTCGACCACTTAGGTATTTCTCTATACTAGAGACTATCTTTGAGCTTTTTATCTCTTTCAGAGTCGACCACTGAGGTGTTAGTCAGTGGTCGAGAGTTCAGTCGACCTCTGAACTCTTCCTATATACTAAAGTATATATATATATACTTAGGATTTTGTCTATTCTACATATAGTCTACCTCTGAGCCCTTCCTTTCTACTAGAGTGGACCACTGAACACTCCCTCTCTACAAGAGTCTACCTCTGAGCTCTTCCTCTCTGCTACAGTCGACCTCTGAGCTCTTCCTCTCTGCTACAGTCGACCTCTAAGCTCTTCCTCTCTGCTAGAGTCGATCTCTGCGCTCTTCCTCTCTGCTAGAGTCGACTACTCGAAGAGAGTGCACCTCTGAGCTCTTCCTCTCTGCTAGAGTCGACCTCTGCGCTCTTCCTCTCTGCTAGAGTCAACCACTCGAATGGAGTGAACCTCTGAGCTCTTCCTTCCGAATAGAATGAACCTCTGAGCTCTTCTTCTTTTCACGAGTCAACCTCTGAGCCCTCCCTTTCTACTAGAGTAAACCTCCGAGCTATTACTCCATACCAGACTCGACCTCTAAGCTCTTCCTCCATACTAGAGTCGACCTCTAGGCTAGTGTCAAAAACTTTTTAATGGATTTTATGCCGTAGAAATTTTTTTTCTTTTTTTTCTTTTTTTTCTTTTGTACAGTTGACTTCCAAGTCTCATATTTCAATGTAAGGATATTTATTCTAATGAGAAGCGGGTGCGTATGATGTATATTAATAACAAGGTCAGGAATTAGTAAGACTTATACGCTCTATGAAGAGTTGAATAAAAGTAATCATTAGATGTGATATACAAATTCATATTATTTCCTATCAAATAGTCAATATGCATACGAGGGTTGATATATATATTTCTGGCCTAGGCAACACTAAGTGATGCCTGGCGCCATCTGACATATCGTTTAATTGAACATGTTCGATCTTAAATTCAATAAGAATAATTTTAGGTCCCCAAGGTATTAATCATACTCATATCTAGTATTTCGAGCAAATATTGCGAAAATTTTAAGAGACCCCTTGCAGCATACTTAATACAATTGTATTAATATTAGTCATACGTCTATAGAGCATTTTACATTAATATCAATCATAGGTCTAGGTGAACAACTTTTATTTCTGCTCTTCTGAAACATTTTAAGTCCCCTAGCCATGTATATTTTAAGGCACTTGTATTAGTATTAATCATACGCCTATCAAGTTTTTTTTATATTAATATTAGTCATACGCCGCACTGGTCTTTTGTATTAACATTAGTCACCTGCGGCTGTTGCAATATAGTTGCATTTTAGTTGGCAGGTTTGAATTTCTTATAGAAATATAAATAAAAAGGTATGTTTTGGTCATTTCAAGTTTATTATTAGTTTTTCTTTAAGCTATTCTCGGACCTTTGGTAATTATGTGAGATTAAAATGGCTGAGATAATTACTTATTTTTCAGTATTTTTCACTGAGTATAAAATTGATTACGTTAATTAACTGTTTTGCACACCTGTTGTTTTTTATTAATAAACTTATTTATTTTATTTCATACACAAATTGAGCATTTATTGAATATTTGAAATTTTAATAGAATTTAAAATACATTCTACTTCCAAGGAAATGACAAAAAAATACAGAACTTGCTAGTATACATTTTTAAAATATTTTTAAAACGTTGTCAAAAATTTCAATTGGAATGTTGTGCAAAAATGTGCAATTTTCTTGCCCAAAAAGAATCCTTCAAAATCATTCTCTCAGATTGATGGATTGATTGATTGATTGCCCGAGACAAAAAGCTGTCATAATTAATATTCGTAACTCATCCGCTTTTTATTGCCTTTCCTTCGTACATTTCTCCTCCACCTTTTCTTAACCCTTCTTTTGCATACCACCTTCGTTTCCCCATATTACTTTAGATTTTTCTTATTGTGAGAAATATTTTACGAGAGTTTGTTAACCTCCCAACCAATTATTGTTTATCATGCTTTTGTTTATATCCGATGATAATTTGTATTTGTATTTATATTTTTATTTGTTCGTTTGTATTCAGTATTTATTTAGTTATACATAATTATTATCTCTATATTTGACACCTGTTTCACGGTGTTGAAAATTGTTCACAATGAATTTTAATCAGAAAGCAAAAATATATTTGGTGTGTTGTTTTTACCACGAAATGAAAACAACAACCAAAAAAAAAACATAACATAACAATTTCTTTTGTTTATGCCTAGCGGCGGCTAATCATGTCACGTTCTGCATTTTAATTTGAATATTTGAATCTGAAAATGTCTTGTTTGGTCTGAATCTATTGTATTTTTGGTATCAAATATGGAGGAACTCGACTGACTGATTTACATCTGTCGCTTTTGGGATTTCTTACGAATATTTTAATTGCTATTCTTGGATTTAATTTACAAATTTGTATATGGTATTTTAAATTATGTGTCAACAAAATTTTTGAAATTATTGTGTAAAATGCATTTTACGAATATTAATCTGTGAAGAGAGGCTATTGTTTTCATTGAAATATTTTTTTGTGTTTTTCAAAACTTGTGGAGAATATGAAATGAAATTGCATTTGTTGGGAATTATTTTAATATTTATAAGGCGTAAATTCACTGTGCGATTTATAGGTAAAATAAACACTGTTTTTTAATTGCTAAACATTATTTTCGAATTATAGCCATTTTCTATGGAATTTATTTGCTTTCCATTAATTGATGTCAAAATACTAAAAACCGTAATAAATATTGAGTAATTTTACTATTAATCTTTAAGACAACCTAATAACGCATGATTAATATTAACTCATATTCCCATGGAAACGTGTGGTGTATGATCAATATTAATTCGCATTCCCATAGGAACGTTAGGCGTATAATCAATTTTAGATCGCATTCCCCCATAGGAACGCAAGGCGTTTAATTAATATTATTTCCTATTGTTGTTGAAAATTTCCCGTTTAAAACATACTTAATTTAGCAATTTTCGGTAATCCCAATGTGAGTGACTGACTGATTTATATCTGTCGCTTTTGGGATTTCTTATGAATATTCTAATATCTATATTTGGATTGAATTCAAAATGTTTTTGGTATATTTTGTACAACCACAAATAATGTGTCAAAAATTATTTTGCAATTATGAATATTAAATATGAATTGTTTTCATTAAAATATTTTCAGGTGGAATTTATTTTTATTTAGACTTGTAAAGAATATAAATTAAAAGCATTTACAGGGTATTGTGTTAATATTATTCAAACATACATTCACTGCGTGATTTGTCTGTAAGATAAACAGATTTTTAATTGATTTTTTTCTGTAAACATTTTTTCGAACTGTAGACATTTTCTATGGAATTTATTTGCTTTCCATTCATTGATCTCCCAGAAAATAATAAGACGTCTGAATATTCAAACATTTTACCATTTATCTGCAAATCAACTGCATAACGTATAATTGATATTAATACAAACTCAAATAGGAATAGGGGACGTATGATTTATATTATTTGTTTAGTGTTTATATTTGGTCTGAAGCTATGACTTTTCTGGTAATCATATTTGGTTTGACTGACTGATTTATATCTTTCGCTGTAGGCTTATTTTTATGGATATTTTGTATGGCTATTTTTGGTTTAGGTTCAACAATTGTGCTGTGAGTTTGTTCAGTCATAAATGATGTGTCAACAAAATTGTTGAAATTCTTTTGTAAAGTGCAATTTATGAATAATGATAGGATTAATTGTTTCCATTAAAATATTTTCGGGTGGCATTAATATTTTTGTTTTCAAAACTCTTAGAGAATATTAAATGAATTTGAATTTATCGGCTATTACTTTCACATTTGTTAAGCGTAAATTCACTGGGTGATTTGTCTGGGAGATAAACAAAATGTTTTTTTTGCGTCATATATTTTTATAGATCGTTAGACATTTTCTATGCAATGCATTTGCTTTCAATTAATTTAATAGAAATACGTACGATTTTTTATTGGCTTTCGTTTAATTGATCTATAATAATATAAATAATTACAAACAATTATAAATGTTACTGGTTATCTTTAAATCACGTATGATTAATATTAATTTGAATTTGTATAGGAACTCCAGGCGTATGATCAACAGCAATCTATGTTACATATTTTATTTTAGGTCTTCTGCAATGGAATTTATGTTATTATGGTATATAAAGGGTATCCCAAGAAGAACGCAATTTTTAAATCTCGCAACATTCAAAGTGTCATTGTTTGACATTTGAATAATTGTTATTGTTTGTTAGTAGAAGGTACGAGGTTAGTAAAAATGGAGAAGGACAGCGAAGGGAGTTCGTTAATTGGGTATTGGAGAGACAACAATAATTTTGTTGCATTTTTTGTGGTACACCTTTCTGGTATTAAATGCAATTACATACTTTTCAGTGAAATGTACATCGATTTAAAGCTCTTTTTCCAAGGATGTGCAGCATCCACGTTCGATTTTATTAAACTAAGCTTAATTATCTCAGAACATAATATCCAGTTTTCTGACTGAAGAATCCTGGAGGTTTAGAAAATATCATAAGAAGCGCATAAAAGGCCTTCCCAATGGCTTAATTTCATACCGACGAACCTATCCTATTTTCTACACGTTTTGAAGTTATATTCACAAAAAAGGTCTTCTAGATTTCACAACATATTATTAAATTACTCAAAATGTGAGGCTTTCTATGCTAGTCAGTAAAAATTCTACTCCTGCGAAGAATCTTATATTTCCTTGACATGAAAACTATATTTCAACGCCGCATGGGTGCGTATAATTGATAATAATTTTGTTGAGTTTTTTTTGTGGAACAATTTTCTCGTATTTAATGCAATTACTTTTTAATCAAAGGTATTTTTAATGAAAGGTATATTTAAAGGTATTTTTCCAAGGATGAGCATTGGATGCTGCTTTGTTGAAGCTCTGTTTTTAATGATGTGCAGCATACAAATTAGATTTTTTTAGAGCAGACTATAACAGGCCTATCCAATGGCTTAGTTCCATGCCGGCGTTTAAGCTTTCAGCCTAACCTATCCTATTTCTCTACGTTTCTATCGTTTTGAAGATTTATTCACAAAAAAAGTCTTCTAGATTTCACAAAATGCTATTAAATTACTCGAAATGTGAGGCTTTCTTTGCTATTCAGTAAAAAGGCTACTCCTGCGATTTATACATATAAAGGAATACCATAAAAAGTTAAAAATTTAAAATTTGAAGCAGAAAAAATAATACTTTTGTATTGCTCCCCGAAAGGTATATTTCAAAGTCTTCTGCGCCGCATGCCAGGTGTGCGTATAATTGATAATAATTTTGTTGCATTTTTTGTGGTACACTTTTCTGGTATTTACTGCAATTACTTTTTAATGAAATGTACCTTGATTTAAAGCTCTTTTTCCAAGGATGTGCAGCATCTAAGTAAGATTTTATTAGAGCAAGCTTAATTATCTCGAAATTTCACAAATTTTATTCTCAAAGTATCTAACGGAAAGATCCTGAGGAAATCCGTGTCAAGCATATTTTCTAAAACTCAAGAGTTTTAAAAAATATCATAAGAGGCGCATATCATGCCGATCCACTGGCTTAAGTCCATGTAGTCATTTAAGCTGTCATCCTATCCTAAACTAGCTTTTTTCGTTTCTATCGTTTTAAAGTTACATTCATAAAAAAAGATTTCTGGATTTCATAAAATACTATAAAATTAGTCAGTAAAAAAAACATCAGCCAAATGGCCACCACGACCACGCTTACAGGGCCATATCCTTTTCATGAAATTTTCCATAACCAAATCGCAAAGTGGCTGCCCTCGATAGCCTCACGAATTATATCTTTGAGGTCTTAAATCGACGCTGGGCTGTTGGCGTAGACCTTATATTTCACGTGGCCCCAAAGGAAGAAGTCACAAGGTGTTAAATCACAAGATCTCGGTGGCCAATTGTGATCACCTCTTCGAGAGATAACACGGTCCGAAAACTTCCCGTAACAGAACAATGGTTTCGTTGCTTGTGTGGCACGTAGCGCCTTGTCTTGTTGAAAGTAAACGTGGTCCAGAGCAATACCATCCAACTCCGACCGTAAAAAATTATTAATCATCTCTCGATAGCAATCCATTCACCGTAACTGTTGATCCAACGTCATTTTCGAAAAAGTAAGGTCCAATGACCCCGCCGGACCATAAACCGCACCAAACAGTCACACGTTGAGGATGGAGAGGCTTCTCAACAATAACTCTTGAGTTTTCCGAGCCCCAGATGCGACAATTTTGCTTGTTGCCACCGAAGTGGAAATGGGCCTCATCAGTCAAGATGATTTTGTATCGTTCGTATGGTTTTTTTGTTCGATCGTTTTGTATCGTTCGATGATCGTGTATCGTTCCATTTTTAGTAATGGCGTAGATTCTACTTGTCAAATAATAAAAGCTTTAAAAGTGACAGCTACCGAAATACCGCTGATTCAAAATAATACCTCTTGTTGGAAAACCCAGCATTTAAAAAAAAAAGCCTAAAGTTTTTCGATAACTTTTTCTTTGCACAAAGTGAGGGTATACCTTAGTTGGTTTACTGAATAGAACTTATCTTATTTATTTAGCTTTCACTTAATTAATCCCAATTCCTCTAATTGATTTTACATATTCAGATTTTTAACAAATCACAAATAATCTGAATTTTACCAATCAAATCAAGAATTTACATTCTCAAATCAACCACATAACGCATGATTAATATTTATTCAAATTTGGCCCATAAGGAAATGGAAGGCGACGTATGATAAATATTAATACAAGGTCAGTAATTAATAACACTCATACGCACCGGTGATGACTTGTTCTCAAAACGTAAAGGCCTTTCAGTAAATGTGTGTTTCTTAAAACAATTTATTGTTTATTATTTTTTTAATTTACACAAAATATTCTGCTAAGGACACAGAAGTAAGGCAGAAGTCCAACCATAAAGCAATTGCTTTTGTTTTTTATGTTTTTTTTTGCTTAAATTTATGTTCAATAAATTAAAAGACGACTGATGGGCGGCCGTTCGGACGGCCAGTTTATCGGTGCTGCCTCAGCAGCATATGGCATATGGCACAGCGTATATGATTAATATTGGACACACTCAGAGCCAAATATAAAAACAAACATACGTCACGTATGGCGCGCAGCAAAGTGCTCCGCAAATAAATTGGGCGACATTAATTTTTTGGTAAATCTTTACAATGTTGATATCTAACATCGGTTTTTTTCTTCTGTTTTTTTTGTTTTGGCGTCGGGTGCTCCGCTTTTTCTGAGATTCGTTTGTTTCTTTTTTCTGTTTGGTTGGTGATTTTCCTCCTCGTTTTGAGTCATAACCACTTGCTTCGATTTGCTGTTGTCCGTTTGTTTTTCATCTTTGCTGGCGATGGCTGACGACGATTTTCTTCAATATCTAAGAAAACTCACAACAAACGGAGCAGCGTCACGGCGGCAATTTTGCCTCCGTCCATCCCTTCTGTTTCAAATTAGACACATGTGTCCAAATTGGCTACTATAATTATAATTTGTTGTTTTTTTGCAGTCTTACTCCTCATTTGGGTTCCCCAACTGCTGCCAGCCGAGGAGCAAAAACGAAAAAACCATAACATGATGAACATTGGCTTTCATGTAAACAACAAATTTAGTTTTCTTTTTTTTTTTTGGTTCTGTGATTCTTTGATTCCTTGTTTTTTTTTATTTTTCTAATTTTTTTTGTGGCGCGGCGCACATGACAAGTACCAAGAAAATAAAAGACAATTACGAACACAACGCAAAAAGTGGCGAAGTTCAGTTTTGGATTTAAAATTATCCATTTGCGGCGTTTGTGGCCGCAAATTGTGTTATGAAGCTCAAGAAAACAACAAAAACAGCAGCCAAAACCACAAAATAGAGAAAAAGGCGACGTTCAAATGCTAAATTCAGTGTGATTAGTCATATTATTATTTGCCGATCACTGCCGCCTTCTTTGGTTTGTAGTTGTTGTGTTGTTATTGTTCCTCTTCTTTTTATTTTTATTCTTCATTCGTAAATGTGTATATTTCTTTTTTGTTTTGGGAGGCTTTCAAAACTAAAAACAACATCACACAAAAAAAAGAAAAATAAATTATTATTTTGATGCAATTTCTGTTAGTACATATGGTGCGAAAAATTGGCCCAAGAGAATTGATGATCATCGTCATCAGAGATGAGCAATGGAAAAGTGGAACACTGCGAAAATCTCTATATTTATAAAAATATTACAAATCTTAAGGGTTTTCAGAAAAATACCTCAAGCGCTAATTCACACTCGGCATTTTTTTCCAAGCAAGTGTCAAAGTTTGTTGAAGAGAGAGGCAGGCGGAAAGAGCTCTCTGCCTCTCCCTCCGACAAACCTTGACACTTGCTTGGAAAAAAATTGCAGAGTGTGAATCAGGACTAACAATAGTAACATTCTATGTAATAATAATGCTTTGACATGGTTGCGTATAATTTATATACATTTTTTGTGGTACACTTTTCTGGTATTAGATACTCCTAAATCATATCGAAATGTACTTCTACGGAAAGCAGCTTTTCCAAGGACGTGCAGAGTCTGATTAACTTTGATTTTGATTACACCAAGTAGTGTTTCCTCTTTAGTTTTTACAAAATATAACTCGCAATGTGAGTGGCTTTTTTATTAGACATATAGCTTAAATCCATGTTAGAGTAAGGTAAATCTCGGAACTTAATTTAAAATGTTGATGAAGCCAGAAAGATGTTGAGTTTTCTTGTAAACCTTTATAGGTTTCCAACTTTTGGTAAACTTTTCGGGTATATATGGTCTTAAATCATCTAGAAATGTACGTATACATACGGAAAGTTATTTTTCCAAGGTAGTACAGGGTCCAAGTAACATTTTATTAGGCCAAGCTAAATTATCTTGAAACTTCATATTAAATTATGATTAAACCAGAATGGGTTTCAAGTAATATTTTAAATATGTTACTCGTTTTTACAAAATATAACTAATGAAGCTTAACTTATATTAATATTTTGTGGTATTAGTTGCTCTTAAATCATATAGAAATGTACATAGGCGGAAAGTTGTTTTTCCAAAAATGTGCAGGGTCCAAATTACATTTTATTAGGTATCTTGAAATTAAATTTTCAATTTTGATAAAACCAGAATGAGTTTCCTCTTGCATTTTTAGGCCAAGCTTAATTATGCCGAAACTTCATTTTCAATTTTGATTAAACCAGAACGAGTTTCCCCTTTATGTGTTGCAAGTGATATCTTAAATATTTTACTCGTTTTTACAAAATATAACTAATGAAGTTTTGACATGGGTGCGTATAATTTATGTTAATTTTTTGTGGTACACTTTTCTGGCATTAGATGTCCTTAAATACTGTACAAATGTACATCGAGGGAAAGCTGTCTTTCCAAAGATGGTCAGACCAAGTTACATTTTCAAGCTAAATTGCCTCGAAATTCCATTTTCAATTTTGATAAACCGTAATGAGTTTTCTTCTTATGGGTTTCAAGTTATATTTTAAAAATTTTTCTCGTTTTTACTGCATATAACTAGTGAAGCTTTGACATGGGTGCGTATAATTTATATAATTTTTATGTGGTACACTTTTCTGACAGTAGATGCTCTTAAATCATATATAAATGTACGTCGACGGAAAGCTGTTCTTTCAATGATATGTAGGGTCAAAGTTACATTTAATAAGGTCAAGCGAAACTTCTTTTTACATTTTGATAAACAAGAATGGGTTTCCTCTTCGTGGGTTTCAAGTTATACTTTAACTAATAATGTGGCTTCTTTTATTAATGTGGCTTTTTGAAATCCAAGTTAGAATAAGATAAATTATCTCAAAACTTAATTTTCAATTTAGTAAAACCAGAATGATGTTGAGTTTTTTCTTACGTCTATAGATTACAAATTTGTGGTACACTTTTCTAGTATTAGATGCTCTTAAAACGTCTAGAAATGTACGTATACGGAAAGGTATTATTCCAAGTATGGGCAGGATCCAAGTTACATTCTAAACTTAAATTCTGATTAAACAGGAATGTGTTTCCTCTTTATGGGTTTCAAACATCGAAACGATGGAACATTTTCTGTGTCACTGCCCAGCTTTCACACATGCAAGATCCCGATATTTCGGTTTCGACATATTGCCAGACTTGACTCATCTCAGAGGATATGACTGGAAGATACTGAGAAAATTCGTGTCTAGTACAGATTTTCTGTAACCCGTGGGGTATACAAATCATAAATAAGGAGCGCACAACAGGCCGAACCACTGGCTTAAGTGTATGTCCATGGACATGAGACGTTTAAACGTCTCTTCTATTCAACCTAACCTAACCTAATTATGGGTTTCAATTTATATTTTAAATATGTTAATTGTTTTTACAAAATAAAATCACTTCGAAATGCACATCGACGGAATGATGTTTTTCCAAGGATGTTTAAGGTCCAAATTGCGTTTTATTAGGCCAAGCTAAATTGTCTCGTAACATCGTAGTTTCCTCTTCATGGGTTTCAAGTTATATTTAAAACGTTTTTAGAAAATATAACTTATGAAGCTTTTACGTGCGTATAATTTATATTAATTTGTTTGGGGTACACATTTCTGATATTAAATGCACCTAAATTGTAATGAAATTTGCATCTACGTAATGCTCTTTTCCCAAGGATGTGCAAGGCCCAAGTTACATTTTATTAGTTCAAGCTAAATTATACGGAAACTCCATTTTCAATTGTGATTAAACCAGAATGAGTTTCCTCTTTATGGGTGTGAAGTTATATCTCAAATATTTTACTAGTTTTTAAAAATTATAACTAATGAAGCTTTGACATGGGTGCGTATAATTTACATTAATTTTTTGTGGTACACTTTTCTGGTATTATATGCTCTTAAATCATATATAAATTATACATATACGGAAAGCTATTTTCCCAAGGATGTGCAGGGTCCATGTTACATTTCATTAGGATGGAGGACATATTCATTTATCACTCCGTTTGTAAGTCCTCGAAAGCCATGCCCGCCTATCTAACTGTTGTAATCATACTACAATCTACAATTATTGAACAAGATGACTGAAATTTGGTACAGATACCAAATTTATAGATAGCCGCATGTAATTTAGGATTGAAAATGGACCGTTTGTGGTTTAACCCCCCATATATAACATCTGTCCGATTTGACCTCTTAACACCATAGAGACAGTAAATTTCAACTTAACGGGCTGAAAATAGGTGTTTTGGGTGTATTTATACTCCTCACACGAACAATGGTCGCCATAGGTGCATGTTTTGGGCAAAGGTTTCTAGATTTTGCTTCTTAAAGCAACAAAAACTAAAACATTTCAACGAATCGGTCCGAAATTTTTTTATATGACTTTTTTGTACCCGAAACCATTCACTGTGATCGGCATGATCGAACTTAACATCGTCTTTACTTGTTAACCTTATAATTAAAATGTAAGTTTCGTTTTATTACAGCAAGCTGATTTTTTTCGATACTTTATTTAAATTTTGATGTAACCAGACTGATGTTGAGTTTTCTATAACTTTCTATAGATTTCAAATTATATTAAAAGTAGTCTTCTAGATTTCTCAAAATCGAAGTTTTTACATCGAAGTTTTGACCCCAAGACACTTTATTTTAGTTATGGCCGTCCGTCTGTCTGGTTGGTACGTACGATAACTATCGAAAGGATTGACCGATTGACTTCAAATTTGGTATGTGGCAATGCTATATCATATCTCCGGTTAATTTTGAAGATGGGTCGTGATGGTCCACTACTTCTAGTACCTCCCAGATAAAGGGTAAACATTTAGTGAAATATTGATTATTTAATAACTTCTATACCAAGTACCTGTACAAATCCTATTTAATTTCACACATGGTAATAGTTTATCTCTCGCTGTCACCCTGAAAATATTAGCAAATTTTCCACTCCCCCTTTTGGTACCTCCCACACAAAATGGTCAAATCATTTGATCAATGTCCGTCCATCTTTCTGGCTAGCGCGAACGATAATAAGGAGTAACCGATTGAGTTAAAATTGGTTATGTATCTTATCTTATTATCTTAGGTTACGTTGGAAGATTGTCCGAATTGATACACATCGAAGTTTTGACCCTAAGATACTTCATTTTAGTTATGTCTGTCTGTCTTGATGGTACGCACTATAACTCGCGAAAGGATTGACCGATTGACTTCAAATTTGGTATGTGGTAATATTTTCCCATATCTCAAGTTATGTTTGAAGATGGGCCATATTGGTCCTCTGCCATTAGTACCTCCCCCACAAGCGTTAAAATTTTCATTCGTTTATAACTTCTATACTAACAATATAAATCTTCTGTAATTTCACACATAATAATAGTTTCTCTGTCGCTATCACCTTGGGAAAAATTGGCAAAGTCCCATTCCCCTTTTGGTGCCTGTCACACAAAATGGTCTAATTATTTGATCAATGTCCGTCCATCTTTCTGGCTAGTGCGACCGATAATAAGGAGTAATCGATTAACTTCAAATTTGGAATGTAGTAAATGTTTTTTCTATCTCACAACAACACAAAGACACGCGCTTCCCATAACTTCTGTAGCAATCGTCTAAATGTCATCATATTCTATATTTTAAAATGTTAACATTTTTCTGGCTTCCACAAGTTTTCATTTTGTGACAATTTTGCTTCCGCCCAATATTCATTTGCTGCAGTTTTACATCCCATCACTGTGCCGTTTAAATAATGACTCAATAATTTATGCTTAATTAAAATTGATTTTTTTTGTTAGTGATTTTTCTTCCCCATTTTCAAAAAGAAAATGAGTTTTTCGTGAAAAACATTAAAATGTCATATGAATTACAAAGGCACAGACACGCGCTCCCCAAAGATGAAACAGACGACGACGACGCAATGCGATGCAGTGCAATGATGAATAATTGCCAAAGCTAAATTATATTCCGATTGACGCCTTTATTGTTTAAATTATAAACAATAAGACTACAGAATGAAATGAATAGGTACACAACACACAGACGCACACAAATTCAATTCAATTTCAAATTTTCGCCGTTCATATAAACAAATTGATTTCGCAGCAGAGAAAAAAGAGACTTTTAATTCGCCTGAAAGGTAGACAAATGCAATTGCATACTTTTAGGCTTTTGGTGAAAAATGAAGCAAAATCGTAAGATTTTGAATAGTGATTAATTCTTTTTAAATTTACTCTTGTGAGTTCTTGTTTCAAATGCCCAACTTTTTTAATTATTTTTAATGTAATATTAATTATAATTTTCCTTAATCTATGTAATAATCTTTTCTTGTTTAATTCTTGTTGTAATTTACAGTAATTTTTCTCTGCCCACATTTTTACTTAAACGTTTCACCGAATTTGGAATTTATATTTTAATTTTTAATTCTTTGTATAGTTCATCAGTATTTTTTTAATTTGTGGCATTTTTAATTGCTTTCGTCATTTACAAAATTACCTTCCTTCCTTCCTCGGGGTAGGTAATGTAATGGAAATCCAAGTCATGTTGTCATAAATTTCCATTTGAGTATATTTTTTATTTCTTCTCTTATTTGGTTTTTATTTTAAAATTGAGGTTAATTACTTTGTTGCTTTTATTACTTATTGTTTGATTTTTTCTTTTTTGGTTTGTTTTTGACTTCGTCACGTTTATATTTTTCCAATGCATATGGTCGGTCGAGAGTAATAAAATGCGTTATTTTTAAAATTGGGAAATTTTCGTTCGTTTTTATGAAGTTTTTTTTATAATTTTTTTTTTACAATAATATAAACATCTTTAATCATGTGTAAGATCTGCAGATCTATCTTCTTTGTGGCCATTTCCTTTGGATTCGTCATAATGGACATTATTTTATTTGGAAATGGAAATTATAGATTGTTTTTTATTTGGGAGAAATCGAAGAAAATTTTGGGATCAAAAAACTGAAATTTCACCTTCATTGTTTGGATTCCAAACCAATATTTGAATAAAAATAATTTTTAATCAATTTGAAATAAATACATTTTTTTATTGTAAAATGTGTTTTTAAATTTGATAAGTAGGATACTCTCCTAGGATATTCTCTCGCTATAGAATGTAAAGATATTTCAAAAAACTTTATGGAAAATACAATTACTTGACAGCGATGCAACTCATTCCGCGAAATCATAACCACTTTTTCAATTTTCAGCAACTATTAATTTTTTATAAAAATAAATCTTTCCTGTTTTTTTTTCAAAAAATATATTTCTTTCCTGCTTTTTTTCCATAAAATACTTTTAATACTTTTTTTTAAGAAATATATAATTTTAAATATTTGTATGTATATTTTTTAAGCTCTTTAAACAAAATGGTTTTTAATTCTTTTAAAACAAATATTTTTTAATTCTTTTAAAAAATTAAAAAAAAAAATATAATTCTTAGTAAAAAAAATTTTAATAAAAACAAAAAAAATTACTAAAAAAATATTTTTTACTAAAAAAAATGTTTTTAATTTAAAAAAAATTTCAATTACAATATATATATTTGTTTATATAAAAAAGACATATTTTTTAATTAAAAAATGCTTTTTAATATTGGCTCAGAATTTTTTATATTAATCTATCAATTTTATTTTTGCCTTAAAAGTTTTTAAAAGTTCTTAAATGGCAAAATAAGAGCAATCTATCACTTACTTTAAAAAATAAATAAAATTTTTACAGGGATTCGAAATTCCCAAAATAAAAAAAAACTATTTTTGTGTTTTACGAACTTTTAATTGCTATTGAACGTCTGAACCGATTTTTACAAAGAATATGTCGTCTGAACGAGAACATAGCGGGCCATTTTTTGTGTAAATATATAAAATGTTTGTTTTAAAAAATTTTTTAAAGCTTGTAAGTTTTTAAAAAATTCTGTCCCTACAACTTTTTTTTGCAATTGTTCTCATAATATGCACAACAAATCCACAAATCCGAAACAGTGATTTTGGGAATTCAATATTTGTAAAAGATAATGACGAAATACTTTTAAATGTACAAAAAAATTGTCCGTTATGTTCTCGTTCAAACGATGTAAACTTTGTACAAATCGGTTCAGCCGTTCAAGAGCAATTACAAGTTTCGTAAAACCCAAAAAAAGAATTTTTACAAATTGCAAATAACCATAATTTGGTTTTTTTTCAAAAAATAAATGAGTTATTATTTTACCATTTGACCATTTTTACATACTTTGTTGTATTTTTAACCGTTGACGTTGTATTTTTAACCATTTTAAGAAATGTATATTTAATTTTTTTAAATATCTATATTATATATATTTTTAAATTTTTGTTTTAAAAAAATATATTTTTAAAAAAACATTTTTTAATTTGAAAAAAATTATTTTTTAATTTGAAAAAATTTATTTTTTAATTTGAAAAAATATATTTTTTAATTTGCAAAAATATATTTTTTAATTTAAAGAAAACATTTTTTTTAACTTAAAAAAATATTTTTTTTAATTAATATATTTTTTAATTTAAAATTTTTTTTTTTAATTAAAAAATATATTTTTTAGTTTAAAGAAAAATATTTTAATTTAAAAAAATATTTTTAGTTTACAATAATATTTTTTAATTAAGAATTATTTTTTTGTTTTTAGACCATGTTTTTCAATTTTTAAAAAATATTTTTTTTTTCATTTTTTAAGACATTCTTTCAATTTTACAAATATATATTTTTATTAATTTTATAAAATATATACTTTCAAACATACTTTATTTTTTTCCTTTTAAAATTGTTAAACGCTTTTTGAAAAGGAATTGTAAAGTGATATACATAATAATATAGTTAAATATGTTATCTCCAAAATTACAAAGTCTTTTGACACAATATTTTTAATTCTTTTAAAACATTATTTTTAAATTACTTTAAAAAATATTTTTCAATTGTTTTTAAAAAAAATATTGTTTAATTCTTTAAAACAAAATATTTTTTAATTCTTCTAAAAAAATATTTTTAGTTAAGAAAATTCTGTTTAATAATGTTTTTTTAATAATTGTTTACTATTTTTAACAAATATATATTTTTAAATTTTTATTTTTAAAAAAATATACTTTTTAATTTAAAAATATATTTTTTAATTCAAAAATATATTTTTTAATTTAAAAAACATTTTTTATTTAAAAAATATATTTTTTTTATTTAAAAAAACATTTTTTATTTAAAAATATATTTTTTAATTAAAAAATGTATTTTTTTAATTAAATAAAAACAATAATTTTTAAACAATTTTAAATTAAAAAAAGAACAGAAAAATATATATTTTTCAAAAACATTTTTTAATTTAAAAAATATATTTTTTAATTAATAAAATTAATGTATTTTTTAAATTGAATAAAAACAATAATTTTTAAACATCTTCAATTAAAAAATAAATTTTACTAATTTTTTTAATAAGAATTATATTTTATAATATTTTTTTATTAAATTGTTTAAAAAATTTTTTTTTAAATATATTTTTTTAATATTTTTGGAAAAGAATTGTTTAAATATTTTTTTTTAACTGATATAAATATAGTTTAATATGTTCTCCCTAAAATTACACAGAATTTCGATTTTCGATTACACAGAATGCCCATTTTTCTTCAGTTTGTAGCAGCGAAAATACTATTGCTAAATACGAAATTGCAGAAGATGCGGTAAAGTATTATAGAAGTTATAGGGTATTCAATATTTCACTAAATGTTATTCCTTTGTGGGGTGGTGCTAGCAGGAGTGGAAAAATATGGGCCATCTTTTAACTTAGCCGGAGATAGGTGAAAATATTACCACATTCACAATAATGTACGTGGTATTATAATGATTCTCAAGTTAAGCAAATTATGTTTGTAAGTTTTTTTTTAATTTTTAAAAAATATTTTAGAAAAATTTATATAAAAAGCTATCGACAACACTTAGGACAACATTATCTAAATACAATACAAAAGTCATATGGAACGCAAAGAGGGCTGTTTGACCAAAATGTGAAAATTCAAAAGTTCACTCACTTGACATGAAATCCCTCCTCCACCTAAGGGTACACAAATTCTGTCCCATATCTTATAACAGATTTTTTATTACAAAAAATCTATATAATATATTTTATTGACATTTATTTTAGGCTAATATTTTCAGATGTTATTATTAAAGGTGCCAGAAATACATAATGCCTATCTGAATTTTTTTTTAAATTTAAAATTCGAGCAAATTTTCTCACGAGCGCATTTTACATTAGATTGGGCCTGCAAGAAAACAATTATTCTTCTCGGAAAAACCTCCTACAACCCTCAAGACAATATTGTGTATATTTCTTTAAAAATTTCTCATAAAAATCAACTTTTTGATATTTTCATTCATTATTTATAGCAATCATACGCCACCAGTTACATTTATATTTAAATTAGTCATACGCCTAAAAAATAAAATTAAGTTCCGATATCTTTTTTCTGTAAGATTTCCAGATGATAAATCAATTTCTTATTGCAATATTTTAGTCGGAAATACTTGGTTTTATAGTAAAAAGAAAACATTAGGTTCGCTATGCTGTTTTTATTTATTTTTAATAAAGTCCCAACTTTATATAAAACACAAAAACAAAATTTTACAGTTGTCGTAAACGTGACCCACTCGTATATTCCTCATCTTTCTCTCACAATATTCTATAACCCTCTATAAGTCTTGAGAGCTTACACTAATTACACTCATTAAACGATTGAGAATATTTCTTTCAATTTGTTTAGAGAGTGTGTGAAAATGTTTTCTCAAACAAAATTATTTTCGATTACAATATTAACTCAATATTAGGTGTTTTATGTTGGAACAAAATAACATCAGCCATCCAATTTTATGTAAACAATAAAAATGAAAATTTTACACACAGTAGAGTATATTTACATAGTGGCTTTCGTTAAAAATAGATCGTTATTTTCCGAGAGCGAGTGAATGAATTTTTCCTCAGCTTTATGCAATTTCTTCATTTTGGAAAATGTTTGTTGTTTTTTGGTTCTTACGAAAAAAAAACAGGTCAAGGCAATAATGAGGTGGTTAGAGGGGAGAGAGCGGAGTACATTTGGGTAGACAATGTTTTAAATAAATTAATGACATAAAATAAAAATATGGCTAAGGTAACTTATGTTGACGAGACTAGAGAAAAAATGATAATTAATGAGGGCACATAATTTTATTTTCATGTTTGTGTTTTACACAAATTAATTAAAAATATGAAAGTAAAGAGCTGTACTTTATTATTTTTTCAAATCAAGTAATTTCAATTGATTTTGGAAATTTTATTTATTACATTGATTTGTAGGTACTCGTATGAGTAATATTAATTTCATTGTAATCAATGGCGTGTGTGTAATATAGCTACTATTTTAATCAGTTATATATTTTCTTTCATTACCACATAAGCGCATGAGTACTATAATTTTTTGAATGTAATAATTGTGTAAGGGAATATAAATACGATTTTGATCAGTAGTGTGCTGACAATATCTTTTGATTGAAAATATTTTATTAAATATTTTGGTACAATTATATTTTGTCAATAGTTTTAATAAATTCTTGCAACTTTTATCGGTTATCAGGGATGCGTCTCAGTTACATAAATATTATTTCATACATTATATTTTTTTCCAAATCATATATTGGTTACTTTTGGAAGAGAAAAAGGCATGTACATATTTGTATTATTGAAATACAGTATATTATTCAGATATTTGAGCAGTTCAAGTATAGAATCATTGATCACAAGAATCCTCCCTGAGGCGACTGCTTATCTCTGAGGATAATTGCCAAGAATGTATTAAATGTTCTTAAGTTAAGAATAGAGTCAAACTCAGAGGACCTCATGCAGCCTATCGTTGATGTAGAGTTTTTCTTAGACTATATTCGACCTATAGGTCTTGCGCTCTAGAACCCAGAAGTTTTTTTCTGGATTAGAGGTGAACATAATTTTTAATCGTCGACCTTTTTAGAATTAGTTCTTTGAGAACGTTCTTTAGGCCATATTCGACTTCAAAGACATTCTAATCGGTCTCAGAGACAATTCAAATCCGGAGACCTTATTCTAGACATGATTCCACCTCGGAGAAATTTCACTAGGTTTTTGTAAATCTCCGATGGTTTTCTCTTGACTAGGAGGGTAGAAAGGATTACCCAGGTTTTTTGTTTATATCCATCATACACCCATGATTACTTAATTAATCACTTGACACTGATTACAATATTATTTTTATAGATCATATGCCTAATTTAACAGTTACAAATATTATTAAAAATAACCCTAATATAGATTTATATGTAATATATTCTACATTCTTTTAATATGTTAAATCAGTATTAAAAAGAATGTATAATATTTGAAAAAAGATTAATTGTTTGCTTAATCGTGGAATTTTTTAACTTGAATAGCGCATTTTAAAATTATTACTTTTCATTCTAAAATTACAATTGTTTTAAATTGGTGTTTGCATTGAAATTTTATTATTTCTATTTAAGAATGCAGTTCATGAACTTTAACTTTTCGAAAATTAAAAATTTCTCACAAATTTCGAAATTTCCTTCATTATTGACCTTGAAGGTGAAATCTCAAGAAAATCATACACTACGTACTCTTTCTAAAAAGGGCTACCCATTAAGAGATTCTCAAGATTTTAAGAGAGGAATGTATGAACAATTATTTTGCAATTAGCATAAATAAAAATACCAATGTTTATGTTTAGTTCAACAACGCCTACAATCATTAATTTAAATATCAATTAAATTAAATTAGAATTTTTATATTATATTGATATAAATAATTATCAGTTCATTTCTTTTCAGTTTTCTAATAATATATTTCTTACTGAATATATTTTTGGAAGAGATCAATGGAATAGAGATTTTTGTTTTCATTTAAATTTAATTTTAAATAGTAAATTTTGTTATTTACTTGGGTCAAGAAAAACAAACATTACTCTTAAGATTTTATGGATTTTAAATAATATATTTCTCTAAATTTGTTGCTGAAAAGCGGTAGGAAATTTAATTTATAGAAATTATTCGTCATTTAAATAACTTATACGCCTGACTGAACAATTTCTATTTTTTCTTTTTTTCACAAAAGTTATATAGTTTTGTGAAAATATTGCCTTCGAATAGTATTGCCTATCTTATTTTTAAATTTTTATTCACAATTAATTATATTTTTAATTACAATTTCTTCTTTCCACAAACATGATATAATTTTGTGAAAATATTGCCTTAACAGCATTGCATATCTTATCTGAACAATAACAATTTCTTCTTTCTTTCACATACATGATATTATTTTGTTAAAATATTAGAATAGTAAAGCCTATCTTATTTGTATGAAATTTAATTTTTATTCACAATTTATTAATTTTTTAAACACAATTTCTTGTTTTCACAAACATGATATAATTTGGGAAAATGTTGCCTAAAAACAGTATTGGATATCTTATATAACAAAATATTTTTATTAATTATTCGCCACCGATGACAGTCGTATTTATATGACTTATACGCCCTATTGAACAATTGCGAACGAACATGATTAAAAACTATGTAACTTAAACTCTAGGTACAAATTATGTCAGTCATATGGAGAATGGGAATTAGCCAATTTCAATGAAAATCTAAATATTTTTCCCAATTATTATTTAATTTTTTCCTGGTTATATCTTAATTACTTTCTTGAAGAAATCAATGAATGAGAGATATTTTTTGTTGATAACTTTCCTTTTTATATTTCAATAAAATATAGTCTATAATTTAAATACTGAACTCGTTCATGCTTAGAGTCGAAGATCGCAAAAATCCTCCCTTAAGCGAATACTAATCTCTGAGGATTATATCCAGAATGTATTATATTTCTGGGGTTGCGTTAAGGCAATAGTTAACATCAGAAGTATATGCCGAGGGTTCGTTCCTCTATTCGAAGTCTCAAAGTCAGTCAAAAATGATTCCATCAAGCCCATTGTTCATATAGATTTTTTAGACTAGTAATAATAATTATTTAGTCCAGTATCCACGTCAGAAATAATCCTCTAAACTATAAAAGATCCAAAAGATTTCCCTCCAGGACTAAAGGCGATCCCTGAAGTCTTCCACTGCACTACTGTTGAAAAATGCCTTTGCTAGCCTTCAGAAATAATCAGCCAGGATAAAATCGATCCAATAGAGTTTTCCCCTAGACCAGAGTCAATCCCTGAGGTCTTCCACTTCACTAGAGTTGACCGTGAAGATTTTCCTCAAAGTCAGCCTAATCGGACCTGCTCTAACCTATTGTTGATATAAGTGTTTTTCTTAGACTAGATTCGATGTCAGAGATTTTCTACTCTAAGCCAAAAGAATTTATCTCTAGACTAGGGTCGACCTAAAAAGTATATCTTTATACTCAGCGATTTAACCTGCACTAGAGAAGTCTTGCTCTAGATTAGAATACATAGTTCCTGAGACCTTTCTTTAGGCCAGAATCGACATCAGTGATATTTCCCTACAATCAGTCTCAGATGTGACTATCTAGATTAGTGTCGAATTCGGAGACCTTCCTCTAGATTTGCGTGGACCTCAGAAATTTCACTAGGCGGTTCTCAGATGTTTATCTCTAGACTAGGCAGGCTATAATAGATAATAATCCCCCTTCAGAATAATCCTCCAGATTAGATTCGATGCAAGAGAACTTCCACTAGTCTAGAGAGTTAGAGTTTACCTTGCAGCATTTTTCAAACTTATTCTAGAAATACAACATCTAGCCTATTGTTGATATAGAGTTTTTCTTAGACTAGATTATATCTTAGATGTCTTAAACTATAGAACCTAGAGGTTTTTCTCTAGACTAGAGTCGACCTTAGAAGTTTTTCTTTATACCTAATTCTACCTCACTGTTTTAACCTACACTAGAGAGGGTTTTCACTAGAGATTAATATATATTTTAGTCCTTTCTTTATGTCAGATTCGACATTAGAGAAATTTCGTTAAAATCGGTCTCAAATATGATTCTCTAGATCAAACTCGAATTCGGAGACCTTTTGGACTTGATTTGACTTCAGAGAAATTTTATTAGGGTAGGGTGCAATTCAGATGTTTATCTCTAGACTAGAATTTACGAGCACCATACAACGTCTAAAACTTCAGAAATAATCCTCGATTCAAGAGATTTCCTCCTTGACTAGAGTCGATCCTAATGCACTAGAGTTGAACTTGGAGGTTTTCTAAAATTCTAAAATCACCTCCCCTAGCCTATTATTGATATAAAAGTTTTTCTTAACCTAGATTATATCTCAGAGATCTTGAATTCAAGACATTACAAAATGACCTTCCCTAGCCTATTGTTGATAGTGTTTTTCTTAGCCTGGATTAGATCTTAGACGTCTTGAACTGTAGATCTGTGAGGTTTTTTCTCTAAACAAGAGTTGACCTAAGAAGTTTTTCTTTATACCAAAGTCTACCACAGAGTTTTAATCTAAAGAGAGGTCTTTCTCTAGACTAGAATAGATCTCAGAGAGCTTTCTTTAGGCCAGATTCGGCATTAGAGAAATTTCACTAGATCAGAGATAATTCAGAGTCGAATTTGTAGACATTCCTCTAGACCTGCTTCGACATCAGAGAAATTTCACTAGGCTATGGTGGATCTAGGATGTCTTTCTCTAGACAAGAATCTAGGTGGATATTATTATAACACAGTACAATACATGATTGTGGGACTCAATTCCGAGAATAGTTTAGTCAAGTTGGCCCAATTATAAAACAAGACAGAACTTTTTTGCGATTTTTAAGGCACTTATGCCCTTTTTTCGGGTAGGTTTGTTCCGCATTTTTTTCTATTCAATATCTACAACTTTGCTTCAGACACAAAAGAGATATTCCATACGGTATACCGAGACAAATATAGGATAACTGGTAGAAATCCATCTTGAGCAAAAAAGTTAGCTCACTTATTTACTGAGCTAACTTGACAAAACGAATGATGCAGAAGTTCTTATTTTTGGGTCTACTTTACCTTCAATTCTCGGTATTGAGGCCCAAATCAATGAGCTGAAAAATGCTGTACTGTATAATGGAAAAGATTGGTGGATTTATTTTTATTTAAATCCATCATACGCCCATGATTACCTTCGAATTTATATTAATCATACGGCACTGATTAAAAAAGTATTTATATTAATCAAACGCCTAGCTAAAATAAATATTGTTAAAAATTAAACATTTATAAATGGGAACCAGTGTAATATGCATTTCAAAAATGTTTTCACTCTTAGCTGTGTTGGAAAATAGTGCAGTAATGACTTTTAACTACTGCAGCAAATTCCAATCTAAACAAATTAATCTGTGATATCACTAAGCTAAAATTTCTTTTTTTATACCCTCACTTTAGTGTGACGAGGGTATATATCATTTGCTACGGAAAAAAGTGTAACACATCGAAGGAGTGATCTAAGACCCTAAGTATGTTCGGAGGAAATCCGTTTTGGGTCATTTTAAGTCGAATGAGCAATGTCCGTCTGTCTGTCTGTCTGTCTGTCTGTCTGTCTGCCTGTCTGTCTGTCTGTCTGTGTGTCTGCTGGCTGGTGCGCACGATAACTCTCGAAAGGAGTAACCGATTGACTTCAAATTTGGTATGTGGTAATATTTTGATCTATCTCCGGATGAGTTCGAAGATGGGCCATATTGGTCTACTCCTTCTGGTACCTCCCACACAAAGGGTTAAAATTTAGTGAAATATTGATTCTTTAATAACTTCTATACTACTTATTCGAATCTTTTGAAATTATGCACATAATATTAGTATATTAGTCGCTATTAACTCGAGAAAAATGGGTGAAGTTGGCATGCCCCTTTTGGTACCTCCCACACAAATGGACCATTTTGCATCAAAGTTTAACTGCTTATAACTTTAATACAAGTGCATAAAAATGCTTGAAATTTTTTACAGTATAATGTTTTAGTAGCGCCTATAGTCCGGTAAAAAATGGGCATCATTGTACAGTCCCTTTTGGTACCGCCCACACAAATGGCCCGTTTCGTACCAAAGTAAACGGCTTGTAACTTTAATACCAGTGCATACAAATACTTGAAATTTTGTACAGTGTAATGCTGTTGTAGTGCCTATAGTCCTGTAAAAAGTGGGCGTTATCACCCCGCCCCTTTTTGTACCTCCCACACAAAATGACCAAATCATACCAAAATTACATAGCTCGTAACTTTAATATACCAGTGCACACAAACGCTTATAGTTCATCACAATGCAATGTATTTAAGAATGTACTGTTTACCGAAAAATATGTGTATTTGGAAAACCCCTTCTGGTACCTCCCACACAAATTGACAGATTTATTGGTGTAATGTTATATATTACATTACTCACAAAGTGAGGGTATACCTTAGTCGGTTTACCCGACTGAAACTTTCTTACTTGTTTTTAATCTACTAAAATTGTCATTTTATTGAAATCATTATTTAATTATAACTAACTAAATCATTCCCAAAACTTTTAATTTTTTTTTCCTTTTTAAAATAATTTAAGAGTTTTTATTTGTTTTCAATCTCCTTAAAAAATAACTTCTCCCAGCCTTTTGCGCATGTTAGACAAAAATGATGAACATCTCGAAAATGTCTCTCATTTTACCTCCCCAATGACCTGCAATTCAAATTTCTCTGTGAATTAAAGAGTTTATGGGGCCCCCTATGGATATCAACAAATCTGCCATTTCAATTTCTAGGTATTTTACTCTAATGCAAATTTTGTTTATATTTGAAAGCCGTAAAAAGAGAGTGCTCCGTGTGGCACGTTTATAATTAAGAGATCACTTGTTTGCGAGAATTCGAGCAAAAAAAAACACTATTTCAATTCAAACGATTTGCGCGAGAGATTTTCCACCATTTGAAAATCAACGAAGAAAACAGCAGGAAAATTTTGTTCTTTTGCCAATTTGAACTCGCTGTCGGTATGAAAACGAAACAAAATTTTTTTATGATTTCAGTATTGTGTAAAACGTGTCTACATTCGTAAATACGTGTACGAAACGAAAATTTGAAAATAATAAAAAAAAACACAAAAAAGAATGTGTTGTTTTGCGGTTTCTTCGAAAAAATTTAATTACTCGTTTTAAAATAAAAATTTTATGTATTTTTTCTGTGTAAAAAATAAAAGAAAAAACAATTTTTTAAAAATGTTTGAAACCAAAAATTAATGAATTCATTTCGTAAAAAAGTAAATTACACTTGAAGAAAAATATATGTATTTTGCATTGCCAAAAAGTCACATGAGCAAAGAAAAAGTGAAGTGAAATTTTATATGCATTTTTTTCCTCCACCTCTTGGGCGGAAATCTGTGTCGCCCAAATCGTTTTGAAAAATGTGCAACGCAAAAGTGTGTGTTTTTTTTGTTGTTGCTGTTGATATCTCATAATTGTCGTCAACACTTGAACGTAGGAAAATCGCACAAACATGAGATCAGATTTACAATTATAATAAATTGCAATTAAAATTTGTAAAAAGTGAATCATTTTCGAGCAGTGATGTATAAAAACAAGTGCAATGAATTTAAGAAAATTTAAAAAAAAAAAAAATATAGAAAAAAACCTGGAAGAAAATATTATTTCTTTATTTGCACCAATATTATGACTATAGAAAAAAATTATTTGTGCAATTGCAAAATTATATAAATACGATATGAGTGATATACTTTTTTGTTTTTCTTTGAATTCCCCTTTGAGAAAAGTGAATCATTTCCCTTTTTTTCACAAATATATTTGATTTATGTATATTTCTCAAACAATTTCGAAATCCACTTTTCACTAATAAAAGAAATATAAAGAAAATAAGTGTAAATATCGAGGATATGTTTCTGCACACTCTGATATAATTTTTTTTTAAATTAATTCTAATCATAGCCAAATGTCACAGATATTTTCTAAGAACTTAAATTTTGAAATGATTTATTTCTAATCATTTTCGATTTAGAATGTTAATGGATTTAAACGAGGGACATGTGTTTAGAATGATCAACAGTATAAATTAATCATTTGTTTAAATTTTTCCCATAATTTTCCATCTTTATTTGAAAAAATTGGAATATTTGATGATAATGTATATAATTATACGGTCATCCTCCAGCATAGAGTTATCGATCACAGAAATCATCCCTTTGGCTTCGGCTGGCTAACATCTGAAGATAATTGTCAAGAATGTATTAAATTTTTAAATTAAGGCTAGAGTCACCTTCAGAGGTGTTATCCGACGTCTTCCTCCAGTCGTTTGAGACATTGAACCTCATCTAACTCATTGTTAGCAAATATATGTTTTTCATTCTGGTATCCATTTCAGAAATAATCCCCCTCACTACAACCGATCCTAGATTTGTTCTCCTTGACTTGAGTCGATCCCTGAGGTCTTACACTGCACTAGAGTTGAACCTGGATGTTTTTCTCAAAGACAGTCTATAGCCGATTATTGATATAGAGTTTGTCTTGGGCCAGACAAAATTGATCTCTGAGATTTTCTCTAGGACGGATTCAATACCAGAGAAATGTTACTAAAATCGTTCTCAGACATCATTCTCGAGGCCAGAGTTGAGTTAACAGACCTGTCTATAGCAGTGGTGCCCACAAAGAGAAATGAGAATGTGTTAGTTAGGTTACACAAAAATGAGATTGTAGTGGTACAATTGCACTGAACAAAATCACTTGGTTTTGTTTGTTTACGTTGTTATATTGTTTTACTATTTATGTTTTTGTGTGTTAAAATTTAGCAATGAAGCCAATAAAAAATTAAATAAACATAAAAACAATACATATGTAACAAACAAATTTTCTTCAAGAAAATAGGTACATGTGTTCTTTGCCAATAATTTATTGGGCAAAAAAATATATATAAATAATTTTATATATTGATAAACTAAAAAATAACAAAAAGTAAAAAAATCAAAATTATTTTATACTAAATTGAAAATAAATACAATAAAAAAATATCATTCTTTGTTGTAAAATATTTTCAGTGTACTTATTTTATTAAACAAAGCGACATAGACCTTCTTCGCTGACTACTAACAAGCAACTGAAGAATTTTGTTTTGTTTTTTACGCTCTCTGTTTTTATTTTCGTTGACGCTCGGGCTGTGTATATGAAAAAGCCGATTAATCTTCGTTGTTCTAACAAGTGTTTGGGCATCACTGGTCTATAGACTTGCTTCAGAGAAATTGCAAGTGGGTAGAGTCGGGCTCAGATGTATTTCTCTGAACTAAGTTGCCAGTTTATAGGATTTTCTCTTTTGATTTTATTGAATTTTTGATATAAATAATATGAAGTAAAATATTGATTTGAATTGATATGATTTATTTTGGTTTGATAAACAAAATTTGATATAAATAATTCTCCCAAAACTCAAACGCAAAGACCAAAACAAAATTGCTAAACTGGCAACCGTGCCTCGAGATGTCTTTCTCGATCTCAAGAGCTCTTCCTCGATCTCAAAATAGACTAAATCGCTCTCTGAGATTTTCGTTAGTACTCCCCTAGACTAAATCTATCTGTGGGATTTCCTGTAGGACCAGGTCGATCTTAGAGATCTTTCTGAAAACTTAAGTCGATCGTAGACTCAAGTCGATAATAGTCTTAAATTGATGTAGTCGATGTACAGTCGTTTTCAGACTGTACTCGATCAAAATACTTGACTTGATGTTAGAGTCCTTCTTCTAAACTAAAGCCGTATTGTCATCTAAACTGTACTCGAACTCAGCGATTGTCCTCTAGACAAGAGTCGAGCTCAGAGGATTTTTCTAGACTGGAGTTGCTCGCAGACACTTTTTTATGAACTGATAGTAAGTTTCTGAGAAAGCTTTCTAGACTAAAGACGACTTCAAAGGGTTTTGTCGATTTCAGAGATATTGTACCATAATAAGGTCGATCTAGACTATAGTCGATTTCAGACTGTACTCGATCACAATACTTGACATGATCTCAAAGTCCTTCTTATAGATTAAAATCGATCTCAGGTATTGTCCTCTAAACTGGAATCGAACTTAGGGATTGTTCCCTAGATTAGAGTCGCGCTCAGATATTTTTCTAGACTGGAGTCGCTCGCAGAGACTTTTTTCTGAACTGAGAGTAAGTCTCTGAGAACGTTTTTTAGACTAGAGACGACTTCGAAGGTTTTATCAATTTAAAATATATTGTTCCTTACTCGGAAAAAAAAGTTGTCTTAGAATTAAAGATTTGCACCAAAGACGCCCTTAATCTTTGAAATAAGTACGTTTTGTGCTTAAAATTAGGAAAGTGTACTTAATATTAATGAAATTATCTTTATTTTAAGTACAAAATGAATTGATTTTAATGACATTGGCGCCGTTCTTTAATTTTATGACTTTTTTCATTGTAATCTCGATCTAAGAACTCTTTCTCTAGACAAGAATCGATTTATGAACTATTTCTACAGACTAGTCTCAATTTAAGAGATATTCCTTCCAACTATAGTCGATCTTAGAGATTTTTCTCTCTGGACTAGAGTTGATTTCACAGATATTCCTCCAGACTATGCCCATCTCCTAGATCTTCTTTGGCACAGTCAATATCAGGGGCCATTCTCATAACTATAATCAACATAGGTCTTTCGTTAAACTAGACTGGAGTCGCTCGCAGATACCTTTTTCTGAACTGAGAGTAAGTCCCTGAGAACGTGAGTGATCTTGCTCTAGACAACAGTACTCGATTTCATCTTTCTCTAGCCAATACTCAATTTCCATTTCTACAAACTAGTGTCAATTTATTTAGATTTTTTTTCTGTCCTAGACTACATTCAGACATATTCCTCCAGACTTTACCCGATCACAAAGACAGTCAATATTAGAGGCTCTTTTCATAACTATAATGGACTCCACACAGTTCTTTCTTTTGACTGGAGTTGATGTCGGATAACTTTGTCTATACTATATCTCTCAGGTTATTCTCTGGGAACTGAGAGTCTTCCCTAGGGGTCTTCCCATAGACAAGACCTTAGATTTTTGTCTCTAGGCTAGACCTAATTTCTGAGCAGAGTCGACCTTGATGTTATTTCACTAGCCTGAAGTCAATATCCGAGACTAGAATTGTCATTCTATAGCAGATCTTCGAGATCGACTATTGTCTAGAGAAAAACCGCTGAGTTCGACTCTGTCCAAGAACAATATCAACTGTAGTATACAATGAAGCCATTGGTTTAAACCTTGTTCTAGAGAATATATCAGATATGAACTATAGTCGAGAGAAAGGCTATAGTCTATCTCCGATATATATTCTCTATGACAGAGCCGATCAGAAGTCTTTCTCTAGACTCAATTTCTGAACAGAGTTGACCTTCGTGTAATTTCGCTAGCCTAAAGTCAGTATCCGAGACTTTGGACGAGGTCGATTCTATTCTATAGTAGATCTTCCAGATCGACTATTATCCAGAGAATTCCCCCTGAGTTCGACACTATCCAAGAAGAATATCAAATCGAGTCTAGAAAAAGGCTTTTGATATCGACTATGTTCCAAAAAAGGTATGGGAGATGAAATATAGTCGAGAGAATAACTATAGTCTATCTCCGATAAATAGTAAAGACCCCTGAGTTCGACTCTGTCCATGAAGTCTCTAGTCTACAAAAAGGCTTCTGATGGCGACACTGTTCTAGAGAATATATATCGAAAATGAAATATAGTCGAGAGAATGACGATATCTAGTTGATCTCTGATATATCTTCCTTAGGATAGAGCCGAAATCAGAAGTCTTTCTCTAGACTATAGTTGACCTCACTTGTCTTTCCCTAGACTATAGTCGACCACACAGAAGTTTCTGTAATCGACAATAGTCTAGGGAAGTAACTCTGAGATAAATTCTAGCCGAGATGACAGTCTCCGAGGTCGATTCTAAACTTGAGAAGGCCTCTGAAATTAAATAAAGCCTTGAGAAAGGCTTTTGGATTTAACTCTGTACTAAAGCAGTTCTCTGAGATCGACTATAGTGTTGAAAAATACCCCTGAGTTTGACTCTGTCCAAGAAGACTCTAGTCTACAAAAAGGCTTCTGATGTCGACTCTGCTCTAGAGAAAATATCGGAGATGAACTATAATCTATAGAAATACTTTAGTTGATCTCCGATATAAATATCTTCTCTAATATAGAGCCGAAATCAGAAGTAACTCTGAGATCAACTCTAGCCGAGATGTTTAGAATCCGAAATCGATTCTAAACTTGAGGAATGTCTCAGAAATTAAATCTCACCTTGAGAAAGGCTTTGAGATGAACTTTGTTCTAGAGCAGATCTCTGAGGGTTCTCACTAGATTACAGCCTATTTTAGAGATCAGTTTAACAGAGTTGATAACAAACTCGTTTCTCTAGACTATAGTTGATCTCAGAGGCCTTATTGTATACGGGATACCTTAATCTCGGCTAGAATCCAACTCAGGAGAACTTCTCTAGACTATAGTCAATTTCAGAAACCTTCTTCAAGGTTGCAACTTAACTCACAGATAGTTCTAGAAAGGAGTCGATCTCAGAAGCATTTCTCTAGACCAGATTATATCTCAGACACATTCCTGTAAGTTATAATCGAGTTCAATGTGATCTTTATGTAGACTATAGTCGAATTCAGGGGTTCTAACTAGATTACAATCAATGGCGGAGATCTGTACTCTAGAACAGAGTTGATAACAAAATCCTGTCTTTAGACTAGAGTTTATCGCAGAGATCTTTCTCAAGCTTAAATTGAATCTAGGAGAACTTCATGGCTAGATCCGTCTCAGGAGTACTTCCTTCACGGCTAGATCCATCGCAGGAGTACTTCTATATATCTCAGAGATCTGCTTTAGAAAAGAGTAGATAACAAACTCCTTTCTCTAGACTATAGTTGATCTCAGAGCCCTTCCTCGAGCTTAAGTTGGATTTCGGAGAACTTCATCTCAACTAGAAACCATCTCAGGAGTACTTTTCAAAACTATAGTATATTTCAGAAACCTTATTCGAGGTTGCAACTGAACTCAGAGATAACTATAGAAGCAAGTCGATCTCAGAAAAATTTCTCTAGACTTGATTCTATCCCAGGTTTTATTTTTTCTCTAGAACGGAATCGTCCATACAGTTTTGTATACAATATTCGTTTTCAAGGGGTTTCCTCTAAACCGTAAAGAATAAACTTAGAAATCTTCTATTCTATTGCAATTCAATTTAAGCAAATATTTTACAACACATGACATCTACTCCCCCTCAATTGCTGTGTGAAGTTCGATTCCTCTTCATGCATCGCATAATTCAAAATATTTTATTTTCTTAATTTATTAAATGCATATATTCAAGAAATAAGTCAATATCCATTACAAAACATCATCATAAATTTGAAATTCAAATTGTGAGTGGCATGTGCGCACAAAATATTGTTCATAAGTGTAAAGAAAATAATAGCCAAAACATTCAATTCAGATGAAATAGCGGCAAAAAGCTATTGAAATTCCTATAATGTAATGTGAACAATTTGAGAAATTATTTGGAAAGTGATTGACATATGCGCAGCAGCATTTTTTGAGGAATTTTAAAGTCTTCTAACAATGAAGTAATTGAAACAAAATAAGCAGAGATCTATTATTTTATTAAAATAATAGATCCACAAAATCCAGTGCAAAATGTTGCTGTTTTTGTTTATTTAAGTTATTATGGTAGATGATTTATCGAAGGTAATTCTATTTTGTAAACGAAAGTGATCTTTAAAGGTTTATAAATAAATGTATATTAATTTTGGTACAATTAGGCGTATGATTATTTATATTTCTTGAGCAACTGGGCGTATGATGACTTTTGTTTTTGAACATCTGGGCGTATTATTATTTTTAATTATTAGGAAGTGTCTTTGAATTGGGTTGGTAGTATATAATTTTTTAATTAATATCCCTTTACGCCTTTATTATTAATGTATTATACTTCGATTTAGCAATTTTTTTAGATTAAAAAATTACTTTTATTTATAATCTTTTCTACAAACCTAAAATAATAAATTGTTTCCTTAAGTGCCAAAATCCCCAACAAATATAAGTATACAAATTGAAACCCCAAAAATTACCATAAATCACTAAAAATCAAGTAATGAAACAAAATAAGCAGAGAAATAATAGATCCACAAAATCCCGTTAAAAATGTTTTTGTTTATTTAAGGTATAATGGTTAATGATTTCTTCAGATATAATTATATTTTGTGATCCATAAATATTTTTTTTATTTTGGTACAACTAGGCGTATGATTATTTATATTTATTGTCCACCTGTGCGTATGATGACTTTTGTTTTTTGAACAGCTGGGCGTATAATTATTTTAAATTATTTGGAAGTGTCTTTGAATTAGGTTGGTGTTATTTTTTAACTAAGATCCCTTTACGCTTTTATTCTTATTTTATTATACTTCCACTTAGAATAAAAAAATATTTTTATTTATAATCTTCTCTAAAAACCTAAAATAATAAATTGTTTCCTTAAGTGCCAAAATCCCCAACAAAATACAAATTGAAAACCCCAAATCTGCCATAAATCATTTGAAAAATTTGCAAGCATACAGATCTGCGTATTCGAATGTTCGGTCTCGTAACTTTCAAAATAAATGACGCCCCAAAGTCATTTTCGATTTTCTTAATATTTTAATAAAATTCAAATATATTGTCATTTTTATTTGCTTATTCCCCCTCCCCCATTTCGGGGGTTTTTTTCAATGTATTGTCAACATTAGAAAAAAACAATTGACGCAAACATTTTCATCAGTTTTCAGCGGAGGAAACCAAAATCAACGAAAACAAAAGAACGGCAAAAAGAATTGTAGAGAACACATACAGACACACCACAGAAATACATACATTCAAGAAAACATGAAAATTTCAAAGTTATTTATTTTTTTCTGGTTTCTTTTTCACAAAAAAGAAGAACAAGTTTCTAGCATTTAACGAAAAATGCTATTTTTGTCAAAGTGAAATACCCTCTAAATCAAATTCAGAAAATCTAAACTGTAGGGACGCAAAATAAAAACATTTTCAAAACAAATATAAATTGTTTTGAATTTGTGTGTGTGTGAGCGTCGTTTCTTTATATTGTTTTCTACAATATTATCATAATATTCAAAATGACAAATTTATGTCTTCCTTTCTCTTTTCTTGGTAAAATTTCGTAATATTTATTTATTTGTACGTCGCGTTCCTTCTCGTTAGCCCCCCCTTAAAAGACAAAACCGAAATACCTCGAAGCATTTGAAACGAAAAGTATGAGACGGAGTCGGCGATTATGTTTGAAAAACAGCAAATATGCATTTGTTTGTGGTTTCTTCTACAATTCTTGTAGTTTCATGTAAAATTCTTAAAACAAGTGTTTTTTTGTCCCCTTCCTTTTTTTCAATTTACCCTGAATTATTTGCCTTTTTTCACAGATTTTGTCAGGTTTTTCAAAATAGCCAAATATTTGATATATTTACTACTTGTCATTCTTTCTTTGTCTGTTTTATTACCTTTAAGTCCTCTAGTTCCGTTGTTTTTTCGCTTATTTTCTACTAGACAGAAATTTATGTATTTTCAATGTCATTGCCAAAACGATTTGAAACAATCTGAATCATTCATCATTGTTTGTATTTCGTTATTATTAGTTATTAGGAAAATGTCATGTTCTTGTTTTCGTCACAGAATTTATAATTGTCAAAAAAAAAAAGGTCGGAAAATGTATTTATGCTGCAATACTGACAATATTTCGAGTAAAAATAATTTTTTGTGCAATCTTAACGTATAAGTTTTATATATATAGAGCTTCTTTGTAATCAAGTTCTTGATTATACATAGTTTTGTCCCATAAAAAAAGAATCCAATTAAATATTTATTATATGAGATTTGTAGGTATTTATTAGGTACTTATAATAAATACCTACAAACTTAATTTTAAATCTGATATCAGCGGACGAATACTAATTTTTGTTTGTTTCGTGATACCGGACGTATACTTATTTTTATTTATTCCGAGACCCCGGACGTATACTTATTTTATTTATTGCGTTCCAGAGGACGTATATTTAATTTAATTTATTTCGTACCACTGGACGTATACTTATTTAGGCTATACTCAGCATCGAAAGTACGCGCCGAGGTCTTCTTCCAGACTTGGGTCGATCTTTAAGACCTTCCTCTAAACTGTAGGCGGTCTCATATAAGATAATGTAAACTATAAGTGATGTTTCTTTACGACTCGAGTTCAGAGATGTTGTTCTAGACCAGACATTGTACGAATGATATATTCAGACAAACTAAAGTATAGCTAATCTAAAGATTTGTATCTTGACCTTGTGGGCTCAAATATATACAAGTATATATACTCAATTCTATATAAGATTCGTACTTAGAGTTATATGTTTAGACTAGCGTTAATGCCAGGGATATTTTCTCTACCAGAGTTTATCTCGGACATCTTCCATCTAGACTAGAATAGATCTCAGAGACCTTACTCTTTATAAGAATCGAGCTCTGATGTAGACTTGATTCGACCTCACAGCTCTTTCACTGTACTTTATTCGACTTCAGAGGTCTTCAGAGATCGTATTCTAGAAAAAGTCCATCACAGAGAAAAGTTTATCACAGAGAACTCTGAGTCGATCACAAAGATATTCCTCTCTACTAGAGTCGATCTTAGAGATCTTCCTCCATACTAGAGTCGATCTCAGAGATCTTCCTCCATACTAGAGTCGATCTCAGAGATCTTTCTCTATACTAGAGTCGATCTCAGAGATCTTTCTCTATAATAGAGTCGATATCTGAGATCTTCCCCTTTGGTCGACTCTAGTATATAGAAAGATGTCAGAACTCTATACCAGAGTCGATATCTGACATTTTTCTCTATACTAAATCGAGATCTAAGATCTACCTCCATACTACAGTCGATCTCTAAGATCATCCTCTATACGAGAGTCGATCTCTGAAATCTTCCTCTATATTAGAGTCGATCTCGGAGATTTTCCTCTATACTAGAGTCGATCTCGGAGATCTTCTATACCAGAGTCGATCTCTGAGATCTTCTTCTATACTAGAGTCGATCTCTGAGATCTTCTTCTATACTAGAGTCGATCTCTGAGATATTCCTCTATTCTAGAGTCGATCTCCGAGATCTTTCCCTATACTAGAGTCGATTTCCGAGATCTTCCCCTATACTAGAGTCGATCTTCGAGATCTTCCCCTATACTAGAGTCGATCTCCGAAATCTTCCCCTATACTAGAGTCGATCTCCGAAATCTTCCTCTATACTAGAGTCGATCTCCGAGATATTCCTCTATACTAGAGTCGATCTCCGAGATCTTCCTCTATACTAGAGTCGATCTCCGAGATCTTCCTCTATACTAGAGTCGATCTCCGAAATCTTCCTCTATACTAGAGTCGATCTCCGAGATATTCCTCTATACTAGAGTCGATCTCCGAGATCTTCCTCTATACTAGAGTCGATCTCCGAGATCTTCCTCTATACTAGAGTCGATCTCCGAGATCTTCCTCTATACTAGAGTCGATCTACGAGATCTTCCTCTATACTAGAGTCGATATCTGACATCTTCCTATAGACTAGAGTCGATCTTTAAGCTTCTCCTCCAGACTATAATCGATCTCTGAGATCTTCCTCTATACTAGAGTCGATCAAGGAGATTTTCCTCTATACAAGATTCTATCTCTAAGATCCTCCGTTATACTATAGTCGATCTCAGAGATCTTCCTCTATAATAGTGTCGATCTCAGAGATCTTCGTCTATACTAGAGTCGATCTTAGAGATCTTCACATATATTATAGTCGATCTTAGAGATCTTCACATATATTATAGTCGATCTTAGAGATCTTCACATATATTATAGTCGATCTCAGAGATCTTCCTCTATACTAGAGTCGATCTCAGAGATCTTCGTCTATACTAGAGTCGATCTCAGAGATCTTCCCCTACACTAGAGTCGATCTCTGACATCTTCCTCTATACTAGAGTCGATCTCTGAGATCTTCCTCTATACTAGAGTCGATCTCAGAGATCTCCCTCTGTACTAGTCGATCTCTGGGATCTTCCTCTATACTAGAGTCGATCTCTGAGATCTTCCTCTATACTAGAGTCGATCTCTGAGATCTTCCTCTATACTAGAGTCGATCTCTGAGATCTTCCTCTATACTAGAGTCGATCTCTGAGATCTTCCTCTATACTAGAGTCGATCTCTGAGATCTTCCTCTATACTAGAGTCGATCTCTGAGATCTTCCTCTATACTAGAGTCGATCTCTGAGATCTTCCTCTATACTAGAGTCGATCTCTGAGATCTTCCTCTATACTAGAGTCGATCTCTGAGATCTTCCTTTATACAAGAGTCGATCTCTTCCTCTATACTGTAGACGATCTCTGAGATCTTCCTCTATACTGTAGACGATCTCTGAGATCTTAATCTATACTAGAGTCGATCTCTGAAACCTTCCTCTATACTAAAGTCGATCTCAGATCTTCCTCTATACTAGGGTCGATCTATGAGATCTTGATATTTTGAAACCACTTTTAATCAGATATTTATTTGTGTATGCTTTCCTGACGTACCTATTATTATGGAGGTTTTTACCACAATGCGTACCACTGTGCGTGTACATAATTGCAACATTGTGCGTAGACTAAATAATAATGTTGTTTTGTTTACATAGTAAATTTCTATAATATTTACAACTGCTAAATGATTTTAAACACACGCACAGTAAAGTATAGCTATCATAAACTATCGAACCACTCCATCATTTCAGGTTCAAGGTTTGGCAAAATGTATATTTTGCAGATATTTCTATATAGTTTTGAAATTATTTTACTTGCTGTTTGAATATAAACTGTAAATTTCAGTTGAAGGAGTATTACTAAATAATACTCCTGATATAGGGAGAAACCCAAAATTGATACTCTAGAGAAAATTAAGAATTCTTTAGTCCAAATTAGGTATTTAGGGCTGCAAAAACTAAGTTTTCACTTCGACCTAACTATCGTATACTTAATATTAATAATTATTTCAGGTTGGCGTATACATAATCGTAATAGTTATACCAGTTACTAATATTTAAATAATTTCCTGAATACATATGGATTTTGATAAATTTCTTTAGAAAATTATATCCCACATTAAAACATCGATCATCACCTTAATTTTGGCTTTTTTTAAATATTCATTTATGATTTCCGATTTGTTCCGTCTTTCACCTGAAACATGAAAGACATTGGTTGTCTGCCACTCCAACCCCTGTCCGCTACAATTGACCTTGCGGCAAATAAATCTTTCATTAATTCAGTTATTTTTTTAATTTCCCAATATTCCAAAAAAAAATCAAGATATATATTTACACTTTAGTATTTGTTTATATCATTAAAAACAATCATAAAATGTTAACACTTCGTCTTATATTGTTTCAATGGGCAGAGAAAATGCCACAAAATTTCAAGTAAAAATAACAAAATTGAACCGCAACAAAAGTATAAAGGCAGACATAGAGCAAATAATTCACTTATTTCATGCAATAGCATCAAAATATATACAGGCATATCTGTATGGAGATGTTGTTTAATAAGAGCGAAAAATATTTTCACAAATTATTTAAATAATAGGGGTGTGTACGATAAGAAAATGAGTTTATTGCCATAAAGAATTTTTGGGAATTCTCAAGAAAATACGGGTATTTTCAAGTTTTATAGATGAGGATTTGTCTCCTCGAATATTGCTATGGAGAAAAATTCATTTTAATATATTTAATTAATTTTATTATATGTAAACATTCATTCTTCTAACTCCGATGAAATCAAAGGCGAAGGCCCTAGTTGCCAGTCTTTTTTTCCCAGAAATATTTCATGTAAATTTATTTGCATTAAATATATTAATAAATAAATTTTAATCAAACTATGTCTATATAAATTAAGTTTTCTATACTGTATAATAGTATTTTCTAGAAAAAATAACCATTGTTGTATTATTGGATCAATGGAAAACATGTTTTCCAAAGACCTGCAGACCAATGTTTAGATGGAAGACCTGCGGACTATATTCAGTTTTATAAAATGTATATAAGTGAAAATTTATTTTCCCCAAAATGTGCAGAATCAAGTTTTTATTTATCGCGATAGCTTTGTTTTATAATTTTTTGTTCCTCACTGCGTATACATAACTGCAATTAGTTTATATTAAGTACAGGCGGGCGTATACATTGTTGCACCCTGTGTATACGTAACTGCAATTAGTTCACATTAAGGACAGGAGGGCGTATACTTCATATAAAATTAAAATATTTTTCTTATCTTTAGTATTACGCTACGTTTCCTAATGTACAACTTTAAATCACTTTTTAAACTCGTTCTCGTTCTGCCAGTGAGTACCCCTAATATTAGAGTAATCCGAATAAATAGTATAAGTATATTTTCTAAAATAAATAAACATGCTTGTGTTATTGTTTGGAGGAAGAGTTTTCTCGTTTAACATATGTAAACATTTTCGATATTTAAATCAACAACATTATTAAATTTAATATTTGCTCGATTTGGGGATAATATTATAAATGCAACAAATGCTAAATGATTCACGTGGAAAAAAGTAAAAAAAAAATATAAACAAAAATTTATTTATAATATGGACCCAACCGCTTTTTGCACAAACAATTTTGCAGATCTGCGCTGCGTAGGAGTGTTCCATATCATTTTTATTTGTAATTTTTTTTTTTTGATAGTATAAAAAGTTAAAAATAGTCAGACTAACGTCAGTATTTCGTACTCAAAAAAAAGCCCATAAACCTAATGACTGCTATATAATATCAAAGGAAATGTATTTTTTCTAAAAAAGTGCTGAAAAATGTTATATCGAGGTCTGGATTTGTCATTTTTAATTATTTATTCATTTGTTCCACTGAAATTATTTTTTGTGGTACACTTTTAGGGTATTCAATGTATTCGAATGATTATAAATTGTATATGAAAGGAAAGTTATTTTTCCAAAGTGGTGCAGAAGCATATTTAGTGAAGGACTTCATTTGGAATATTTTGTTATTTATAAATTTTCTCCTTTTGACCCGCTATGCGTATACTTAACTCAAATTATTTTTGTGGTACAATTTTCGGATCTCCATTGTAATCGGATGGCTATAAATTGTATATCGAAGGAAAACTGTATTTTCAAAGATGTGCAGAAGCATATTTGGAGGAGGTCTTGAGTTGGAATTTTTTATAATTTTTCCCCTTTTTGGTCCACTATGCGTATACTTTACGCAAATTATTTTTGTGGTACACTTTTCGGGTATTCAGTATATTCGAATGGCTATAAATTGTACATCAAAGGAAAGCTATATTTCCAAAGATGTGCAGAAGCATATTTAGTGGAGGTCTTTAGTTGGAATCTTTTATTTTTTCCCCCTTTTCATCCACTATGCGTATTCTTAACACAAATATTGTTTGTGATACACTTTTCGGGTCTTCAGTATATTTGAATGACTATAAATTGTATATCAAAGGAAAGCTATATTTCCAAAGATGTGCAGTAGCATATTTAGTGGAGGCCTTGATTTGGAATCTATTATTCTATTTACTATTTCCCCCCATTTGAACCACAACGCGTATACTTAATTGAAATTATATGTATGGTACATATTGTATGGCACAATATTTTATTTATTTATTTATCTCTCCCCTTTTGACCCACTATGCGTATACTTAACCCAAATTGTTTTTGTGGTACACTTCTTGGGTTTTCATTATATTCGAAGTGCTATAAATTGTATATCAAAGGAAAGCTATATTACCAAAGATGTGCAGTAGCATATTTAGTGGAGGACCTGGTTTGTAATCTTTTATTATTTATTATTTTGACCCACTATGCGTATACTTAACCGAAATTATTTTTGTGGTACACTTCTCAGATCTTCAGTGTACTCAAATGATTATATATTGTATATCAAAGGAAAGCTATCTTTCTAAAAATGTGCAGAAGCATATTTAGTGGAGGACTTGATTTAAATAGAATATTTGATTATTTATTATTTTCCCCTTTTGGCACACTATGCGTATACTTAACTCAAATTATGTTTGTGGTACACTTTTCGGGTACTCAGTTTATTCGAATGGAGTGTATTAAATGGATGTGCAGAAGCATATTTAGTGAAGGACTTGATTTGGAATATTTTATTATTTATTATTTACCACTTTATTTTTGTGGTACACATTTCGGGTTTTCAGTATATTCGAATGATTATAAATTGTGTATCGAAGGAAAGCTATCTTTCCAAAGATGTGCCGAAGAATATTTAGTGGAGGACTTGGTTTGGAATCTTTTATTATTTATTACTTTTCCACCTTTTGACCCACTACGCGTATACTTAACTCAAATTGTTTTTGTGGTAAACTTTGCGGGTATTTACTTTTTTCGAATGGAGTATATTAATGGATGTTGTACACTTTTCGGGTTTTCAGTATATTCGAATGAATATAAATAGTATATCAAAGGAAAGCTATCATTCCAAAAATGTGCAGAATAATATTTAGTGGAGGGCTTAATTTGGAATATATTAATAGTTATTTTTTTCTTTTGAGCCACTATGCGTATAATTAACCGAAATTATTTTTTTGTGGTTCATTTTTGGGGTTTATAAATGGAAAAACTATCACTCCAAAAATGTGCAGAAGCATATTTAGTCGTGGGATTGATTAATTTTTTCATTATTTGTACTCTTTTTGGCCCACTAAAAATTTGACAATATTTCAATCAAAGAATTTATTAAATTAAATAATTCGTTTTGGGGATGATTGATTTAAAAGGGAATTGATTCACTTTTTTACCTTTCACAAAAGTAAAAACTCAGGAAACAAAAAGTAGTATTTATTTCCAACCATAGGTTCTTCACACATAGAAGAAGAAATATGTGCCCTACTTTTAATGACAAATACGTCTTAAATTTTAAAGATTTCATATTAAAATTAATACCATTTTCTATTATTAAGGACATTTTCTAGATATGAAATTTACTTATTTAAAAAAGCATTATTATTATTAAACATTTTCATTGCAACTGAATACTGAAGTAATATCGATACCTCCATTCTAAAAAATGCTAAGTGGACTTAGCATGTTTTTAGGGAGCTTGCAGTTTCAATTTCTAAATATTCCAAATTATATTCATTCAAAATTTGGTGTTTATCCGTCAACCCAATCAAAAGTTATTCACAGAACAGTACAGGTCATTCGATTTCCATCATAAAGGATTGCCACAGAAATTTAAAATAATCATCAAACTTTGATCGCCTCTCCTGAAAAACTACCTTTTTGCACTTAGCATAGTTTATAATGGAGGTATCGATATGATTGACATGATTCACTTTCAGGACAAAATATAATGGCAATTTTTTTAAGTTCGAAAAAATGCAAATTTAAAAATTCAAAAAAATAAAATTAAAATCTAAAGTAAAGAATTTTAATTTTATTTTTTCGAATTTAATTTTTTAGAAATTAAGGAATTTTTTTTGTAAGTAAAGAAAGTACTTATTTTAAAAATGACGATGTTTTGGTGCAATATTTTTAAAGTTAGCACAATTTGTTTCTCAGTGCAGCAGAATATTGCAATAATATATTTACTGCAAGGAAATGATTCACTTTTAGGGTCAAATATAAAGAAAATTATTTTCTAACATCACTTTTAGTTGTCCTAAAAAATATATAAATTATGAAAAATTCTAAAATCTATGGATTGTCTCAAAAATAAAAATTAACGACTATTCAAGTTTTTTTTTTTAAATAAACAATTTTTATGAAAACCGGAATTCCTTTTGATATAAAACTCGGAAAAAATGTAAACACAGTGTTTTGCTAATTACAAACAATCAAACAAAAACGACGCCAACGAATTGTTTTATTTTTGTTTTCTCATCGGCAATTTCCTCCCTACCAAAAAAGAGACAGTCCCCCGCCACAAGTTATTAACATCAACAGCTGCCTCCTGACTTCGTATTTCTGGCCAAGAACAAAAAATGGCCACCGCATTTCTAAATCGTTTTCAACGAGAGAAAAGTGAAAAACATCCTCTCCTCACAAAAGATCAAAACAAATCAACAACACAAAAGAGAGCCTCTGAGATGGAACCCGGAAGTGGCTCTTCGTCTAATGAACTTAAAATCGAAGAGAACGAAGACGAATTCTCCTGCTCCACATCGTCTAAACCGCTGCGAAGACGATCATATGTTTTTGCCACTCTTAAAGATGCCATAGCTTTGGTGAATGGCGAAGATAACGGCACTGCAGCCTCAACAAAAACACCAACAACACCCACCGATCAAAAAGAGAATAAGAACGGTAAAACCGAAGAGAAGGATTCCGCTGGCGACTCAACAACGTCAACGCTGGCGGCGTCGACGTCGTCGAGTACGCAATCAACGCAGCAGCCGCGTCAACAGAGACGCTATATGCGTAGTGCGACGGCGGCCAGTGTAACGCAGTTGTTGTCCGATGGTTGCAATAGTCTGTTGCAAAGATTCCGGCGTAATCCGAGCGAACGACCTGAACCAAAATCCCAAACGCAACAACAACAGCAACGTGAGCGGGAACGGGAACGTGAACGCGAAAAACAACAAAAAACAAATCGGTAAATTATTGGCGATAACAAATCCCAAAGACAAGACAAAACGTTTATTGATTAAATTGAACCATTATTAACGAAAAAAAAATAATATTGCAATATTCTCAGTACATTTTTCGAAGAATATAAATAACAAATATTTGGAAATTCATTTAAAAAAAAAACGATCACTTTTTAACGTTACAACACTGAAAACAAAACGGGCGGATTTTTTCTCACAAATACTTTTGTGGTTAATTATGTAAAGAAAGTGTGCAACTAAAATTGCAATACAAAAATTGTCATGAAATGCTGGTATTTATTTATTTAAAATACAGAAAAATAAATTCCAAAACAAGGAATAGCTTTTGTTATAAATTAATTTCAATATATACTCGTAAAAAGCTGCTGTCAACTGATTATGATTTTGTGTTAAAAAAATAATAAAAAAATTTAATAAATTATTTTCAAAAGATTTCCATAATTGTGGAATATTTTGTACAATAACCGACAACAATATTAGTAACAACAAAACAATGGTGTGGTGGTTTTTGTCTCGACTAAATAAAATACAGATTTTAATATACATACATATAATATAAAATTTAAAAACAAGAAGAAATTTATTCACAGTTTTTGTGTCTAAATGACCCATATCATTAAGAAATAAATATTATATAAAATCAACAAAAACAACAACAGCAAAAATGCCATAAAATCGGTCAGTGTTTCTTTAAATGCCGCTAATTTCGAAAATATAAATATATATGTATCTCAGTGGGTTTAGTTGTGTGTTTTGTGCCGTTAAAAATAAATCAATTTAAAGAAACTGATTCGATTCCGCCATAAATTCTACTTTTTGTATACGAGTATATCCCACATATACGAATATCTGTGATTTAGAAAACATTCTACTCTCTTTCCGCTCTCTGCTCTGTGGATTTGCTCTCATTATTTTTTTTTTCATACAACGTCAGATGGAAAAGCTTAAAAGCTTTATTATTATTCGCTCATAAATTTAAACGGAAATATGTTTATGTGGCGGAAAACGTCAAAAAGATTATTTGCCGATTAAAATTTAAAAATATTTCGAAAAACCACAAAATATAAATAAAATAAATGTATAAAATTGTTTAGAGAATTTTTTTCGATATTGTTGTGTTTAAAATGCTGTCTGATATTTCTAGTTCTCTTTACAAAAATGTTTTATTAAGAAAGAGAGCTCGATGTTGCCAGATGATTATATTCAATAAACGCCCGTTCATTAGGGATTATATATGGTTTAAGATATTAAGGACTATTTTGGAAAGTATACATCAATTTTATTTGTTTAATTTTAAGCGTTTAGTATTTTTTGTAATCTGTTACAGTGATCGTATACAGTGAAAGCTTTGCTGAGAGACAAATCCCGTAGATGGAAAACTTGTAGAAGGAATTAGTATATTTTTTTCAACCACAGCCGATGTTTTGGGATAAAACAACTCCCATTTATGGACCAACAATTGAAGCATAATCGCAAATAACGTTGTAAACGACAAAATTAAAATGGTTAAAAATTCGTAACAAATGTTTTAAAAGTTGCGTCCACTTTCAAAATTGGCCTTTTTTCACTCATTACAGACATAGCTGCATTAAAAATCTATTTTATAAACAAAATGTTTCTTATAAATTTTATGTATTTAATTAATTACAAATTATTTTTGTTCACACGGCGTTAATGGCGCTTACAATGTTATTCGCGATTATGCTTCAATTGTCAAATTGAAAATATATTCAAGTCTTCTAGTATATCACACCATTTGCAAGTGTAATTCAGAAATGATTAATTGAAATTCAGAACTCGTCACTTGAAATTCAGATTTCCAATTTAAAATTCCGAGGATCAGAATTTCCATATAAAATTCAGAAGCCGTCAATTGAATTTCATATTTTCCATTTGAAATTCAGAGCTCATCAATTGAAATTCAGATTTTACATTCAGAACTCGTCAATTGAAATTCAAAATTTCCACATAAAATTCAGAACACTGCAATTTTACATTTAAATTCAGAACTCATTTGAAATTTGGAATACTTCATTTGAAATTCAGATATTTCATTTTCAGAACATTTTAATTGGAAGCTCAATATGTAGGCATGACGACATATACTGCCTGAAAAAGTATTACTGCTGTAGGATTGGGATTCAAGCGATTTGGAAAACAATTGTTAGAATTAGAGACAGCCTTTAACTACGCCTCATATTATAGTGTATTGGGCGAACTCTTCCGAGTTTTCTTCACCACTTAAAATATCACTCGTTACAAACACTTTTCTCAACTAGGATTCTCTTAATTGTTCACGCAAGAAATAGTCTTTTGTATTTTTAATATTTTTTTCTTATAAACAGAGAAAATAAAGGGTTTTCCAACAAGAGATGTTATTTTGGTATTCAAAGAAAAATTCCATTTTTTGAGATTAATGATCGGATGTTTATTTCATAATAAAGAGGAAGGTATGCCGTTAATAATGAAAAACAACATCAGCCAAATGGCCACCACGACTACGCTTACAGGACCATATCCTTTTCATGAAATTTTCATTAACCAAATCGCAAAGTGGCTGCCCTATGTCCTCGATAGCCTCACGAATCCTATCTTTGAGGTCTTGAATGACCCCGCCGAACCATAAACCGCACCAAACAGTCACACGTTGAGGATGGAGAGGCTTCTCAACAATAACTCTTGGGTTTTCCGAGCCCCAGATGCGACAATTTTGCTTGTTTTTACTCTTTATTTATAAAATGGTATTTACATGTAGTAATTTATGCTATAAAGAGATGGTTTATAAAACCTTATATCTAGAATATTGCGAATTTTATACTGTAAGGAACAAGTTTTCATACACTAAAAATATTTTAGGAGAAGGAAAAGATGAGAAAAACCATTTTGCTTGTTGACGTATCCACCGAGGTGGGAATGGGCCTCATCAGTCAAGATGATTTTTCGAATTTTAATAATTTCAATGCGTTGTTGAATCGTGTAACGTTCCATTTTTAGTAATGGCGTAGTTTCTACTTGTCAAATGTCAAAGAATAAAAGCGTCAAAAGTGACAGCTACCGAAATACCGGGTGATTCAAAATATCACCTCTTGTTGGAAAACCCTGTACATATTAAATAATAATTTAAATATTTTCCTTTTAACAGAAGTTCTTTTTAATGTACTTTTGGCAAACATATGTACAGGGTTTTCCACTAAGAGTGATATGATTTCTTTAAAAAAACACACTTATTGTTAAGAAAATTCAAAAGTTTTTTATTTAATGTGAAGTACATCGATACAATTAAGTTCTAAATAAAACGTCTTTCAAATGGCCTCCACGACTTTTTCTGCCGGAACAATTTTCGAGCACTTTTCCCACTAAATCACGTCGTATATCATGAATGGCACGTTCAATATTGACTTGTAAAGCTTGACGAGAGTCTAGTTTATTTCGAAAGACCAATGACTTCAAATAACCCCACAAGTAATAGTCTATTGGTGTTAAATCACAACTTCTTGGAGACCATTCAATATCACAATTTCTTGAAATAATCGAATCTCCAAATTTTTCTTGCAACAATTCAGTTGTTTCATTTGCTGTGTGGCACGTAGCCACAATCGGTCAATGCCAAAAAGATAGCTCTTAACGAGAGCTAAAATATTGCTCATGGGTGTCAAGATCGTAGGTCGACTGGAATGTGTTTTTTTTGGTATTTAAAAAATGGAGTTAGCATCATTTTAAAATGTGAACGGAAAGTTTATTTTTGCTCTAGCTCCTTAACGGTACGTCGGAGCGGGAATCGGTCAATGGCAAAAGGATAGCTCTTAACGAGAGCTAAAATATTGCTCATGGGTGTCAAGGTCGTATGTCGACTGGAAAGTTTTTTGTTTGATTTAAAAAGAACGGACTTATCACACGAAAAGTTGCAATTGGATTATTATACCCTCACTTTAGTGTAACGAGGGTATATATCATTTGCTACGGAAAAAAGTGTAACACATCGAAGGAGTGACCTAAGACCCCAAGTATGTTCGGCGGATATCCGTTTTGGGTCATTTTAAGTCGAAGGAGCAATGTCCGTCCGTCTGTCTGTCTGCTGGCTGGTGCGCACGATAACTCTCGAAAGGAGTAACCGATTGACTTCAAATTTCGTATGTGGCAATATTTTTTTCTATCTCCGGCTAAGTTCGAAGATGGACCATATTGGTCCACTCCTTCTGGTACCTCCCCCACAAAGGGTTACAATGTTGTGAAATATTGATTCTTTAATAACAGCTATTATACGTATTCGAATCTTCTGAAATTCCACACATAGTATTTGTTTGATAGTCGCTATCAACTCGAGGAAAATGGGCGAAATTGCCATGCCCCTTTTGGTACCTCCCACACAAATGCACCATTTTGCACCAAAAGTTAAAAGCTTATAACATTAATACCAGTGTATAAAAATACTTGAAATTTTGTACCGCGTAATGTTTTTATAGTGCCTACAGTCCATTGAAAAATGGGCGTTATTGTCACGCCCCTTTTGGTACCTCTCCCACAAAGGTACCATTTTGCACCAAAAGTTAACAGTTTATAAAATTAATATCAGTGTATACAATTACTTGAAATTTTGTACAGGGTAATGCTTTTATAATGCCTATAGTCCAGTGAAAAATGAGCGTTATCACAACGTCCCTTTTTGTACCTCCCACACAAAATGGCCATATTATACCACAATTTAATTTCTCAACGTTAATATACCAGTCCATATAAATGGTTACAATTCGGCACAGTGCAATGTATTTAAAGTATCTACTGTTCAGCGAAATATAGGTGTATTTCTTAAACCCCTTCTGGTACCTCCCACAACAATTGACAGAATAATTTGTGTAATATTCAATATTACATTACTCACAAAGTGAGGGTATACCTTAGTCGGTTTACCCGACTGAAACTTTCTTACTTGTTTTGATAATAAAACTGAATAATTTGTAAACGTTGTTCTTGCGTATATCTCTCCATGATGAAATTGTAAAAACTACTGAATACAATGAAAAACAAATGACAGATCATGACATATTACAAATGGCCGAAACGTCACTTCAAAATCATATCATCCCTGTTGGAAAACCCGTTACTTAAAGTAATTTTGTCTTGAGAATGTTAAAAGCACTTGGTGACGTATGAGTATTACTAATAATAAACTATTAAATATTGTTGACCATTAAATCTATTGGCGTCCTTTAATTATTTTCGATTCCATTTGCACACAAATTCGTCGTAAAACCAAAAAAAAACATGGATTGATACATTTTAGAAAGCATTATTACAATATGAATTTCGATTCTTAGTATATAGTAATTTTCGAACATGGAATTCAGTATAATCATTCCCTCCTGACTCAAAATGTTTATATCCGTAGAGATTTAGAGAGAAACATAGAAAATCCCTATAGAGGAATTGCAATTTGGAATGTCAATTCGTTTATTTCTAAATATGTATGTATATACGGGTATAAGAAGAAAACGCTACTTTTTTGTCTAAGAACATCCTGCGTATACTTAATATTCGGCCTTATTCCAGTTGTCGTCGTCGATTCTTAGTCGACACTGTTTAGATTGACGACTTCATAAATTTTGAAATTTTTTTTAAATATTTTTAAGTTATAAAAAGGGTTTTTGTTAGTTCATGGATACCAAAAACATTCGTTTTGGCGTAAAGATGACAAAGCTAAAACTTCATAGATATGACGAAAATGATGTGACGACGTCGACGACGCCAACTGTAATTAGGGCGATTAATTTTTTAAAAATGTCAAAATTGTTAGTATAAAGAAATTATTAAAATTTCCAAAGAAAATGGATCTTTATAAATTATATGGCAACGTCAAAGATTAGAATTGTTTATTTTTGTACTCAAAGCAAAGCGATAATGCTGAGATGTTTCGCTCTTTCTCTCTCCTTCTCTCAAACAGTTTAGATAAACTACAAAGCTTTTGTTTTCCTTGTAAAGCTTTCATCGCTCTACTCTCTGCGTAACGAAAAGCTTCCTTGGCACTTTATTAAATATGCTAAATAAAATCTGAGAATAAATTCATTCATTTTTAATTTTCAAATTAATTTATGATTGAGTCTGAGAGGCGGCTAAGAGTTGCCAAATTTTCGAAATTATCTTTGTATATGTTATTATTATTTTTATTTTTGATTTTGATTTTTTTCATTGAAAATGCATTGCGCCGTGGTTTTAAAAAAACACTGCGCGTACTTATTTTTGGGGCATTTGTTATTGTTTGCATTTCTTCTTTGTATACAAATTCGTTGGCTGATTTTTTTTCCTTTATTCTTGTGTTTTGTTTTGCACTGCTGTCATCATTTGTGCAGAAGAGCCCCCAGAGTTCAAGGTTCTTGGATGATTTTACAAAAAAAAAATTAAAGAAAAAAAACGAGACCGAACAACCAAGACGATCAACAACAACAAAGGCAATTGACTTGGGGGGTTTCTGTTGGTGCTGGTGCACAGATGCATTGCCCACCGCAGCAGATGCAATTATTTGTAGCCTTATCTTTAGCACACATTGTACTGCATTGTGTTGGGTTGTTTGTTTGATGGTATGGGTGGGTGGTGCTAACGTAGATCACCGAAAAAAATGCCGATTCGCAACTGCAACAACATGCAGTGCTGCTGATGCCGTACCACAGGGGAAGCATGGCTGACATATGTATCTCATTTCTCATTCGAAATTTAAAGACACTAGGAAGTTTTCACCTTTAATTCCGTTTTCTTATTTTTAGACATGTTGTTCTTCTTTTAATTTTGTCGCTAGACATTTGTCTGTACGCCTCTGTGTATTTGCTGCTTATTTATGTATTTTGTTTTTCCTTTTCATTGCCTTTTTTCAATTTTGTCAATGCGGAAATGCTGCAGTCGAGTTTCCTCCCCGGGTGCGTTGTGGCGCAATAATACACAGAGTTGTGGTGGACCGTCCCATTACATAGATCACTTGATTTCCCACAACAACATTTTATGCCTTTTTGGCTGTTAATTTGAATTAAAATTAATTATTATTTTTTTATATAGAAATACCTTTGTTGTTCTAGTATAGCAGTTTATTGTTCTTTCTTGTTTTAAATGCATATTTGACTTAACAAAGTTCATTGTATTCTTTGTTTTGTGTTATTGGCGTGATTTTTTCTTTTCTTTTGTTTTAAACAAGAAATTGTATTAAACGCAAATTGAAATGATTGCTTTAAACAAGTAATATTTTTGTTCTGCAATCGTCAATCAATTTGTAGTTTATTTTGTAGTTTATTTCACTATTTCCCAGAAAATGTCAAATGCATTTAAAGATAAAACAATGTACTTGTTGAAAGAATAGACCACATGTTTTGTATTAGTTTAGAATAGTTTTTTTATAAACAAAAACAATGACTTACAAAAAAAATATTTTTAAATTTTTATTTTTTCCTCTACAGTATTCACTTTATGTTATTATTTTATGTTGGGAACTCTGAACGTATACATAATATGAATTTTGTTTCACGTTACGTATACTTAATATAGACGCTGTGTCTTGTTACGTATACGTAATATCAATTCTATTTCAAGAGCAATTTTGTAATGTCCGTATATATTTAGTCTTCTTTGTTCGATTTGAAAAATAGCAGCGTCACATGAACTACAATTACTTCTGAATCTAGACAGTATAATTACACTGACACAATGTTAAAGACATTGGCTTTGAAATGTACTTTAAATAAATTTAAAATTGTTTGTATTAGGTAAATTATTTTAAATGTTAAGTGTGAAATGTTCTTATGTTTAAGTGTTATTTATTTGATTCGAAATCAATAAGAATTTAATATTAGAATAAATTATTGTTTCTTTTTAATTTCAAAATTCTTCTATATTTGTGAAAAATATGTACTTATATCACAAAATTCAAATTTAAAACCTTAACATTTATTCATATTTGATTCTGATTATCTCCACTTTAGTGATTGAGGGTATATAATTTGCTAAAAACAGAATGTTTCACATCGAAGAGTGACCCAAGACCCTATATACAAAAGTTTGATGGAAACACGTTTCAGAACATTCTAAGTCACTTGAACACTGTGTCCGTCTATCTGTCTGGCTGATGTGCACTATAAATCTCGAATGAAGTGACCGATCAAAGTCAAATTTGGGATATGTTAATCGTTTATCCTAGTTCGAAACTATGTTCAAATAGGCCCAGATTGGGCCACTGCTTCTGGAACCTCCCTCAGTTAGGTCAAAATTTAGTGACATAAAAGATCTTCTCTCTTAAGTTGAACTTCATAATTATATGTTATGTTTCAACCCTGAACGTATACATAATATAAATTTTGTTTCATGTTACGTATACTAATATAGATTCTGTAACTTGTTACGTATACGTAATATTAATTTTATTTCAAGCATAATTTTCTATCTAGACAGCATGAGAACATTTAGAAATGTATCGAACGCTAATTCCTTTTTTTTTTTCGAAAATTTGCCTTAAACTTTTTGGGAAATCTAATATAAATTTAATGGCGATTTCGTTTCTGAAATACTCGAAAATATTTGCACCATTTTTGTGCACCTATTGTGGTCCCTCGAATTTAACTAAACTTCAATTTTAAAATTTCTCAAATGTGTTAGGAAAGTTCAGTTTTCGGGAAAAAGTGTAAAGAAAATGCTGCACTTTTTTCTAGAAACCAAAACGCCATAAGATATGTGGTACTGGGAGAGCTTTTCTTCTATCTCCAGATAAATTTTGCAAAAATGTATATTGAAGATCCTTCGCCTAAAATTCTGAGATATAGAGCGAGAGAGAAATTCCTCACGTTCATTTAGGAAATTATTTCTTTGCAAAAACTAATGGTGAAGGGTCAATGTACGTGTCATGCGGTGCAGAGCAGTGCACTGTCAGTCTAAAAACGTGTGATTAATTTCAATAACAGTGGAACCAAACATAGCATCTCATTGAAAATAATTGAATGTGGCAAAATAAGTTGAACAAATTTGAACTTTTCGGAAACGTCGCGCCGCATTTTGTGCACATTGGCCCTTCGCTATTAACGGACGTTTTCAGCACTTTCCATTTAACAAGTGCACTTATACAGCCTTTGGTTTTTTTATTTTTTTTTCAAAATTAATTTTTTGGCAAAAATTTTGAAAAAAAAAATCTTTTCTTTCGATTTTGGCGTCGTAATTTTCTTTTCTGTCGAGATTATTAATAGAACACGGTGACGTATGAGTGTTATTAATAACAAAGAGAATATGAGTATATTAGAAAAATCTATTGGCGACTATTGAGTATTTTTGATTCCATTTTGTTGAAAATAAAAGTATGAATCAATTCTGGCTATATAATACGAATATCTATATTAATTAGGAAAACAAGCATAACATTAAACCGACATATTGTTTATTTGTTATAATTTATGTCCAAAATTATTATTATGAATCATCAAAAATACTGATGACATGTATTAGCTACACTAAAAAAAAAGCGTACTGAAAATCAATGAATTTGTCGTAAAGTTTAAGATTTCGGCAATGATTTCGAGCCAAAGACAATCGCTATAAAAATAAGAAGGTTTTATAGTTAATTTAAAGACGTGAATAGTACTTGTTTTGAGGATGCATTTCATAGAATTAAGAATTTTGGGTGATAAAACTAATTAAGTTTGGTCTTAAAATAAGCACATTTTTGCGTAAATTTAAGTATGGCGCGTGCTTATTTTTAGTAAAATATCATATAATTTAAAACATTATCGTAATAAAATTTAAAATGTTTGTCCTTGATATAAGAATATACTGGTAGTTAATTTAAGGCATACATGAATTTAAATACAGTTTTTTTAAATATGTATGGAAAATTCGTTACATTATATTGATTATAATGTTACTCTTTTAAATGAATCATTTTCTTTGAAATCATTTACTATTCATAGAAAATTCAATAACACAACACTTTATCTTTCTAAATAAATATTTTATTTGTTATATTTTATATTGGAAAATACAAAAAAATATAATACATATTACGGATAACCTTGAACATTTTATAATTTAAAACAATATGTAATTGTATATAGACAAATCGCCAACACACTATGAAGTTTGACTTTTATTCGAATATTGTATTGTTAAGTATCGATTCTATAGCGGGATTCGTTTCTCTATTTGTTGTCCATGAACAATTTTTATCGGAACCGACCTTAATGATTTTTAACCTAGAATTTGGCTGGAATTTAAATAGAAATTATATAAAACAAATATTATATTATTATATCATATAGTTTGGATGCTCACTCATTTCCTGCAAATTTTTAATTCCCCACTGCATTTTTCATATATCCAAATAAAGTTCAATTGCGCGAACTAAAATAAAAATAATTTTAATAGAAATCAAACAGAATGATTTATATACGATAAAGTATTAAAATAAATTTTATCATATAACTGTCACAAAATGTTGAAAGATAAGAGATATATTAAAATCTTTGGAATATACTTACTTACACTGAAATATTTTGTCGTTCTTCTACGACACAATTCTCATAATAGATCCATACAAAATTTGCTGTACTAAAAGTTAAAAAAAATATTTATGTAAGATATTAATAATAATAGAAACTGATTGTTTTGAAAGTGGCGAAAGTGACATTTTTCATATAAATTGAGTTATCAAAAATAAGTTTCTCAAAAAAATCAATCGTGACTTAGATTTTAAAATCTTAAGTTTTGTTAGCAAACAAAACTACAAAAACTTACTAAAAATTACTTCTGTAAAACAAAAGCTAATGCTGCTTATGACATTCTTAACCCTGGTGTTAGATTAGCAAATCTGTACGAATCCTAGATTAAGAGTCCATTTGGTCAACATTACATTTTTCATATAAAATGAATATGGAAGACAATATTTTATATTTATTTTTATTCAATACTTCGTGAAAAGAAAGCAGCTTATTTACAATTATTTTTGAGCAAAAACGCTTATTATTTTGATTTTAGTAAAACAAAAATATCCCTTGGACCAAATTATAAGGCAATATATATACATACATATATTACCGTTTATAAAGGAAACGATACAAAAATTGGACAAAATGGGCCTAATCTAACAGCAGGTTTAATTATGAAGTACTTATGAAGCAATTATGAACACGAAATCAAGGAAAAATTTAAACTAAAATTCAAAAAAGGAAAAAATCTTTTTAAATAAATTATATTTGGAAAACTTTTTAACAATAACTTTGTTTGTGTGAAAACATTTTATATTTTACATTTTATATGTGAACGTCAGTTCGCAAATATATTTTGTTCTAATACATTAATATATGCGTTCCAAATTAAATTTCTTGATTTTCAAATAAAATATATTTGTTCAGAAATACATAATACTTACAAATATTGTTTCCAAATCTATTTCCTTTCAATTCAAACATTCCCATGTAGGTGTATGCTCACTTATTTTTTGCAAGTTATAAATGGCATTCAGCACTGCATTTTTCATATATCCATCACATTTATCTTCAAATATTGCGTGATTTAAATTAAAATAATTAAAGTTTTTCTGAAAATAAATCAAATAAAATTATCTATAAACAAAAAAAAATAAATAAATTTTATCATATCACAATTGGAAAACGCTGAAAACTAAGAAAAATATTTCAACCGTTCATATGTAATACTTACGTTGAAATATTTTGTAAAATTTGCCACTCTTCTCACAAAAGACCCATTTCAATTAAAATGTGTTTTGTTAATTTTGTAATTGCCAATAAGATGTTTATTTCATGATAATAATATTATTTTTCACGTACCTAAACATTTTCCCATTGTCTCTTTCAGTATTACAAAATCTATTACTCACATTTTTGTCATCCATTTGGAACAAATCTCTTCACAAGACTTACAAACAAGATCTCCTTCAAAAACGCATGTACATCGCCATAAATAACATACAGCAAAAATAACTATGACACACGCACTCCATTATCACAGAGATCGATGGTGACGCCGACGGCATAACCACATGCATACACACAAGTACGCGACGGTTTCATTTATAGTTGTTGCTATGCTTTAGCAAAAATAACTGTTAACAGCCAATATTAAAATTATTTTCGGTGCAATATGCACGTAAGTATGCACATATACTTACATATTCACAGCAATCAATATTTTTCACAATCCGCGTCCCGAAAACAGACAACCGTTTCCTTCTATCGCTTGTAAATAACTGACGATTTAAAAGAAAACGAACAGAACTGTTCTCTATTTTTCTCTTCTAGCATTCCATAACAATTATTGATTCACACATTACCAAACAAAACTGATTCTCCGAGCGAGAGAGGGAGGGAGAGATTGTATAATTCTCTCGTATGTTTTCTTAAAAATAATGACAATAGTTATACAATTTATTACCAAGACAGCCTTTCCTTTAAGGGGAGCATAGCCTTAAATTTATTACTCAAATATCTCATACTGTTAATTAAGTCCGATTCGGCATTAAAACTATGACATGTCTACGTCGTAGTGTTAATGTAGAAAATCCTTAAAAGTATTGAAATATTACTTAAAATAATGCGGATTGTCACAAAAATAATGATTTTTTTCTTTAATTTAAATGCGTACATTTAAAGAAGCGCGTACACAAAACTAATGATTAAATAGACATTAATTCAAATTCAAAAAACTTTATATTAAGGAAAATTTCGTAAAAAACGTGTAAATTTTCATTATTTTAATGAAAATTGTCATTGAATTGATGCCGAGGTAGCATACTTAATATAAGAATGTGTCATCATTAGTTTTATTACTATTTTTTTTTTCAGTGTAGGATACATACACACATAACGTATGATTGACAAGACTAATCGAATTCATCCCACATGATCATATCACGGCTTTCGATTAACCCTTATTCTAAATTCTTATTCACTTCTACGAGGGTTGCTTTCACGAGGGTTGCTATATATATTTCTGGCCTAATAATGAAAATGCCAATATTTATTATCAAAAATGGTTTTATTGTTTTTCAAAGTATTCTCCAGCCTGATTTATACACTCTTGCATGCGCTCAAACCAATTTTCGAAGCACTTTTCCCCTCCGATTGAGACACCTCCAAAACATGGTTTTTGAACGCTTCAACAGCATCTTCTGGCGACGAAAATCGTTGACCACGCACTTTTTTCTTGATGTACGGGAATAAAAAGAAGTATTGGGTTTCAAGTCAGGGCTGTACGGCGGATGACCGACCCATCAATTCGACGTTTTGGCCGGTCAAAAAGGCGCTGGATTGAGCCGATGTGTGAGAGCTCGCATTGTCATGATGCACAATGATTTGTCTTCTCTTGTTCGTTTTTCGAATTTCTCCGAAGACTTCAGGCAAACAAATTGTGGTGTACCACTCAGAATTGACCGTCCTACGTTGCTCAAGCGAAACAGTCGTCACATGACCAGTTTTGCCGAAGAAACAGGCGACCATTTGCTTCGAAGTGCTTCTTACACAAACAACTTTCGTTGGATTTGGCTCGTCTTCGAAGACCCACACGGTCGATTGCTGTTTTGTTTCGGGCTCATACGCATAGATCCAAGATTCGTCACCTGTGACGATCTTATAAACGTCTTCTGAAGCACCGCGATCGTATTTTTATCCCCTCACCTTAGAGAGGGGGGTATATATCATTTGCTACGAACCAAAAGTGTAACACTTCGAAGGAGTGATCTAAGACCCTTAGTATGTTTGGCAAATATTCGTTTTGGGTAATTTGAAGTCGAATGAGAAATGTCCGTCCGTCTGTCTGCTGGCTGGTGCGCACGATAACTCTCGAGAGGAGTAACCGATTGACTTCAAATTTGGTATACGGCAATATTTTTTTCTATCTCCGTCTAAGTTCGAGGATGAGCCATATTGGTCCACTCCTTTTAGTACCTCCCCCACAAAAGGTAACATTTAGTGAAAAATTGATTATTTAATAACTTCTATACTACTTATTTGAATCCTCTGAAATTCTACATACACATAGTATTAGTTTATTAGTCATTATTACCTCGAGAAAAGATGCCACGCATCCCCTCCCACACAAATGGACAATTTTGAACCAAAAGTTAATAGCTTATAACTTTATTACCAGTACAAATTTTGCACAATGTAATGGTTTAATAGTACCTACAATACAGTGAAAAATGGGCATTATTGCCACGCTCCTTTTGGTAACTCCCACAAAAATGGAACATTTTTTACCTATAGTTACCAGCTTATAACTTTAATACCAGTGAATAAAAGTACTTGAAATTTTGTACAGTGTAATGCTTTTATTGTACCTAGAGTCCAGAGAAAAATGGGCGTTATTGGCCGGTCCCCTTTTGGTACCTCCCACACAAATGGAACATTTTTTACCTATAGTTACCAGCTTATAACTTTAGTACCAGTGAATAAAAGTACTTGAAATTTTGTACAGTATAATGCTTTTATTGTACCTACAGTCCAGAGAAAAATGGGCGTTATTGGCCGGTCCCCTTTTGGTACCTCCCACACAAATGGAACATTTTTTACCAATAGTTACCAGCTATTAACTTTAATACCAGTGCATACAAAATACTTGAAATTTCGTACAGTACAATGCTTTTATAGTACCTAGAGTATAGAGAAAAGTGGCCGTAATTGGCCCGCCCCTTTTGGTACCTCCCACACAAATGGACCTTTTTGTACCAAAAGTTACATGAAATTTTGTACAGTGTAATGCTTTTATAGTACCAAGAGTCCAGAGAAAAGTGACCTTTATTGGGACGCCCCTTTTTGTACCTCTCACACAAATGGACCATTTTGTACCAAAAGTAAATAGCTTTTAACTTTAATACCAGTACAGATTTTATAGCTATTAAATTACATTTAAATTGATAATAATTTTAATAAAACAAAAAAATAAATAAATTTAATAATATTTTTTGAGACTCAAGGTGAGGGGATTCATTAGTAGGTTTACCCGACTGAACTTTCTTAGTTGTTAGTTATATGGATGGGGAAAAAGGGCCGTTTGACCAAAATTGTAAAATTCAACCCTACAACTCAGACAGTTCTTAACTGATCTCGATGACATTTTGTGTCGTAACAACTATTCAATAGGACTATACATACGTGTGCAAGTTTCATCCTAATCAGAAGACATTGATTTTTAAAATTGACTTACTTGTCATGAAATCCCCGTATATATTAATTTATCTTTCATATTTGAATTCACGTCTACGTATACCTAATAACAACTACTACGTATACTTAATACGTATACTTATATGTATACTTGATATTAATTATGCTCCCAATTAATATTTTTCTAAATTTGTTTCTTCTCACTCAAAATGCAATTTTATCCCATGTTTATTTTAAAATTTGCATTATACTTTGAAATAAAATTGAGAGTGAATCATCAGATTTTTCTATGATTTAAAATTTCGAACATTGTTATTTCTATGTTTCATTAGGTCTTGTTTTCATTTTGTTTTCTTAATCAGATAATTTAATTAGCTATATTTTTTCATAACTTTTGGCTTCTAACAACTGCAATAAAAACAAATCATTTACCATGAGCATAATCCTGAACTCTTTTACGCATTTGTGAGTTCGGTAAAACTCTCACTATTGGCTTTTATTGAGAAATGAGAGCATTATTTTCGCATTCACAGTTAATCCACCTTTAAAGAGATGAAACATACGTTTTAGTCATTTTTTACCGTCTGATTTTTAAATGTTTATACAATAAGACATAGACAATGTTGTACATAAATTAAGAAAAACTAAAACAACAACAACGCATAAACCTAAACATTACCAGCAAAAAAAAAATAAAAATTTGGCTGGCGTTTGGCAAGACCAGACCAGACCGCATGAGATATTTTTTAAAAAAAAAAACATTATCGTTTTTATGAATAAACTATTTTTAGTGCGCAAAAATAATGTTGAATTTCTACAGAAAGTAGTTCAATGTGATGTATGTGATCTTTTTCTTCGGCTCTGCACAAAATGTTCCTAATTTTATGAGATTCGCAGGTGTTGTCCTCTTGTCTTCTCTAGTTTAAAATGAGGGAGAGGAGAAAGATTAATTTACTTTAGGTTGTTTTGATAAATATTTTGTGGTCTGGCGAAGAGGGATTTTTTTGAGCATTTCCTGAATTTTCACCTTTTCCTTCTTCTGTATGAAGACTGACTGCAATACTGATTAGCAGCGATTTCTGGGGTATATTTTGGAATATTACTGTCATGTTTGAAATGTGTTAATGGGCTTTTCGCGAGGAGCACAGCGTACAGCAGAAAACGCAACGCCCCCACCTTCTTTCATGATCTCTATATGAAAGCCAAAAAAATACAAAATTTGTGTTCTCAGTGTCAGTCTTGGTTGTTCTCTCCGATTTTTCACATTTTTCACGATTTTTATTCTTTGTGTTTTCCCCCTCAACCCCTATAGAAACGGCAAAAACGAACGTTTCACACAGTTTCAGCGTATATATTTTACATTTTTTTTCACAACGATGCTACGGTTGAAAATAAGAAAATTATAGACGTGTGAGATTCAGTTAATTTTTGATTTTTCGACAATACGTTTGAACGACGATGATAATCAGCAGCGGCGCGCGTGTTTTAAAACTAAGAATTTAACACACAGCAAAAAGTGATAGCGAAAATAGAAAAATAAATATATATAGAAAAATTTTATGTGATATAGAAAAAATTTAAAAAATAAAAGAAAATATAAAAATACCAATTTTAAAAAATATTAATATAAAATGAGAAAAAGAACCACCCACCAAAATAATGGAAATCATCTTGAAAAATTTGCCAAAAACCTTTTTTTTTAACAAAACAAAGTGATATCTAATAACGTTTAACAAAAAATATTAAACCATATCCCCGCAAAAAAGTGATCGTTTTTTTTTTAAACAAAATTCCATTTTTACAACGAAAACTAAATTTTTTTAACTAACCAAAATCTACGACAAATTTGCAGTGAATTCAAATTTCTACGTGAACGACGCAGTAACAGTAAAACTCCCTCCAGCAAAAAGGATAAGGATAAACGTCGCAATTCACGTCGTTTCTCCAAAGAGAGCGGCGACTCGGCCTATGCGAAAAACGACGACGTCAACGAATCAACGTCGTCGTCGTTGTTCCCTACGCATTCTTCACGTTCCTCCAAAACTCCCACCAACTCGATGAGTGATCGTTATCGTTATAACCGCTATTATGCCGGTGCTGGCGGCCTGGGCACCTCGGCCACCTCGACGGGCCTCTATGAGCCCTCGTCGTCGAGCACAGGTGGCCGCTATCAGAAAAGCAACACCACCGCCGTCTCAGCCTTGGATCGTTTGCGTTCGAATCTAAGTCCAGTGTCTTCGTACTACAAACCTCTAATGAGAACATTTAGTGTTAGTATTCAAATAATATAACTATATATCCTTTCCTGGTTCATTTTCTTTTTGTTCTTCAGAAAAGAAACGAGTTAAAAATTTGATTCTTAATTTTCCTGACGACAGGCCTTTTTGTGGGCGATGAGCAGCACATTCTATTTATAGTCTTTTAATAATTTTGTGGAATTTTTATTAATTTTGTTTTTCATTAGTGATTCATGTGAAATTGTTTTTCACTTCAGGAAATGTTGTTGTTATTTTTCTTTTTACGTTTTTTTCGCTTCTGGACATTTTCTACATATATACTCTCACACACATAGGATTCTATCTTATGTCTGTTGATATAAACATATTGTTTATTTATCTTTGATCAAAATGCTCAAGCGAGCAAAAACTGCACCAATTTTTTTGGCTAATGATGACAGGGCAAATGTCTCTCAATTTTTTTTTCATACTCACTTAGAAAACAATGTTAAAAAAACTGTTCTTGAACTAAAATTTTTCTTAAAAAACGGAAAAGTTGCAGATACAAATAAATCATGGACATTCTAAGAAATGTTAAAAATATTCAAACTTATCTGTTGTTATAAGTTAAAAATTTTTAAGAGACCCTATTTTTTGTTTACTCTATAAAAAGCCTAACTATATATGAATATTGATCCCTGTGATAATTTCACTTTCTTGGGAAAATCAAGGTTCCCTAAAAGTTTAAAATAAACTGATTTTAATAAAAATTTTACTTCTACGTATACTTAATACTGATTTGGACTCAATATTAATTTGCTAGTTTTCATATACATATTGATATTAAATTAAGAACATTTTCAATCATTAGTATTATTTTCAATATTTTGAAACTGTTTTTATATAGATTTCTTTAAATAATAAAAAATTAGACCTTTATTATGAATATAATTTAAAAATAATCAGTCAATATCTCTTATTCATGAAAATATTTCAATCGACTTTTTTTGCGACACGAGTTTGTCGATGAAGGGTCTAGAGAAGCTTGCGGGGCAGAGCATGTTGCACGAAATAAAAAGGCAAGGGACAAATTGACATACTCTTTTAAAGCGTGAATGAAAACGACTCCGAAATAAAAGAGCGTTTTAAATTTTAAAGCAATTTTGCGTGTCCATTCGTAAAAACGTCAATATTATATAGACTGAACTGACTGAAACTTGTTTAACTTTTGTCAAAGTTGTCATTAGGTAAATTAAATTTTTTGTTTAAATTCAAATATAAATGACAATCAGTTTGTTTATTCTCTTAACTCATTTGTTAATAATATATTTAATTACAATTATTGAATAAGAGATTTATTTTTAAAATGCATACATGTGCAGCTAGTATCAACGCCATCTTCATGTCAAATTCTCCTTTATTTTAAGGCAATATGCATTTTGTTTTTTCTTTATTGGGTTTAGGTCTTTGACATTTGTATTGGGTCAGAATTTTCAATTTTAACCTATCAATTTTATTTTGCCTAAAAAGTTAATAAAAAATTGCCAAGTGCTAATAATTTATGGGGATTTGAAATCTTCAAATTTGTAAAGTATATCTTTGGGTTTTACGAAATTTTGAATTCCTCCTGAACGACTGAACCGATATTTACAAAGCACATCTTTGGGTTTTACGAGATTTTGAATTCCTCCTGAACGACAACCGATATTTAATTTTACTTCGATTTTTATAAAGTATAACCCTATATTATTTTTAAAAATTTTTTCGATAATTTTCTATAAACTCGAATTTAAAAAAATTGCTTCCCTTACATTTAGTTGTTTTCCAGAAAAAGAAGTAAAATGTCAAAAAATTGTCAGGCCTACCTTAGTATAATTGATAAATTGAATCCAATCACTGTTTTGGATTTTTTAGAGTCTGGTACATAATCTGTGTAAATATGGAAAAAACGAAAGGCGAGCATTTTTTTAATTAAAGTTTAAAAAATATGTAAATTAAAAAATATATAAATTAAAAAATCCACACAAAATGACCCGTTATGTTCTCTTTCAAACAACGAAAACTTTGTATAAATCTATTCAGCCGTTCAATCATCAATTACAAAATTTCGTAAAATCCAAAAATGATTTTTTTTTCAAATTTTGAACATTTAAAATCCCCATAAAATTTTGGAAATTATTTCCAAAAAATTATAACTAGATCTTATTGTAACCTTTGCAAATGTTTATGAACTTTTAAGGTAAAAATAATATTCATAGGTTAAATCCTTTTTTTGCGCGCCCATTTTTAACGCAAAAAAATTTTAAAATAAAATCATAATAATAATTCAATTAAAAATTGCTTTAAAAAAATTAAATAATATTTCTTTGTAACTAGTTATATAAACACTAAAAATAAAGGAAAATTACATACATAATTAGATAAAAACTCAAAAAATTCATAAAATACAAAATTTATAATTTTTAACAAATTATAAAAAAAATAATAAAACAAAAAAAATTTAGAAAACTCAAAACAAAATAGTTATGAAAATTAAAGAAAAGAAAAAATTTTAGTGTTACAAAAATTTTACTAAAAATTTAAATATTTATTTTTTTTTGTCTGGTTTTTGTACCATTATATATATTAAATTTATACAACCGTTTTTTAAACTAGCTAAAAAATTCTTTTTTTAGGTTTACTTCAAAAAAAATTTCTTTTATTTTAATTTTATTTTTCACAAATTTAATTTTTATATAACCGCTTCTGAAAAATTTTGAAAATTTTCGAATAATCAATACCTGTGAACATATATTAGAATTTTCTATGAAATTCTGAGTCAGTTTAGTGACCTTAGCAATAAAATCTACGTACATTATTTATAATATTGTTTATTTTTTTTTTCTTTGTCAAACTTGGTTTTTCAAAAAAAGGAGAATTCATCTCATTTTCAACACTTTCGGAGGCAATTCGATTGGAATTAAATTATATCAAAAATCTAAATAAAATGCCTTGAAAAATATGTTCACATGTGTACGGATCACATCTTAAAAAGGTATTATTTTTTTTTTTAAAAAAAACTAAATTTAATTTTTGATCGAAAAAAAAATTATATTTAAAATTAAAAAGTTTTGATTTTAAAATTTATATTCTAAATTAAACTTTTGATTTTAAAATTTATATTTTAAATTTTATTCTTGGTTAAAAGTTTTTATTTTAAATTAAATTCTTTGTTGTTTTTGTTATTCGATCTGTTTTGACTTTTCATAGTTTTGTTTTTGACTATTGAGTTCTTTGTTTAAAAATTTATATTTTAAAAATATTTTTTTATTTTAAATTAAAATAATATTTCACATTAAATTTTTCATTTAAAAATGTACTATTTTAAAACAAAATTTTTATTTAAAAAGTATATATTTTCTTGATAAAAAATTTCATATTTTTAATTTATTGCATAGACAAACTACTTAAACTCTTGTTTAAAAATAGTTATAAATTTTATAGGAATAAATTTTTAAATCGCATTAATTAATCGCATTAATTTAAAAATAAAATTCTTGTATTCAAATATCTCTGAAAGATATTAAAATTTTCATTTAAAAATGTATATTTTAATTTTTTTTTATTCAAAAAATTATAATTTCATTTAAATTCTTGATTTAAAAATTTTTATATAAAATTAAATTTTTCATTTAAATATTTATATTTTTAATATAACAATTTCTATTTTAAATTAAATTGTTCACTTAAAATATAACATTTTTAAATATTTTTTCTTTAAAAAAATTTATTTATAATTTAGATTACAATTTTCATTTAGAAATCTATATTTCTTTGATAGAAAAATTTTCATATTTTTAATTTTGATTGCATAGACTAAATATTAAAGGGAAAAAATAAGGAGCTAGAATCGAATATTTATTTATTTTTTATTTATACGAATTACAATACAAAGTAAATTTATATTCTAATTATAAGATCCAGGGAAAGGCCGGGTTACAAAGACCATATGGCTAAATGTTTGCTGCAACAGACCAGAGCCTCTGGTGGGAATCGAACCCACAACCCTTTAACTCATAAGCGAATACGCTACCAACTCACCTACTGGGGCGCTATAGAATTGAGTATATTATTAACAAATGAGTAAAGAAAATAAACTAAAGGATTGTCATTTGCAATCAATAGTAAAGACATAACAAAATGCATATTGCAATAAAAAGGAAAAAGTCGACATAAAGATGGCGTTACAACTGTCTGCAAATTTATGAATTTTTTACTCGGTCTTTCCTGCAAAAATATGGAGTCTAGAATATAATATAATATGAAGAAATGAGTGAAAATTTAATGTTGGGTATCACAAAAATTGAAAGAATATTTTTCTTATTTTTAAATTTTCTATTTAAAAAAATAGGTATATTTTTATAAAAAAAATACATAAATTTTTAAATGTAACTTAAAATTTTAAAATAAGTAATAGGTGAAGTTGTAGATAATAGTACTTGTGATCAATTAAGAAATTGTATTGACATTTTGATGAAATTAATTTCTACCATAACGAAGTTTATCGACTTTTAAACAATGTAGATCACTTTTCCTGTTTAGGAACCGTAAACTGATAGTTTTTCATGTTATTGCGTTGACAAATTAATAGAGTTAAAAACTTTCAAACATTTTAAATAAAAAATTATTTAATTATGTTTACCTTGCCAAATTATTTCTTTTTCGATATAGCGAAATACCAATTTCGATTCTTGATGTTTTTATTAATGCTGTTTTTTTAAATAGGGAATTTTTACTTTTCCTTTGGGCGGAATTGTGAAAGAAATAAAAAATATTACTTAAACATTTTTACAAAATTTTGTGTAAAGGACTTTATTTATTTTCCTCAAAATAATTGAGTTAATAAATAAAGAAATAATAATTGTAAAGAAATTTGGAAACAAAAATTTTATGTTCGACGTCATTCAGATATTTTTAAATGTGCAATCATTTTTTTCCATTGACATTACAAATTTAATTATGCTAAAGAATATTTTTTTCTAACTTTTGAAACTTTATGCATGACAATAGATACACAAAACCCAAACATTTTTAAATTTTTGTACGTAGATTAACATATTTTTTTAAATTTGTGTGTACGAAAATATAAGGAACCTTTAACCAAAAAATGTTTTTATGCAACTTATATTTAAAATTATTGAAAGTTTAAAAATAACTAATGTGTTTTTAAATGTATAAATATTTACAAATATTTTTGTAGTAGAGACATGTAAACAATTAGGGAATTCATTTTTATCATACGAAAGTTTATGGTCTCATCCACTTCAACAAAAAAAACTATGTATATCACTGTACTATATGAGAAAAATTAATGATATTTTCATTTTATTGCATAGAATAATAACAACTGCCAAAAACATTGAAATAATTTAGTTTTCCACAGAACATCGACAGTGTAATTTGTGAAAAATATGAAAATTTTGTATATTTTCTATGCAAATTTCACATCTGCCTTTTAATGGCCAAATTTTCAATTTGTATTATCTTTTGCGATTTCATAGACCATAGCCCAAGTCTTTACTCTTCAAGCTCTAAAAACAATTATACAAAATCAGAATTTTATGATTAAAAAAGATGCAATGATCTGATTAAATATTTAATTGACTTAATTAAAAAATTAACTAAAATTTAAATTTTATTTATATTAAAATTGAGCTGAACTTTTTTCTGTGTAAACCACAGATTCTTTATATTAATCACCTATTAGGAAAACTTTTATTTTTCTTTTGTATGTTCAAAGTCTAACTTCCGAAAAAAAAAATATTGTTTCACAGATAATATTTTTTTCTACGTAATTCCACAACTGCCTCTTATTGGTTTAATTTTTAAATTTTATTATATGTATCAAGCACACAAGTCTTTACTCTTTAGGCTCTAAATACATTTATAAAAAATCTGATTTTTTTATTTTTTATGCTTTTTAAAAAAAAAGTATTTTCTACTTCTGCCATTTAATGGTAAAATTTTCAAATTTTATTATTTGTTTATGGTTTTTTTCGACAAGAAACCAATTCCTAAATGTTTGGCATATGCTTTACTCTTCAGATTCTAAACGAAATATTGTAAAACAAATAAATAAAACACTAACATAAATTGTGTTCATTACAGTATTAATAATTTTTATACTTTCATTAACACTTATTCAAAAAAATCTATTCAATAAAATTATGTCATTTATACAAAAATAATATCAGAATAACAATAATCTTGACCAATTTATCAAGTTCATATGAATTTCTAAATAAAAATTAAAATCAATTCGTTTATATTATAAATTTTGAGTTCAACCAAATAATGTTCAAATTTTTAATGATGTTCTAATGGCCGAAATGCAGTTTCATTCTTCATTGCCATAAGATTCAGATTATTTTGATATAGCAAAAAAAAAAATAATAATATTAAACATGATTTTAACGTATAGATTCGAACAGTTTCTAGTCACCACAACACACTTTCGAAAGACTTTGGGGATCTACATTGTGTGTGCGTGTGTGTGTTTTTGTATATTCGAAAATAAATTGCTTTAGAATTGTTGGGGGAAAAAAGAACGAAAAATCTAAGAAAATTTGGTGCAGCACATTTTCTCATGGGATTTATTTTTTTGTTTTTGCCTGTATGTCTGTCCTTTTTGTTTTGTGTAAAAACTTAGAAAGTATACACAATTTTTTTCGTTTTGAAGGTCGTTTATGATTAGAAACGTTTTCCGAACGGATCCTCTTCTTTTGTCCAACTGTCTGTCCTAGAGAGGCGAAAATCTGAGTGTATCTCTATGTGTGTGTGTGGAAAATTGAGAGAAATTTTGAATATGAAGACACATAGAATTGTTTATATTTTGGGTGAATATTTTTTTTCCATCAGCAAAATTTTCGTAAATTAAAAAGTTAAGCGTGGGAGTCGTTTCATTTATTTTCAGAAATTTTGTCAATATATGCCTAAGGTAGTGATGAGTAGGTGGGTGGGTGGATGGTCGGTGGATAAATGGCTGTGTATGCAGTCTTGTCCAGTTTAGACTTAATTTGATATTTTTGCATACAATTTTTGAAAATGTATCTTTAATAAACTCAACATCAAACAATTTTGATTTATCTAATCACATCAACCGTTTTACCTTTATCACACCAGGTTTTTGAGTCATTTGCCACAAATTTAGCTGGGAAATTTAAAATCTTTCCCACTTTAGCATTTCAATTGAAGATGAAAACTTTATTATTATCAACTTGAGCGGACCTTTGGACAATTATTTTCTTAATAAACTTGATCCTTCAACCCATCCCTAAGAAGTTGCTCCCAATAATTAGTTTTCAATTGAAGATGAAAACTTTATTATTCCCAACTTGAGCGGACCTTTGTACAATTATTTTCTTAATAAACTTGATCCTTCACCTCATCCCTAAGAAGTTGCTCCCAAAAATTAGTTTCCACTTAAAATCATAGAAATCGTGGACATTTTTAAGCGACATTGTTGGCAAAAATGTTCCTCATTAAAAAATACTATAGGTTTTCTCTCATGATTTTTTACTAGAAATCATAATTTTCCATATTATTACACAATTTGTATCGAATTCCGCCGTTATCTGTTCTGAATGGTTGTTGTCTTAGCTATTTTTAAATTGATTCGAGGTTTGGCTTCGAAGCGTAATTGATATCCTAAAAACTGCAGTACTTTTTAAATGGTACATTTTTGTTTAAGACAATTCCTAAAAATATCCAAAATTTCTAATACTTTTGATGTATGATAATGTAATAGTGAGAAAAATAGTTTTACCCTTTTCCAGAGGAACAACAAGAAAATGAACCTTTTTACTTGAGTTGACTATTTGTAAAGAGAATCATCGTGGTTAATGTTTTCTCTCTTTCTTGATTCTTTTATTCTCCTCCTTATTTTATTCACCATTTTTGAATACAGCGTAAAGATCACGATAAAGACAAAACCCCAGTGGCCTCTTCATCCGGAGCCGGTAGCAAATTATCTGCCCTTTCACGCTTAGAAAATAAATATTCCGATATTTTAGATCGTGTCGGTCGCAGAGATCGTGACAAAACTCTGGAGCCCAATGAGAATTATAATCCCTTGGCTCGCTCGGCCACCACACATCAATTGTTGTCGGCTAAACCGAAATTATCCTCGAACTCCTTTAATGCCTCCGATCGTAAAGAGCGTACCCCCTATAGATTACAAAAGAACAAATCACGATATTTGGGTGATTCAAATGACAGTGGTTATTTGACCACGGCGAGTACCACAAATGGTCGTGGTGGTCATGACACAGCCTTGCTGGATGACAATTATCCCCTGGATTATGGCGCCTCAAGGTATAGGGCTGGAGCCCATAATTATGGCAACAATTATGATCATCGCTATCAGGATGAGTATAACCCTAGTACGTCTCGGTACAGTCGCACGGGGGAATATGCCTCGAGCTATAAACCGCGCAGTGGCTTGGATTATAGTAATTATTATGACGGTTCCCGTGTAGGTCGAGGAAATCGCAACGATGATTACGATTTAACCACGCCCGCCTCCTCCTCCACCTCAGGCTCAGGAGCTTCTGCGGCAGGGCGCCGCCAAAAATCCTATGGACGCAATAAAACCTGTGACAGCCTTATTTCAGCCGAAGCCGAGGTACTGGCCGGTGGTCGGCCGCGTTATGAGCCTCCGCCCGATGTCACCGACACCTCACACACTCACCTGACCAACTCACGCAATCGTTTTGCCCACAAACGTCCACAAATGTCTTCGGTGGGTTCTTCCACCCATCGAACCTCCACCGCAACCACAAGTAATGAGTTAACTGAAGAAGAATTAGAAATTTTAAATGATGATCGCTCATCTGCTGATAATGCTGCCATTCTCTTAGCTTTACGCGATGACGGTCAATATCTGGAGGCTAAAAAGTTCGAAGAACGCATGCGCACCCGCACCGAATTGAAAGAGCGCATGACACGCTATGCCCAAGAGGCCGAAAAGGCCAAAGAGCTTAAACAGCTGCAAGAAGAGCAAGAGAAATTGCTCAAAGAGGAAGTGGAAAAGCGCGAAAAGGAGTTGGCTGGCAAACAACCGGTTACAGACACCGTTGCTGCAGTCAAAAAGCCCGAAGAACAAAATGGCGCCATTGGGGGAGAGGAGAAGACGAAAGGCAAAAAGTCGCGAAACAAAAAAGTAACTACTCACAACACAGAAGACACTGATGAGTCATCTTCCTCAGAGGAAGAAGACGAGGAAGAGGATGAGGAAGATGAAACAGACACAAGTTCGGATGAGGATAACAGTACTAAAGAGAATAACAACACTAACAATAACACAGCTAAGACAAGCACCACCACTGTCCCTGACACCTCTAGCTCCAAGGCCAATGCCACCACCACCGCCACCAGCACCACCAACAAAGATCACACCGACTCGAACACCACCTCAACCGCCACCACTAACAATCACCACTCTACAAACGACAGAAATAACAACAACAACGACCTCTCCAAGTATAGACCACAACCTATACCCAAGACAAACACCTCCTCCACCACCAATGCGACGGCAGGCCTTATGCACTCATCCAGTTCGGGAGCTTTAGCCTTTGGTGGCATTAGTGAACGTTTGGGGGCAGCCGGCACCTCCTCAGCCACTACACGCACCCAGAAACCTTACTCAGGAGCCACATCCCGCACTGCTGCTGTACTCAGTGAATTTGAGAATTCTTCACGTTATCCCACCACAGCCACCGCCGCCTCCACTCGGGTGGATCGTTATGGTCTGGGTGATCTATCCTATAAACCCTCCAATCATTATGATCCCTATACAGCGGCTTATGCTGCCGCCTCCTCCGCTAGTGGTAGTCGACGTGCGGGTGCAGCAGCAGCTGCCGCCGCCGGCTCGGGCAGCTCATACGCTCAACGTCAGCAATTGGCCGCCTATCAGCAACTGCAACAGCACCAGCAGCAGCAGCACTATCAGCAGAATATGTTGATGAAAAGTGCCACCGCCTCGTCTCTCTTTCATAGGTCACGCATTCCAAAAACCTATTCGTCTTTTGTAAGATCACTCACTAGATTCAATTGAAATTGAATTCTTACTTTACTTTACTTTCTTTTCGTACTTCTTGTAATTCCCACCTAAACTACTCGTATCGTATCGTATCTATGATGCTTTTTTGATGCATGAACTCTGCTGCTCTGCCTACTGCAAGAACAACAACAAAAATTCCATTTGCATTATGCTTTTATTAAACTTTTTTATATGTACACGGTGAAATTTTTTTTGCGAAAATATATTTTTGTAGAGAAATATATTTCTAGAAAATATATATGAATATTTTGAAGAAACTTACATATATTTTTTAGAAAATAATATATTTTAAAAAAAATTATATATTTTTAAGAAAATTATATATTTTTAAGAAAAAAATATATAATTATATATAGTTTTTAGAAAATTATATATATTTTTTAGTAAAATATATATTTTTAAGAAAATTATATATATTTTTTAGATAATTTTATATATTCTTTTAGAAAAATATATTTTTTTTTGGAAAAATATAGATTTTTAGAATATATATTTTTAGAAAATTATATATTATTAGAAAATTATATATTTTTAGAAAAATATATTTTTAAGAAAATTATATATATTTTTAAGAAACTTATATATATTTTTTAAAAAATCATATTTTTTTTAGAAATTTATATATTTTTAAAAAATTATATATTTTTTAGGAAGTTATATATTTTTTTAGAAAATTATATATTTTTTTAGAAAATTATATATTTTTTAGAAAAACATATTTTAAGAAAATCATATATTTTTTAGAGAAAAAAAAATTTTTATGAAACATATTTTTTAGAAAATTATATATATTTTTTAAAGAATTATATATTTTTTGGAAAATATATATATATTTTAGAAAAATATGTATTTTTAGAAAATTATATTATTTATTTATTTATAAATAGAAAATTATATATTTTTTAGGAAAATATATATTTTTAAGAAAATTATATATTTTTTAGAAAAATATATTTTTAAGAAAATAATATATATTTGTTAGAAAAATATATTTTTAAGAAAGTAGTATATATTTTTTAAAAAATTATTTTTTTTAGTAATATATATCTTTAGAAAATTATTTAGAAAAATATATATATTTTTAAAAAAAATATATGTATATAGTTTTTAGAAAAATATATATTATTTAGCAAAATATATATTTTTTAGAAAAATATATATATTTGTTAGAAAATTCTATATTTTTTTGAAGATTATATATATATTTTTTAAAAAATAAATATATTTTTTTTTAAATTTATATATTTTTTTAAAAAAATTATATATATTTTTTTAGAAAATCATATATTTTTTAGAAATTTATATATTTTTAAAAAATATTTTAGAATGTTATATATTTTATTAGAAAATTATATATTTTTTAGGAAAATATATATTTTAAGAAAATCATATTTTTTAGAGAAAAAAAATTTGTTCTAAGAAAATTATGTATATTTTTTAGAAAATTATATATATTTTTTAAAGAATTATATATTTTTTAGAAAAATATGTATTTTCAGAAAATTATATATTTTTAAGAAAATTACATATATATATTTTAGGAAAATATACATATATTTTTAAGAAAATTATATATTTTTAAGTAAATTATTTTTTAGAAAATTATATATATTTTTTAGAAAATTATTTTTTTTAGAAAATTATTTTTTTTAGAAAATTATATATTTTTTAGAAAAATATATTGTTAAGAAAATAATATATATGTATCTTTAGAAAGTAAATATAATATTTTAATATATTTTTAGAAAAATATATATTTTTAGAAAAATATATATTTTTAAGTTTTTTATATATATTCGGGTCTGTTCTGTAATCACGGCGATTTGTAATCACGGTGATTTTAAAATCACCGGCGACTTAACATCACTTTTGGAGTTCGAAATCACCCGAACATATTTCGAACCATCTTTTTTGGGAGGCTATGAATAATAAACCGGGCGATTTCGAACTCCCACAGTGATTGTAAGTCGCCGGTGATTTTAAAATCACCGTGATTTCAAATCACCTTGCTACAGAACAGACCCGATTTTTTAGAATAATATATATTTTGAGAAAAATATATATTTTGTAGAGAAATATATTTTTAAAAAAATAATATATATTTGTTACAAAATTATATATTTTTTGGAAGATTATATATATTTAAAAAAAAAATATTTTTATATTTTTGAGGAATTTATATATATTTTTTAAAGAATTATATATTTTTTAGAAAAATATGTATTTTTTAGAAAATTATATATTTTTATAAAAATAATATATATTTTTAAGAAAATAATATATATTTTTTAGAAAATTGTATATATTTTTTGAAAAATATTTTTTTTTAAAGATTTTTATATATATTTTTTAGAATAATACATATATATATTTTTAGAAAAATATATTTTTAAGAAAATTATATATATTTGTTAGAAAGATATATATATTTTTAGAAGATTATATATATTTTTAAGAAAATTATATAAATTTTTTAGAAAATCGTATATTTTTAAGAGAACATATATACATATTTTCTAGAAAACTATATATTTTTTAGAAAAAGTATATTTTTAGAAATATATATATGTATTTAGAAAAACATTTTTGAAATGTTTATATTTTTAAGAAAATTATATATTTTTTAGAAAAATATATATTTATAAAAAAATATGTATTTTTAAGAAAAATATATATTTTTAAAAAAATTTTATATTTTTAAGAAAATTATATTTATATATATTTTTTAGAGAAATATATTTTTTTATAAAATTATATATATTTTTTAGAAAATATATACTTTTAGAAAAATAAATGAATAAAAATATATATTTTCAAGAAATTATATGTATTTTTTAGAAAATCATATATGTATATTGTTTAGAAAATAATATATATTTTTAGAGAAATATATATATTTTTAGAAAACTATACATTTTTAAGGAAATTTATATATATTTTTTATAAAAAATATTTTTGTAAACAAATATATGTTTCACTAAATAAACTATGTTTGGGAGGTGCATTATAAAAAAAATATATGCCTCACATATATTTTATTTCCTAAAAAAATGTTTCTCCGTGTACATATTGATGATCATTTAAGGCCTGTCTTGTAAGTCATCCACACTGAAAAAAATTTGTCATAAAATTAAAGAAATGCTCCAAAGACGTCATAAGTTTTAAAATAAGTACATTTTGTACTTAAAATATAGATAATTTCAATAATTTTAAGTAATTTACTAAATTTTAATAAAATTTTCTTAATTTTATGTACAAAATGTACTTATTTTGAAGACTAAGGACTCTTCGGAGCATTTCTTTAATTTTACGCCAAATTTTTTTTTCAGTGCATTTACAACATTTGATAGTATTTTATGAATGATCATTATCGCCTTAACGCCTCCTCTATGATTGAATTCATGCGCCACATCATGTCATGCTGGTTCAGTCAGTCCCTTCTTTCTGCGGCAGATCATTTTCATTGCGATTTTCTTTTTTTTATTTACCCTTGGGTCAGTTAAAAGTGGAAAGATTCCTATAGCACCTAGCTGTTTCGTCCCAACATATCACATCATATACTTACTTACTCTATCTACTACACCCAGAATCGGTGGCATTCGCATTTTTGTTTTGTGAATATTATTTTCGTTGTGTTCGTTTTTTTTATTTAAGAATGATGAGTTCGCAAATAATTCTCGTATTTATGACAGTTTGTGGTTTTATTTTCATTTAATTCTAAATTGGTTGCATGCTTCATAGTGAATATAAGATATATAAAATTAAAAAAATAGTAAAAATAGTTTTAGAAAAATAATTTCGGATAATTTGTGCAAAGTTGAGGAAAAGGGAAATATTTTTAATCTCATATTTATTTGGGAAGATATATTATTCATAACCTGGAAAAAGATAATTTTCGTATGATTTCGCGTTGATTCCGAATTAATACTAGAAATTGGAGTCAAACAAATGAATTATATTCAACCGACATACACAGTAATATATACATGGATTAACATTCGCATTGTTACCATCATATGGAAAAAATTGATTCAGTAATATAACTGCCAGAAAAATATAATTTTTGAGGAAATTAGCTTTGCTTCTATAAGTCTGAAAAAAAATTAGCTTATTTAAGTTTTTCCCTCTTTATTTAAAAGCTGCACCCAAAAAAAAAAGGATTAATTAAAGAGATATTCAAACATTTTTTTCGGTATGTAATTATAACATATTTGAAAAAAAAAATATTTTACTTACCTTTTGCTCTCAAACATATTATGCAAATTTTTTTTCTGTGTAGACTTCGTAAAAAAACCTTTTAAAGGTAGCAGGCAATTCCAAAATTTAATTTTTTTAATCATTATTATAATATCTGTATTTTATTTTATAATAAATTATAAATTTTATGTATTTATTAAGTGACAACTTATTTGTTTTCGCTCAAAACGTTATTCGCGGTTATGCTTTAGTTGTCGAATTTCGATAGTCGAAAGTTGACGAATTTGTACCTCGACCTGTTGTCAAATTCCGATTGTCGATAGTTATCGGATTTCGAATCACAATAGGCCACATCAGCATTTTTCTTGAACTTTTCTTGAATATAGAAAACTAAAATATCTCAAGGATCAAATATAATATTTTGTAATTAAACTTATTTTATCTCATTTCTTTGTCGTTTTCTTTTCAATATTTAAGTTAAAATACGATATTTTATTATTTTTAATCAATTATTAAAATATAATTATATATAATATAGTTTGTTGCTACAAAAACCGTTTGCTAAAAATTACAATAGGCCACATCCGCCATTTTCTTGAACCAATATACAAAAAACCAAAATATAAGATAAGATTATAAGTTAAGTTAAGTTATAAGATAAGATTTTTTTTATCTAAATTCCTTATCATTTTCATTTCAATAAAGAAGTTAAAATATATTATTTTATTATTCTGAATTAATTTCTAAAAGCATAATTATATATATGTAATAATAATATTTTGTTGCTATTTTCTACTAAAACCGTTTGCCAAAACGTTTATCAATATTAAAACAGCTCTATGTTTACCAGGGAGAAAAAAGTTATGCATTTCTATACGTATAAAATTTAACAAAATGATTTTAATTTTTTTAATTCATGTTTTTTATTTTCGTTTTTATTTAAAAGGTTTTGTTTTATTCTCTAGATAAAATAAACTCTACTAATCAAATAACCATTCAAATATTAACACAATGATGTCCTTTATTGTATTTGTATATATATATATATGTATTTTGTGAGTTTTGTTTGAACGATTTTTTTTATAAAATAATACTGATTTACCACAAAAAATGAACGTTTTTGTAATAACAAATGCAAAAACAACAATTTGTCCGAACTAATTTTCTTATCGAAAAAACGAACGTATTTTTTTCGTGTTTTTCTCGATTATTTATGTAAATGATGATGATGATGATTATCACAATGATGATGATGATGATGATGACTTTCGTGATGATGATGATGACGGTGATATTTTGAAAAAATGGCTTTGCTTTTGTTGGGGAAATTGAATGAATAATACAATTTGGCTTCAAACAAAATGTGGTGTCAACGTGGGATGGATTATGTTTGGCATTATCTTTCGAATTTGATCAACTTGTTTCGGTTACTGCTGCGCGGCTCCCCCATTTGCTGATGATGATTTGCTGGTGATATCCTGATATCCTGCTCTGACTTTCCTCTGCGGATTTTGCTGATGATGTCCCCCACCACCTGTGTTGATGTTCTCTCCAAAATAAACTCGGATGTCGTTTTTCTTTTTTTCTCTGTTTTTTTTTCTTTTTCTTTTTTTCTCTCTTTCTTATATGTTTTGTTGTGATGTTGATGACCAAACCACCAAAACAAACAAACAATATTCAACCCACCCACATCAACCAAAAAAACCGACCCAAAACATTTCTCAATTCTCCTACCAACATCGTTTGCGCGCGTGTGTCCTGACTTCGCCTGAATACCTACTGTCCACAACTGTTCCTGCTCCTGCCTCTGCGGTCTTCAAACCAAAACACCACCAACGATTTTCTTCTGCCCACCATATATTCTGCTACCATTGCACAACACCACAAATCTTGTCTTGAAATCTCAAAAATCCAAAATCACAGACAGCAAAGCCCGTCATACAAGATGACAGTGATGGCCACTTGATTTATCGTTCTGGCGATATACTTCATCACAGATGTTCGTGACAATTTTTTGTTTTTTTCTTTTATTCCTATATCTATTTACTATTTTTCCATTTTACTGTATATTTGTGTGTTTAGGCGAAAACAAAAAAACCGAACAAAACAGAAACCCTGTGTTAGGTTTAATAACCCTATCCCCGCCCTTCAATTACCGTCTTTTTAGCGAGGAAAAGCCAAACAAAAATCGAAAATTCTTTCTTACCACACTTCTTTCTACAATATCCATAGAATAATTAATAATAATATTATTGATTTTTTTTTATTAATTTTTCTATTTTTGTTTTGTTTTTCTTCTCTGTTTTGTATAAACTTTTAGTTAAAGCGCGTTTTTATTAAAAGCTCTAAGTTCCTATGATAAAATAGCCATAAAGCTTTCCAAGTTGTTTCCTTTCATTTTCTTAAATCTTTTTAAATCAAAATTTTGAAAAAGGTCAACATTTAAAAAGCATTACATGTAGCTTTTGAGACTTCTATTAAAATTTTTATTAATTTCGAAAAAAGCCTTTAAGCTTAACTATTTATTAATTTTCTTAAATCATCTTATATGTCTAAAATTTTTAATTTAAAATTTATTTTCTTTAAAATTTATTTCTAAAGCGCGCTTTTTGTTTTTTATTTGAGACATTTCAATTCCAATTTCAAGCCATAAGTTGACAAGTTAATCCTCGTCTTTTTTTTCAATTCAATTATATCAAGAAAGTATTACCCCTTATATACATAAATACAAATCCATGTAGTTTCTTTCTTGCTACTTCAATCAAACTATTCAACACTTATAAGACAGTCTCCTTTTGTATATCAGGTTTTTTTTTTTTAATAATATTATTTTTCAATTAATAATTATTAAATAATATTAAAAAGAAGTTGTTTGTTTTTAATACATTTGAATTGTTTGTGAACTGTTATATTTCAATATGTGTGTTTTCCTATAAAATTTCAGATAAAATTATGGCCACATTGGGTGAAGGCACATTCGGTCGTGTTGTCAAAGTCAAAGATATGGAAAGGTATAATATAAAATATATAATGGCTTGTAGCATTCATTAAATGTACTCGATTTTTTTTTCATTAGGGACTATTGCATGGCCTTGAAGATTATCAAAAATGTGGAAAAATACCGTGAAGCGGCTAAATTGGAAATCAATGCTTTAGAGAAAATAGCACAAAAGGATCCAAATTGTGAACAGTAAGTACAAAAGATTTTTTATATTTTGTTTAAATATAGTTTGGTTAAGAAGATCAAAAACGGAAAATTACTTGGTTTAACATTTAATGTTATCAATTTATCTCATTGTACCCTACGCCACACTGCGGTACAGGGTAGTATTATGACTTTGTGCATTTGTTTGTAACACCCAAAAGGAGAACAGATAGACCCATTGTTTATTATACCGATCGACTTGTAATCACTTTCTGAGTCGATTTAGCTATGTCCGTTTGTCTGTTCGTCTGTCTGTCTGTAGATGTATTCTTGTAATCAAGTACAGGTCGCAATCATGGTCCGATCTCAACGAAACTTTGCACATATCTTTCTTTAGGCCCAAGGACGATCCCTATTTCAGATTTACATTTAGCTCCCATATATATGTACCTCCGATTTGACATGTAAGCGCTGTAGAAACTGTATTTTATATCAGATCAGTACGAAATCTTGCAGAGAGAGTTATTCTATTAAATGAATGAACACTGCCAAATTCGAGGAAAATCGGTTCAGATTTAGATATAGTCCCCATATATATGTTACACCCGATTTGACATGTATGCGCTGTAAAAACCGTATTTTACACCCGGTCTGTTTGAAATTCGGCAGAGAGAGTTTTCTTATAAAGTGAATGAACACTACCAAATTCGAAGAAAATCCGTTCAGATTTAGATATATCCCCCATATATATGTTTCACCCGATTTGACATGTAAGCGCTGTAGAACCCGTATTTTATATCCGATCAGTACGGAATTCAACAGAGAGAGAGAGAGAGTTTTCTTATTACATGTATGAACATTGCCAAATTCTTATCGCAATGCACATTTTTGCATTGTTAGGGAGGTGTAGGGTATAATATGTATAGCCGGCCCCGCCCGACTTTCTGTCTTTCCTTACTGGTTCTATACCACTTATCAGAATCATCTGTAATTCCAAACATAGTAATAGTTTATCTAATGCCTTCAGTCCCAAGCGGTACCCTTTAGATACCTCCCACACAATAGGGTCAACTCATTCAAAAATTTAATAGCGTATAACTGGAATGCCAGTGCCCGAAACAAACGCTTCATTGAAGTATATATTGTCCAGTATCAACTGGTACCGCCCGCACAAATTTACAGATTTATTCGGAAACAACTTAATCGTAGATTTTGTTGTAATCATCTAAATGTTTTCATCAGACTGAGCAAAAATTTTCCACTTTTCGGATTCCCACACAAAGTAACATATTCGTTATTACATTACTCACCAAATTAGGGCATTCCCATTACATCCATCTAAAACGAACTAATTTTATATGAAATAAGGCACGAAAAGTATTTTTTTTAATTACAAACCAATCTGGAGTTGAACCAACAGCAAACACATAAATACATCTTGATGAGCTGTATTAGTGTGAAACATTTGTGCGTAATAACACCGAATTGATCTCTCGTACAAGTGGTGTTTAAATGTTTTAAAGACTAATGACTTGTTTAATTAAATATTTTTTTAACTAACAAATGCAAGATCACCGATATCCAAGTACAAAATCTAGCCATATGTACAGGGTCTCCCATATTCGACGGACCCATCTGGCAACGCCATAACTTTTGACAGAGATGTCAGATCGCTTAATGACATACCGCGTTTGAAGCGTCAGTCCAAGCAGATTTTTACCATGGAACAATACACGCCACGCGAAATAGTTGAAATTTACATTCAACAGAAGAAGTCAATTGTGAAAACTCAACGTGCTTTTAAAATATTAAAAAATGTGAGAAGTGCGCCTTCTAAGAACACCATTAAGCGTTTATACGAAAAATTTTCGACTGGTGAGGCTCTTTCTAATCCGAAGAGGCCAAATAAAAGTCGACCAATTCGATCGGCCGAGAATATCGCTGCCGTACGAGCCAGTGTTGAGAGGTCCCCAAGAACATCCCAAAAACGCCGTTCTCAGCAGTTGGGCATGGCTCGGTCCACTTTACAACGGATTATTCGCGTTGATTTGCATTTGTTCCCGTACAAAATTCAATTGACGCAAAGATTGTTGCCTGCGGACAAGCCTCGTCGATTGGAATGGGCCCAAAAAAACATGGGTCCGTCGAATATGGGCAACCCTGTACTTGCGTCTTCGAAACATCAATTTTCATTAATGATTGGGACTAAAATGGAGGCCGACTTTCTAAATAAGGCTTTATTACAAATTTCATATAAATTGCAATTTTATAAAGAAATTTATGGAATTGGACTTTTATAGAAATATGAATAGAATCATCGTAGATTCTGTTCTGTTTTCATGAGACTGATCAAAAATTTTTCACTTTTCGGATTCCCACACAAAGTAACATATTAGTTATTACATTACTCACCAAATTAGAGCATTCCTTAGTTACATCCTTCTAAAACGAACTAATTTTATATGAAACAAGACTCGAAAAATATTTTTTTAAATTATAAACCAATCTGGAGTTGAGCCAACATCAAACACATATCGTCGGTGCGCCGACAAATACTATGTGTAATTTTCCGAATTTTTTTTATTGTCGAATTCGAACGTCCTTGCGGTCAAACGACTACCCACCAAAGCATTTTGCGCCATCTTGACCGGTTCCGAAGTTACCAAAAACTCCTATGTGTATCCCTCTATAGCAATGCTCCGACAAAAACTCCTATGTGTTGTAGGCACAGCCTGTCCCAAGGTATAGTAGGTTGGCTTAGATTCACGCCAAAAAACGGCTAATGGGGTTTTGTTCAGAATCATCCCCTCTATTCGACAATGAATGGATCAAAATTAGATATGCTTCCATTCGCGAGTTATGGCCAAAACAGTACTTTTACTCAAAACAAACTTAATAGCTTTGATTTGTAAAGAAAAACGTGGAAATTTAGAACTGTAACACAATTTCCTTTAAATATGATTATTTGTAAGACGCCTTGTAACGTCCGCGACATTTGCCATGTTTTTATATTGCCAATTTTGTGTAATCCATAAAATCGACTTACACCGCCAAATGTTTCCAAAAATATTATACCGAAGTTTGGGAGATAAGCGAAAGGCCTACAGCTCTTTATAGTAATTTGGTAAGGATTTACAGTGTGCTAAAACTTTTGTATGCTTTTTCCTTTATATGAGGCATATTTAGATTTAACACATTGTAAACCCCTACCAAATTATTATAATTTTTTTGTTAAAGAAAGACTTGTAGTCGTTCTTAATATCTCCCAAACTTTCTTTGACCATTATATAGTAAAATAATTCTGAACTTACATGTTTTTTGTTCGAAATTTATTCGTCGCGGGATGTTTATGGCGGAAATGCTGGTGCCAATCTATCACTCATTGAAAGTTAATATATAAATTTTATTAAATTTGCAATAATATTTTTGTAAAACTTTAGCGGTGTAAGTCGAATTTTTGGATTACAAAAATTTCGCTATAGAATAATATAGCAAATATCGCGGACATTACAAAGCGTCTTACAAATGTTCATATTTATAGGAAATTATGTTAGAGTTTTAAATTTCCGCGATTCAATGTAAATAAGTTCGGTTGTTTGGTTAAAAATTGTTTTTATCGCGGTAACTCGCGAAAGGAAGCAGATCAGATTTGGATTTCTTCTTATCTGAGTAGAGGGACCTCATTAGCCGTTTTTAGCCACAATCCAGGCCAACTTTCGTTTGCTTGAGGTACGCTGTGAACATTCAAATATCAAAACTCCTATGTGTAATTTTTTTGTTTTATGAATATTTAAAATGCTCCAAACAAAACATCCTATGTGTCGATTTTCATTAAAACCATTTACCACGTCATGGGCTTTTCACATATACGATTTTTGTTATGATATATTGGTGGTAAATAATTAAAAGAAAAATTCAAAAATCTGAGATATTAAAAATATCGCTATTTGACGAAATAGCAACGTTTTTTGTCTCTCCTGAAAACTAGTAAAAAAAACACATAGGAGTTTTCGTCGACGCACCGACGATATGTAAATACATCTCGTTGAGCTGTATTTGTGTGAAACATTTGTGGGTTATGACACCGATTTGATCTCTCGCACATGCGGTGTTTAAATGTTTTAAAGACCAATTTATCACAAAAGAAATATTTTGTAACTAACAAATGAAACAAATGCCATGTCCGTCTTTGAAGTATCAATTTTCATTAATGATTGGAACTAAATGGAGACCGACTTTTTGAATCAGGCTTCATACAAAATTCCATAGAAATTGAAATTTTATAAACAAATTCATCGAATTTCACTTTTATAGAAGATTATATAAATATAACGAAATTGTAATTTTTTAAGAAAATCTTGCTTAAATTAATACTTTTTTTAAACATTTTTCTAGAAAATCTTGCCTAAATTAAACACTCCATATCAATTTTGATGAAATTACCAATTTCCTCAAAATTGCATATTTATTGTAAAGTTAGCGGAAATAGTATTTTTCTTGTAAATCTTGCCTAAATTATGCTTTTTTAAATATTTTTCTAGAAAATCTTGCCTAAATTAATACCTTTTTGGTAATTTCATTAAAATTGCTTATTTAATGTAAATTTAACGAAAATTGCATTTTTATAGAAAATTTCAACGATATTCAGTTTTTAAAAAATTTTCAAGTTTTTAGAAAAATTAGTCGAAAATGGATTTCGCTGAAATTTAATAAAAATTGCAGTTTTATAGAAAATTTTGTTAACATTGTATTTTTGTCAAAAAAAAATTTTGTAATATTTTGTAAAAAGTATGTTTTTATTGAAAATTTGGTTTTTTCTGGAAAATTGTATCAAAATTCCATTTTTCTAGAAAATTTTGTCGAAGTTGATATTCAAAATTATATTTTTCAATAAAATTTCTTAAAAATTACTTTTTCTTTAAAATGTCTTCGAAATTCCATTTTTCAGGAAAAATTTCTTCATTCTTTACATCCTTTACTCTTAATCCGCTCGTCGAGCTTTAATTCGGCTAATGTTCTTTAATCCGTGGTAAGGAACCGGTTTGAATGGTGTTAACCAGAACTTTTCTTAAAAAAATTCATTTTCGTCGAAATTTACTTTAAAAAAGGCAATCTCGACGAAATTTTTAAGAAAATTTAATTTCAATAGAATTTCTAGAAAAATTCGATTTCACATTTTTTTTTGCAAAAATGCAATTTCGATTTTTTTCTATTAAATTGCATTTTTTTCTATTAAATTGCAATTTTCATCAAATTTTCTACAAACATACAATTTCAACGAAATTTTGTAGAAAATGCCATTCCAAAGTAATTTTTTAAAGAAAAGTAAATCAAAGAAATTTTCAAGAAAAATTAAATTTTGCCGAGATGTTTAAGAAAATCAGATTTCAACTAAATTGTGTACTTCAATATACATAATTTTTTTAAAGAAAGGGGTGTCTCACGATGTGTTGCGTTTTAAAATTGTTATAAACAAAAAGACGGATAAATATTTTTTAATGATTTTGCCTTTATTGAATTGCCTCAACATTCCAGTTAATGATTTAACACCACTTCATTCATATGGCTGCCGCGGCTGGCCTTACGGTAGCCCATTCTGTATGTAAAAAAATAAAATTAAAATTTATTTCAATTTTATTTGTTGCATAGTGAAATTAATGAAACCATAATTCCACTGATAAAATCGCACTCCTCGTTTAGCTTTACAAATTACTGTAATCGGATGGAGTAGCGGAAATTGAGTTCGTAATTATTATTTATCTAATTTTTCCGCCTTATTATCTTTATTTTATGCACTTATTTTTTGCTTTAACCGCGTTTCTAATAATATAAATTCGTTTCTGTTTTCTTTTCTTTACAGTTTGTGCGTTAAAATGATAGATTGGTTCGATTATCACGGACACATGTGCATTGCCTTTGAAATGTTAGGTTTGAGTGTTTTCGATTTCTTGGTAAGTTTTGTTTTATATGATAAATTTTTATATAACTCCCTACACCTCTTTACTACTATATACAATACGACGTAAACTATTTTCACAAATAATCACTTATACGTTCTACTCCTCTCACTATTTTTTCTGCTTTCAAATATTTGTTATATTTATAAAAATTATTGATTATCATTCTAATAATGTATTTCTTTGCATTTCTCTGTGTCAACAGCGTGAGAACAACTACGAACCATATCCATTGGAACAAGTTCGACATATGGCTTATCAATTGTGCTATTCTGTGAAATTTTTACATGACACTCGTTTAACGCACACAGATTTAAAACCTGAAAATATCCTTTTCGTTGATTCGGAATATACCACACACTATAATCATAAGATCGTAAGTAGTTGTTTTTGTTTTAATAAAATTTTGAAATAATTTCGATTTATTTCCTCTTCTAGAATCGTGAAGTGAGACGTGTTAAAAATACCGATGTTCGTCTAATCGATTTTGGCTCGGCCACATTTGATCATGAACATCACAGTACCATTGTCTCGACGCGCCATTATCGTGCGCCCGAAGTAATACTCGAATTAGGTTGGTCACAGCCCTGTGACGTGTGGTCTATTGGGTAAGTAAAGATAACATATACTTTACTTGTAATGTTTTTTGATGATTAATTTGTGTTTTCCTTCCTCCGTCTTTTGTGCAGCTGCATTCTATTTGAATTATATCTGGGCATTACCCTATTCCAGACCCATGACAATCGTGAACACTTAGCCATGATGGAACGTATCTTAGGACAAATACCATATCGTATGGCACGGTAATGTATAAATTTAACAAGCTTTCAATTTACGCAACGCAGGTCTACTTCATGTTATCCGATTAACCTATAGCAATCATGTTCTTTACAGCAAGACCAAAACAAAGTACTTCTATCATGGTAAGTTGGACTGGGATGAGAAGTCATCGGCCGGACGTTATGTGCGCGATCACTGTAAGCCATTGTTCAGATATCAAATGTCCGATACGGAAGATCACTGTGAATTATTTGATCTAATTAAGAAAATGTTGGATTATGAGCCATCACAACGTGTTACGTTAGGTGAGTGCGTTTGTTGTTTGTCTGTCTGTCTTCTGTTGAATGTCGTAAACTAAACTAAAGAAGACAATATTCCAAAAGTGATTAATACCTTGTTTTTAAGTGGAGTGTTTGATGATTGTATAGTTTAGAGTTTATTTACAAACTAATATTAAACATTTCAAACACAAAGACATGTTTGGAATTAATGTAGCATTAATAGGAACGTTTGGTTGGATCCGTTTATATTTGGGGGGGCTTAATGCCAGAGTGAGCCATTGATACTAGATTAAGAGATTATTTGTAGCACTCAATATCTTTAATTTAATTGAGAAAGAGCGTAACTGACATTTTTCGAAATCTTTCATCGTTTATTTTGCACATTAGGTTTAGGTTAGGGTGGCAGCCGGTTTTTTCAGTGTAGGTCCCTAGTGTTACCACGGGCTGAAATGCCCCTCATCGACATCAACCTGTTTCATATACAAATTTAGCTATAGTAAGAATATCGGTACCGGAAAGATCTGTTAAACTACCTAGACAGGCCGACCCCGGCATGTTCAATCGTCGTTTACTCAAAGCGAAAGAGTCGCATAGCAAGTGCTCAATGCCTTCCACTTTTTCCTCATATCCACAGCTTCCGCAGAAGTCATTTGAGCCGATACCCAATTGTCTGGCGTGTTCGCCAATCAAGCAGTGTCCCGTCGGAACTGATACAAACGTAGACTAATCTTTTCCTCTCTAGTGCGACGAGATATTTTGACCTTTGCTAATTCTTTTTCAGAGTTTAGAAAAAAACCCAACTTCTAAAAAAATTACAATTACTTCCTTTCTGAATTAAGGTAACAATGTATATGCTATACATTGTGGCTCACAATTTCGCTGGGCCTCTATTTGTTAAACTTTTCATAAACTACTACTCAGCCAAATCTGGAATTTTTAAGTCGAGTAGATAGTTTTCATATAGGGAATGATCAGATAAGAACGATATGAAAATAAATAGCCGCCTCATTTTTGCCGTCAGTGCTTGAAGCCGTCCATTCAAGACTTGATGATTCGTTACAGATATTTCGGGAATAGCATCTGAAATTTGTCAAAAGAGATTTGTTTGGACTTGGCCAAGGACTTGACTTCTCTAAGGGAAGTCTCCAAATTGTTCCTTCCCAATATAGGTCTTTGCGCCGCATATATAGCCTGTAGCGATGTTTTGTTTTTTTTTTTGGCACCACCACATATCGATGTTGTCGAGTTTTAAGCACAGAAAGTCGGTTAACATCGCTCTCTACCTAGAAGAGTTGAGCTGATCGGTTCCGAATCGACATTTATTGGTCTTTTTCGATACTGCCGGCTATGTTTCTACGCTTAAAAAAAAACGTTTTGGGCCGAATCCGCTGGCTCGGAAAAAATGTTTTTGCGATTGTCTCGACGTATACTTTCATATTCCACCTCGCATTCGGGAACTTTTTTTTACATGTAGGCCAACCCGTTTACTGTGCATGATGAAAATGCATTTATATTAGTTATTTCTACTGTTTTCGAACGTATTTGTTCTAATATTTGTTAATACTTGTATTATGTATTTTTAATCTGTGTTTAATGTGGCCATATTTGCCAAATCTTTCTTTCCATTTTTAAGTTAAGGTAAGACATATATCTCTACTTTGAAAAATGTAAGTCATTTCTGTTTACATGTTCTCTCTGTCATGTTGGATCATAAATGGAAAGAGATTTGGTAATTTGTTTCATGTTAGTACAATAATGTAGTACGTATGGATTTTATGACTTCAAATTTTATAATAAAATATTTGTTGCAATTAACTTGTCCACAACGACGTAAAATGCAAATAGTCCTTTAGATTTTTCTTTAAAAACGTTCGTCTACAAGGATTGATTTGAATTAAACTGTTTATTTTGAAAGTGGCGTAAACGCCATTTGACTTTGCTCAATTCAATCATTAGAAAAAGGGGATTAATAAAACTAGAATGCGAAAATTATCATTGAATATAGAAACATTGAAGTCTTGAGATGATCTGAGTGTAAATAATATATATTTATTATTCACATATCCTTTAACGATACTAATCTTAGTTCAAAAACAGAATGGCGTTTCTTCCCTACGGGAGCGTTTTCGTCTTTCTATGGTGGTAGAGATATTACATTAATAATGATTGGACAATATAAGAGCAGTTTTCGTCAGTTTTAGTTTCACACTTTACACTTTTTTGTTAGTTCATGGATACCAAAAACATTCGTTTTGGCGTAAAGATGACAAAGCTAGAACTTCATAGATATGACGAAAATTATGTGACGACGTCGACGACGCCAACTGGAATAAATGCGAATATAAGATCAGCTTTCGTCAATTATAGTTTCGCACTTTACATCATATTTTGGGTCAGACACGTTCAATCAATCTTTTATTATAAATCAATCTCAATCGCTGGAGCCGGTAAAAGTTGTCCTTCCCGATCTGTTTATGATGTTTTGGTGTAACTAATATCACTGTGCTCGAAATGAACTCTTTAAAAAATTAACAAAAAGGAGACCCTATGGATACACCTATTTCTATCTTGCTGAATCCAGCAGTGCTAGCCGTTTTTCTAGTTTATCTCTTGTTTTCGGGATATTCGGTCACAAAGTATGCAAGGAAATCAGAGAGGGTAGTTATTTGGAGGTTATTTTTAAGCCGAAGACTTCGGAATACACGTTTCAGTCGAAAGAACGAAATCAAGGCAACTCTTGGAGAATTATTTCTCTCAAAACAGTCACCCATGCTTCTCCCCACCTTATCTGTAAAAAATTGCGATCAAATCTTATCATATGGCCAACGTCATACATGAGCCTTTATACATATGATGAGATTTGAATGCAATTTTGTAGGGATAAGTGGGTGAGAAGCGAGGAAGACTGGTTTAAGAAAAATTATTTTCCAAGGGTCCCCTTTATTTCGTTCTTTATACTCAAGCATGTATTCCGAAATCTTCCTCTTCAAAATCAACTCAGAGATAATTAATCTCTCTGATTTCCTTGCAAACTTTGTGGTGACTAACGCGAAAACAAGAGCTTAGCTAGAAGAACGACTAGCACCACTGGGTTCAGCAATGTCAAATGCTTGTCCTTGTGGTTACAGTAGGTGAAAACATGGAAAACGTTCTTAGTTCTTGAATATCCTGGAAACGTATCAATTTAGTTCCTTAAATTTGTTGGTACTAAAGAGTCAAACTATTATTCGCATTCGCTTTCGCAAAAATGAATTTTTCCCTATTCGCTTTCGCATTCGCAAGAAATACTTTTCAGTATTCGCATTCGCTTTCGCTAAAGTCTCCTTTTTGTACTAGCACAGGGTATTCATTGTTATTTCATTCAAATGCATACATTCCGACTTTCAGGACAATCACAATAAAAAATATCCACTAAAGTACTATCTAGCAGGTAGAGCTACAACCTATTTGCAAGACAAACCACACATACATTCTAAATTTTGGCCAAATCGAAAGGCTGCATATCAGATTTGCTCTGCGTTGCCAACTGTCCATTCGAAATCCTGTCCGTAGACGAAAGTCTACCAAATTTTCATTATTTTTGAGGTGCGGTTTTTTTTTACCGCCCTACGTATGTATATTTAATACGTTTAACCTAAAATATTCTAGAATTTATTACAAAAATAAACAAATTATAATAATTATCTAAAATCATATTTTTAATTAATTTTTAATTTCTCTAATTTGAAGTCATAAATTCTTTACTATAAAACTATTTTAGGAAAAGGTATGAATCACTGGAGGAATAATACAATTGTTTTTAATGTTAACTAATTGCAAATTATTCATTACTTTCTCCTATCTTTTTCAAAATATAGGTGAAGCTTTACGTCATCCATTCTTTGATAAACTCCCACCACATCATCGTCTGGGTGATGCCGCCGTCAAAACTATGCAACCCGCCTCATCAGGTAGCAGCAGCCGCGAACGTTCTCACAGCTTATCAAGATGAGAATTGGCACGATTTGGTTATTATTAATTAATAACATTTTTATAACACAAACACAAAAATATTAGTACTTTTTAAAAAAACAAACAAATTATTTACTTAAACCGATCCACATCCACAAACACACACTCACACATTTTTATCCCATAGTTTGTTTTGTTTTTATGCTACCAACAACCACAACATCAACAAAAGCAAACATACAAACAATATTTAATTGAAATTTTACAATCTGGCACAACATACACACAGCCCTGAACAGCGGAAATTCATTGAAAATGGATGCAAATTTTGATTGCACAATATCCATTTCATCCCAAGAAGAAACGACGGCCAACTTTGACCTTTAGTTTTAATCCACAAGACAAAAAGCTTAGGATTAAAGCCAAAACTTTTTACAAAAGCCTATCACTAATTGTAATTGTATTGTAATATTTACAACGAGGAAAAGCCAAAAGAAGGGGGAGCTCTTTTATTCTATTAAAACAAACAACCTCTCTTAAGTTTTACAAATGTTTATTTTGTAATTATTTTTTAAGACTACTGCTGTAACCTTAGAGCTTTTCATCACCATCCTCTTTTTAACACACCACCCCAACTTCTTCTAATAAAATGGCTTGATTTTTTTGCTCTTAACAAATTTTGTGTTCTTAAACAAATTTCATTTTTTGTTGTTTGTTTTTTTCCTTCCGGAATACAACATTGGCAAAAGAATTTTAAGCTTGTTTTCAGATTTACGCTTTTTCATTATCTCCCAACAACCAAAAATACTTACCTTAAACGATACAACAATGCCTTATCAGTTTAATATGAACAAATTGATTTTGTTATTATTTATTTAATTACAATTTCGATTTATTTATTATTTGTATTTTGTGTATTCATTTCCAGCGCTTCTTTGCTTATTCTATTTTTTTATTTCACCCCCCGCCCCCTTTTACATTATTACTTTATAATTTTGTGTATTTAATTTTAAGTTCTTACTATTTTCGCTTTTCATTTATTTTGCTATTTCTTTTATTTTCTTTTTATTTTCATTAACAAAGTTTAACTCTATTTTTTTCTTTCATATTTACTCTTTTTACTCAACAATCTTAGTAAATGTTCTCTGTAGTTGGCCATTTTATGGTTGTTGATTAGCTTTGCCTTACTTTTTTAGAATTATTCTTTATTTTAATTGTCTTTTTTTATCAAAAAATTCCATATTTTCTAAATTTCACATCTCAAATTGTTATAAATTAAAAGAAAGCAAAAGTCTTGAATTGATTTTATTTATTCTAAACAAGTGTTTATTATATTTGATTGGACCTTTTTAAAAATTTGTAATAAATTTTCTGAAGAAAAAAGAAAAAAAAACAATAAATTATCGAATGTACATTTTTGGGTTCTTCATGGAAAAGAAAGTATTTGAATGAACTGAATGTAGATCATACATCAATACCAAATTGCATATGTATGTAGAAATATGAAAAAGATAACCAAAAAAGGAAATTATTTGGAAACTCCAGTTAGGAAAATAACTCAATATATTTGTCAACACACAATTTATCATATTTGCAAAGTAAAGCAATATTATGGCTTCTAAATTTTACATTATTTTGTAATTATCTGGAAACTCCTCTTAAATATGTCAAGTTCTATCAAATCTGTAAAGCAAATCAATATTGTGTCTTCTAGCATTATTTCGAAATTATCTGGGAACTCCATATTTCACTACCTGAAATTTCAAATGTTCTAAAAATGATGTCTTGGTAAAACAAAATATTATTTTTTTTTCCAATTCAGAATATTTTATATAATACATTTTTGCTAAACAAAAAATAGTTTTTTTTTAATAAATTAAATAATTTCTTCCCCTCCTTGATCATTTTGTAAACATCAATATCATTTGCGATATATAATTCTATGATATTGTTTGACATTATGCTTTTAATGATGTCATTACAATTTCACACCTGGCTATGCCGAAGAAGTCGTTCGAACTTAATTCGATCTTTTTACGAATTTACCCGAAGGGTAATTAGTAACAAAGGCTGCAGTGACTATAATCACCAACTATCTCTATCATCGATTAAATTTAAATAATAATCACAAACTATCTGTATCATCGATTAAATTTAAAAGGCATTGACTTTTCGATTTATATTCAGAAACGTAATTAAAGGATTTTTAGAGAAAGAAATGGATATGGAAAAATGCAAAATTAAATAACAAAAAAAATATCCGTAAAAACAATTGTAAAAAATAGTTTTCGAAAAATATTCTTTCGTAATTTCGAATTTTTTATGACCTTTGTTGACACTTGAGTTAACAATTAAAATTAGTTTTTTCACAAAATATTGTAATATTTTTTTATATTTTTAAGTTTTGAAAGTAGAAAGATTTTTGTTTTCTGAAATCGAATTTACAATTTCTTTTAACAATGTGGAAAAACACTACTCTGAACAAAAAATTTTCGGTTCCTGGGAAATTAATTTTTATTTTAAAAAATTCGAGAAGTTTATATATATTTTTCATATATTTTGTTTAACTTGCGAAATTTATAATTTTTTTTTACATTTTTGAAATTATTAAGAACAAGATTGAATTGGTTTTACAGAAATTTTAACTATAAATCAATAGGTCCACATTGAATTTTGAAAATAAAGTATTTTCAAACTTAGAAAATTTGTAAAAAATATAATTATCTGCCGTCATTTTGCTTTATTTTCTTTGTATATTTTTTCCATTTATCTTATTTTTTCGATTATATTATATATATCATGAACTAACATTTTAATCCCATTTCCCATTTATTATCCCATCTATTGAGAAAATTTGAGAAAATAAGAAGAGCTCCTTATGAATTTTGAGAAAAGATAGAAGGGAATTTATTAAAACAAATACAAACTTCGCCAACTAAAGTTTTGTGTGAAAGAATTTTCATTTTCCTCAATTTCAAACACAAACAAAATGTCTTAATTAAATAAACTACTTTTTCAATTTTCTTATATTCAAAGAAACAAAATTAATTGATACAATTAAATAATAAATTGAAGCCAAAAAAAATTTAATAAATAAAACCATTTTGAATAATTCAATCAATTTATTTCCTAATAGAATCAATTAAATTCTTAATCAAATGAATTCTTAGTGGATTCAAATAAATTCATAATTTAATCAATTAAAATATTATTGAAACAATTAAATTCTTAATTGAATCAATTGATTCAATTATTTATATAAAATTTTTAATTGAATCAATTAAGTTTATGTTTAATTTAGTTATCGATTTAACTGATTCAATCAAGCTTTTATTTGAAAATATTAAATCAATATTATAAATATAAAATCAATATTATACAATTTTAATTAATCTATTTAATTAATCATTTAATATTTTAATGGATGGTTTAATTGATTCAATTATTTGGTTTAATTGATTCAATCAAAGTTGTATTTGAATATTTTCAAAAACATGGTCTATATATATATTTTTTTTTTTTTAAATTAAAATATTTGGCATGAAGTTATTTTTCTGTGAGTTTTAATATTATTTCAAATTGTAAAAGAAAAAAATCCCTCCCTTTAATAAAGGATATTTTCCTACAATTTAGACCTCGATTTAATAGTTGTCTTTGTGCTGTGTGTGTCGTCGTCCTATGGACAAGTCTCTCATTACACCCATCTGTCACTCATCATTTACTCAAAAACAACACCCTCCTCAATTGTTCGGCGTTTTAACTTTCTTTTCTTTTACAATAAGACTTTAATTAATATATAACCAAATCGCAAGCAAGCAAAGGAATATTATGTATTCCCCCCGCAAAAAAAAACATAAAAAAACAAAAAACTGAACTAGGAAAAGAGAATGAAAATAAAACCAAGAATTTTAGAAAAGAAAATAAACCTGCAAATTTGTTAAGCCTTTTTCGTTAAATCTTTTTTTCTGTGTCACCATTTGTTAGTTAAGTGTATATAAATACCAATATAATTTAAATTGTTTCATTATAAAATTACAGGATATAAAGCAATTCTATAGCTCGATTCTACCCCTCCTCCACACCTCATCATACTTTATACTCCTCCATTCTCACTAAGGGAAGAAGTAAAGAAGTAGGAATGTTTTACTGCAATTACTGGATAAACTTAGAGAAGAGACCATCGCAATGGTTTTTTTCGTTTGTTAATTTTGTACAAAGTTGACCAAACTCTCACACAACCACAAAACAAAAAAACATGATGTGAAAGTCTTACCATCAATTTTTAAGATATTTAATTATTTTTAATTAAAGAAAACTAAAAATATAACTAAGCAAATAAACTGCTAAGGACTGGACTGTTCAAAGGAATTATCATCAAAATATTTTAATTAAAATGAGTTTGATAATTAACCTTTAAAGAAAAAAAACAAAGAAAAACAAAACAAACAAATGAAAATATTAAAACAATGTTCATAAAATTTTTAATTTTTTTCTAGTAAAATATTAACACCAAATTGCAAAATATATTGTATTTGTATATTAGAAAACAACAAAAAAACAAAATGTTCATGGTTTTTGCCATTTGAAAGAAAATTCAATACTTATAACTTCATAAATAATTTCAAATCATTAATTAAGAAGACATCTAGAAAAACAGAAATCATTAACATTTATATTTTATAATAAATAAATGAATAATTAATTCAACAGGAAAAAGAACACTACCAATTTTCTTTAACAACAAAAACAAAGAAAAGTAAAATCAACTACAATTTTTTGTATTAGTTTAAAGAAAATGAAAGAAAACTCACTTTTGTTGCAATTTTTCTTTAATACCCCATTGATTTTAATTTCTTTTTTGTAATACATTTTTTTTTATAATATTTTAGAAAACACCTTTCATTTGATGATTTATTTTTTTTATAAATAATTTAAGTTTGTTTAGTTCATGATTTTTGTTTTTTATAATTTTTATTTTTCCCCAATACTTATCTAATCATTTGCTGCGTACTTTCTTTTTTAAGTGAGATAATTTTAAGATGTTCAAAAGGAAATTTTTCGCAATCGAAAAAATAAACACAAATATATTTGTAAAATTATTTCATTTTAGCTGAGATTTATTTACACACAACAAACATTATATGACCCCCGCCCTGTTATCTTTGTAACCTGGACTTTAGTGTTTAGTGTCCTCCACACATCCAATCGATATCATTATAATTACTTTATTTAGTCTAATTTTTTTAAAAATAACTATATTTGAGTTACATTTTAGTTGATAATTTCATAATTTTTGGTTTTGTTTTTTGTTTAATGATTTTTTTCGCTTTAAATTTTGTTTTAAAAATTTCTATATTTATTAAAATATAAATATTTCAATGATATATAACAGAAACCTTCCCCCATCCCCCCCAAAAAATACTGATGTGGAAATAGAAGTACTACTACTACAACAATGTGAAAGAAACAATGTTTAAATTAATTAATATTATTGTTATTATATATATATATTATACTCTCTTCCCCCCAAACCTTTAAAAACAAACAAAAAACTTTAATATAATTTTAATGATTTACTTATAATTAAAAAAGATTATATAAAAAAGAAGAAAATATAAAAATAAATAAAGAAATAAAATATTTAAGAAAAAAAATTAAATCATCTTTAGTTATAATAAAAAAAGCAAGGGGCGATTAAATTATGTGACACTTAATAAAACAAAAACTGTCGTCAGCTATTAAATCTGGTTGAGCATATTTATTGTTAGCAAGCATCCAAAATCCGATTGGAGAAAAAGGCGCAATCGTCGTTTTATTGATGGGGTAAATCGATGGCCTAATATAAAAAGGGCTTATCTCGATTTTGTTTTTCCGTAACATGGTCATGAAAAAACGAATAAAAGCCAAACAATTTCTTTGACTAGACTTATGGTTTTAATTTTAAAAAAATTAAAGTGCATTTGACATTTTTTTTCTTACAATACATGTATAATTGGCCAATTGGCTTACTTTGTATTGATGTTAATAAATAAAATGAAAAATGAATAAACGGAAAACGCAATTATGACAAAAATCAAGATACGCCCTTTTTATAGTAACCCTTCGAAATTCTGGGAGTGTATACGTATGTGCAGTTAGTTATGAACCAAAAGAAAAAAAAAAACAAAAAAAAAAAGACGATAGAAGTACCAACCGCCCAGATAACACTGTTATCTGGGAGTTCGCAGCAATACGCCACATTCTTAACCAGTAAGGAAAGGCTAAAGTCGGGCGGTGCCGACTATATAATACCCTACACCACTCTCGTAATATTGAATAACTCTGATATATAAATTTTGTAATTCATGTATAAATTGTTTACATAAATTTACTTTTGGGACATTTTATACTTAAATAATACCCTGTACCACAGTGTGGTGTAGGGTATAAAAACGATTGGATCTAAAGAGCCAAATCGGACGAAACATATATATGGGAGCTATAGCTAAATCTTAACCGATTTTCTTCAAATTCGGTAGTGTTGGTTCATGGATCAAGAAACTCTACCATTCTAAATTTCAAAACGATTGGATGTAAAATACAGCTTTTATAGGACTAAAGGGATAAATCGGACGAAACATATATATGGGAACTATAGCTAAATCTTAACCGATTTTCTTCAAATTCGGCAGTGTTGGTTCATGGATCAAGAAACTCTACCATTCTAAATTTCAAAACGATTGGATGTAAAATACAGCTTTTATAGGACTAAAGGGCCAAATCGGACGAAACATATATATGGGAGCTATAGCTAAATCTTAACCGATTTTCTTCAAATTCGTTAGTGTTGGTTCATGGATCAAGAAACTCTACCATTCTAAATTTCAAAATGATTGGATGTAAAATACAGCTTCTACAGGACTAAAGAGCAAAATCGGACGAAACATATATATGGGAGCTATAGCTAAATCTTAACCGATTTTCTTCAAATTCGGCAATGTTGGTTCATGGATCAAGAAACTCTACCATTCTAAATTTCAAAACGACCGGATGTAAAATACAGCTTTTATAGGACTAAAGGGATAAATCGGACGAAACATATATATGGGAACTATAGCTAAATCTTAACCGATTTTCTTCAAATTCGGCAGTGTTGGTTCATGGATCAAGAAACTCTACCATTCTAAATTTCAAAACGATTGGATGTAAAATACAGCTTTTATAGGACTAAAGGGCCAAATCGGACGAAACATATATATGGGAGCTATAGCTAAATCTTAACCGATTTTCTTCAAATTCGGCAATGTTGGTTCATGGATCAAGAAACTCTACCATTCTAAATTTCAAAACGATTGGATGTAAAATACAGCTTCTATAGGACTAAAGGGCCAAATCGGACGAAAGATATATATGGGAGCTATATCTAAATCTGAACCGATTTCAACCAAATTCAATAGCGATCTTAACAGCCGCGAAATATTCTAAACTGCAAAATTTCAGAACGATCGGAGTGAAATTGCGACCTGTAGTCGACGAACAACTTTACATGGACAGACGGACGGACGGACATCGTTAAATCGACTCAAGTAGTGATTCTGAGTCGATCGGTATACTTTAAGGTGGGTCTAGCTGTGTTATTTTTAGGTGTTACAAACATCTGCCGTGAAACAAACTTATAATACCCTGTACCACAGAGTGGTGTAGGGTATAAAAATGGGTACAACATCCCATAGAATAGCAAACAAATTAAGCGCCTAAAAGTATGCTTTGAAATTGTCATAGAACTCCAACGGAAATAAACAATATGGCAACACTGTCGTTTATGCGGTATGCGATTTTTAGCCAAACCAAAAAAACGACAAATATGTGTTTTATTATTTTTTTATTTGTATTTTTCTTTTAATATTTATTTGTTAACAAATTTAATTTTAATATAAATTCCAATTATTCCCTGTCTTCCTTCCGCATTTCCACCAGTTTGGTTTATTTGATGCCATACATCCGACGTATTCTGAAATGAAAATTTTAATATTTATATAAATTAAAAAAGGAAGTAAATAATTTTATATTAAAGTTTATTTTAACAATAAATGTCTTAGAGCTGACAATATGGGGAAATTGAAAAATACTGGCAAATTTCTTAGAAACGCAATATCTCTTAAAATATTTGCTTCTCGAAGAAAAGGGAAATTTTCTAATCAGTAAATTTGCTTAAAATGCTGGGCGCCTGGTTTTTCAGTCGAAAATTGAAGCAAAAACATTAATTTTGGTTTTATTTTTTTGTAAATTTAAGTGCATATTTTTAAATTAGGGCACGTGGTATTTCAGTCGGAAAATTAAGCAAAATTTTTACTTAGCATTTTGTAAATTCTAAATTTTTAAATTCGACTTTTGGATATTTGTAAATTTGAAATTTTATAAATTTGGAATTTTGTGAATATGCTTGCGGAAAACGCTGGGCGCCAGAATTTCATCCGGAAAATGAAGCAAAGTTTGTAGTTTACCTTTTTATAAATTTTCAATTTCATAAATTTGCTATTTTGGATATTCGCAATTTTGGAAATTAGTATATTTGCTTGCTGAAAATGCTGGGCACCTGGTAGTTCAATCGGAAAATTATGCAAAATTTGTATTTTGCCTTTGTAAATTTTCACTTTTTTAATTCGCACTTTAGGAAATTTGTAAATTTTGTTGTTGAAAATGTTGGGCGCCTGGTATTTAGTTGGAAAATGAAGCAAAATTATGTATTTTGCCTGTTGTATATTTGCAATATTGTAAATTTCAATTTTTAAATTCGCACTTTTGGAAATTTTTAAATTTTCTTGCTGAAAATGCTGGGCGCGTGGTAGTTCAGTCGAAAATTAAGCAAAATTTGTATTTTGACTTTTGTAAATTTGCAATTTTAAAAATTTGCATTTTGGAAATTTTTAAACTTGCTCGCTGAAAATGCTGGGCGCCTGGTATTTCAGTCGTAAAATAAAGCAAAATTTTGTTAATTTGTTTAATGAAAATGCACATTTTTAAATTTGCTTGAAAATGCTGGGCGTCTGGTATTTCAGTCGTAAAATGATGCAACATTTGTTTTTTGTAAATTTGCAATTTTGGAAATATGCAATTATGTTTATTTATTAATTTGCTTGCAAAAAATGCTGGGCGCCTGGTATTGCGGTCGGAAAATGAAGCAACATTTGTTTTTTGTTTTTTGCCTTTTGTAAATTTGCAATTTTGGATATTTGCTTGCTGAAAATGCTGGGCGCATGGTAGTTCAGTCGGAAAATGGAGCAAAATTTGTATTTCGAATTTTTCCTTTTGAAAATTTGATATTTTGTAAATTCGGAATTATGGAAATACTAGCTGACCCCAGCAGACGTTGTCCTGCCCGTCCTGTGTGGGATGTATTGGCTTGTTATTCATTAATATTTCATTCAAAACTGTATACATCCCGAGTATCAGGAAAAAAATCATCGAAAAAATGTATATTGACAATATGCCCACTAAGGCGCCATCTACCGGTTAGAATAATACATACAAACTATTATCAAGACAAAACCACAAATACATTTTAAATTTCAGTCAAATCGCTTTGGAAATGCGAATTATGCAAATAACTTGACCACTCCGCAAATATTTTGACCACTATGTTTTAGAACTAAAACACAACTGACCCCAAACTGAATATATTGTTTAATTTTCAGCACATTCGCTTTTATGGTTTCGGAGATCATGCGTTACTAACAAACGTACAAAGGATTTTATATATAAAGATTTAAATTAGAAAATGCTGGGCGCATGGCATTTCAGTCGGAAAATAAAGCAAAACTTTTATTTTATATTTTGACTTTTTTAAATTTGCAATTTTGGAAATTTATAAATTTGCTTGCAGAAAATGCTGGGCGCCTGGTATTTCATTCGGAAAATGAAGCAAAATTTGAATTTGTCGTTGTAAATTTGCTATTTTGGTAATATGCAATTTTGGAAATTCGCAATTTTGGAAATTTGCTTGCTGAAAATTCTGGGCGCCAGGTATTTTAGTCGGAAAATGAGGCAAAATTTGTATTTCGAATTTTTCCTTTTGAAAATTTGATTTTTTTGTAAATTCGGAATTATGGAAATATTTAAATTAGAAAATGCTGGGCGCATGGCATTTCAGTCGGAAAATAAAGCAAAACTTTTATTTTATATTTTGCCTTTTTTAAATTTGCAATTTTGGAAATTTATAAATTTGCTTGCAGAAAATGCTGGGCGCCTGGTATTTCATTCGGAAAATGAAGCAAAATTTTAATTTGTCATTCTAAATTTGCTATTTTGGTAATATGCAATTTTAGAAATTCGAAATTTTGGAAATTTGCTTGCTGAAAATTCTGGGCGCCAGATATTTTAGTCGGAAAATGAGGCAAAATTTGTATTTCAAATTTTTCCTTTTGAAAATTTGATATTTTGTAAATTCGGAATTATGGAAATATTTAAATTAGAAAATGCTGGGCGCATGGTATTTCAATCGGAAAATGAAGCAAAATTTATATTTTTCTTTCCGTAAACTAGCTTTTTGTAAATTCGAAATTTTGGAAATTGGACTGGTGGACTGGTATTTCAGTCGGAAAATTAAGAAATATTTGTTTTTTTTTGCATTTTGCTATTTTGTAAATTCGGAATTTTTTAAATATGTAAATTAGAAAAATCTTGGCGCAATTTTTAAATTAGCTTGCTGAAGATGTTGGGCGACTGGTATTTCAGTCGGAAAATTATGCAAAATTTGTTGCATTTGCATTTTGTAAATTCGCAATTTTGCAAATTTGTAAATTTGCTTGCTGAAAATGCTGGGCGCGTGGTAGTTCAGTCGGAAAATGAAGCAAAATTTGTATTTTGACTTTTGTAAATTTGATATTTTATAAATTCGGAATTTGTAAATTTGCTTGCTGAAAATGCTGGGCGCCTGGTATTTCATACGGAAAATGAAGCAAAATTTGTTTTTTGCCTTTTACAAATTTGTAATTTTGAAAATTTGTATTTTTGGTAATTCGCAATTTTCGAAATTTTTAAACTTCCTTCCTGATAATGCCGGGCGCTTGGTATTTCAGTCGGGAAATAAACCAACATTTTTATTTTCTATTTTGCCATTTGTAAATTTGCAATTTTGAAAATTTGCATTTGTGGAAATTTGAAAATTAGCTAGCTGAAAATGCTGGGCGCCTGGTATTTCAGTCGGAAAATGAAGCAAAGTTTGTATTTTGCCTTTTGTAATTTTGCATTTTGTGCGTTTGCAATTTTGTAAATTTACAATTTTGGAAATTTTCTTGCTGAAAATGCTGGGTGCCAGGAAAATTAAGCAAAATTTGTATTTCGCCGTTTGTAAATTCGCTATTTTTAAAATTTGTATATTTGCTTGCTGAAAATACTGGGCACCTGGTATTTCAGTCGAAAATTGAAGCAAAAAATGATTTTTGATTTTACCTTTCGTAAATTAAGTATTTGTGATATTTTATCAATTTATAAATTTGCTTGCTGAAAATGCTGGGCGCCTGGTATTTCAGTAAAAATTGAGCAACATTTTTATTTTGCCTTTTGTTAATCTGAAACTTTCAATTTTGGAATAATGTATAATTGCTTGCTGAAAATGCTGGGCGCCTGGTGTTTCATTCAGAAAAAGAAGCAAAGTTTGCATTTTCCCTTTTGTAAATTTGATATTTTATAAATTCGAAATTTTTAAATTTGTAAATTAGCTTGCTGAAAATGCTGGGCGCCTGGTATTTCATTCGGAAAATAAAGGAAAAATTTTAATTTCTATTTTGCCTTTTGGAAATTTATAAATTTGCTTGCTGAAAATGCTGAGCGCCTGGTATTCCAGTCGGAAAATAAAGCTAAATCTGTATTTTGCCTTTTGTAAACTTGCAGATTTGGAAAAATGCAATTTTGGAAATTCGAATTTTTGGAAATTTATAAATTTGCTTGCTGAAAATGCTGGGCGACAGGTATTTCAGTCGGTAAATTAAGAAAAAAATGTTTTTTGCCCTTTGTAAATACGCAATTTTGGAAATGTGTAAATTTGCTTGCTGAGAATGCTGGGCGCCTTGTATTTCAGTCGGAAAATAAAGCAATATTTGCAATTCTAGAAATTCGCATTTTTTGGAAATTTTCAATTAGGGAAAGTCGCAATTTTGGAAATTTGCTGAAAATTCTGGGCGCTTGGTAGTTCAGTTGGAAAATGAAGCAAAATTTGTATTTTGACTCTTGTAAATTTGCAATTTTGATATTTTGTAAATTCGCATTTTTGGAATTTTTAAATTTGCTTGCTGAAAATGCTAGGCGCCTTGTATTTCAGTCGGAAAATAAAGCAAAAATTGTATTTTGCCATTTGTAAATATTTGCAATTCTAGAAGTTCTCAATTTTTTTAAATTTTCGATTAGGGAAAATCGCAATTTTGGAAATTTGCTTAATGAAAATGCTGGGCGCTTGGTATTTCAGTCGTAAATTTTGTAAATTAATAATTTTGGAAATTTGTAAATTTGTTTTCTTAAAATACTGGGCGCCTGCTATTTCAGAAAATGAAGTAAAATTTGTATTTTCCCTTATGTAATTTCGCAATTTTGGAAATTTGTAAATTTGTTTGCTTAAAATGCTGGGCGACTGGTTTTCAGTCGATAAATAAAGCAAAATTTGTATTTTCCTTTTTGTAAATTTGCAATTCTTGAATTTGTATTGTGCCTTTTGTAAATTTGCAATTTTGTAAATTTGCTATTTTTTAAATTCCAATTTTTGGAAATTTATAAATTTGCTTGCTGAAAATGCTGGGCGCCTGGATTCTAGTCGGAAAATAATGCAATATTAGCATTTTTATAAATTTGCAAATTTATAAATTCGGATTGCTTGGTTTGCAATTTAGGAAATTTGCAATTTGAAAATGCGAGCGCCTAGCATTATATATTATATTTTGCCGTTTGTAAATTAGCAATTTTGGAAATTTGCTTGCTGAAAATGCTGTGCGCTCGGTATTTCAGTCGAAAAGCTAAATTTTAGTAAGCAATTTACAAAAGTAAATTTTCTATTTTGTAAATTCGAAATTTTGGAAATTTGCTTACTTTTGGAATAATCAAATTTGCTTGTGAAAATTAATAAATAAATAAAGCAAAATTTGTCTTTGCCTTCTGCAAATTCGCAATTTAATAATTTGGCAATTTTAAAATTTGCTTGCTGACTGGTATTTCAGTCGGAAAATGAAGCAAAATTTTTAGTTTGCCTTTTGTAAAATTGCAGTTTTGAAAATTCGCAAATTTTGAAAACTTGCAATTTTGAAAATTTCTAAATTTTCTTGCCGAAAAAGCTTCAGTCGGAAAATGAAGAAAAATTTTAATTATGCCTTGGTAAATTTGCAATTATTTAAATTCGCACTTTTGAAAATTTGCTTGCTGAAATGGCTGGGCGCCACGCATTTTAGTCGGAAAATGAGGCAGAATTTGTATTTTGCCTTTTGTGAATAGCAATTTTGTAAATTCGAAATATAAGCAAAATTTGTATTTTTCTTTTTGTTAATTTGCAATTTTGTAAATTCGCACTTTTGGAAATGTGTAAATTTGCTTGCTGAAAATGCTGTGCGCGTGGTATTTCAGTCGGAAAATGATAGAAAATGTGTATTCTTTGCCTTCTGTAAATTCGCAATTTGATGAATTTGCAATTTTGGAAATTTGCTTGCTGAAATGCTGGTATTTATGTCGAAAATTTAAGCAAAAGTGAATTTTGATTTTATCTAAATTTAATTATTGTGAATTTGTAAATTTGTCAATTAGCTTGCTTTAGCTGGGTACCAGATATTTCAGTCGGAAAGTGAAGCAAAATTTGTATTTAACAACAAAATTGTTAATTTGAAAATAGAAGCAAACTTTTTGTGCCTTTTGTTTTGCAATTTTGTAAATTTGCTTGCAAAATTTGTATTTTGCAAATTTTAAATTTTGGAAATTCACAATTTTGGAAATATGCTTGCTGATAATGCAGTGCGCCTGGAATTTCGGAAAATGTAACAAAATTTGTATTTTGCCTTTGTAAATTTGAAATTTGTTTAATCTCCAAATGAAAATGTTGGGCGCCCGGAATTTCAGTCGGAAAGTGAAGCAAAGGCCCATGTGATGGCAATCGCATTTCGTTTAAAATTGGTGATTACGTTTTGAAAACGCAAAATAGATCCCCAGAACTTGTAGAAAAACATTTTGGTATTAATAGATTTAAATTATTAATTATATAGAATAATAACTACATCCACGTGCATATTTCATTATAATTAAATTACAAAGACCATTAAAATTTAAGGAACAAATTTGGCGTTTTGTGATTTCAACTCACGCGAATGTCATCACATGGGCGAAAATTTGTATTTTGCCTTTTGTACATTTTGGAAATATGCTTGCTGAAAATGCTGGGAGCCTTGTATTACAATCGGAAAATTAAGCAAAATTTGTATTTTGCCTATTGTAAATTTCCAATTTTGGAAATATGCCTGCTTAAAATGATGGTCGCCTGGTATTTCATAAGGAAATTGAAGCAAAACATGGACTTTAAATGGTAAAGTATTTCAGGAGTTACAAGGGATTGAATGAAAAAACCTTTTTGAAAAAATCGTAATTCGGCATTTTTAAATTGATCATAACTTTGGACAAGATTTTTAATTTTTTTCTTGAAACACGTATAAAATATTTTTAAGAGAAGTATTCATACACAAACTTTCGAAGCAATCAAAGCTAGTGATGCCAAAAATCGTACCGTTTGGCATGGAATGACTCATGTATTTATGTATGTTTCAAGAAGAATATTTTTGGAACGCCACCCATGTTCTACAGAAGCGGGTTTTCAGCGTGTAAGTACTTACAGATAACATCTTGAACTTTAAGCGAAATCAAATTCGAAATATTCGTGAGATGAAGACAATATCAGCAATCAGTTCTTGAAATAGTTTGAATTGACAAACATACCAAATTAGCCACGCATATAAAAAGAGAAATGGAAGCTTTTGCAAGAGTAATAATAATATGTGCCCTTTTAATATGGGTTGTACAAGCCTTACCAACATCATTCAAAGGAGAGGAAGTGTCAGGAGATAGCCGCTGGGAGGCTATACGGCAAGCCAAATCGGAGGAAATACGCAAATATATGAATGAGTCGGTCAACCCTTGTGAGAACTTCTATCAGTTTGCCTGTGGCAATTGGAAAACATATTATCCTACGGATGAAAATAATACTCAAACGGATGCCTTTTCTGAGTTGGGCATAGGAGAATTTGATCGTAAACTTTCCCAATTGCTGAAAATACCAGACAGTAACCTAGATACCGCCACAGAAGTCAAAGTGAAAGAGTTTTATGCATCCTGCCTGAAACTGGGGTCATTAAAACAAAGCGAATTCAATGCCAAGACGAAAGACATGCTAAAGGAATTTGGACAAATGCCCGCTTTGGTGGGAGATGATAAATGGCAGGAAACGGATTTCGATTGGCTGAAAACAATAGCTGAGATGTCCTATAAATATGGCATTACGATTATTGTGGGCCATTCTATTGTTCCGGATTATGAAGATCATACGACACACAATATATTTCTGAGAAGTCAAGAGTTTACCATACAAAATAATTTCGATTCGCAACGTCACATATACGAATTGAATGTTGTTAAAAGACTTAAAACTCACTTGGATTTGGATAATACGATGGCTGAGAAAATTGCAAAAGAATTGGTTGAATTGGAAGTTAATCTGTGGAAAGCCCAAAAGCATGACATTGAAACTAAGTCTAAAGAAATCTCCATCGAAGAGGCGCAGGAGAAATATTCTGGGGAATTTGATGTGAAGAAACTCTTCAATATTTCTTATGGATCCATACCAGCCGATGTAATCATTGACATCTGTCCCTATATAGAATCTCTTATAGATATTATGAAAACGACTCCCCGGAGAGTGGTGGCCAATTATATATTCTATAGTTTCCTTAAAGCTTTCATAGTTAAAATTCCGGATGATAAAGAAAAACTGCAAGAAATATGCATTAATGAGGCTGAGGAATATTTTCCCAAAGTAGTGAGTTATCTATTTTATCGCAAGAATAACCTCAAGGAGAATGAAAAGGAGTTTGACCAGATCTGGCAAAATATGAAATCAACCTTAGAAATGGCATTTGAATCCAGTAATCTTACATGGTTCGATGATGATGCCCGTGAATCTGCTTTGGACAAGCTACATTCAATGCAACTGGTGGTGCCCTCATTTGAAGAGAATAACTTTGAACAGGAATATGCCAATGTCACAATAAACTCTGAAGACTATTTAGAAAATGTAAAATCTTTGAAGACCTTTAAAGCTGCCCAAACTAGAGATTTACTCTATGTAATGCCAGATTATATAGATGACGCTTTGGATATGTACACTCCGATCTATGTTCAGAGCGGCAATATTGCTATTGTACCCGTTTCAGTACTACAGACCGATTTCTTTTGGTCAACATTTTATCCAAAAGCCTTAAATTACGGTCACATAGGATTTCTGATCGGTCACGAAGTTTTGCACGGCTTCAGCGCGCTGGGTCATAAGTTCGATAGTTTGGGCAATTTCGCTGGGGAATGGAATATTGAAGAAGAATTTGAGGAGCGACGTCAGTGTTTGTACGACCAATATCACAACTATACCGTTGGGGGTCATCCTCTGCCGCAGGATAATACGCAAGAGGAAAATACTGCCGATAATGGTGGTATTCTATTAGCCTATGCGTCCTATATGAGGTGGTATGACGATCCTGAGCGCACAAAGGCAGAGCTTGAGTTGGAAAAATTGCCCCGACTAAGCTATGATCATCAGCAAGCGTTCTTCATTAGTTATGCTCAATTTTGGTGTGCCGATACTTATGAATCTCAACGCTCTTTAATTGCCGCCTCCGATGACCATTCACCGGAAGAATTTCGAGCTTTAGTGCCCCTAACAAATCTACACGCATTTTCCAAAGCTTTTCAATGTCCCATAGGATCGCCTATGAATCCCGAGAATAAATGTGAAGTCTATTGATTTGGAACTGAATGTATACCAAAAAAGAAAACTAGATTTTAATAAAAAAAAAAATAAAATTAATAAATGAACTGTTTATTTTGAAAGTGGCGTAAACGCCGTTCTGCTTTACTCGATCCTCCATTATAAAAAATGTGGTTAATAAAACTAAAATTCGAAAATTTTCAGTAAATATAGAAACATTGAAGTCTTCAGACGAACTAAATAAATATAAAATAATATATATATATGATTCGCATAGCCTTTTAGCGATACTACTCTTGTCTTAAAAATAGAATGGCGTTTACGCCACTTTTAAAAAAAGGAGTTAAAATAATGTCCACATAAAAAAACATGCTAAAAAACATGCTAACCCCTGTGAGTTCCAGGAGAAACAGGACTGTAATAATCAGGACACAAAGTGGATGTTAGATCCATCGACAAGTCAATGCTTAGCGCTGTAGTGTAGTTAGTCCCTACCCAGTCGAAACCGGATTGTTCTCTAATGACGTCCTGCATTAGCGAGTTTTCATGTATTAAAAGTCTGTTCACATATTTTTTCATTAAGTCCATTACATATACAGGAATAGGGGACACACGGCAGTTTCATATATATATTTGTTTGAGAAACGCTTGTTAAATGACTTAAAATTTTGTCCTATACAACTACGTAAAATTTTTCGTTCTAAAATTCCAAATTCTTTCATCACAGTGGGAGAAATAGAAAACCAAATTGGGAAAGCATATAGTAGGGCCGACCTTACACTCAATTTATATAACAACAATTTAGCACTAACAGAAAGAGTTCTGCTATTAAATAATCTTCCAAAAGACCCCTTAATTCGATACGCCTTACTTAAGGCGGATCGTGCATTGACATTATATTTAACTAATTTATTAAAAATTACACCTAAATATTTGAAGATGTCTCTAATTCGTATCTCTATACAGTTTAGAAATAACTTGAGAGATTTACTCTCAGGTACGACCCATCTTTTACACTTTCCAGAAGCGTTTCTCAAACAAATTGCCTCGCTCTTGGAAGTATTAATCCTAATTCCCCATTTAGAGTACAATGCATCAACCGACCTTATATGTCCAGATACAATTGTCAAAGCTGCAACTGGCGATTCCGCGTAACCATATAACAGGCAATCGTCGGCATATAACACACCCAAAGAACTGTTGTGCTGATGTGGAAAGTCGTACATGTAGATATTAAACAAATGCGGCGATAAAATCGATCCTTGTGGTACCCCGCATGTTAAATCATCCAGTGACGAATTGAGTTGACCTATTTGAATAAAAAGATGTCTATTGGTGAAGAAACTCTTGAAAATTTTAATAATGTTTGGGGCAAATCCTAATTGTACTATCTTATATAGAACGCCATCATGATAAGTATTGTCAAATGCCTTTTCGACATCTAAAGATACGGCAATGGTGCATATATTCCTCCACAGATTACTAACGACGTCACTATTAAATTTGGTCAACGCATCTAATGTCGAGTGACCCTTCTTAAAACCAAATAGGTATTCTGGAATATAATCTAGTTGAACCCCTAAATCCATTCTCTCGCGTAGAATTTTCTCAAATAATTTACCTAAATTAGATAGTAACGATATTGGTCTTAAGTTATTGATATCAGATGAATTTTGTTTTTTCCTAATAGGTAGAATTTTCCCAATCTTCCAATCCCTAGGGAAATATGAGTTGTTGATGCAATTGTTGTATAAGATAACTAAAAATTCAAATGCTCTTACCGGAAATTTTGTTATCAAAAAATTTGAAATATTGTCTGATGCAGATGATTTCTTACTATTTAACAAATTCGAGAAATGATGATCGATTTACTTCTCTAGGATCAGTACCTAGAGAAGTAAATCGATCATCACCCACAGAGATATCGAGTGCGGAAAACCCCCATCAAAAATCCGCTATGTTGTCAGGAACCTGAGTGATCACATTCCTAATCGACTCTTCGATCCTTGATACATCCCTATTCAAAAAATAACAGTATGTAACCAAAAATTAAAATTTGTATGTCTGAACCCAGGAAATTATTTTGACTATTAAAATCAACAGCAAATGTGTTTTTGTATTTTTGCCGCACCATTTTTTCGCAACCTAAATGGTGGATTCTTTGAATTGACTCTAGTTGATTCTTAACTGATTAAATAGCCATTAAATTCTTACATTACCATTTTTTCATTCGTTCGGCGGTTTTGAAGATATCTTGCAAGATATTGCGAAAAAATCAATTTTTGTTAGAAAATTTTAATAATTTGTAAATAAAAGAGTAAGTATGTATATGTAAATACAAGTACATACAAAACATTGTCAAAGCATATGTTGAAGGAAAATATTCTAGAGGGGGAAAATAACATTCCTGGGGCCAAATCACGGCATTCGATATCCAGAACTTTTCGATCGAAATGCCATTTTAATTTTTGTTTATAAGAAAACGTGGACATTGAAATTTATTAAATACTATCCGGGTGAGCTATATAAGAATGTTTCTAAAGAAGCTACTTTAATTCGACAGAAGCTATACTCTTTTTTCCAAAAAAACACATTTCGATCGTAAAGTCAAATGCCGTGAATTTTCCTCTGGTTGATAAATATATAAGATTAATATTCCAAATCCACAAAATTAGTCACTAAATAAATGGTCTAAGTACTATTAATATAAGCACAACGATAACACTGAAATGTAATACCTCTATATATATATATGATCGGTTAACATCCGAACAACGGATACGGGCAAATCCTGGGTTGCGGACGTTATATTCGTACGCATTTAGTTATACCAATGTTCATCCCGTTGGCGTTCTGAATGCAATATTTTAATATAGCCTTCAGCAACAACAATTATTTCAGTGTTCTTTGAAATGACATTTAAATACTTATCTACTTATCTAAACGGCGAAAGTGGTGTTGCGGACGTTACAAAAAAATGGAAGTAGGTTTTCAGGTTAACGTGAATTTGCAATGTTTTTTAGATAAGTTGCATAGTAATCAGAAAAATCGATATACAGTAAAAAAGAGGAATATTTAAGAATATTAAAATAGCTCTTATTAGAATAAAACACTTCGTGGTTCATCCAAAAACAAGAAATTCATCTGTTGCGGACGTTACACAACAACTTCACTACGTGAAAGCGACAATATTCTGCGGAAATTTTTATATAATGTTATAGTTTATATTTTATAGAACCCGCTGAGCGTGCCATTTCAATGGTGATATCATGAAAATGTACCGCAAAATAATGATTTCTTTACACACCTGACATTTTTTTACCTTTTTGGTATACAGTTTGCCCATATGCATATAATAGAATAAGAAATTTTGAGAAAACTGTGAAGTTGTCTTATTCTTGATTGATATCTCACAAACTACCGGTGATGCAAAAATTTATATTTTGAGCATAATATAGGTATCTTCTGGTACACATTTTTTCAATTTTAAAATATTAGTTTTTGGAAAAAACTCGATTTAAATTACTTTTTTAAAAATAACCAGTAAGGAAAGACAGAACGTCTCGTGGGGCCGAATATATAATACCCTACACGTCCCTAAAAATGTGAAAAGGGCATTGCGATAATTATTTGGAATAATTGGTTTCGCTTCAGGATAGAAAGTACTTAGCTCCACTGCCTTATCAAGGCTTATTCCAAGGAGAAGTTGAAAATGTTGATTATAATAAACTGGATTTGAAATAGAGTTGGGTCGTTCCGGAACGAACTCGTTCAATTGAACGATTCCCTTGAAGGAACGATTGGCACTGGTTCCTGCTATGTCGTTCTTTTAGTTCACTTCGGAACTTTTGCTGTTATTCATCTTTCGTTCATTCGCTCATTCATTTTACAATTCTTCTCTTTCGAACTGCTGTTTAATTGTTGACGAATTAACCGAACAATGATTTCTCTAGTGCTGTCACACTAAATTTAATACAAAATTAAATGCTGGTGTCGATCGGAGGTATTAATTTTTTTACCACCATCAGTCTTTTTTACAGGGGTGCCCAGAATTGCCACATTACATACAAATCACATGCGTTTAACAATTGTTTTTTAAATAAAAACAGCAGAACATAATTAAATAAATTTAAATTATATTTTCAATTTCCATGTGTGGCAAAATTGTTTTTATCACGTTCATAAAATAAGACTGAACGAGTAAACAAACAGCTGTTCTGAGTTTGACCGAATGAATAACATTTGAATGAAGGAGCCAAAAGGAACGAAACGACTGAACTAGTTCCTTTACAGGAACGGAACGAAAAGGACCGGTCCGTTCAATGAACGATTATGCCCAACACTAATTTGAAACGATAACAAGGAAAGAACAAATGGATTAGACATCAATCATAATCTTAACAGATTTTTTTATCAATCAAAAACCTCATTTCTGCCAAATTATATAAAGATTGGACGTAAAATAAAGTTTCAATAGCGCTTAAATACTAAATAGGCAGGAACATATAATTGTGAAAAATCTAAATCTGAACTGATTATCCCCAAATTAAGCGTGGTACTATGTTCATTTTTTCGCGTTGAAATCCCATATAAAACAAAAGTCGCGAAAAAAACTGCGAAATTTATTCGTTTGTGGTACTCTGTTTATTTCAACGCGAAAAAGTAACATTTTGCGCCACCACAAATTTAACGCCGTTACAAATTGACGCCGCAACAAATTTAATGCCGCCACCGTCACACTCCCATTTGTTTATATTTATTTTTGTCCGCAAGAAACTCAAATGTTGTAAATATTATAAATAAAATTTCCTAATAAAGAATAATAAATTAAATTATCTTCCGAAATAAAGAAAAATAATGCAAAGATGTGGTAGGAAAAATAATTATGTTTATGGAATAAACCAGAAGAGCGAAATTCCAATTGGATTGCAGTACAAAAGCAAACAAAATGTGCAAAACAATGGAAGGACATGTAACTAAATGTAATAATGTGGAATTTGACTTGTAATTAGATATGTACATGTATGTTTGTATGTTTAGAACAATTGTGTGCAAAAGCCAGGAGAAACATTATGGACGGCTAACGCAATTTATAACATTGTACTACCCTGACTTTTCATGTCTCACAAACATCGCCACCACAACAACACAAAATAAATAATTTATGTATAACATTAGCATAATGATCTCCAAGAATATTTCCATTCATACATTTAAATTAACTATTTTCTAATTCGGCATTATTGCAATTGTTTATTTGTTCGAATTTTATCTTTTGTTTGTTTTCAAGAATGTTAGCAAAAAGAAAAAATGCACATACATATGAAAGTGACACTTTGACACACACACTTCCAAATTGCAATGCGACTTTGTAAAAAAGCGTTCCATTTTTTCAACTCGAAATAACATTCTGCGAAATTTTTTCGTGCCGAAAAAACATAGTACCCACCTTTAAGCAGTAATTGTTCCTAAATTAATAAACTTCTTTCTGTCAAATTTTTTAATGATCGGAAGTAAAGTACAACTTCTATAGCGTTTCGATACCAAATCGGGAGGAATATATAATGAGGGCTATATCTATATCAATGTTCATTCATGTAACCTCTTTCTGTCGAATTTTGTACTGATCGGATAGAATACCGTTTCTACAGCGCTTGCATATCAAATTGGGGGCTATATCTAAATCTGACCGATTTTCCTCAAATTTAATATTGTCTCTAAGTACATCGAGAAACTTCTTTATGTCAATTTTTATACAGATCGGTAAAAAAATTTTGCTTGTGTTGCTTAAAATGGGTCAAAAATTTTTATTAAAAGTGTTGCCACACTTCACCAAACTACACAATTTTTTACGAAAATTTCAAAACTTGGCCACATTTTCCATCTTGGCAAAGTTAGAATATGAAAATCTTTACCAATTTTATATGTAGTAATGTTTTACACGGTAGACTGCAAAAGTAATTTTGAGCCCGGATTTTATTATAATAGATTTTGGAGAAAAACTAAAAATTAAGTTTTTGAGGATTTTCGAATTTATTTTGAGAATTGTGAGATTCACCTTTACGAATGTTAGAATTTGCTTCGATTTCTTGTGTCATAATATAGACAGTTCTGTTGCCAATTCAGAAAAGTTCTTTACGAATGTAAGAATTTGCTTCGATTTCTTGTGTCATAATATAGACAGTTCTGTTGCCAATTCAGAAAAGTTGATGTGAAAGAAATCGATATATATTATGCCCTGATATTCACAACATACTAAGACAGGAAAAACAAATGTAAAATTCAATTTTTAAAAGCAGATATCTCAGGAACGGTATGAGATAACTCCTATGTCTTAAAATTATTTTGTAGATCTTGGTTAGTAGAACGCACACGCAAAACGATATTCGAAAGTTACATGCGCTTAAACATTGGGTATACCCGAGGGGGCCTATTCCACAAGCATGTCAAGTTTTGTCGCGGTCGGTTGTCCGAATTATTTCCCTTTTTCAATTCCTCCAAAATTAGCTTAAACTTTTTAGACTATGCATCCATTTTCTGTGGAATGGTCTCATTTCATTCATGACCGATCAAACTTTACTGTAAAATATAATGAGTGTGTATTTTTCGATGTTTTTATGATGCTTTTATTTTTAAATTATTAAAGTTTTCTCAAAAAATAGGATTTTACGCAATGTCTTGTAAGATATTTTTGAAACCGATGATGGGATGAAAATAAATTATTAGAATATGTTTAAGGACATTTAAATTTGATATAGGAAAAGATCAAAGCTTTAGAGTTTCGCAAAAAAATATAGCTTTAGACAAAAACGTCAAAATAAAATTTAATTGTGAAAAAAAAAATTTCAAAATCTTTTTTAGGATTCTTTTACTAAACAATGCTTAGTGCAAAAGGGTAGCTTTCAGGAGAGGCGATCAGTTTGATGATTTTTTAAGTTTGTGTGGGTTTCCTTTATAATGCAAATCCAACGACATGTACTGTTTTCTGAATAACTTTCGATTGGGATAAACACCAAATTGTGACTGAATATAATTTGGAATATTTAGAAATGAAAAATGCTCTCTTCCTAAAAACATGCTAAGAATTTAGGGTAGTATTGGCGAAATTGGTGACCAATTTTTTTTATGGACCCCAACAAATTCTGAAAATCAGTGGTCCCCTCGAAAAAGGCCTCATCAGTTTTTGTCTAACAGATAATTCAGACTTGGTGATAACGCCTAACTATATTTGGAAATAATGTAGTCAAGAATGTGCTAAACAAATTTTCTTTAACAGTTAATGCCAAAAAATGGGCATTTTCAAAAAAAGTGAAGGAGAAAAGTATTTTTTCACATTTTTTCCAAATAAGTTACAGGGACTCTAAATTTTTCAGTAACAATACTTGGCAAATTTTTAGCTACTACGTATAAATCTAAGCAACCTATTAATACATATCAATACAATCTGAACGTGTCTAGGCACCCTAAATGGCTCACAAAAACAACATTAAAGCTCAAAAACATAACGGTAATTTTTAGCCCTATTTTAACAAATCGTAAAAAACACCCCTAGAAATGGAAACTGCGGGCATCAAATGTCCTACAAAAATGTTGCCCATACAATTTTATTATCATAACACACAAAGTCAAAAACTTATCACAAAACACCCTCTTTGAATATTCGTGCAGCAATGTTATTCATACGGCCCACTGGTCGAAGCAATATATATGGGTAATTCCAAATCCCCGACGATACGGAATGTTGCCATGGTTTGCAAGTAATTTTGAAAAATACACAGTTTTCGTATTTTTTGTTATTATCAAAATTGTATATCATAAAGAGACCTATTTTGTAACGTTCGAACGGGATTTGTTTCCTTATATCTCTCGTATAAATGATTGGAACGAGATTGGGTAAAGGCATTCTAATAAATCTTTTTAAGTACAGTACAGAGAGGTTTAACTAATTTGACTATTTCTTGGTGTTTGTGTTATGTTTTTGGCTTTGGTGTGTTCTGACATATACATATAGCAAAAGTTTATTGCCAACATTTTCGTATAACACTTCATCCCCGTCCTCCTCATTATACCCTCACTTTAATGTATATATAATTTGCTACGGGACAAAAGTGTACCACATCGAAGGTGTGATCTAAGACCCCAAATATGTTCGACGCAGGGCTGTGGTGTCGGAGTCTAGGAGTCGGAGTCTGGGAAATTTGCCCGGAATCGGAGTCCGGAGTCGAATAATTATGGACGACTCCGACTCCGAGATGTATTGTGCAAAATGTACCAATTATGTGATAGAACTTTTGCATTCAAAAAATTTTGGTAAAAAAAGGATAAAATATTCGAAGCCTTTAACTAAATAATTACACTGTGCTCGAAATGGACACTTTAAAAATGTAACAGAAATGAGACCCTATGGATATACCTATTACGACATTGCTGAATACAGTGGAGCTAGCCATTTTTCTAGATTAGCTCTTGTTTTCGCGATATTAAACAACGAAGTTTGCGAGGAAATCATAGAGGTTAGTTACCTTGGAGGTGATTTTGAAGTGGAAGGCTTTGGAATACACGCTTTATCCCAAAGAACGAAATAAAGGGAACCCTTCTAGAATTATTTCTCTCAAAATAGTCAACCACGCTTCTCACCCCTCTATCCCCGAAAAAGCGCAATCAAATCTTATCATATGTCAAACGTCACACAAATCGACGTCGTTTTTAGTTGGTGTCTTTGAGAAATATATTCCTCGCGAAAAATTACTATGAGTCTCCTTTCAAAAAATTAGCGAAAAATTAACGGGTTTCATAATTTAACAGGTTTTGTTGGTTACCTTTGAAATTTCCATTGACACTATCCAAAAAATAATTTACAAAAATTTAAGTCAAAACATTTTATTTGAAATATTTTCTGCTATGAGCAGAAAATTACACAAATTATGTAATAACTCGAAATCTGCTTAATTCTCATACAAAAGTTGAGAAAGGACTTATAGTATTTCTTCTCGAGTAATATTTGTCTCAACGATACCTACTAAAATGTCGACGTATGTATGATTTTTAACATATGATACGATTTCACTGCACTTTTTCAGGGGTAAGGGGGTGAGAAGCGTGGACGACTGTTTTGAGAGGAATAATTCTCCAAATGTTCCCTTTAATTCGATCTTTGGACTGAAGCGTATATTCCGAAGTCTTCCACTTCAAAATCACCAAAGAGATAAGTAACCTCTCGGAATTCCCAACATACTTTGTGGTCGAATATCGCGAAAACAAGAGCTAACATAGAAAAACGGCTAATGCAACTGGATTCAGCATGGCCGAAATAGGTCTATCCATAGGTTCTCCTTTCTGTTACATTTTTGGACTAGCACAGTGTTGCCAAAAATATCTATAAAGTTAACCAAACTTTCGATTTTTTATCTAAAACTGTTTTAGGAAGGCTCTGATTATATTTTAAGATGGACAGACGGACAGCTAGTGATTCTGAGTAGAACGGTATATTTTAAGGTTTGTCTAGCTATAGTATTTTTGCAAATCTGCAAAAAAAAAACAAATTTATAACCTCATGAATCATAGTGTGGTGTAGGGTATTATTAATAACGAATAAACTGGTTGCCTGAAGCTAACATAATTTCCAAAAGTTGCGGTATTTTAAACCAGAGCAGTGATTGATAAAATTTGATCATGATTCCCTGTTGAAAGAATTGTTATAATAGTTGCAACTTGCAAGTCAAGCGTCGCTAAATAAATAATACAATTTTATTTCATTACTGGTATGAATTAATATTAATAAATGAATTAATGAAATAAATGAAATGAATACCTACTTTTGTTGTGTTTTTATCCCCCCTTAGAGAGGAGGGTATATATCATTTGCTACGAGCCAAAAGTGTAACACATCGAAGGAGTGGCCTAAGACCCTAAGTATGTTCGGCGGATATCCGTTTTGGGTCATTTTCGAAGTCGAATGAGCAATGTCCGTCCGTCTGTCTGTCTGCTGGCTGGTGCGCACGATAACTCTCGAAAGGAGTAACCGATTGACTTCAAATTTGGTATGTGGTAATATTTTCTTCTATCTCCGGCTAAGTTCGAAGATGGGCCATATTGGTCCACTCCTTCTAGTACCTCCCCCACAAAGGTTTAATATTTAGTGAAATATTGATTATTTAATAACTTCTATACTACTTATTTGAATCCTCAGAAATTCTGCACATAGTATTAGTTTATTAGTCACTATTACCTCGGGAAAATGGGCGAAGTTGCCACGCCCCTTTTGGTACCTCCCACACAAATGGATATTTTGCACCTAAAGTAAACTGCTTATAACTAAAATAACTTTTTTTTTTTGAAAACATCGTGTTTAGCTTCGGCTGTGTGGCACGTAGCGCCGTCCTGTTGAAACCAAATGTTGCCAATATCCTCCTCTTCAATTTTTGTGAACAAAAATTCGTTCAACATTGCCCGATAACGATCGCATTTGACTGTAACGGACACTTGCTAATTATACCCTCACTTTAGTGTGACGAGGGTATATATCATTTGCTACGGAAAAAAGTGTAACACATCGAAGGAGTGACCTAAGACCCCAAGTATGTTCGGCGGAAATCCGTTTTGGGTCATTTTAAGTCGAATGAGCAATGTCCGTCCGTCTGTCTGTCTGTCTGTCTGTCTGTCTGTCTGCCTGTCTGTCTGTCTGTGTGTCTGCTGGCTGGTGCGCACGATAACTCTCGAAAGGAGTAACCGATTGACTTCAAATTTCGTATGTGGTAATATTTTTTTCTATCTCCGGCTAAGTTCGAAGATGGGCCATATTGGTCCACTCCTTCTGGTACCTCCCCCACAAAGGGTTAAAATGTTGTGAAATATTGATTCTTTAATAACTGCTATTATACGTATTCGAATCTTCTGAAATTCCACACATAGTATTAGTTTGTTAGTCGCTATCAACTCGAGAAAAATGGGCGAAATTGCCACGCCCCTTTTGGTACCTCCCACACAAATGCACCATTTTGCACTAAAAGTTAAAAGCTTATGACATTAATACCAGTGTTTAGAAATACTTGAACTTTTGTACAGTGTAATGCTTTTATAGTGCCTACAGTCCAGTGAAAAATGGGCGTTATTGCCGCGCCCATTTTGGTACCTCCCACACAAATGCACCATTTTGCACCAAAAGTTAACAGTTTATAAAATTAATATCAGTGTATACAATTACTTGAAATTTTGTACAGTGTAATGCTTTAATAATGTCTATAGTCCAGTGAAAAATGAGCGTTATCACCACGCCCCTTTTTGTACCTCCCACACAAAATGGCCAAATTATACCACAATTTAATATCTCAACGTTGATATACCAGTCCATATAAACGGTTACAATTCGGCACAGTGCAATGTATTTAAAGTATCTACTGTTCAGCAAAATAAAGGTGTATTTCTTAAACCCCCTCTGGTACCTCCCACAAAAATTGACAGAATAATTTGTGTAATATTCAATATTACATTACTCACAAAGTGAGGGTATACCTTAGTCGGTTTACCCGACTGAAACTTTCTTACTTGTTTTCGAAGAAAAATGGCCCAATTATGCCTTTGGACCAAAATCCGCACCAAACAGTGACTCGTTTTGGGTGTATCGGCTTTTCAATGTATTCGTGCGGGTTTTCTGTGCCCCAAATGCGACAATTTTGCTTGTTTACGTACCCGCCAAGATCAAAATGAGCTTCATCTGAAAAGATGATTTTTTTTGGCAAAATCGGCATCTTCTGTAAGTCGATCGCTCCCAGCGTTGTTCAAGCGTATACACAACCATATTCGTTCAGCGGAAGGATAAAACTAATTATCTGTCAAATCAGACATGAGCTAAGTGTTACCATTCACGAAATAAGCGCTAGTTGAAAAAAAAACGTTAGATGGCGGACCCTATATAATATCACTTCATGCAAATACTTGAAATTTTGTACAGAGTAATGCTTTTATAGTACCTACAGTCCAGTGAAAAGTGGGCGTAATTGGCACGCCCGTTTTGGTACCTCCCACAAAAATGTCATCCATTTACGAAATGAGAGGTACATATATACATATATATATGTATGTTATGTAGTTACCCATAAAATTAAAAAATATTTCAGGTGTAAATCACCGGGTACTACTGGCAAGTATTATAAACCTTAATCAAATATGAACAGCGATTTTAAAGAAAATATTTAAATGGCATATGTACTTCATTAAACAACTCTGAGACTCGTTAACCAGATGTGTGAATTACTTCTTCTGTACATTGACTTTGATTAACCAAATTTACCTAAAACACAAATGCAATACAAATAGATATAATAAAAAGGCAAAATTTTCAGAATTTCCCATTGTTCTTTAAAAAGCCAGTCAAAATATCATAAAAAGCGTCTGGCACAAAGTCCCAGTTAACAGTTACAAATTAAATGTCACCGAAGGTTGTTAACTTTTAATAATTCGACTTTGAATCTCTGATGTTTCTATATGAAATAAATAATATTAATAAAACATTGCTACTATCATCGGCGAAAATTTAAAATAAATTCGTAATAATTTTGCTAAATATACTGAAAAGAATAAAAGAAAAATATGTACAAATATTTTTTTAATTTGGACCACATTTTTTACGACTGACAACATTTACTCCAATACTTTGATCGAGGTAAGCATTTAAATTAGTAAATTTATAGAAAAAATATTGCACATATTTACGTTTTCCGCCTGAGTGGATAAGATTTGGAGACCTGGAGATTTTTTATTCATCAATAAATTTTCTCCAGGTACGATATGGTCTCTATCTTAAGAAACAAGCTACATACATATAAGTAACACAGCCCAAGTACCAATCGATACTCTTTGGTTCTGTTATCGGCAAACAAATTACTCACAAAATTAAGTCCATTGATTTTGAATAAAAAGTTGAAAGGGGTCTTAGAGTAATATATGTACATATTGTATAGCCCACAGGACGGGACAATATTTTTATATTTTTCAGAAAAAGAAAAAAGTTCTACATATGTTCATCAAAAATACAAAAAGGACCAACTTTTACAATTATGCATCGATTTTCTTCTCATTTATCTTATTTTATTCATAATAATAATCAAAATATAATAATTGTGCTTATTTCGTCGCCTTGAATGACACCGGTCGACAAAACAAAACTTTTTTCTTGAGCTTCTGTTGTATTGCATAGATTCTGCTAGACATCAAAACCAAATATCCATTCTTAGCTTTTAAAGTTTGTTTTTGTAAATTTTACATCGATAAGACAATTTTGAAGTTAAAACCTTACTAAATTAGCTACAACATTTTAAATTATGCATCGATTTTCTTCGGAATGGGATCATTTAATTCATGACCGATCAGACTTTAGAGACCATTCCGAAGAAATTTGATGCATATTTTAACAAGTAAGAATGTTCAGTCGGGTAAACCGACTAATGAATCCCCTCACCTAGAGTCTCAAAAAAATATTAGTAAATTTATTTATTTTTTTGTTTTATTTAAATTACACTGTCCAGCAAATTAAGACTTTTTGATTGGAACAGAATAGCGACCCTATAATTCTGAAAGGGCATGTTGAGTAGATCATTTAAGTTTTATGTTTCAGGTGGTCTGAGTTTTTTTACAGTGGGTCAAAGTTTTAATTTTTGGTTGAGGGTATATAAAGGGTTTTTCAACAGGGACGCTAGAAAAGTAGACCGACGGGGACAGCAAACGACGCCATATTTTTTGCCGTACTTTTGACATTTCTCTTCAGTAAGGTTTGCCATTTCATGATGGAAAGATATACGAGCCAACAACGAGTCGAAATTATTAAAATTTACTACCGAAATTCGGAGTCAGTGGCCTCAACGTTAAGAGCGCGAAAAATCATCTTCAGTGATGAGGCTCATTTCTGGCTGAATGGCTTCGTCAATAAACAAAATATGCGTTATTGGTCAGACAGCAATCCACACGTACTCCATGAGTCATCATTGCATCCCGAAAAAATTACGGTTTGGTGCGGTTTATGGGCCGGCGGCGTCATTGGGCCGTACTTCTTCCGTGATGATCAAGACCGGCACGTTATTGTGTATGGGAATCGCAACCGTTTAATGATAACCGAATATTTTTGGCCCCAATTGGATGATATGGACTTGGAGGACATGTGGTTCCAACAGGACGGCGCCACAAGCCACACAGTGAATGCCACAATCAATTTATTGGAAACCAAGTTTGGAGAACGTGTAATCTCACGAAATGGTCGAGTCGATTCGCCACCTCGGTCGTGCGATTTGACGCCGTTAGACTATTTCCTGTGGGGCTACGTCAAGTATATGGGCTATGCCAGGGACGTATACAGAGGGGGGGCCCGGCCCCCCGAAATGTTTTAAACATTGGCACAAACTGTTTACAGTTTTCAAAATCACTCAAAAAAACACGAAAAATATTTGGAAGGCCGTTAAAAAAAAACAATACGAAAGCGTAAAAAATGGTATGAGTAAAAGTAATAACAACTAAAAATAAGAAAAGTGCATGGTTTCCTCGCTAAAACTTTTTAAATTACGTATCGATTTTCTTCGGAATGGTCTCAATTTATTCATAACTTTTCAGAGTTTACGATAAAATCACAAAATATGACAATTATGCGTGTCTAGATGTTTTTATGAGGCTTTTATTTAAAATTTATTAAAATTTTCTCAAAAAATATGATTTTTTGCAATACTTTGTAAGATTTCGTCGAAACCGCTGAACGGATGGAAAATTTTACATATTGTGCGAAGTTGAAGGCTACTTAATTCTGAAGTTTGTAAAGCTTACCTGAACCAAGTCGGATGAATGGTTCTCTAGTTATGCCATAATATGTGGTTCAACCACTCTTTTTTCTTAGCCTAAAGGGTTGTCTCTTTAAATTCTCGCGATAAGCTGTAATATGGAAAGAAATTAGTGGTTGAACCACATATAGTGGCATAACTCGAGAACCATTTATACGATTTGGTTGAGGAAAGTTTTAAAGAATTAAATATTAAGTAGCCTTCAACTTCATATACTACTTAAGTGACATGCGTAGAAATTAAGATGCGGAGTTTGATAAACTGTTTGAAGAATCTACACAACTTGCAAGAAGTTTTGGAATAGACGCTGCACTACCTAGAAGAGTAGGCACTCAAAAGTATAGGGCTAATATTCCTGGTTCAGATGCCAAGGCGTATTTTAGGACAACATTGTTCATACCATATCTGGACGAAGTAATATCACATTTAAATAATAGATTTTCCGAACATGAAGCTATAATTACAAGTCTGTTTAATATCGTTCCGATACGAGTTGTAAATCTAATAAAAGAAGATTTCGCAGAAGTCACACTGTTTAACAAAAACGATTTAAAAAATTCAGCAAAATCTGTTTTAGCTGAAATAAGTACAGGGTGGCTGATATGTATTGCAACCAACTTCAGGTTGCTATCATTTCTAAACCGCTAGTCTGATAGCTGACAGATTTATTTCAATGACAGTTCATTTTATTGTTTACAAACTTACAAAAGCATTTTGATTTTCAGATTCAGAAAAAAAGTTATTCGTGATGGAATTCAAGCGTGATAGTGTGATTGCTTTATATTTGGGTGGAAAAACACAAGTGGCTATCGTTAGAGCCCTGCAGCATTTAAATGTGAATAAATCTTTTGTTTATCGTACCATTGCTCGTTACCGTGATACTGGCAGTGTTGTATCGCGTCCAAAAAGTGGACGAAAAAAACGGTAACAACACCAGAATTGATCCGAAAAGTGAAGGCCAGATTTGATCGAAATCCACGCCGCAGTGGTAGAAAAATTGCTCGTGAGCTGAACATATCGCGAGAACGGATACAACACATATTAAAAAATGAGCTTGGACTAAAGCCATTGAAGTTCCAAAAAGTGCAAGAGCTCACCGATGCACAAAAAAAAGTTAGACTGGAAAGAGCCTAGGAGTTGCTTCGATTGCACGAATGTGGACAGTTACCGAATTTGGTTTTCTCCGATGGGAAGCCATTCCAAATTGAGCAGTTTGTGAACAAACAAAATGATCGGGTTTACTTGCCAAAGAGGTCAGCTGAAAATGTACACCTCCGATTGGCCACCAGAACTCAAGCACCGCCGATGGTAATGGTGTGGGCCGCCGTAACGGCCTATGGTCGCTCCCCGCTCGTATTCATCGACCATGGGGTCAAAATAAATGCCGAATATTATCGGGAAAATGTCCTAAAGACAGTATTGAAGCCCTGGGCAGACAAATATTTCGGCCGCAGACCATGGACATTCCAACAGGACTCAGCACAATCGCACTCAGCACGCGTCAACCAAGAATGCCTTAAAAAGGAGGTTCCTCGCTTCATTTCTACCGCACAATGGCCACCAAGATCTCCGGATCTCAATCCGTTGGACTTTTGCGCCTGGTGCATTTTAGAGAGTAAGGTTCGCACTAAAAAATACCAATGTATCGATCATCTCAAGACGGCGCTTCGCCGGGAATGGGCCAAAATACCGCAGAGCCAATTTCTTGCAGCGTGTGATGGCTTTGTCGGCCGTTTGAAGGCCATAATTCGTGCCAAAGGTGGCCAATTCGAACAAACCTAAACTGTTTCTAAAATGTTATGTTATTTCCGACATTTTTGCTTTTGAACAATAAAATATAAAAAAAAAAATATAGCGCCTTACTTTGTTGCATTACATATCAGCCACCCTGTATATGTATTGATTATTGGAAGCAGAAGAATGATAAGCCATCAAATGCATTAGATGCTATTTCAGTTTGTGATGAGGACATGTTCCCAAGCGTTTTTACCCTTTTGCAGATACTGGGCACAATACCTGTGACAACGGCATCTGCTGAGCGAAGTTTCTCGACGTTAAGAAGAATAAAAACTTATCTCCGGAACAGAATGGAAGGAGAAAGGCTATATTATCTGGCTTTGATGTCTATATACAAAGATGAAGTCAAAATCGATGAAATAATTGATATATTTCTTTCAAAAAATCGAAGATTACATTTTTAACTCTTACGTATTTTATTATAAAAAGTTTTACTGATCTCGTACTAGAGTACACATTTATATTTAGGAATAAAAACTAAGGAACTTAACTTCCATTTCCTACACAATAAACGCAATTTTTTTATTGTTTATCTTTGTTATGGAAAAAAAGTATAAAAGTACATTATTTAGTATAATGCTCCCTTCAACCAAAAATGAAAGCTTTGACCCACAGTAACAAAAAAACATAGACCGACTGGACCATAAGTTTATTCTACAAAAATAATCTACTCAACATGCCCTTTCAGAATTGTAGAGTCGCTCTTCTGCTCCAATAATTTCAAAGATATAATGGCTTTAAATTTACATTATAGTATTTTTTTGTATGTATTAGTTGGCATGTAATTATGCTACTTAAACGCAAAGAGCTATAACTACAACTTTGGTGTCCTTGGCGACCCCCACTGAAATGTTCCGGCAAAATTTTTCGTAGAATATTTTAATCCTTAAACGTCCTTTTTAAAAGGATTTTTTAATTTTTTCGAAAAAAGGTCGAAATTGACCCATTAAGAGGGGAGCTAGAGGGTTAAGATCTTCCGCAAAAATTATCCTCATAAAACTCCACTATGTAACTCTGACAATGAGAAATCTCTCAGACATTAACTTACATCATTCATTTAGTATAATGCTACCTTCAACAAAAAAATGAAAACTTTGACCCACTGTAAAAAAAACTCAGACCAGCTGGATGATATACTCAACATGCCCTTTCAGAATTATACGGTCGCTATTCTGTTCCAAAAATGCTGTTGGACAGTGTTATTATCAATTTAAATTGTATTTAACAACTTTATTGGTATTAAAGTTAAAAGCTGGTAACTTTTGGTACAAAATGGTCCATTTGTGTGAGAGGTACCAAAAGGGTCGTCCCAATAACTGTCACTTTTCTCTGGACTCTAGGTACTATAAAAGCATTACACTGCACAAAAATTTCAAGTATTTTTATTTACTTGTATTAAAGTTATAAGCTGTTAACTTTTGTTGTAAAATGGTCCATTTGTGTGGGAGGTACCAGACGGGGCGGGCCAATAACGCCAGTCTCTGGACTCTAGGTACAATAAAATCATTACACTGTACAAAATTTCAAGTATTTGTATGCACTGGTATTAAAGTTATATGCTGGTAACTTTTGGTACAAAATGGTCCATTTGTGTGGGAGGTACCAAAAGGAGCGTGGCAATAATGTCCATTTTTCACTGTATCGTAGGTACTATTAAACTATTACACTGTTCAACATTTTAAGACTTTGTATGCACTGGTAATAAAGTTATAAGCTATTAACTTTTTGTTCAAAATTGTCCATTTGTGTGGGAGGTACCACAAGGGGCGTGTCAACTTCGCCCATTTTTCTCGAGGTAATAGTGACTAATAAACTAATACTATGTGTAGAATTTCGGAGGATTCAAATCAGTAGTATATAAGTTATTAAATAATCAATATTTCACTAAATGTTAACCCTTTGTGGGGGAGGTACTAGAAGGAGTAGACCAATATGGTCCATCTTCGAACTTAGTCGGAGATAGAAGAAAATATTACCACATACCAAATTTGAAGTCAATCGGTTACCCCTTTCGAGAGTTATCGTGCGCACCAGCCAGCAGACAGACAGACGGACGGACGGGCATTGCTCATTCGTCTTAAAATTACCCAAAACGTATATCAGCCGAACATACATAGGGTCTCTTAGGTCACGCCTTCGATGTGTTACACTTTTGGTTCGTAGCAAATGATATACCAGTATACCCTCCTCTATAGGGTGAGGGGATGAAAATTATTGAATGTGAAATACATCTTCCATAGCGTTATAAGGCCAAATCTAAAGAAACATTTATATCTGGGGCAATATCGACCTGAACCGATTTTCACCAATTTCAATAGGTTTCCCCCCTAGAGTGAAAGGGAGGAAACCAAATTTTAGCAGGATCGTAGTGAAATTTCGACCTGTACTTAATGAACAACTTAGGATGGACAGACGGAATGTTATTGATTCTGAGTAGAACGGTATATTTTAAGGTGTGTCTAGCTGAAGCATTTTTTACAAATCAGCTAAAAGACAAATTTATAATCTCCTGTACCATAGTGTGGTTTAGGGTATAAACTAACGAATAAACTGGTTGCCTGAAGTGAACATAATTTCCAAAAATTTTGGTATATTAAAACAGAGGCAGAGATTGATGAAAATTTTATCATGATTTTATGTTGAAAAAATTATCATATTAGTTAGAACTTGCAAGTCAGGCGCTTATAGGCCCGACTTTCTGTCTTTCCTTACTTAACATTTGCAGCAATTATCTATGTTTTCATATTTTGTATTTTAGACAATATTTCAAGGATGAACCTTTTTTGAAACGTTCTGACATCTACCTTCCGAAGTACCATATCACATTACTTGTTGTTATTATATTTGTCTATATTTTTCTAACCAATCGCTGCTAATACATATATCTCTTATTTTGAATACATTTCAGTAGTTGCATATATACACTGTCACTGGCGATCGCTAACCCAACACATAGCCACTCGAACGCACACTTCTATATGGAAAATCACAGTCAAACTAAAATATTTCATTAGCATGTTTTTGCAAACCTTTGGAGAAAAGTCCTTCATTGGTTATATATGTGATAAGAATTTAAATTTGGTAGTGTACCATAAATTTTATTATCAAATATCATTGTCCACTTACAAGTAGAACACTGTAAACTCCCGCGCCACAATATATATTTAGAATGTTAACAAGACTAACTACAGCTGCCCTTATGTTGTGGGTTGTTCACGCTGTGCCAACAACGTTCAAAGGAGACGAAGGGCAAAGAGTGAAAAGCCACATGGATGCTATACGCCAGGCTAAATCGAAGGAAATACGCAAATATATGAATGAGTCTGTCGATCCTTGTCAAAATTTCTATCAGTTTGCCTGTGGCAATTGGAAAACACATCATCCGGCGGATGAAGATCATATTCAAAAGGATGCCCTCACAGTGTTAGGCTCTGAAGAGTTTGATCGCAAACTTTCTCTATTGCTGGCGTTGAGGGATCACAGCTCGAATACGGCCACCGAACGCAAAGTGAAAGAGTTTTATGGATCCTGCCTAAAACTGGGGTCATTAAAACAAAGCGAGTACAATGCCAAAAAGAAAGAAATTCTAAAGGAGTTTGGACAAATGCCCGCTTTGGTGGGAGATGATAAATGGCAAGAACAGGATTTCGATTGGCTGCAAACAATAGCTGAGATATCTAAAAAATATAATATTAGGATTATTGTCGGCCCTTCCATTGTTCCGAATCACCAAGATCCTACAAAACATATTATGTATCTGAGAAGTCAAGAGTTTAAGATGCAATATAATTTCGATTCGCAACGCACGATCTTCGTATTGAACGTAATGAAACAGCTTAAAAGGCATTTAGATTTGGAAGACAAATTGGCTGAGAAGGTAGCTAAAGAAATTGTGGATATTGAAGGTAAACTGTGGAAAGCTCAACAACATGATATGGAAACGGAATCTGAAGAAATTTCCCTTAAAAATGCGCAAAAGAAATATTCTCCAGAATTCAATGTGGAAAAACTATTCAATATTTCTTTTGGCTCAATACCTTCCGATGTAACTATTGATAGCTGTCCCTATATAGAATCTGTTATAGAAATTATGCGAAAGACTCCCAAGCGGGTGGTGGCCAATTATATATTTTATCAATTACTTCAAAATTTCGCAGTCAAGATTACCAGTAATACTAAAGAGCTGGAAAAATTTTGTGTTTGCGAGGCTGAAAAATATTTTCCAAGAGTAGTGAGTTATCTATTTAATCGCAAGAATAAACTCAAGGAGAATGAAATCGATTTGATGAAAATGTGGCAAAATATGAAAACAACCCTAAAACTCACATTAGAATCCACTAATCTCAAATGGTTTGATGAAAATAATCGAAAGTATGCCTTGGAAAAGTTGCATTCAATGCAACTGGCAATACCCTTCTATGAAGAGAATAATTTTGAGTTGGAATATGCTAACTTAACAATAAGCCCTGGAGACTATATAGAAAACAAAAAAGCGGTAATGACCTTTAAAGCCGCCCAAGCGAGAACGTCGTTAAAAGTTAAGCCTAATTTAATAGATTACGGTTTGGATATATACTCACCTGTCTATGTGCAGACTGGAAATGTGGCCATTGTTCCCGTATCGGTGCTGCAGACCGATTTCTATTGGTCAAAATTCTATCCAAAAGCCTTAAACTATGCCCACTTGGGATTTCTAATTGCTCACGAAGTCCAACATGGCTTCACCGGCAGTGGTTATAGATTCGATCGTTTGGGCAACTACATTGGTATCTGGGATATTGAAAACTTATTTGAGGAAAGGCGTCGGTGTTTGTATGACCAATATCATAACTACACCTTTGGCGGTCAACCTCTGCCTCAGGATAAAACGCAGGAGGAGAATACAGCTGATAATGGCGGTGTTCTCTTAACCTATGAGACATATCGGCGATGGTATGAGGAGCCCGTTCGCACCAAAGCAGAGCTGGAGTTGGAAATGTTACCGCATCTAAACTATGATTACAAGCAATTGTTTTTCATTGCCTACTGTCAAAACTGGTGTGCCGATGCTTATGAACCCCAACGTTCAATAATAGCCGCCTCCGATGATCATTCACCAGATGAATTTCGTGGCTTTGTGCCTCTGACAAATTTACCCGAATTTGCCAAAGCTTTCCAATGTCCCAAAGGGTCGCCAATGAATCCGGAGAAAAAATGTGTGATTTTTTAGTATCAAAAGTTTGCTGTAACTTGTAAGAATTTTTGCTTTAAAAAATATATTTTTGGTTTTTGTATTGTTGATCTTTTATTTTCCAATTTTTAAAGTTTTGTCTGGCTCGAGGTCATATATAAAATTAATTGTTTCAACTGAAACAATCCTGTGTTAGCAACAAGTCGTTTGTTTTGTTTAAATTGAAAATCCCTGAAGATGATCGTCGAAGACGATCGGAATATCGGAAATAAATAAAAATAAAACATAATAGACACAACACCATCAGTTTTCAGTTTTTAATTTTATATATGACCTCGAGCCAGACAAAACTTAAAACCAGTAAGGAAAGGCAGAAAGTCGGGCGGGGCCGACTATATAATACCCTACACCTCCCTAACAATAAGGGTCATTGCCATAATAATTTGGAATAATTGGTAAATGAGTAGAAACATATTATCTAATTCTGAAACGATAATCGCTAAATTAAGCACTATTCGTTCCTAAATTGAGAAACATCTTTCTGGAAAATTTTAATGATCGGAAGTAAAATACAACTTCTATAGCGGTTTGATACCAAATCAGGAGGAACATATATATGGAGCTTTAATACAAATCTGAACCGATCTTCCCTGAATACCCATTCATGGAAAAAGACCTCCTTCTGTCGAATTTCGTACTGATCAGATATAAAATACAGTCTCTACAGCGCTTACATGTCAAATCGGGGTAACATATATATGGGAGCTATATCTAAATCTGTACCGATTTTCTCCGAATTTGGCAGTATTCCTTCATGTAATAAGAAACCTCTTTCTGCCGACTTTCGCACTGATCGGATATAAAATAACATTTTTACATCGCTTACATGTCAAATCGGGGGTAACGTATATATGGGGGCTATATCTAAATCTGAACCGATTTCTTCCAAATTTAAAAGTGTTCATTCATATAATAGGAAACCTCTTTCTGACGAATTTCATACTGATCGGATATAAAATACAGTTTTTACAGCGCTTACATCTAAATCTGAATCTGAACTAATATCTAAATCTGAACCGAACTAATATCTAAATCTGAACCGATTTTCTCCGAATTTAGCAGTATTCCTTCATGTAATAAGAAACCTCTCTTTGCCGAATTTCTCACTGATCGGATATAAAACAACATTTTTACAGCGCTTACATGTCAAATCGGGGGTAACGTATACATGGGGGCTATATCTAAATATGAACCGATTTCTTCCAAATTTAACAGTGTTCATTCATATAATAAGAAACCTCTTTCTGCCGAATTTCATACTGATCGGATATAAAATAAAGTTTTTACAGCGCTTACATGTCAAATCGGGGGTAACATATATATGGGGGCTATATCTGAATCTGAACCGATTTTCTCCGAATTTAGCAGTATTCCTTCTCTTTGCCGCATTTCGCACTGATCGGATATAAAATAACATTTTTACAGCGCTTATATGTCAAATCGGGGGTAATGTATATATGGGAGCTATATCTAAATCTGAACCGATTTCTTCCAAATTTAACAGAGTTCATTCATGTAATAAGAAACCTTTTCCTGCCGAATTTCATACTGATCGGATATAAAATAAAGTTTTTACAGCGCTTACATGTCAAATCGGGGCTAACATATATATGGGGGCTATATATAAATCTGAACCGATTTTAACCAAATTCAATAGGGATCGTCCTTGGGCCAAAAAAAAGATATGTGTAAAGTTTTGTCGAGATCGGACCATAATTGCGACCTGTACTTTGATTACAAGAATACATGCACAGACGGACACCTGTACCACAGTGTGGTGTAGGGTATAAAAATATATTCATTACCACTGTGTTCGATTATTACTGTGCTCGATATGGACACTTTGAAAATGTAACAGAAAGGAGATCCTATGGATATACATAATTTGGACATTGCTAAATCCAGTGGTATATCGCCTTGTTTTCGCGATATTCGACCACATAGATTGCTGTGAAATCAGAGAGGTTAGTTGTCTCGGTGGTGATTTTGATGTGGAAGACTTCGGAATACACGCTTCAGTCCTAAGAACGATATAAGGGGAACCTTTGAATAATTATTTCTCTTATCCACGCTCCTCACCCCTAAAAAATCACAATCAAATCTTAAAAAATGTCAAAATCAGACACATCATAGAAATTTGTGTACTTTAAAAAATTGTATTTCGTATTTTTTGACAAGCTGCAATTCTAAACACTACACGCTGAAAACAAATCGCTTCTGTGGTATATTGTCCCAAACATATTCGGCTTGAAACATATATATGTTTAGTAGGCCGGGTCGATTTGTGGGGAGGCAAAAAAAGTCGCCATTGCTCAAAGAAAATCGTATTCTAGGGATCAAAATAAGAAACTTTGCCGAAGGAACCATACCTCTAAAACGAATTCTGATGTCCCGGAATTTGGGTCGAACTTTTGGGTAGGGGCAAATTTTGAAAAATCCCACTTTGACCCATTTAGAGTGCTCCAATCGAGTCCAAATGTATGAACGTCCCCCACTAACTTTGGAGGCCCGACCCACCCATGCCAGTGGCACACCCCCTGGAACTCCCTGGGGGTTCCATACATTTGGACTCGATTGGAGCACTCTAAATGGGTCAAAGTGGGATTTTTTCCGGGACATCAGAATTCGTTTTAGAGGTATGGTTCCTTCGGCAAAGTTTCTTATTTTGATCCCTAGAATACGATTTTCACTGAGCAATGGGCGATTTTTAAATCGACCCGCCCTAATGTTTAGGGTACGCTCTAAACATATAATATTTGGTTCACACAAAAATATATATGGAAAGATGTTGTTCTAAACAAATCTTTGTTTACATCCCAATATTTTTTTAGTTTGGGACTATTATTTCCGAAACAAATATTTATTTTGCATGTAAGTATTCAGAAAATACCTAAATTGTGTTAAATTTGTCAGACATTCAAAGTTAATTTCTTAGAACTTATAATAATTAAAATCGTATAATCTTGGATCAAAATAAATTACTTGGAGGATTGACAACTAATGATGGCGTGGAATGCTCAGAAATTTGAAATAATTGATTTAAAACAGAAGTTAATGATGCATATCAGTCAGTATCATAACTGGGAGATACGAGTACAATATGAAACCAAGGAAAAATAAAAACTGAAATTCGAAGTCAGCTAAAGTTTTGAATTTTTTTTTAAAATAAGATATATTTAGAGAAATTCCTAAACAATCATTTTATTAGTATTTACGAGGGTTGCTATATATATTTCTGGCCTAGGCAATGCTAAGTGTTAGAGGGCGCCATCTGACATTTCCATTGGAAAGTTTGACATTTTTTAACATAAACGTACTCAGAACGTTTTGACGTACGACCATCCAACCATTTACAGTGACTAAAAAAAATCAGTTTGGCAAAAAAATGGAATTAACTCGTGAACTTTTCGTGCAATAATTTTTCAAAACCTTCGACGTGGATTATCACGACATGTGTGCATCGATGAACTTAAATCTTTGTATGGCGATGAAGCACTGGTGTAATGAATTCAATCGTGGCCGACGCTCGCTCATAGACGAAGGTCGTCCAAAAAACGGCCGTTGTGCTAGAGAACATTGATGCCGTGCGTGAACTGATAATGCAAGATCGTCATGTGACATACCGCGAGATAGAGGCATCCTTGACATTTCTTCCACCAGCATACATTCGATATTGCATGAACACCTGGCCTTAAAAAAGGTTTGTTCTCGTTGGGTCCCGCACAATTTGACAATCGCTCAAAAAAAGGCTCGTGTCGATTGGTGCAAAGAAATTTTGAAAAAATACGATCGTGGTGCTTCAAAAGACGTTTATAAGGTCGTCACAGGTGACGACTATGCGTATGAGCCCGAAACAAAACGGCAATCGACCGTGTGGGTCTTCGAAGACGAGCCTAACCCAACGAAAGTTGTTTGTGGAAGAAGCACTTCGAAGCAAATGGTCGCCTGTTTCATCCGAAAAACTGGTCATGTGGCGACTGTTCCGCTTGAGCAACGCAGGACGGTCAATTCTGAGTGGTACACCACAATTTGTTTGCCTGAAGTCTTCGGAGAAATTCGAAAAACGAACAAGATAAGACGAATCATTGTGCACCATGGACAATGCGAGCTCTCACACATCGGCTCAAACCAGTGCCATTTTGATCGGCCAAAACGTCGAATTGATGGGTCATCCGCCGTACAGCCCTGATTTGACACCCAATGACTTCTTCTTATTCGCTCACATCAAGAAAAAACTGCTTGGTCAACGTTTTTCGACGCCTGAAGCAGCTGTTGAAGCGTTCAAAAACCATGTTTTGGAGATGTCTCAATCGGAGTGGAAAAAGTGCTTCGACAATTGGTTTGAGCGCATGCAAAAGTGTATAAATCATGCTGGAGAATACTTTGAAAAAGAATAAAACCATTTTTGATGATAAATATTAACATTTTCATTATTAGGCCACAAATTTATATAGCAGCCCTCGTATAATTTTTTGTTTGTTAAAGAAAGAGTTATAGGCCTTTCGCTTATCTCCCAAGCTTCCTTTGACCACTTTTCCCTAGAACTGTTCATACGCGAGATAATAGCATTATATAGTAAAACAATTCCGAACTAAATTTTTTTTTGTACAAAATTTATTTATTCGTCGAGGGATATTTTTCGCAAAAATGCTGATATTAATCTATTCCTCAGAGATCATAGAATGCAAATATATTAATCTTATTAAATTCGGTATAACAGTTTTGGAAAAATTTGGCGGTGTAAGTCGATTTTATGGATTACACAAAATTCGCAATATAAAAACATTGCAAATGTTGCCGGCGTTACAGAGCGTCTTACAAATAATCATATTTAAGGGAAATTGTGTTACAGTTCTAAATTTCCGCGTTTTTCTTTACAAATCAAAGCTATTAAGTTTGTTTTGAGTAAAAGTACTGTTTTCGCGACAACTCGCGAATGGAAGCGATCCAATTTTGAACTCTTCATTGTCGAATAGAGGGGATGATTCTGAACAAAACCTCATTAGCCGTTTGTTACCGTGAATCTAATCCAACCTTCTATCCCTTGGACCGCGCTGTGCCTACAACACATAGGAGTTTTTGTCGGCGTACTTCTGTAGATAGAAACACATACAGGGTGTCTGATATGTAATGCAAAAAGTAAAGCGCTATATTTTTTTATTTTTTTTTTAAATTTTATTGTTCAAAAGCAAAAAATGTCGGAAATAACATAAAATTTTAGAAATAGTTTAGATTTGTTCGAATTGGCCACCTTTGGCACGAATTATGGCCTTCAAACGGCAGACAAAGCCATCACACGCTGCACGAAAGTGGCTCTGCGGTATTTTGACCCATTCCCGGCGAAGCGCCGTCTTGAGATGATCGATACTTTGGTATTTTTTAGTGCGAACCTTACTCTCTAAAATGCCCCAGGCGCAAAAGTCCAACGGATTGAGATCCGGAGATCTTTGTGGCCATTGTGCGGTAGAAATGAAGCGAGGAACCTCCTTTTTAAGCCATTCTTGGTTGACGCGTGCTGAGTGCGATGGTGCTGAGTCCTGTTGGAATGTCCATGGTCTGCGGCCGAAATGTTTGTCTGCCTAGGGCTTCAATACTGTCTTTAGGACATTTTCCCGATAATATTCGGCATTTATTTTGACCCCATGGTCGATGAATACGAGGTCGTTACGGCGGCCCACACCATTACCATCGGCGGCGCTTGAGTTCTGGTGGCCAATCGAAGGTGTAAATTTTCAGCTGACCTCTTTGGCAAGTAAACCCGATCATTTTGTTTGTTCACAAACTGCTCAATTTGGAATGGCTTCTCACCGGAGAAAACCAAATTCGGTAACTGGCCACTTTCGTGCAAGCGAAGAAACTCCTTGGCTCTTTCCAGTCTAACTTTTTTTTGTGCATCGGTGAGCTCTTGCACTTTTTGGAACTTCAATGGCTTTAGTCCAAGCTCATTTTTTAATATGTGTTGTATCCGTTCTCGCCATTTGTTCAGCTCACGAGCAATTTTTCTACCACTGCGGCGTGGATTTTGATCAAATCTGGCCTTCACTTTTCGGATCATTTCTAGTGTTGTTACCGTTTTTTTTCGTCCACTTTTTGGACGCGATGCAACACTGCCAGTATCACGGTAACGAGCAATGGTACGAGAAACAAAAGATTTATTCACATTTAAATGCTGGAGGCCTCTATCGATAGCCACTTGTGTTTTTCCACCCAAATATAAAGCAATCACACTATCACGCTTGAATTCCATCACGAATAACTTTTTTTCTGAATGCAATAGATCAAAATGCTTTTGTAAGCTTGTAAACAATAAAATGAACTGTCACTGAAATAAATCTGTCAGCTATCAGACTAGCGGTTTAGAAATGATAGCAATCTGAAGTTGGTTGCAATAGATATCAGCCACCCTGTAGTGGTTTTAGGTAACTTCTGAACCGGCGAAAATAGCACAAAATGCTTTGGTGGGTATTCGTATGACCGCTAGGACATTCGAATTCGACAATAAAAAAAATCGAAAAATTACACATAGGAGCTTTCGTCGGCGCACCGACGATATTCAATGTGTTCCAAATTATCCCTAATGTGGGCACTTACTTTCGCATAGCAATTTGCCTGTCTAAATTATCTTTTGATATGCACTCCAAACATCGAAGGAGTGTCATAATACATATTTGGCGGAAGTCCTTTTTGGGTCATTTTAAGGCATTTGAGCAATGTCCGTCCATCCGTCTGTCTGTCTCAGGCTAGGTTCTAAGATATTGGTCCACTCCTTCGAGTACCACCCAAGTAAAGAGTTATACCTTAGAATTTACCCCCAGTTTTTGTAAAACGGTTTCGTTCGTCTACGACGAAACATCCAAAATAAATCAATTGATATGCAAAATATATAAGCCACATGAGTCTATAATTCGTCAAGTACTATATGAAAGCTGGGAAATAATTCGTAACGAAAATATTTCATGTCTGTGTTTTATAGATTTCGAGTTATAGTTAATTGAGATTTGACGTTTCGTCGTAAACGAACGAAAACGTTTTACAAAAACAGGAGGTTAAAATGACATAACATTTGTTTTAAATGGCTAATTTTTAATTTATATTTATTCCAAGCAATAATTTGTTGTCAACCCATCAATCAATTTATCATTATTCATATTATACCATTTAAATTATAAATTAATTTTACAAACATTTAAAATTTCTGAAAAAAATAACGAAAAACGTTATATTTGTTCTAAAAATAAGGTGTTGATATATTTTCAGAATACCTAAGTGCAAATAAATATTTGCTTCGTAAAATAAAAAATATATGGACGGGAAAAAAGATTTGCTTAGAACAACATCTTCCCAAATATATATTATTTGTGTGTGCCAAATATAATATATTTCGAGTGTTCCCTTAACATTTATATATTTCAAACAGAAGCGATTTTTTTCAGCGTGCACATAAATGGGCCAGTTTGCACAACAATTTAACGGCTTATAACTTTGATTCCAATAAATACAAATACCTTAAATTTTGTAATGTGTAATGTTTTTATAAAGGGTGGTTAAATTTTAAGGGCCGATGTTGATTTAGAATAAAACACAAATTCCACTATGCAACAAATGAACACTTTTTGAAAAATACACGGACTTGACAGTATAGGTTCGATTATACTATCAAAGGGTAGTATAACCCTATACTCGGATTGGCGAAATTGGTGACCAATTTTTTTTTATGGGCCCCAAAGTTTCTGAAAATCAGTGGGCCACTCGAAAAAGATGTCATCAGCTTTTGTCAAACAACTAATTCCGACTCGGTGATACCGCTTAACTATGTTTGGCAATAATGTAGCTAAGAAGATGCTGAACAATGTTTCTTAGCATTTTTTGCGAAAAAAAAATTTTCCGGTACTTTTTTTTGAAAAAGTGAAGGAAAAAAATATTGTTTTCACTTTTTTCAGCATAACTTCCGGGGACTCGCAATTTCTCACTAGCAATGCTTGGCAAAATTGTAGACAACGTAAATCTGAAAATTTTTTGTAATCATATCAATACAATCTGAACGTGTCTAGCTCAAAAAACCACATTGTACCCCAAAAATTTAAGTATTTCACTGTTATGTAACAAAAATATATTTTTTTGGTATAGGGCATGTACAGCAACTTTATAGAAAATATTAAGGCCAATATTTTTGTGAAACATTTTAACCCTCTAGCTCCCCCACATAACTGTAATTTTTGGCCCCATTTTAACAAATCGTAAAAAACACCCCTTAAAAGGGGGAGGGCGGGATGAAATGTTCTACAAAAATGTTCGCCATAAAATTTGACTATATGAGTCGAAACACACCAAAGCCCAAATCTTAACACAAAAACCCAAAAAAACGGTCAAATTGCAGTCAACAACGCTCTTTACTGGTATCTTTATTGCTTCGACTACTTGATCGTACGACTAACATTGCTTCGCGAACAGAAATTTTACCTTTTTTTGGTGTTTGTGTTATGTTTTAAGCTTTGGTGTGTTCTGACAAATATAGTAAAATTTTATGGCGAACATTTTTGTAGAACATTTCATCCCCTCTCTCCCCATTTTAAGGGGTGTTTTTTACGATTTGTTAAAATGGGGCCAAAAATTACAGTTATGTGGGGGAGCTAGAGGGTTAAAATGTTCCACAAAAATATTGGCCTTAATATTTTCTATAAAGTTGATGTTCATGCCCTATATCAAAACAATATATTTTTCTTACACAACAGTGAAATACTTAAATTTTTGGGGTACAATGTGGTTTTTTGAGCTATTTATGGTGCCTAGACACGTTCAGATTGTATTAATATGTTCACAAAAGTAGTTCAGATTTACGTTGGCTACAATTTTCCAGGCATTGTTAGTGAAAAATTACGAGTCCCCGGAAGTTATGCGGAAAAAAGTGAAAAAAAATATTTTTTTCCTTCACTTTTTCAAAAAAAAAGTACCGGAAATTTTTTTTCGCGAAAAATGTGAGGAATATTTATTCAGCATATTCTTAGCTACATTATTTCCAAACATAGTTAAGCGGTATCACCAAGTCTGAATTAGTTGTTGGACAAAAGCTGATGACACCTTTTTCGTGGGGCCCACTGATTTTCAGAATCTTTGGAGGCCCATAAAACCAAATTGGTCACCAATTTCGCCAAACCGAGTATAGGGTTACACTACCCTTTGATAGTAGAATGGAACCTACACTGTCAAGTCCGTGTATTTTTTCACTGTTGCACAGTGTTATTTAAGAAATGATTATCATTTCTTTTTATTATCATAATATTGGTATGGTTCAATTATGTATGGAACAAAATATCGGCCAATGGCCACCGCGACCTCAGCGGCACACCACCATCCGATGTTCCAGATTTTCGATGACGCTAAGGCATAATTGAGGTACTATGCCGTTAATGTGCCAAATTATCTTATCCTTTAGCTCTTGAATTGTTGCTTTCAAATAACCCAAAAGAAAAAAGCCAATTGACATCGCCACGACGTGAGATAACACGGCCATTGAATTTGTTGCGCAAAAGAGCCATTGTTTCGTTAGCTGTGTGGCAAGTGACAACGTCCTTTTGAAACCACATATTGTCCACATCCATATCTTCCAATTCGGGCCATAAAAAGTTCGTTATCATCTCACGATAGCGAACACCATTCACAGTAACTGCCTGACCGGTCTCATTTCGAAGAAGTATGGCCCGATGACGTCGCCAGCCCACAAGCCGCACCAAACGAACTGGGCGAGCAAGCACAGGTGTTTTCACATCTCCTACAGACCCGGTTTGCTGAAATTTGCGCACCTTTCTCCCGATTGTGGACACATTTGGTCGATTATGCTGATCAAAAAAAAATATTACGATGTACACGAAATGCATTTTGATTTGAACGCCCATTTTCGTAAAAGGCTTAAAAAACTTCAAATTGAGTTTGTCTGAAATTGAGAAATGTCAAATGAAATGCAGGAAAAACATGACGTTTAGGTGTGGTTCACATTCAACATCGGCCCTTAAAATTTAACCACCCTTTAGTATCTATAGTCCAGTGAAAAATGGACGTTATTGCCCAACACATTTTGGTACCTCCCACACGAATGGACAATAAACCATTCTTTTTCCTAATTTCTTTCCGTGAAAGTGATATTTCCACCATTTGTAGTTCTCATAATTTCCTTAAATTTATTGCATTTCCCGGCACTATCAGGCTTATACTACATACTTCAAAACATAGTCCAAATACTAAAGGTACATTCAATGAAAATTGGAATTTTCCAAAAAAAAAATGTAATATAAAATTTTTTCAATATTTGTTCTTTTTTAGGACCCCAAATTACACCAGAAAACATTTTAGTAAACTTGTGTTATAGACTGAGTAAAATGTTTCCACATTTAAGGCTTCCACACAAAGTTCCATATTCCATTAACCGGATACCACGACTGAATTTTTCTTACTTTTTTCGATGTCTACAAAAAGAAACATTTTTAATTCTATGAATAATTTAAAAGATTCTACAAACTTTGCTGTTAAAAATCGGTTGTTCGATTTTGTTTAAGTGCCATTTTAAATCTGTTCGATAGGCTAGGCAAAATAATCTGAATCTGAATTTTATATTTCGAAAGCCCATCATATTAGAAAAACATTCTTCATATATCAAATACTTTTTATGTCCTTTGTTTAAATAGATTTTAACACAAATTCTCAATTCAAAAATTTTTTTTAAAACAAAAAAAAACTATTCAGCTTATTCTATTCAACTATTCATATTAGTTATTAAAAGCAAACTTATTGTATTAGACATAATTCTGTAAAAATGTGCTGCACTCCCCAATATAATACCTCACAATTAAGTGGAAATCCTGGACATTCGATTTTTGGCGTTCTATTCTGATTATAAGTATTAAACGATTTTCATTTTAATTAATAACCATAATACACAAAAAAAATATTTTTGTATTAGTTATGAATTTTAATTGATAAATGATTTGTCTATTTATAATTTCGTATATTACGTTAAACATAAATTGAAAAATATAAGACTCAAGGAAATATAAACGACAATCATTATTTTATTATTATTCCAAAAATATTAAAATTAGTTGATAAAAGATAAATAAAATATTATTTAAATATAAATACCTGTTTAACGGCAACGAATTTGAATTATCTTTCTTCGTTCACATTTGTGCATTGTTTGCGAGTTTTCTGTGATTAAATTGTCAGTTTAATTAATAAAATTACAACGCAATAGTTTTAAACAAAAAACCAAATTAAAAAAATCGTTTCAATTAAAATATAGATTTTTTTAATTTTTTTTACTATTCAGTAATTTTTATTTCGTTGTTTTTGATTCTTTGAATTGAATACATTTTTTTCTATGTTACATCTTTGTTGAAATACTTTCCTTGGTTGTGATTATGCAAATAATAACACATTAGTTTTTTATTTGTTTAATAATTTTCTTTGCTTTATTGAATAATGCCATGAATATCTATTTTTCAAGGGTGTACCATATTTTTTGAATGGGTTTACAATTTGATTTTGTCATGCATTGTTGTGTTTCTTTTTTTCTTTACATAAGTTTTAGTAAATTTTATATAGTTTATTATACATATGATTTGGGAGTTATTTAATTGATTTTTGTAATAAACAAAAATAACACAAGACGGAAATTCGACTCAAGTTTTAAATAAAACAAAGGCTACAGGTATTTGTAATATGTAATTCATAAAATTAAAACTTTTTGAAAGAGAAACAAACAGTCTAAAAATATATTATTCTTTAATTTCCGTCTGTGTATTAATTAAAAAATGAAATAACTAAATAAATAATAACAACAAATCGCAGTACAATTAATAAATTCATAAAAAAATTAGCAATCAAAAAATAAATACAAAACAAAATAAATATCTAAACAACGCGCCTCAGAAAAAAAACTATAAGAAATAAAAACACATATGATCAACAAATTCTAATTTGAGCTTAAGATTATGTGAATACACTTAAAAAAACTAAATGTTTTTCAACATTTTACAATGCAGGGTTTTGCTTCTTTTCATCGAATTAAATATGCAGAGTAAGTTTAACAAATTCAGAGCTTAATATCTAAAAAAATAGTTTTTGTAATTTATTGTTTTAATATTTATTTATTTCCTTGGTTTTTTTTATTTCTTTAAAGAGTTTCCTTTGCCATCTTTTGATTTTAGTCTTGCGACAGACGTACATTTGTTTTTAACATAACTTTTTAAGCTTTTTTAAGTTTATTTTGTTTCTCTTTTTTTTGGAAATTCTTAATTTGTACAAACATTTATAAATATTTATTTAATTTGGGGGAGATTGGGTATTTTTTTTTTATTTTGTTTTACTTTAAAGGTTTGGTTTTTGATTTATGTTTTATAATATATTCTTTATTTATTTTCTTTTTCAAAAACATAGGCTACTAAATTATTTATAATTAGTACTTATAGGTCTATGTTAAATATAAAACATAAAAATGCAACTAAAACCATAATATCTATATTTACAAGTGTTTGGGAATTGTTTTTAATTGCTCTGTAAAGTTCTTTTATTTTCTTAACTTTTTTTTGGGAGAGAATTATTTTTTCGTGGGGTTTCTAAAAAAATATGTTTTTATTATTTGTTAAGAAAAATATTTAGTAATATTTCTGTTAATAAACACTTAAAATTTTTTATGACTTTCATTTTATTTGTTGTAAATATTTAATTTTCTATTTCAAAAAATATATATAACTTTTTTTTTGTAAATTTCTTTTTTATTGTCTATTTTCGGTTTTTATTTTGTTGGCTGCTGGGTGAGAAATTTTTGTGAAAAATCGCGGGAGGGGAGAACAATTGAGGTATGGGGATTTATAAAGCAGATAACGAAAGTTAAAAAAGCTTTAGATTTCTAAATAAAATATTTCCTTTTTAATGTTTCATCTGAGCTTAAGATTTTTAAATACATTTCTATATAAGCTTAGTTATCATATGTCTTAATTTTAGCTCTGTTTTGAGTTTATTATAGTAGATTTTGCGTAGATGTTTTTGTTTTTTTTTTATTTAAATGTTTATTCTTTTAAAGTTTCACATAATCTACAAATATATTTTTTATTTATTTCCTAATATTTTTTTATTATATATTATCATTGTTGCCAGAATTTTATTTACATACGCGTTAAATGCTTATCCAATTTAAGAAATCTACAGGTTTTTGGTTGTGGACAAAGAAAATTCGTTTAGCCGATATATACATCTCATATTTCAGAATTAACAAACAATTTTTAGCTGTCGAAATAAGAAATGTATTTGTCTACGATTTCCTTTCAAACTCAAAAGTCGTCAATTCACTCCTTCCTCTTCTGATTTCATCTGAAATTCTTTCCAAAACATATACCTAATCTTCTTAATATGGTCTTTTATATGTATAATAATTAATTTTAGTGGATTTTTATGGACCATAAAAAGAACGATTGCAAAAGGGATATATATTAATAAGCAAATTTATTGAAATTAAAAAAAACAAGAAATACAAAGTCTCACAAACAGATATGCGTAAGTGGATAATAAGCAAAGGGATTCACAAATGACCCAGAAAAAATAAAGTAACAAATGTTAAGTGAAGTGTGATTAAAACATTATTGAAAATTATTAAAAATATACATACTTTGATAATGTATATTTTACTTTGATAATGTATATTGTATATATTTTTTTTTTTTGTAAATAACCGTAAAGACGACAATGTTTATAAAAAAAAGTATGAAAGTTCAAATGGAGGATGTTAAATGGTCCTGAGGAACATGCACAATTCTTTACGAATTAACTAGATGTTCCTTCTTACCACTAGTTTTTGGAGCTGTGTGTAATAATATATTGTTTTCAAATAATATGAATTCTTCTTGAAAAATTGGGATACATAAATTTAGCTTAAAGGAAAACCAATAATAAACTCGAACTGACCAATGTACACCTATTTACAATTTCATCAATTGAAAATCGAACTTAAAAATAAAAGGGCTAACATTTAAACATTCTAACTCTTGAAGAGGTTCCTTCTTACCATTAGTTTTCCGGCTGTGTGTAATAATATATTGTTTTCAAATAATACAAGTATGAATTATTCTTGAAAAATTGGGATACATAAATTTAGCTTAAAGGAAAATCAATAATAAACTCGAACTGGCCAATGTATACCTAACATAAAAATTTTTTATTTCGCAAAAATCGAAATATGATATATTGAAATTCAAGGAGATAAATAAATTTTACATTTTGCAAAAAAATCTAAATTTTATTAGATATATATTATATATACAATTTAAAGGTTTTACAATGTTCACTGCCGTAATCAAGGGATTACTGAAAATCAATTATTCCTTTAAATCTCCTATATAAACAAAATCATTACAGATTTCGAAAACAATCAGAAAACTCGAAGATAAAATAAAGCGTTCTTAAATCTTAAAACTCGCTCTACATTACTACAAGCAATAGAATTATAAGCAAGTCAAATTTAAGTTCATAAAACTGGTGACTCACTTCGGAAGCCAAAAGCATTTAGCTTTCTTCCTTCTTGAGAACGAAGAAAAGAAAGAGAAAAATAAAACTCCTATTTGGAGTTTTAAAACAAGAGACAATGTTTTAAATAATGACAAATAAAGGTCAATTGTAGATCATGATATTATCGATCTTTTTACGTGAATTAGTGTGACAATATAGTGTTATTATCGATTTGTAAAAACACATATTGATCTTACATTATTAAAAATAACCTAATGCAAGAGAATCTGGTGAAATCTGGTAATAAAGTGTCCTTTCAAAAGGAAGAAATACTCCAAATCGGTATAGAAAAATAGGGTAAATGCTTCAAAACAATTGTTTTTTACATGCACATATACGCAAACAGTAATAATCACATTTAAACAAGTAAGAAAGTTTCAGTCGGGTAAACCGACTAAGGTATACCCTCACTTTGTGAGTAATGTAATATATAACATTACACCAATAAATCTGTCAATTTGTGTGGGAGGTACCAGAAGGGGTTTTCCAAAAACACGTATTTTTCGGTAAATACATTGCATTGTGCTGAACAATAAGCGTTTATGTGCACTGGTATATTAAAGTTACGAGCTATGTAATTTTGGTCATTTTGTGTGGGAGGTACAAAAAGGGGCGGGGTGATAACGCCCACTTTTTACAGGACTATAGGCACTATAACAGCATTACACTGTACAAAATTTCAAGTATTTGTATGCACTGGTATTAAAGTTACAAGCCGTTTACTTTTGGTACGAAATGGTCCATTTGTGTGGGAGGTACCAAAAGGGGGCATGCCAACTTCACCCATTTTTCTCGAGTTAATAGCGACTAATATACTAATATTATGTGCAGAATTTCAAAAGATTCGAGTAAGTAGTATAGAAGTTATCAAAGAATCAATATTTCACTAAATTTTAACCCTTTGTGTGGGAGGTACCAGAAGGAGTAGACCAATATGGCCCATCTTCGAACTCATCCGGAGATAGATCAAAATATTACCACATACCAAATTTGAAGTCAATCGGTTACTCCTTTCGAGAGTTATCGTGCGCACCAGCCAGCAGACACACAAACAGACAGACAGACAGGCAGACAGACAGACAGACAGACAGACAGACAGACGGACGGACATTGCTCATTCGACTTAAAATGACCCAAAACGGATTTCCTCCGAACATACTTAGGGTCTTAGATCACTCCTTCGATGTGTTACACTTTTTTCCGTAGCAAATGATATATACCCTCGTCACACTAAAGTGAGGGTATAAAAATGCGAATGAGAACTCAGTAGAAAAATAATTTTTTCTACGAAATAAAAACCAAATAAAAAAAGAAATAGTTTGATTGGACATTTTGTCCCAAATATGCCAAGAATATGTTAAACATGGAAGAAATTGAAAAATATTTGGAATAGTTGGAATTTTTTTTTAAAACTCAATATTTCATAAAATATTGGAAATTTTTAAACGATTAAAATCGCTTCTACACCCCGAAAGAAAAAGTTTGATGCATATTTTGTCCCAAATATGCCAAGAATATGGAAGAAATTAAAAAATATTGGGAACGGTTGAAAAATAATGGGATATTTCTTAAAAACTCAATACTTTATAAGATATTGGGTTCTCGTAGAAAAGGTAAATTTTCTAGGGATCAGTAAAGTAGACACTATCATCTACCAAAAAACTCAATATTTCAAAAAATATTGGGTTTTCGAAGAAAATATACATTTTCTAGGGATCAGTAAAGTAGCCACTATTTTTGGATTTTTTTAAATTTTGGAAATGGTTATAAAATAGTAATTAAAATTCAAAAATTGGGCAACTATTTTGGAATGACAGACACAGAGGGACGATCATTAAAAAAATATTTTCACATAGAAATATTAATATATGTACTTAGTAGGGGCATAAATACTGTTACAACTTTGTTTTCACACACCATTGAAATAGTAGAATTGAACATATCATATTCTTATATACCACGTGGTTTATGATACCTAACCTCTACAGTTTTTGTTTGTAATGAAAATTCAAATTTATGTCCACTGCCGCACCGCTTCTTGTGTTTTTTTGTTCGATTCAACAATAATTTTTTATGGAACATATTTACGAATGACAAAAAAACCGGTCAGAAAGGGGAGCTTCAGTGACATTCATAAATTTTTATGGAGAATTATAATGTTACTCATATCAGCAAAATTATTTTAAAAATAAATATTTCTTAAAATTGTCTTTAAAAATGTTTTAATTTGAATTTTCATAAGACTTGGTAATAGCGAAGGTCGATGTAATTGATGGTATAAGCTCTGCTAATATATCTCACATTAATACAAGTACGAATTTTGCGGGCTTTGAACTGTAGTATTTACAAATTTTCGAAATTTTAATTAAAAATAAGAAATGAATTTTGAAATCGAAAGGATTGCCGTTTACACGATAAAGCATAAATTATTATTTGTTGTATCATAAAACGTATGTAACAGTATTTATGTGCCTACTAGGTATATATGAGGGTTGCTATTTATATTTCGTTCCTGGCGATGCTGGTGTTACCAGATGAAAACTGGAACTTCCATTGGAAAGTATGACATTTTTTTGGCATAACTTCACTTGTTTTGTAATTTGAGCGCGAATTGTTTTGATTACAGAGTGTGGAAAATTCACCTCCAAAACATGGTTTTCGAACGCTTCAACAGCTGCTTCAGGCGTCGAAAAACGTTGACCATGCAGTTTTTTCTTGATGTGAGTGAATAAGAAGAAGTCATTGGGTCTCAAATCAGGGCTGTACGGCGGATGACCCATCAATTCGACGTTTTGGCCGGTCAAAAAGGCGCTGGCCGATGTGTGGGAGCTCGCTTTGTCATGGTGCACAATGATTCGTCTTCTCTTGTTCGTTTTTCGAGTTTCTCCGAAGACTTCAGGCAAACAAATTGTGGTGTACAACTCAGAATTGACCGTCCTACGTTACTCAAGCGGAACAGTCGCCACATGATCAGTTTTGCCGAAGAAACAGGCAACCATTTGTTTCGAAGTGCTTCTTCCACGAACAAATTTCGTTGGATTTGGTTAGTCATCGCTCATACGCATAGATCCAAGATTCGTCACCTGTGACGATCTTATAAACGACTTTTGAAGCACCGCGACAGTATTTTTTCAAAATTTCTTTGCACCAATCTCCACGAGCCTTTTTTTGAGCGATTGTCAAATTGTGCGGGATCCAACGAGAACAAACCATTTTTACGGCCAGGTGTTCATGCAATTTCGAATGTATGCTGGTGGAAGAAATCCCCAAGGATGCCTCTATCTCAAGGTATGTCACATGACAATCTTGCACTTAGCACACACTTATGGTGAATTCTTTTCTGCAAAAAAGTGCAACACTTGCATTGCCCTTTTTCCGAAAACAGCACTATTATATCGCTTTTTTGAAATTTTGAAATTTTAGTTGTGCTAAATTCGAGTAACTTAATTACCAAATTTCAGAAAAGTATCACAAAAGTACCGTTTTCGGAAAAAGGGCAATGAACATGTTGCACTTTTTTGCAGAAAAGAATTCGCCATTAGTGTTGCCTAGGCCAGAAATATATAACCCTCGTAATAGAATTTTTTAACGGAAACGATAACTAAATGGTAAACTCGATAAATAACATTTTGCTAGTCCAAAAATATAACAGAACAGACCCACTTTGACTATGTTGCATAGGCTAGCTATTGTATTCAACATATTCGGAAAGTTTTTTGGGAAATCAAAATTGCTAGTTATATGGGGGAGTTAAATCGAAAGGTATCGGAATTTATGCTTATGGCCAAAGAACGAGCACGTTTCTCAGTCCCTTTACCCTAAAAAATGCATTCAAATCATAGGTTACATTACTCGTTCTAGGTTAGCGCTAGTTTTCGAGATATTTGGCCACGAACTCTAGGGAGTATTTGAAGAACAAGTCATCGGGATACATGATTCAGTCCAAAAAATAGAATAAAGAGGAACTTCACAGAATTACTTCTCTCAAAACAGTCGACCAAGCTTCTCACCCCCTGTTCCTAAAGGTCAGAAGTCATAGAAATCGTCGACTTTTTAGTTGATTTGTTAATTTATCGCGAGGAATATTTTTGTCAAAGACACCGACTAAATAACGACTTCAGAAGGTTTGAAAAAGTTGTGAATTTTTTACTATGTAGTATATGTTTTTAATTATTTTAATTTTTGAATTTTATGTGGTAGTTGTTTAAGAAGTGTGACAAATGTACATTTAATGCTGCAGCTAAAATCGTAACCAGTTACGAATTGAAACAGTCATATTACTAGTTGTAAAGAGATTGTTAATGTTGGCATCGATTGATAGTATTGTAACTAGTATTACCACTAGTATGCAAATATATAAAAATTAACTACTTAGGCGTCTATGACAACCCAATGTAAAAATCCATAAAACGTTATATGAAAAAATTACATATATGTTACTAGTTTGAAGTAAAAGCAACTAGTATATTTCTAACTACATACTACATCTTTTCAAGTTTGCAATTGGTAATTGTAAATTTGTATTGAGAGAATATAAAATCATATTCGAAAATTTAAATGTATAATGAGAATATGGAAATTCATAGTAAGATGTGTAAATTCATATTGGAAAATGAAAATTTGTAATGATATAAATAAATTCATAATGAGTAATATAAAGTCGTATTGTGAAAATATAAAATAATAATGAGAAAATACAAATAAGATATTGAGAGTTAAGAAAAAACAGTAGATAAAAAAAATTTAAAACTGATTATTGTCTAACATTCATTCATTTAAACTTAGAACACCTGAATTGAAAGAATTCATTGTTCGCATACAGTCGAACCTTGTAATGTAGGAACGTGCTTCCCCGGACTAATATTGTAATATATGACAAAATTGAGTTAAGGGTTTCTCATTCTGAATTTATGTTTTCTCATTTCGAATTTACATTGTCTCATTCTGTTTTATGTGTTCTCATTACAATTTTATATTTGTCAATATGAATTTACAAATTATCATTACGATTTATATTTCTGTATATAAATTTCTATGTTTTCATTACGAATTTACATTTCGCAATATGATTTTATATTTTCTCATTGTAATTTACATTTTCCCATTGCAAACTTGAAAAGGTGTATTTATTTTGGCTGCAGGGTAAAGGGCGATATGACATACATATTTATCGCTCGTTCTTTCTTTCTTGTGTGACTAATTTTTGTTGGTATAGTTTTAGGCGCAGGTAACTCCACATAATATTTCTTTAAGAAGGTCGCAAGGCCTCTTCTAGAAAAGTATAAATTTGAGATTATAATTACAAAAAATATATGTTTTTAAAAATCTGGCAACATTGAAAAATATAGTACAAACCTGTGGTTTTCTAGGGTAATAGTCGTGATCAAAATACATACGTATTCATAAAAGCCACTGGCTATAGATGCGCATAATTATTTTTGGAAAAACGGAACATAAAAGATTGTTGTATATAGCATCGTCATATATGATTCGAGAGTAAATGATTAGCATAAGAGGACAATTTTAAAATAGACTAGACTGCTCCAGAAAACCACAGATATATCAAATATATTTACATATACATAGTTATTTTCTGCTCTCGTTCTTTTATTAATCGTTTAAGCTTCAATGGCTTTTAGATGATATCTAAACTACTGCTGTAATTTGAAAGATATCATTTTTTTACAAGTAAAGACGAATATAATCCAGGTCGGTTTCCTAGCTTTCGACTTCGACAAGATACGTCCATTATATGTATGTGAATATCAGTAATAAATAAATAATATACTACATATTAATATTAAAACATTTCATTAACAATTCCTTAATACATATTGTACATACATATAGATAAGTTTAAAAATTAATAACAAATTTCCGTTTGAGTTTCCCCCATCCTTTTTAAGTTCTTTGTATAACTAAAGTGTAGCCCCCTTGCATGGTCCAGGCCAATTGGGGACTACCATTATTTACCGTGGTTGTTGTAGATATTGTAGTATTGGTTACGGAGCTAGAACTTACCACCACTGGCGGCAATTTGACCAACTCCTTGGGAGCATGATGTCATTTGTTCAGCGACGATGAATTTACCCAAGTTGAAGTGGCCGAAGATGGGGCCGAAGCTGGAGCAATTGAGATTGCCACAGCATTTGAGGATTTCGAGGGTGATCCACTTGGCGGAGCTGGTGCTATGCGTATTGGTTTCGTGCGATTTGATGATCCGCCGGTTGTTGTGGATATAGCATTTGATGAAGTATAGTTGTTGCTGTTATTGTTGTTGTTGCTATTGTTGTTATTATGGTTATTGTTGGTAAGTCCGGCAATTAGATCATAGCCTCCGGTACGTGGTATGGGACGTTTATTGGCCCGATTGGGACTTACTTGTTGCTGAGTAGATGAAGTGGGCTGTTGTTTCGTGCCACCATTATGACTGTTAGCATTGCTATTGTTGGTAGTTGACGTGGCTGAAATACGATCCAATTCGGTCATTGCTTCTTGTATGGCTTTTTCGAGTTGAGAATTTAATTTACGGCTCCTTTGGAATTGTTTTGCATTTTTCAGGGAAATGTTTTTGTAATAATTGGAAAAGTGTTTGTTTGTTTGGTTTTGTTTGGGGTATACATTTGTGTGTGGGTAAAAAGAAAAGAATCAAAATAAATTCAAAAATAAAAATTAAAAATAAAAATAGAAATAGAAACATTCAAAATAAAAAGGCATTTATTAAAAAATAAAAACAAAAAATTATATAGATTACTTATCAAAAACTAAATACATTACATTGGAACTAAGTGAAACTCAAATCCTAGTACTTCTATAGAGTATGTGCGGAAAATATTATCTTTTGACTAATAAAGCGACAATCATTTTAACTGAGAATAGCTAGAAGTCCTACATTTATATATAATTTAATGTTTCTTTAAGTACAATAATTTAAAGATACAAAAAGATAAAAAAAAAGTGCGGCGGTATTAGAATTTTAAAAAATTTAATGGCCGATTGTAAAAAAAATAACCAGTCGCTAATGTCGGGCGGAGCCGACTACATGATGCCCTACACCACCCTGCCAGTGTAGAATAAACACATATACTGTTGATCGAAATCTGTGACGATTACTTTTAAAATCACAATGTTCGCTAGTGGCTAAATAAGGAAGTTATTTTTGTCTTACTTCATATAGATTGGTGGGAGATTGTGAAACTTATAGCACATAGATGACAAATCTGAGATAAATACATATATCGCGACCTAAGAGAGAAAAGGCGTTAAGTCCACTTTTTGCCTAAATGTATATTTTGAAGCGAAATGCAAGATGAGTTGAATATACATCGATTTGGAAACACAAAGTCTAAAAAATCATGCTCTGTCATATTTATTATCTGAATCGTAAAAGCGCTAAGTCCATATTCAGTTGTAAAAACATAAATATACGGTAAATATTTTGCCTCTCATGTAAACTTCAAATATCTTTAGGCTATTTTTAATTTTTTTTTAGTTTTACTTTATTATTATTTTTACTATTTGTGTATAACATATCGATTTGTGAGTAGTTATATCATGTTAAGTGTAACGCCTGTTACTATTTCTCAATTTAATCACATGATGATTGATTACTTGAGTGTAGTACCTAATTATTTAATCGAAATTACTATAAAGTTAATACAAGAATATTGGCCATATTGGCTTGTTTATATTTCTATAATTAATAAATTAAAATGAAATTTTAAATATTGGACTTAACGCCTTTACACTCTTAGGTCGCGATATGTATCTGCGTTTTTTTGGAATAATCTACTATCTAAAAAAAAATCAAAATGTCCAGGAGAAACGAAATATGTTTTCTCTACGACTACATTTGATAGTACTTATATATGCGCATTGTTGAGTGTTGGAAAAAGACACCAAAAATTTAGCATACCCAGGAGTGTCACATATGGATCGATAGATAATGATAAGCTGAATACATTTATGTCAAAATCCCGAAATTTGTTCTAGTTTTTGCCCATTTGATAATAGGCAAATAAAGGGCGATTAAATTAGTGAAAAATTGGAGCAATTGGAGTGAGAAATTGGAGCAATTGGAGTGTGAAATTGCAGAATATTCAGACATGTAAAAGGTCTTCAACGAATGAATTCATTTCGATATTAAAAAAAACAAGTAAAGACGGTGTTAACTACCGCAGTGCCGAATCTTATAAAACTTCCACCATGGATCGCATTTCAATGGTTTCGGGTACAGAAAAACTCATATTATCAAATTTCAGCCCAATTCGTTGAAATTTGTGGATTTTGTTGCGTTAAGAAGTCAAATCTAGAGGGACCTTTATAAGGGGGCTATATCAAAATATGCACCTATGGCGACCTTGTTCGTGTGCAACGTTCTGGATATAAATACTCCCAAAATACCAATTTTCAACCAGATCAGTTGAAATTTTCGGTATCTATTGCGTTATAAAGTCAAATCGGAAAGATACTATACATGGAGGCTACATCAAAAAATGGACCGATAATGACAATTTTCAATTACGAATTACCTGCAGATATAAGATGTATCTGTACTAAATTTCAGTTATCTAGCTCAATTATTGTAGATGGTGGCCTGATTACGACAGACGAACATGACTACATCGTCTTAAAATTTAACGACGATCAAGAACATATATATTTTATGGGGATTGAGTAATATTTCGGGGTGTTACAAACGGAGTGAAAAAAGGAATATGTAGACCCCCATCTTATGGTGTAGGGAATTAATTCATCGGATGTTTATTTCATTATAAAGATGAGGGTATGCCATTAATAATGGAAAACAATATAATTCAAATGGCCTCAATGACTACGCTTGCAGGACCATTTTCAAAATGATCCGAAATTTCGCCTGGAAGGCTACGTTAAACAAGCAGAATTGACGCATTTGGGGCTCGGAAAAGAATTATTATTGAATTATTGTTTTTGGTCTGGCGGGGCCATTCTCAAAGAGACGATCACCATTGGCCACCCACATCTTGTGATTTAACACCTTCAGATATTTTCTTTGGGGCTACGTGAAAGATAATGTCTATCTATGTCAATGGCCCAAAATCGATTCAAGACCCCAAAGATGAAATTCGTGAAGATATCGAGAATATACTGTCGCAAATGTGCGAATTGGTGATGAAAAATTTCATTAATAGAATATGGTCCTGCAAAGGTAGCTGTGGCGGATGTTTATTTCTTTACAGTTAAATAAACATTCGATGATTTCGCTTAAAAATACCTTTTCTATAAACGCCTTATTGAAAGACCTTTTGAGTTACATTCTACAAAATATTATTTTATAAAATATGGATTTGTAAAAATTTTTGCGAATAGACGGTCTCAAAATTAGCCAACATAACAAAGAAAATACAACAAATTTGGGAAACAACATAATCTCCTTTTAAGGGCCTATTTTTACAAGGAGTGGAACTGGATAAGATAAAATGTAGTCATAAATTTTACCCATATCAAAATTTGGCGATAACTTGATTTCGAGAAATGGATTTGTCAATTGACCTCCAAGGTCGTGCGGTTTGACACCTCCCGATTTTTTCCTGTGGGGCTAAGTGAAGTCATTAGTTTATGCTGATAAATCACACTTAAGTGAAATTACTCCGCGTTAGCCTGCCGGACTAGTATTTTTAAATACTAAATTTTTTTTATTTGTAATGAAATAATTTTCTGTGTGGATTCAATTATCAACTGCAATCCGAATATTATAAATTGAAATTCAAATTTTTAATTTGAAATTCCAATACTTCAATAGAAATCCAACCAAACTTAGGAAGTTCATCGAATTATATTCTCTTTGAAATATGTACATCAAGGAAAGTCTAATGTTGTCCGTTGAAAATTATTCCATTTGTACTCGTAGATTATTTAAATGTGTAAGCGTAAAAAGTGAAATCGGGAATAGTTTTTTTTTTGGGTCTCTAGCCAACTGAGAGATAATAAAGAATTTCTAGTTTTCAGCCTGAACGGGTCAAATGCTAGCAAGTAAATTAAACCTATAAAGGGTATATAGACCCGATATGGAAGGCAAATACAGCAAAAAAATGTGAAAATTTCATGTTTTGGGATTTGTGAGAACTTTTTCGGAATTATTTGATTGTATTTTGGCATTTTGACTGAAGTAGCGGAACGAGTTCTTTAAGAGAAGTATTTGTTTAAATACCATTCTCAAAGATTCCCGCTTTTAATATACTGTCTAAACCTAAACTGTAATTAGTTTATGGTCTCCTTAATTTCTTTCTCAGAAATTGGTCACGTATTCAGATGCCATCAACTTTAAAATTGTCCCGAATTGACTGACAGTATTGTTACCCAAATAATCCGATGATACAATATTTATTTTATAGATATGGCTACTTTTGCAACTTCTTTGTGTCTCCCGCAGAATCCGAACGAAAGGCAAAAAGCAAATACTTCCGTCCTTTGAAACGACAGATTATTTTTTAAATGTTCCCATTGTTTGTTAATTTATAATATTATTTGGCCTCATCTCTGCATTATTATTATTTCTATAGGTATCATCTATTTCAAATCTGACTACAATATTTACGAAGAAATGTGTTTTGGTACATCACCTTTTGTATATTCAATGTTAACTCTCGTTTTGATTATTGTCACCTATACTCTTACTTCTACATTTTCTTCAAAAGTTCTTAAATCTCTGACTTCTTTAATAAACTATGAAATTTAATCCTCATGAAACAATCTCTATTACTTTCAAATATGTATTTAAACCATCCTACTCTTTTCTTTAGGGAAAAAACAAAAAAAAAAAACAATAAAAATGCTCACTTTCTTGTATCCTTCTGAGCCTTATGATGAGCCTCCAAACCCTCGGAAAGGCTTTGCAACAAATGTGTGGCCATAATTTCTGTATTTGAACGGCCTCCACCACCGAACCATTGAACCCACACCGACTCCTGTTGATTATCGGGGATTTTTACCACTTTACCCGGCCAGGCGGGGAAACCACGAGCCGGTCCCCAGATTAATTCACCCACAGCAAAGGTACGCAACAAACTCATGGCCAAAGGAGGTGTAGTGGACGTCGAGGAGGACGCGGAGGAGGATGGTGAGACAGCTCCTGCTCCCAAATACTCTGTATCAACGACCCCTTTTGTTTGCTGTGAATACGATGCAGATGATGATGAAGCTTTCAGAGAACGATTACGATTGCGTTGGGTTTGTTTGATAGGAGTTTTCTGCTGCTGAGGGCGGCTCTGTGGAAACTCGGAAACGGAAGTCGTTGAGGAGTTTTGAAAAAAGTGCTGCTGTTGTATTTGGAGATGTTGCAATTGCTGTTGCTGCTGCTGATGCAGGTGTTGATGTTGCTGCTGTAGCTGCTGCAAAGGGGTTGGAGTTCGCGGTGGTGGCGGAGTTAGGATAACCGTTGTAGTGGGAGAATTCTGTGGTGAATCTATGGTAAAATAGTACTTTAAATATAACAAAATCAAAGAAATACTCATTTGAAGCCGTTAGAGAAAAGAAAAAGCTTTAGTGTGAAACGATTTTGTGGGGTGGGTGGCGGTTTTTGTTTGGTTAATTGGCGAGGGACGGTATGGTGGTGGAATGTGTGTGAGAGGATTTATGAAATTATCCCTTATGCCTTTTGTTTGATTCTTAAATGATTGTATATATGTATATAGCGTTAGTTAGTTAACTTTTATACACAAATTATATTTTCAGCCTACACTTTGATGGCAATAAAACGTGGATGGACGGATGTACATATTCATACAGAATCGAATATGAAATGTTACGGTTTTCATATGACTATAATAATCTTCATAAATCAATAACGTGTTTTTTTGTTAAAATAAAAAAGGAATTCCATGAAAAGTACCCGTGAAGTGACAGTTTCACTGGTATTTACAAATATTGTCCTTTGTTTTTGACAATACGATTAAATCATGATACGTTTAAAAATGATTGTTTTCCTAGATGTAGAGCTTTGGGAATGATGTATTTTATTATCTCACTATACTGCTGGAAATAAAAAAGGAATATGAACACATCTAAAGGTGGGTTTGATTCTAGTAAACATCTTTAATAAATTTAATAGGCGTTGCAAATATGTATGTACATAAGGCTATACACCTAATGAGAAACCAAATTTTGGAAGAAAAAATACCATTGAAAAAGTAATAATGGAATTTTAAAGCACTATACGAGGTCTGTTCAATAGAAAAGATGAATTTGGACATTTCTCGTGGTACGTTCATTCGATTAGCGTTTTTCAATGTTGGCACACTTGTCTCGAATAAATGTTCTTAGTTGAGTTTTCTATGAGAGACATAACAGTTAGACGTGTTTTGCTTGTTCGGTGATTCGGTTTTTATCTTCTCACTCGTCGCAAAACGCCGTCCTTTCATGGGTCTTTTCAATTTTGGGAACAGGAAAGTCGCAATGGGCCATATCTGGTGAATTCTTTTCGGTCAAAAAATTTCGAACATGCGATGGTTTTTTTATTCAAAATTCAGCAATTTTGATGTGAAGGATCTATCAGAACGATAGTCGTCATTCTCGACCTTCTTTGGAAAGCTTGTACCACGACACTCAAGCCTAGAAGCAAATACCGCATAGGACAAGCAGATAACGAAGAATACAGAGCATGCAGAGAAAACATCGAAACGATGGAACATTTTCTATTTCAATGAAACGCAAATGCAATTTGCCATTACTTCGAGTCTGACATATTAACAGAACTGTTTCACCTCAGAGGATTTAACTGGAAGATACCGCAGAAATTAGTGTCAAGCAACGATTGTTTATTACTCTTGAGGGTTCATAAAAAGATCATAAATAAGGGATGCACAACAGCAATGCACTGCCTAGGTATGTCTGTGGACAAGAGGCGTTAAAGCGTCTGCCCTCTTTACATCTAACCTAACCTAAATGATTCGAATGTCCAGAATGACAGTTTCCACATAAATATTTAATTTTTTTCTTTAAAATTAGCAATACGGGATCGAAGAGCTCTGCAAAACATGATTGAATCCGATGGTTTTTTCATATACAACCCCAAAAAAGTGTTACATGGAGTTATAAGCCAATGCAAAGATTTTATGAATAATAATAAAATACAAACTTTGTAGATTAAGCTATTTACATGAAATGCAAATAGGCAATTTTTTAGAAATCGAGGTTTTTGAGAAAAAAATTGGTAAATGTGGTACAATATTCCGGACCAAAAAAGGACAATGAAATGTTTTACACCATACATTTCCGTCAAAAGAATTTTACGATTTCAAAAATAACAGTAGTGGTAAAACCTGATGGTACTATTTGATTTACAATTATGACACCGATTGACCTTTTGATGGAAAATTCACTCACAAAAAATTCAAAATGATAAATATACCCGTCGAACAATGGTTAACCGTATCCTTATATATTTCAGCAATTTCTCACCCTATCTAACTGTCAATAACAGATACATGAGCAAACCATTGTTTACATGATTGGTGGTACATAAGAAAACCCAAACCCAAAAGAAAAGTTGTGAAGGTAGTCTAATACAGATTTAAATAAAAAAATGCTAAAAGCGAAAGTATAACACTGTACAACACATGATTTCGGGACTCAATTCTGAGAATGGGACGCGAAAGTAGTCCCAAAAATAAGAACTTCTGCATCATACGTTTAGTCAAGTTGGCTCAATTAATAATTTAATTCAGCCTGCTTCCTGGCCATGCGATACTTTTTTGCTCAAGGTGACTATTAAATTATTAATTCACTACTGTTATTTTTTTTTTTACTTATATATTTGAACACGGTTATATTACGGAATATCTCTATTGTGTCTGAAGCAAAGTTGTAGGTTATATTCCGATATTCCGTACGGTATACCGATATAGCTGTGTTAAAATATAAAATAAATACTACAAATCCGCTTTGAGCAACAAAACCGTTTGGCCATTAAATTATTAATGGAGCCAACTTGACGAAACGAATGATGTAGAAGATCTTATTCACGTCCAATTCTCAGAATTGAGTCCCAAAATCAATGAGCTAAAAAATGCTGTACTATGTAATATATTAATCTAACGCTAGTGGTCGAAGGAAGCGTTGAATGATTGGCGATATAGAGAGTATATCAATGAAAATGGTAAATAAAAATTATTAAGCTGTTTCGATAAATGCGATAAATATGAATGAGAAATTGGAATATTATGAGAACTAAATTAAGTATGCAAGCAAGTTTATAATATAATTAAAATATACTTATTTAACTACAATGAAAATTAAATTAAATAATGACATTTAAAAGTAATAACAAATACAGAGGAAGCTTAATTGGCTGTACAAATAAAATTCACCTACTACAATAAAAGGAAATTAAATAAGTATAAGTAACAATAACAAATAGAAAAAGAAATCTCATCTAAGGATTTCATTAAAATGATATTTCATTCTGGAGAGTAGTATTTTTCTTCTTAAGTGACAAAAGTTATCGAAATTGGATATGAAAATCCTTAATCCTTTCTAAATTATTTCACAGATGATATGCATTACTGTAGAGGTTTGAGTCTGGGTGCTAAAGGTGTGATATAATTTGACCAATCTCTTAACGGACTGAACTCATTGCAAAATAATTATGAAGTACCAAATTAGAAGGCTTTGAGATTGTTGGCATAAAAGAAGAGGGCCAAATTTGTCGTATGAAGTGGTCAATATGTGTGGGAGGTACTATAGGGTGATTCAAATAGAGATACTTTTTTCAATAGCCTTTTTTTGACAGATCACGTGTGAGTCGTGTCATGCTGTCATGTTGTTTTTGTTAAGTATTGTTTGGCATTACCACATGGAAAGACTTACGCCTGAACAACGTTTACGCGTGTCATTCGCCAGTTACCAGTCGAAATGCTCGAACGAGTCATCGAAAATTGGACTCAACGGATGGACCATCTGAGACGTAGCCGCGGCCAACATTTGATAGACATAATCTTCAAAAAATAAATGCCAAAGAATGTTCATTCAAATGATAATAAACATTCCCCATTCAATTTTAATTTTCTGTGTTTTTTTCTTTAAAAAAGTAGGGAGCCTCGAAATGGACCACCCTATAGAAGGATAACTTAATTATCAAATAATGTTCAATTTTTTGATGATAAATTCGATTTAGCCCATTTAGGGACCGAACCCAAAATAAATAAATTATTTTTAAGATTTCAGTCTACCGATCAGCTGCTTCCTTTCGGACGATTTCAGAGAAAAGTAATCACTGGCAATTTTTCATTCCTATGTTTCAGTGTTTGACAAATTCAACCATGAAGACGTACAGAATTGAGCAACGCGTTAAGATTGCTGAAGACTTTTAGGAAAATGGGCGTTCAAATCGAAATGCATTTCGTGCACTTCGTGATTTTTTTGGGTCAGCATAATCGACCAAATGTGTCCGCAATCGGGAGAATTGTGCGCAAATTTCATCAAAACGTGTCTGTAGAAGATGTGAAAACACCTGTGCATGCTCGCAAAGTTCGTTTGTGCGGTTTATGGGCTGCCGGCGACATCGGACCGTACTACTTCGAAAATGAAGTCGACCAAGCATTTACCGTGAATGGTGTTCGCTATCGCGAGATAATAACGGACTTCTTGTGGCCAGAAATTGGTTCCAACAGGATGGTGCCACTTGCCACACAGCCAACGAAACAATGGCTCGTTTGCGCAAGAAATTCTATGGCCGTGTTATCTCACGTCGTGGCGATGTTATTTGGCCGTCACGATTATGTGATTTGACACCTTTGGGATTCTTTCTTTGGAGATATTTAAAAGAAAAAGAGTACGTCAATAAGCTAAGAACAATTCAAGAGCTAAAGGATGAGGAAATTCGGCACATTAAAGAATTTGAACCTCAATTATCAGTGTCATTGAAAATATGGATCATCGGATAGAGCTATGCCATCGAAGCCGTGGCGAGCATTTTAGGAAATTAATATATGGATCGATAACGAAATTATTGCGGCATTTGTAAATTAGAATTTACAATGGTTTTGCCTTTGTACTTCTACACCAGTGGTGGACCAATGGCCCGTTTTAATATGTATGTAATGGGTGATCCTAGTAGAGATACTTTTTTCAATAGCCTTTTTTTGACAGATCACGAGTGAGTCGTGTCATGCTGTCAAGTTATTTTTGTTAAGTATTGTTTGGCATTTCATCATTGGGAAGACTTACGCTTGAACAACGTTTACAAATCGTTCAACTTTATTACGAAAATTCACGTTCTGTGAGGAATGGGTTTCGTGCACTTCGCTCAACTTATGGTCAACATAATCGGCCTACTGAGCGTACTATTCGCAACACCATCACCCATCTTGAGACCCAGCATTCATTATTGGATAATATTCGACCGAATAGACCACGTCCATCACGCAGTGAAGAAAATGTAGCGGCCGTAGCTGAGAGTGTACACGAAGACCGTGGAGAGTCGGTTCGGCTCCGTTCGAAGCAACTCGGACTGTCGTATGGGACGAGTTGGCGCATTTTACGTCGAGATCTTAAATTGAAAGCATACAAAATACTGTTTGTACAAGAACTGAAGCCGCCCGACCTTCCCAAGCGACATCGCTTCGCTCTATGGGCTATTGAAAAGTTCCAAGAAGCCAAATTTTGTTCAGCGATGAGGCCCATTTCTGGCTCAATGGTTATGTAAACAATCAAAATTGTCGCATTTGGGAAGAAGAGCAACCTGAAGAGATTCAAGAGCTGCCACTTCATCCAGAAAAAAACAACGGTTTGGTGCGGTTTGTGGGCCGGTGGAATCATCGGTCCATATTTCTTCAGAAATGATGCCGGTGAGAACGTAAGCGTCAATGGCGACCGTTATCGTGCCGTACCGACTATTTGATGCCTGAAATTGAAGCTCGTGATCTCGGCGACATTTGGTTTCAACAAGACGGCGCCACTTCCCACACATCGCATCAATCAATGGATTTACTGAGAGAACACTTCGGTGAGCGGATAATTTCACGTTTTAGACCGGTCGAGTCATTCGCCAGTTACCAGTCGAAATACTCGAACGAGTTATCGAAAATTGGAATCAACGGATGGACCATCTGAGAGATAGCCGCGGCCAACATTTTTCTTTAAAAAAGTAGGGAACCTCGAAATGGATCACGCTATATATATTTGAAGAAAATATTACCAGATGTAGAATTTTAAGTCATTATGCCACTGCTCTAAGGAACTAACGTCTGTACCAACCGGACGTACGGACATATCCCTAAAATACCCCACTTATTCGATGTGTTACACTTTTAGTCTATCATAGCGAAATGATATAAACATTCGCCCTAAGTAAGATCATATAAATCAAATAAAAAGCTACATTTAAATGCAATGAAATGAAGCTACATATGTACGAGTATATAGTAAAATAATATTATAGAAAAAATAATGTAAATAAAATGAATATGAGGAGTATAGTGGTTACAGGATAATACAATGATAGGTGAAGATAACCAAATGTTAGCTTAGATTACAACCAAACCAATATACTTATGTACAGTTTTATATGCCCCATAGCGTTGGTGTAGATGTGTGTTTGCGTTGTGTTCTTTTTTTTGGTGTTACGGAAAAATACAGCATAAATTCCAAAGGACTCGTGGATGAAATTCAGTTAAGTACTTTTGTGTTGGTGGTGAGGCAATAGTTATGAGTGTAAATATGTATATAATATGTAGCAAAAATATAAATGTCAATATGTTTAATATCAAATGTTGGGTTTATGTAGGTATGTATGAGAATGTATCCGTAAATGTGTTTTATTATAGATTAATACGAGTCATTCCATATCCTAAGGATTGGAAAAATGCAATCTTAGCCACAATTGAGTTTATTTTAATATTAATGAGCTTTTGAAATACTCGGTTTTATTGAAATAATTTAAGGGATTCTCGAAAAGAGCTGTTTTCAAGTAGTGTCCATGACTTTCTCAGGAGTTTCGGACTATACACAATCAGTAAAACTAATTTTGAAAAACAACGTCAGTAGAAATCCCCGAAAAGGATGTCTCTTCGAGATCCGAAAGGCAGATTTCTGACAGAATTCGCTGTCAAATCAAAAAAGGTGTCTACAAAACACAAAACAAGGAAAGACTTTTGAAATAATGTAGTATCTTTCAAGTGAAAATTCTAACGATGCTAAAAACGACAGAATTAATACAGAATGACATTATCGATCCATGAAATAGAGTCATGATATATGTATCTCGATAGCCAGAGTAAACTCTAGCTTAATAGAACAAAAGACTGTCTTTGATTACAAGAATTAAGAAATACATTCCAAGTCGATCGATATAAAAAAGTCTATCACTTTTCCTTTTGGGCTTAACACCCAAAACTGAACAAACTCATAAAACTGAATCACTACTACAAAAACTTGTTCGTAGCATAAATTTTAAAAATTGTAGAAATCATGGGTATACTTTTAATTTTATCTACAGTTTGTTCTTGGAATGTCTCATATTTGTATTGTGGCCATGATTGCTGTATATATTAGCTGTCTGTCTGTGTGCTCATATTAATGGGAGCACTGTAAATGCCGTTATAAAGCAATTTTTCGGGGCAGCATTCAAGCATAACTACTACACAACAGTGTCCTCGTCCTCATCGTTAGCCGTTATGTCCTTGTGATGATGTGAATAAGAAGGATGTGTTGTTGTTGTTGGTATTGTTATTGGTGCGTCTAGCTGTGGCATAGCCCACAATTCAAGGATACAAAAACTTACCATGAGTATCAGGCTTTATAGCCGTGTCCATATGTTTTTGGTGGTGCTGTTGTAAAGCTTGTGAGTTATGGGCTCCCGTTGCCGAGTGCTGGTGTAGTGTCAGATTTGTCATGCCCGTAATATTGGTGGAACTGGCTGCTGCCGCTGCTGCGGTGGCCGCACCACCATTACCTCCCCCAATCACTTGATATTGAGGTGGTGTCTGAACGCGTCGAATTTTTGCTTCCGATGGCTTATACACATTTGTGTTTTGTTGATATGCGGTTGACATAACAATGCCTGGAAATGGGAGAGAGGAAAAAAAAGAGAAGAAAAGATACAATAAGAATATGCTTATAAAAAAAAAACAAATATTTTTAGTAGCTGACTTAAATCAAAGTTAAGCTATGACGTACTTATAGTCAATATAATCCCCTGTTACCATAACAAATACTGGCCTTAATGGCCATCATCGAGAAGAGGCTTAAAATGGCTTAAACAGATATTAGAATGGATAAGACTGTGCGTCAAAATATTTTGGGTTTTTTTGACATGAAAATATTTTCTATAAAGCCCCCAATCTCCAAGGATATTTCAGTCATCTTTACCACCGACAATCAATACTAATAAGCCGGAAATATTAGCAAGGTTAGATGGAAAGAGTTTTTTTCAAACAAAAACACTTTGTTTCGGGTAGTCAACTTTCGACATATCCCAGAGGAGGAAATCTTTATGGAACAGTACAAATGAGTGAGTAGTTTTTCCTATTGTTGATTTCAGCATAACTGCTTATAAATACTGTGAAAGTTAGGAGGAATTTAGTTACGCTTTTTTAAAACTCTTGTTTTTTGTATTAATTTATAATTAAGTCTATTGATACATTATATATATTTAAGATTTTCGAGTAGAATATTTATTGTTGTATTTTGTAATCATTTATGGCCTTATAGGCTCGGTTACTCTGATGAAAACAAATAAATTAAAATGTCTTAGAAGTATCTACTGTTTAGCGGAAAATATTCGTATGTCAAGCCTCTTCCGTTACCGCCAACAAAAATTGACAGTTTAATAACACATCTAGTTCAGAAACAAACAGCTAAATCTTTTCATATTCTATATTTCAGATACATTTTGCAATGAATAAAGACTGAGTAAAATGTTGGCACCCTTCAGGCTCCCATATAAAGTAACATGTTCCATATTACATTACTCACAAAGTGAGGATATATATCTTAGTCGGTTTAATTGACCCAAACTTTCTTACTTGTTAGTTTCGTCTATGCTTTATACGGAAAACTATGCCCACATCTGGAGAATAAATATGGAACTAAAAAAATCAGTCTGCTCACCGGAGCTATTTGTTAATAGAGCTTTCGCTATATATGTGGTCTATATAAGTATATAAACCTGAAAGAATATCTATTGCTAAAATTACTTTTGCTTCATCCATGTATTTCATGACAAGAACGTATATTGAATAAAGTTAGGTTGGCAGGACGAGCAAATATTTTATAGCGGAATTCAAGCGAAGTGCCCTAAATCAGCTTATTTATATTGTCACAAATTCCCTTTTCATCTACTGAAGGTACGAATAAACATCCCTCTCTTTTTTCTTTGTCTGGTCATGGAATAAATAGCATAATCTAATGTTCTGCTCCATTGAGGTTTATTCATTATACGAAATCGCAATCACACGAAACAAAAAGAAATAATGTCTCGTATTCTACAACAGCTTTATTGTTTGCGTTCGAATTTTTTTTCGTACAAAAGAATATCCTTGAACTGTATCGTTTGTCTGATATGTAAGTACATATGTACATACATACAGAATAGCTAGCTGGTGTGGTGTGCAAATAATAGGGCTTGCAATTTATGACACTCATCCGTTTGGGGAGAAAAAAATGCTTACAGACGAAATTAAACATGACTGAAGTGGAGTGTAAGGATGCAGGAAGGAAGTCGCATGTGTATTATATGTGAAATTTGTAACCATTTTTCTTTTAGAATTACGCGACTGGAGTATGGAGGAAGAGGTTGCTGACTCGCGCTCTGCTTGTCCTTAATATTATTTCTAAACAGATTCTTACAGAATTGTTTTCATTGTTCTTTATGCCCATGTCCCACTTCTATCTTTAGCGTTTTTTTTTTGTTTTCGTAATAAAGGTCCTTTTTTCGTTTTAATGTATCTATTGTTTGAGACATACGAGGATTGGCCCATAAGTCACCTGAGAAATTTCATGTGAACCGTTCATACAATTATTGGCTCTTCTCTCGGATTTTGATGAAATTTTTCAAACATGTACTTTAAAGTACGCATAGCATTATTTAATTTTTCTTAAAAATCATCTTACTTTGGCCGGAGTTGGGGATTGCATTTTTGTGTACTTTTAACGGAAATCTTACAGATTGTGTTGTTAAAAAAATCAAAAGATTTCTGCATCTCTTTCTGCATCAGAACTTAATTTTAAGAAAAATATCAGCTCGAAATTGGCTGTTATTGCTGGTGACCACAGACATATATAAAATCGGATGATCTCCGAAACCATATGTACGAAGGAGATAAAATATGCACTATACATAGTTTCGGTTTATCTGAAATGTGTCTTCGAACCAATGCTAAGCGATTTTTTGGGAAAATCGTATTTTCGGAGCGATTTGATTTAAAATATTAAATGTATCTGTGGTTTGTCGTTAAAATAATTTGTCTTTTTGACTCGATCTATTTGGTGGTGCGCTTAATATTCATATTGGAATGTATATTTTTAATCAAACTTTAAAAGAAATATATACCAATTTCCTCAGAGGTCGACCCTATTATAGAGGAAGACCTCAGAGGTCGACTCTAGTATAGATGAAGACCTAAGAGGTCGACTCTAGTATAGATGAAGACCTAAGAGGTCGACTCTAGTATAGATGAAGACCTCAGAGGTCGACTCTAGTATAGAGGAAGACATCGAAGGACGACTCTAGTATAGAGGAAGACCTCGAAGGTCGACTCTAGTTTAGAGGAAAACCTTAGAGCTCGACTCTAGTATAGAGGAAGACCTCAGAGGTCGACTCTAATATAGAGAAAGTCCTCAGACGTTGACTCTAGTATAGAGAAATACCTCAGAGGTCGGCTCTAGTATAGAGGAAGACCTCGAAGGACGACTCTAGTATAGAGGAAGACCTCGAAGGTCGACTCTAGTTTAGAGGAAGACCTTAGAGGTCGACTTTAGTTTAGAGGAAGACCTCAGAGGTCGACTCTAGCATAGATGAAGACAACAGAGCTGGACTCTAGTATAGATGAAGACCTCAGAGGTTGACTCTAGTATGGAGGAAGACCTCAGAGGTCGACTCTAGTATAGAGGAAGACCTCAGAGGTCGACTCTAGTATAGAGGAAGACCTCAGAGGTCGACTCTAGTATAGAGGAAGACCTCAGAGGTCGACTCTAGTATAGAGGAAGACCTCAGAGGTCGACTCTAGTATAGAGGAAGACCTCAGAGGTCGACTCTAGTATAGAGGAAGACCTCAGAGGTCGACTCTAGTATAGAGGAAGACCTCAGAGGTCGACTCTAGTATAGAGGAAGACCTCAGAGGTCGACTCTAGTATAGAGGAAGACCTCAGAGGTCGACTCTAGTATAGAGGAAGACATCAGAGGTCGACTCTAGTATAGAGGAAGACCTCAGAGGTCGACTCTAGTATAGAGGAAGACCTCAGAGGTCGACTCTAGTATAGAGGAAGACCTCAGAGGTCGACTCTGGTATAGAGGAAGACCTCAGAGGTCGACTCTAGTATAGAGGAAGACCTCAGAGGTCGACTCTAGTATAGAGGATGACCTCAGAGGTCGACTCTAGTATAGAGGATGACCTCAGAGGTCAACTCTAGTATAGAGGAAGACCTCAGAGGTCGACTCTAGTATAGAGGAAGACCTTAGAGGTCGACTCTAGTATAGAGGAAGACCTCAGAGGTCGACTCTAGTATAGAGGAAGACCTCAGAGGTCGACTCTAGTGTAGAGGAAGACCTCAGAGGTCGACTCTACTATAGAGGAAGACCTCAGAGGTCGACTCTACTATAGAGGAAGAACTCAGAGGTCGACTCTAGTATAGAGGAAGACCTCAGCAGTCGACTCTAGTCTAGAGGAAGACCTCAGCGGTCGACTCTAGTCTAGAGGAAGACCTCAGTAAACGACTATAGTCAAGAAGAAGTACTCGGTGGACGACTGTAGTACAGAGTCGACTCTAGTTTAGAGGAAGTCCTCAGTGGACGAATGTAGTGTAGAGGAAGGCATCAGCGGAAACCTTCGGTATAGAGGAAGTCTTCATATTTCTGCCAATAATTTTTCTAATTTGACACTTTTGTAGTTTTAAATATGTTTGCTTAAATCAGGATTGATAGAGTTTTAAGATTCACAGGGACAATTGGCTAGAGTACGGACATTTTTGATTAATCCAGAACCTCTGGAAAAACACTGGAGTTGTCAGAACTCAGCAAAAAAAATTCTCATTGATAAAAAAAGGCGCGGCCACTTAAACTACGGTCTGGATGCAGTATATCGGATCATACATACATACATTCATAAATACTCGTATGTATGTTTTTTAACTACAAGCAAATACCTCATATCGTTGGCGTTGACTTCAAATGGCATCTCAAGGGGATAATTGACGTCTGTTATTAGTGCAATAACTTTTACAAAACACTGATGACATTTTTGTAACTTCAACAAAATAGAACTACTTTAATCCGGCTAATTAGATAAAATAAAAACGGCAAAACAAATCAAAACAGCTGATCTTAGTTGGCCGAGTTTACAAAACTACTCGACTGAGAAAATCACGATAACATTAATCAAGTCACAATAGCGAGGTCGGTTTGCGTCGATACTAAAGAAATCATAACCAGCGAAAAAATAAATGTGTTGTTTACTAGTCACCGATAGATGGCGACATTCGTGGGAGAAGCGATATTGTGCAATTAATGAACATGAATTAGTTGGGGCGGATGCCCTTCAGATTTGATTGGAGGCACAAAGCTTGGACTTAAGTATGTTTCCATATTTGATTATATGGCTCACATTTGTTGCCAAATGTGATTATACCCTGCACTATAGGATAGGGCTACATTAAATTTTTCACTTCGTTTGTAAAACTCGAAATATTGATCAGAGACCCCATTAACGTATATATTCTATTCATAGTCGTAACAATTTAAGACGATTTAACCATGTGCGTCTGTTATAAATACGTAACCGTATATAATACTTCCGCAAAATGGCTGAAATACATATACTTCTTATAGCTGGGATTAAAAATATCATCTCTCCAATTTGACTTCTTAATGCCATAGAGACTACAATTTTCAACTGATCGGGCTGAAAATTGATATTTTGGGTGTATTTATAGCCAGAACCCTTTACACGAACAACGGTCACCATAGGTCCATGTTGTGTCAGATATAAGGCAAATGTCATCAGCAAAGTCAAGATCTTTTAGAGATGTCGGTGGGGAACCAAAGACTTTTAAAGATTGATTTTATGAAAAGAGCTGCGAGTAGGATTTCGATAGTCTGCAAAGATTTTGGCTTTGTTTTTTGACTGTAACGTAATATTTTTAACAATTTTAATAAATGTAAATGCAAGAACGTATTGATTTTTAAAAGATCTACAAAAAATTATGTAAAAAAGTCTGCTATATGTTCAAAATAGACTGTCTGCAAAGCGTTCTATGAACAGTCTTCGATGGAATTTCTGTTTAAGAGAGTCAAAAGAGAGAAATTTCTCATCTTGTCTTTGTAAGGAACCCCGTTTCTTTTTACAAATTTACGTAGCGATTGTTCGATATACTATAGCCTTTTGTTGATTATAATTGACATTATTTTGTACACAGTATTAAAAAAAGTGTATTGCCTTTCCAATTATTGCAATATGTCAAATCACCTTTATTTTGGGAAGTTTTATTTTAGCACCTCATGTCCATTCAAATGGTAATAGTTCACAGTGCCACAGGTCTCCGTTTAAAAGTGTTGTATAATTGTAGCAGATTATCCTGCTGCTTGATATTGCTTAGCAATATTTCTCTAATACGAGCCCCTACTTCATTTCGTTTTCAAGTTTGTTCACACGAAGTAGTTTCCTCATTCCAGAAGTTCAATTTTTTAAAGCTTAATGGTGGCTACAATCAGCTCATGGTCACTATCAATGTCTTCAATATGTTGTGTGCGGATACGCATTGTTGTCGTATATATTTGTTTCTTAACATTGCTATTTGGATATACTGCTCGACACACATTTCCCGAGGAACTTACCAACAGAACCCGAAGATCAACAAGAATGCGAGTGGACTGCGAGCGTTGCTAGCTTGTTGACTGAAATATCCAGAATAATTAACAGCTTTGAGCCCTTCAAGTCACCTGGACCAGATGGCATCACTCCAGCAGAAAATGTTGAAGTACATTATATCCTAGCTGGAGAAAATTTATGTAGGCTGTATCAGGCTTTCATACATCCCGAATCGATGGAGGGATACCAAAATGGTATTCATACATAAAGCGGGGAAAAGATCACACACTAGGCCAAAAGACTTCAGACCAATTAGCCTATCCTCCTTCCTATTGAAAGGTCTGGAAAGACTTTTATGAACCAACATGCATACAATAAGGGGAAGTCTACAGAATCAGCCCTGCACGAACTCGTGAGCACTATTGAATCGTCCCTGCATTTCAAGGAATTCACCATGGTGAAATTTCTTGACATAGAAGGGACTTTTAACAACATTCACTCAGATGCAGTAATTGCGGCACTGTCACATCTAAAAGTTAACTCTAGTTTGATTAGACTAATTCAAAGTCTGCTCAACAGAAGACGCATAACAGCATGTCTTGGGTCCACAACTCTTACAAGGTTTGTAAACAGAGGGACCCCACAAGGAGGAGTACTGTCACCACTAATTTGGAACCTAGCGGTCAATGAAATCCTGCTAGATCTAGAACGTTGTGGCTGCAAAGTCGTGGCATATGCGGACGACGTGGCAATCGCAGTGAGTGGCAAATTCGAAAACGTCCTCCGAGACATTCTACAGGTGGCTCTGAACAAATTGGCTAGATGGGCCAGAAGCAGCGGTTTGGGCGTAAATCCAAACAAGACTGAATTGGTTCTCTTTACTAGGATGAATAATGTCCCACATGTGCACCCTCCACCTCGGATAATTGGAACAGATCTAGTCTTTTCTGAAAGTGCAAAATTTTTATTTATAATTCTGTTATTTAGACTTAACGTATTGGAACGTGTAAGGAAGGCCAACGTCGTCTTATATTCCTGCAAAAAGGCTGCAGGGTCGCGGTGGGGCCTCTCTCCTAAAATCGTCCACTGGATATATAGCAGTAGTTCGTCCTATACTGTTATACGGCATTGTGGTATGGTGGACGGCAACTAACAAACTAAACATCACCAACCTACTAACAAAGGTTCAGAGAACAGCCTGCCTGAGCATGAGCGGAGCCTTAAGGACTACAGCGACCGAGTCTCTACAAGCCCTACTCCAAGATTAAACTGCCTATCAATGTGGAGGTACAAGAACTACGGTCACATGAGGATATCAAAGTGTAATGCTATGGTAACCGACCGAGTGGACTATATACCAACTGTGTACACCTTCGAGAGAAATTACATCACTATGATTCCCGCCAGAGATGAATGGGTTGGAAGAATACCAGGTAATAGAAACCATCTCCACTTTTACACGGATGGTTCGAAGCTTGATGAAAAGGTTGGCTTCGGAAAGTAGCCAAGTGGCTGAGTCGCAACATGGTAACCAACACTGGCGTTGTCATTTACTCGGACAGCCAGACTGCCATCAATTCTCTGGAGGCAACATCCCTAAATTCACAAACAGCCCTCGACTGCCGCAGATATCTTAACGAGATGGCTGAGCAGTTTAATATACACCTCATAGGGTGAGGTGTATATTAAACTGGGATATCCCGGGGAACTGCAAAGCCGATGAACTTGCTACGAAAGGGACGACATTACAAATTATCGAAGAATTTGCATATATTGGTGCGCCACTATCGACGTGCAAGCTTTGGCTTAGGCAATCAGGCAGGCCACCGAAAGATGGACAGAAATCAGCACCTAGACTAGCTAGACAAATCTGGCCAAGGTATGACCTGAGAAGATCAAAATATCTCCTCGCACTAGAGAGGCAAATATTGCCTACGTTAGTATCAGTTCTGACGAGATACTGCTTGATCGGCGAACATGCCAAATTATTGGGTATTGACTCTAATGACTTCTGCAGAAGCTGTGAAGATGAGGAAGTGGAGGGCATTGATCACCTGCTTTATTATTGTCCTGCATTGAGTAAACGAAGTCTGGATATACTGGGGGTTGGCATTTCTAGGAAGTCTGACAGATCTTTCCGGCACCGATGTTCGTATAATTGCAAACTTTGTGTATGAAATACGTTGGTTCCTATGAGGGGCAACAGGGCCCCAGGTCTCACTAGGCACCTCTATTGGTCTAGGTGAGCTGGTAACTCCGGCAGCCACCCTACCTAACCAATGGGGATCTTATGCCAAAGCTGGTCATTGACATAAAAAAGTTCCATCATTTCGACATGTCCTGCATTCGCCGTTATCTGCTTGTCTTATGCGTTACAGATGTGCTTGTAAGCTTGAGTGTCCTGTTAGAACACACATCATCTTACTAGTCTCGGTTTTGCTATGTTTCAGTAAACTATTTATTTTCTGCTCATTTACGTCATCCTAAAGTATGTTTGTAGGTAATTCCACTGACTGCCCAATTATTTGAATGGAAAAATGTTTAATTCTCTCCTCATCAACGCCTTCAACATAACCTACACTACTTCCATCTTCTTCTTATTTTGTGTTAAATAAACCTGAACACTTACTTAATTTAACAGACTTCTCTTAAATATTTTTTTCTTCTATTGCAGCGAACTCACCTTTGTCACACACCGTGGTCGATGGCGATTGACGGCTATCTGTGCTCATTGGCGAAACAGTTCCTCCATCAGGTTCGGAACTTGATACGCACTGAACCTAAAAAAGAAATTGAAGAGGACAACATCAATCAATACGTATTCAATTATTCATGTTCTCATTCCCTTTGCTTCTTTTACATACCATATCACTGCCACCGCTACGATGACTTGGTGGCCTTTCCGGACTCCTTGGACTATGGGTGGTGGTATCGGGTGGACTTGCGGCCGATGAACGTGAGTTACCCGCCGCGGCTGTGTGTTGTTGCTGCTGCTGATGCTGAATATTGTTAGGCGAAGTGGTCGAAGAGGTGGCCGTTTCGAGAACAATACCTACGGGATTGTTGACGACATGATTCAAATTCTGTTGATGCTGTTGCAAGGCGGCCTGCAACGTGACATGATGTTGGGTGGGGGCGGCCGCACTCAATTGATGCGTGGCTGGTTGTTGCTGCACTTGTATGGTGGTGCCATTGTGCTGCACGAACGTAGCTGTGGGGTTGGTGCTGTGTTGGGTAGTGGCTGGCATCATCAGACCCATGGGCGTTGAATAGATTTGCCCGATAGGGCTGAGCTGTCCATTGCTACCCACAATGAACTGCTGGCCAGTGGCTGTGGATGAAATGTAGGATTTCTGGGTTTGGGGCGAAGTGGCCCTTAACATCATGGTGCCTTGTGGAGTGGTGGCCGTTAGTATATTGGCTGTGGGAGCACAGGAGCCGACATTTTGTATTTGCAAGAGTGTGGAATCGGGTCCCATGACTAGACCATGGGTGGTGGGTAGAAGCAACTGTTGCCCGATCAGATTCATGGGTTGTATGATTTGACCATTTTGTAGGATAATCTGTTGCGGTTGAGTGTTGGTAGTGGCCGTGGCTGGTTTACTCACCACGATGCCTTGTATACCGGTGGAGCCTAGCTGGAATTGTTGCGGGAACGTGTTGGCCGAAGTTGCCGTGGCCGTTGGGGCCGATGTGGTGAGTTGCACCACCTGTGGTTGATGTGCATTAGAAGCTTGCTGCTGCTGTTGTTGTTGCTGCTGCTGTTGTTGGAGGTTGACTGCATGTTGTTGCAATAAAGTGGCCGTTTGATTATTAATTTGGGCTGCTAGGCTTTGGGTTGTTGCGGCCGCCGTCGATGGTGTTGGCGAATTTTTACGTTTCTTGGTGCGCCTCTTAAGATCACCCGGTGAGGCTATGATAATCCTTTGCGGTTGATTTTGCAGAAGAGTACCATCCGACTGTTGGACTAGCTGCGAGACGACTTGACTATCCAAAGTGGTGAATTGTTGTGTTGTTGGCGCTGCGGCCTGTGTGTTTTGTTGGTGCTGCTGCTGTTGATGTTGTTGTTGTATAACATAGCCTCCATTGGGTAGAGGATTCAAGACAACGGTCTGTTGTCCCAAAACATTGTTAGCATTTCCGGTCGCCTGGGCGGTGATCAATTGGTTTCCGGCCGTGAGTATGGATTGTCCGCCAGCTGTATGTATTATATTGCCTGTATTGGTGGTTGTGAGCACTTTGGCCCCATTGCCCCCTAAAAGATTTTGTCCCGAATTCAATATGACCGTGGTGGGCTGTAGTTGGGTCGCTGTGCTGCCCGCGGCTGCCGTTGCCGAGGCAGGTTGGCTGACAATGTAGCCGCCATTTGGTTGTTGCTGCAAAGTTGCCGTCAATTGCCCGGAATTGTTTAGGACATCGCCTTGTTGAATAATTAAATTTGTTGTTGGCGCCGTTTGGGTTGTTGCTGTCGCATTGCCACTGGCAATTATCACTTGTTGTTGCTGCTGTACGGGTTGCAAGTGGGCCTTGTTATGAGCCGAGGACGGCATTACGATGAGCTGACCCGTGGATGTCATAATAATTTGTGAGTTTCCGGCATTGTTTAGCGGTTGTAGCTGCAGCTGACCTATGTTTATGGCGTTGTTGTGTTGTGTTGCTGGGCTGTTGTTGGTGGACGAAGACAGCTTTTGCATTGTGGCCTGTAATTTTTGGGTCATGGTTGACGAGGGATGGGTGGTGAGAATACGCTGACCGGGAGTAGCAGAGGTAGTTGTGGTGGTCGTGGCGGCACCACGGTTGCCAGCTATAGTTGTTAGGGTAGTCCGGTTGGTATTGCTACATAAGATTCTTTGTTGTTGAGCTGAATGATGTTGTTGCTGGAATTGGGCCATATTTTTAATTTGGCGTACAATACGCACCGGTTGGTTCGATGAGGTTTTAGTTACGCTATGTTGCAGTGGCTTGATTTGCTGTTGTTTCGTTTGCTTAACAGCAGCTTGTGGTCTGGGAGAAGGCATAGGCGATGCAGTGGTGGTCTTAGCTGCAGGTGGTGTTGCTGCCTTAATAGATGTGCCATTGGAATCCAAGGATCCTGCCGGAGATGGAGTGCAAGCTCTTGGACTTTCATTACTGGTTGAAATGGCACCCACTTGTTCGGGTTTCTTATTCGAATCGGCCGTCTGACGTTGCAGATCGGGTGTGGATCGTGACCCGCCCACCGTACTGGAGGAGACCGGTGACTCCTGCGCAGTGGGCACCAATTTTATGGTGGTTTTAGTCTGTCCCGGCATTATTAGTTGATGTTGAGTTTGTGGTGCAATAGTCACTGTTGCCGATTGCATTTGGTTTGGATTGTGCGATTTTACTTCATAGCTCATGTATTTCTGGGTAATGGCTGTCAATCGTGGTAGATTGGGACAGGTTGTTGGTTTTATCTCCTCCGTTTGGTTGCTGGGTAGTTGATAAAATGTGGTTGTCGTTTGGTTGCTTATAAGCCTCGTTTCCTTTAAGGGTTCCACAATAGTTGGTTCAATCACAGTTTGTTCCAAGGGCTCTGTGTTATTTGCAGAGCTCATAGCATCTTCCGCTTGTTCCTCGCCAGGGGATTCCTCCTCCTCATCTTCATTGTCTTCTGCTTCTGCCCCATCTTCCTCTGCTCTTTCCCTTTCCCGCTCATCTGTATCTGCATTATCTTCCTCTTCGTTGTCATCATCATCTTCATCGTCATCTTCCTCCTCCTCATCTTGCTCATTTTCAGTCGCTACTTTTTCTTCTTCCTCATGTTGGTGCTCCTGAGCACGTTGTGCAAGGCCCAATTCTTGTTGCAGAAAATCCAAACTATGTTCGACTGCTTTAAGAGATTCCAACTGTTCTACTCCCTGATCATCTTCGTCGTCATTGTCTCCCTCTCCGTCAGCGTCACCGTCATTGTCATCGCCATCTTCCACCTCGTCCATGTCATCATTCTCTTCTCCACCCACATCCTCTTCTTCGCCCTCCATCTCGGCATCCTCATCCTCCTCATCATCAGCATCGTCATCTTCTTCATCGCGATGGTCATAGGCATTGTCTTGATGGTGTGGGACATCCATCATTGAATTGTGTACCAATTCCGTTTGATGCTGCAAATACCCGTTGAGATCATCCTTGAATAAGCACGTCTGTTGTGGCTCGTTATTGTGGAATTCAGAGCAATGGTGATGATGATGCTGTTGCTGCTGCTGCTGCTGTTGATGTTGGTGATGATGATGGTGGTGATTGTGATGGTGCTGATGCTGATGCTGGTGATGTGGACACATATTTGCCTGTGACATTTGTTTAGAGCCGCTCGCATGCGACCATTGTACACTTCCGTTTCCGTTATTCAATAGATGATGATGCTGCGTTGGCGACGACGAATCGTGTGTCAAGCACATTCCATCATCTTTGGACCAATTTTTGTTGTTTGAATTTTCCATCATCATGTTGTTGCTGCCGTTGCTGTTGCAGCTATTATTGTTGTAACAGTTTGTTATCACAGGTTGTGGCCGTTGCTGCTGTGTTTGATGATGGTGATGATGATTGTGTTGGTGATGTTGATGCTGCTGCTGCTGCTCTTCCATGTGGCATGATGGCATCATTTTGAAATTTTGACTAGAACACTGCTGTCGGGCAACATCCGTAAACATCGATGCTGACTCTGTGGCGGCAGGTGACATGACGTCTAAACTGTTGTTGTCAATCATTGTTGTAGACTCTGTATTGGCTATTTTACGCCGCTTGATATCTGGAAAATAAAGCAAAAGAAGATGGGATTAAAGCAACAACGAATTGAATGTATGACAAATATGTTGCAAAATTGAGTTATATATCAAAAATTTTTTATTATAAATAAAGTACGATTATAGGGTAGAAAAAATTAATTGGATAAAAACGGATAAAATTGCATAACATATCTGCAAAATCCTTCAGAAATATGACTTTCAAATGGGGAGAGCGCCATTTCAACCCAATAATATTTCAACTTTGGTTTTGAATGATAGAGGGGAAAGTATGGGGTGATCCAAGTAGAGATACTTTTTTCAATAGCCTTTTTTTGACAGATCGTGTATGTGTCGTGTCAGGCTGTAATTGTATTTTTGTTAAGTATTATTTGGCATTTCATCATGGAAAGACTTACGGCTGAATAACGTCTCAGATGGTCCATCCGTTGAGTCCAATTTTCGATGACTCGATTATGTTGACCATAAGTTGAGCGAAGTGCACGGAACACATTCCTCACAGAACGTGAATTTTCGTAATAAAGTTGAACGATTTGTCAACGTTGTTCAGGCGTAAGCCTTTCCATGATGAAATACCAGCAATACTTAACAAAAATAACATGACAGCATGACACGACTCACACGTGATCGTAAGACCCGATTATGTTGACCATAAGTTGAGCGAAGTGCACGAAACACATTCCTCACAGAACGTGATTTTTCGTAATAAAGTTGAGCGATTTGTAAACATTGTTCAGGCGTAAGCCTTACCATGATGAAAAGCCAAGCAATACTTAACAAAAATAACATGACAGCATGACACGACTCACACGTGGTCTGTCAAAAAAAGGCTATTGAAAAAAGTATCTCTACTTGGATCTTCCTATATTAAATACGTTGGTATACATAATACATATCATATACAAATTATAGCGAAATAATACAATTTAATAGTTTTTTTTCTCTCCTGAAAAATTGGGTTTTTAATTTAGAGCGAAGTCTCTTGAGAGGCGATCCTACATTCATTTCGGTTTTATACACTGATAGAAAAACCGTTCGTCACCATGACGAATCAGTTTCGTCAATATATCTTCGTACTGGTGACGGAAAATTTCGTACATGCCATGTTTTTGTACGTTAATAGAACGAACACGATCATCAACCCATATTTTTGGTGGTTTCGAAATTCGTCGAGGGAACGATAAAGTTTCATTCCCACGACGAAAAGATTTATTTGACCATTTTGCTGAAAATATGATAAAACGAAGCAATCCATGTATAGTTTGTGCTTGACTGTACTGTGCTATATGCGTTCTGATTACCTTAGTTAAATAATTTGTTGTAAAACCTTAATTTAAAAAATCTAATAATGGTGATGAAAGGAGTTCGTCGTGGTGATGAATGGGATTCGTCTGATGGCAAATACATTACTTGATGAGATTATTTTTCATTTAAAATATCAAAAGTAATGAATACTTCTCGTTCGTTTGCTTTAAGCCTTTCCTGATAAGAATAATCATAACTCAACCTGGCAAAGCAGTCAAGTAATTTTATTTTCATGTCGTTTTTAATGGTCTAAAACCAGAAGAATATTTATTGAAATTTTAAAAATTTAAATAGACTGGGATATGAATTCGTCATGGTGATGAATGGAGTTCGTGATGCTGATGAATGGGATTCGTCGTGATGATGAATGGAATTCGTCGTGGTGGTGAATGAAATTCGTCGTGGTGATGAATGGGATTCGTCATGGTAATGAATGGAGTTCGTCTTTGTGATGAATGGGATTCGTCGTGATGATGAATGGAATTCGTCGTGGTGATGAACTCGATTCATCGTAGGAATGGAATGGGATTATCCTGAGGACGAACGTTTTTGGAAACAGAGATTCGTCATGGTTCATCAAGAGGATTATTCCGTACGTTAGCTGATTTTTGACGAAAAAATAATCGTGATGATGTACAAATTCGTCGTCATGACGAAGCTTTTTCTATCAGTGTAGCTAACGCTATATAAGCCAGATTTTTTAACCAATGTGTACGAAATTTGGCAAAGGAAACCCCTTTAGACAAACAGAGATGCCACCTAATTTAAAGAAAAATCGGCTGTGATTTAGATATGTCCAATATATATTTTTATTCCGATTTGGCATCTAAGCTCTACAGAAATTGTATTTGAAATTCGATAAATGTGATACTTAGCAGAACACTTTTTTTGTAGAAAATTGGTACAGATTTAGATATAGTCCCTATATATACCGATTTTGCATCTAACCGATATATCCGCATTACTTAACCCCTCTTTATCCATAATTAGCAGATAAAAGTTTCATGTGCCAAGAATATTTCTCAACAGATCCCTGGAAAATTTAGTAGATAAAAATTTCTTGAACCAAGAACAAACCTAACCAAATTTGAAGAAAATCGGTTTAGATTTAGATATAACCTTCATATATACCTATTTGCCGATTTTACATCTAAGTGCTTTAATCTAAAAATTTTTTTAACAGATCAATATAATTACACAAACAACATTAATAAAAATTTGCAATATTTCTGCCTATTCTGCCTATTCGGGAGGGTGGTAAAGGGTGTCATATAGTCATCTCCGCCCGACTTTAGTCCTTCCTTACTGTTTTGTATAAAGGAGTAGGGTAGAATATAAGCTGTGGGTAAAATCTAATATAAGTGGATAATAAGCGATAACTGAAAAATCGATCAGTAAAAAAATCAAGGCAAAAATTATTATTTCCATTAATTAACATTTCCACTATGGTTTTGAATACGAGTAGAAGATAACAGAAAACGTTTCCTATTAGTTTTCTGTGAGCACTATTAATTAAGCATATTAACAGTTATTACAGTAAGATGTAGAAATTAAGTGGATAATCATAAAAATCTTTACAATCAGCAATACCAAATCAATCAACACAATTTCTTTAATTATTGATTTAGTATAATTACCCCTGAATTAATGATAATTAAAAACTCTCCTCCTCGTCCGTTTGCAATATATGTACTCTATCGTATGTCGGCCAAACTAATGTCTGTCTCTGTCACTATTTAGAAGCTGTTAGCAACACCTCAGCGTTTAGCAAATAAATTATTAGCTCAGTTATTCGAATTGAAAAATTGCCTACCAACAATTACTTCTGTTTTTGCAAATACCACCTCATACTTTGGCGATTACATTGCCGATATGGGTGAAACACATGCAGACACTAATGCAGTAGGATTTATGCAAAATTGCACGAATAAATGTCGTTGGGACATTCAGTGCACAGACAGACACAGGAATATTATCAAAACGATGTGGTATACGGTCGGACGTACAGCCGGTTTTTAAACAAATTTTCCCTGTTACATGTCTGGCGGAGGTTAACTATTTCAATTTCCATGTGATCTCCACACTAAAGGCGAACAAATAGTAAAGGCGACAATAACACCTACCAAAACTGAACTCACACCACCATTATCACCATCATTAAACGTGTAACACACTACACAGTACGTCTGTGGACACGCAATTTGGTATGGTCGCACTTCTGTATGTAGATAAGTGTGGAAGGAGTATGAGCCTTTTTAACCCCATCCCAGAAAATATTATGGCAGTATTCCGGCAGTATTTGGGGTGGAGTAATGTTGTTAGCCTTTGAATTTATTCGCTTGAAGTGGTAATAAGCGACAACACCGACAGTGGCTTGTAACACGCACTATATACATATACTCGTATGTATGTATGTGAGTATTCATTATGTATGCAATTGCACTTGTATTTGCATTTGTGGCATGCAATCACTTTGCATGGCTCAACGGACATATCATAATCGGACCAAATAATGTTTATTTTGGTGGTCACATTAAAATGTACTCATGATAAGTCCTGTTACACTCGAAAAAAAAACAGAGGAATAAATATTCAATATTTCATGTAAGTAACTATTAATTAGAAACAAACTATAAAAACTGTTACTTGATTTATAGACAATTTTCGCATGATTTTTTCATTTATCAATTACACTAGTTTACACAATTTTTTGTCGAAAGGAAGAACATAAAATTTTTTAGTGAAATTTAGTATCCCTAAAACGAAAAATGTGCAAAAAAAAACATTAATTTAATATGAGACGTATCTATACCAAATTTCTAGATGATTGAAATTTAGTATAGATACGTCTTATACACTCAAAAAAAGTGAACCCTGGAGTAAGTTAAAATTAACTAAACTGTAGGAATATTGAACTTCGTATGGCGCTAAAGCTAGTTTTCCTTATATCAAGTTCATACCCTCCCTCACAATTATGAACTATTTTGAACTTAATTCTAGTTAACTCGTACTTCATTTGAGTAACTATTCAAATCAAAATAGAGAAAATGAACTCAAAACTAGCAAATTCTGACTTGAAATTATGCAATTTCAGCATATTTTTTCCTTATTGCAAGTAAATTTTTACTCAAATTTAGGAAAGTTTAATTAAATTGATGCAAAAAAAGAAAAATTAAAAATTTTCTTGGACCTTTTAAGTCCACCATTTGTATGATGGAAACTCTTACCACTTCCTCTTTGGATTACACTTTTCTTCTTTATTTTAAGATTTGAAATTGATTACACTGTGCAACAGTGAAAAAATACACGGACTTGACAGTATAGGTTCCATTCTACTATCAAAGGGTAGTATAACCCTATACTCGGTTTGGCGAAATTAGTGACCAATTTTGTTTTATGGGCCTCCAAAGATTCTGAAAATCCTTGGGCCCCTCGAAAAATTACGAGTCCCCGGAAGTTATGCTGAAAAAAGTGAAAAAAATATTTTTTCCTTCACTTTTTCAAAAAAAAGTATTTTTTTTCACAAAAAATGCTAAGAAACTTTGTTCAGCATATTCTTAGCTACATTATAGCCAAACATAGTTAAGCGGTATCACCAAGTCGGAATTAGTTGTTGGACAAAAGCTGATGACACATTTTTCGAGTGGCCCACAGATTTTCAGAAACTTTGGGGGCCCATAAACAAAAAATTGGTCACCAATTTCGCCAAACCACACTGGTCCCAAATCCTTTTTTTTTGTGGCATAAATACGAAGGAATGTATATACAGCCCTAAAAATTTGCACACCTGTTAGTCATAACTCACATAAAAAATGAACAAAAATTTGGACCAATCTGGCAACTCCAACTGCCACCTCCCACACAAGCTTCATGTCTGTACGCTAAGTTCTGGTTGCAAATATGGTCCAATTTGCATGAAATTTGGCATGGATGTGTTTTTTTACCAAGGACCAACCATATTTAATTTGAAGAAAATCGATTCAGATTTGGATATAGCCCTCATACAAATTTGCCCCCGATTTGGACAATATGGACCCTATACGCCGACTGCAACATTCGGTTTGCGTAAATATCGACTCACTCAATACTTTAGGAGTAGTTATGGTGTACAAAAAAACTGAACCCAATAATGCAATACATCCCGATGTTATAAACAAATTACATTTTCATCATAACTGCACATGCATTTATGATTGTCTCTTAGAAATGCAAATACTTGATAAAAATGGATCCGAAGAATCCATAGATCTGTGAAAAATTAATGCTATTTTGTCAGACGGTTACTTCTGTCTTACTTATAAAATTTGTTCAGTGCCTCCGAAGCATTTCCCCTAAGCTGCCATCAGGATGTGCAGAACAATCTGAGAACAATGCGCTAATATTTTAAGGAAAGTTGCTGACAAGTACATTTTCCCATGTGTAAAAAGGTCAATGTGTCTCAAGGTCCATGTGCAACAGGGTCCATGTGTAACAAGTTTGTGTTAAAGTATTTTTTAAAACACACATCGGCATCTTTTGTCTTACTCGCTGATATAGTTGCCGTATGCACAAGAAGCAAGTGTTATGTTCTTGGAGCAGTGAGAGTTCAGCTGTCAATTCCCTTTTTAGTCGTTTTCCCACTTCAGTGACTGTTTCGCATAATCATCGTGTTTGATATTACTTTTAAAATTTTCAGAAACCCACTCTTAGTGGGCCTCCACTAACCTTTCCAAATGTCTTCTGAACTTTGATAAATATTTCTGAACATAAACTAAAACACATTTTCATCAATTATTTTAGCACCAAATTCGAAACGGTATCATGTTTTCGTCCATTACCATCCTAAATAGCTACACGCTGAAAAAAAATCGCTTCTGTAGTATATTGTCCCAAACATATTAGGCTTGAAACATATATATGTTTGGGGTAGACTCTAAGTATGTAATATTTGGTACACACAAAAATTGTGTAATTGGGAAGATGTTGTTCTAAACAAGTATTTGTTTACATTCCAATATGCTTTTATTTGGGACCTTTATTTCCGGAACAAATATTTATTTGCATTTAAGTATTCATAAAATACATAAATTTTTCAGTAACTCAAAGTAAAATTTTTAGAAATTTTTAATGTTCGTAAAAAATAATAATTGAAATCATATAAACTTGGATCAATATAAAGTACATAGAGGATTGACAACTAATGATGACTTGGAATACTCAGAAATTTGAAATGATTGATTTAAAACAGAAGGTAATGCTGCATATGGTATCATAACTGGGAGGTACAATTCGAAACCCAAGAAAAATTGAAACTGAAATATCAAAAACTCAGCAAAAGTTTTGGAAATATTTTTTAAATAAAATATATTTGGAAAAATTCGTAAATAATAATTTTATTTGTATTTAAACACATATTTTATTTGAGAAATTTAGTTTGCAAATATAATTTGTTGTAATATATTAATATATGCGTTCCAAATATATTTTATTGATTTTCAAATAAAATTTATTTGCTAAGAAATATATAATATTTAAAAATTTGTGTTCCAAATATATTTTCTTTCGATTCAAACATATCAAAAAAGGCGATTTTGCCCCGTGTAACATTTCAGCACAGTTAGACAAGAGTTTGACTGAAAAAACATAATTTTGATCACTTTGCGCACAAAGCGCATCTATACTACATGATAAAGGACACGTTAATAAACAATAGTGCGTTTAAACTTTCATAAACACGCGAGTACATCTATAACTTTTACTCCACGAAACACAAATAACGTGAGGTTATGTATCTCTAAAATACCACACCCCATAAATACGAAATAACAACGAAAAAGACAAAACAATTATGAATTATGTTATAATAATTATAATCTGCATACTTTGAGCTTGATTTTCCATATTTCACAGATTAAATAAAATTTTAGTTCTGCCGATTTCCAGTATCAAAGATATTGCCAATATTTTCTCATGAAGAAGTGCTTAAAAGCACCTGATTGAACTACTAACTTTGATCGCATGGATAAAAACAGGGTTGCCACCTAAGTTTAAAAAAATACATTTTCTAGGTCCGCTATAGGGTTGCCTTTTCGAATATATATATACTTCTGCTCTGTTCTTAAGTTTATTTTTTAAATTTATGCCAAAAAATTTGGATTTGGGACCAGTGTGCAAACCGAGAATAGGGTTATACTACCCTTTGATAGTATAATCGAACCTATACTCCGTGTATTTTTCAAAAAGTGTTCATTTGTTGCATAGTGTTATTAGACACGCAATGTTAAATATTTATACCCTACACCACACTGTGGTACAGGGTAGTATGACTTTGTGCATTTGTTTGCAACATCTAAAAGGAGAAGAGATAGACCCATTGTTTATTATACCGATCGACTCAGAATCACTTTCTGAGTCGATTTCAAAGTGTAATCAAAGTGCAGGTCGTATTTTTGGCCGATTGCGATGAAATTTAGCATAGTGCTCTTTTTTGGCCCAAGGACGATCCCTATTGAAATTGTTTAAAATCGGTTCAGATTTGGATATAGTCCCCATATATAGGTTTCACCCGATTTGACATGCAAGCGCTGTAGAAACCACATTTTACATCCGATCTTTATGAAATTCGGCCGAGAGAGTTTTAATATTACGTGAATGAACACTACCAAATGTTTCACCCGATTTGGCATGTAAGCGCTGTAGGAACTGTATTTTATATCAGATCAGTACGAAATTTGGCAGAGAGAGTTCTCTTATTACGTGAATAAACACTGCCAAATTCGGGGAAAATCGGTTCAGATTTAGATATAGCCACCATATATATGTTTTACCCGATTTAACATTTAAGCGCTGTAGAAATCGTGTTTTATATCCGATCAGTACGAAATTTAACAGAGAGAGTTTTCTTATTACATGAATAAACACTGCCAAATTCGGGGAAAATCGGATCAGATTTAGATATAGCCCCATATATATGTTTCACCCGATTTGACATGTAAGCGCTGTAGAAACCGTGTTTTATATCCATCAGTACGAAAATCGGCAGAGAGAGTTTGCTTATTACATGTATGAACATTGCCAAATTCTTATCGCAATGCCCATTTTCGCATTGGTAGGTAGGTGTAGGGAATTATATATACTACATTTTACTATTTCAAAATTTTTACCATTTTTCCATGTTGTTGTTGTAAAAATAGTAAAAAGTAGTAACTTGTAGTAGGTAAAGGAATAGAGCTATTATAAATGACATTTTCAGATCAATCCCAAATGAGTTTCGTAGCTCGATACATAGTGTGTCTGGCTCACAATCATAAGCTTATAGGTTCGACTCACGTCCCGGACGTACGATTATTAATGTGTCGCCATAAATTTAAGTTTCTGCAAGCAACGATTTGCGGAAAAAATAAAAAATTGCGGAATGAAAAAGGACAGAAATAATTTTGTGTTTTTGGACTAAAACATAGTCCGAAAATTGTTAATTATACCCTCACTTTAGTGTGACGAGGGTATATATCATTTGCTACGGAAAAAAGTGTAACACGTCGAAGGAGTGACCTAAGACCCCAAGTATGTTCGGAGGAAATCCGTTTTGGGTCATTTTAAGTCGAATGAGCAATGTCCGTCCGTCTGTCTGTCTGTGTGTCTGCTGGCTGGTGCGCACGATAACTCTCGAAAGGAGTAACCGATTGACCTCAAATTTGGTATGTGGTAATATTTTTTTCTATCTCCGGTTCGAAGATGGGCCATATTGGTCCACTCCTTCTAGTACCTCCCCCACAAAGGGTTAAAATGTTGTGAAATATTGATTCTTTAATAACTGCTATACTACTTATTCGAATCTTTTGAAATTCCACACATAGTATTAACTTATTAGTCGTTATCAACTCGAGAAAAATGGGCGAAGTCGCCACGTCCCTTTTGGTACCTCCCACACAAATGCACCATTTTTTGCACCAAAAGTTAACAGCTTATAACATTAATAACAGTGTATAAAAATACTTGAAATTGTGTACAGTATTATGCTTTTATATTGCCTACAATCCAGGGAAAAATGGGTGTTGTTGTCACGCCCCTTTTGGTACCTCCCACACAAAGGTACCTTTTTGCACCAAAAGTTAACAGCTTATAACATTAAAACCAGTGTATAAAAATACTTGAAATTTTGTACAGTGTAATGTTTTTATAGTGTCTATAGCCCTGTGAAAAATGGGCGTTATTGCCACGCCCCTCTTTGTACCTCCCACACAAAATGCCCAAATCATACCACAATTTAATGTCTCATAACGTTTATACCAGTGCACATAAATGCTTATAAGTCGGCACAGTGCAATGAATTTAAAGTATCTAATGTTCAGCAAAAAAAAAGGTGTATTTGATAAACCCCTTCTGGTACCTCCCACACAAATTGACAGAATAATTCGAGTAATATTCAATATTACATTACTCACAAAGTGAGGGTATACCTTAGTCGGTTTACCCGACTGAAACTTTCTTACTTGTTTTTTCATGATTTTAGTATGGTTTTCCTAAGTTTTAGTTCAAATTCATGGACTCGAAATGAGGATTTTTGAGTATTTTTAGTTAAAATTTCCTAAAACTGATTCTTTCTTATATTTGTTCATAATTTCCTTATGTCTAAATTTGATAAATTTATGAATATTCGTACTATTTTCAAGAAATATTATTTATGTAAAAATGTGTCCTCATTTTTAGTTAGGACGCTGAAAAAAAATTGCTTCTGTAGTATATTGTCCCAAACATATTCGGCTTGAAACATATATATATTTGGGGTACACTCTAAACATATAATATTGGGTACACACAAAAAGTATATATTTGGGAAAATGTTATTCTAAAGAAATCTTTGTTTACATCCCAATATGTTTTTATTTGGGACTATTATTTCCGAAACAAATATTTATTTGCACTTAAGAATTCAGAAAATGCGTTAATTGTGTTAAATTTTTTACTAATTAAAATTTTTTTTTTAGAAATTTTTAATGTTCGTAAAAATAATAAATAATAATAATTAAAATGGTATAATCTTTGATCAAAATAAATTAATTGGAGGATTGACAGGAAATGGGACTTGGAATACTAACTCAGAAATTAGAAATGATTGATTTAAAACATAAGTTAATGCTGCATATGGTATCATAACTGGAAGGTATAATTCGAAATCAAGGAAAAATTTAAACTGAAATTCGAAAAAGTCAGCAAAACTTTTGGAAATTATTTTATATAAAATATATTTGGAAAAATTTCTAAATAATAATTTTATTTATATTTAAACACATATTTTATTTGAGAAATTTAGTTTCCAAATAAAAGTTATTGTAATATATTAATATATGCGTTGCAAATATATTTTATTAATTTTCAAATAAAATTTATTTGCTAAGAAATATATAATACATATTTAAAAATTTGTGTTCCAAATATATTTTCTTTTGATTCAAACATATCAAAAAATGCGATTTCGTCCCGTGAGTGAACTATTATGCTTATCTCCCCAAAAAATCAAATTTAGTAGTACTAAGTAAAATTTCCCAGTTTTAAGAAAAAATTAACGCAATGTGAATAAAAACATTGGAGTGCGGATTTTTCTAAAATTTAGGTAATAGATTTTTTTGAGTGTACCTTTTTGAAGTATAAGCATGATAAAGCCGGGGCTAGTAAAACAAACATCAATGAAAACATCAATTTCACGTAGAATCAGGGTTTTAATAACTGCCGTTAAAACAATTAGAAAATTTGATTTTTTTTTTCAAAAAATCGTTTATTTCTGGCGCAAAAAATTTGTTGTTCCATTTTTTAAAGCTAGCATCCTAACGAAGAAAACAATGGCTATCAACAAAAAGTCTATGAATAAATGAATATGAATGATATTGTTTTCCTTTATTAAATGACACAGTTCAAACTTTCCAATAAAACCAGAATTTTGAAAAAAATTATCAGCACTTTTTTTAAAGCCGATTTAACTTTTTGTGCAACATTGTCCATTTGTATGGGAGGTAGCAAAAAGGGCGTGGCAATAACGGTCAATTCCTCATAATTTTCTTTAATTTAAAATGTATCGAGGCATTTTCAAATATACGATATAAATGTTGTAAGTATACAACATTTTTTTCGTGTTTAGGACACTATATTACACCAGAAAATGTTTGGCACCCTTCGACATAAAAATGTTTAACCTTTGTGTGGGAGGTACTAGAAGGAGTGGACCAACATTGTCCATCTTCGATTCTAGCCGGATATATAACAAATATTTGCATATACCGAATTTGAAGTCAATCGTCTACTCTAATCGACAGTTATTCTGTGCATCAGCCAGACAGCCAGACGGACGGACATTGATCAAATGAGTTAAAATGGACCAAAACATGACAAAAAAAACATGATTTTGTTGAAATGCTCTTAAAGATATAATAATACATTTTCTACATTTATCAATAGATAGATTTTTTCAAGTTGGCATTGTTTTCTTCGTTACGCTTTTAGTAAATATAGTCTCGCACATTTGCTTTGCTGAAAAAAATTGCTGCTATTTTTTCTGTTCAGTTTATAAAACATTTATTGCTGTTTATTTAGCCTTAAATAATTGCATGTTTTGACGCCATCCACCGCCATTACCAATGCGTCGATGGCCCGGTGTGAGGCAGAATGTCGGTCGGAAACGTGTCTATATGCAAATGTTTATTTTAATTACAACACAAACGATTTATAAAAATTGATAAGGTATGTTTCAACGAACACCCTCCCCCCCAGTAACTCATTGACAGGTCCCACATAAAAATGTGCACGCAATCTAATAATGATAACACATCAGAGAGGACGTGTTTATTCAAAAATTCGTTTTCCTTTTATAATTTGAGTTTTGAATTTCTTTTTCCACTTTTTGCATGAAGTTGCTACATACATCCGGGGGAATGGAGTTTTAAGGATAGAGACAGGACGGACAGGTATACGAGTACATATACCAAAGTACCAAACATCAAAATTTATGTATGAATGCCGTCGTCAGCTGCTGTCGCCATTGTCATTGTCGACACGTTATGTGTTGTCGGAGGGCGAAATATGGCCAAAATGCAAATGATTGTGGCAGGACATATGTTCAGTACAGAAACTGAAAATCATTTTTGCAGGGAAATGCAGAACTTCATATTTAACAATTTTCCTACACAGAAAAAAAATAATATTAAACAAATGTAAATAGAAAATAATTCAATTTTTTTTACATTTTGAATTAAAAATTTGTTTAAATCAGTTAAATTCATTGTTATTTCTTTTAAGTTTTATATTTGAAGGACTGTGCATAACAGTTTCTGGTGTAATATAGTGGCCTAAACACGAAAAAATTTTAAAAAAAATTATGGTAAATATGTATTCTCTCACCTTAGAGAGGAATGAATATATCATTTGCTACGAACCAAAAGTGTAACACACCGAAGGAGTGACCTAAGACCCTAAGTATGTTTATGTATGTCCGTCCGTCTGTCTACTGGCTAGTGTGCGCGATAACTCTCGGAAGGATTAACAGAATGTCTTCAAATTTGGTATGCGTTAATATTTTGCTCTATCTCCGGCTAAGTTCGAAGATGAGCCATATTGGTCCACTCCTCTAGTACCTTCCCTAAATGGGTTAACATTTAGTGAAATATTGATTCTTTAATAGCTTCTTTACTTCTTACTCGAATATTCTGAATTTTCTCACAAAGTATTAGTTTATTAGTCGCTAACACCTCAAGAAACTGGTACGAGTTTTACTATGTTTTCCGTCCTTAATTAAAAATTAATTAATTTTAAATTAATTAATGTTTAAATTGATTCAATTATTTTGTTTCATTGAAGACGGATACTATTTTCAAACATAAATTAAACTAATTGAATCAATTAAAAAATGTGCAGTTAAATTAATGTCCTAACTGAAGCTTAACAAAATGTCAAAATTTTTTTATTAATCATTTAATTCAGACACATTTTCCTGTGTATGATCTCCCATCTGCCAACACTTCTCTATCGCCGTAAACACAAATCACTCCTTCTATCGACACATACATACATCCATAGAAACTCGCAGAGTACAACAATAAAATCATTGTCCTGGCTTTTTGCTGTTAGAGAGCGGTATCTCCTCCTGCATCCTTGGCGTTTGTTATTGCTGCTGATGATGTCGTTGTTGATGTTTTGGTTTTGCCGTACATTTCTCTATATCGATGAAGTTTAATTGATTGCTTTTGTGGAACCCTTTCGCGCCATTGCTTTCGTCTACTTCTTTTACTTGCCGCCCAACCCCCATCATCCTCCCTCCCTCCCTGACCAGGTAAAGGCAGTGAATTAATTTACTGCACGTGAAGAAAAACATCATCAGACTGAACTTTAGTCACGTACGAGTATGTTAGCATTTGCTGAATTTTCTCATACGAGGGTAAGTCTGATGAGTTTGGAAAAAACTAAATTTCTGGAAAAAAGAGATCCACAGTCTCTAAGTTTGTAATGACTAATTTTCTGTAATGACTAGACCTCGGATTTTTTGCATATTTTAATTTTTTACCCAATTGGAACTAAACTTCGCATTTAGACGTTTTATCGTTCAAATATATATTTTGAATAATTTCGATTTGTACTCAAATTTTCCAAGTTTGAACGATACAACGTCTAAATGCAAAGTTTGGTTCCAATCGAGTGAAAAATTAAAATATGCAAAAAAAACCAGGTCTCATAATGACAAAAGGATTTAATCCAGGATTGAATTTGGATTAAACGAAGTCTGCATAGTCTATATAGACATTAAAGAACTGTTTTCTGTGTGATGAAATTTATCAAACCATCCCCCATAAACCCCATTGTCAAACATTTCACAAGTGCTTTTCCTGCGATTTCATTTCACATGACTGGAATTGCAGTAAATACCGCCAACACATTGAACTTTACACTCCGCCGCCCTGCCACAGACAATTCGTGAAGTGTTGGCATTCAAGGTACAACAATGCCACCAATCCAAACACCCAAAAACATACAAGGACTCAACCTCACAAGACACACGCAGAGACATATATAGAGAGAGATGTGCACCCTTGTCTATATTTATCGACAGCAAATGCGACGACTACGACGACGACGTAGTAAAGGTGATTAATAGTCCAAGCTAAGTTCAGCGAAAAAGTTTCTTCCGAACAGACAACATCCAGATGCTGATAAGGAGAATGAAAACACACTCACAGCTCCAGATGATGAAGAGGGCGGGGGGGGTTCAGTCATAGCCTCCACTTATACTCGCATTTTCTCCCGATTGACTGTATGGGATCCTTGAAATCAATAAATCATTTATTACTACTTTCGTTTTGGCTTGGCTAAAGCGGAAATTTAAATTTCTGCCAAAAGGAAACACGTTATTTGTGTGTTTCCGTCTAAATGTTACATTGCGCAACTGGAACATAAATAGCCGTTATTTGAACGCAGGATGAACATAACATTATTTGCAGTCTTTCAACAAACTGTCCTGTTCATATATGAGAAAATAAATAATGGTTGTTTATCCGGATACAGCAAATGTTTCGAATAATAACTAGTGTCATGTTTGGTCTGTGGGTTATCTGTAACATTTTATAGTAATACATATATTTATGGGGCATTGATTATCACAGGGAGAGCAACAAACAAAATTGTTTTTGTGTCGCAGGCCTTAAATCTTTTTTGGGTAGATTGAAAAATATTATTTCATAAAATCAAGAACAATTTCATTTTTATCTAAAAGAATTTTTTTTTATTTTTTTCACGGAAGGTATAATTATTATTATGGCCTTATTTTATGAAGTAAAAACCTGATAGATCCTGATTACACCATACATTTCGGGTAATTATACTATGCAACAATTGAACACTTTTTTTAAAAATACGCGGACTTGACAGAATAGGTTCGATTCTATTATCAAAGGGTAGTATAAGCCTATACTCGGTTTGGCAAAATTGGAGACCAATTTTTTTATGGGCCTACAAAGTTTCTGAAAATAAGTGGACACCTCGAAAAAGGTGTCATTAGTTTTTGTCCAACAACTAATTCAGACTTGGTGATACCGCTTAACTATATTTGGCAATAGTGTAGCTTAGAATATGCTGACTTTGTTCTGGATTTTTCTTGAAAAAGTGAAGGAAAATTATATTTTTTTTTCACTTTTTTCAGCATAACTTTCAGGGACTCGTAATTTTTCACTAACAATGTTTGGCAAAATTGTAGCCAACGTAAATCTGAACAACTTTTCTAAACATATCAATGCAGTCTGAACGTGTCTAGGTACCCTAAATAGCTCAAAAAACCACATTGTACCCCAAAAATGTTAATATTTCAATATTATGTAGCAAAAATAATTTTTTTTTTGGTATAGGGTATGATCAGCAACTTTATAGAAAATATTAAGGCCAATATTTTTGTGGAACATTTTAACCCTCTAGCTCCCCACATAACTGTAATTTTTGGCCCCATTTTAACGAATCGCAAAAACCACCCCCTAAAATGGGGAGGGCGGGGATGAAAACATAACATAAACACCAAAAAAAGGTCCTTTTTTGTTAAGTCCGTGTATTTATTCACTGTTGCACAGTGTTATGAGAGGCTATATATGTTGGAAATATATATTTCACATAAAAACCGTAGTTTAGTAACAGTCGTTAAAATATTATGAGAGGCTATACATGTTGGAAATATATATTTCACATAAAAACCGTAGTTTAGTAACAGTCGTTAAAATATTAGAAAAAAACTTGATTAAAAAAAATGTTTTTGTTGTTATGGAAAAGACTTTAAAAAATAGAAAAAAATGAAAAAAAAAATATTTTATTCCATTTTTCAATAGCCAGCATCCTAACAAAGAAAACCATTTTAACTTGAAATGTTAATAATATTAAAAATATTTGTTTATTTCCCTTTTACAACATGGAATTAAAAAATTTAAAAAAAGTTTTTCTATTTCTTGCGGATTTTTAGGTGCCAGCAAACAACGTTTTATTTTGAAAAAATATATTTTTTTTATTTTATTATTATTTTTTTTTACATTAGTACAACGTTTTTCAGCTCATTGATTTGGTACTCAATTCGGAGAATTGGACGTGAACGTAGCCCCAAAAATAAGAACTTCTGCATCATTCGTTTAGTCAAGTTGGCTCAATTAATAATATAATGGCCATACGATTTTTGTTGCTCAAGGCGGATTTTTGCACTTTTTCTATATTTTTTCCCGGTACACCGAACGGAATATCTCTTTTGTGTCAGAAGCAAGGTTATAGATATTAAATAGGAGAAAAAATGCGGAACAAATCTACAAAAAAAAGTGCATCCAGTGCCTTAAAAATCGCGAAAATGCCCACAAAGTCATAAAATATCTGTCACTAAAATATTGAAAAATGCGTATACGTAATACGAAAGCGTATACTTATAAAACAGAACAGGAAATTTCTGTGAAAATTTGAAGAAATCGAAGGAATTTTTTTCTACAGAGGATTTTTCAAAAAAACTGTCGTACACAAATTAAAAAAAAAAATCAAAATAAAAATGGCGCATTGTGTCCTCTTTAAAACAAAGTAAACTTTGCAAAAATCGATCGAGAGCTATTACAAATTTCGTAAAACACAAAAACTCATTTTTAAAATTTTTTCAAAAATTAAAACGCCCACAAAATTTTTTCAAAAAATTAAAAAAAAAAATAAATGATAACGAGATCTTATTTCACCTATTTGTAACTGCTTATAAACATTTTAACCAAAAATAAACTACATTGGTCGATATTAAATTTTCTGACCCAATTAAATTTGTCAACCCCACAACCATGTACAATATCTTCATTTCTATATTTATTTTTTAATATGACTAATAAAATAAAATTTCATTTAAATTGTACTTTTCATTAAAATTACCTCGATATTGCATTTTAAGCAAAATTTTGCTGAAATTTTTTTTTGGAAAATTTTATTTATCAAAAAATTACGTTGGAATTTAATGTTTCTAAAAAAATCTTTGGAATTAATTTTTTCTAGAAAATTTAGTGAAAATTGCAATTTTATAAAATATTTCATCATAATTAAATTTTTCTACAAAAATTCCTGAAATTAATTTTTTTTATTACATTCTTTAAATTTGCTTTTTCTAAATTCCTTCAAATATGTATTTTTCTAAAAATTGTTGTTGAAATAAATTTTTTCTAAAAAATTTCATTGAAATTGCATTTTTCTGCAAAATTATTTTGAAATTAAATTTTTTTCAAAAATCGATGAATTGCATTTCTTAAGAAAATTTTGTTAAAAATGCGTTTCTCTACAAAATTTCTGGAAATTAATTTTTTTCTAAAAAATTTTGCTGAAAAGAAAATTTAATAAAATACAATTTTATAAAAATTTAATTTTTCTACAAAAATTTTTGAATAAGTATTTTTTAGAAAATTTCTTCAAATCTGCATTTTTCTTGAATAGGATTTTCTAATATATTTGTATTTTTTTAAAAAAATGTTGTTGAAATTAAAGTTTTCTAAAAAAATTTGATTGAAATGGCATTTTTCTTAAAATTTATTTTGAAATTTATTTTTCTAGAAAAATCGTTTCTCAAAAAATTTTGTTAAAATTGCATTCCTCTAAAAAAATTCTTCAAATTAAATTTTTTCGAAAAAAAATTCTTGAAAATCGATTTTTTCTAAAAAAAATTCCTTGAAAATCTTTTTTTTTTTTAAAAAATTTCCTGAAAGAATTTACTGACAAATTTTTTTTTCGAAAAAAATTGCTCGAAATAAATTTTTTTCTAAAAAAAATTTGTTTCTCAAATTTGCATTTCTCAAAAAATTTTGTTAAAATTGCATTCCTCTAAAAAAATTCTTCAAATTAAATTTTTTCGAAAAAAAATTCTTGAAAATCGATTTTTTCTAAAAAAAATTCTTGAAAATCGATTTTTTCTAAAAAAAATTCCTTGAAAATCTTTTTTTTTTTTAAAAAATTTCCTGAAAGAATTTACTGACAAATTTTTTTTTCGAAAAAAATTTCTCGAAATAAATTTTTTTCTAAAAAAAATTTGTTGAAAATTAGCAGTTTAAAGTACGATGGGCGGATTAAGGGCCACTAACGGAATAAAGAGCAATAAGTCGTTTAATGACCGATGACTCCAGATTTGGGGCCACTGCCTGTATTAAAGGACTGAATGACATTTTCTGGAAAAATTAAAAATGCGCTTCTCTACAAAATTTTTTTAAATTAAATTTTATATAAAAATTTTGAAGCGAAAAATTCAATTTCGAATTAAATCTAACAGAACTTAAATCAAAGACCTTTCTAGAAAAATAAAATTTCAACAAAATTTTCGAGAGTAATTTAGTTTTGACATAATTTTCAAAAAATAAACAAAATTTGCAATAATAATGTATTTTCAAATTAATTTTCAAAAACAAATGTGACGTAATTTTCTAGAAAAATTAAATATTCAACGAATTTTTTTAGAAAAATTAAATTTTGACGAAATTTTTTAATAACATCAAATTGACATATTTTTCTGTTAATAATCTGTTTCCATTAGATTTGGCTGAAATTTCTTTAAAAATTTAACTTCCACTAAATCTATAATAAATATTCAATTTTGATGAAATTTAGATGCAGTTTTGGAATTAAATTTTTTTACAAAATTTCGTTAATATTATGTTTTTTCTAGGAAATTTAAAGAAATTTTAAAACAAATTTTCTAGAAAAATTTAATTTTAACATAATTTTCTCGAAAAAAGATTTTCGAAAAAATTTAAAAAAAACAAAATTTTTCAATAAAAAATTGCGAAATTTTCTAGAAAAATTAAGTTTTGAAACAATTTTATTGAAAAAGTAAATTTTCAAAGAAATTTTTGGACAAAAAAATAATTTTGACTATTTTTTTTTATACCTATAAAATTTCAATTTCCATTAGATATTGCTGAAATTTCTATAAAAATTTAACTTCCACTAAATTTAAAATAAATATACAATTTTGATGAAATTAGCAAGAAAATATTAATTTAGGGATGATTTATTAGAAAAATATAACTTCGTCTATTTTGAAAGACATACTCGTACTTATAAAAGTGCAATTGGATGAATTTTCTATCAAATTTCAATTTGTATGAAAATTTCAATCTGCATTCTTTTCTACTTATATTTTTACTAAAAAAACAATAAACGTACAATAAACCCTTATGTTTTCGTTAAATTGCACAGTTTCCATTATAAGCGTATAATTCATATCTTTTTCGTGAGATCTTCTCAAACAATTTTTAGACATTTTCAAAAGACAAAATCCCCATAAAATTTACAAATTAAATAATTTTAACAATAAAATTAAAAAAAGCTATATGTTTATTAGATGTACTCACAGCCCATCTGGCAGATGGCTACGGTTGGGCAGGCCTGATCTAGGGTATACTTCAATCGATTTTCATACTCGGCTGAGTTCTCCATACTCGTTTGACTTTTCAAGATATGTATCATAAATCAAAAACCCACAGAATAATTCCCTTAAATTACATTTTAATATTACTCTGTCTGCGGAAATGCTATTAACTTGCAATATTTGACATATGATTCATCAAAACCCAAACAGCAAAAAAAAGTTTTTCGCTTAAAAAATCTCTAAAAGGACCTTGGCTCTTTGTCTGCTTTATTTTCCCCATTGTTACTGAAAACCATACAAAACGCAAATTAACATAAATTTGCATAAAAGCCAACAATGAAAAGCAAAGCAAACAAAAAAGGATACGTCTAAAAAAGAATAGAAGCGAATAAAAATCACGCAGCACTGTTCTAAAAAATTGTGAGCAAAAAATTGCAAGAGAAAACCGGGAATTGCCCAAGGACATGAGAGGTATTCTAGTATCTATAGGGAAAAGGTGGGTATGGGATAACCGCCAATGTGTGCAATGTATGTATAATTAACCCATGTACAATGATGTAAAAATGAGCTCGTGTCAACGACTTTATTGTTTTTGCTGTTAATGTTAATGCCATGTTAGCATTTGCTAAATAAGCACAAAAATTGCTTTAAATTGTGGCTAAGAATCATGTGATACGTGGAAAGGAAAGGCACGAACGTTATTATCCTGCAGGTCTAGTCCAGAAATAAAAATCAAAATAAACAACAAATTGCGGTATGTCAGAGAACAATAGGACTCAAACACATGAACAATAACACAATCTATATAAAATGACACTTAGGACTCCTTCTTCCCCCTCCTTTTAATAAACGTATAAACCTATATAGGTACTGGGCAAAAAAAACTTTTAGGAAATTGGTTTTTTTAAAAGGCCCAGAAGAGGTCAATGAAATATTTCACTAAATGTTAACCCTTTGTGTGGGAGGTACTAGAAGGAGTGGACCAATATGGCCCAACTTAGCCTAAGATAGAAAACAATTTTATCAAGTACGAAATTTTAAGTCAATCCGTTACTCCTTTCGAGAGTTATCGTGCCCTCTAGTCAGACAAACAGAGAGACGGACAGACATTGCTCAAATGACTTAAAATGGCCAGAATGAGCTATATGGTTTGAATTCTTTACAACTTTTTAAATTAATATTCTTTCTTTGTTTTTTCAGCATTTTGTGAAGGAGGCTTGGGGAATTAATTATAAATCGAACAACGTACAAAAATAATTGCATTTTTCCGAAATTTTGCGAAAAGTTATGGAAAATATGCGAAAAATAGCACGTATGTGCGAAGCAGAAAATGGACGACACTTACAGGATATCATTTTTCAAAGCTAATTGCAAAATACTCACCAATAATATACTGTATTTTTTTAAAAAAAATATATAATAATCGCATAAACAAAAAAGTTATAAACCATTTAAACCATGTAGCTCATTCTGCGCCACCCTGTAGAAGGCCAATATGGCCCATCTTGGAACTTAGCCTATGATAGAAAGGTTTTTTCACATACCAAATTTTAAGTCGATCCGTTACTCCTTTCAAGTGTTATCGTGCCCTCTATCCAGACAGACAGACAGGCAGACGGACGAACATTGCTCAAATGACTCAAAATGTCCTTATTAATTACAATTGGCTACATTTATTCCAATAATCTTCGCTGGGTTGTGTATGTATCTCCTGGAACATCAAATCATACAAATATAGTCATTTTACCGAAAGCTATTTTTTAAAACACCAACAATTGGGACATTTTTATCACGAAAACGGGCGTGGGAGTGTGTTATGATAAATGTTTTCGAAGTTTGCTATTTGTTTCTTGATTTATTTTGTTTTTCTTCGTCTATGGTTTCCCCTTTTTTTTTGCCCCATGGTCATGCATAAATAAAACATATATAAATTGTTTTCTATAAAATCCGAAAAAAAAACCACAACGAACAATAACAAGCGCAACATATTTGAACGTGCGCGAGAACTGACTGCATCACATGACTCAAATAATGAATGTATGACGACAATATTGGCACGTTTATGAGGAGTTTTCACCATTCAAATTGGCCTGGCCCGTTGTTCATTTTTGTTGTCAGCGAAAAATGCCAATGAAGTTGAAGAGTTACGAGTATTGCAGTTATTGTATTGTTACTAAGTTTTTGTTTTACGTTTTTTTGCCAATCAACCGTTCAGTTAATCCAAACAATAAATGTTCGAAATTCGTTGGGCAGTTGAGTTGCTGAGGGCAATTATTAAAAGGTGCCAACAAACTGCAGTCTTTTGTTGTGGTTTTTCGGTTTGTCCATGTCGCCATAACTCCTGAACTGCAATGTTTTCCTTTTCTGTCAATTTGGTTAACAACTCATATTTATAAACGTGTCTCATGTACTGTTTTCTTTTTTGGGTTTTGGTGGACAGGCGACATTCATTGTCACAGCATTCATATGCTTTTGGAGTCTTTAGTCCTCTGTGCCTGTATATCGGTTTTCATTTAGTCAATGATTAATGGTCTGTTGGGTGTCTGTTGGGTGTCTATGATGCCTTTTGGCGTTCATGCACTCACTCAAGTACACAACAATCATAGTTAAGAGTTAAAATTTATATACATATTTCTATATACAGTGGGTCACAGCTGAAAGAATGCGGTCATTTGAAGGGACATACGTAGCTAAAAATAGAAATTTCTTATATTTTATATTTTTATTTATATCTAAGCTATTAAATCAAAAATAACTAAATATACGAGGGCGGTCCCAAGATTAGCCGAACTGACATATAGATGGCGGTAGTAGTTTAAAAAAATTACTTTCCTGAAAAGTGGCAACCTTCTAAAACATATGTTTTAAGTTTCAAGGCTCCACATTTTTTTTGTTTTTCTTTGAGCACTCAAAAGTAAACGATCTCAGTAAATTTCAAAACATGGAAAAAAGTACTCAGCGATATGTAATACAGAGTTTTCCAACAAGAGGTGTTATTTTGAATCACCCGGTATTTCGGTAGCTGCCACTTTTGAAGATTTTATTCTTTGACATTTGACAAGTAGAAACTACGCCATTACTAAAAATGGAACGATACACGATTCAGCATTGAAATTATTAAAATTCACTACAAAAATGGTGAAGATCTTGCAGTCACAGTTCGCAAAACTAAAGCATTTTTGGGTCGTCGTGAAGCACCTTGTCCTACCGCTATACAGAAATTTGTGGAAAAATTAGAGCTGTTAGGACAAGTTAGTGATGTGAAGAATAAAACCCGTGCACGTGGCTCAAGAACAACTGAGAATATTGCTGCTGTAGCCCAAAGTGTTGAAGAAAACCCAGGTTTGTCCATTCCTCGTCGTTCTTTGGAATTGGGCATTCCACAAACGTCATTACACCGTATCTTGCATAAAGACTTGGGTCTTAAGGCTTATAAAGTTCAGTTAACACAAGAACTCAAGCCGGCCGATCATCAACAACGTCGTGTCTTTGCTGATTGGGTCCTTGAAATGCATGAAAAGGATCCGGAATTGCATCGAAAAATCATCTTGACTGATGAGGCCCATTTCCACCTCGGTGGCTACGTCAAAAGCAAAATTGTCGCATCTGGGGCTCGGAAAACCCAAGAGTTATTGTTGAGAAACCTCTCAATCCTCAGCGTGTGACTGTTTGGTACGGTTTATGGTCTGGCGGTGTCATTGGATCTTACTTTTTCGAAAATGAGGTTGGATCAACAGTTACGGTAAATGGATTGCGCTATCGAGAGACGATTAATGATTTTTTATGGTCGGATTTGGATGGTATTGATCCGGGCAACGTTTACTTTCAACAAGACGGCGCTACGTGCCACACAAGCAACGAAACCATTGCTCTGTTACGGGAAAAGTTTCCGGACCGTGTTATCTTTCGAAGTGGTGATCACAATTGGCCACCGAGATCTTGTGATTTAACACCTTGCGACTTCTTCCTTTGGGGCGACGTGAAAGATAAGGTCTACGCCAACAGCCCAGCATCAATTCAAGACCTCAAAGATAGAATTCCTGAGGCTATCGAGGACATAGGGCAGCCACTTTGCGATTTGGTATTGGAAAATTTCATGAAAAGGATATGGTCATGTAAGCGTGGTCGTAGTGGCCATTTGGCTGATGTTGCTTTTCATTATTAACGGCATACCATCTTCCTCTTTATTATAAAATAAACATCCGATCATTTATCTCAAAAAATGGCAGTTTTCTTTGAATACCAAAATAACACCTTTTGTCGGAAACCCCTTTAAAATACTTTAATTTGAAAGGTTTCAGATCAACCAATATTAAAACCGAGCTAGATTCTACTTTGGGGGAGTCTGCTCCTTCGTTCATAACTATAAAATATTGGGTGGCAGAGTTAATAGTTTAAAGACGAACATCGCAGTGGTCGACCAATTGAGGTGTCCAAGCCAGAAATGTTTAAAAAATCCACAAAATGGTATAGGATACTTGATTTACTTTGTTTTTCTTCGTCTATGGTTTCCCCTTTTTTTGCCCCCTGGACATACATAAATAAAACATATATAAATTGTTTTCTATAAAATCTGAAAAAAACACAACGAACAATAACAAGCGCAACATATTTGAACGTGCGCGAAAATTGACTGCATCACAAGCCAGAAATGTTTAAAAAATCCACAAAATGGTATAGGATACTCGTCGGTTCAAGGTTCGCGAGCTAGCTGGAATCGAAGGCCTATAGATCGCATATTGACGGAAAAATTGATGATGAGAAAGCTGTGTGCAAGGGTGGGTGCTGCGTTTGCTCAAAATCAAGACAACGCACCAGTTCACACGCCTACTATTGCGATGGACAAAATCAATGAATTAAAGTTCAGGCACCTTATCCACTAGATTTAGCTCCTTCGGACTATTTTTTGTTTCCAAATTTGAAAAAATGGCTCGGCGGAAAAATGTCTGCCAGCAATAACGAGGTGGACGTTGTGGTTCTTACTAGGCAGTTCTTACTATACACAGACATTGAAAATAGCTGGAAATGGTCTATCGAGCTAAATGGAGACTATGTTGAGAAATAAAGAAAAAATTCCCACATTTTTTGTGTGTTTCTTTGTTTGGTTGACTAATTTTGGGACCCCCTACGTACTTCTCATTTTTAAGCCACATCCCGTTTTATTCAATCACCTATCAACAAATTATTTATACAAGGTGTCCCAAAAATTTCCATTCGATGTTATTTTTGGTATATATATAAATACTGTTTCGAATATTGTTTTCGATCATACCTCTTTAATTAGAAGTTAATGCCCAAAAGACAGTTTTTCTAAAAGTTCTGTAGGGAACTTTAGGCTATAAGTCCTAACCCTTTCCTCTATACTAGAGCGGACCTCTGAGGTCTTCCTCTATACTAGATTCGACCACTGAGATCTTCCTCTATACTAGAGCGGACCTCTGAGGTCTTCCTCTATACTAGAGCGGACCTATGAGGTCTTCCTCTATACTAGAGTCGACCTATCGGGTCTTCCTCTATACAAGCTCCAATCTCAAAAGTCTATACAGGTATAGAGAAGAACATCTGAGGTATACATTCCTCTACACTAGAATTTATCTTAGAGGTCTACATCTATACTAGACTCGACGGATATTGCAATAAATAAGGTGAATTTGACGTAAACTGGCCATCGTAGATTATTCGTTAATGCGCTAGGCTTGAAATCCGAAGGGGCTGGGTTCGATTTCCAGCCATGGCACTGGAAAAATTAAACAATAATATAGCATTACTAGTGGAGTAAATTATCAATAAACTCAAATATCTTCCAATCCCTAAGATAAGCAGAAAAATGTCATAATTTCAGGTATTTGAATGTAGTGGAATAAAAGATGAAAGCAGCTATCTTTATGTGCAAAATGATCCATGGATAACGACTAATAAACTAATACTATCTGTGAATTTGCGGAAAATTACGATAAGTAGTAAAGAAGTTATTAAAGAATTAATATTTCACAAAATGTTTATCCTTTGTGGGGGAGTTACTAGAAGGAGTGGACTAATATGGCCCATCTTCGAACTTAGCCTGAGATAGAAACAAATATTACCGCGTACCAAATTTTAAGTCAAGCCATTACTCCTTTAGAGAGGTATCGTGTGCTCCAGCCAGACAGACGGACGAACATTACGCATAATGTACCAAAACAAATTATGTACAATAATTTGTTTAAATATTTTGTTCGTGTTTAGGACACTATATTACACCAGAAAATGTTACACATAGGTCTTCGACAAAAATTTTGTAAACTAGTGTAATTATGTTCGGCTAGAGGAACATGTTGTGCGAATATGGACGCTAATATTATAATACAGACAAAGCGGCGACATTGCATCGACTACAATTAACCTCATTAAGCATTTTAAGCTGTAAATTAGTACTTCATAAAACACAGAGAGAAAAGAATAAAATAAAATTAAAAAATATGTCAAAAAGGTGTAATGAAGAAATTCAAACAAAGAATTTCTAAATACAAAGACACAAAATTCGTATTTTCCATATTCACTCAGTGTAAAATTGCACATATTATCCAAAAAGTTTGTATGTCGTTTATGAAGTCATTTTCCATATTAATTCGATGTGTAATTTAAAATATTAACGAACAAGATTGTTTACATGTTTTGTAAATTATTAAAAAATATGCGCGGAGCGGATATTTTTCTGATTGCAGATAAAATAAAAATTGGAAGTGACAAATGTTTAGAATTTTAATAAATATGTTACAAACAAATTCAACTAAATAAAGGGTGGTTAAATTGTAAGGGCCGATGTTGAATGTGAACCACACCAAAACGTCAAGTTATTTTCTGTATTTCATTTGACATTTCTCAATTTCAGAATAACTCAATTCGAGCAACGCGTTTTTTTAGTTTTTAAAAGCCTTTTACGAAAATGGGCGTTCAAATCAAAATGCATTTCCTGCACTTCGTGATGATTTTTTGATCAGTATAATCGACCAAATGTGTCCACAATCGGGAGAATTGTGCGCAAATTTCAGCAAACCGGATCTGTAGGAGATGTGAAAACACCTGTGCATGCTCGCCCAGTTTGTTTGGTGCGGCTTATGGGCTGGCGACGTCATCGGGACATACTTCTTCGAAATGAGGCCGGTCAGGCAGTTACTGTGAATGGTGTTCGCTATCGTGAGATGATAACGAACTTTTTATGGCCCGACTTGGAAGATATGGATGTGGACAATACGTTTCAACAGAACGGTGCCACTTGCCACACAGCTAACAAAACAATGGCTCTTTTGCGCAACAAATTCAGTGGCCGTGTTATCTCACGTCGTGGCGATGTCAATTGGCCGCCAAGATCATGTGATTTGACACCGTTGGACTTCTTTCTTTGGGGTTATTTGAAAGAAAAGGATGAGATAATTCGGCACATTAACGGCATAGAACCTCAATTATTCCTCAGCGTCATCGACAATTTGGACCATCGGGTGGAGGAGAGCCGCCGAGGTCGCGGCGGCCATTTGGCCGATATTTTGTTCCATACACGGGGCAAAATCGCCTTTTTTGATATGTTTGAATCGAAAGAAAATATATTTGGAACACACATTTTTAAATATTATGCATTTCTGAGCAAATCAATTTTATATTTGGAACTCATATATTAATATGTTACAACATATAATATTTGCAAACTAAGTTTCTCAAATAAAATATGTGTTTGAATACAAATAAAATTATTGTTTAGGAATTTCTCCAAATATATTTTATTTAAAAAAGACTTTCGAAACTTTTGTTGAATTTTTCGAATTTCAGTTTTATTTTTTTTTTATTTGGCATTGAACCTCCCAGTTATGATACCAAATGCAGCATTAATTTCTGGTTTAAAGCAATCATTTAAAATTTCTGAGTATTCCAGGCCATCATTAGTTGTTAATCCTCCAAGTAATATATTTTTACGACATGAAAAATTTCTAAAACATTAACTTTGAATCACTGATATATTTAACACAATTTATGTATTTTCTGAATACTTATTTAAATGCAAATGAATATTTGCTTCGGAAAAAAATCGTCCGAAATAAATACATGTTGCGATGTAAAGAAAGATTTGTTTAGACCAACATCTTCCCAAATATATAATTTTTGTGTGTACCAAATATTATATGTTTAGAGTGTACCCTAAACATATATATGTTTCAAGCCGAATATGTTTGGGACAATATACTACAGAAGCGATTTTTTTCAGCGTGTACATAATTGAACCATACCAATATTATCATAATAACCAGTAAGGAAAGGCTAAAGTCGGGCGGGGCCGACTATATAATACCCTACACCACTCTCGTAATATTGAATAACTCTGAAATATAAATTTTGTAGTTCATGTATAAATTGTTTATTCTAAATTTCAAAACGATTGGATGTAAAATACAGCTTCTATAGAACTAAAGGGCCAAATCGGACGAAACATATATGTATATGGGAGCTATAGCTAAATATTAACCGATTTTCTTCAAATTCGGCAATGTTGGTTCATGGATCAAGAAACTCTACCATTCTAAATTTCAAAACGATTGGATGTAAAATACAGCTTCTATAGAACTAAAGGGCCAAATCGGACGAAACATATATATGGGAGCTATAGCTAAATCTTAACCGATTTTCTTCAAATTCGGTAGTGTTGGTTCATGGATCAAGAAACTCTACCATTCTAAATTTCAAAATGATTGGATGTAAAATACAGCTTCTACAGGACTAAAGAGGAAAATCGGACGAAACATATATATGGGAGCTATAGCTAAATCTTAACCGATTTTCTTCAAATTCGGCAATGTTGGTTCAAGGATCAAGAAACTCTACCATTCTAAATTTCAAAACGATTGCATGTAAAATACAGCTTTTATAGGACTAAAGGTCCAAATCGGACGAAACATATATATGGGAGCTATAGCTAAATCTTAACCGATTTTCTTCAAATTCGGTAGTGTTGGTTCATGGATCAAGAAACTCTACCATTCTAAATTTCAAAATGATTGGATGTAAAATACAGCTTCTACAGGACTAAAGAGGAAAATCGGACGAAACATATATATGGGAGCTATAGCTAAATCTTAACCGATTTTCTTCAAATTCGGCAATGTTGGTTAATGGATCAAAAAACTCTACCATTCTAAATTTCAAACCGATTGGATGTAAAATACAGCTTCTATAGGACTAAAGGGCCAAATCGGACGAAACATATATATGGGAGCTATAGCTAAATCTTAACCGATTTTCTTCAAATTCGGCAATGTTGGTTCATGGATCAAGAAACTCTACCATTCTAAATTTCAAAACGATTGGATGTAAAATACAGCTTCTATAGGACTAAAGGGCCAAATCGGACGAAACATATATATGGGAGCTATAGCTAAATCTTAACCGATTTGCTTCAAATTCGGCAATGTTGGTTCATGGATCAAGAAACTCTACCATTCTAAATTACAAAACGATTGGATGTAAAATACAGCTTCTATAGGACTAAAGGGCCAAATCGGACGAAAGATATATATGGGAGCTATATCTAAATCTGAACCGATTTCAACCAAATTCAATAGCGATCTTAACAGCTGCGAAATACTCTAAACTGCAAAATTTCAGAACGATCGGAGTGAAATTGCGACCTGTAGTCGACGAACAACTTTACATCCACAGACGGACGGACGGACGGACGGACATGCTTAAATCGACTCAGCTAGTGATTCTGAGTCGATCGGTATACTTTAAGGTGGGTCTAGCTGTGTTATTTTCAGGTGTTACAAACATCTGCCGTGAAACAAACTTATAATACCCTGTACCACAGAGTGGTGTAGGGTATAAAAAGAAATGTCAATAATTTCCTAAATAATTTCTGTTTTATTAAAAATAAACATCGTCCCTTTAAATTTAACCACCCTTTACTAGTTTTAAAGTTATAAGCTGTTAACTTTTGGTACAAAGTGTTACCCTTGTGTGGGAACTACCAAAGGGGCGGGCCATTCCGCCCATTTTCCCAAGGTGATAGCAATTAAGAAACTAATACTATATGTGGAATTTCAGAAGATTCGAATAAGTAGTACAGATTGTATTAGCGAATCAATAGTTCACTAGATTTTAACCATTGGGGAGGGATGTAGAAGAACGAGTGGACCAATATGGCCCATCTTCGAACTTAGACTGAGATAGAAAAAATATTAACACATACCAAATTTGAAGTAAATTGGTAAATACTTGCGAGTTGTAGTGCGCAGACAGACGGACGGACATTGCTCAAACGAATTCAAATGACCCAAAACGGATTTCCGCCAAACATACTTAGGGTCTTAGGTCAATCATTCGATGTGTTACACTCTTGGATCATAGCAAATGATATATACCCTCCTCCGATGAGGGGATGAATATGCGCAGATCTCGTTCGAATCTAATATTTTTGTGAGTGAAGATAAAATGCAAATTGAAAGTGGCAAAAATTTAGAATGTTAACAAAATATTAAAAAAACAAATTTAACTAAATACTGGATCAGAAATATATTCTCATAAAACTTTTAGTGAAACATTTTTATTGAATATTACTTTTGGACTAAATAATACATTGATTATTTTAAACATTATTCATGAAACATTTTTTTCGTTGCATTTTTGGGCTTACCTTTTTCACTGTGTACATGCTAGTACATATTCCAGAGGTTTTAGTTTTTAATTAATTTAGCCATAAGTCAAGGTCAGGCATTATATTTGTTGTAGTTTTTTTTATTTTGTGATAAGCATCCAAGAGTGTGTGCTCTATAACACAATGCATAGAGGCCATTATTCAAAATTTAGTATTCATTGAAAGTGGTCGTGATTAGGAAATAATATGTTTCTTAAAACCATTCACCCAATTGCTGTGGTGATATGGTTGTTCGCTATCACTTTTCCAGTACAATCAGCAAATCCGGAGGAAATAAAAACAAATAACGAAATATCCATTTTTGATAGCCCTATGGGTAGAGAGCTGCTCAAACGTACCAAAGTGGCCGAGATGAAGTCATGGATGAATACCACTGAAGATCCTTGCAATAATTTCTATAATTTCGCTTGTGGCAATTGGAAACGCATTAATTCAGCAGAAATACAAAAGAAATTCTTTTCAAATCGATTTGAGGTTATTTACACCGCCATGGAACGTAGAACTGATGCGTTTCTAACAGAACCGAAGGATGGAAATCCCATTGCTGATAAGATCAGGGATTTCTATCAATCGTGTAAGAATGTGGCCTATAGTAAACATGGATTTAAATTAGCTTTGAAGCAGGTCTTCCAAGAATATGGACAATTTTCTTTTAACAAGAACAAGGAAGGCCAAAGGGTTTTCAATTGGTGGACAACATTGGCGAAGATCTATAATACCTATGGTTTGTCTTTTATCATCAATGTTAATGTGGACAATCATCTGAAGGATCATAATCGAACTATGTTGTTTTTAGAACGTAGTGAGTCTCAGGTTTTGGAAATCATGAGAGGTGTCATGGAGCTATTTTTTACTATAATTCTTGAGGCCAGCTCAGAGGATGCCAAGCAGGTGGTGGATAATATCTATGGGTTTCAAAAGGCTTTATTGCATGCTGGAATCAGATCTGCAAAAACTCCTCAGGAACATTATGTTATGTATAATACAACCGTTTTCAAAAATCAATATGAACAACTATTTGATGCTGAGAAATTTCTGAAGATACTTTTAAATGTAACCGACCTACCTACAGAATTGTATATTGGCGATAAAAAATATTTTGATGATTTGATTGGGATTTTCAATACCACTGATCCCAAGACTGTGGAAGACTATATTCTCTGGTCTTTGGTGGAGGAATACTTCACGGGAATTTTAACCTGTGCCTCTACTGCCAACAGATATTTTGGTAAATATCTGCAACATACGATCTATCAAAAATATCGTTCAGAGGAATATGAAAAGGAAATATATAATGTCTGGAAGGAACTCAAGGATGTCTTTCGTGGTGGTCTTCGAAAAGGCCGTTATCCTTGGATGTCCAATGTAACAACGCAAAATGCTTTGCAAAAATTAAGCAAAATTGAATTCGTTTTAAATACCTATCACAATGAAGATTTCGGAGTCTTTTATAATGATCTGGAAATCGTTTCTTCAAATTATGTTCTCAATGTACAAAATGTCCTTAAAAAAATTGAAGCCTTACGAGAGGACAAATTGAGCAGAACACCAGTCTCCCTGAATGATTTGCAAAAGGAGGCATTCAATCCAAGATATTATGATCGTCTCAATCAGGTGCGTTTCCCCGTCTCCAGTCTACAACCCTTTCACATGTGGCATCCAATATATCCTAAAGCCATAAAGTATGCCACCTGGGGTTCTGTCATGGCCCATGAAATGCTACATGCTTTCGATGACTTTGGCCGACATTTTGATGGTAATGGCAGTGCCAACACCTGGTGGGATGAGGCTTCCATCGAGGAGTTTAATAAGAGAAAAAAGTGTTTCCAAAAACAATATCACGAATATGTGTTCAATGGTAATCAATTGCCAGATAGTAAGGAACAACGAGAGAATATAGCCGACAATGGGGCGGTAAGATTTGCCTATTGGGCCTATCAGCAGTGGTTTGATAGGGACAAGCAGGTCCTCAAGGATATCTACGGCAGTGAAACCTTAGGCAATTTTCCCTACAACAATCGTCAAATATTCTTTATAAGTTATGCCCAATTTTGGTGTGAAGATATTGATCCCAAATACCATAGCTATTATGCCGCCAATGATAGCCATGGTCCATCACAGTTTAGAATTATTGGAGCATTATCAAATTTCTATGCATTCACGGAGGCATTCAAGTGTAATTTAAAGTCAGAGGCTAAAATGAATCCTTTGGAAAAATGCGAAATATTTTAATGAGAAATGATAACGAATATTGAAAAATAAAAACAACTAAATGTACTTTTTAATTGCAAACTGTCTACAGTAAATTATTTTTTATTTAATGGTTTCGGCGGTTCACAAAACTTTACACAAAAATATCAGAAGTTCTTGCCACATTAAAATGTTATGGGAAAAAATGTTCCACATATTTCGGAAGAGTTTGTCACTTCAGTATTAACCGATGTGTTGTATCTATTATTGTGATCAGTTGTGTAGAGTGAACGTATTTGTTTCTACAATTTACACAAATAATATTGAATTCATATCGTTTATTTGACTACTAAATGTACACATATTGTTGAACATTTTTTGATAAAGTAAAAAAAATAATAATGAAATAAAATTTCATCCTGGCTTGCTATGAAATTTAATTAAATATTTGAATTTGGTTTTTACTCTCGGATTTGCGGGCGAATATTTTATTACTTATGTTGTTTCATAGAGACACATCGTCGCATGCATTTGTATTCCCCAAATTTATGTATCCTAGGGATTATATGGTGTAAAATAAAAATACAATTTTCATAAATTTAAAATTGCAAAAAAAAACACACACACATACTTAGATACTATATACATATTTGCAGTAACTTAACACGCCATGGGCACAATTGCTATGCATTGCTGTATGTTTTGCAAGTTTCGCTTACTAATTTAATATGTAAATCCCCAGGAGTTTAAACTGTATGCACATGTAATGGCAGTGTTTTGCTTTTGGCGGATTTAAATATTTTTTGGGGGGATTAAATAGACGTGATGTCTTTTTTGTTCTATGTGGAAAACCTTTTGGCCTTGGTTTGTTTGTTTTTTCAGATTGGGAATGGTAGTGATTAGATTTGAAAATCAATTTGTTTTAAATGTTCGCTAATGAAATCCCCAGAGGATTTTGGAAGTATTTGTTGTGGTGTACAAACAGGGAAGAGAGCAACGGACAGAGATCAGACAGAAGAACAAAAGTGGTTAGAAATGTTTGCAATATAATAAAAATCGATAAATATTATGCATTCGATAATGAAGTCATCAGTTGGGCATTTGTTTGGGTTCAAATAACGAGGGTTGCTCGGAGAGTGTGTCGGAATAATTCCGGAACTATATGCCTCTGAAAAAATTGATAAAATTAAATACCTAAAATGTATTATGTCATTAAAAATTACACTATTCTCTTTGAACAAAAATTTATTATTAATTAATAAGGTAATGATCCAATCACGCATGGATCTAATCTTCCAGTCATATACTCATTTAATTATCTTATCATCTTATCATCTTATCATCTTATCATCTTATCATCTTATCATCTTATCATCTTATCATCTTATCATCTTATCATCTTATCATCTTATCATCTTATCATCTTATCATCTTATCATCTTATCATCTTATCATCTTATCATCTTATCATCTTATCATCTTATCATCTTATCATCTTATCATCTTATCATCTTATCATCTTATCATCTTATCATCTTATCATCTTATCATCTTATCATCTTATCATCTTATCATCTTATCATCTTATCATCTTATCATCTTATCATCTTATCATCTTATCATCTTATCATCTTATCATCTTATCATCTTATCATCTTATCATCTTATCATCTTATCATCTTATCATCTTATCATCTTATCATCTTATCATCTTATCATCTTATCATCTTATCATCTTATCATCTTATCATCTTATCATCTTATCATCTTATCATCTTATCATCTTATCATCTTATCATCTTATCATCTTATCATCTTATCATCTTATCATCTTATCATCTTATCATCTTATCATCTTATCATCTTATCATCTTATCATCTTATCATCTTATCATCTTATCATCTTATCATCTTATCATCTTATCATCTTATCATCTTATCATCTTATCATCTTATCATCTTATCATCATATCATCTTATTTAATGATTTAATGATTATCATCTTATTTAATGATTTAATGATTTAATGATTAAATGATTTAATGATTTAATGATTTAATGATTTAATGATTTAATGATTTAATGATTTAATGATTTAATGATTTAATGATTTAATGATTTAATGATTTAATGATTTAATGATTTAATGATTTAATGATTTAATGATTTAATGATTTAATGATTTAATGATTTAATGATTTAATGATTTAATGATTTAATGATTTAATGATTTAATGATTTAATGATTTAATGATTTAATGATTTAATGATTTAATGATTTAATGATTTAATGATTTAATGATTTAATGATTTAATGATTTAATGATTTAATGATTTAATGATTTAATGATTTAATGATTTAATGATTTAATGATTTAATGATTTAATGATTTAATGATTTAATGATTTAATGATTTAATGATTTAATGATTTAATGATTTAATGATTTAATGATTTAATGATTTAATGATTTAATGATTTAATGATTTAATGATTTAATGATTTAATGATTTAATGATTTAATGATTTAATGATTTAATGATTTAATGATTTAATGATTTAATGATTTAATGATTTAATGATTTAATGATTTAATGATTTAATGATTTAATGATTTAATGATTTAATGATTTAATGATTTAATGATTTAATGATTTAATGATTTAATGATTTAATGATTTAATGATTTAATGATTTAATGATTTAATGATTTAATGTTTTAATGATTTAATGATTTAATAATTTAATAATTTAATGATTTAATGATGAACGATTTTAATAGTTTAGAATTTTTAAGTTTGTTAATTTTTGAAAGCTGAGGTTAATCAAAACTCCGTTATATGGAAATGCCTTATGAATGTGTCATTGTTTATTCTAAAATCGCAATTTGAATTCTTTCGATTCCATGTAAAACTGGTTAAAGAAAACAGGATCTCATTTTTGAAAATGTAAATAACAATTAAATAAACATTTAAAACAATACTCTTTTACAACTCACTACAGCATTTTTACCACATAAAAAAAGCACACACACACAAACAAAAAGCATGTCAACAGCAATTTATTTTCTAAGTTTCAAAATAAACCGGAAACGGAAGTAAAGTGCACTCAGCTAAAATGCAATGCAAACATTCAAGCGAATATAATGGGAACAAATGGGAGAAACAAGTCCAAACACGCAACATAAGTCATTAGCACCGACCAACAAACGTCGGGCACAACACCAGTAGAAGCTACTGCATGAAAAACGGATGGAAAAAAGGACCCACCACATACACACCCCTCGGGAACAATGCGTCATGTAAGGATTAGAATGAGAATACAACAAAATGTAAAAAACAACATACATAACTAACAACAAAATTGCAAAAAATAAACAGGAAAATTGCAAAATCGCGTGTTATTTACCAAAGCAATTCAAAAAAAAAAAGACGGAAGAAAATTTAACATGAAAAATAAACATAGAAAACATTTTAGAAAAAGGGAAGCGTTAAACACACTAAAACAAAAAGGACCTACCATCCATTGCCCTAACTCCTTCGGCGAACTGAAGCGAGTCCGCGTTTTTTTCTAAAGTGTGGCAAACACAAAAGAGCGGAGGTGGTGCATTTCAACCCGATTTCCCTCGGCAAAAGTGTTTCTCGTCAAGTGTTTAGTTTGTTCTCATCATTGAGGTCCTTAAAACGTAATTTTTTCCCTCCATGAACGTGGGTGAATTGTTTAGAATTTGTTTTTTGGTTGCTGGTGTAAATGTATGTATGTATATATGTATCCTTCTCGGTAATATTCCCAACAAAAGCCAAGTTCAGTATATAGCCGGAGTGAAAAAGGCGGAAGCAACATCAAGTGTCGGCCGGCCGTTGACGACCAAACAAAAGCGAATTTTTCGCTAAACAGATTTTTGTTTTGAAATTTTAATTAAGCTTTTTTTTCACACAAAGAGAATTGCTAATTGAAATGTAAGAGAAACCTAGGGATGAATTGAAGGGGTGTGGAAATCTGGTCTTGTCAGGAAATTAGTCTATATATGGAGGACATATCTTAAAGGGCCACATTAATTATTGTTTTTTTTTGCTATTATACGAGTATATTATTGTACATATAAACCTTAAGTGTTGTGTGTTGAAAAAGTTTAAAAAACTTCTCTAAATAGCTGTAAGAAGAATGTTGTGTATAACAATAACTATGCAACAAAGTGCAAAAAATTATGAAAATATTAACATCATAATTTTTATAGTAGTTATAATTCCATATAAGGGATTTAATCTATTTCTTAAGATGTACTTTTGTCCACCGAAACCGCCCTGTATGATCTATATACCCTGTATGATATTTGTTGAAGGATGTCTTTCTGATCAGGAAAATACTATGGTAGCTTTCTTAGATATAGAGTGGACCTTCAATAACATAAATATAGCCGTTATAATTACGACTATATCTACGCTGGCGGTTGGTATCAGTATACGTAGGTTCATTATTCATCACCATCTGATTAAGAGACGCATTTCAGGCAGTTTAGGTCCAACTGACTTCCATACATTTGTCAGCAAGCGGAATGCCCAAAGGGAGTGTTTTGTCTCTTCTTCTATGGAATCTCTCCATGAACAATGTTCTACTTTTTCTGGAGATGGTGATTATTAAGGTTACCTATGCAGTTGATGTGGCACTAGCTGTCAGAGGGAAGGTTCCGAATATGCTTGGAGACATCATACAGCAGACCCTTCATACCACCGCAAGACGAAGTTCTAATAACGACCTTGGTGTTAACCCGAGCAATACGGAATTAGTTATTTTTAAAAGAAGATATAAGGTACCAACAGTTGCACCTGCCTCCTTTCAAATTAAAAATTATGGAATGAGACAAAGAACGCTGTGGTAGCGCTAATACCTATACAAGGACAATAAGAGAACGTTGGGGTCTTAACCCGCGTATAATTTATTGGTTGTATACGACAGTATATCGGTACGGCATTGTCGTCTGGTGGAAAGCTGTGCAAAAATCCACCTTCTGCGCGATACTAAACAAAGTTCAGCAAATGACTGTTATATGAATTACTGGTGCGCTGAGAATGACACCAACTTAGACACTGAATATTATGGGTTTTTCAACAGGGACGCTACAAAAGTAGACCGACAGGGACAGCAAACGACGCCATATTTTTTGCCGCTCTTTTGACATTTCTCTTCAGTAAGGTTTGCCATTTCATGATGGAAAGATATACGAGCCAACATCGAGTCGAAATTATTAAAATTTACTACCGAAATTCAGAGTCAGTGGCCTCAACGTTAAGAGCGCGAAAAATCATCTTCAGCGATGAGGCTCATTTCTGGCTGAATGGCTTCGTCAATAAACAAAATATGCGTTATTGGTCAGACAGCAATCCACACGTACTCCATGACGCATCATTGCATCCCGAAAAAAATACGGTTTGGTGTGGTTTATGGGCCGGCGGTGTCATTGGGCCGTACTTCTTCCGTGATGATCAAGACCAGCACGTTACTGTGAATGGGAATCGCTACCGTTCAATGATAACCGAATATTTTTGGCCCCAATTGGATGATATGGACTTGGAGGACATGTGGTTCCAACAGGACGGCGCCACAAGCCACACAGCGAATGCCACAATCAATTTATTGGAAACCAAGTTTGGAGGACGTGTTATCTCATGAAATGGTCCAGTCGATTGGCCGCCTCGGTCGTGCGATTTGACGTCGTTAGACTATTTCCTGTGGGGCTACGTCAAGTCTATGGTCTATGCCAACAAGCCAGCGACGATTGATGAACTTCGTACGAATATCGAACGTGAAATTGCAGCAGTATCGGCCGATTTATGCTTGAAAACCGTCGAAAATTGGGTTCAGCGTCTGGAATTCTGCAAGCGTGCCCGTGGTTGCCATGCAAAAGATATCGAGTTCCATACATAATGGCATCCAAAGTACTTTCACAGGAATAAAGAATTTCATTGATATCCAAAACCGTTTTTGTTTTATTTAAAAAAAACTTTTGTAGCGCTCTTATTGACGGACCCGATATACATATACTATATTTAATGCATTATAGCAAAGCAATATGCCGCATTTACTGCTATTAGACTTTGGAAACAATCATTCTGGCCAGGCAATGGCTACGGACAAATGGTCGGACATAGACTGTCTGATCACTGTAGTGTTTACTAGGCAGAAATCTAAGCTATTACGGCTGAAATTAATGTTCTGACAAAGTCGGTATGATTTTTTTCTCTGATAGTCATGCTGCTATCAAGCCCCAGGAAAATATACACCTGAATTCAAAAACTGTCCTAGACTGTCACAGATGGCTGAACAGTTCAATATTGATCTGATCTGGGTACGGGGCCACAGAGGCATAGCAGGGTATACCGAATCATATGAACTTGCTAGTCTACCTTACACGCTCTTGAGGAACTGGCATTCCTCTAGAGACCTGCTAGCTCCTATTAAGATATAGTGTCCTTAAGGCAACAAATGATAGGTGGTCAAGAGTCAGGAATTGCATACATTTCAGGCTTATGTGGCCCTGCCTAAACTACAAACGGACCAACGCGCTTCTGTCGTTATCGAGACCGGACGGCTCACTTATCGTGTCTGTCACTGCCTTATTGGACGGCACGCAGAGATATGGAAGTTCTTGCATAATGACTATTGCAGAAGCTGTGGAGGTGAAGAGGAGGATGAATCAATAGTACACCTCCTGTGTCTGTACCCCGCTCTTTCTAGAAAGCGGCATGCAACCTTAGGCTCTCATTTCTTTGGGCTAACATATTCGCCAACTTCTGAGATTTTCAAGGCAATCAAATTGGTTCAACGGGAGAGGCTAGTGATAACTTATGTTTTCACTTTACGTCCCTCCCACTCTTTACCTAACCCAATATGTATTTTTGTAAGTTCTCCCTATTGATGTTCAACTCCATGGGGTTTTTTCACCGCTATCAGTATTGTGGGTACTACGTTCCCACTTCAGTATATGTTACTTGTTCTATTATTTATAAAATTAGTTTAAGTATGCTTTGGTTTTTGTCAATATTGTTTATGTCAATAAAATAAAATTTCAGTTGTTTGAAAATTATTAAAATCGAAAGACTCAAATTCGGAAACTTATTTACGACAATTATAATTCATAGCAGCCCCTACAAATTGGTGACCCTCGAACGTCAAAATAAAATCCAAACAATCTCAATATGCAAGCAACACAAACAAATTCCGCAACATCTAACAACAATCAAGCGGTGTCAATTGAATCTGCCCGGATTGCAAAACTTCCATCATTTTGGAAGGATGAACCAGAGGTATGGTTTATTCAAGTTGAGGCCACTTTCCGTCTTCATGGTATTACTGAAGACTCAACCAAATATGAGTACCTCGTGGCAAATCTGGAACCCTCAATTTTGTTTTTAGTAAAAGATATCATCCTAAATACTTCACTGACCGATAAGTACTCAGCAATGAAGAAGCGAATCACAGATTCTTTTGAGGAATCTTCTGAAAATAAAATAAAGTGTCTTCTAAACGGTTTGGAATTGGGTGACCAGAAGCCGTCACACTACTTACAACGTATGAAATGCCTAGCAGCCGGTAAGATTAGTGATGACGTTCTAAAATCCCTATTCCTTGACCGATTACCAGAGAAAGTTCGGTGCATACTCGCGGTCTGCGATTCACAAGACCTCAATAAATTAGCGACGCAGGCTGATAGAATCCTGGGCACACATTCAAGTTCCACATCCCTTTTTGTCTCTGAAGTTCACGATGAAAAACTTGACTCTCTCATCGAAAGAATTGACGCATTGGAATCGCGTTCAAGAAGTAGCAGACGATCCAATACAAAATTCCGTTCACAATCAAGAGGAAGTATAAGCAATCAGCGTAAGTGTTGGTATCATTTTCGTTTTGGCGAGAATGCCCGTAAATGCATTCCTCCATGCAATTTCAACGAGAGAAAAAAACTAATTACTCCATCAAAATCAATTTCGGCAAACAATTTTGATGGGGGATTGACAGGCCGATTATTTATTACCGACACAAATACCAAAATACAATTTTTAGTTGATACTGGAGCAGAAATTTCAGTTTACCCCTGTAAAACTCGGAGTAACCCTCAAAAGTTATATCTTTATGCTGCAAATGGAACTGAAATCAAAACATATGGCACTATTCTCCTATCTCTCAATTTGGGTTTACGTAGATCATTTTCTTGGAAGTTTGTCTTAGCAGATGTTTCACGCCCGATAATTGGCGCAGATTTCCTACGCCATTACCATCTTTTACCCGACCTCAACACTCGAAAATTGGTTGATGGTAATACACAACTCGCTGTAAGTGGAACATTATGCAATATAGATACCACGGGTATTAAAATGGTTTCTGGAGACACAGATTTTCATCGTTTACTTAAGATGTATCCTGAAATCATTATGCATAACGATAATTTTTCTTCCGATCATGGCATTTATCATCACATTGTCACCCGTGGACCACCAGTGTCATGTAAAAGTAGACGTTTGGACCCAGTAAAATTAAAAGCAGCAAAAGAGGAATTTCAATACATGATAAATAAAGGGATAATACGACCATCAAGTAGCAACTGGGCAAATCCTTTGCATATGGTCAAAAAACCGAACGGGGAATGGAGAACATGTGGCGACTATAGGGCCCTCAATAGTATCACCGTTGCAGATAAGTATCCCGTGCCATACTTAACAGATTTTCAAATGAACGTACATGGATCCGTCATATTTTCAAAATTAGATCTTATGAAAGCATTTTATCAAATTCCAGTACATCCAGACGATATTCCCGAGACAGCAGTGATAACTCCATTTGGCTTATTCGAATTTTTGAGAATGCCATTTGGATTATGCAACGCTGCCCAAACTTTCCAGCGTTTTATAGATGGAGTATGTAGGGGCCTCGATTTCGTGTTCGTATATATTGATGATGTGTGTGTTTTTTCGCGTTCAGAAGAGGAACATTATGAACATCTTAAGATATTGTTCGAACGATTCAAGAAATATGGAATTTTTATCAATCCCGCAAAATGCACCTTTGGAGTATCTCAGATCGATTTTCTTGGACATCAGATTACTCCAAATGGAATTAAGCCTCTACCTGAAAAGGTTGATGTCATCCAATCATTTCCACCGCCTAAAACCATAAAAGATCTCCGACGTTTCTTGGCGATGCTTAACTTTTATCGCAAGTTTCTTCCACGAGGTGCAATGTCGCAAGCTCTTCTTAATGATATATTGAAAGGCGAAGTAAAGAAGAACGATACCCGCAAGATTGATTGGACTGAAAACTTAACTAAAGCATTTGAAAATTGCAAAAAGGAACTTTCAGATGCATCATTTCTCACACACCCAGTCCCAAATGCTTCACTTGTATTGAAGGTTGATGCATCAAATTTTGCATTAGGCGCTGTACTTGAGCAATACGTAAACGGGTTTTGGCAACCTCTCGGATTCTTCTCCAAGAAATTAACCCCAACTCAAACTAAATATAGCACATACGACCGAGAATTGTTGGCTGTATACAAAAGTATTCATCATTTTCGGTATTACTTGGAAGCAAGAAAATTTGTTATATTTACTGATCACCGCCCACTAACTTTTGCCTTCAAACAAAAATTAGAAAAGGCATCTCCCCGACAACGCAACCACTTGGATTTCATCGCACAATTTTCTACCGATATCAGACATATATCTGGATCTCAAAATATTACTGCAGATGCTTTGTCACGTATTGATGCCATAAAGATTAATGTTCTTAACTACGATAAGATTTCAAAAGCGCAGGAAGAAGATCAAGAATTCCTAAAAATTAAACTAGAAAAAAAAGATAATTTCATCGCAGTGAACATTCCAAATACAGATATCAAAATATGGTGCGAAGTTTCAACTGGTATTTCCCGCCCATATCTTCCACAGGATTTCCGTAAACAAGTTTTTCACAATCTGCACAGTCTCTCGCACCCGGGTATTCGTGCATCTCGTAAATTAATATCCAAAAAATTTTTCTGGCCATCCATGAATAAGGACGTCAATGACTGGGCTCGGACATGCCTAGAATGTCAACGTTCAAAAGTTAACAGGCATACCAAAAGTGAATTCGGTCAGTTTCCGGCCACTACGTCACGCTTCGCAGTTGTACACTTGGACATTGTTGGACCTTTACCGCCATCCGAAGGTTTTTCATACATACTTACTTGCGTAGATCGTTTCAGTCGATGGCCAGAAGCTATACCATTACAAGATATACGAACCGAAACAGTATTCAATGCATTTTATAACAATTGGGTTTGTCGATATGGTGTGCCAAATTCTCTTACCACAGACCGCGGCAGTCAATTCACGTCGCATATGTTCAAAGAAATAACTCACCATTTAGGCATTGCCCATAACTTTACAACGGCGTTTCATCCTCAATCTAACGGTCTTGTGGAAAGGTTTCACCGTGTTTTGAAGTCCGGCTTGATTTGCGCTGATAATGTTCAATGGACCAAGACCCTTAACACAGTTCTCTTGGGGATCAGATCTGTTAATAAAGAAGATATCGGCGCAAGTCCCGCAGAAATGCTCTATGGCGAGGCAATCAATCTGCCTGGAGATTTTTTTAAGACTAATGTAACTTCTGATCCAACAACACAACTTCATATTATCAAGAATACGATAAATAATTTGAAGCCAGCTGAAACTAGTCATCATTCTAAACCTACATTCTTTATAAATAGGCAACTGTCAAGTTGCACTCACGTTTGGATCAGACAGGATGGATACAAGAAACCATTACAACCACGATATAAAGGTCCATTCTTAGTACTTGACAGACGTAAAAAGGTTTATACTGTTATGGTTAATGGCGACTCAGTGAAGATTTCAATAGATAGACTCAAACCAGCGTTTATCCTGAATGATGAAAATGTTTTTATCACTGCTGATCCAAAACATTCAAAAAGTTCTTTGTGCAAGAGAACACGTTGTGGAAGAATCGTGAGAATACCTGAACGCTTTTAGCGTCCATTGACGGGGGAGTACTGTGGGTACTACGTTCCCACTTCAGTATATGTTACTTGTTCTATTATTTATAAAATTAGTTTAAGTATGCTTTGGTTTTTGTCAATATTGTTTATGTCAATAAAATAAAATTTCAGTTGTTTGAAAATTATTAAAATCGAAAGACTCAAATTCGGAAACTTATTTACGACAATTATAATTCATAGCAGCCCCTACAGTATCATTGAAACATATAATGGCCCGATACAGACATAGTTAGTTCACACGCAAGCTCAATAACAATGGCTGGTTGCGCTTTTCCAGTCAAATACAAAACTATAACTCTTATGCTTTTGAATTTCATTTTGATAACTGCATGGTAAAACGACAACGTAACGCCTAGGCGCCTGCCAAAAAAGAGCGCGTTGACATTAACGATTTGGGCGGCAAGTTGAGAACACTTCGAGTGTCGGTACTCCAAACCAAAAAACTTATTTTTATAAAGAGAATATGTTTTTAAGAAAAATGTCTAAGAAGCGATGCTTAAACATAACGAAAAATTTCATTGAATTAAATAAGTTGTGTCGTTACTTCTTAGCAAAAAGTTTTTTTATTTATTTTATTTAAATAAACTTTTCTTTACAATAAAGTCTGAGAATGAATGAAACATTTCTTTGGAACAATACATTTATTTCTTTGTTTCAATTAACCCATCTTTTCAACAATTCCATGGACCTCCTAGTTTGCCTTAAAGCCTAATATACCAAAGGAAATTAATAGCTATTGCATCGTTTTAACCTTGTCCATAAATAATTTACTACCGAAGAAAACTTCGCAGAACTTTGTAGACCTCAAAACCAGGCAAATTACAAAACTTTTGATCCCTTTTGCTAAACGAGTGAGTGCGAGTGGGTGTATGCAAGGACATGTCTGAACCGTGATCCCGTTTGGAAGGAAACTACGTAATAACATTCTTTGATTTCCAACTAATCATCAATTTTCATAAATCAAAATTGGCAGAAGTGTATTTGTTTTACCTTTTCCAGCAAAACTTGTTCCATAAAGTTTCTCATCACAGAGGGAAATAGAGAGAAAGAGGCGAAGAGGTATAGTGAGAGAAAAGGTTAACTCCCCTAAAGTTATTCCTTCCTTCTTCATCTTTATTTACTCAAACCAAGCGGCAAAATTCCACTTGAATTGTCGGCCATATTCAATTTAATCTTCGTAAAGTCAGTTTATTAACCGCCGCAGCCGCCGCCAAAAAAACGAGAATGCAAAAACAACAGCCATAACTTTTCTCTATTGACCTTCTGGCCGAGGACCAAAAACTGAGGACAATGATCAGGCGGCCGGGATTTTTACTACAGAAGGAAGAGTGGGAGAGCGATGATGGAAGAGCAAATAGAATTTCCAAAAATTCAAGTGCCTGCACGTTTTCTATTCGATTTCTTTGCCAGATTGCGTGAGTGTGTGTGACGGACACACTTCCCAAAAATGGAATTTTATTGAATATTTGAAAAATTCACCAGTCCTATGTTTGCGGCGGTCTGTTGGGGATTAGTTGGCGTGTGGGGTAATGTTGAACTCAATTTTCAACCATCACCACCACCACCAATCAATTCAAATATGAAATTTAATGGGCAAAGGTAGAGGTTAAGTGGAATCGAGGGGTGTGTAATAAAAAAGAAATATCAAGATTATTTTGGAATGTAAAGGGTGGTCAAATTTTAAGGGCCGATGTTGATTTTGAATAAAACACAAATTATTTAGGAAATTATAGTTATTTCTTTTTATTATGATAATCTTGGTATGGGTTAATTATGTATGGAACATAATTAACCTCGGCTGCACACCTCCATCCGATGGTCCAAATTTTCGATGACGCTGTGGCATAATTGAGGTTCTATGCCGTTAATGTGCCGAATTATCTCATCCTTAAGATCTTGAATTGTTGCTGGCTTATCGACGAAATTTTTTTCTTTCAAATAACCCCAAAGAAAGAAGTCAAATCACATGATATTGGCGGCCAATTGACATCGCCACGACGAGAGATAACACGTCCATTAAATTTGTTGTTGGCATAAGAGCCATTGTTTCGTTAGCTGTGTGGCAAGTGGCACCGTCCTGTTGAAACCACATATTGTCCACATCCACATCTTCCAATTCAGGCCATAAAAACTTCGTTATCATCTCACGATAGCGAACACCATTCACAGTAACTGCCTGACCGGCCTTATTTCGAAGAAGTATGGCCCGATGACGTCGCCAGCCCATAAGCCGCACCAAACGAACTGGGCGAGCATGCACATACAGAGAATGAAGCCGAGGCTAATTTGGCGGCGGCGGCGGCTGCGGCGGCGGCTGCGGCTGCGGCTGCCATGGAAAATTACAGATCGGCGGCGGCGGCTTGATGGCTTAGTCGACATAAAATTGACATACGGCGGCTCTGTGATAGTCATTTTTACATTTAAAATAATATTTGAAAAGTTAAGCTCTGCTATATATTCATAAATAATGGATGTTTTTAGGTTAATTGTAAGATATTGTGAAGTGAAACAAGTAACAGCGCTAAGTTCGGCCATGCTGAATCTTATATACCCTCCAGCATGAATTGTATTCAATTCTATTACTAAAAGTTTTTTGGATATGGAGCAAGTCATGGAACGATCTTTTTGTTTAAACAATTTATTGAAAAAACGAACGCTACAATTTTTAGCCAAATTTTAGGCCTCTTTAGCCAAACTTTTGATTTGTGTAAATTTCATTGGCATGAATTCTTATCAAAATATAAGTAGAATACAAACTGAAAAGTTTCAGCAAAATGGCTTTAAGTATGTGGTGTTTATGGCTTAAGGAAGCCTGTTTGGGAGCGACATCTACAGGTGGACTATAAACAAATATGAACCGATTTGAAAAAAAATTTACTGTGATGAAATCTTGCCAAAGTAAAATAAAAAATTGAGGGATTCAGTTAAAATGCTTAGAAATACGTATATTGGCTTAAATACGTATATTTTGGAGCGGCCTCTATAGGGTGACTATAACAAAATATGAAATATGAATGTAAAATTTTTGTTGTGATGAATTTTTGTCAAAATAGAATACAAACTACAAAGTTTCAGCTAAATTGCTTTAAAAATGTGGCTCAAAAACCATAATTTGGAGCGACCTCTGTAGGGGTCTATATAAAAACATTGACCAATATGGCCTATTTGCAATCCCAAATGACCTGCAACTATAAGAAGACTTTATACCAAATTTGATTGACCTAGCTCTATTATTGTAGCGTAATTTCAACAGATAGACAGACGGACATGACTAAATCGTTTTAGAATTTCACGACGATCAATAATATATATACTTTGTAGGGTCGCAGATCATATTTCAATTATTTCCTATGGTGGCGGGTATAGAAATTATCGATTTCCATACAATGATAAGTCATAAAATTGACGCTAGGCGGCTCTATGATATACTCGATTTTCAAAGTATGCTAAGTTGAAACCGATTGTTTTCAGGAGAGGAGAATCGTCGTTTAAGTGAAATTTAAAATTTGTGTAGAATTACTTTGTAATTTGTTTTGAGCTTAACTTCATTGAATTGATGGATTTGACTGAAGACATTTTAGAATATTTAGAATTTAGAAATGCAATCTCCAGTATAACGTACCAAATCGTCTTAGCATTCTTTACAATGGAGGTATTAATTTATATGCAGTATTACAATTCTGTAATACTCCATTGCCATTTTTTCGGAAAATATTTGTGTAGGTAATCTAATAATAAATAATAAATCTTATTATTTCCTTTAAAAAATATTTTTTTAATTATTTTTCTATTACTATCAATATTCTCATTTTTAATACATGTTAAGCTCCCTCTTGTGACAATAAACGAATCAAAACGAAAATCTCTTTCCATATCGTCCCGCAATTATTTGTCGTTTCGAGAAAATCATATTTGAACTTTTTGTGATATTGAAACTCGATATCGGCACGTAGGCTTTTATTAATGAACAATCAATTTCCAACGCCCAATTTGTGGAAGTAGAATTTTCCGAAATTTTTACTAGATATACATCCAATTGCGTAGATTATTAAAATGTGTTTATGTGTATACACTATTCTTCTATTGAGGGGACGATATATATGTTACATAGTTATTTGCTTATCACAAATGTAAATTGTATCTATCCATATTTTAAAGTTTTTCTATGGAACGGCGGCCGTGGTTCAGCCGATTTTAGCCGCAAAGATCGGCGGCGGCTTCGGCTGGAGAAAAAAAGGTCGGCGGCGGCTAAAATCGGCGGCTCGGCTCGGCGGCTTCATACTCTGTACACAGGTGTTCTCACATTTCCTACAGACCCGGTTTGCTGAAATTTGCGCACAATTCTCCCGATTGTGGACACATTTGGTCGATTATGCTGATCAAAAAAACATCACGAAGTGCACGAAATGCATTTTGATTTGAACGTCAAAACTTAAAAAACGCTTAAAAAACTTTTTACGCGTAGCTCGTTTGTTTCGTCTGAAATTGGGAAATGTCAAATGAAATGCAGAAAAAACTTGACGTTTAGGTGTGGTTCACATTCAACATCTGCCCTTACAATTTAACCACCCATTAGTTCACACAACCCGATAATTTTAGCGTAGTAGTTCACCATGTCTTTTTCTTCACCCGATCGTTCTCCCTTCCCAGCTATTATGTGTAGTTTCCATTTTTATGTCATCAATCCCTTTAATAGCGGCTGATTTTAACTTGATCTACTGATCTACTGAACAAAATGAGCTGTTGAATAAAAATGAGCTAACGCTGGAGAGCTGGTGAACTAAAGAGCTGGTGAACTAAAGAGCTGATGAACTAAAGAGCTGGTGAACTCAATGAACGAACTAGTTCACTCAATTGAACTGAACTAAAATGAGCGATCACTTAAAATAACTAAAGTGCCCAAACTCTACTTTCGTAGCAATTGTCTATATACATAGTTATAATGCGAAAGTCAACGCAAACGATAAGTCGAAAGAAAAAACGTATGCGTTTTGATACAAATTTGGGTTTCTCTATCTCGAACGAACTGTCATCTGCAGGAACTAAACGTCAAAAAACAGTCACTTGTTATTTTGTGTGTCACTCAAAGAAAAAATACATTTTATTGACTGCCGCCGCCTGCTTCAAAAAGTGAAAAAACGTACTGAAAAAATGCTAAGTGTATATGAATGTATCGTTATTTAATTAATATCTAAAGTTGGCAAATGCCAACTAAATATTTAAAAATATACATATGTACATATTTCATCATACAGAAGTGAACATAGCAACAGCTCTGCATCTCGCTGATGGACAATATGACCATTAGTTTAGCATGTGTAGCGCTTTTTACAACCAAAACAAGAAATCACCCAGGACAACGGCATTCGATATCGAGTTTTTTGTTATCATTAAAAGAGTATAACTTCTGTCGAATTCGAGTAGATTGTTTAAATACATTCTTATATAGCTTATCTGGATCGTTTTTAAGTAATTCCAATCTACACCTTTTCTTATTAATAAAAATTAAAATGGCTTTTCGATCGAAATGATTTGGGCACCTGGTGATTGGTGTTTTGGGTGATTTCTCGTTTTGGATGTGGACATCGCTACGCATCTGAGCAGAATTGGAAATATTTTGTTCGAATTTACGAAATTGTTTATATGGCAATTATGTATATTATTTTCTACTTCGTAAATTGCTTACGTTATAGATGTAAGGCCAGGCGAACGAACCATAGATAAACAAAATTCCTGACGAAAGTGAGTCAGTATTCTTTTCTAAAAAAAGGTGTTGCCCTGACAAAGAGCAGAATTTTAATAATGTCAAAAATGCAAAATATAATTTAATTTAAAAAATTGATAAATTAACGAATATTTTTGGGGATTGAAGCCCTAAGTCGGTTTACCCGACTAAACTTTCTTACTTGTTCCTTTTTACATTTAATTTATATTTTGTCAAATATTCCTTCATATTATCTTTAACATTATACCGGCTATATCACATAATTCTTTACAGTTAGGTCGATTTTAATGAAGTATTTTGTAAGTGTATCTTTTTAATCACAATATATGGTCGATAGTATTGAAGTTCCTTTATTATTATCACTTTTACGGCAATTGTTTAAACTGTTCTCTCCCAAAAATCTAAATCAACAACCTTTCATTTGCATACCACACTTCATGTGTAAACCATATTTCATATGTCAGTACATACGAAAAAAAAACAACAAAAAATTACACAAACTTCCTTCCCTTGTTGTCAGGATTATTTGATTGTTGTTTGCTGAATAGTTGTTGTTTTGATATGTTATTGCTGCCGTCGTGTTTCGATGTGAATTTATTGCTGACTTGATTTCCAACTCTATTAAATTCAAATTGAAAATTCAATTTCAATGGCAAATTTTTGCTGTACGCGAGCCTTAATAGACTCCCACAAAAATGCAGCAAAAAAAAAAACAAACAGAAAACGGATAAAGTAAAATTCCAAAAAGAAATGCATTGGCCAAATATTTGGTGCGGATAAAGTTTTTTGCCTTGTTTTTCCTTGGCCGGCATAGAAACGAGAAATGTAATTTTAAACTTTTGTTTTTTTTTTGTTCTGTTCTCGAAACGAAAGTTCAATCAAATATTTGTAGGAAGTCGATTTTTCTCTTTTACAATTAATTTGGCGGAAGAGGGAAAAGGAGAAAGGAATAAGGAATAATAAAACCAGAGCAACAAGATTTCCTACACTAAAAAAAATATTTCCCAGACAAAGGCATTGATTTGGCAACAACGGCAATAGAAAATTAATGCCGATTTTTTTCTGCAAAAAAGTGCAACATTTCCGTTGCCCTTTCCCGAAAGCTGGAGTTTTATACAGGGTTTCCAATAAGAGTGATATGATTTCTTTGAAAAAAATCACACTATTGTTAAGGAATTTAAAAAGTTTTTTATTTAATGTGAATTACAATCAATACAATTAAGTTCTAAATAAAACGTCATTCAATTGGCCTCCACGACTACTTCTGCAGGAACGAATTCGATGAACCCAATTTTCGAGCACTTTTTCCACTAAATCAAGTTGTATTTCATGAATGGCACGTTCACTATTGACTTGTAAAGCTTGAAGAGAGTCTGGTTTATTTCGAAATACCAATGACTTCAAATAACCACACAAGAAATAGTCTAATGGTGTTAAACCACAATTTCTTGAAATAATCGAATCTCCAAATTTTTCTCGCAACAATTCAATTGTTTCATTTGCTGTGTGGCACGTATCCACAATCGGTCAATGGCAAAAAGATAGCTCTAACGAGAGCTAAAATATTGCTCATGGGTGACAAGGTCGTAAAAAAAAATGGACTTAGCGCACGAAATGTTGCAATTGGAGAACGATTATTTTGATAATAAAACTGAAGATAATATATATATTATTATCCTTTTGTGGTTAAAGTTTATTCATATTCCTAATACAATAGTTTACACTGTCAAGAAAAGAAATGACAAAATTGGAACATGTAGGGGGCGCTGCTCTAGAATAATGTACAAATTATCTGCAGGTACTCTAGCAGAATAATGTGATCTGGAGCAGCTATTTTAACAGAAAATATTGTATATGCCAATTTTTATAGTAGTAGTAATACTTAAGCCCTTTGACAAATCAAACATTAAGCAGAGTATTGTAGGGTACCCAAAAAATGGAATGGATAAACACCAGATTTAACCGTTCAATATAACCTTCCTTTACGTCATGCAATAAGTCAACTTCTCCAGGTTTTAATTTTACCTGAGTTTGCGTTTCACTTCATTTATGGATTTTTTTTTGCATATTTTCACGACAACTCTGTTTATGATTTTTTAACCCCCTTGGTTTTTGTAGAACTTGTGCACAACAAAATAAAGTGTTTGCACATCGATATTTAAACCTCACTTGAGCTTTGCTTCATTGCTCATTGGAGTGCTTGGCAGGAAGATGCGTATCGGCTGCATATGGGCTGGGTGGATGATGGACTCATCCCATCAACATCCCTTTGTTTATTTTTAAATGCCGAGAAAGCAAATGCTACAGCAGAAGCTGTAGCTAAAGCTCTAGCAAAAGCAACCGAATCATTCCGCATTACAAAACGACATTGAAATTTCCATTCGACTGATTTAATGAGCGATCAAGAAAATTTATAATGAACGAATGATGAATGGATGGAAGGATGCAACGTCGTCATCATCAACACCACCGTCAATGTCGTCGCTGTCGTTGAATAAAATATGATGTAAACAATAGAAATAATATCAGAAATTCTTGACGGGACATATACACAAGATTTAGGGCGGTCGTCGAGAATTTTTGCTGGAGACAGAGAAAAACGAGATGAATAGAAATTACAAGAATTTGCATGATTTGCCCAAGTAAATACAATTTATTCTACTCCAAAGAGTATGCAAATAAATCTTAAAGTATTTGCTGTTGATTCGTCGTTATTTATTTGTTTGAAGATTGTTTTTAAAAAGTTAGACAAATAATTGCAACAATGTGGCAGGGAGGGAAAAGGAAATGAGGAAAAAATTCTTATTTTTTCACAAATACTTCTTTATTTAAAAAATCGCTCTTATGTAAATGTATGAATCGGCACTACTTTGGTTCAAAAGTTGCATTTACAATTACTAAAAATCTTCTACAAAAAACAAAGAAAAATCGTGCCGATTCCCAAATTTACACCATAGGTACAATACATATTGACCATTTTTCAGGGAAAAAATATATCGATTCTGAGATATCGTTATTTACATTTCGGCTTCTTGAAAAGTGAACAAAGAAATGTTTAATTTTAAAGTTGAGCGCCCCAGTAGGTGAGTTGGTAGCGTACTCGCCTATGGGTTCGGGGGTCGTGGGTTCGATTCCCACCAGAGGCTCTGGTCTGTCGCTGCAAAATTCAGCCATATGGTCTTTGTAACCCGGCCTTTCCCTGGACCTTAAAATTAGAATATAAATTTACTTTGTATTGTAATTCATATAAATAAATAAATAAAATAAAAATAATTTTAAAGTTAGTATATTTTGTTGATGTTAATTGTTGGTCCGTGCTTTTGTTATTCCGTCAGGATTTATTCGTTTTACGACCATATGCTTCAGTTACTTTCTGTCTATTGCAAAAATGTAATAGAAACAAATACAAAAATTGGTTAAGATTTTTAATTGCTTGGTAGATTGACTGCAGTTTCGATAGACACCACGCTATCATCTTCAGAAATCATTCATAACAGGTTTTCCAATAGGGATGATATGATTTTGAAGTGACGTTTCGGTCATTTGTAATATGTCTTGATCAGTCCTTTGTTCTTCATTGTATTCAGTAGTGTTTACAATTTCATCATGGAGAGATATACGCAAAAATAACGTTTACAAATTATTCAGTTTTATTATCAAAATAATCGTTCTCCAATTGCAACTTTTCGTGCGCTAATAATTTTTTTTTAAATCCAAAAGAAAACACTTTCCAGTCCACCTACGACTTTGACACCCATGCCATTGACCGATCCGACGTACCGTTAAGGAGCTAGAGCAAAAATAAACGTTTCGGTCATTTGTAATATGTCATGATCTGTCATTTGTTTTTCATTGTATTCAGTAGTGTTTACAATTTCATCATGGAGAGATATTCGCAAGAACAACGTTTACAAATTATTCAGTTTTATTATCAAAATAATCGTTCTCCAATTGAAACTTTTCGTGCGAGAAGTAAATTTTTTTTAAATTCAAAAAGCAAAAAGCAATATTTTAGCTCTCGTTAAGAGCTATCTTTTTGCCATTGACCGATTCTCGATCCGACGTACCGTTAAGGAGCTACAGCAAAAATAAACTTTCCGTTCACATTTGAAAATGATGCTAAGTCAATTTTTTATAAAATAAAAAAAAACACTTTCCAGTCGACCTACGACCGTGACACCCATGAGCAATATTTTAGCTCTCGTTAAGAGCTATCTTTTTGCCCTTGACCGATTGTGGATACGTGCCACACAGCAAATGAAACAATTGAATTGTAGCGAGAAAAGTTTGAAGATTCGATTATTTCAAGAAATTGTAATATTGAATGGCCTCCAAGAAGTTGTGATTTAACACCATTAGACTATTTCTTGTGCGGTTATTTGAAGTCATTGGTCTGCCGAAATAAACCAGACTCTCTTCAAGCTTTACAAGTCAATATTGAACGTGCAATTCATGCAAAAGAAGTCGTGGAGGCCATTTGAATGCCGTTTTATTCAGAAATTAATTGTATCGATTGTACTTCACATAAAATAAAAAACCTTTGAATTTCCTTAACAATAAGTGTGTTTTTTTCCAAAGTAATCATATCACTCTTATTGGAAAACCCTTTACAGTAATGTATGACTTTTAACTTAACTTAAGTCAGCTAGAAATACTTATGGAAGCATTAAATTGAATTTAACAAGAACTACTAACCAAAATCGTATTTTGCCGAACTAAGTCGTCATACTTAATTTGATTACTTTGTCTCACATTTTTCTGGACTAAGTCCTGCTCTAGAAAACTTCGACGAAATATAATTTTACTGAAAACATCTTAGAAATTTTATTGAAAATATCAAAGAAATTTAAATTTTATTAAAAATTTCATAGGAATTGATATTTGTTTGAACATTTATAGAAATTGCTATTTTATAGAAAATTGCATCCGATTGAACTTTTATAATCATGTCCTTCAAAATTGACGACATGGTATTTTCTAGATCTTTCCTAAAATAATATTTTCTTGCACATTTCTTAAAAATCAAATTTTTGCAGAAAAACTATGCCAAATTTAATAATTTTATGAAATTTTTTCACAATAGCATTTTTCTATAAAATTCCATCAAAATTGTATTTTTCTCAAAATGTTTTTATTTATAGAAATTTTCAGCAAAATATGATAGAAATCGATCATTTATTGATAAACTATATCAAATTTGATTTCTTTAAAGAATTACGCACAAAACTGCAAAAAAACTACAAACAATTCTTTGAGAAATGATTTTTTTTATAAAATTTCTTCAAAAAATTTCTAGAAAATTTCGTCACGACTGTTTTTTTAATATTTCGAAAACACTATTTAATATTTTTTTTCGTGAAAATTATGTCAAAATTTTATTTGTCTACACAATATTTTCAACATTTAATTTTTTTAAACAATTTCGATGATTTTGTATTTTTTAGAGTTTCTTCGAAAGTCATATTGAAAGACATTTTATAGAATATTTTCTTGGTAGGCCTTTAATCGAAAGTCATATTGAATGAATTTTTTTAGAACATTTTCCTTGTAAGCCTTTAATCAGGAGTCATCGTCATTCAAACGACTCATGAACCTTTAATCCGTTCATTCAATGGCTCTTAATCCGCTCATCGACCAATGAAATTTCAACAAAATGTTCTAGAAAAAATTAATTTCAAAAAATTTTGTGAATAGATTCAATTTTAACAATTTGAAATTGTAAATAAGAAAAATTTGATTTCTATAAAATTTATTAGAAAAATAAAAATTTGAAAGAATTTTCAAAAAATTACAATTTGAAGGAATTTACAAAAATTTAAAGAATTTTTGTAGAATAATTAAGTTATGATGAAATATTCTATACAATTTTCATTAATATTTCTAGCAAAAATAATTTTGCAAAATTCTGTAGACAAATGAAAAATTTTAAAGAAATAACATTTTCTAAAAATATGCTATTTCAACGGAATTTTGTCGACCAAGTGCAATTTCTAGGAAATTTTCAAGAAAAATTACAATTTTAACGAAATTTTATTTTGTTAGCAGTCATATTAAAAAATAAATATAATTTACGATAATTATTTTGTGGATTGTTTATGGTTGGAAGGTTTGGGATGGCCTAGCGTGGACCGATGAGGTAAATTTGGTTTATGCAGAATTTGGAATATTTTGGTACAAACTTGCAAACTGCAGATAAATCAAATGGAATATCAGGTCTCCATTGCATAAAGAAGGAAATTAGAGAGTGAACTCAAACAAAAACATGAATCGATATGTTTCTTTTTTGCTGTGAAAAATTATTTTCGTAAAAAAAACCCCACACCACTATAACATTTACATTTAGTATGTCTCCTCTGAATCTGTAAGCCAAATCGGACGAAACATTTATATGGGAGATATAACAAAATCTGAACAGATTTTTTTTAAATTGAGCAAAGTTGGTCCTTGGATCAAGAAAATCTATCATGCTAAAAAAAAACGATTGTTTTTAAACTACAGCTTCTATAGGGATAAAAGGAACAAATCGGACGAAACATATACATATATGGGAGATATATAAATCTGACCAGATTTTCTTCAAATTGAGCAATGTTGGTCCAATGATCAAGAAATTCTACCATGCAAAATTTCAAAACAATTGGATGTAAAATACAGCTTCTATAAGACTAAAGGGTTAAATCGGACCAAAGATATATATGGGAGCTATATCTAAATCTGAACCGATTTCAACCAAATTCAATAGGGCTCTTTCTAGTTGCGAAAGACTCCAAACCGCATATTTTCATATAAACTTTGAAAATAGCGAATCTCTTTTTGAAGCCACTCCATTGTACATTATAGCTTCTAGAACTTAAAGAAATCAATTCGGTCAGTACAGTTATATGTGGAATATATCCAAATATGAACCGATTCAGTGCGTTTTCGGTATATTAATTATAGGTCTATCGTACTTATATTATATGCGATACATTCAGAGTTCTGAATATGAAACAATATGAATTATATTTTTACTTCTCAACTTACCAAAATATGTTCCAAACTCGCTGTCTGACTCACCTGAAATTAAAAAGGAAAAAAATAAATGTTATTACAAATTGAAAGATTGTATTCTGTTAATAAAATATAAGTAATAAATATGAAAAACTTTGAAATTTAAAATTTCATAGATAAGTCTATTTTCATCTTTATTAGACGATTTGATTAGTTAAAAATATCTTCAAAAAGAGACAAATATACATATATCAGAGTAAAATATTATAGTATATTTTTATTTTCTTCTTTCATAACTTCAAACTTTAATAACATACGGCAAAACTGTATAGTTTTTAATTTTATTTTTTGCTTAAAAAATTTATAAAATGTTGATTAATGGTAAAATAAAAAATGGCATTTATTTTTTGAAAAAAAAAATGTTTCCAAAATTTTGTAGGGATTTTAAATTTTAAAAAAATAAAAAAAATGCTTTTTTAATTTTACGAGAGGAAAAATGTCAAAAATTGCCAATGCTGCACTAGTTTTTCTACCACAACATTTACAAATATTGCGTCCCCTAAAATACAATTAATGTTTTGGATTTGTGATATTCTGGTGCGTATTCTGTGTGAATTTGAAATCGAAAGGGTAGGAAATTTTTTTTTAAAAAAAGAAAAAAAATTTTGGTGCAGTTAACAAATCAACCAAAAAAACCCCGTTATGTTCTCTTTCAAATGACGTAAACTTTGCAAAAATCGGTTCAACAATTCAAAAGCAATTAATAATTTCGTAAAACCAAAAAATTATTTTTTAAAATTTTTTTCAAATGTAAAATAAATGTAAATGGTAGCGATGTCTTATTTAACCATTTATAAATTTTGTGAGCAAAAATAAAATTCATAGGTTAATATAAACAAGTAAAAGCGTTAAGTTCGGCCATGCCGAATCTTATATACCCTCCACCATGGATAGCATGTGACCTCACAAAATAACTCAAACCTAAAGAAAATAACACCGAAAACACAAAAAATATTGTAGATGAGAACAGTAGGAATCACAACAAGTTAGATGCTATATATGGGAGCTATATCTAAATATGGACCGATATGGCCCATTTGCAATCCCAAACAACCTGCAACTATAAGAAGTACTTGTACCAAATTTGATCAACCTAGCTCTATTATTGCGGACTGTAGCGTGATTACCACAGACGGACGGACATGGCTAAATCGTCTTAGAATTTTACGACGATTAAGAATATATATACTTTATGGGGTCTGAGATCAATATTTAGAGGTGTTACAAATGGTGGAGGGTATAAAAATTCTGACCATATGGGGGTAATTTTCTTAATTTTGTTCTTCTGGAATACAATATATTTACTGTATTTTATATAAAATGCTAAGCAATTTACAAGATTTGAGACAAAACAACACAAATATTGCAAAGTTAAAATTGTTCCGCTTTAAAGTCGGCAACACGGGGCAGTGTTGCATAAAATTGTATGAAAACAAGTAAGAAAGTTCAGTGGGCGAAAACGACTCAAGAATCCACCACCTTCAGTTTCAAATAATATTCGTAAATTTATTAATTTTTTTGTTTTAAATAAATTGTTATTAATTTAAATAGCATTTAATGACTTTAAGTAGGTACTGGTATTAAAGCTGTTAACTTTTGGTGCAAAATGGTTCATTTGTGTACCAAAGGGGCATGCGAATAACGCCCATTTTTCTTGAGATGTTAGCGACTGGTAAAATAATACAATGTGTGGAATATCAGAAGATTCGAGTAAGCAGTATAGAAGTTATTAAAGAATCAATATTTCACTAAATGTTAACCCTTTGTGGGGGAGGTAGTAGAAGGAGTGGACCAATATGGCCCGAACTTAGCCGGAGATGGAGAAAAATATTACCGCATACCAAAGTTGAAGTCAATCGGTTAATCCTTTCGAGAGTGCGCACCAGCCATCCAGCAGACAGACAAACAGACGGATGGACGGTCATTGCTCAAATGACTTAAACTGACCCAAATCGAATTTCCGCCAAACATACTTGGGGTCTTGGGTCACTCCTTCGATGTCTTAAACTTTTGGCCCGTAGCAAATGATATATACCCTCCTCTATAAGGTAAGGGGATACAACAATAAGCGAGGAAGCCATGCCCAAATGTGTACGTGTATATGTATTTATTATTTCTTAAGACTTTTAATAAAACATCTGCAATAGTCATATTGAACTTAAATTATATAAATAATAAAAGTTTTTAAGTACAAAATTTTCAATGTAATTTGACTTTTTCAGCTTAAATGAATTTCATCTCCAGTTACAATTTATTTCATTTTCCTTTTCCACTCTGTATATGCCACAAAATCGTATTTTTACAAATATTTATTTATGGGGGTTTATCAGACACAACAAAACAAATGGAGAAACAAACAAACAACCAATAACAACAGCAATAAGAGTAATATATTTGTCTGACAGCTTAATAGAATTTTATTGAATTTTCAACAGTTAAGTCAACAAAAGAGAACATTAGAGATAAGAATAACCATTAAATGGTTTGAATACATATTTGCTTTAAAAACTCCCCAAAGTATGCTATAAATTGTGGAAAATTCGAGCAGTTTAAAGTATGCTATGAGTAAATAAAAATCTTTAGAAAAATGAATTACAAAATAAAGTATTAAATAGAATAATATTGGTTTCGAAGAAAAGTAAAACATAAATTTATAGTTTATTGAAACAGCAATTCTATTATTTTCTAAACTAAATACATAAACCTTTTTTTTATGGATTATAGGAAGTTTTTCTTTTGTAATCTTGTATCGCAGTTAATATTATGGAAATTGTGGACATTGTATGCTTTTATACAAATATCGCGTGTTTGGTTTTTAATTATAGGTCTCACCTAACACTCATGTACGAATGTACAATAATTTCAGTTTAGTTCTTGAGTGACTACATATTTTTTTGTGCTCTGTCGTTTTCAAACATGTCATATTTGCGAATAACAGCTAATCACATTTATGAGTCCAACAAATGCCATATAAGTGACTGAATGCACCTGGAATGCCGGATGGCGTCATCGAGCAGAACACGAAGACATGCGTGCACATGTTTGTCTCCGATATAGATGTCTAGACGTCATTTAAGCCACGGCAAGAAGTTATTGTTATAAGTAGCAAGTGAGCGCAATGGTTAGGCTCTTAACGTCTACCGTTTCAAATTGCTAATAGGCTTAAATGGCTCCAACAGAAGAAAGACGGACGGGAGTAAAATAAGAAAATTGAATTTGTTTTTGCGTGTATGCGGTATAATGCTCCGTAATGTATGCTTTATGGTTTTAAAGACGTTAAGCCTAGAAGTATGCAATTACAGCAAAATGATTAAAATGTTAAATATCTGAAGATTTAGCTGCAAAGTTAGAAACAGTTGGAAAAATATTAAATTTAAAAATATTCAAGCAAATAAATGTATTATATATTCTAGGGATGTTTTCATCGGAACATCCAATAAGATTCTACAACATTAAATAAAATTCTTCAATTGCCCATAAAAAATTCCATTTAGTTTTATTTGACCTTTAAATTCTTATCAATACTAGAAAATGCCCTCTAAACCATCATAGATTTAAATGCAATTTATTTAACATCATCTCTTTCTGGTCAAGACTTTTAATCCTTTTGGGGATTATAAATTGAGAACCAGTAAACCTTTTGCTTTTCATTTCAATTTGCTTTTCATTTCAAACAACAAATAAAAATTGAGTGAATTTCCAAGAGAGGAAAAAATGAGATTGTTTTTCAACAATCATCGATAAAAGCAAATACGGCACATAGCTCCACTAAAAAGGATTTCAGCGTTTGGGAGCAAAAAAGGAGTATCTTGTTTATTTTCAACAGAAAGCAATCCCAAGTGGAAATTATCCTCAAATTGGGAACGATAGGAAAAAGAACAAATATTATACATTAAAAAAATTGTTCTTTGTTACCGATATAAAGAAATGTTTCATTATTTCTCAGTTAAACAAACTTTACTTTAAAACAAAGAAATAATTTTTTAATATACGAAACAAGTTTCGATGTAATAATAAAATACCTTCTTATTCACCGAAACGCGTCTCCAATTTTAAGAACACAAATTTTTTAGGAATTTTTGTCCATTGTTGGGAACTTAAGGAATTTATTTTTCAAAACACTTCTCTTCTTGGTTTTAGAGTTTTTAATAAAAATATTAATTAAAATATAATAAATAAATAAAATAAATAAAATATATAAAATAAATAAAATAAATAAAATAAATAAAATAAATAAAATAAATAAAATAAATAAAATAAATAAAATAAATAAAATAAATAAAATAAATAAAATAAATAAAATAAATAAAATAAATAAAATAAATAAAATAAATAAAATAAATAAAATAAATAAAATAAATAAAATAAATAAAATAAATAAAATAAATAAAATAAATAAAATAAATAAAATAAATAAAATAAATAAAATAAATAAAATAAATAAAATAAATAAAATAAATAAAATAAATAAAATAAATAAAATAAATAAAATAAATAAAATAAATAAAATAAATAAAATAAATAAAATAAATAAAATAAATAAAATAAATAAAATAAATAAAATAAATAAAATAAATAAAATAAATAAAATAAATAAAATAAATAAAATAAATAAAATAAATAAAATAAATAAAATAAATAAAATAAATAAAATAAATAAAATAAATAAAATAAATAAAATAAATAAAATAAATAAAATAAATAAAATAAATAAAATAAATAAAATAAATAAAATAAATAAAATAAATAAAATAAATAAAATAAATAAAACAAATAAAATAAATAAAATAAATAAAATAAATAAAATAAATAAAACAAATAAAATAAATAAAATAAATAAAATAAATAAAATAAATAAAATAAATAAAATAAATAAAATAAATAAAATAAATAAAATAAATAAAATAAATAAAATAAATAAAATAAATAAAATAAATAAAATAAATAAAATAAATAAAATAAATAAAATAAATAAAATAAATAAAATAAATAAAATAAATAAAATAAATAAAATAAATAAAATAAATAAAATAAATAAAATAAATAAAATAAATAAAATAAATAAAATAAATAAAATAAATAAAATAAATAAAATAAATAAAATAAATAAAATAAATAAAATAAATAAAATAAATAAAATAAATAAAATAAATAAAATAAATAAAATAAATAAAATAAATAAAATAAATAAAATAAATAAAATAAATAAAATAAATAAAATAAATAAAATAAATAAAATAAATAAAATAAATAAAATAAATAAAATAAATAAAATAAATAAAATAAATAAAATAAATAAAATAAATAAAATAAATAAAATAAATAAAATAAATAAAATAAATAAAATAAATAAAATAAATAAAATAAATAAAATAAATAAAATAAATAAAATAAATAAAATAAATAAAATAAATAAAATAAATAAAATAAATAAAATAAATAAAATAAATAAAATAAATAAAATAAATAAAATAAATAAAATAAATAAAATAAATAAAATAAATAAAATAAATAAAATAAATAAAATAAATAAAATAAATAAAATAAATAAAATAAATAAAATAAATAAAATAAATAAAATAAATAAAATAAATAAAATAAATAAAATAAATAAAATAAATAAAATAAATAAAATAAATAAAATAAATAAAATAAATAAAATAAATAAAATAAATAAAATAAATAAAATAAATAAAATAAATAAAATAAATAAAATAAATAAAATAAATAAAATAAATTAAATAAATTAAATAAATTAAATAAATTAAATAAATTAAATAAATTAAATAAATAAAATAAATAAAATAAATAAAATAAATAAAATAAATAAAATAAATAAAATAAATAAAATAAATAAAATAAATTAAATAAATAAAATAAATTAAATAAATTAAATAAATAAAATAAATAAAATAAATAAAATAAATAAAATAAATAAAATAAATAAAATAAATAAAATAAATAAAATAAATAAAATAAATAAAATAAATAAAATAAATAAAATAAATAAAATAAATAAAATAAATAAAATAAATAAAATAAATAAAATAAATAAAATAAATAAAATAAATAAAATAAATAAAATAAATAAAATAAATAAAATAAATAAAATAAATAAAATAAATAAAATAAATAAAATAAATAAAATAAATAAAATAAATAAAATAAATAAAATAAATAAAATAAATAAAATAAATAAAATAAATAAAATAAATAAAATAAATAAAATAAATAAAATAAATAAAATAAATAAAATAAATAAAATAAATAAAATAAATAAAATAAATAAAATAAATAAAATAAATAAAATAAATAAAATAAATAAAATAAATAAAATAAATAAAATAAATAAAATAAATAAAATAAATAAAATAAATAAAATAAATAAAATAAATAAAATAAATAAAATAAACAAAATAAACAAAATAAATAAAATAAATAAAATAAATAAAATAAATAAAATAAATAAAATAAATAAAATAAATAAAATAAATAAAATAAATAAAATAAATAAAATAAATAAAATAAATAAAATAAATAAAATAAATAAAATAAATAAAATAAATAAAATAAATAAAATAAATAAAATAAATAAAATAAATAAAATAAATAAAATAAATAAAATAAATAAAATAAATAAAATAAATAAAATAAATAAAATAAATAAAATAAATAAAATAAATAAAATAAATAAAATAAATAAAATAAATAAAATAAATAAAATAAATAAAATAAATAAAATAAATAAAATAAATAAAATAAATAAAATAAATAAAATAAATAAAATAAATAAAATAAATAAAATAAATAAAATAAATAAAATAAATAAAATAAATAAAATAAATAAAATAAATAAAATAAATAAAATAAATAAAATAAATAAAATAAATAAAATAAATAAAATAAATAAAATAAATAAAATAAATAAAATAAATAAAATAAATAAAATAAATAAAATAAATAAAATAAATAAAATAAATAAAATAAATAAAATAAATAAAATAAATAAAATAAATAAAATAAATAAAATAAATAAAATAAATAAAATAAATAAAATAAATAAAATAAATAAAATAAATAAAATAAATAAAATAAATAAAATAAATAAAATAAATAAAATAAATAAAATAAATAAAATAAATAAAATAAATAAAATAAATAAAATAAATAAAATAAATAAAATAAATAAAATAAATAAAATAAATAAAATAAATAAAATAAATAAAATAAATAAAATAAATAAAATAAATAAAATAAATAAAATAAATAAAATAAATAAAATATATAAAATATATAAAATAAATAAAATAAATAAAATAAATAAAATAAATAAAATAAATAAAATAAATAAAATAAATAAAATAAATAAAATAAATAAAATAAATAAAATAAATAAAATAAATAAAATAAATAAAATAAATAAAATAAATAAAATAAATAAAATAAATAAAATAAATAAAATAAATAAAATAAATAAAATAAATAAAATAAATAAAATAAATAAAATAAATAAAATAAATAAAATAAATAAAATAAATAAAATAAATAAAATAAATAAAATAAATAAAATAAATAAAATAAATAAAATAAATAAAATAAATAAAATAAATAAAATAAATAAAACAAATAAAACAAATAAAATAAATAATATATTAGAATCGTTGAAGAATGTTTAATGAAGAAAGTTTCTTATTGAATGAACATTTTCTTTCACTGTTGAAAAGACATGAACTCCCAATAATTTTTACCTCTTTCCACTCGGAGCAGTAATTCTCTTAAGATACATCCAATATAAAAATATTCTATTTCCTTTAAAAGATAGCATCGTTTTTAAATTTATTTTCAGTTTTCCCTTTATTCCCAAATTGCTACATCATCATAAAATTGCCAAAAAAAAAAGGTACATATGTATATACACGTATGTTCCCACGAAGGTCCAGAGAACAAATAAAATATACGAAATATAATAAACATAAGGGAAATCTCTATTGAACGGACATTATTAGTATCCTTTTGTGTGTAAACACTAGTATGGCCAGATATGCTGGCAGGATACGTGTTTTATTTCGTTATTTCCGTGGATATTGTTTTACTTATTCAGACGTGAGACAATGATAAAGTTTATCCAATAGCCAATGTGTGAATAACTCCATTTTCGTTTGTCTTTCGATAGATAGATCCTGTGTGGGTGTTGTACACAGAACAGTTATACAAGGAAGAGGAAATTCCTGTTTGGCGGTTTTCCATGTAAAAAGTTGTAGTAGTAATAACAACAATGGGGACGACGAATATAAGACCGGAAAAATTTAAGGCACCACAGAAAAAAATGCCAAAAATATACTTTCATTGGGGAAATGACCAATGTAAAGACACTATCATAGACTGTTGTTTGTCCAAATATGGAATATCGTGACAAGAAAATCAAAAATAAATATATACACCTTTCTGGGTAAACTGTTTCATTTTCTTCTACTTGGTGTTTTTTGAGTATTTGATGTCCTTTGTTTGTATAGTCATAAATTGTTCACCATAAATTTTAAGTAATATGATTATACTTAATTGATTTTGATAGAAATATGATTGAAATATATTTAAGAATGCCTAGGTTAGGTTGAAGAGAGGAGACGTTTAAACGTCTCATGTCCATGGACATACACTTAAGCCAGTGGTTCGGCCTGTTGTGCGCTCCTTATTTATGATCTTTTTATACCTCACGAGTTACAGAAAATCGGTACTAGACACGAATTTTCTCAGTATCTTCCAGTCATATTCTCTGAGATGAGTCAAGTCTGGTAATATGTCGGACCCGAATTGCTGGGATCTTGCATGTGTGAAAGCCGGGCAGTGACACAGAAAAGAATGCGTAAAGGTATGTTATGAAATATATAATTAATAACAGCATCCTGGATGTATGCTTTATTTTATTACTTGTCTCAGAGCCTAAAAGTATATACCAATTATTTATAATTGTATTTTGAAAATGTTTAGCAACACAGGGACCCGAATTGCATTCATCAACTTTTATACTGGCACGCTTTATACCAAAATCTAAAGCCTGTTATTAAAATTAGTTCAATTACCTTTTAATGCCATATCGATTTGCAAATTATAACATTACATGCTAATGTTCATTGTTCTCTACTTTATCAATTTAAATCAATCACCTTAAAATCGACAACAACAACGAAAAAATACAAACTACTAATCTAAAATTTATACGAAAACGCCATTCACTTCGCCATCACAATGGCGTCAACATGAATCAAAATCAAATGGAAAAAATTACCTTCAAAATATTGAGGCAATACAACGCGACGGACGATGACTTTATGTGGCAAGAGAGTGTGCAACATTATTGCATGATATGACATGACATAGCAATGGTTTGGTCTGGCAACCTGTTCCACAGCGCAATTCACGGCGATGACTTCAATCCGTATCGAATTGAGTGAGCAGCGGCAGCGACCAGGTGCTCGCCGTGCAGAAGTTACAAATCGGAGTCGCTACGCGATACTCGACATGACAGTTTTGCTGACATTCACTTTGCTCGACATGAACGACTCGCGCCGTCTGGCAGTGTTCCATGGACAGACGGACCGACTAATTTTATCTCGAGCAGAAAAATGTTTGTCCCGGCCACAACAATGATAGATACCAGAAGTCGCAGCTCCAACAGTCGGGGCAATGGAAAAAATATATTGTAACCGTTACTAATGCTCTTGATATGATTCCACCAATGGCAGCAGCTACATTTAAAGATTATTTTCATATTACTCGGAGTGGTTCAGTGGCAAACGTTTAAAAGGCGAATTGTAATTTTTCGGACATGGTTTAATGTTGGCCACTGCTGCAGGATCTAAGGGGAGAGGAGCTCCGAAGAAAATTAAAAATGGTCGAATTTATTAAGTAAAAAAATTCCACTAACCTAAGAGCTAACGAAAGTTAAATTGTATTTAATTTGACAGCTATGACCGGTAGTTGGCTCTTAAACCTAGTTTATGTATTTATTGTTAATGGCCCTAAGCTGATTCTTTAAAAAATTACGGAATAATTATTTTGAAACATATTTTAAAAAATCGTACAAAATCGCTCATTTTTGATAACATGGAAAGAAAAAATATCCGCCAAATGGCCACCACGACAACGCTTACAGGACCATATCCTATTCATGAAATTTTCCATAACCAAATCACAAAGTGGCTATCTTTGAGGTCTTGAATCGGCTGTTGGCGTAGACCTTATCTTTCACGTGGCCCCAAAGGAAGAAGTCGCAAGGTGTTAAATCACAAGATCTCGGTGGCCAATTGTGATCACCTCTTCGAGAGATAACACGGTCCGGAAACTTTTCCCGTAACAGAGCAATGGTTACGTTGCTTGTGTGGCACGTAGCGCCGTCTTGTTGAAAATAAACGTTGTCCAGATCAATACCATCCAACTCCGACCATAAAAAATCATTAATCATCTCTCGATAGCGCACTCCATTCATCGTAACTGTTGATCCAACCTCATTTTCGAAAAGGTAAGGTCCAATGACCCCGCCGGACCATAAACCGCACCAAACAGTCGCAAGTTGAGGATGGAGAGGCTTCTCAACAATAACTCTTGGGTTTTCCAAGCCCCAGATGCTACAATTTTGCTTGTTGACGTAGAAATCGAGGTGGAAATGGGCCTCATCAGTTAAGATGGTTTTTTATCGTTCGTATCGTTTTATTGTTTTGATCGTTTTGTATCTTTCGATGATCGTGTATCGTTCCATTTTTAGTAACGGCTTAGTTTCTGCTTGTCAAATGTCAAAGAATAAAAGCTTCAAAAGTGACAGCTACCGAAATACCGGGTGATTCAAAATAACACCTCTTGTTGGAAAACCCTGTATTTAGAACGAAATATAAATTATTGTATGCATCCCAAGAAGTCAAAGTAGGTACCAAATAACCAATTGACTTCAAATTGTTTGCTTGTAGCAATATTTTGTACTACTTTTTTTCCACTCCTCCCTGTACCTCCCCCACAAAGCGCTAATAATATTTAATGAAATATTTTTTCTCAAATAACTTCTATACTAATTATCCGAATAAAAGAGGCGGCATTTTTTTATCTAGGTTTTATTGGTCCGTGGATCAGTTAGGACTATTTCCGCGTGGATAGTTCTAGGTAAAAAAATCCGATTGTCAAAGAGTATTACAATGTTTTTTGGTGCGAAACCAGCAAAATCTTGCCGGGAGTCAAGATTTCATGTCACGTCATTACCATTTGCATTACCTAGTAATGCTCGTTCATTACCCCAAGCATAACTTGGGGCTAATAAATAATTATTATAACGTCGTAAATAAGACATTACAGGGCTCACTTTATTTCGGTAATTATACTGAAATGTGTATTCCGAAGCTTTCCGCTTCTAATCCTCTCCACAGATAACTTAGCTTTGAGATTTCTCAGGATACTCGTAAAAGTGTCATCAATTGTTATTTATTGAATTAATGTAATAATTTCATTGATTTAATGAATACCTTCTTCAATGTCATTACAATTTTCCACTAAATAAGAATATTGAAATGTCTTACACCATTTTTTTTATTTTTTCGGAGCGATCTTCACACCTCTTATTTTCAAAAATTATATTTAGTCGCAGTACAATGGAAAAATAAAATTGCCTAAGCCGGGGTATGAACCCACGTCCTTCTGCTTGGAAGTCTAACGCACTTGCATCACACCACGAATGCTTTCTAAGCTCGTTTTTATACCTTCCGCCATAGGATGGGGGTATATTCATTTTGTCACTCCGTTTGTAACACCACTAAATATTGATCTGAGACCCCATAAAGTATGTATATTATTAATCGTAATCGTAAAATTCTAAGACGATTTAGCCCTATCCGTCCGTCCGTTGTAATCACGCTACAATCTATCATACTTTAGCGAACTTGACGCATTTACTTGTTATGTATGTGTGTCTATACAATTACACCCTCTCTCGCTCTCTAGTCTATGAACCACTACACATGTTTGATGCTGGCAGCCAAACACAACAAAAGGATTTAGTTGTTTAGTGTAAATGCGTTAGAGCGTATATGTAAATAATTCTCAACGTCTTTATGTTGACATACGGATAAGTTGTCATGATTTGGTTGCCAGAAAGCGTAAGTATATAAATGTAAATCAAAAAAATCTCGGAAAGCAGCAGAAGTCAGCTACTAAAACTGTATATGGGGAACTCAACGACAAATCGACGGTTTCATAAAAAATTCCCATTTTTTGGCGGGAGTTTTGGAAGAAATACTTCCTGAAGTGTCTCCTTTATTTTGTTCTTTGGTGTGGAACATCTATTCCGAAGCCATCAAGCCACAAGCACAGTGGCTAGAAGCGAAATTTTTTTTAAACAATTTTAAAAAATTTAGAAAAAATGTAAATAATTTTAGGCCTGCTTCCATCGAAACCTTATATGTTAGAGAATTCATTAAAGTTTCATATATAACAAAATCGCAAAAATCGGAGAGTAGAAAAAAAATGGAATTTAAGTAGTAAAATTTAAAAATCGCACACAAAAAAATTTTAATATTTTTTTCTGGAAAATACCGTAAAATACCAACATTTAAAAACAAAAGATTTTTCAAGTCGGACCATAACTTAAGAAGTTGTGACCAAAAATCCGATACACAGAGTGATATCTTAACGATTTTTTGAATATCGATAACTTCTAAACGAATTATTGGAAAAATCGCAAAAATCGGAGAGTACAAACAACTTAAAAAATGGAATTTAAATAGTAAAACTTAAGTTATGACCAAAAACCCGATACACAGAGTGATATATTAACTTTTTTATATGTCGATAACTTCTGAACAAGTTATCGAAAAAATCTCAAAAAATTCCATTAAGCGTTTCTTCAGGTGTACTAAAATATATAAAAAATGGGGAAAATCAAAACCGAAATGTTTTGAAACTGTCGATTTGTCGTGGAATTCCCCATATATATATATATATATAAAAAAAGCAAAATGAATGTCTGATTAAATGTAATAGTTTCATTTAATTTAAAGAATAGGTTGATAACTTTATCATATATTTTACTTCAGTTTAATGTTATCTTGTCATTAATTTAACGTAAAAAGTACATCCAGTTAATGAAGATTTGTAACATTATCAATGTGCTTCGAATTAATGTCAAAATAATATTAAAAGAAATTATTTTCTTCAATTGATAGAAAATTAGGCGTTCAATTATTAAACGTAATTGTCAAACGGTGGGCCATTTCAAATTTAAAGATTGAACTACCGATTACTTTGACTTATCATTTGAGTCCTTTGGACTATTTTCTGTGGGGAGCCATTAAAGATAAATGTTACGCATAGCATCCAGAGACAATTGAAGCATTGAAAAATGAAATCAAAGTTTCCATTGAAGAGATTCGACTCGAAACAATTGAAAATGAACTGACAAATTGGGTTAATCGTATGTGGTACTGCAGAGCCAATTAAATGACAAAGTTCAATCTTTCCAATAAAACCAGAAATTTGAAAAAAATATCAGTACTTTTTTTATAGCCGATTCAAATTTAAAATTCTAAATGACCAACCCTGTATATATTTTTAGCTGCCTCTCTTACATTAGCAAAGCATCTTGCGCACTTAAGTGAAAAATCCTCTAATGCAATATTCACTTAACTTCACAAATGTGCGCTTATCCGATTCACATACTTGCCTCATGTGCTCTTAAGTGAAATGTTGATGCTGATTCTGCATTTAATTGTATCATAAAATATCAAAGTCACTTCAAAAACAAACAATCGTATGAAATTCGTAATGATATGTTTCTTTGCATGTCTTCTCGATCTTTTGCGAGAAGACATGCAAAGAACGCAGCGATTTTTTAATCCGTCTTTTACTCTCACAGTGCGTTGCGTTTTTTCCCAAAAAAACAGCTAAATGTAATTTGTCGTATGAAAATGCTGGGTTGTGAAGGAAAAAATACTGGCATTAAATGAATTGTGCACTTTATCAAAATGAACGTAAACGTAATATTTTCTAATAAAAGCAAAGCAAAGTCCATAATAATTTTCCTTGTAGGTAAGGGCAAAAGGCACATAAGTGCAATGCTGCTAAGCGAAAAATAATGTATTAATGCAATTTTTAATTAAGTTCGAAATTTTCTCTAAAAAAAATTAAAAACATTTTTTTAAATAATACCGGAAAAATATGTTTATTAAATCTAAGAAACAACCCAAGCAGATCATATAAAAAATCACTGTTTGGAATCATCATTATGTTGAAAAGCGTAATCGAAATTTGGCCCTTCCGAATTGATTTCGACATCCAATTCTTTTTTAAGTATTTCATTTAAAAATAAAAATGTCAAAATGGATTACCCTATAGTTCTTTATATATTTATGAAACTTTCTTAGTGTTATGATTTTGCTATGAGGAATTATGAAGTTTATTGGTAATTATAATAAAGTTTTTCTGTAACTTTAATAACAAAGAACTGAGAGTTAGAGTTGAGAGTTTGGTCACGCGTTTAGTATAGTTGTTGCTCTTGCTTCCTTCTCTGGTAGACAGAACAAATGCTTAACAAAGACTCACGAGGATTGCAAATTTATAGAGAAATTAAGGAAATTACAAACAACATATTATATAAAGTCTTAGAATTTTGCGAAAAATGTTTGCAATCGAATATAGAAATGTTGTCCTGCTTTTTTCAGAATCAACATCGTTTTATATCATTTTAACTCCCACAGCTATTTGGCCTTACCCCTTATTTGCCATTTGTTTTAGCCTGATTTGCAAATTGTACAAAACTCATTTGGCTTTCAAATAAAAAATTATGATTTTTTCCTGTTTGCTAACAAAATTGTCTGTGCGGCCGCTGCTGTCTCAATGTAATTGCATTGCATTTTGTTTCTGTTTAATTTTCATAATTGATATTTTTACTGCCACAAAAAAAAAACACAGAAACAATGATTTTCATTTTCATTGTACCATTTTTTGCCGAACAAAATTTTATGAGAAACACAAATTTGGTTTGTAATCCAAATATTGGAGATTGTCTGGTGGTGGTGCTGCATCAGGTCCCATTATTGTTTGTTTTGCCTTTGAAGTCAAATTGTAAATGTTTTTCGACGAAAGGTTCGTTATTTTTTCAAGCGGAAATGTCAGTTTGTGTGCTTTTTCTTTTTGTAGATGGAAAGACTTGTTTGGCCTTTTTCTTGGCTAATATTAAAATTAATTTGTTCAAATTGGATAGTGATGAAAAATGGGTTAGTCTTGTCATAGTTTAGAAAGTTGAATGGTCACAGAGGAAAGTCCGATAATAATATTTTTTATAGACAATAGCTGTAAACGAAATTTGTAAAATTTTTAAAATAAAATAACTGAAATTGCTCTTTGAAATAACAGAAAAGTGCTTAGATATTTGTTTTATACCCTACACCACACTGTGGTACAGGGTATTATAACTTTGTGCATTTGTTTGTAACACCCAAAAGGAGAAGAAATAGACCCATCGTCTATTATACCGATCGACTTAGAATCACTTTCTGAGTTGATTTAGCTATGTCCGTCTGTATGTCTGTCCGTCTGTGCATGTATTCTTGTAATCAAAGTACAGGTCGCAATTATGGTCCGATCTCGATGAAACTTTACACATATCTTTTTTTTGGCCCAAGGACGATCCCTATTGAATTTGGTTAAAATCGGTTCAGATTTAGATATAGCACCCATATATATGTTAGTCCCGATTTGACATGTAGTTGTAAAAACTTTATTTTATATCCGCTCAGTATGAAATTCGGCAGAAAGAGGTTTCTTATTATATGAATGAACACTGTTAAATTTGGAAGAAATCGGTTCAGATTTAGATATAGCCCCCATATATACGTTACCCCCGATTTGATATGTAAGCGCTGTAAAAACTGTATTTTATATCCGATCAGTTCGAAATTCGGCAGAAAGAGGTTTCATATTACACGAAGGAATACTGCCAAATTCGGAGAAAATCGGTTCGGATTTAGATATAGCCCCCATATATATGTTACCCCCGATTTCACATGTAAGCGCTGTAAAAACTGTATTTTATATCCGATCAGTATGCAATTCGTCAGAAAGAGGTTTCCTATTATATGAATGAACACTTTTAAATTTGGAAGAAATCGGTTCAGATTAAGATATAGCCCCCATATATACGTTACCCCCGATTTGACACTTTGCCCATCTTTCTCAGGGTGACAGCGACAGATAATCTACTACCGGGTCAGAATTATTAATATTAACCTGTGCATTTTAGTTTTAAATAAACAATTTATAAAAATTGCTAAATAGTATTTCAAGATCTCGCTATTATATTTTTTTAAATTTTCAAAATTTTATGGGGTATTTAAACATAAAAAGATAATTTTTGCGTTTATTGAAATTTTTAATTGCTCTTGAACATTTTAAATATATATAATTTATTTTTTCAAAAATCGGTGCCTAAGTAAATTTAAGAAAATAGAAGGGGGACCAATTTATTTAAATTAAAATTTTTAAAATAAAATTTTCGAAAAAAATTATTTTATACAAAATCGAATTTTTGATTAAACGGCAAAACCGATTTTCACAAAAGTTTACTTCGTTTGAAAGAACACGATGGTAAATTTTTGAGGAATTATTTTTTTTAAAAAAAAATTTTTGTTTTTCAAAATTTTTACTCCCCTTTGATTTTTTAATTGGCGAATTTTTGTGTTTTTTTTTTAAACCTAAATCATTGTCAAAATGTCCAACGTTGCCACACCTACTTTCTGAAAGAAAAGCAGCATTTTCTTTGCCCTTTTCCAAAAACTGCACTTTTCTAACACATTTGGAAATTTGAGTTATGTTGAATTCTAGGACTACATCATTTCGACATAAAAGCTATTTGCTATTACTTCACGTCGACGGGGCAACATTTTTTCAGAAACGAACTAGACATTAGTGTTTCGTCCATAACATTTACAAATATCGAGTCCCCAAAAATGCAATTACTCTTTTGGATTTGTGATTTAATAAAAAATCAAAAAATTGCCCGTTATGTTCTCTTTCTCTGTAAAAATCGTTTCAGTCGTTCAAAAGCAATTAAAAATTGCATAAAACCCAAAAATTATTTTTTTTTAATTTTGAAAAATTTAAAAACTAATTTTTGTGTTTTTTGAATTTGTAATTGCTCTTGAACGGCTGAACCGATTTATACAAAATTAACTTCGTTTAAAAGAGAACAGTCTATTTTTGGATACATTTTTTTTAAAAAATTTTATAAAATTATTTACTCAAAAAAATTTGAAAAAAATCGAAGGGAAAGCAATTTGTTTAAATTAAAGTTTTTAAAATAAAATTTTTGAAAAAATGTTTGAACATTTTTTTTAATAAATAATCAAATAATATCCAATGTTTCTTTTAAAATATATACATTTTTTTTATTTTTTTCTTTCTTCAATTTTTTGTGGATTTTTAAAAAAATGTAAATCGTTGTCAAAAATTTCCTGCCATAACTTTTACAAATATTGAGTCCTCAAAAATCCAATTGCTCTTTTGTATTAGAGTCTTTGAACAAAAGAATGAATTTTTAAGTTTTTCGAAATTTTTAATTGCATTTGAACGGCTGAAAAGATTTTTACAAAATTTACTTCGTTTAAAAGAGAACATAATTGGCGATTTTTTGTGGATTTTTATTAAAAAAGTTGCATTAAAAAATCGTTTCCGAAAATATTATTTTATAATCTTCAATTTAAAAATTGCTCCCGCTTACATTTTTTCAAACTTTTCTGGGTAAATGATTTTATAACTTGTTTTAATAAAAAATCCACAATAAATAGTCCGTAATCTTTCAAATGACGTAAACTTTGTAAAAATCGTTTCAGCCGTTCAAAAGCAATTACAAATTTCATAAAAACCAAAAATATTTTTTTTTAATTTTGAAAATTTTAAATATAAAAAAATATTTTTGAAAGAGAAGAAAACGGCGCATTTTTTGTGAAATGGTTTTTTAAATATATAAATTTTTTCTCGAACATTTATGATTCCCCCCTAATTGTTTTTTTCAAATTTTAAAAAATTTCAAATCCCCATTTACAAAATTTACTTCGTTTGAAAGAGAACACAACAGACCTTTTTTGGTTAATATTTTTTTTAAAAAAATGTATAAAATTAATTGCACAGAAAAATTTGAAAAATACGAAGGGAAAGCAATTTTCTTAAATTAAAGTTTTTAAAATACAATTTTCGAAAAAAAAATCTGTAATTTGAAACATTTTTTAAATAAAATATCATATCATAAATATTGCAGTCGTTCTTTTTAAAATATATATATATTTTTTTGAAAAATTGTCATATCTGCCTAAGTATTTCGCCAATAACTTTTACAAATATTGAGTCCCCAAAAATCCAATTTCTCTTTTCGATTTGTGAGAGTCTCCAGCTTAAGTTTAAATCCACAAATATCGCCCTCTATTTCAAACGACGTAAACTTTGTAAAAATCGTTACAAAAATTTCATAAAACCCAAAAATTATTTATTTTCAAAATTTTAGAAAAAACACAATGAATTTTCGAGATTTTTGAAATTTTTAATTGCATTTGAACCGCTGAAAAGATTTTTACAAAATTTACTTCGTTCGAAAGAGAATATAATGGGCGATTTTTTGTGGGCTTTTATAAAAAAAATCCATTAAAATATTTGTTTCCGAAAATATTATTTTAAAATCTTCAATTTAAAAATTGCTCCCGCTTCAATTTTTACAAATTTCTCTGGGCAAATAATTTTATAAATTTTTTTAATGAAAAATCCACAAAATTTCGCTCGTTATGTTTTCTTTCAAATGGCGTAAACTTTGTAAACAACATTTCAGCCGTTCAAAAGCAATTACAAAATTTCATAAAAACCAAAAATGTTTCAGTTTAATTTTAAATTTTTTTTTTGGTTTTTTCGTAGTGCTTAAATGAAACAATTTTTACAAAATTTACTTTTTTTGAAAGAGAACCAAACGGCGCATTTTTTGTGGAATGGCTTTTTATATACGAGGTATGTTCAAAAAATATCGTGAATTTTTAATTTCCGCGGGCTACGTGTAGTTGATTTTTGATACAGTCTGACCAATGACAATTGAATACTATAGACGTTGCATGGAGTTTGACAATTCGTTTAGTATGTCTGCATATTGAAGATGGCGCTTTGTCTGCCTAAACTGTAAAGAGAGCGTTCTGCAAAGAGAGGATATATACTTTTATTTACTCTGCAAAGACAGAAAAGATTTTCATCTTTAATTTTATTATATTCCAACTTCAAAACATTCAACAACAAAACAAACTGAAAAACTCACTCCCTTCTCAGAAATTATTTGAGAGTACAAAAAAGTCGGCATGTTTTGACAGAGAAATAATTGAGAGAGGAATTTGGGAATGAGAGAAAGGCTGCTCGGACGCCACCTGGCGGATGAAGTCTGTAAATACCATGCGACGTCTATAGTATTCAATTGTCATTGGTCTGACCTCGGTTAACGCAAACCTCGATGAACGCAACTCCTCGATAATTGCAACATAATGTTCATAAATCAAAAAACAAATCCACATTGAGAAATTTTGTTTCCAATGTGGAATCTGAACCCTAGAATTTGTGAATATCCCAAAATGACAAAAGCTTTGTATAAGTGGTTTCCGAAACAAAGACGGCTAAATTTGCCTATATTGGGGCTATATTAAAACGTGGACCTATATTTCCTAATTTCACTGGGGAATATAAACTATAATTTCAGATAGATCATTTGAAAAATGTGTTCTCTAGAGGATCAATGAGTAATATCGGAGCGGACATGGATCGATGTGCCCCATTAATCCAGGGTGTATTAAGGGCAATATAATGCATAAATTATTAAATTTCTGTCAGATCAATTCCTAGTTAACACCAGGTCAGGTCCTATCCTTCCTTTTATCAAGAGAACACATAAAACAGCGTTTTTACTTTTCGATAAAGCACTTCGTCGTCCCAAAGATGGAGATTTGTGGAAGAACAAAAGCTGGCTTTTGCACAATGATAACGCCCCTGCACACACATCGTTGCTTGTGCGCGAATATTTGGCCAAAAACAACATAGTAATGGTGCCGCAGCCACCGTATTCCCCTGACCTAGCCCCCGTGTGACTAGTTTTTGTTCCCAAAACTGAAGAAGTGTATTATATCCGAGGGGAATTACTTTGAAGGGGACAAAATTGATATTCATAAATAAATAAATACTTTTTGAAAAAATACAAAATTCGCGATATTTTTTGAACATACTACGTATATACATTTTTCCTCAAACATTTTTGCTTCCCCTTCAATTGATTAACGTGCGATTTTTTTATTAAACAATGTAAATCGTTTGTCAAAAATTGCCAGATACGACTTTTTTCAAATCTTAAAAAAATTGAAATCCCCATTTACAAAATTTATAAAATTATTTACACAAACATTTTTTTTAAAAAATCGAAAGGGAAGCAATTTTTTAAATTAACGTTTAAAAAAAATCGAAATAAAGATTTAAACATTTTTTTAACAAATAATATTTAATGGTTCTTTTTAAATATAGGGGTTTCCAACAAGAGGTGTCATTTTGAATCACCCGGTATTTCGGTAACTGTCACTTTTGAAGCTGTTATTCTTCGACATTTGACAAGTAGAAACTACGCCATTATTACTAAAAACGATTCAACAACGCATTGAAATTATTAAAATTAAAAAAAAACAGAAAAATTATCTTGACTGATGAGGCCCATTTCCACCTCGGTGGCTACGTCAACAAGCTAAATTGTCGCATCTGGAGCTCGGAAACCCAAGAGTTATTGTTGAGAAGCATCTCCATCCTCAACGTGTGACTGTTTGGTGCGGTTTATGGTCCGGCGTGATCATTGGACCTTACCTTTTCGAAAATGAGGTTGGATCAACAGTTACGGTGAATGGATTGCGCTATCGAGAGATTATAACAGCCTATTTCTGTAACTTAAAATTTTGCTTTCGTTCGCTTGCCAGACGACAAACAGCTGATTTGGGTTTCACTAACTACCATCACAACGGCAAGTCGCACGATAATGAACTCGTACGAAAACGTAATCATTTCAGTGTAAATTTTGGTTTCTCTATCTCTCTTTGCTGTCATCTGGGCGAACACAAATGTCAGATCGAGTCACTTTATTTTATTTGTCGACTGATAAGAACAATGACAATAAAAACGTTATTAAAAGCAAAAAATAAGTGGATATAAATATAATTATGGTAAAAACAATTAAATAATGATAAAATTGTATACATATGTTTACATTTTGAAGCATAAAGAAGTAAACATTGGCAGCTCGCTAAGATGGAAAAATTCATCAGTGCACAATGAGAGAGACGCGAGAGAGAGAGAGAGAAAGAAATGAGAGTGTTGGATCAGCTCAGCTGAACCACCCAGGGTTGATTTTTGGTCACCACCAGTGTAAAGGATACAGAGTTGTATTTTCTAAGGTCGACCATACAAAAATGTGTGCTTTTTTAGACCGGAAGTTGTGAAATTATTGACCTGGCAATTACATTATTTGCCAATTGGTAAATTGTTAACGTCATTGACGTAAAGCCAGGCGAACGAACGAACGAACCTTAGAGAATTCCAGACGAAAGTGAGTGATTGGTTTTCGTTCGCAGAGACTTTCGTTAGAAATACAGAAACAGGCCGTTAATGTTTTTTTATGGTCTCGAAGAGGTGATCACAATTGGCCACCGAGATTTTGTGATTTAACACCTTGCGACTTCTTCCTTTGGGGCCACTTGAAAGATAAGGTCTACGCCAACAGCCCAGCGTCGATTCAAGACCTCAAAGATAGAATTCGTGAGGCTATCGAGAACAAAAAATGGCACTTTTCTTTGAATACCAAAATAACACCTCTTGTTGGAAAACCCTTTATATATATTTTTATACCCTACACCACACTGTGGTACAGGGTATTATGACTTTGTGCATTTGTTTGTAACACCCAAAAGGAGAAGAGATAGACCCATTGTTTATTATACCGATCGACTTGTAATCACTTTCTGAGTCGATTTAGATATGTCCGTCTGTCTGTCTGTCCGTCTGTCTGTAGACGTATTCTTGTAATCAAAGTACAGGTCGCAATTATGGTCCGATCTCAACGAAACTTTGCACATATCTTTTTTTAGGCCCAAGGACGATCCCTATTGAATTTGGTTAAAATCGGTTCAGATTTACATATAGCTCCCATATATATGTACCTCCGATTTGGCATATATGCACTGTATAAGCAACATTTTTTAACCGATTTGTACAAAAATTGACAGAGAGTAGTCTCGTGATACACTTAGATACAATACAAAATTTGGGGGAAATCGGTTCAGATTTATATATAGCCCCCATATATATGTTGCACCCGATTTGACATGTAAGCGCTGTAGAAACTGTATTTTATATCCAATCAGTACGAAATTCGGCAGAAAGAGGTTTCTTATTACATGAAGGAATACTGCCAAATTCGGAGAAAATCGGTTCAGATTTAGATATAGCGCCCATATATATGTTACCCCCGATTTGAAATTCAATAGCTGTAGAAACTGTATTTTATATCCGATCACAGCGAAATTCGGCAGAAAGAGGTTTCTTATTACTCGAAGGAATACTGCCAAATTTGGAGAAAATCGTTAGCACCGATTTGACGTTCAAGCGCTGTAGAGACTGTATTTTATATCCGATCAGTACGAAATTCGACAGAAAGAGGTTTCTATTTTACATGAATGAGTATTCAGGGAAAATCGATTCAGATTTATATATAAGCTCCATATATATGTTCCTCCTGATTTGGTTACAAAGCGCTATAGAAGTTGTACTTTACTTCCGATCATTACAAAATTCTCCAGAAAGATGTTTCTCAATTTAGGAACGAATATTGCTTAATTTAGCGATTATCGGTTCAGAATTAGATATATCCGCATATATATGTTCTTACCCATTTACCAATTATTTCAAATTATTATCGCAATAACCCTTATCGCATTGTTAGGGAGGTGTAGGGTATTATATAGTCGGCCCCGCCCGACTTTCTGCCTTTCCTTACTGGTTTTTAAATGCTTTACTCTTCCTTCGATTGTTATAACGGGCAATTTTTTGTGGATCTACTTTTTCAAATTTAAAAAAAATTCAAATTTCCCAATATTTCATTAAATTTTAACCCTTGTGAGATAGGTACTAGAAGGAGTAGATCAATTTGCACATCTTTGAACTTAGCCTGAGAGGGAAAAATATTATTAGATACCGAATTTGAACTCAATCGAAATATAAAAATAAAGAAAGAAAATAAAGTTAAACTCTTCCCTCAATTATATTTCACATTGTAAATTTATTCTCGGCAATTTAATAAAATTCCACAACTTTGAAATTATTTTAAATTGACCTTTCCCCCCCAAAAACTATCTACAAAATTCCACTCGCAGCTTTTATTGAATTTGTCTGCCAAAAAGTTTCCCAAAGAGCGACGAACTACTTTGCTCGATTGCATTATGCTGAAGGAGAAGAGTCGACGAGTATATTAAGTTTTAGTGAATGGGAGTGTTAACATTTCCTTTGGCACACAAGTTAATAGAAAAACCCAAGGAAATTGTTTTAAAAGTTCTATAAACCACCAGATTACGTGCTTACAACACACAAATGTTTAAACTCTCTCAATCTCCAGACAAGGAAATCAAATCAATTATGGCCTTGGGTGAAATATGTATCCTTTATGTAAGCGACCACATTCAGAATAATAGAAAGTACAGACATTAAGTACTGACAATTTGATGACCAAATTGGGGCTAATATTTGCAATTGAAAGTAGTTCCACTTATAAACAACAGGATAAGAGATAATTTTATGGCAATTACCGCCCAACAAACAATTGTACGGAAACGATTTTGTCAAAAAGCTAAATTTTCCAGACAGTAAAAAATGATTGATGATTAGGTTCTTTTAGAAAAAGGATGGACATGAACCTTTGCATAATTTACATATTTTATAGCTATCGGTGTAGTAGAATTTAGTTTTCTAAAAAAAAGTTTTGTTACAAAACTTGTAGTTTTGGCATATTTCCATTTTTTTGGTGGTGGAGTTGGGGAAATCGGTTTTCTTTTATTTTGAATTTAAAATTCTGTTTAGAAATAAACTGAACAACAACAACAACTGTGATAGCAATAATGGCATCTACTGTAAACACATATATTCAAGTATTTGTTGAAATCCTTTGGAAGAGTATAAAAGAATAACAATTGGTTTCGAACAATGGCCACGAGTTAAGCTAACGAAAATGCAGATTCAAATCTAGATTCAGAAAACCATATATTAGGGTGTTCTGAATAATTATTTATCTATCACGGACAGAGTAGTAAAAACCTGAGACCGAAAATATTGAATTACACAATTGCTTTAATGACACTATGCTAAAAAAATAATTTTATGTTTTTTTGTGTAGATAGAGGAATAATATTCCATAAAATCAACACCAATTTTTTTTTAGGGATTTTTTTGTTTTAATTTATTTTAAATTGTATTTGATTTTCGGATAGTTCGGCTTGAGGTCCTTTGTTGGAAATTAAAACTCGTTAATTTTCGATTTTTAATTTATTTATTTTTATCCAATATTTCGACGAAAATCTTTAGTCATCTTCAGGGATCTATTAAAAATATACACACAAATTACATTTATTGTTAACACGAATACATAACATTGATATTTACATAAAAATTATCACAAATTAAAAAGCTCGACTGTCTTCTAGGAAGTTATTCGTCAACTAAGCTTTATGTTGTCCGTGCTTGTTTACTACATGTCTATACATTTGAGAACATTTGTCAGTGTCGGTTTTGTAATTTAGTCTCTTATCTGCAGGAACGTCAGTTATGTAGAGCATCTCTAGTGTATAACGTCTGAAAGGATTTCTCTCTTCCACTAATACATTTACGTCGTCAAAGTTTGGTGTATGTCCAGTCTATGTACAGTGGGCCGCGAGTGCTGTTTTTTGTTCTAGAGGTTTGTCAATGGCTTTGTGGTCAAATTTATGTGATGAAAGTATAGTTTTTAACTTAGTCTTTGTTGTACCGACATATACCTTTTGGCATATGTCGGTGTCGTCGCCATTACATTTTATTTGGTATACTATATTGGATTTGTCCTCTTTCATCACTTTAGATTTTGTCCTACTAAATAATTGATTTATTGTATTATGCGTCTTAAATGCAAGTTCAATTTGATCCTTATTATATATGTCCGAATGTTTAAATCTCTCCGATAGTCCTGGAATGAATGTCATATATATGTTGTATATCTTTGCTTGGGTTGATTCTGCTTTATCCTTATCTTTTTTGTGTATAATCCGGTTTATTAGATCCTTTATCGTTGTCATCGGGAAGTCATTCATACTTAAAATATTTATTATTTTCTGTTTATTGTCATCGTGAAATTTTTTATCGCTTATCATAAGTACTCTTGATATGAAATTTTTCGCTGTGTTAATAATTGTCCTTCTAGGGTGTTTGGAGTAATAATTAATAAGTCGTCCAGTAACCGTTGATTTTTGATACGAATTTGTAATGAGATTGTTTCCATGTCTTATCACCACTGAGTCCAAGTAGGGCAATTTATTATCAAGTTCCTCTTCTTTCGTGAATTGAATATGTCTGTGATAAACCTCTGCATCAAGACATTCATTTCTTCGTCTACAGTAGTGTACACTGCTTCACTGCACACTGAAACATTGTATATTTTACTCGATTGACACCACCATAGAATGATCGAAAAAAAAAACAACAGACACTTCACACTGTTTGATGTTTACAATCTAGTCGTGTACTCTGCTCTTTCGGTTGTTGTACTCTTTATACTCGTTTCAATTCGTCAAACGATGAGTATAATGAAGCGAGTACAGTGCTGTTTTCTATTTCTTCAGTATGTACACTAGTGTATTTACCCCTCAAAATCAATAAATTTCTAAGGTGGTCCGTCGCTCTTTGTTGTTGCGTCTCTCTTTGCAATGACAATGAGTACAGTAGTGCAGTGTACACTGAAATAGAGTATTTCAGTTTTTGTGTACAGTACTTGAATGAGTGTACTTCTCCATTGTCTTGTTACTTATTTGTTTTGAAACCTGTTTGGCGGTTACTGTTCTCTTCGCTCATTCATTTGTTTTGTCAAAATAGAGTATGTGGCAGTAAGTATTTGATGAACAACTGAATGTCTTGAAAGGCCATTCAAGACATTCATTGCAGAGGTTTAAGGCCCAACTATAATATGCATAAGCTAACTTAAGTAATTCCGTACGGAACGTGCGTTCAGTTTCGCACCGTGCTTAAGCAAATGGGTACTGAGAGAGAGCTGAGAGAACTTAACGAAAAGTTCACTTAAGTACATTATAGTTTGGCACATACGATTTCATGCATTCGCACAGTTGCTTAAGCTAGCTTATGCATATTATAGTTGGGCCTTTAGTCTGTGATATAAGTTAAGAATTTGTAGTGTATTGTCAATATCCTTTTTATTAATTACTGCGAAGATATCGTACACGTATTTAGTCAAAATCTTTGGTTTCGAATTCATTTTCTGTATCGAGACGTCTAGCAATTCTTCCATGACAACGTCAGACACCACTGGGGAGGCCGGTGAACCCATTGGCATAGATTTTAATTGTCCATATATCTTATCTTGGTATTTGAATTTATTTTAAATTTTTATTCTAAATTCCAGTTTTCATGGAAAGTACCTTTAGTATTTCGACTATATTTTTTGAAATATAGGCCAGATAGAGCCGGAATAGGCAGCTATGGTGGCTTCTAATGTTGACAATATCTATTTCAAGTAGAAACAGAGGTTTAGTTAAAAAAATTAGAAAAAGGTCCCACATAATTTGACGTCTTCTAAGACGGCCAAATCCAACAAAAATTGTTCGTTGAAGATGCACATCGAAACAAATGATTGCGTTTTTTAGGTGTAACCAGTCATAGGCCGCAGTGCCTTTAGTATACACAACCATCTTTTTTCCAACAGTGTTCGAAGAAATAACGAAAAAACAAGAAGAGAAAACGGACCACTTTGCATCACGACAATGCGAGCTCTCACACATCAGCAGAAATAATGGGCTATGTGGGCACTCAAGATGTCGAATTGGTCATCCGCCGTACTGCCCTGATTTGAAACCCAATGACTTCATCTTATTCCCTCACATCCCCTTTTTTACCCGAAGCAGCTGTTGAAGCGTTCAAAAGCCATGTTTTGGAGGAGTCTCAATCGGAGTGGAAAAAATTATCCGACAATTGGTTTGAGCGCATGCAGAAGTGTATTGATCTTCACGACAAAACCATTTCCAATGATAAATGATTGTTTTTTTTTTAAATAGCAACCCGCCTAACATACTGATTTTAAATTTGGGAAATTCTTTTTATCTCAGTCTAAGTTCAAAGATGGGCCATATGGGGGAAAACCTGAAGTGATTGTTATTGCTAAACTAATACAGCTAGGAACAAGGATATTCAAGGATAAACAGTTCAAAGGCCATTTGCTTTTTTCCTCCTTGTAAATGAAAGCATCAAATTTGGTTAAATAACAGACATTCTCCTCTGTCATTTGATACCCATATCGCTATTGTACGACTTGTAAAAGTGCGAGAATAAATTGTTCAAACTTAAAAATCCTTTGAAACCACTATGCAAATTTTTTTTTTGTCCGAGACCTAAAAACTTTTTTAAATAGATTGAGGTATACTATTGTATGAAACCAAAACAAATTTTTTTTTAATAATGTAGCTTGTAAGCGCTAAAAATACTGAGAAGATCACCTTTCACCAATATGAAAAAATTATTTTTTTTTTCAAAAAATTAATTTTTTGCTGGCACGAAAAAACTTTTAAAAAATAGGCAAAAATTGTTTGTTCCATTTTTAGAAAGCTAGCATCCTAACGGTGAAAATAACGACCATTTGCAAAAACCTATGGATAAATGTATAAATTATGACAAAAATTTTAAAAATTTGGAAATTAAAAAAAAATAATTTTTCATATTTTTTATTTCAGCAATTTTGTTTAGGAGGTACCAAAAGGGGTGTGGCCATTTTTTAATATACTATCTGTATTTTAAAATCATTACGCTGTACACAAGTGTTTCTATTTGCAGTAATTCAAGTTACAAGCCGTTATCTTTTTGTGACCAAATTGTCCATTTGTATGGGAGGTACCAAAAGGGGCATGGCAATAACGTCAATTTTTCACGGGACTGTAGGTACTATGAAAGCATGACACTTCACAAAACGTCAGGTATTTGTATGGACTGGAATCAAAGTTATAAGCCTTTTTGACTTTTTGTGCAAAATGGTAAATTTGTATGGGAGATACCAAAAGGGGAGTGGCAACTTCGCTCATTTTAAGATGATAGCGACCAAGAAACTAATACTATGTGTGGAATTGTGAAATATTCTGAGTAGTAGCCCTGCAGAGAAATTGGAAACAGTCTATGAAAAGGACCGGATCTGAGCTGGTCCAAAATGAACTAGATCCCGACTAGAGCAAAAGTAATGTAGCCAGAAACAGTTGAGCAAAAAACAAGAGAATTCAAAGAAATCTGCCTAGGCAGCGCTGCTTTTGTTTGATTTTGTACAGCGTGAATATTTGTTTGTGTTTTTTCGTCTGCATTGAAATAATTCTAAGTGTTTACCGTTAGGAATTGATGGTGGTGCTTGTCATTTCAGTCTTGTGTTCATTGTTAAGTGGAAATTTGAACAAGTAAGACGTTATAATGATAATGATAATAATAATTATAACTATTTCAAGTTTCCCTTTTCTAGGAATTAAAATAATTTATTTCCGTTTCTCAAATAATAATTTCAATTTAGTTTTTATAAATATTATAAAAATAAAAACCAATCAATAAATATTTTCTTTTTAATTCTTAAATTTTATAATAAAAGGCAAGCTGAAAAGTGGTTCTAGACTGGTCCATAACCAAGAGAGCATGAACTAATTCTACATAATATATTTTTTCCAGCAAGCAACTGTTTCTTTTTACATGGGCTTGTCCTAGGAAAATCAATTTTTCTCCGGGTGCATTCGTTTGGAACAGTTCTGGAGTAATTTAGATATATTCCTGAAGAACTATATCAGAGCTAGTTCCCTAGAATTAATTCTAAACTATTCCATTCCGAACTATATCAGAACTGTTCCAAACGAATGCAGCTGGAGACAATTGATTCTTCCTAGGACAAGCCCATGTAAAAAGAAACAGTTGCTTGCTGGGCAAAGGGTATTATGTAGAACTAGTTCATACATACTCATGAACCAGTATAGAACTATTTATGAACTGGTCCGCTTCGCTGCAGGGAGTATACAAGTTATGAGATAAATGTTGACCCTTCGTGGGGGAGGTACTCGAAGGAATGGACAAAAATAGCCCATCTTTGACCTTAGTCTGAGATAGAAAAAATATTGACACATACATATACAAATTTGAAGTCAATCGGTAAATCCTGTCGAAAGTTATCGTGCGCACCATCCAGACAGACAGATGGACAGGCTTACGGACATTGCTAAAATGACTTAAAATGGCCGAAATGGGGTCTCTTAGGTCACTCCATCAATGTATTACAATTTTGACCCGAAGCATCCGATATATATCTTTGTTGACAACAAACTAAAATTTTATTTGTATACATTTTATTGAGATGAATTCTTGCGAAAATAGAATACAAACTGCAAAGTTTCAGCTAAATTTCCTAGAAAATGTGGTGCTTACGGCTTAAATCAGCCTTTTTTGGAGCAACATCTATAACAAATTTTTAACTGCGATGAATTCTTGTCTTAATATAATACAAACTGCGATGATTCAGTTAAAATGCTTAGAAAATATGATATTTATGGCTTAAATACGTATATTTTGGCGCGACCTCTATAGGGTGACTATAATAAAATATGAACAGATTTGTAAAATTTTTGCTGTGGTGAATTCTTGTCAAAATATAATACAAACTGCAAAGTTTCTGCTAAATTGCTTTACAAATGTGGCACAAAACCCATACTTTGGAGCGATCGCTATAGGGGAGTTATATCAAAACATTGAGCGATATGGCCCATTTGCAATCTCAAACAACCTGCAATTATAAGAAATATTTCTACAGCGGCAAGTAAAATTGCCGCATTTGGGACGAGCAACCTGCAGAGCCACTTTATGCAGAAAAAACCGGTGGAATCATCGGTCCATATTTCTTCAAAAATGATGCCGGTGAGAACGTAACCGTCAATGGCGACCGTTATCGTGCCATGATAACCGACTATTTGATGCCTGAAATTAAAGCTCGTGATCTCGGCGACATTTGGTTTCAACAAGACGGCGCCACTTCCCACACATCGTATCAATCAATCGCTTTATTGAGAGAACACTTCTGTGAGCAGATAATTTCACGTTTTGGGCCGGTCGATTGGCCACCAAGATCGTGTGATATCACACCGTTAGACTTTTTCCTGTGGGGATATGTAAAGTATAAAGTTTATGCGGACAAACACGCTTCGATTCAGGCCTTGGAGCAAATCATCACGCGTGTCATTCGCCAGTTACCAGTCGAAATGCTCGAACGAGTCATCGAAAATTGGACTCAAGGGATGGACCATCTAAGACGTAGCCGCGGCCAACATTTGATAGACATAATCTTCCAAAAATAAATGTCAAAGAATGTTCTTTCAAATGATAATAAACATTCCCCATTCAATTTGAATTGTATGTGTTTTTTTCTTTACAAAAGTAGGGAACCTCGAAATGGATCACGCTATATAAATATTTTGTATTTTGAGCAACAGTTCCAATGACTATAGACTTAGCAAAAAGTTTCCACCTTTCTGACCTCAACACAAAGAACAATATTCCATATCATAGACATTACTCACAAAGTGAGGGTATGTATGTATACTAGGGCGGGTCGATTTAAAAATCGTCCATTGCTCAGTGAAAATCGTATTCTAGGGATCAAAATAAGAAACTTTGCCGAAGGAACCATACCTCTAAAACGAATTCTGATGTCCCGGAAATAATCCCACTTTGACCCATTTAGAGTGCTCCAATCGAGTCCAAATGTATGACCGACCCCCACTCAGTGAAGTGCTCAGTGAAGATCGTATTCTAGGGATTAAAATAAGAAACTTTGCCGAAGGAACCATACCTCTGAAACGAATTCTGATGTCCCGGATATAATCCCACTTTGACCCATTTAGAATGCTCCAATCGAGTCCAAATGTATGGAACCCCCAGGCGGTTCCAGGGGGTGTGCCACTGGCATGGGTGGGTCGGGCCTCCAAAGTTAGTGGGGGTCGGTCATACATTTGGACTCGATTGGAGCACTCTAAATGGGTCAAAGTGGGATTTTTCAAAATTTGCCCCTATCCAAAAGTTCGACCCAAATTCCGGGACATCAGAATTCGTTTTAGAGGTATGGTTCCTTCGGCAAAGTTTATTATTTTGATCCCTAGAATACGATTTTCACTGAGCAATGGGGACTTTTTTTGCCTCCCCACAAATCGACCCGGCCTAATGTATACCTTAGTCGGTTTACCCGACCGAAATTTTCTTACTTGGTATTTTATAAAATGTTTAAGAATCCCTCGTAAAGAGTTTTCCAATAATAGTGATATGATTTCTTATAAAAAACACACTTATTGTTAAGGGAATTCAAACGTTTTTTATTTAATGTGAAGTACAATTAAGTTCTAAAACGTCATTCAAAAGGCCTCCACGACTTCTTCTGCAGGAACGAATTCGATGAACCCAATTGTCGAGCTCTTTTTCCACTAAATCAAGTCGTATGTCATGAATGGCACGATCAATATTGACTTGTAAAGCTTGAAGAGAGTCTGGTTTATTTCGAAAGACCAATGACTTAAAATAACGCCACAACTTCTTGGAGGCCATTCAATATCACAATTTCTTGAAATAATAGAATCTCCAAACTTTTCTCGCAACAATTCAATTGTTTCATTTGCTGTGTGGCACGTAGCCACAATCGGTCAATGGCAAAAAGATAGCTCTTAATGAGAGCTAAAATATTGCTTATGGGGGTTAAGGCCATAGGTCGACTGGAAAGTGTTTTTTTGGATTTACAAAAAATTGATTTACCGCACGAAAAGCTGCAATTGGGAAACGATTATTTTGATAATAAAACTGAATAATTTGTAAACCTTGTTCTTGCGTATATCTCTCCATGATGAAATTTTGAACACCACTGAATACAATGAAAAACAAATGACAGATCATGACATATTACAAATGGCCGAATCGTCACTTCAAAATCATATCATCCCTATATATGTTGTTACCATGAAATTCAAATATGATTCGTTACACCCTATTCTAAACTATCCCTCACACTTAATCGTATGTAGTCAAGCGAGCAGTTAAAAGTTTTTTCGACTCTAAACCGACAATAAAACACGCAAAGTTTTGGAACACACAGAATTTTCCTGTGTCCATGACGCAAAGCTTGCGGATACCGAGGAGCGAGTATGTGTGAGGCTTTAAAACCATACGGTATTAAAACGGAAACGGAAGTGTATTAAAGCCGGATATAGCACACACAAATGTCTATGGGTGTTGGTGTTGGTAAAGAGGATACAACTATTTTGCCATTAATGCTCAAATACTCATGGATTCGCAGAGATTTTTGTTTTTTCTATTTTTTGGGCTTCTGGCACTTGGGAAACAGTTAAATAAACAATATACACAAAAAACCAAATTTTAGATAAATTTATTATGTTGAATGGTTAAATAAATATCATGTGGTTTGACTGTATATAAATGAGACTTAAAAAAGACAGCTTATTTTTTTTGCTTTTGAGACATTTCTTCCTAATTTTTCGCGAGAAATATTTTTGTCAAAGACACACAAATGAAATAACTGCTCCAATGACGTTATTAGTTTTTAAAATATGTACATTTTGTACTTAAAATATGGATAATTTCATTAATATTAAGTAATTTACTTTATTTTAAGTACATTTTCTTAATTTTAAGTACAAAATGTACTTATTTTGAAGACTAAGGACGTCTTTGGAGGAATTCTTTAATTTTATGACAATTTTTTTTCAACTAAAAATGTCAACAATTTGTATGACTTTTGACATATGGTATGTTTTGATTGCAAATTGAAGAAAGGGTAAGAAATGGAGTCGCCTTTTTTGAAAAAAATAACTGTCGAACGGTCTTGTTTATTTTGTCCTTTGGGCTAAAGCGTTTTTCCAAAGCCCTAAGCATAAAATTCTCCCCCGGTATATCTAACCTTCCCGACATTCCCAGCCAAATTTGTGACCAATTATCTTAATAGCAAAAGCTAAACTAGAAAAAACCACCAACCACCAATGGATTCAGCATGGTTGAATTTGGTTTACCCATATGGTCTCCTTTCTGTTGAAATTTCGGTTTAGCACAGTGTATGTAATATATACATAGATAGATTTTTTTTTTCAGCAACACCAGTATAATTGGGCGTGGTATAATTATGTTGATATTACAATTGACATCCTTCTACCATACTATCGGTTTGTATATATTACACCTCCCTATATCCTATCCTATTATTCATGTATTTTTATAAATATAATTAATTCGCAACCAATCAATAAGCAACAATGATTTATGTAAATTGTTAACAAACACTTAATTGCAGCCTCGTACTCGTACATGTTGCAGCCTATTATTATCGCAATGGCAATAATTGGAAAATAACTTTATGGTTGTGCTGACATCAACGCAGTGTTGTGTTAACACAATGTCTCCTCGGGTTTATTTATGATAAAGTGGCAGTTTTGTTTGCAGCTTCAAAGTCGATATGAATCTGAGCGGAGACACTCACTCGATGGTGTTCAATTTAATGTCTGCGGAAGTGTTACTGCTGATGTCGCGAAGCGAAATAATCAATTCCGAAACGATTAATTTCAATGAACAAGGTGTTAATAACAATTATATAGGAAAATGAATTAGAACATATAGAATTTTACTATTCTTTTATGAAAATGATAAAAACATATCCAGCAAGGACTTAGGACAAGTCATTACAGAGAATGAAAAAATGTCAAACTAAATTAAAATAAAAATCATTATTTTTAGCCGAAATTGTACAAGTAGAAAACGGATTACATTAAAAAAATCAAGGGCATATGCATATAATAAGTATATAATACTAGAAATAAAAAAAATCTTAAAAAGGAAAATTAATTCTAATATGGCTTAAAAAGTAAGAAGGCAATTATTCTCTCAACTACTCTTATTTGATTTTAGGGTAAGTATAGATTTCTTGAGTTAAGTAAGAATTCTTACTTTTGCCTTAGCCTTAAATTAAGAATGATGAGATTTGATTCAAGTATGATCAGGCTTAAATCAAGTATTAATCAGGCTTAAATCAAGTAGTGGTCAGGCTTTAATCAATCCAAATATTCTACATTGAAGCCCGTTTCGCATATACATCCATCCCATTAAATTATTAAATCAATCGTTCTATTCTTGAAATAAGACTTTTTCGAACTAAAATCAAGCTTAAATAGGCTTAAAAAGCGCTACAATTAGTAATTCAGCGCATGAAAATCCCTACTTGAATAAAGTATTTTGTACTTGATTTAGGAAAATCCGTACTTACCGTACTTTTGACACCGATACAACTTGAATCAAGCGGATTACGTACGTCTGTCTGTCTGTTTGCTGAAATCACGCAACAGTCCGTAATAATATAGTTAGGTTGACCAAGTTTGGTACATTCGTTTGGTATTGCCAATGGGCCACATCGGTCAATGTTTTGTTATAGCACCCCTGTAGAGGTCGCTCTTAAATATGGGTTTTAAGACATAAAAAACAAATTTTTAAGGTAATGTATGAGGGTATACTAACTTTGTCATTCCGTTTTCAACACCTTGAAATATTGATATGCGACCCAATAAAGTATATATTTTCTTGATCGTCGTGAAATTCTAAGATGATTTGGCCATAATAGAACTAGGTTCATCAAATTTGGTAAAAATATTTCGTATAGGTCGTTTGGGATTGCAAATGGGCCATATCGGTCAATGTTTTGATATAGCTCGCATATAGAGGTCGCTCCATAAAACGGTTTTTGAGCCATAGATACCACATTTTTAAAGCAATTTAACTGAAACAGCAGCAGTTTGTATTCTATTTTGACACGAATTCAACACAGCAAAAATTTTACAAATCGATTCATATTTTGTTATAGTCACCCTATAGAGGTCGCTCCAAAATATACGAATTGAAGCCATAAATACCACATTTTCTAAGCATTTGAACTGAATATTTGCAGTTTGTATTTAATTAAGACTAGAATTCATCGCAGTAAATATTTTTTTTAAATCAGTTCATATTTTGTAATAGTCCTATAGATGTTGTTCCCAAAAAGGCTTATTTAAGCCATAAAACATAAATTTTCTAAGAAATTTAGCTGAAACTTTGCAGTTTGTATTCTATTTGGGCAAACATTTATCTCAATAAAATGTATACAATCAATTTTAGTTAGTCATCATCAGGGATTAAATACTTTTAAATTTCGCTTATAAACACAGTTCGACTTTCTTTCTTGTTTAATTGTCAACTGCAAAACATTAATATATTATACAAAATTTAAAAATCTCGGAAAGTGTTTATCGTAGAAGGAGAAAATTTGGTACATACAAGGTGGCGCAAAAGTAATCCTTCTATCAGAAAATGCTATAAATTTTGCGATTGGCCCCTAATGTCAGTTCTGTTTTGACATTTGTGTAGTAAACACATGCGAAATACACGTTAATAAACAATGTTACGCTACACTGCTCCAGAACGCGGAATATTGCTGACTATTTATTTGACCAATAATCGATCGGTGACTTTGGCACAAAACATCGAAAGGTTACTTTTGCGCCACCTGTACGTTGGTGGAATTATATATCACAAGCTGTTGTAGGATATTATGGTTTTGTGCTTTTGTTTGTAACACCTTAAAGTAGAAGAGATAGACCCATCATTTATTATAGAGCGACTCAGCATAAATTTCTGAGTCTATATAGACTTTTCCGTCCGTCCGTCTTTAAACATATTCTTGTTATCAAAGTACAACTCGCAAATATTGACCGATCCTTACGAAATTTTGCACAGCGACTATTTTGAGGTAAGGGACGAACCCTATTGAAAATGGCATATATGCGTCCATGAGTTTTTGTAAAGGGCTTTGAAAACAAAAAAACACACTTATTGTTAACGAAATTCAAAAGTTTTTTATTTATTGTGAAGTACAATCGATACAATTAAGTTCTAAATAAAACGTAATTCAAATGGCCTCCACGACTTCTTCCGCAGGAACGAATTCGATAAACCCAATTTTCGAGTACTTTTTTCACTAAATCAAGTCGTATGTCATGAATGGCACATTCAATATTGATTTGTAAAACTTGAAGAGAGTCTGCCTTATTTCGAAAGACCAATGGCTTCAAATAACCCCACAAGAAATAGTCTAATGGTGTTAAATCACAACTTCTTGGGACCATTCAATACCACAATTTCTTGAAATAATCGAATCTCCAAACTTTGCTCGAAACAATTCAATTGTTTCATTTGCTGTTTGGCACATAGCCACAATCGGTCAATGGCAAAAAGATAGCTCTTAAAGAGAGCTGAAATATTGCTCATGGGTGTCAAGGTTGTACGTCGACTGGAAAGTGTTTTTTTTATTTAAAAAAAAATGGACTCAGAGCACGAAAGGTTGCAATTGGAGAACGATTATTTTGATAATAAAACTGAATAATTTGTAAACGTTGTTCTGTTTATGTTTTAATATGCCCCTAACTGATCGTGGAAAAAATTGGTCCAATCGGTCAATGTTTGAATATATCCCCCATATATCTAACTATACACTCCGATTTGACTTCTTCACGTTCTAGAAGTGAAAATGTACAACAGATTCTGGTGAAATTTGGTAGTTTATGTCTTGTTATGCCCCTCACTGATTCGGGAAAAAATTGATCAATTTTGCCAATGTTTTCATATATCCCTCATATAACCGTATCATCCGTTTTGACATATTCATGTTTTAGAAGTCACTGTCTTCAAGCGATCCGTCTATTTAACTATTTCTGGTGAAAATGGGCCAAATCGGTCCGTGGTCTGATACGGCTCCCATATCGACACCTTCTGGAGTGGTTGAAAATTGATAGTTTTTTTTTATTTTAAACCACTCCTATGGTCCATATCGGTGAATATTTTTATGTATATATTCCCAATATAATGATGCCTTCCAATTTAATTTACATATAATTAAGAAGACACATTTAACAAGTCAAAAGTTAACGATCGTAGTGTATTTGTAAACATGCAAAAAATTGGTTACCGATATCTAGAACAATACTTTCATTCGAAAGGCAGTTCAACCAATGTTAAAACCGAGCTAAATTATACTTTGGGGGAGTCTGCTACTTTGCTTACAACTATAAAATATTTGGTGGCAGAGTTTAAACGGGGCCGTAAGAGCTGCCAATAGTTACAAAAAATCCACAAATTGGTATTGGATGACCGTCGGTTGAAGGTTCGTGAGCTAACTGACGTCATAGGCATTTAAAAAAATGCTATACATTGCATATAGACGGAAAATTGATGATAAGAAAGCTGTGCGCAAGATGGGTGCCGCGTTTGGTCACAACCAAGACAATGCATCAGTTCGATGCACACTATTGCGGTGGGCAAAGTCAATTAAAGTTAAAATTGCTTCAGCACGCACCTTATTCGCCAGATTAAGCTTCCTCGGATAGTTTGTTGTTTCCAAACTTGAGAAAATGGCTTAGCGGAAGTACCGTCTGGTACTCTCCATACATATTTACAGCTGTATCCGAACGCAAATTCCCCATAACATCAGAAATGACTATTGACGGGGTAAAATGTTTCCACATTCCATTCTACATTACTCACAAAGTGAAGGTATACCCCAGCCGGTGTACCCGGACTGACATTTTCTTACTTGTTTTATATTTAGCTTAATCGGTATGATATTTGGTAAAGATACATATTACCGAACAATTTTTCTTCCAGAAAGAAAAAAATAAAAAAAAACACACCACTGAGCCCCCACATAATTGCTTAAACAACTGTTGTTTACATATTTATTTTTTCTAGTTGCCAACGATTTGTTATTGCTCTAAATATTTCAGCCGTTTCAACGCTTAATGCGATAAATCTTTTGTTATTTTATAAAAATTCAATAAAATATTCAACACAAATACAATTGTCCGTCCATCTGTCTGGCAGAATATATGAATTCGCTTCCACAATGTGTTCACAAATAATTTGTGGCGTTAGACACAAATAGCCGACAAACAATTGCAAATGCAATTGGAAGTGCGACTGCCACTGCAATTGCAACTGTCTCTGCCACTGCCACAGACGATGACTGCTGCCGATTTACTGCAGCAAATGCAGTGCAGTTTTTCATAGTTTTTGCAGTCAATTAAATTCAATTTGTTTTATTGTGGCAGTCAACGGACGGAACGTAATGAAACGGATTGGAGCGGATCGTGTGGACGAACAACAAACCAACAAACGGATGTGCCCGTTTTGGTTGCCTCCACTGTTGATTGTTTGCGTCCATTTCAGAGGAAAAAAGCCGACATTTCTACTACTCCATTGTCGTATCTGTTCTATCTATCGCCAGTGAATGCAATACTACGTATTTATGCCACACCGAAAGTGTGGAGCACTTGCCTTTGGGGGAGGCCGATCAACCAACCAACAAGCCGTCCATCCCGTTCAAGTGAGACCGACTGTTGTTGGTGTCATTGGAATTTTATATGACTGCAAATCATTACGAATGCAACGCGTCCTGCTACGTTTGGGAATTTTACGGAATTTTGTGGTAATGCTTTTGTTTACCGACAAAGCAAATTATAAAAAAAACGGACAGAAAATCTGACACAATTTAAATGACCATTGTATGGATATTATATACAAAGCGAGACTCTTCGCTTATTTAATGTTTGGACTTACCACTGGTTAAGTCAGTGTCGAAATCGAGAAATTCCTGATCACCGGCCTCTGAGCGGAAATTGTTTTTCAGCAAATAATTACCTGTAAATGAAAATGAAAAGGGTGAAAATCGTTATTTAAAAATTATTATAATGGCTGAAATAGGAAATGTAACAGCAAAAATTTAATCTTCAATTAAATCTCGTATCGAAATATAGAATCAGTATAAAATAGTTCATATCATTAAATTACGTTCCTGCAATCTATAGATGTTCCGTCACATTATGAAAAACGTTCAAATTTTCGGAAAAATTATAATAAAAATTGCAATACAAATAGTATCGAAATTGACACGGTAAATTTATTCTATTCTGGCATTAAATATATGTCAAAAATCAAAAATTAAAAATTATAATAAAAATTGCAATACAAATAGTATCGAAATTGACACGGTAAATTTATTCTATTCTGGCATTAAATATATGTCAAAAATCAAAAATGACTAAAAAGTCAAAAGAATGAACAGAACCAAAAGTAATCAAAAATTATCAAAAATAATCAAAAGAATCAAAAGAATTAAAAGAATCAAAAGAAGCAAAAAAATCAAAAGAATCAAAAGAATCAAAAGAATCAAAAGAATCAAAAGAATCAAAAGAATCAAAAGAATCAAAAGAATCAAAAGAATCAAAAGAATCAAAAGAATCAAAAGAATCAAAAGAATCAAAAGAATCAAAAGAATCAAAAGAATCAAAAGAATCAAAAGAATCAAAAGAATCAAAAGAATCAAAAGAATCAAAATAATCAAAAGAATCAAAACAATCAAAACAATGAAAAGTATCAAAAGAATCAAAAGAATCAAAAGAATCAAAAGAATCAAAAGAATCAAAATAAACAAAAGAATCAAAAGAATCAAAAGAATCAAAAGAATCAAAAGAATCAAAACAATGAAAAGTATCAAAAGAAAGAATCAAAAGAATCAAAACAATCAAAAGAATCAAAACAATGAAAAGTATCAAAAGAATCAAAAGAATCAAAAGAATCAAAACAATGAAAAGTATCAAAAGAATCAAAAGAATCAAAAGAATCAAAAGAATCAAAAGAATCAAAAGAATCAAAAGAATCAAAAGAATCAAAAGAATCAAAAGAATCAAAAGAATCAAAAGAATCAAAAGAATCAAAACAATGAAAAGTATCAAAAGAATCAAAAGAATCAAAAGAATCAAAAGAATCAAAAGAATCAAAAGAATCAAAAGAATCAAAAGAATCAAAAGAATCAAAAGAATCAAAAGAATCAAAAGAATCAAAAGAATCAAAAGAATCAAAAGAATCAAAAGAATCAAAAGAATCAAAAGAATCAAAAGAATCAAAAGAATCAAAAGAATCAAAAGAATCAAAAGAATCAAAAGAATCAAAAGAATCAAAAGAATCAAAAGAATCAAAAGAATCAAAAGAATCAAAAGAATCAAAAGAATCAAAAGAATCAAAAGAATCAAAAGAATCAAAAGAATCAAAAGAATCAAAAGAATCAAAAGAATCAAAAGAATCAAAAGAATCAAAAGAATCAAAAGAATCAAAAGAATCAAAAGAATCAAAAGAATCAAAAGAATCAAAAGAATCAAAAGAATCAAAAGAATCAAAAGAATCAAAAGAATCAAAAGAATCAAAAGAATCAAAAGAATCAAAAGAATCAAAAGAATCAAAAGAATCAAAAGAATCAAAAGAATCAAAAGAATCAAAAGAATCAAAAGAATCAAAAGAATCAAAAGAATCAAAAGAATCAAAAGAATCAAAAGAATCAAAAGAATCAAAAGAATCAAAAGAATCAAAAGAATCAAAAGAATCAAAAGAATCAAAAGAATCAAAAGAATCAAAATAATCAAAAGAATCAAAAGAATCAAAAGAATCAAACGAATCAAAAGAATCAAAAGAATCAAAAGAATCAAAAGAATCAAAAGAATCAAAAGAATCAAAAGAATCAAAAGAATCAAAAGAATCAAAAGAATCAAAAGAATCAAAAGAATCAAAAGAATCAAAAGAATCAAAAGAATCAAAAGAATCAAAAGAATCAAACGAATCAAAAGAATCAAAAGAATCAAAAGAATCAAAAGAATCAAAAGAATCAAAAGAATCAAAAGAATCAAAAGAATCAAAAGAATCAAAAGAATCAAACGAATCAAACGAATCAAACGAATCAAACGAATCAAACGAATCAAACGAATCAAAAGAATCAAAAGAATCAAAAGAATCAAAAGAATTAAAAGAATCAAAAGAATCAAAAGAATCAAAAGAATCAAAAGAATCAAAAGAATCAAAAGAATCAAAAGAATCAAAAGAATCAAAAGAATCAAAAGAATCAAAAGAATCAAAAGAATCAAAAGAATCAAAAGAATCAAAAGAATCAAAAGAATCAAAAGAATCAAAAGAATCAAAAGAATCAAAAGAATCAAAAGAATCAAAAGAATCAAAAGAATCAAAAGAATCAAAAGAATCAAAAGAATCAAAAGAATCAAAAGAATCAAAAGAATCAAAAGAATCAAAAGAATCAAAAGAATCAAAAGAATCAAAAGAATCAAAAGAATCAAAAGAATCAAAAGAATCAAAAGAATCAAAAGAATCAAAAGAATCAAAAGAATCAAAAGAATCAAAAGAATCAAAAGAATCAAAAGAATCAAAAGAATCAAAAGAATCAAAAGAATCAAAAGAATCAAAAGAATCAAAAGAATCAAAAGAATCAAAAGAATCAAAAGAATCAAAAGAATCAAAAGAATCAAAACAATCAAAACAATCAAAAGAATCAAAAGAATCAAAAGAATCAAAAGAATCAAAAGAATCAAAAGAATCAAAAGAATCAAAAGAATCAAAAGAATCAAAAGATTCAAAAGAATCAAAAGATTCAAAAGAATCAAAAGAATCAAAAGAATCAAAAGAATCAAAAAGAATCAAAAAGAATCAAAAAGAATCAAAAAGAATCAAAAAGAATCAAAAAGAATCAAAAAGAATCAAAAAGAATCAAAACAAATCAAACCAAATCACAAAGAATCAAAAGAATCAAAAGAATCAAAAGAATCAAAAGAATCAAAAGAATCAAAAGAATCAAAAGAATCAAAAGAATCAAAAGAATCAAAAGAATCAAAAGAATCAAAAGAATCAAAAGAATCAAAAGAATCAAAAGAATCAAAAGAATCAAAAGAATCAAAAGAATCAAAAGAATCAAAAGAATCAAAAGAATCAAAAGAATCAAAAGAATCAAAAAATCAAAAGAATCAAAACAATCAAAACAATCAAAACAATCAAAACAATCAAAACAATCAAAACAATCAAAACAATCAAAACAATCAAAACAATCAAAACAATCAAAAGAATCAAAACAATCAAAACAATCAAAAGAATCAAAAGAATCAAAAGAATCAAAAGAATCAAAAGAATCAAAAGAATCAAAAGAATCAAAAGAATCAAAAGAATCAAAAGAATCAAAAGAATCAAAACAATCAAAACAATCAAAAGAATCAAAAGAATCAAAAGAATCAAAAGAATCAAAAGAATCAAAAGAATCAAAAGAATCAAAAGAATCAAAAGAATCAAAAGAATCAAAAGAATCAAAAGAATCAAAAGAATCAAAAGAATCAAAAGAATCAAAAGAATCAAAAGAATCAAAAGAATCAAAAGAATCAAAAGAATCAAAAGAATCAAAAGAATCAAAAGAATCAAAAGAATCAAAAGAATCAAAAGAATCAAAAGAATCAAAAGAATCAAAAGAATCAAAAGAATCAAAAGAATCAAAAGAATCAAAAGAATCAAAAGAATCAAAAGAATCAAAAGAATCAAAAGAATCAAAAGAATCAAAAGAATCAAAAGAATCAAAAGAATCAAAAGAATCAAAAGAATCAAAAGAATCAAAAGAATCAAAAGAATCAAAAGAATCAAAAGAATCAAAAGAATCAAAAGAATCAAAAGAATCAAAAGAATCAAAAGAATCAAAAGAATCAAAAGAATCAAAAGAATCAAAAGAATCAAAAGAATCAAAAGAATCAAAAGAATCAAAAGAATCAAAAGAATCAAAAGAATCAAAAGAATCAAAAGAATCAAAAGAATCAAAAGAATCAAAAGAATCAAAAGAATCAAAAGAATCAAAAGAATCAAAAGAATCAAAAGAATCAAAAGAATCAAAAGAATCAAAAGAATCAAAAGAATCAAAAGAATCAAAAGAATCAAAAGAATCAAAAGAATCAAAAGAATCAAAAGAATCAAAAGAATCAAAAGAATCAAAAGAATCAAAAGAATCAAAAGAATCAAAAGAATCAAAAGAATCAAAAGAATCAAAAGAATCAAAAGAATCAAAAGAATCAAAAGAATCAAAAGAATCAAAAGAATCAAAAGAATCAAAAGAATCAAAAGAATCAAAAGAATCAAAAGAATCAAAAGAATCAAAAGAATCAAAAGGAATCAAAAAAATTTTTAAATACTTTAAATACTTTAAATGCTTTAAAAACTTTAAATACATTGAATACTTTAAATACTTTACTTTAAATACTTTAAATTCTTTAAATACTTTACTTTAAATACTTTAAATACTTTAAATACTTTAAATACTTTAAATACTTTAAATACTTTAAATACTTTAAATACTTTAAATACTTTAAATACTTTAAATACTTTAAATACTTTAAATACTTTAAATACTTTAAATACTTTAAATACTTTAAATACTTTAAATACTTTAAATACTTTAAATACTTTAAATACTTTAAATACTTTAAATACTTTAAATACTTTAAATACTTTAAATACTTTAAATACTTTAAATACTTTAAATACTTTAAATACTTTAAATACTTTAAATACTTTAAATACTTTAAATACTTTAAATACTTTAAATACTTTAAATACTTTAAATACTTTAAATACTTTAAATACTTTAAATACTTTAAATACTTTAAATACTTTAAATACTTTAAATACTTTAAATACTTTAAATACTTTAAATACTTTAAATACTTTAAATACTTTAAATACTTTAAATACTTTAAATACTTTAAATACTTTAAATACTTTAAATACTTTAAATACTTTAAATACTTTAAATACTTTAAATACTTTAAATACTTTAAATACTTTAAATACTTTAAATACTTTAAATACTATAAATACTATAAATACTTTAAATACTTTAAATACTTTAAATACTTTAGATACTTTAAATACTTTAAATACTTTAAATACTTTAAATACTTTAAATACTTTAACTACTTTAAATACTTTAAATACTTTAAATACTTTAAATACTTTAAATACTTTAAATACTTTAAATACTTTAAATACTTTAAATACTTTAAATACTTTAAATACTTTAAATACTTTAAATACTTTAAATACTTTAAATACTTTAAATACTTTAAATACTTTAAATACTTTAAATACTTTAGATACTTTAAATACTTTAAATACTTTAAATACTTTAAATACTTTAAATACTTTAAATACTTTAAATACTTTAAATACTTTAAATACTTTAAATACTTTAAATACTTTAAATACTTTAAATACTTTAAATACTTTAAATACTTTAAATACTTTAAATACTTTAAATACTTTAAATACTTTAAATACTTTAAATACTTTAAATACTTTAAATACTTTAAATGCTTTAAATACTTTAAATACTTTAAATACTTTAAATACTTTAAATACTTTAAATACTTTAAATACTTTAAATACTTTAAATACTTTAAATACTTTAAATACTTTAAATACTTTAAATACTTTAAATACTTTAAATACTTTAAATACTTTAAATACTTTAAATACTTTAAATACTATAAATACTATAAATACTTTAAATACTTTAGATACTTTAAATACTTTAAATACTTTAAATACTTTAAATACTTTAAATACTTTAAATACTTTAAATACTTTAAATACTTTAAATACTTTAAATACTTTAAATACTTTAAATACTTTAAATACTTTGAATACTTTAAATACTTTAAATACTTTAAATACTTTAAATACTTTAAATACTTTAAATACTTTAAATACTTTAAATACTTTAAATACTTTAAATACTTTAAATACTTTAAATACTTTAAATACTTTAAATACTTTAAATACTTTAAATACTTTAAATACTTTAAATACTTTAAATACTTTAAATACTTTAAATACTTTAAATACTTTAAATACTTTAAATACTTTAAATACTTTAAATACTTTAAATACTTTAAATACTTTAAATACTTTAAATACTTTAAATACTTTAAATACTTTAAATACTTTAAATACTTTAAATACTTTAAATACTTTAAATACTTTAAATACTTTAAATACTTTAAATACTTTAAATACTTTAAATACTTTAAATACTTTAAATACTTTAAATACTTTAAATACTTTAAATACTTTAAATACTTTAAATACTTTAAATACTTTAAATACTTTAAATACTTTAAATACTTTAAATACTTTAAATACTTTAAATGCTTTAAATACTTTAAATACTTTAAATACTTTAAATACTTTAAATACTTTAAATACTTTAAATACTTTAAATACTTTAAATACTTTAAATACTTTAAATGCTTTAAATACTTTAAATACTTTAAATGCTTTAAATACTTTAAATACTTTAAATACTTTAAATACTTTAAATACTTTAAATACTTTAAATACTTTAAATACTTTAAATACTTTAAATACTTTAAATACTTTAAATACTTTAAATACTTTAAATACTTTAAATACTTTAAATACTTTAAATACTTTAAATACTTTAAATACTTTAAATACTATAAATACTATAAATACTTTAAATACTTTAAATACTTTAGATACTTTAAATACTTTAAATACTTTAAATACTTTAAATACTTTAAATACTTTAAATACTTTAAATACTTTAAATACTTTAAATACTTTAAATACTTTAAATACTTTAAATACTTTAAATACTTTAAATACTTTAAATACTTTAAATACTTTAAATACTTTAAATACTTTAAATACTTTAAATACTTTAAATACTTTAAATACTTTAAATACTTTAAATACTTTAAATACTTTAAATACTTTAAATACTTTAAATACTTTAAATACTTTAAATACTTTAAATACTTTAAATACTTTAAATACTTTAAATAATTTAAATAATTTATATTAATTTTTAACATTTTATAGGTTTAGTACATTAGAATAAGGACATTTTATTTACATTTCCTACGAATGAGGTGATATGGGACTATGTCACTCATAAAGAATATATGATTTTGTACACCCACTGACAATATAAATAACAGATAATTAAAAGCCTTTGTCAAGTGACAGCTTAGCTCCCCACTTCACCTCTAAACAAAATTTTTGCTAATTTAATAAATTAATACATTAAGGAGTATTCCCATTTCCCATTTTGTGGGCACTTAAGGCCACTTAGGCAAACATTGCAAATTCCCATATTCATAATTTACATTATGCGCGTTGCCCCATCCTTTTTGTCCGCAAGGACAATACGAGAGAAATGTAGGCCTCAACCTATTTATGTCTGCCTTTGCTTGTCATGAAATGAAACACTTGACTTGTCATTATAAATAATCATAATGATATTTTTATTTTCATTTTGGCAAAGGAGGCAGTGTGCCTCCTCTGTGTGTTTGGAGAGAGAGAGAAAGGATGAACTTGCTGCCTTATGTATTTTTGCGTATTAAGCATAAAATAATTACAATTATTCTACGAAAATGAAATGGCTGATATGAGGGGACAATGTAGCGGACAATGAGAATGTGAATGAGAACGAGGACAACAAGAGAAAAAATAAAACAATAATAAAATATCCTCAGACAATAATGTTATTGTTGTAACACGAGTAACACGAGGACCCAGAGCTTGGTTAACAAACAATAGGCACAGAGTTTGCATGTATGCATGTCTTCTATACGTGGCAAGGACACAGATATATTCGTTACGTTAATATCCCTGAGCCGCAAGGATAACGTTAATATGCGGGTAACATGGATATTATTGTGTTCGAAATATGTCTTAACTTCTGCCCACCCGCTTTGCGCAGTGAGACGACGGATACATTCCTTCTCGAAAACATAAGGAATTTCAGTAGTCCTATAAATATGATACAAAATATCGTATAACCCAGTGAAACATTAGATGATCAATAGGGATTTCAATAAAGAAATTATAGACAATCATTGGCAATGTAAGTTTTACTGGGAATACCAGTAAATGTGAAATATATGATTACCCAATAAAAGATCGATCTATTGTTAAAAGAATAACAGATTACCGAGAAGCCCCATAAACCAAAGATATCCCCCCCTATGAAGATTTCAAACATAATAAAGCCAATGAAATGGATAAAGTGAAATTTGAACAAGACAAGATGTTAAGCGGTATTTGAAAACCGAACACGTAAAGTATTTGGAATAATGCTTCGGTGCCTGTGTTCCGTAGATAAAAATGGCAAAACAATAAAGACCAGACAATAACAAGAAAAGTAGCAGCTAACCGTAAAGTAGACATCAGCAGTAGATAGAGTAAGAAACCCAGAAAGGAAACGGAAACAATTTTATTGGCTTTTAAGGAAACGGATGTATGAAGTACGAGTATGTAGCCAGCCAAGTTCGAAACGGAAATGTATGTGAAGGAAAACCAAAATACATACATAAACAAGTGAAGTAATCACTATTGGCATCACAATGACGATGACTATGAATAATGACAGGCAGACGGGCGAGAAGACAACCAATATTCTTAGTAAATAGAAAATCAATGTAAGGATTTTTTATTATTTCCAATACTATTCTTAGCAAAAGGGAGCGATTTACAAAAGGCAGACAACGATATAACGAATAAAGGAAGGGGAATATTCCCATAAAATCTCGGTGTTTATGAAAATGTCTTCTTCTTCTGTCATCCTACAACATAAGGTCATATCAAAAAAAAAAAATAATGAAGCACACACTCGATTTATCATAATCAAATTTCTTTAAAAACGAATTTCATTTTATTTGGCAGCAATTTATTACTTAATTTATTATTTAGAAAAAAGTCTACAATGATGCCAAAGCTGTTCAAACACATACACGTGTAGGCTTTTGTGTGCGCCCATTCAAGTGTATTTGTTTTCTTTTATCATTTTCAGAATATCTGTTAAGCACTCAGACATATTTATACAGATGATTCCATATATCTTCATTGAATGTTAAATACAAATCACGTAATTTTTACAAAGGAAATTTGCTTCAATTTTCTTGCGCAGACACGAACACACGTAGATGTGGATGCGAGGGGCATGAAATGAAGTTTGTAAATATACTACAAGTACTTTGAATAATTCGAATATTTAGAATTTTTTTAATATCTCGAATATCTTAAATACTTTTAATAATACTCTTAATACATGTCACACTTTGTACAGAGTTTTCCAACAAGAGGTGTTATTTTGAATCACCCGGTATTTCGGTAGCTGCCACTTTTGAAGCTTTTATTCTTTGACATTTGACAAGTAGAAACTACGCCATTACTAAAAATGGAACGATACACGATCATCGAACGATACAAAACGATAAAAAATCGATCGAACAAAAAAACGATACGAACGATACAAAATCATCTTGACTGATGAGGGCCATTTCAACCTCGGTGGCTACGCCAACAAGCAAAATTGTCGCATCTGGGGCTCGGAAAACCCAAGAGTTGTTGTTGAGAAGCCATCTCCATCCTCAACGTGTGGCTGTTTGGTGCGGTTTATGGTCCGGCGGGGTCATTGGACCTTACTTTTTCGAAAATGAGGTTGGATCAACAGTTACGGTGAATGGATTGCGCTATCGAGAGATGATTAATGATTATTTATGGTCGGAGTTGGATGGTATTCATCTGGACAACGTTTAGTTTCAATAAGAAGGCGCTACGTGCCACACGAGCAACGAAACCATTGCTCTGTTACGGGAAAGTTTCCGGACCGTGTTATCTCTCGAAGAGGTTTTCACAATTGGCCACCGAGATCTTGTGATTTAACACCTTGCGACTTCTTCCTTTGGGGCCACGTGAAAGAAAAGGTCTACGCCAAAAGTGAAAGCTACCGAAAATAACACCTCTTGTTGGAAAACCCTGTATATTATAAAAAGTAATATTTTTAACATATAAAACAAAACATGCAACAACATTTTTTTTGTGTCCGACATGAGGCGTATTATTTTATGAAACAAAAAGAACAAATTTTTCTGGTCGTATTTTAATTTTTTTTTAAATTCCAATTTTTGTGGAAGTTATCTTTAGTATTTGGACCTTATTTTTTGAAGTATAAGCTAGAAATGATGAAACACCACTTTCACGTAGAAACGGAAGTTTAGTAACTATCGATAAAAAATTAGAAAAAATTTGATTTTTTTCGCCAAAAAAATGTTGTTCCATTTTCTGAAAGCTATGCCTATCTGCAAAACATCTATTACGTATAAATTTTGACCTATATTGTATAATTAGGGAAACTAAAAAAAATAATTGTTCATATTTTTTATTTTGGCAATTTAGTTTGGGAGGTACTGAAAGGGGCGTGGCAATAAAGCCCATTTTTTAATATACTATGGGTACTATAAAAACATTATACTGTACAAAGTTTCAACTGTTTGTATGTACAGGAAGCGAAGTTACATTTTGTGCAAAATGGTCCATTTGTATGGGAGGAAAAAAGGGCATGGTAATAACGGCTATTTTGCACGGGGCTATAGGTTCTGTAAATGCATTACACTCCACAAAATTTTAAATATTATAAGCCGTTAACTTTTTGTGCAAAATGGTCCTATCGTATGGGAGGTACTAAAAGGGTCGAGGAAACTTTGCCCATTTTCTCTAGACGATAGCGACCAAGCAACTAATACTGTGTGTGGAATTGTGAAAGATTCTGAGTAGTAGTATAGAAGTTATGAGATAATCAATATTTCACAAAATGTTAAGCCTTCGTGGGGGAGGTACTCGAAGGAGTGGACCAACATAGTCCATCTTTGGCCTTAGTCTGAGATAGAAAAAACAAGTAAGAATCTTTAGTCGGGTAAACTGGCTAATGAATCCCATCACCTTGTGTCTCAAAAAATTTAATTTTATTTAAAGTATTGTCAATTTAAATTGCATTTAATAACTTTAATGTACGTATTGGTATTAATGTTAAGAGCTGTTTACTTTTGGTACTAAATGGTCCATTTGTGTGATAAGTACCAAAAGGGGCGTCCCAATAACGGTCACTTTTCTCTGGACTCTAGGTACTATAAAAGCATTAAACTGTACAAAATTTCAAGTATTTATATGCACTGGTATTAATGTTAAAAGCTTTTAACTTTTGGTACCAAAAGGTCCATTTGTGTGGGAGGTACCAAAAGGGGCGGGCCAATAACGCCCATTTTTCTCTGGACTATAGGTACTATAAAAGCATTACACTGTACAAAATTGCAAGAATATGTATGCACTGGTATTAAAGTGATAAGCTGGTAACTTTTGGTACTAAATGGTCCATTTGTGTGGGAGGTACCAAAAGGAGAGTGACAATAATGCCGTTTTTCACCGTATTGTAGGTACTATTAAAAATTTCAAAAATTTCAAGTCTTTGAATGCAGTGGTAATAAAGTTATAAACTATTAACTTTTGGTTCAAAATTGTACATTGTACATTTGAGGAAATAGTGACTAATAAACTAATATTATGTGTAGAATTTCAGAGGAATCAAATAAGTAGTATAGAAGTTATTAAATAATCAATATATCACTAAATGTTAACCCTTTGTGAAGGAGGTACTAGAAGGAGTGGACCAATATGGCTCATCTTCGAACAGCTGGAGATAGAAGAAAATATTACCACATACTAAATTTGAAGTCAATCGGTTACTCTTTTCGAGAGTTATCGTGCACAACAGCCAGCAGACAGACGGACGGACATTGCTCATTAGACTTAAAATGACCCAAAACAGATATCCGCAGAACATACTTAGGATTTAGGTCACTCCTTCGATGTGTTACACTTTTTGTTCGTAGCAAATGATATATACCCTCCTCTCTAAGGTGAGGGGATAAATATTGACACATACTAAATTTAAAGTCAATCGGTTAATCCTGTCGAAAGTTATCGTGCGCACCAACCAGACAGACGGACAGGCTGGCGGACATTGCTAAAATGACTTAAAATGGCCCAAAACGGATTTCTGCTAATTATTTTTGGGTCTCTTAGGTTACACTTTTGTGTTACACTTTTGGCCCTCATCATCTGATATATACCCTTTTTCACTATAGTTGGGGTATATAATTCTCTTATTCATATCAAAAGTGCTATAATTTCAACATTTATCCATAGATTTTCTTGAAATAGGCATTGTTTTCTTCGATAGTGTACTGGCTTTCAAAAATTGGAACAAACATTTGTTTTCGATTTTTTTTGTATTTTGTATGGATTTTTTTGAAAAAAAAATCAAATTTTTAAATTCTCTTTCCACGTGAAAGTAAACTTTTTTATATTTTTTTCGTGTTTACAGCACCTTATTACACATTTGCTGCGAAGTGCTTCTTCCACGAACAACTTTCGTTGGATTTGGCTCGTCTTCAAAGACCCACACGGCCGATTGCTGCTTTGTTTTGGGCTCATACGCATAGATCCAAGATTCGTCACCTGTGACGATCTTATAAACGTCTTTTGAAGCACAGCGATCGTATGTTTTGCAAAATTTCTTAGCACCAATCGACACGAGCTTTTTTAAGCGATTGTCAAATTGTGGGGGATCCAACGAGAACAAACCTTTTTTACGGCTAGGTTTTCATGCAATATCGAATGTATGCTGGTGGAAGAAATGCCCAAGGATGCCTCTATCTCACGGTATGTCACATGACGATCTTGCATTATCAGTTCACGCACGGCATAAATATTCTTTGGCACAACGGCCGTTTTTGGACGACCTTCGTCTTTGAGCGAGCGTCGGCTCAAACCAGTTTTCATTAAACCAGTTTTTCACAGTGTAATAGGATGGTGCTTGTCGTGATAATCCACGTCGAAAGTTGTGAAAAATGATCACACGAAAATGTTCACGATTTAATTCCATTTTTTTTTGCCAAATTGATGTTTTCAAGTCACTGTAAACAACACAAATGATGGTCGTACGTCAAAACGTTCTGAGTACGTTTATGCTAAAAAATGTCAAACTTTTCAATGGAAATGTCAGATGGCGCCAGGCAACACTTAGTGTTGACTAGGACAGAAATATATATAGCAATTCTCGTAGTACCAAATGTAATGCAGGGAAAAAGTATTTTGGCTCTCCTGAACATTTTGATTTTTGAGATGTGCTGCTATTCCAGAAAACTACACGCTTAAAAAAAACGCCTCTGTAGTATATTGTCCCAAATATATTCTGCTTGAAACATATATATTTTTAGAGTGCACTCCAAATATACAATATTTGACACATACAAATATTATATGTTTGGGAGGATGTTGTTCTAAACAAAACTATGTTTACATCCTAATATTTTTTATTTTGATATGTTATTTCCCAAACAAAGATCTATTTGCGTGAATATATATCTATTCTTTAATTGTTTTAAGTTGTCAGAAATTGAAAGGTAATTTTTAGAAAGTTTTAATGTTAGTAAAATTTCTTTATAATTTAAAATAATGACTTGGAATAGTTAGAAAAAAAAATAAATAGTTTCAAATAGAAGTTAATGCTAAGTATTCCATTTTTAATAGAAATGCATAATTCGAAAACAAAGAAAAAATTATAACTAAAATTCGAAAAATTCAGCAAAGTTTTGAAAATCTTTTTTTAATAAAATATATTTGGAAATATTCATAAACAATAATTTAATTTGTATTTAAACACATACTTTATTTGAGAAAATTAGTTCGCAAATATATTTTATTCTAATATATTAACATATGGGTTCTAAATACATATTATTGATTTTCAAATAAAATTTATTTGCTCGAAAATATATAATATTTAAAAATTTGTATTGCAAGTATATTTTTTTCGATTCAAACATATCAAAAAAGGTGATTTTACCCCGTGTACAGATATATGTTCCTCCTGATTTGTTTGGGAAAAGTCGGTTCAGATTTATATAAATTACACACATTTTATGATATAACATTAAAAGTAATGAATTCTTTTGAATCAAATTTATTGTATATATTTACTGACATATATTTTATACAAAAAGCAAGCACTCATTCGAAATGTCCACCTTTGGCCTTCACACATGCCTTAAGTCACACTGACCAATCATCAATAGCCACTTTCAAATAAATTACAAAATGCATAATAAATAATAGCAGTTTTGAAGACTACTCCGACTGCTGATTAAAATTCAATGTGTTTAACAATATAATATTATTAAAAAATAAATATAATTTGTATTAAACACATAATCTAATTTAACTCTAAATTTAATACATATTAAATGAGTTAACAAGGAAGAGAAAATCTACTCCTCAGAAGATTTAAAGTGACAAAGAAGATTATTTCGGTATGAATAAGGCGTTAAGTTAATAACTTTCAGAACATTTGGCTATACGTTAAATAAACGAGCTACTCGGACAGGGAAAGATATGTTCATGTGTTGGTGAACTCTCAGAATTAGAATTTGGTTGACAAATGGTCAACAAATGTCTATTGCGGCCTTTGAAAGCCTCAAGTCTCAAGTCTTTTTTGATCCTGGAGATTTGACTTCTTAACGCAACAAAAGCCACAAATTTCAACGAATAAGGCTGAAATATGGTAATGTGAGTTTATTTATAATAAAATTCGACATGGCAGAACTTAGCGGAGCTTTTACTTGTTTAAAATCTAAATATTCCAAGTTATATTCAGTCCGAACTTGGTGCTTATCCTTAAACTTAAACAAAAGTTTTGCATAAAACAATAGAGGTCATTCGGTTTGCATTATAAAGGAATTTCGTACAAATTTAAAAAAAATTGATTGAGTTTCCTGAAAAACTAGCTGTTCCGACTTATCATACTTTGGATATGATATGATGTATTTTGTTTACATTCGTAGATATATTTTCATTAACGAGAGTAAAATCGAAAATATCGACTAGTCCCCACGTGTTTGTAAACGTATGCGTTTATAATCTATAATATGGAGGCGTGTGTGTGCGTGGGTTTTATGTCTGAATTTGTGGAAAATTCGATTATATCTGTGTGATGACACATTCACTAATAAAATATTTATAAGAGACGGATATATTGAACACACACACTTCGGAATATATATGCATATTTATACAGGCACATATCAACATATGTACAGGGTGTTTTCTTATAGGTTCACAACTTGGAGTTGGTAACACTGCTTTACATGACAACCGATTTAAGAGATGATAGTTGCTTTCAGTTTAGTTTGGTTTGCCATTTTATCATAACCGGATTGTAACGCTAGATAACGAGAGTAACGCTTGCAAATTGTTGAATTTTTCTATCAAATAATGGTTCTGATCGTCAAACTTCAGCGATGAAGTTCAGTTTTGGTTGGTAAAGCAAAATTTTCGCATTTAAGTAAAGATAATCCACTAGCTTTTGTCCAAACAAAATTACATCAATAGAAAATTACTGTTTGGTGCGATTTATGGGCGGAGTCATGTCTTCAAAAACGATGATGGCCAGAAACTATCAACGTCAAAATCTATTAACGGTGAACGTTATAGATAAATGATTACATGTTTTTTCTTAGCTAATCTAGCTGGCATTAATCTTGCTGACATGTGGTTCCAACAGGACGGATCCACATGCCACACAACGCTTGCAACAACTACACGCTGAAAAAAAATCGCTTCTGTAGTATATTGTCCCAAACATATTCGGCTTGAAACATATATATGTTTAGGGTACACTCTAAATATATAATATTTGGTACACACAAATATTAAATATTTGGGAAGGTGTTGGTCTAAACAAATCTTTGTTTCCATTCTAATATTTTTTATTAGGGCATATTTTTTCGTAACAAAGATTTATTTTCATTTAAGTTTTCAGAATATATACCGATACCTTAAATACGTTAAGATTCTAAGGATTCAAAGTTAATTTTTTTAATGTTTATAAAAATATTTTATAATTGAAATCGTATAATATTAAAACAATAATTTACTATAAAACAATTTACTCGAAGGTTTCACTACTAATGATGCATTGGGATATTTAGAAAATTAAAATGAATGCTTTAAAACAGAAGACAATGCTGCATATGCCATTTTTAGTTGGGAGGTAGATTTCGAAATCACGGAAAAATTGAAACTGATGTTAGAAAAGACAGCAAAGTTTTGAAAATCCTTTTTAAATAAAATATATTTGGAGAAATTCCTGAACAATAATTTTATTTGTATTTAAACACATATTTTATTTGAGAATATTAGTCAGCAAATATATTTTATTGTAATATATTAATATATGCGTTCCAAATAAATTTTATTGATTTTCAAATAAAATTTGTTTGCTCAAAAATATATAATATTTAAAAATTTGTGTTCCAAATATATTTTCTTTTCATTCAAACATATCCAAAAAGGCGATTTGCCCCGTGTAATTTACTCAAATACAATTTTGATAAACAAATAATTTTACATAGTGGTCCTGTAAATTGGCCACCAAGATCGTGTGCTCTGATACCATTGGATTATTTTCTTTGAGCTTATGTAAAGAGGCACATGAACACCTGAAAGTCAACATTCGACGAGATATATTCAAAATACGGCCGCAAATGCTGCGAAAAATGTTTGAAATTGGATTTCCAGATTGCACCAAGTACGCGCCAGTCTTGTGCGGCCTACATGACTCAAATCATATTTAAACAGTAATGGCATACAAGTTTCTACTCAATTAAGCTGGATTAATTAACATTACAAAATATTTTATTTTTTGTAATTTTTCTGTAACTAAAAAAAATCACCCTTTATATACACATACAAATATATACTCTCCAATTTACATATATGTAGGAGTAGCACTTGGGTGTACGTACACGTGTATTGTTCATATGTCTTAATAAATATACTTTGTAGGTTCTGCAGACATTCAATATTACAAGGTTAGAATACAAGGACAGGTCATACACATTTTTAATGCGATACATGTTTTGATATAGAGAATGGTATAAGGATTTATAAATTTCGCCCGTTTTTGCATAAGCTTAAACATAAACATTAACTGATTCCCAAAGTAACGATGACCAACATTTTTATTTTCAAAACACTAAATCCCAAAGGTATAACGTCATATGAAAATGATTCACCATGATTTTTTATAAAATTATAATATTGAAAACAAGAATTGAAAGCAAACGAACATAATTATTAACTGGTGTGCGAACATCTTTGATTTAAGTTTTACTATATTTTACTTTCCTTTATATAGTCAAACAAATTTTTACGACTGGTCTTCTAAAAATTAAATGTGCGGCCCCAGAAAAATATTGTTAACAAGTTCAAAACATTCATTCATTCATTCACCATTATTTACAAAAAAAAAGAAAAACGCTCTTATTAAAAAAAATAGGTAAACTAATTGGTGGATCAGATTAATATTTTTGTAAAATATTCTTCATTCGCGACAAACTGTAAATTGAAAGCTGGGAAATGAAAAACGCTCATATTAAAGTCGTATAGGTAACATTAATAAGAATTGGTGGTGAGACAGTGCGTATGATTAATATTTTTGTAAAATATTTCTCATTCGCCACAAACTAAATTCTGTCATTTGTGGAATTATTTTAAAGAAAAAACTTCGAAATGTCCAGGAATAATAGCATCAAAATGCATGCCAAACCTAAAGAAAATGTAAAATATGCTAAAAATTTTAAATATTTTTTGCCGAAAAAAGAATTTGACCTATTTTAATTTAAATTTTCGTCAGAGAATGACACGTCCAATCTGCTCACATAATACACTAAGTTAAATGTAATTACAATGGCAGCAAATTTTACAAAAATCATATTTACGCAAAAATAAAAAACCAAATTGATATTTTGCCTTCGGGGCGTAGAAGAGTGGTGTACGAGGGTTGCTATATATATTTCTGGTCTAGGCAACACTAAGTGTTGCCTTGCGCCATCTGACATTTCCATTGGAAAGTTTGACATATTTAGCATAAACGTACTTAGAACGTTTTGAGGTACGACCATCATTTGCGTTGTTTACAGTGACATGAAAAAATCAATTTGGCAAAAAATGGAATTAACTCGTGAACATTTTCGTGCGATCATTTTTCACAACTTTCGACAAGAGAGCATCGATGAACTTAAAACTTTGTATGGCGATGAAGCACCATCCTATAGCACTGTGAAAAACTGGTTTAATGAATTCAATCGTGGCCGACGCTAGCTCAAAGACGAAGGTCGTCCAAAAACGGCCGTAGTGCCAGAGAACATTTATGCCGTGCATGAACTGATAATGCAAGATCGTCATGCGACATACCGTGAGATAGAGGCATCCTTGGGCATTTCTTCCACCAGCATACATTCGATATTGCATGAACACCTGGCCGTAAAAAAGGTTTGTTCTCGTTGGATCCCGCACAATTTGACGATCGCTCAAAAAAAGGCTCGTGTCGATTGGTGCAAAGAAATTTTGAAAAAATACTATCGCTGTGCTTCAAAAGACGTTTATAAGATCGTCCCCGGTGACGAATCTTGGATCTATGCGTCTGAGCCAGAAACAAAACAGCAATCGACCGTGTGGGTCTTCGAAGTCGAGTCAAATCCAACGAAAGTTGTTCGTGGAAGATGCACTTCGAAGCAAATGGTCGCCTGTTTCTTCGGCAAAACTGGTCATGTGGCGACTGCTCCGCTTGAGCAACGTAGGACGGTCAATTCTGAGTGGTACATCACAATTTGATTGCCTGAAGTCTTCGGAAAAATTCGAAAAACGAAAAAGAGAAGACGAATCTTTGTGCACCATGACAATGCGAGCTCTCACACATCGGCTCAAACCAGCGCCTTTTTGACCGGCCAAAACTTCGAATTGATGGGTCATCCGCCGTACAGCCCTGACTTGGCATCTTTTTATTCCCGCACATCAAGAAAAAAATGCGTGGTCAACGTTTTTCGACGCCTGAAGCAGCTGTCGAAGCGTCAAAACCATGTTTTGGAGGTGAATTTTAAACACACAGTAACCAAAACAATTCGCGCTCAAACGACAAAACGGTCTGAGTGAAGTTATGCTAAACAAGCAAGAAAGTTTCAGTCGGGAAAACCGACTAAGGTATACCCTCACTTTCTGAGTAATGTAATATTCAACATTCCTTGAATTATTCGGTTAGTTTGTATGGGACGTACCAGAACGGGTTTAACAAATACATCTATTTTTGGCTGAACAGTAGATACTTTAAATACATTGCACCGTGCCGAATTATAACAGTTTATGTACACTGGTATATTAACGTTATGAGATATTAAATTGTGGTATTATTCGGCCATTTTGTGTGGGAGGTACAAAAAGGGGTGTGGTGATAAAGCCCATTTTTAACAGGGCTGTAGACATTATAAAAGGGTTACACTGTACAAATTTTCAAGTATTTTTATACACTGGTATAAATGTTATAAGCTGTTAACTTTTAATGCAAAATGGTACCTTTGTGTGGAAGGTACCAAAAGGGACGTGGCAATAACGCTCATTTTTCACTGGACTGTAGGCACTATAAAAGCATTACACTGTACAAAATTTCAAGTATTTTTATACACTGGTATTAATGTTATAGGCTGTTAAATTTTTATGCAAAATGGTGCATTTGTGTGGGAGGTACCAAAAGGGGCGTGGAAACTTCGCCCATTTTTCTCGAGTTGATAGCGACTAATAAACTTATACTATGTGTGGAATTTCAGAAGATTCGAATAAGTAGTATAGCAGTTATTAATGAATCAATATTTCACAACATTTTAACCCTTTGTGGGGGAGGTACTAGAAGGAGTAGACCAATATGACCCATCTTCGAACTTAGCCGGAGTTAGAAAAAATATTACCACATACCAAATTTGAAGTCCATCGATTTCTCCTTTCGAGAGTTATCGTGCGCACCTGCCAGCAGACAGACAGACGGACGGACGGACATTTCTCATTCGACTTAAAATGACCCAAAACGAATATCCGCCGAACATACTTAGGGTCTTAGATCACTCCTTCGATGTGTTACTCTTTTGGCCGTAGCAAATGATATACATATACCCTCGTTTCACTAAAGTGAGGGTATAAAAATGTCATACTTTCCAATGGAAGTTCCAGTTTTCATCTGGTCATTTTATCCAATACGTAATCGATATATTTATGTTCGATGATAAGTGCTTTAAATACGTCGCGTCTCTTTTGAAAAGCACTAAAGTTTCACTGACTTTAAATTGTTTTTAATTAAGTTTTCCTACTTTTGAAAAGCCTCCATATAGGTTTGCTTTTCTTCGCCTCATTGTCTCTTTAATTTTATACCAACATTTATTTTTCTTGTCATTATCGTTCGTTTCTGTTGAAACGGTCGCTGCTGTAGTTGTTTTTCTAAGAAATTTATCCAGGCGTTTTTGGTTGTTTTTTGCTGTCAACGGTCTTTGTCAAGTACTTAAAAACGTCAAGTCAAGTACTTCAAGTATTGTCTGCTGCTGTTGTTTGCGTTCGTCCGTTCGTTCGTTTCGTTTATTTGTTTGTTCACTCACCATCGTAGATATATTCTCTCATTCTTCATTTAAGTTCAGTGAGGGAGATGCTGTTGATCCACTGTGTATGTCGCACAGTGATAATGATGTTGGTATTGGTATTAGTATAGGCAGTCATTGTTGTTGTAGTCGTTGTTGATGCTTTTGTTGCTATAATTCCATTTGCAATCTATTGTTGTCCTTTCAGTGTCATTGCCACTGTCATGTGCCGGGATGGACCAACTGTTCCCCCTCCCTTCTCTAGTTGAAGTGTACACAGAACAAAAAATATGTAAATATGTAAATATGTATGTATATAAGTAAAATTAAAGAAAATATCCTTAAATTAAGGAAATGTCACTCCTCCTTTTCTATTGTTTTTATAGAAGTTTGTTTTCTATTTACAGAAAAAAAAACAAGTAAAAGCAAAGCTATATTAAACTTAATAAATGTCCTGTAAACTAGAGAATTATTAACAAGACTATAGGAAAAATAATCTTTGAAATTGGAACGTATGTTCCATTGTTTTACAGTCAGAGAAACTACTTTTCTATTCCAAATAATCTTTTCTCATTTTTTAAGAAACATTTATTTATTTGCAGGGAATGTTTCTTTGGAATTAAGGATAATTAAATTAAGGCAATTTCACTCCTCCTTTTCCATTGTTTTTATAGAAGTATGTTTTCTATCTACAGAAAACAAAAAATATCACGATTGCGAATTATAACAATTACTAAAGGACAAATAATCTTTGAAATTAGTACGCAGGTTTCATTGTTTTTCAGCCAGAGAAACTATTTTTCTATTCCAAAGAATCTGTTGGTGTAGGGGTGCAAAAGGGGGGTTCGTGGGGTAATGAAAATAAAAGAAATAAAACGCAATCGATTTTTAGTAATTTTAAATATAAATTTGGGGGGATCTTTATTTGTTGTGTTTTCAAATAAACAAGGATTTATTACCGTGTATGAGGTTGGCGACAAGGCCTGTGTGCGCGAGCGTAGAGCGAAACGACAAGTGGTGAACGCAGAGGCTCGTTACAATTGTTCGACTACCATAGATTTTGCGGATAGAGAGAGGGAGAGAAAGAACCGAAGATGAGCAAGGCAGCGACACAACAACCACCACCCATAGGCAATCCGCACTCTACACATCCGTGCTAAGCGAATTAGGTCTCCGAAGAGAGGTGTAGAGGAGATTCCAGTGATGTCAATACGCAACCGGTATTGATCAGGCTCGGGAAGTTGAGACAATGCTGCGTACGTGAACAGAATCTTTTCCTAATTTTTAAGAAACATTTATTTATTTGCAGGGTATGTTTCTTTAGAATTAAGGATAATGTTCTTTAAAATAAAGAAAAAATTTCATTAATTGAAAAGCTGTTGTATAAAACATTCTTTGAAGCAAGGAAATTATTCTTTGTTTTAATGAATAACACTTTTTTAAGCGTACATATTGCACTTAAGACATATGTAATAAGCTGAATATAATTTAGCTTATAATGGGTCATTTTATGTTTAATACAAAGAATTTTGTCTTAAATTTAAGACTAATCGCTGTTCTGATTTAAGGATTATGACATCCTAAATTCTTACGATTTTTTCAGTGTAGTATCTAAATCTACTCTCACTGTTATGTACTTTGTATGTTCGGTCGGTCGGACGGTTGGTGTTAACGTCGTTCAGGGTGAAGTTGGTGTTGTTTCAGGTTATGACGGATGAATTTAAGCTATGCGTTTAATAAACAAAAGAGAGCAAAAGAGATAGAGCGACAGGGCAGTGTATTTCTATTCACCCTGACCTTTGTGTAAACAATTATGTTTCATTCATTTACATTCGCATTTATTTTCATTATTTTCTGTTTATTTTCTCAGCACTTGAGCAATGTAAATGAGACTTCTTTACGAGTCTCTTTAAACTCTGTATTATTCTCTTGGGTCATTGTGTGCCTATTAGGGTGGTATTCACAGTTTAGGGTACTTTTTGCAATAATAAACTTTTAGATCAAACAATATTTAGACGTCCACTGAATCGCAATATTTTTGTTCCAAATAAAGTATTGAGACCCATAGAGGGTCTAATCCAGAAGATGGTCGGACTTTCATAGTTTTTTTTTTAGTTTGCTGCAAATTAAGTAAACCTATTTTAAGACCAATAATAACACATCTTGTGGAAAATAGGGGGAAGATTGCAGAATATGTTGTCAACGGGTTGAAAAAAACGGGAAAATTCAAATCTTTTGATTGGTATGTATCTCGAACTTGGATCAGATCCAATGGGGTAGTCATATGATAACTGTCTGAATATTTTGAATCCATTATATGGAAAAAGGTAAATTCAGCTTAAGTTTTTACTTTTACCAATTTACGAATTTAATATGTATAAGTTATTTTAGAAAATTATATTTAATTTTGTTTTGTTACACAAACATAAACATTCTACTTTCGAATTTGAACCAGGGTACAGTGGGAAGAATTAAAAAGTAAAGGTAAATAATTCCGCCATTTCTTATCCAGACAACGGATTGCGGAAGAATTTGGCATGCTTAACTTAGATTTGCATTAGAGAATTAAAGAATCGCGCATCCCAAAAAATCCGCAGATCAAAGGAAGATGGGATGCGCGATTCTTAGAGAATTAAAGAATCGCGCATCCCAAAAAATCCGCAGATGGAACTGTATTCACCTTCTTTTGACACGTTTCTCCCATTACAGTCCACTGCTTTGACTGTTCCCTTGTCTCAGGTGTGAAGTGTTGGACCCAGTCTCATCCATGGTTTCGAATCGGCTTTTGGAATTATAACCTAGCCAAATTTTGTGGAATTTTGATTTGGGCATTTTTATGTCATTTGAGCAATGTCCGTCCGTCCGTCTGTCTGCTGGCTGATGCGCACAATAACTCTCGAAAGGAGTAAACGACTGACTGACTTGGTATGCGGTAATATTTTTCTCCATCTTAGGCTAAGGACGAAGATGGGCCATATTGGACCACTCCTTCTAGTACCTCCCCTACAAAGGGTTAACATTTAGTGAAATATTGATTCTTTAATATCTTCTAAACTTCTTATTCGAATCTTCTGAAATTAGTATTAGTTTATTAGTCACTAATACCTCGAGAAAAATGGGCTAGGTTAGCTGAGGATGGCGCCCGGCTCAATAAAAGTCAAGCGTCTACAGAGACCATATTAGATCCATTGTGATTCCTCGTAAATTCTTCGTCTTCATACTCAGTTAAGTCTGGAGTTTCGATCTGATGCCTTAGTAGCTGTTTGTGTCACTGAACTTGCAGCGAAACAAATATTGATATCCCTATAGTTTAACATAGTCATAATCCAATTACATCTTCTGTTACTGCTTCCTCCAGAGCGGTCTGTATGGCTAACGGGAGAACATTATTAAAAGCGATATAGAATATCAAGGAACGAGTATACTCCTTAAAGTCCATGACCCTTTCAATATGATGGACTACATAATGAAGAGCAGAGTCTACGGATCTACGTTTTGGGTAAGCGTGCAGGCTATTTGAGAAGAAGCCTTTGGTATAATCCTACTTCTAATGTAATCATCTATAATTCTGTCTAAAGCCTTAACAAAGAATGACGAGAGTCTAATAGGCCTAAAGTCTTCGGCGGAACTATAATTTAGTTTTCCTAACTACGGTTTAAAAACTAACTTGGCTTTCCTCCACGATAGAGGAACTTACTTCAATCTCAAACAGACCCTTAATAGACCGACGATATAATCTATATATATAAAATTGTTGCGTGACTGACTGACTGACTGATTGACTGACTGATCATCGCCCAGGCCAAACGGCTGAAGCTAGAATCATGAAATTTGGTGGGAGGGTAGTCCTTGGGACGTAGACGAGCAATAAGGCGGGATTTTTCGAAATTCGTACTATTAGCCGCACAATGGGACAAAAAGGGATAAATATGGTACCGCCGCCAAATCTAAACGAAATGAGCTAGAATCTTGAAATTTGGTATGAGGGTAGCCCTTAGGAGGTAGACTCAGAAATTGGCAGGATTTTTTGAAAATCGAACATTTACGCACACAGTGGGGTAAAAAGGGAAAACTTGGGATAAATGTAGTACAACAGGCAAATTCAAATGGCAAGACCTAGAATCGTGAAATTTGGTGTGAGAGTAGCTCTTGCGATGTAAACAAGAACAAGGAGAGATTTTAAAAAATTTAGGGGCACAGTGGGACATAAAGGTATAAATATGGTACCACCGCCAAATTCAAAGCCTAAAATTAGAATGGTGAAAATTGAAGCGAGGTATGTCTTTATGTCTTTATTCGCAGTTTTCGGGGCACAGTGGGGCAAAAAGTGTTAAATATAGTACAGTGCCTTAAAAATGTCAAACGTGGATCAATGGTTCCAGGGTAACTTTGGAACATAAATTAGAGATTGGAAGAGATTTGTGGTAATTCTAACTTTAAGAGGCACAGTGGGACAAGACGGGTTAATTATGGACCATGGGGAAAAAAGGGAACAATCTGCCAAAATTGGAACTTAAACATGAGATATGAAGAGTTTATACAGTTTTAGGAGCACAGTGGTCAAAAACGGTTAAATACTGCACAGTGGAGAAAATATGATTAAATATGTTACAGTCGGAGAAAAAGGTTTAAGTATGCTAGCGTGGAGACACATTTTAAATACGGTACAGTAAGATAAAAAATTGTTAAATATGGTACAGTGGGACAAAAATAGTTATATATGGTAAAGTGGGACAAAATGGGGTAAAAATCGTACAGTGGGGCAAAAAGCGTTAACTATGGAACGGTGGAGCACAAATGCGTTAACTACGGTACAGTGGGGCAAAAAGGGTTAAATATGGTACAGTGTGAAAAAGTGTTAACTATACAGTACAGTGGGCATAGCTGTGTAAAATATTGTACAGTGGAGCAAAGAGGGTTAAATATGGTACAGTGGGGCACAAATAGTGACAAAATGGGTTAAATATGGTACAGTGGGGCAAAAAGCTTTAACTGTGGAACAGTGGGAAAAAATGTGTTAGCTATGGTACAGCGGGACACAAATGGTTAAATATGGTACAGTATGACAAAAATGGTTACAGTGGGCACAAATAGTAAAATATGGTAACGTGAAACAAAATGGGTTAAGTATGGTACAGTGGGGCAAAAATGTGTTAGCTACGGTACAGTGGGGCAAAAATGGTTAAATAAAGTTGACAAAATATAGTAGGACAAAAAGGTCTTAAATTTGATTCAGTGGAACCAAAACGGTACAGTGGGTCAAAAAGCATACATTTAGTACAGTGCGTAAAAATATAGATGCAGGGAGAGTTGGTACGTTAAATATGATATAAGAATGTTTTTTTTTTCTTTTAAAAAATTTATGCTTTTACTAGCACTGTGGTGCAAAAAGGTCAATATTATGACGCATTTGGGGCAAGCACAAATTGTTCAATATGTTACAGAGGGGAGAAAATGTGTTAAATATGGTTTAGTGGAGAAAAAAGGGTTAAATATGGTACGGTGAAGCAAAAAAAGTTAAATACGGTTAAATGTGGTATGTGGGGAAAAAATGGAAAAAAATAGTCCCAGATATGTACTATAGAAGCACAATAAAAAGTTTTTAATATGGAACAGTGGTGCAAAAGGTGTTGAATGTGGTCCCTGAGTGCAAAGGTAGCTCTTAAAGCATAAACCAAAGCTAAGAAATTGTTTTTTTCCAAATAGGTTCTTCTACTTAAACCTTGGGGAAAAACAAGTTAAATAAATGGCACAGATAGGGGACAAAAATGTTGAGCTTGCCAATTTTGATCTTGAAATATCAATTATCATTTTAAAATATTGTACAATCGTGCAAAATTGGTTAATTATGACACACAAACGGTTAAATGTGGTACAATGGAGCTATTCACTTTAGATTTTTAAATTCGTACCTTTATAGACACAGTGGGACAAACATGGTTTTATATTGTACCATGCTATTGGAAAATAAACTAGGGGAAAGTTGCTATCGTATGAACCAAAAAAATAGTTTTTCAACGTTGAGAGGTACAGTGGGAAAAGGGATAAATATTGTACCATGATGTCAGGGTAAATCTTGGAACACAAACTATAAATGAAACGAGGGGTCGTATTTTATAAAATAAAATAAAATATAAAAGTAATCAAATCTTCTTCATTTTGTACCATATGTAATAAGTTATAACTATTTTACAGTACCCTAAACAGAAAATAAATAAAAGATGGGGGCTGCGAAGCGCACCGGGTTAATGCTAGTCAGATATAATCTCCAAAAAATTGTAGCATGATGGGAAATATTCCATCAAAACCTGAAGATTTGAAAGGTTTAACGGTATGAATAGCCCATTTAACACTATGATGGGCGATAAGACTATCAACCACTTCTGATATCTATTCGACTGAATCTGCACTTGATTTACTAAGCCGATCCGAATCACTTCCTGGAATGTGTACTTTCATCAGATGCGGAGATCCATATCATCCTGAATGCTGCCCATGAAGTGAGGTTCCTTTGCCAACAGTTTTGTAATCCTGGATGTGTCCTTAATACTAGACAGTTCCTCAATTAGATCTTCCCTTTGTGATATCCTAAGTTCTTTCTTATATGTGCGAAGATAACTTTTGTATACATCCCAAGATTGATCAGTACCACTTTTCTTCGCAGCATTAAAAGCTTGCCTAGTTTGATTTCTATGAATCTTGAGATCCTGATTGCACCATCTTTTATCTTTTGACTGTGTCTGCCTAGGGCAAGCTTTCTTAAACGCCTTTTCCATTTGGTCTTCCAGTAGGCGCACCGAACTATTTTTATCTACCGCACTTGTCAGAGGGCCCCCAGAAATGATCGATTAACTTAAAAAGTTTCTAAATTTATGGCTTAATAATGTCAAACATGGATCAATGGTCCCAGGGTATCTTTTGGAACATAAACTAGAGATCGGAAGTAATTTTTAGTAATTCTTACTTTAAGAGGCACAGTGGGACAATACGGGTTAATTATAGAGCATGAGGAAAAAATGGAACAATCAGGAGATATGATTTGGAACTTAAGCATGAGATATGAAGAGTTTACTTGGTTTTAGGAGCACAGTGGTCAAAAACGGTTTAATAACGCACAGTGGAGAAAATATGATTAAATATGGTACAGTCGGGGAAAAAGGGTTAAGGATGCTACCGTGGATACACATTTTAAATACGGTACAGTGAAACAAAAATTTGTTAAATATGGTACATTGTGACAAAAATTTTGTACAGTGAGATAAAGAGTTGAATGCGGCACAGGGTTAACTATGGTACAGTGGGGCAAAAATAGTTATATGTGGTAAAGTGGGACAAAATGTATTAAAAATGGTACAGTGGGGCAAAAAGCGTTAACTATGGAATAGTGGGGCAAAAATGTATTTACTATGATACAGTGGGGCAAAAAGGGTTAAATATGGTACAGTGTGAAAAAATGGTTAACTATACCGTACAGTGGAGCAAAGAGGGTTAAAGACGGTACAGTGGGGGCAAAAACTGTTAAATATGGTACTGTGAGACAAAGGGTTTATATGACACAGTGGGGCAAAGAGGGTTTACTATGGTACAGTGGGGCACAATTATTTCAATATGGTAACGTGGGACAAAATGGGTTAAATATGGTGCAGTGGGGCAAAAAGCTTTAACTATGGAACAGTGGGACACAAATGTGTTAACTATAGTACAGTGGGACACAAATGGTTAAATATGATACAGTATGACACAAATGGTTAGAGTGGCCACAAATAGTAAGATGTGGTACCGTGGAACAAAATGGGTTCAGTATGGTACAGTGGGGCAAAAAGCGTTAACTATGGAACAGTGGGACAAAAATGTGTTAACTATGGTACAGTGGGGCTAAAATGGTTAAATATAGTGGACAACATATGGTAGGACAAAAAGGACATTTAGTATAGTGGGAAAAAGTATGGATGCAGGGAGATAGGGTAACTTAAATATGAAATAAGATTTTTTTTTACAAAATGTATGCTTTTAGTAGCACTGTGAAGCAAAAAAAAAATTAAATACGGTAAAATGGTTAAATGTGATAAGTGGGGAAAAAGGGAAACAATAGTCTCAGATATGTATAAAAATTGTACTTTAGAAGCACAGTGTAATAAAAAGTGTTTAATATGGAACAGTGGTGCATACAGTGTTTAATGTGGTCCCAGAGTGATCCTAGAGCTAATAAATTGTTTTTTTTCCAAATAAGTTCTTCTACTTAAACCGTGGGGAAAAACAAGTTAAATAAATGGCACATATAGGGGACAAAAATGTTGAAAAACGGCCTAAGGTTGCGAATTTGGATCTTGAAGTATCAATTATGATTTTTGAATATCGTACAAAATTGGTTAATTATGACACACAAAGGGTTAAATGTGGCACAATGGAGCGATTCACTTTATCTTTTTAATTTCGTACTTTTATAGAAACAGTGGGACAAACATGGTTTCATATTTTACCAGGGTTTGAATGTAGCTACTTAAACTATGGGAAAGTTGTTATCGTATGATTCAAAAAGTAGTTTTTCAACGTTCAGAGGTACAGTGTGGAAAGGGATAAATATTGTACCATGATGTCAGCGCAACACTTGGAACACAAACTAGAAATGTAACGAGGGTTCGTATTTTATAGTATAAAGGTAATCAAATCTTCTTTATTTTGCACCATATATAATAATCATGTCATTTTGAAAGACAGAGTTTTAACTATTTTACAGTACCCTAAACATAAAATAAATAAAAGATGGGGGCTGCGAAGCGCACCGGGTTAAAACTAGTTCAATATATTTATGATCAGAGAAGCTAACTTCTCTGGATACTTTCCAATAGTCTATTACAAAGCTGTTGCCATTACTAATGGTCTGATCCAAAACCTCTTTCCTATTTCTAGTCTCTAAAGTGAGGTTCAGAATTATATTATGAAAGTTCAACCCATTCTCAAGTAAATATTCAATTATGTATTCGCTTCTTTCGTTAGTATCGGTGCTTTCCCAAAGCATGTAATGCGCATTGGCGTCACACCCTATTATAAGATCTTTTTCCGTACTTTTACAGAATACAACAAGGTCCTTGACTCTCGTAGGAGGCGGACTTACAGAGTCGCTGTGAGGAAAGTACGCGGTGGACAAGATGAGTTGCTTACCTTCCTATAATAGAGTGATCGCTATCAGGTCCCTTTCACAGAATTACTTCAAAATGAAACTATCTAAGTTTTTGATTATAAGAATACAGACACGGTTTTCTTTTTGGAATCTATGTTATATATTAAGGCCAACTTTTCATCTATTAGCCCCATTATTTTCTTCCCCCTGACCCAGGGTTCTTGTACGAGTGCCACGCTATGTTGTTCCTATGGACGAGAAGGTTATTCGAAGCCACTATACAATGATGAAGATTTAACGGTAAAATTATTTTCATCCAGAATTGGTTGTCTGGATGAAAAACGGTAAAATTATTTTCCAGCGTTTTGAATAACTTGTCTAAATTTATATATTTATGTACAGATTACATAGATGTAAACCAAACAGGGGTTTAGTGTATTTAATCGTACTAATAATGACATGAACAAAAATTGGCCAGTATGACACTAACCGGAGTTCAAATTGAAGATGGCGTCATATCGAAGTATATTTCTCAAAATTTTGTTAAATAACATCAACAAAATTTTAAATTAATAAATAAATAGGTCTTCCAATTTTTGTATTAAATTTCTTTGTTTTGGAGAAATTTTAATTTTATTCTTATCTTAAATTTATATGTAACTTACCGAAGTCGTCCAACGACATTATCAGCGTTTCACACTCAACACACATACCTGCAAATAAGCAAAAAAAAAATAAATTTTTAATAAAATTGAAAAAATATTTTTTTTGGAAAAAGACTTTTATTGAAGATAAAAAATATTTAATACAATGATTTCGAGTCAAAGACAGATAACACTATGCAACAAATGAACACTTTTTGAAAAAATACACTGACTTGACAGTATAGGTTCGATTATACTATCACAGGGTAGTATAACCCTATACTCGGATTGGCGAAATAGGTGAACAATTTTTTTTTATGGGCCCCAAAGATTCTGAAAATCAGTGGGCCACTCGAAAAAGATGTCATCTGCTTTTGTCTAACAACTAATTCAGACTTGGTGATACCGCCTTATTATGTTTGGCAATAATGTAGCTAAGAATATGCTGAAAAAAGTTTCTGAACATGTTTTGCGAAAAAAAAAATTTGTCCGGTAAATTTTTTTGAAAAAGTGAAGGAAAAAAATATTTTTTTTCACTTTTTTCAGCATAACTTCCGGGGACTCGTAATACAATCTGAACGTGTCTAGGCACCCTAAATAGCTCAAAAAACCACATTGTACCTCAAAAATGTAAGTATTTCACTGTTATCTAATAATAATATATATTTTTGGTATAGGGTATGTTCAGCAACTTTATAGAACATATTAAGGCCAATATTTTTGTGAAACATTTTAACCCTCTAGCTTCCCCACATAACAGTAATTTTTTGCCCCATTTTAACACATCGTAAAAAAACACCCCTTAAAAGGGGGAGGGCGGGCATAAAATGTTCTACGAAAATATTGGCGTTAATATTTTCTATAAAGTTGCTGAACATACTCTATACCAAAAATATATATTATTGTTAGATAACAGTGAAATACTTACATTTTTGGGGTACAATGTGGTTTTATGAGCTATTTAGGGTGCCTTTAGGTTCACAAAAGATGTTCAGATTTACGATGGCTACAATGTTACCAAGCATTGTTAGTGAAAAATTACGAGTCCCCAGAAGTTATGCTGAAAAAAGTGAAAAAAAATAATAATTTCCTTCACTTTTTCAAAAAAAAGTAAAGGAAAAAAATTATTTTTTCGCAAAAAATGTTAAGAAATTTTGTTCAGCATATCCTTAGCTACATTATTGCCAAGCATAGTTAAGCGGTATCACCAAGTCTGAATTAGTTGTTGGACAAAAGCGGACGACACCTTTTTCGAGGGGCCCACCGATTTTCAGAAACTTTGGAGGCACATAAAAAAATTGGTAGCCGAACCGAGTATAGGGTTATACTACCCTTTGACAGTAGAATCGAACCTATACTGTCAAGTCCGTGTATTTTTCTCACTGTTGCACAGTGTAATATTTAAAATTAATATAAGTATATCCCCGTTTCATTTAAAATAATTTTCTTCAGAATCTTGGCTTACTATTTAATGAATTGACTTTATTTAAAGTATGGAATGTCTTTGTTTTAAAGATCACATGTCTTTGGATCGAATTCATTGCTACTATACTTCAAATTAGTAAACATGTTTCTCTGTGTAGGGAAGAACCACAGATGGTTGTTTTTCAATGTAGTAATTTTTATAATGCTTTAAATGTAATTCTCATTGCCAATGACTTGAGCTCTAGTTAAGTAGTCGACGTATCAAAACGGTATATTAACATACTAATTGAGGCTAAAGAAATGTTTTTAGCCCCCAGTCGACCAAATAATTGTTTTAAAAAGGTACGTCTGTATTAAGTATTTTTTGAGTTATTTTTTTTTAATAAGACTTGAAGCTCTTATAGTAATGAAACTAAAGTGTTGTGTAAATAGATCGAAAAACCAATTCCAAAAAGTTTTTTTCTATCAAACTTTCTTAAAAAATGGAAATATGTGAAGGTGTATACATGTGTACTTATATATTATAATAATAATATAAAAAATATTTTTGAACTAAATATTTTAAATACAAAAATTTGACATTTCTTTGGATAAAATAATGAATTCATTGGTTTAATGAAGTCGATTTTCTTTCCCCGTATAGTCCTTCATCCAATCCTCAAATAATCTTAATAGTCAGCTTTTTTAAACCCTGCAAAACTAATTTCTAAAGATTACGCAAATAAAAATAGTTCTAAATATTCTATAGAAATCTTCTTCAATAAAGGAAAGGGGGGATTTTTGTAAGGAATTATTCCACACTCATTTGAATTACCACAAACACACCGATTATATTGTTTTGCTAATTATGTAGAATTATAATTGAAATGTGTATTCGTGATGATGTACTCCATTCGAGAAGCATCTATTTTATCATATTCAACAAAAGATAACCTTGCAACCCTTTAGTTGGGGGAAGAGGAGATGTAGAAAATCCCGGACCATATTCAACTTCTACAACGGTGTTAACAAATTATAATGATTTACCCCCTGTAGCTATACCGTTATGTAAGGACACGAGTGTATGTTTTCTGGTATTCTTCACAAATGTTTATGACCTCTTACAAACACATAGAGAATAATATAAAATTTTATGTTGTATTTATATTGCAAAGGATATAAAACACATTCATATGAAGTCAGTTGTCCTTCGTATGTGTTCTGTGTCCTGTGCAAAAGTCAGTTTGTTCGGTATACTTAAAATAATTCTTTTGATTCGTTTTTTTCTCTCCCCATCTCTCTCTCTCTCTTTTGCTCTGTTTGTCTAAAAAAGATCCCACCACATGTGAGAACTCATAAAAATAGAATAAAATACACAGGATAATAATCATCATCCCTTAAGTATCTTAATCACCACCAACAACATCACCGACACCATAAACATTACCACCCCCCGTCCACCTCTAAAGCCGGCAGCAGGACCAGCTTCATCCTTGTTATGGTGTTTTCGTAGAAAAATTTGATTTACACTAGAAGCGCCGGCAGAAGGACATTAATGCGATACTTTGGCTTAGAACAGATTGCAGATTCTTGTTTTTTTATTTTATTTTGCTTCATCCGTTTCATCCATTGATGCCGGATCTTCTTTTGTTTCTAGCCCAGCGGGTTTTTGGTTGGCGGGAGCGGGAGAGGAAACAGCAATTATATTTCTACCTTTTGGTGTTTATATCATTAAAAACAACATCTCCGGTGTCTATTTATGTTAGAGACTGAAATATCTGGAATTTGTTGGATGTTTGTTGCTGCTCTGGAGGATGAGGGAGTGATTATGTGTTTAACAGACAACAAATCGTAATTCACCATTTAATACTGCAAATGATTTATTGCTAGAAACTTCTGCTTATGAACGGTAACCATGGACTGCCTCAAATACAAGAGGCAGAACTAATTTGTATTTGATTTAACTATGGAATTTTTTCATTTTAATACCAGATTATTAAAAAGAGACAAGAGAGGAGTGGACGAGAATTTTTTATTGGGATCATAAATTTTTAAGCACAACGTATATGTTAGAAATGCTTTTAATTATACCGTCCCTTACGCGTAAAAAACACATCGAAGAAGCGTCTCCAGACCCTAAGTATGTTCGGCGAAAATCCGTTGTAGGTTATGTTAAGTCATTTCAGCAATGTCCGTCTGTCTGTCTGACTGATACGGACCATAACTCTGGAAATTAGTAACCAACTGTGGTGTGTGATAATATTTTTTTCTATCCCAGGCAATATTGGTCCACTCCGGCTAGTACCTCTCCCACAAATTGTTAACATTTGGTGAAATTTTGATTCTCTAATAACTTTTACACTATTTATCCGAACCATTTTGTTCAAAAAGTTAACAGCTTCTAACTTAAATACCAGTACCCACGAATACTTGAAGTACAGTGTGGTACTGTTACAGCACATTTAGTCCAGTGAACAATTAGCTTTATTGCCTCTTTTGGTAACTCCTACTCAAAATTGTCAATACGAATAGAATAGTTAATAACATTAATACCATACGTACTTAAAATTCGGTCCAAAATGGACCATCTCCGAACTTAGCCCGAGGTAGAAAAATATATGACCACATACAAAATTTGAAGTCAATCGTTTACTTCTTTGAGAGTGACTTAAAATTTCTTAAAATGGAGAATCTCCGGACATATAGGGTTTTCCAATTAGAGCGATATAATTTCTTTGAAAAAAAAACACACTTATTGTTTTCAAAAGTTTTTTATTTAATGTGAAGTACAATTAAGTTCTAAATAAAAAGTCATTCAAATGGCCTCCACGACTTCTTCTGCAGGAACGAATTCGATGAACCCAATTTTCGACAACTTTTTCCACTAAATCAAGTCATATGTCATGAATGGCACGTTCAGTATTGACTTGTAAAGCTTCAAGAGAGTCTGGATTATTTCGAAAGACCAATGACATCAATATCACAATTTCTTGAAATAATCGAATCTCCAAACTTCTCTCGCAACAATTCAATTGTTTCATTTGCTGTTTGGCACATAGCCACAATCGGTCAATGGCAAAAAGATAGCTCTTAACGAGAGCTAAAATATTGCTCATGGGTGTCAAGGTTGTAGGTATACTGGAAAGTGTTTTTTTGGATTTAAAAAATGGACTTAGCATCATTTTCAAATGTGGACGGAAAGTTTATTCTTGCTCTAGCTCCTTAATGGTACGTAGGATCGGGAATCGGTATATATCTCTTAATGAGAGCTAAAATATTGCTCATGGGTGTGAAGGTCGCAGGTCGACTAGAAAGTGTATTTTTTTTGGATTTAAAAAAATGAACTTAGCGCACGAAATGTTGCAATTGGAGAAAGATTATTTTGAATAAAACTGAATAATTTGTAAACGTTGTTCTTGCGTATATCTCTCCATGATGAAATTGTAAACACTACTGTATACAATGAAAAACAAATGACAGATCATATTACGAATGGCCGAAACGTCACTTCAAAATCATATCATTCCTATTGGAAAACCCGTTACTTAGGGTCTTAGGTCACTCCTTCGATTTGTTACACTTTTGGTCCGTAGAAAATGGTGTATACCCTCCTGCACAAAAGTAAAGGTATGCTTGGTTTCGATTAGGGTCACTAAAAAAAGATAGTAGCAAAATTAGAGGTGATACATACTTAAATCAAGTATGCGACCTCGGCATAAATTCAAGAACAATTTTCATTGAAAAACGACAATTTAAATGTTAAAAAAATTGCATTGATATGAAGTTATTTGTATTAAATTTAATGAATTGTGCATATTCATCTTATAATTAAAGAAATGAGTCGGAGTTGTAAAGTCGGATCGAACTTAGTTATCAGTATGTAAAATTTGGGGAATTAAATTAAGGTTGTGCTGACTCTAAAAGTTAATTTTATGGCAGTTGTCATTTAAAAAATTCTTCTTAAAGGCTCTATATGAGAGATATTTACACTTTCACAATTTCAGAATTAATTATAACCTCTTTGTTTCTCTGAGTATCGGGGTTGTTAACGTTTGAGCCTATAAAGAACGTGTCTCCGACAACAGAGAATCTGTTGTTTGTTTATATTTGAATGATCAGTTTTTGAAATAAGAAGGTTGTGGTTTTAACGCACACTGTGATAGTGTTAAAATAATATTGTGGTAATAATGTATGTAATATGCATTTAATACAAAAATTATTTTTTTTTATTTTATTTTAAAATATTTTACATTTATTTGTAGTAACAACAACGAAGGAAAACTCAAGGAAGGCGTGCGAAATAGTGATGATTGCTTAATGATTAATTTTTACGAGTGTGTGTACGTGATATTTTATTATTTATTTATTTATTTGAATTACAATACAAAGTAAATTTATATTCTAATTTTAAGGTCCAGGGAAAGGCCGGGTTACAAAGACCATATGGCTAAATGTTTGCAGCGACAGACCAGAGCCTCTGGTGGGAATCGAACCCACGACCCCCAAACGCATAGGCGAGTACGCTACCAACTCACCTACTGGGGCGCTCCTGTGTACGTGATATTCTGTCATTGACGTCGCTATCTAAATTTATTCGAGAAACTTATATTTCTTATGCGTCCTAGTTATTTTGCCAGTTATTGTGTTGTACGTCTTGCATGATCTTGTTAATAAGTCCGCTGAGAAGTGATTTATTGGACCAATTAAAAAAAGAATTGAATGAAAAATTATTTATTGAATGAAAAAATTTGTTACTAATAGGAAATTTGATATTATAATAAAACCTTTTTTTAATTTTTTAGTAAAAAATGTTGCAAAGGGTCTTTTAGGAGAATTTTTCATTTTCTTAGTGTAGTGATACCACGGGATCAAATGCCCCTCATGGGGAGCAATCTGTTTGATAGACAAAATTATCAATAGTACGAATATCGGTACCGGAAAGATCTGTCAGACTTCCTAGGCAGACCCCAGTATATCCAGGCGTCGTTTGTTTAATCAGGTGCTCAATGTTCTCCACTGCTTCCTCACCACCACAGCTCCTACAGAAGACATTGGAATCAATAACTAATCTTCTAGCGTGTTCGCCGATCAGGCAGTGTCCTGTTAGAACTGACACTTAAAGTAGGTTGTTTTTTCGTCATGAGACATTTTGACCTCCTGGCTAACTACCCTGCAGGTGCCGATTTCTGTCTATCCGTCATTGGACTGCCTGTTTACCTCTTGCCTAAGCCATAGCCCTTCCTAGCAAGTTCATCAGCTTTGCAGTTCCCCGGGATATCCCTATGCCCAGGTACCCACGTGAGGTGTATGTTAAGCTACTCAGCCTTTTCGTTAAGAGAGCTGCGACAGTGGAGTGCTGCTTGTGTATTTAGGATATGTGGCTTCCAGTGAATTGATGGCTGTCCGAGTGAATGACAACTCTAGTGTTGGGTGCCAGGTTGCGATTCAGCCACTCGGCGACTTCCTATATTGCCATTATTTCAACTTGGTAGACACTGCAGGTATCTTGAAGCATGTGAGCTATATCAATATTCTTTAAAGTGTAATCCGAAGCCATCCTTATCATTAGGCTTTGAACCATATATGTAGAAGTGGAGATGGCTTCTGTTTCTTGATATTCTGCCAACTCATTCCTCTGTGACAGGTATCTTAATGGTAAAGTTCCTCTAGAAGGTGTACACTGTTGGTATATGGTCCACTGGATAGGAAGTGAAGGTAAAATTATTGCGTACTTCTTATTTAGGTGTCTTTCCTTACAGTTTCAAAAAGGTAATTCTACAAAAATGTTGGCCATACAATTTTACTATATATGTCAGAACACACCAAAGTCCAAAACTTATCACAAACATTAGGGAGTAGTCAAATTCAAAAACAAACAGTCAAAAACACCATTTTGGAATATTTGTGTTGCAATGTTATCCATACGACCCAGTGGCCGAAGCAGTAACGATACCAGTAAAGAGGCTATTTTTGGGTGTTTCTGATAATTTTTAAGCTTTGGAGTGTTCTGACTTATATAGTACATTTGTATGGCAAACATTTTTGTAGAACATTTCATTATTAAAATAGAGCCAAAATTACCGTTATGTGAGGGCGCTAGATGGTTAGTATGTCCCACAAAAATATTGATCGTAATGTTTTCTACCAAGTTAATGAACATACTCCACACCTCAGATGTAAAGAAAACCTGGTTTTATATGCCGATATGCTCTACGAATAGGCAAAGGGGAAAATTTAACCCCCCTAAATTAAATTTCCGATGTGATATTTTTTCATGTTGTACAGTGTTATTATATGGATTTTACCCAATCGGTATTACCCAATTATCTCCATTAACTCACCTCCACGTGTCATCAAATTCAAATTAATATCAATTTAAAATTGTGAAGTGCGTGTAATTGAATTTATACAATTTCCATGTTGACGATTATGTTTGCATTTTGCCAAAGGGATCTTCTACATGGCAGCAATGCTGTTGTTCCACTAAATATTATTGTACTTAATGTTGTCTTAACAACATTTACATCTCTCCACCATTATATAAACAGAAAATTTATTAGCTCTTACAGCATTTAAACCGAAAAAGGAAGGGGGAAACTGGTGTTTGCCTTTTCTTAAGAGCAAAATACGAAAAGTGGAAGAGGATCAAAATAGAAACAAAGAAAAAAAAAACAAAGTGTAATTAAGGAAGTAATAAATGAAGGACAGGAAGAACCCACGGACAGGCGGACATGGCAGGTCTTTTCCCTAGACTTTTTAATATTATTTCTTGTTTGTGTGTGTGTGCTTGTTTTGGAAAATATGAAATTCACTTTTCATTTTAATAAATTAAAAATAATACCCGGAACCACAAAGTGGTTTAATAGAAGCATAAACCACCACATTGTGGCTTTTTGTCTTTTGTGTTGAAACTTTAATGGCAAAAACCACCGATAGTATGTACACTTCCCATTAGGAGGAGCGTAACTTTGCCTGAAGGAAGAAATCTTTAACAACGATGTTGGCACTTCATTTAAATATTTTGTATTTAATGAATAAGAGAATTTATAATTCTGGGTAATATTTTGTGCATTACCATTACTCCTGAGATGTTTGTGTCTTTTTAAATGAGGTTGGATATTCTTCCCCACTTCGTTGTACAAGAACTAACCAAACAATTAAATGAGTCAAATAAGGAGAAAAAATAGGAAAATTTCAATTGATTAAATGGAAGAATGTATAACATGACTTTGTGAGGAATCCAATTTCCACCTAGAAAAGATGGTCTCCGACAACTCTTCTCTAGGAAAAGATGGTCTCCGACAACTCTTCCCTAGGAAAAGATGATCTCCGACAACTCTTCTCTGGGAAAAGATGGTGTCCGACAACTCTTCTCTGGGAAAGGATGGTGTCCGACAACTTCTCACGAGGAAAATGTAATATCCCAGCTCATTTAAGAAGGCTACTCCAACATACCCAACAATAGTATATAATTCCATAATTATCCTTGGGTATTGTTTTAATCTCCTTTAGCATCAATTATAATTATAAACATTAGAAACATATAATAAGGACCCCACAATACAATAGCAACAGTAACGGTAAAGCCCCCCCCAAAACAGTCAGGATAATGTGGTGGTCCTTTGCAACTAATGCAACAACATTATGGCCGTCGTTGACTTCACCAAAGTCAAGTACCGACCAGATACACATACACGCCCGTTCCATATTTGCAGAAGCTGGGTGCTGCTAGGAATATTGTAAAGGAGCTAACGATGAGAGTGAATGAGTGTGTGTGTGTGTGCATGAGATGTGTGCAGCACTGTTGCAAAAGTAAGTGTCGTTGTGGTTAGAGTTCAATTTATTTGTGGCTTTGGGTTTTTAACCCTGTTTAACAAAAATGAGCAAAAATAACAAATGAAGTTTTCAAAGTTTAAGTCAAATGCAAAAACATTTGTGTTTTTGTTGTTTTTTTTTTGCTTTTTGAATTTAAAAACAAATAAGCTTTGAACTTGATGGACGTCCGTCCGTGTTTGTTAAAAGTTTTAATAATTTTAAGTTGAGTTTAGAGTTTTTCATTTGTTGTTTTGTGAAAAGCATCTAATGTGAGTTTTTTTTTGTTTTTTTTTTGAAAAGGAAAACGACAATTGAAACTTTTAACAACTCACAAATCATACGCACAGATGCATTTAGCAAATACATACAATAGACGAAGGAGATTGATATGAATATAGGATGAGAAATCCATATATAAATGGGAATCTCTAGTTGCAGGGGGTACTATATTAATGGGGGAGATATTTGGAAAAACATATAAGGATGACATTATATTTATATATTTTATATTTGTTGTATTCTGATTAGGTTTAAATGAATGAATTTCTGTTATCTATATTTCAGTATTAATATTTATTATTTTTTAATAATATATTTTTAAATTTCTATATTTACTTTTTATGGTTAAAAACATTTAAATCAACATATTTTTAAAATAAATTAACTTCAAAATCTATTTAGGAAATATTGATTCTGAAAATATTTTTACTTGATGTCTTCAAAATGTCTTATTTTATATTTTTATTTATATATTTTGTTTATATAAATTCAACGATGCAGGAATGCGCGAGAGATCCCAGTATCACAGGTGGAGATCGAACCTACGACCTAAATTTGTTAAAATAACATCTCTAAAAACAATATTATTTTTAGATTTATGTATTTTAGAACCGCTTTATTTTTTTATATTTTTAATTTTAAATTATTTTTTATTTAGTATTTGCATCTTCTTTTATTATTCTTAATTTTTTTTATAGTTTTCATGATTTTGAATTTTATGTACACTTATCATGAGTTATAAGTGGGTCAGAATTTTTAATACTAACCTAGGAATTCTATTTTTAAATAAAAAATTGCTGAATTTAAAAAATTTAACCCCCGTCAAACACATATTCTGAAACCTTCGAACCTGGCCAGACCCCTATACGTTTTCATGCGTTTATATGGCAAAAAGGGTACCGTAACTTAGAATTTCTAAGTATGTTCGTATATTCTTTTGGTCTTTAGACTAAATGTAAAAAGAAAATATTTTTTTAAAATAATATTTATTATTATTTATTCATTTTGTGGAATGCATGAAAAACAAGTATAATCAACTTTAGAATGTTGTTGGCACACAGGATTATTGCATTTCGTGCAGTAAAAATGTGTCCTCCTACGCAGCTTTTCGTCTTGCGTGAAACAAATTCTGCAATCTTTTCTGGAACTCAGTGTACTAGGGCCGCTTTGTTGGTTAGGCAGCATGGTGCTGGGAATATTCAACGGTCTTCCAAAGAAAGATTCAATGGCCCAACGTTTTGAATGTTGTTTGAAAGACAATTTTGGGCCAAATTTTGGAAATTTTTTAAATTTTTTTTTAAATTTTGTGAGAGTCTATTCATATGCTCTTTAAATATGAAAATTAACGAGGGTAGCATTTTTCTTTATACTAAGTTTTAACAAAAAATTATAAATTTAAAAAAATCTACCAAAATTTGGACCATCATGTTCTTTTAAAAACTGTGAATTAATCAAATTTTGTTCGCAAGTAAAATTCGAGTGTAGTAATAGAATACAAAGTTCATAACGAAAAAGGCCTAAGCGCTGTTTTGAGAAAAAATTATAAAAAAATATGTTTTTTGACAAAGATGAATAAATAAATTAATTATGTAGTTATATGAATAGCAAAAAGGCCTATTTGACCAAAATGTCAAAATTCGCCACCCCCAACTCAGAGAGTCCTTAACCGATCGCGTTGGGATTTTGTGTCATAACTACTATCCAATAGGACTAAACTGGGTGCAAATTTCATCCCGATCAGAAGACATCGGTTTCAAAAGTTCTCTCACTTGACATGAAATCAACCATATATTCAATTTTTTTTTCTTAATACGTTGTAAAAAAATTAAATAAATTTTAAAAAATGTGTTGTTGTTATTTATTGTTGGTCTGTGCTTTTGTTATTCAGTCAGAATTAATTTTTCGTTTTAGACCATATGTTCCATTTACTTTCTGTCTATTCCAAGAAAGTAACAGAAACAAATACAAAAATTGGTAGAGAGTTTTAATTGCTTGGTAGAATTGACTGCAGTTTCGATAGACACCACTCTATCATCTTCAGAATTCAGTAGCAATAGTGTCTTTAACTTAAATCAGCTGAAATACTTGAGGAAGCAGTAAATTGAATTTAACAAGAACTGCTAACCAAACCCGTATTTTGCCGAACTAAGTCAACATACTAAAACTCTCATACCAATACATTTTTGTTTTTTGCTTGGGTTCGCATCGCGAACCACGAAAACAAATGTAGTTTTGTCAACGGCTAATGCCGACGTCACCAAGCAATTAAAACTCTCTACCAATTTTTGTATTTGTTTCTATTACTTTCTTGGAATAGACAGAAAGTAAATGGAACATATGGTCTCAAACCAAAAATAATTTCTGACTGAATAATTTTAAAAAATATTTGCGATGTTTTGAGTTAAACCTCAGTTTTTATGTCAAATAGCTCAGTGTGCGACGTAAACTTTGTAAAAATCGGTTCAGTTGTTCAGGAGCAATTACCAATTTCGTAAAACCCAGAAACGATTTTTCCTATTTTTTTAAATTTTAAATCCCCATAAAGTTTAGAATTTTCTAAACTTTTTAGTCTAATATAAAATTTATAGGTTAATAATAAAAAATCTGACCCAAGTGAAACTTGTTGTTATCCCCTCACCTTAGAGAGGAGGGTGTATATCATTAGCTACGAGCCAAAGTGTAACACATAGAAGGAGTGACCTAAGACCCCAAGTATGTTTAGCGAAAATTCGATTCGTGTCATTTTAACTCATTTGAGCAATGTCCGTCCGTCTGTCTACTGGCTGGAGCCCACGACAACTCTCGAAAGGAGTAACCGATTGACTTCAAATTTGGTATGCCGTTATACTTTTCTCTATCCCCGGTCCACTCCTCCTAGTACCTCCCCCACAAAGTGTTAACTTTTAGTGAAATATTAATTCTTTAAAACTTTCTATAGTACTAACTCGAATCTTCTGAAATTCCACACATAGTATTAGGTTATTAGTCGCTAACACTTCACAAAAAATGGGCGAAGTTGCCACTCCCCTTTTGGTACCTCTCAACATTTCAAGTATTTGTATGCACTGGAATACAAGTTATGCACCAGATTTCCCCCAAATATATCTAAAATCCTAGGTCATTCATTCGATATGTTACACTTTTGACCTTTAAAAAATGATATCGTTCACAATAGTGACGTTATAAAAACATTTGAAAATTCCCTCAATTCTACCAAAAGGGTTAGAATTTCACATTTATACACAGATTTTTTCAAGTTGTAATTTTTTTCTTCGTTAGGATGATATGCTGTCTTTTTAAAAATGGAAAAAAATATTTTGTTTTTGAAATTTTTTCAAACTTTATTAAAGACGATTTTTTTTTCTATTCCATTTTTCATATTTTAAAATTATTCGTTTCAAATCTTAAATTTGTTTATGAATAATATTGTTAACTATTTAATCTAAATCGAATTCACTGGGGATTTTTAGTTGTTGATTTTAGCTTTACCTTTACTTTCTTTTTTTTTGCCTAAAAACAATATATGTTAAATGTTTAACACAATTCTAACGTTCATTAAAAACATATAAAAATTTGTGTTGTTATTCTTGCAAAAAATGTTAAAATTTTTTTAGAATTTTTTCCACTTATAACAATTTGTGTGCTACTTGTTGACTTCATGGGTGGATGAAGTGTAACATTTATTTTCACAAAAAATTGATCCTGTAGGATTTTTATACCCTACACCACACTGTGGTACAGGGTATTATAAGTTTGTTTCACGGCAGATGTTAGTAACACCTGAAAATAACACACCTTAAAGTATACCGATCGACTCAGAATCACTAGCTGAGTCGATTTAACGATGTCCGTCCGTCCGTCCGTCTGTCCATGTAAAGTTGTTCGTCGACTACAGGTCGCAATTTCACTCCGATCGTTCTGAAATTTTGCAGTTTAGAGTATTTCGCGGCTGTTAAGATCGCTATTGAATTTGGTTGAAATCGGTTCAGATTTAGATATAGCTCCCATATATATCTTTCGTCCGATTTGGCCCTTTAGTCCTACAGAAGCTGTATTTTGCATCCAATCGTTTTGAAATTTAGAATGGTGGAGTTTCTTGATCCATGAACCAACATTGCCGAATTTGAAGAAAATCGGTTATGATTTAGCTATAGCTCCCATATATATGTTTCGTCCGATTTGGCCCTTTAGTCCTATAGAAGCTGTATTTTACATCCGATCGTTTTGAAATTTAGAATGGTAGAGTTTCTTGATCCATGAACCAACATTGCCGAATTTGAAGAAAATCTGTTAAGATTTAGCTATAGCTCCCATATATATGTTTCGTCCGATTTGGCTCTTTAGATCCAATCGTTTTTATACCCTACACCACACTGTGGTACAGGGTATTATTTAAGTATAAAATGTCCCAAAAGTAAATTTATGTAAACAATTTATACATGAATAACAAAATGTATATATCAGAGTTATTCAATATTACGAGAGTGGTGTAGGGTATTATATAGTCGGCACAGCCCGACTTTAGCCTTTCCTTACTGGTTCTTTTTAAAATTATTTATTTATATGGATTACAACACAAAGTAAATTTGTATTCTAATTTTACGGTCCAGAGAAAAGCCGTGTAACAAAGACCATGTTGCTTGTAATATTTTTGTAGCGTCAGACCGGAGTCTCTGGTGGGAATCGAACCCACGACCCCCAACTTATAGGCGAGCACGCTACCAACTCACCTACTGGGACGGTTTTTTCAAATTATATATATTTAACATATAAAAAATTATAAATATGTCAACTAAGAAAAAAGTTTAAAACAGCGTTCATCGAAACCGCAATTTTAAAAATTATTTGTTTTGTTTTCCTAAAACGTGAAAACTACAGAAATTACTTTAGGTTGCTAAAATTGTTCTATTTGATTTTTTTTTAATTAAATTTAGTTTTATAATTCAAGAGTGATATATATATATATATATATATATATATATATATATATATATTTTCCTTTTGGAAAAGTTGCAAATATTTCAATTTATATTACACATATTGAAAAATTTGTCAATGCTGAAATATTTACATATTCATTTGTTTAGCTTGTCATCTATTCCTCATTTTAATGACACACCATCTATTCCTCATTTCTAATTTAAAAGAGATTATGTTACGCGTCTATTTCAATTCCTCATTTTGAAAATCGACATTTTCTATCCCTCTCTCGTCGTTCTATTATAAATACATAATTTCAAAAATTAATTTGCCAAAAGTATGTTGTTATTATTGGTCACTTGGTTTGGCTTCTATCGGAGTCGGCTGCCAACAACCGCATAATTAAAATATGATATTAACCCAAAAACCACATAAATGCAGTAGACAGACAACAAACAACAGAGGATGAGCGAGAGTGAGATATTCCGAGAGATAAATCCAATTTACAATTTAGATGTCAACCCTGTGCTGAAAATGTCTACTTAATTTATGGTTTATTTAATTTTGCCAGACGAAAAATTTATTTTTTTATTGTGAGTGAGAGTGTGAATGCACATACGAGGTTGCCATCAAAAGTTAGTTGAATATAAAATGTTTTAATTTTGTGGTACATATAAATAAATTGTGATTTTTTAAGAGCTTTCGGATTTGATGAAAAAAAAAATAACTTATAATGTATGAAATCTTTATTTTAGTCTATAGAACGGTCTATATAATTCAATGTTTAAAGATGAAAAATAATGCCTAAAGATGATAACATGGAAACAGCTGAGCTGCCAAAAACAGCGTTACCAAATAGAATAGTTTCCAAAAAATCACCCTTTATATTTGTAAATATGTAGATAGACATTTCAACTGTAGGAAAAGCCGTCCTTAATTTAAAGATTTCAGCCAAATACGCTGAAATAAGTACACTTCAATCTTTGAAATAAGTACACTTCATACTAAAAATAAGAACAATATCCTTAATATTAAGTAAGTTGTCTTTATTTTAAGCGTGAAATGTAGTTATTATATAGACAAGGCTGTTTTTTTCAAATCTTAATTATAAGAATTTTTTTCTGTTTTGGTATATATTTTTGGATTCCAATTTATGCTTTCAGAGACTTTGGAAAGTTCTTTTGGATGTGTATTGTAACAACTTTTTGATTGCACCTCCTATGGACAGACAAACCTAAAAATATAATAATTACAATCTACATCCAACTGGGATATTAATAGGCATAAAATGGCCGAGGCTCATATGCTTTCAGACTCATTCACACACACACACACTTACTCATATATGTGAACGATAAATGAGAATGTGGCAGCAATACTTGGACACAGGATATGTCTGATGTTAAATACCAACAAAAGCAATTTAATTAAATTAAAATCTCGGCAGACGCACCCAGTCAAACACAGGCATTTTGTAAAATGTTGTCCACTGTTCGCCAAAAATATAAATGAACCATGTGAACTGTTTTTCCCACTCACTCCATTTGAAGCGATACATTAGGGAAGGCCGAATAACTTTCTAGATGGGACTGATAGCTGAGGTTTTATTTAGAAACCATCATAGTTATCCCTAGAGTAAAATTCACATGAGTTAAAAAACATTTTCGTTATGTAACAGGTGGCGCAAAAGTAATCCTCCTATCAGAAAATGCTATAAATTTTGCGATTGGCCCCTAATGCCTAATGTTGACATTTGTGTAGTAAACACATGCGAAATACACGTTAATAAACAATGTTACGCTACACTGCTCCAGAACGCGGAATATTGCTGACTATTTATTTGATCAATAATCGGTCGGTGACTTTGGCACAGAAAACATCGAAAGGTTACTTTTGCGCCACCTGTTATAAATAATTTAATTTAACTGATATTTTGAAAACAAAAGAAGTCCATTCTCCTCATTTTGTTGTTTCAAATATCATGAGCAATGACAGGGTGGACTGACATTACTTTATTATCAATACACCCTAAGAACTATTTAACGTGTGAATAAATGAGCTGAAATGTTGATTAAAAAATCAACAACTAATAACCAGAAGAGTATTTTTTGGTTCGGTACCCTACTACTAATATAATTGATATTCAAGGTCTGAAAAATAAAGAAAAAGTATTTCGATAGAAATTATAGTTTACAGAACATCATTTTCATGTTCTGGAAACTTAAATTTTTTCAACAACGATTTGTTTGAGAAAAATATATTTCGAGCTGAACCATCTGCTTATTGGAGGAAACATCTGGAAATTTTTAGTGAATAATAATACTGTAATTATACCCTCAGTCATTTATACCCTCAACTTACTGAAACGATGTAAAGTGGCTTAAGACCCCAAGTATGTTCCGTGGAAATCCGTTTTGGGTCATTTTAAATCACTTGAGCAATGTCCGTCCGTCTGTCTGCTGGCTGGTGTGCACGATAACTTTCCAAAGGGGTAACCGATTGACTTCAAATTTGGAATGCGGTAATATCTTTCTCTATCTCCGGCTAAGTTTGAAGACAGGCCATTTTGGTCAACTCCTTCTAAAAATCTCCCCACAAATGGTTAACATATAGTGAAGTATTGATTATCCAATAACTTCTATACTATTTATTCGAATCATCTGAAATTCCACACATTGTTTAGTTTTTTTTGACGCTACGACCTTGAGAAAAATATACAAATCTGCGACACCCCTTTTGGTACCTCCCACTCAAATCGACAGATTAATTCGTGTAAAATTCCATATTACATAACTCATAAAGTGAGAATACGAATATACCTTTGTCGGTTTACCCGACTGAAATGCTCTTACTGGTTTTAAGTTAGCTTTTGTTTTCGTAATTACCGGGAAATAAGAGCGGTAAGTTACCTCGCTGGTGATTTTGGAGTGGAAGACTTTGGAATACACGCTTCAGTCCAAAGAACGGAATAAAGGGAACCTTTGGAGAATTATTTTTCTCTAAACACCTGTCCCCGATTCTCACCCCCTTACCACTAAAAAATTGCTATCAAATCTTTTCATATGTATGTGAAACTTCATACAAATCGCCGACATTTTTATTTCCTTGAGAAAAATATTCCTCGCGAAACTTACTCAATATATTTTTTAAATCATTTATTTTATTCCATTTTTTAAACTTAGCATGCTAAGGAAGAAAAAACAATGTATATTTGAAGAAATATATTGATAAATGCATAAGTTATGACCCATTTTGTGAGTAGGGGGAAATTCAAAAAATCAATGGTTCGTATTTTTTATTTTGGCCATTTTGAAGAAGCATTATTTTCGCCCACTAAGAAGCATTACAAAACTGTACAAAATTTCAAGTATTTTTATGCACTGGAATCAAAATTATAGTCTGAGAAAAATTTGAAGTCAGTCGGTTACTCCTTCGAGAGTATATTTCTCAAATGACCTAAAATTGCTCAAAAGGGAAGTTCGCCAAATATACGAGTAGATGACGCCTTAGGGCACTTCTAGAGTTTGACCGAAGGCGCTTTTTTTTGACGAAGCCAACATCGCCCAAAATCCTAATATTCGGCCAAAGCAAATATTTTCCAACTTTCGTTTAGACACATTAAACGCCTCTTTGCATATATTTCAACATGCAAAATCTCCTGTAGCATCAAATCTGGGCTATTTTTATCACTTTCCTTAAATAGGTAAAATTTGTGTGACAAATGGTAGAGGTCAGTGATAGGCGAGGGTTCTGACTGCCGGGAAAAGTAATATAGGTCAAAAATAGTTATACGTGTTCCGGCGTTTTGCTGGGTCATATCTAGGAATCCAGATATATCGAGTTGAAGTTAGTAAGTATCATATAAGAGTCATTCCATGCCAAACGGTATGATTTTTGACATTACTAGATTTGGTTGCTTCGAAGGTTTGTGTATGTATACTTATCTTAAACATATTTTACAAGTGTTTCAAGAAATAAATTAAAATTTTTTTTTTCGAAAATTATGAGCAATTTAAAGATGGCGGAATTACGATTTTTTCAAAAAGGTTTGTTCATTCTATCGCCTGTAACTCCTGAAATATTTGACCGATTTCTAAGTACTGTACCTTGTTTAGAAGGCACTGTTAGTTACTTTCAAAAAATAAAAACTGTCTTGTAACACCCCATAATAATTTTTAAAGTTTTTACCAATTTAATCTTTTAGATTTGATTTCAAAAATGATTACAACAATTGATTTTTATAACCTCACTTTAGTGATACGAGGGTATATATATTATTTGCTACGGCCAAAAGTGTCACACATCGAAGGAGTGATCTAAGACCCTAAGTATGTTCGGCGGATATTAGTTTTGGGTCATTTTAAGTCGAATGAGATATGTCCGTCCGTCTGTCTGTCTGTCTATCGGTCTGCTGGCTGATGCGCACGATAACTCTCGAAAGGAGTAACCGATTGACTTCAAATTTGGTATGTGGTAATATTGTTTTCTATCTCCGGTTAAGTTCGAAGATGGGTCATATTGGTCCACTCCTTCTAGTACCTCCCCCACAAAGGGTTAGCTTTTAGTGAAATATTGTTTCTTTAATACCTTCTATACTACTCTAGTCACTCCCTCGATGTGACACACTTTTGGCCCGTAGCAAAAAGTGAGTGTATAAAAACGTGTTTTTTTTTAATTCCCTAACTTCTACCAAAAGGTTTATATCTCCGACATTTATCTATAGCCTTTTTCAAGATGGCATTATTTTCTAAGTTATGATTCTGGCATTTAAAAAATTGAATAATATAGATTTCATGCTGACCCCAGAGGAAGATGTCCTGTCCGTTCTGTTTGGGATGTATTGGTTTGTTATTCATTGATATTTCATTCAAAAAATGCATACATTCCGAGTTTCAAGGAAAGACATCACATAAAAATGTATATTTGACATGAGCCCACTACAGCGCCATCTACGGGTTAGCATCATACATACAAATTATTATAAAGACAAACAACACACACATTTAAATTTGCAGTTAAATCGCTCTGGATATACGGATTTTGTATACAGGGTGGCTGATATGTAATGCAACAAAGTAAAGCGCTATATTTCTTTAATTTTTTTTTTAAATTTTATTGCTCAAAAGCAAAAAATGTCGGAAATAACATAAAATTTTAGAAACAGTTTCGATTTGTTCGAATTGGCCACCTTTGGCACGAATTATGGCCTTCAAACGGCCGACAAAGCCATCACACGCTGCACGAAAGTGGCTCTGCGGTATATTGGCCCATTCCCGGCGAAGCACCGTCTTGAGATGATCGATACTTTAGTATTTTTTAGTGCGAACCTTACTCTCTAAAATGCCCCAGGCGCAAAAGTGCAACGAATTGAGATCCGGAGATCTTGGTGGCCACTGTGCGGTAGAAATGAAGCGAGGAACCTCCTTTTTAAGCCATTCTTGGTTGACGCGTGCTGAGTGCGATAGTGCTGAGCCCATTTGGAATGTCCATGGTCTGCGGCCGAAATGTTTGTCTGCCCAGGGCTTCAATACTGTCTTTAGGACATTTTCCCGATAATATTCGGCATTTATTTTGACCCCATGGTCGATGAATACGAGCGGGGAGCGACCATCGGCCGTTACGGCGGCCCACACCATTACCATCGGCGGCGCTTGAGTTCTGGTGGCCAATCGAAGGTGTAAATTTTCAGCTGACCTCTTTGGCAAGTAAACCCGATCATTTTGTTTGTTCAAAAACTGCTCAATTTGGAATGGCTTCTCATAGGAGAAAACCAAATTCGGTAACTGGCCATTTTCGTGCAAGCGAAGCAACTCCTTGGCTCTTTCCAGTCTACGTTTTTTTTGTGCATCGGTGAGCTCTTGCACTTTTTGGAACTTTAATGGCTTTAGTCCAAGCTCATTTTTTAATATGTGTTGTATCCGTTCTCGCGATATGTTCAGCTCACGAGCAATTTTTCTACCACTGCGGCGTGGATTTCGATCAAATCTGGCCTTCACTTTTCGGATCATTTCTGGTGTTGTTACCGTTTTTTTTCGTCCACTTTTTGGACGGGATGCAACACTGCCAGTATCACGGTAACGAGCAATGGTACGAGAAACAAAAGATGTATTCACATTTAAATGCTGGAGGGCTCTAACGATAGCCACTTGTGTTTTTCCACCCAAATATAAAGCAATCACACCATCACGCTTGAATTCCATCACGAATAACTTTTTTTCTGAATGCAATAGATCAAAATGCTTTTGTAAGCTTGTAAACAATAAAATGAACTGTCACTGAAATAAATCTGTCAGCTATCAGACTAGCGGTTTAGAAATTATAGCAACCTGAAGTTGGTTGCAATACATATCAGCCACCCTGTATATTTTACCACTCTGCCATTTATCGCGGTTAAAATAACGCTAAAACACAGATGGCCCCGAACAAAACATAATGTGCAATTTTTAGCACGTAATTTTACTAAAGGTAAGTACATTCCATGAAAATTGGAATTAAAAAAAAATACATAAATATTTTGTTTAAAATTTTATTTGCGTTTAGAACGCTAAATTACGCCGTATAAAGATATCCACAGCACTTCGACAAAATGTTTGTAAACTAGTGATATGAGAAAATCTAAATTATAGTCTTTATGCTTAATGTCTTATGTTTCACTCCTCTTTGTTCCCCTAGGGCCCTTAGGGACCATGACTCCACAGTTGAAAATACCTAATATAGGGTATCTCCACCCACTTTCCTACACACACATATATGTATATGCATTTTGCAGACTTTTAAATATTGTTTAAAACTGAAGCTGAAACATAAGCCACAACCGGCATATCGTCGCCATCCACAACTAATAATTAAATTTAATCGCCTCTCTGTCATTTGGCAATTTCATCCAATTAAGTATCGTGGTTTTAATGCCATTTCACTCTTCATTTATTTATTTCACTTTTTCCATTTTATTTTCGGGGGAAAATTTTCGTAGCTGATGTATCCACATTTGGATCTGCTGCTATTGATGCTGGCGTTAATGTTTGTGGCATTACTCAACAGAAACTCCATGGAAATTGTCTGTTTTATTTGCGTAAAACCCGAAAAAAGAATAAAGAATACACATGATTTTCCCCCAAAAAGTGTAACAGACAATGGCTATAAAACATTGCAAAATGAGACAGTGGCGGTCGGTCGGTCTGTTTTTGGCAAAAATAAATATTTCAAATGTTATATGGTTTTTTCCATATATATGGTTCTTTCCATTGACCCCATACTAAATTTCATTACACTGAACAAATGTTGTCCATTAAAACAATGAAAAAGCAGATTGATTTAAAGCATTTTTCATGTTTTCTTTAACAAAAAGATTTTCTTTAAGTCAAATAGACTCGTTTCCTTGGAATAATGAAACCACTTCTTTATTTCTAAAAAATGTTTCTTTCTGTTTAAGAATCACTAAGCAATTACATCGAGTTGGTCGCAATGATAAAGCAGTGCGAGCAACAGCAAACGTATTTATGGAGTAGCAACTACACACACGACCAAACTCGTCAACGATACTTTCTTTGGAGGTTGTATTAAAGAATTTTTCATTATTTTATTTCAATATTTATGAAACTAAAAGAAAATGTCACTAATATTTATATAATCATCTAAACGAAACAAAAAAATTTCATAAAATAAACTATTGGCTTCGAAGATGTCCCTTATCTTTAAAATAAGTATATACTGTACTAAAAATATACAGAATATCATTTATATTAAGTACATTTATAGACAAAACGTTAGCTTACTTATTTTAGGGGCGTCTTTGGCGAAAATCTTCACATTTATGACACAGTTTTCTTCAGAGTGTGAAGAATATTTCTTTGATACAATAAAAATATTTTGTCAGTGCACATTTTCCCTCCGAGTAAACGAATGAGGAAAACGTTTAATTTTTGCCATCTCACCTCGTATAATGAAAATCCCGTTAAATTCATCCATATTTCTCTTTATTGGTCATCATGTTTTTCTCTTCTTGCTGTTGCTATTAAATGACAAACCTGTAAACGATAATCGAAAACTTTGGTAATTGAATTTGATCACATTTTCACCAGTTTCCGTTGATTCTTTTCTGTCTATGAGGTGTCCAAATTGTATCTATCTATTCACAGGTTGGTTTTCGAAGGTTATGGCAAAATCAATAACTTTTTATGAGGGAGGAGATTTAATGGAGTTTTCACAACTCCAAGGGGTGGGGAGGTAGATGGTAATCAAAAATGTTATGAAGGCTTTTATTGTTTTCAAGTCTTTTGTGTTCCTTGTGTCCCGGACAGATAATAAAGGTATCATTATTGTGCAGACGTGATATCTTCGTTTGGAAGGCACTAAAAGGTTTTATTGCATCACTTAAACAGAGAAGCGAAAGTTGGAAAAAACCAAGGTATTAAAGCAGTAAAGAGATATTTGTAAACAAAAATTTATGAATCGTTAAATTTTTAAAGTATGGAACTTTTTTTAGGATTTATTCAATATTTATGAACGGTCATAACAGAGCGGGAAAATTTCGTAATATATGCCGCTTTTAAAAAGTAAAACGATATCAATGAAATGCTTATAATGGGTGATTTTTTTGCCTCACTGTTTTTGGCAGCTCAGCTGTTTTCGTGTTTTCATCTTTAAATATGGATTTTCTCATTGAATTATTATTATTAATACATTTCACTAAATTTAATTTATCCATTAGCTCTTTAAAAATCACTATAAAGAGTCGATTTAAATATATAAAAATTGTAGTTTGTATACCATACAAGAACGGAGCTACATCTTCTCAAAGTAGGCTACATCAAGTATATACATATTTAAATACGTTCTGCGTAAAAAACGCTTTTGTTCGTAGTTTATATAATAATATTTACTTTGTAATGAAGGTATCGATATATTCTTGATCGTCCTAAAAACCTATGATGACATAACCATGTCCGTCTGTCTGTCCGTATGTTGAAATCACGCTTCAGTCTATAAACATACAATTGTGTTGATAAAATTGCCAGAAATATTTATATTAGTTGCAGATTATTTACGATTGAAAATGAGACGTATCGAATAATATTTTGATGTAGTTTCCCTATAGAGGTCGCTTCCAAATAAGATTATTTATGCAGAGACTTCCCAACACTTACTGGGATATTTATTGAAAATTTAATAGAAACCGTAGTGTTATTTTTGAAAATTTTGGCAAAATTGGTACAAAATTTAAAAAAAAAATATGTATATATGAATAAAAATTTCATTTTTCTAGAAAATTTTGCGGAAGTTATTTTTTCCGAAAAAAAGCTTATTGGAAATTTTACTTTTATAAAATATTATATCAAAATTTATTTTTTTAGAAAATTTTGTTAAATTGCATTATCCTAGAAAATTTCTTCGAAATTTATTTTTTCAAATTTTTGTTTTGACGCTATCAGAGCTCCGTAATTGTGTCAATAAATGTGTTTTTAATTCTGCTCTCAATGTCGTCTTTGGAATTTGAAATTTCGAACAATTTTGACGTAACAATTTTGACAAAATTTTCAATTCAATAAATATTCCTGTTTGACGAAATTTATTGAAAAAATGGAAATTTGACATAAATTTCTAGAAAAAAAACTAAATTTTCAATAAAACAAGTAAGAAAGTTTCAGTCGGGTAAACCGACTAAGGTATACCCTCACTTTGTGAGTAATGTAATATTGAATATTACTCGAATTATTCTGTCAATTTGTGTGGGAGGTACCAGAAGGGGTTTATCAAATACACCTTTTTTATTGCTGAACATTAGATACTTTAAATTCATTGCACTGTGCCGACTTATAAGCATTTATGTGCACTGGTATAAACGTTATGAGACATTAAATTGTGATATGATTTGGGCATTTTGTGTGGGAGGTACAAAAGGGGGCGTGGCAATAACGCCCATTTTTCACAGGGCTATAGACACTATAAAAACATTACACTGTACAAAATTTCAAGTATTTTTATACACTGGTTTTAATGTTATAAGCTGTTAACTTTTTGTGCAAAAAGGTACCTTTGTGTGGGAGGTACCAAAAGGAGCGTGACAACAACACCCATTTTTCCCTGGACTGTAGGCAATATAAAAGCATAATACTGTACAAAATTTCAAGTATTTGTATACACTGTTATTAATGTTATAAGCTGTTAACTTTTGGTGCAAAATGGTGCATTTGTGTGGGAGGTACCAAAAGGGACGTGGCGACATCGCCCATTTTTCTCGAGTTGATAGCGACTAATAAGCTAATACTATGTGTGGAATTTCAAAAGATTCGTATAAGTAGTATAGCAGTTATTAAAGAATCAATATTTCACAACATTTTAACCCTTTGTGGGGGAGGTACTAGAAGGAGTGGACCAATATGGCCCATCTTCGAACTTAGCCGGAGATAGAAAAAAATATTACCACATACCAAAATTGAGGTCAATCGGTTACTCCTTTCGAGAGTTATCGTGCGCACCAGCCAGCAGACAGACAGACAGACAGACAGACAGACAGACAGACAGACAGACAGACGGACGGACATTGCTCATTCGACTTAAAATGACCCAAAACGGATTTCCTCCGAACATACTTGGGGTCTTAGGTCACTCCTTCGACGTGTTACACTTTTTTCCGTAGCAAATGATATATACCCTCGTCACACTAAAGTGAGGGTATAAATATACTATCTAAAAATTTCAGATTCCTTAAAAATGTAATTTTCTTGAAATTAATTTTTTTTTTTTAAATTTTGTCGCAATTAAATTTTTCTACAAAATTTCATTGAAATTGCATTTTTCTCGAAAATTTCATCGATATTGCATTTTTCGGAAAACGGCGGTGCGCCAAAGAAAACATTGGGAGCCGAGTTAGAAAAAGGTTAATTTACACAACCACGTAAAGCGTGGAGCTCTGATAGCTAAAGCGTAAAAAAAAATTAAAAATTCAATTTTCTAGAAAAATTAAATTTTGAAGATATTGTCTAGAATAAGGCAATTTCGAAGGAATTTTCTAGAAAAGTTGAATTTTGGCTAATTTTTTAAAGCGAAATTTTTAATAGCTTATTTTCGAAAAATTTTAAAAAATAATTACGACGAAATTTTTAAGATTTTTTTTAGAAAAATTTAATTTTTGTTAATTATTTATTTTTAAGAAATTTTGTGGAAAAATTAAATTTTTAAAAGTTTTTTTTAAAAAATATGTAAAATTTTTGACAACATTTTCTATAAAACTCATGTTTGACCAAAGTTTGTAGAAAAATGGAAAATTGACGTATATTGACAATTAATTTCTACAAATTTATGCAAAAAAAATAATTTTTGACGAAATTTAAATTTTTTCGAAAATGGCGCTGCTAAAGAAGACATTGAGAGCCGAATTAGAAGGTTCAATTACAAAAACACGTAATGCGTGAAGGTCTAACATTTTAACGAAATGTTCTTGATAAATAACATTTTGTTAAATTTGTTTATAACAGCGAAATATGCAATAAAAGCTTATTTTCGAAAAATTTTCCAAAAAATTATTTCGACTAAATTTTCTAGGAAAATTAAATTTTGAAGACATTTTATAGAAAAGTGTAGTATAAATAGTTTTTAAATATGTACCATATATACACTTTTTTGTCGAAATTTTCTAGAAAAATGGAAATTTGACACAATTTTCTACAAAAATATAAATGTTCAACAAATATTTTTCAAAAAAAAAATATAAAAGAAAAATTTAGTTAATCAATGAAATTAATTAAAATTTCATTGATAATTTAATAATCAATGAAATTTTAATAATACTAATTTTGACATTTTTTTTATAAAAATGCGATTTCTTTAAAATTTTTAATAAAAATCCACTTTCAACGTAATTACAAAAATAAAAATAATTTTATTAAAATGCAAAATTTCATTAGACTCAGTTACTTTTTTGATAAATAATCATTTTTGGGCAATTTCAAAAAAAAAATAAAAATCGCATTTTTTTCAAATTCCTGAAAAATGTATTTTCGTTGATTTTTTTGAAAATGTAGTCGAAATTTAATTTTTCTACAAAATTTCAAAAAATTGCATTATTCTAGAAAATTTTATTGAAAAATGCAATATTTTTCCTAAAACGGTCGTGAGCCAAAGAAGACATTGAGAGTCGAATTAAAAAAAAGATGCATTTACACAACTACGTAAAGCTCTGATGAGCGTCAAAACAAAAATTAGAAAAATTCCATTTTCCAGAAAAATTAAACTTCGAAGAAATATTCTAGAATAGCGCAATTGCGAGGAAATTTTCTAAAAGAATGGATTTTGGCATAATTTAAAAAAATTAAATTTTCGAAAAATTTTCAAAAAAAATAATTTCAACGAAATGTTTTATAAAAATCCAACTTTGAAGAAATGTTGTAGACAAATTTAATTTTCAAAGATTTTTTTTTAAAATACGAAAAATTTAAATTTTCAATAAATATCCGTGTGTGACAAAATTTTCTAGAAAAATGGAAATTTGATATAAACTTCTAGAAAAAATGTTTTGTCTTTTTGCACAAATTCCATTTGAATCAGTTAATTCGTTACTTTTTCGAGAGACATTCATAAAGCGTTACAGCACCCCGGGGAGCTGCGGAAGACTAAGGCGGAGAAGGATAAATATATATCACTTGCTCCTGGTCAAAAGTTTAAAGTTATTAAATGCAATTTAAACTATCAATTAAATTAAAACAAAAAATAAATTAATTTACAAATATTTTTGAGACTGAAAGTGAAAGAGACTTGTTTTTATTTCATATTTATCATTTTTATTTGAGCAAACCAAAAGACAAAGCTCAATAACAATGGCTAGTTGTAATTTCCCAACGAAATAAAAAGCAATAACAATTCTTCCAAAATCAAGTTTTTTTCTTGAAAATGATATATGCCACCCACCCCTCATTAAAAGGTTATTGTTAATAAAAGGCTTCTACCATATGATATTTAAAATAAACAATTTAATACCCTAAACTCCAGCTATTTAGTTAAATCAAACATATTACATTCGAAATACCTTACCCTGACATTGCAAATGTCCTTACCGCCACGACGAACAACGGAAAAAAGTTTTGTTAATTAAAACAAATGCAAAAAATCCAACCCAAAGTTTAACCACTCTTCTCCATAGCAAAAATATTTTAATCAAGGTAAAGTTTCATTAATTTGGGATAGAACAAGTGCAAAAAATATGTACAATTTTGTGACGGTGACGACTGCGAGTCCTTGAGTAAACAAAAAAAAAAACAAATTACACCTGAAATCCTTGAATTGTGATGCTTGCTCTCTCCCTTGCTCTCTCTCTCCGTCTAATCCACAAAAAAGTTACAAAAAGTTAGACAAAGAGAATACCGCAAAAAATTAGATGTTAGAAATTTCGTAGACGAGAAAAAAAGTTAAGCGAAATCTAAATGAGTGAGGGACGAGAACTAAAGTTTGGTCAGACTTCCAAATTAAATAGTTGTTTTTTGTGTATGAATTGTTGTTTTTTTTTTTGGAAAGTCAAAGACCCAGAAGCCATCAGATAAGCCGGAAATCTCACGCAAGTGTGACAGTTGATGGCAGATATGTTTGGTTCGTGCATTTCAGTTGCGAATTGTGAATAAATTGTGATAATAATTAAAAAAACGAATAAAGCAAATTTCGGTTGGTACATTCAAATAGCACATTTTTATAAATAATATTTCTACACGACAACATTTCTCTTCATACACTGATAGAAAAAGCTTCGTCATGACGACGAATTTGTACATCATCACGATTATTTTTTCGTCAAAAGTCAGCTAACGTACGGAATAATTCTCTTGATGAATTTGTTCGGCACCATGACGAATTGCTGTTTCCAAAAACTTTCGTCCTCAGGATGATCCATTCATCACCACGACGAACCCCATTCATCATCATGACGAACCCCGTTCATCATCACGACGAATAGCATTCATCACCACGACGAACTCTATTCATCACCATGATGAACTCCATTCATCATCATGACGAACCCCGTTCATCATCACGACGAATAGCATTCATCACCACGACGAACTCTATTCATCACCATGATGAACTCCATTCATCACCACGACGAATTCCATTCGTCACCACGACGAATCCCATTCATCGTCACGACGAATTCCACTCATTATCACGACGAATCCCATTCATCACCACGACGAATTCATGCCCTCGACTATTTAAATTTTAAAAATTCCAATAAATGTTCTTCTAGTTTTAAACAATTTAAAATGGTATGGAAAATAAAATTATTCGACTGCATTGCTAGGTTCAGTTGTGAATATTCGTTTCGAGACGCAGTTCATATCAGGTAAGGCTGAAATCAAACAAACGAGAAGTATTCATTACTTCTGCTATTTTAAATCAAAAATAATCACATCAAGTAATGTATTTGCCAATCGTTCTCATGGTGAATGGATAATATTATTGACGAACGGTGTTCGTCATTAATTTTTAGATTTTTTAAATTGAAAAAATCTCACCAAAATCTAGGGGTGCCATTTGGGCAAGTCCCAGAAACTGTCAACAAACCAAAAAATGTTGATATTGATCCAGCTTTATTTTTATAATTTTATAAATATATATAAAATAATGTATTTCGATGATCATTAATACCAAAAATATTGCAAAATCCTGGCCTACCTCAGATCTCTTAAAAAAATTACATTGTTGTTATATGTTTATATCATTAATTAAACTTTCATTTACGAAAAAAAATTCATTCAAAAATGCGTTTATAACTTAAAATGTTTATTAAAAAATAATATAAATCATTTTTTAAAAATGAACACAAATTTTTGTTTATATATGCACTATAAAAAATGTAACGCGTATCACGTAGCGTGCGTCACAAAGGGTTCAAGGCTTTTTATAAAGAACGACATAAGTTTTTGACTGCAAATAAGTTATTTTAGAATTCTTTAATATTCATCATTATTTTAGGTACTGCATTTTGAGCTTTTAATGTTGAAAACAAACTTCAAAATTAAAAGTTACATCCACTTTTTGTAGCGTCCGTCACAAAATTTTGTTATAAATTATTTGGTAACAAATACCAGTTAAAAATTATGCTTTATGTCATTCAAAAGTACACTTAAATCTCACTAAACGAATCAGTTGAAGTTATCTCCTTTGAAAGACCAAAAATGTTTAAATTTTTATCCGAAATCGCGTTCAAATCTATAATAGCTGACTTAGGAGGTTATTCCAGAAATAACATTGAGATAGAATAACATAAGTTAATACAGGGTGGTGCAGAATGAACTATATGGTTTAAATTCTTTATAACTTTTTTAATTATTATTCTTTCTTTGTTTTTCTCAGCACTTTGTGATGGATACTTGGAGAATTAATTATGAATCGAACAACGTACAAAAATAATTGAATTTTTGTGAAATTTTTCGTTCGTTTCATATCCCCCACTTCTTTAAAAAGTTATAATACAGGGCGGCGCAGAATGAGCTAAAAAGGTTATAAACCATTTAAACCATATAGCTCATTCTGCGCCACCTTGTAGTTATGAAATTGCAATCAAGCGTTTTCTAGCATAGGACATTATCCACTAGACTTCCGTGGTATTCATTTATTATTTTTCTTTGGCCGAAAAAAGTGAAATAAATAAAATTTTGTTTTATTTAAAAATAACTATTTTTAGCCATTATAAAAAAATTTGTTGCTATGTTACCATTCATCATCAGTTGGTTATTGTATCTTTTAATCAAAGCCCACCTTATATACATTTTTATTTTGGGTGAGTGTATGCGTTAGAGGTTTTCCCGGGCTTATTAACAATGCAAATGATATTATCCGTTTTTGTTATTTACTTTTACTTTCTCATTGCTTTCACAGCAGTAGGAGTTCGTCTAAAATATTTTGCATTCCATTTTTGCAAATTACACAGTACAAGACGAAAAATAAATAATGGGGTTCTGACGATGGATACTGGCAGAGGAGATACAGATAAATAGTCCTTTACATCTGAGTTTTAGGGTATGTTCAGCAACTTTGTTGAAAATGGTAAGGCCAACATTTTTGTGGAACTCATTAACCCTCTAGCTCCCCCACGTAACGGTAATATTTGGATCTATTTTATTAAATCTTGAAAAACAGTCCTAAAGGGCAGGGATGAAATGTTCTACAAAAATGTTGGTCATAAAATTTTACTATACTCGTATTAGAGTGACGTCAAAAGAAAGATCGCGTTGATCAAAGCTTATATGAAAATTTGGTTTGTTTTAAGTATATTAGCAAAATATTTAGTTTCTGCGATCGCGAAATTAGGGGCTGAAATACCTTTAAAAATCAGGGTTTCCCTTAATAAAATTGTCAATTTTTATTACTTTTATGAATTGACCAATGGACATTAAAATCTCGACCATTATTTATACGGTGACGTATACATGTTTAGGTTTAAATAATGAGTATAGGATCATGGCAATTAATTCGCTTTAACTAATTTGGGCCCACCAATCAAATAAAAGGTTTACGCCCTTGAAAGGGTTAATTTTTTATAAAAATGAAATCTAGAGATTAGCAGTTCTATAACAAGCCAGCAGCCATGAAAAGTGAAAATCGGACCAAATTGTGGAAATTGTTTCCGAAAATTGCAATAAATTCGAGAAAAAGTGACTTCGCAGCTAAAATTTAAATGTCATTATTATTGAAATACAGAACCTTCTTTTTAATTTAAAAAAAGTTATTTGGATTGCATATATAGGGCCTGTTTCTCTAATTTATTTTCGTTCGTATACGGCGAAATGTCAAAAATCACTCAATTATTCCGACAAATCTATAAGTCACAAGAGTTTATAAATCGTTGTGTAGAAAAGCACGTAAAAAGTACGTACCTTAAATATTTCTAACCTGCGTTTTATTGAATTCAAGATAAGTTACAGAAACAGGCCCATATTTTAGTAGAAATGAAAAATTAAAATGGCTTTATTAAATTCAGCGAGCGCAGTTTTCCTTGGAATACAAAGAATCGAGCTTGGTCTTCAGACTGCAACGAAATTAAGTACGGGAAACTATTTTTAAGATTCACGAAAAAAATCCGCTGTCTTTCACCGTTCGCTGAACAAACTTATACATTTTCTGAAAGACGATTATGAATTTTATGAAAAAATTCGAGGATTATGAATTCTATGAGAAAAAATCGATTTTAATTGTATGGGTGGTCGGCAGGTGGCGCTGCCGATTTTTATGAAACTTGGAATGGAATATTATTCTACGAAGTGTATATACCAAACTTGAAGACTTTTGCCTGAATAGGAAAATTTTTATGAGAAAAAATCGATTTGGAGCCACGCTGAGCGTGGCCGATTTTGATGAAATTCCATTTTTTTTCTTAATTTAGTCAATATATAGACTCGGTGTTAACTTTCAATGATCTAGAACCATTCCTTATATTTTTGCACAAAAATTTATGAAGCCATTCCACTGTGAGGCGTATGAACAACCATGCTGCACCAACAGACCAGAGAGGATTTTGACTGGAATTGGACTGTTTTTTGGTGTTTGTGTTATGTTTTGGGCTGAGGTGTGTTCTGACATGTCTAGTAAAATGTTATGACCAACAGTTTGGTAGAACATTTCATCCCCACCACCTAATTTTCAGGGGAGTTTTTTAGTTTTACTTAAAGAGGATTTAATTAAAAATTATTTTTTCAAAAAAAGTTGATTTTTAGCACTATCTTGAAATTTATCTTTTAACCCGCTGACGAGATGAAGAAGATGATTTCTAATACCATCTTCTTCATGAAGGCTACTAAATTTAGGATTCTGCAAAGCTTTCGCGAACAAATTAGGATAAATGGTTTTCGAGTTATGCTAAAATATGCGGTTCAACCTCTGTTTTTAAGATGTTTATCTCTATTATATTTTCGCTTGTTTTTGTTTCGGTCTTTAATTCGTTATTGATTTGTCACTAGGATATTCTCCTGGCTCTAGACCAAATCCAGCTCTAAGAGGCATAGCTTCTTCCAAAAGAATAAGAATTATTACCTCACATCGGTTATTTCAACGCCAAGCGCCATCCCACTAAGAGGTTACAGAGCTCTTTAAAAAACTGTCTAAGCTTTTGTAGTTCCTTCATTTCCATCCTTCAAGTCATCTGGAAGATGACATCACTTCAGGAGAAATGCAGACTTTGTTGAAGTACGAGTATCCCCTGGCTGGAGATAATCGATGGAGTGGTACTCATACCCAAAGCGGGAACGATATCGCACACTAGGCCAAAGGACTTCGGACCAATTAACCCATCCTCGCTCCTATTGAAAGGTCTGGAGAAAGACTTTTAGATTCTTTCATTAGGGAAACCCTGGATACAAGCCTTCTGTCGGGGAACCAGTAGAGTGATCAAAAAACCGGTTTTTTTGAAAAAAGAAAAAACCGGTGGATGGTTTATTTATGTTATAAAAAAACCGGTGGACGGTTTTTTTCTTCGAAGAAAAACGGGGAAACCGGTAGAACCGGTTTTTTCTGCATAACAAAACAGTATGAAAATTGCCGTTTGAAAAACATTTTCCTTTTTAATAAAACAAGCTGATTTTTAATATTAAATTTTTAAAAGCGATGTCTTCTGATCAGGAATCTTGCACCAAATTTAGTCCTGTTGGATAGTAGTTATGAGTTGGATTGTGATGAATATTGTCATTTGAGCCAAACGGTCCTTTTATCTCATACTTACAACTACATAATTAGCTATTGTATTTAGAAACATTTTCCAAAAGTGTTACCGATAGTTTTTTCTTCAACCTTTTAAAAAAATTAGCAAATATATTTTCATTACTTTTTTGCAAAATTCAACTTTTTTGAAATTTTGGTAAAACCTATGTTTTAATTTTTGATTTTTTTGCTCAAAAGAAAGCTTAGATAATTTTCTTTAAAAGCTTTGTGACCTATTAATGGGATGGGACCTGTTGATCTATCAAAATAAACATAAACCTCTGAAAAAAAATTTAACGTTCAACCAAACATTTTAGCATTTCAGATGGGAAAAAACAACCGTTTGACAAAAATGTCAATATTTGACACCCTCCAACTCGGAAAGTCCTTAACCGATTTCGTTGGAATTGTGTCTCATAACTACTATCTGATAGGGCTACTTGGTGCAATTTTCATCCCGACAGAAGACATCCCTTTTAAAAATTAACTCACTTGACATGAAATTCCCCTTATGTAGTTCAGTCAAAAAAATATTAATATTTCGGGATATTAAATATAATATTTAATAGAGGTATTAAATCTTTATACATATATATTTTATATACACACTTTAGTGCAGGTGGGTATATACGAGTATACATATAAATATATAAGAGTATTAACTAGTCGGTTTACCCAAATTACATTTTCTTACTTGCTTTTCTTTCGGTTTGGAAGTGGGAGAATGCGTTTACTTTTCACATAACTTCTGCGCGTATGAATCATTTATTTTCTTTAAATTTTTGTAATTTGTATAGAAATTGGTGAATGGCTTCGGATTTTAGCAAAATTGCCGAGTCTTTTTAGGCCATATAAGGAGATCTTTCATATTATTATCTGAATTTGTGATATTCTGTATATAAAGTTGTAAATAATTTTTAATATTTTGGTGATAATAAAAAACCGGAAAACCGGTGGAAACAAACGAAAAAAACCGGTTGCACCGGTTGTTCGAAATTCATGATTTTGAGAAAAACCGGGGACGGTGGAAGCAAAAAACCGGTGGGCCGGTTTATTTTAAACCGGTTTTGATCACTATAGGAACCAGCATGCTTAGAACAAGAGAACGTCTACAGAATCTGCCCTGCACGACTAGTGGGCACTATAGAATCGTCCCTACATTTCAAGGAATTGTCAAAAGTGGCATTTCTTAATATAGAATTTACATTTCTTAATAATTTACTCGGATGCGATAATTGCGGAGCTGTCATATCTAAAAGGTAACCTCCAGCTTGACTAATTTAAAGTCTGCTCAACAGAAGACGCATAACAACATGTCTTGGTCCACAACTCTAACAAGATTTGTTTACAGAGTGACCCAAAAAGGAGGAGTACTGTCTCCACTAATTTGGAAAGTAACGGTGAATGAAATCCTGCTATATTTAGAAAGTTGTGGCTGCAAGATCGCAGTAACTAGTAAATTTGAAATCTGCCCCCGAGACATCCTAAAGGTGCGTCTGAACAAATTGCCTAGGATGAATAAGGTCCCAGTTCTATGTGAGCTGGTAAAAACACGAAAAAAAATTTTTTGGTCAACACCAGTATTAATATCGCTAACAAATCATCAAAAAATATTTTTGTGCATTTTTTATATTTATTTTAAAATTGTTGAGGAAATAGAACCCCGTTTGGGCAACATTTTCTAAATACAATACGTAGTAACTAGTATATATAAATGGTTAAAAGGGTGGTTTGATCAAAATGTCAAAATTCAACACCCTCCAACTCGCAGAGTCCTTAAGCGATCTCTTGTCATAACTCTATCAAATAGGAGTAAACTTGTCGAAACGTTCATTCCGATCAGAAGACATCGGCTAAAAGATTCTAACGAATTTTTCAAATTGTGTGTTAATTGCAGAAAGAGTATTCTCCATAATTCCACTCCTAGTAATAGTTTATCTGTGGCTAGTACCTGGCGAAAAATGGGCGAAGTGGCCCGGCCCTTTTGGTACCTCCCACACAAAAGGAACCATATTTGTACAAAAGATAACATTAGAAATTCTATTTTAATATCATTACTTTAACATCCGTATTAATTTTTTTGTGAACTGCAAACATTTTACTGTACCAAAAGAACTTCTTAGAAGTGAAAAAAAATTATAAAGGATAGAAACACTGTTCGAAATCCACATCGTTAAATGGATATTTGTTTCCAGCTCCCATTTTTGTAGCCTTTCTAGATCAATATTTCCCCTTGTAGTGACCATGAATGTTACGCCTTCGCAGAACTTCACAGCGAATCGCAAAAGAATATTTGTTGTGTGGCTATGGCGGTTATATTTTTGGTTTTGTGCTAACGCACTCACTTTAATTCATTTGTGAACATACGGAGAATGTCTGTAAACTTTATAAATTCAATTTATTTTGTTAACTTTACATGGTGTTATTTACGAAGACATCATTCCAGAAAAAAAAGATTTGCTGACCTTTTTTGCATAAATATACAGAGAGATTTTCCTTGGCTGAAGGTTAAATTTATTTGCCACTTTCAATTGCTGCCCAGGCGTCGGCGGCTATGAAAAATAGAAGCTAAAGAAAATTCAATTAATTTACGACTTGCAATTTATTTGGCATGCATAGACGTTCAGACAGACAGACATGCCAAACAACTTGACAAATTGACAGTTTACATCTATAAAACAAATTAACAATACTTTTAACCAATTCTCATGCAAACGCCCCAAACAACCGCAAAAACAAGAGACAAGTCATTGGGAAGGACGGACGGACGGACGGATGGAAGGATGGATAGACGGACGCGGAGACCTGGCCAACTCCGCAGGCATACACAAATCATTCAAATCAAACTCTAGTTGTCCCTGCTCAAAGTCTTTTGCATTTGACCATTCCACAGTGGTCAAATGGAGGTTAGAGACGGTGTCTATAGTTCATTCCGACTCGTTATCCCATTTCTAGCCTCCCAAATTGTCAATTGTCTTCGGTGTACACAACTCTTTCCTCCAATCACTTTCATAGGCAAAGATGTATGTCCGCCTATCAAAATGGCCAACAATCTAAATTGACAGCGCCGGTAATACAATACAACAACAAACACCGCCTGACCACCGCTGCAAAAGGACAAAGGAAACGACAGCGACAGAGACAAACTAAAGACATTTATTTAGCAAGGGTCACGGGGTGGCGACAAAGGGCCAAACACCACCAGCACAATTTCTATCCACGGCATATCGACGAAGCCATTCATTCTGTGTCAGAGATGTGTCACTCATTCAAAGAATGAATGCAATTGTCGTGCAACGAAGGAACAAAAAATTCCACAAGATGGAGTGTGCACTGAGAGATGAATAATTGACCCAAGAAATGGGGGAGGGAGAATATGCGAAGTTGTAAATTAGGCGCATAGAAATGTTGCGACGACAGTGTGAATTGGAGATAGAAGAAATGAGTACACAGTAAAACTTTTGTTCATTATGACAAAGAAGATTGTTCTTTAAATGAAAGAACAACTTTTTCATTATTCATCGTAGTTTTATGTCACATCTATAAAATTTTCAAAAATATTAAGAAGAATATATGAAAAATGTTTCACACATTTTAATGGATATATATATAGAAACGAAAACGAAACAAAAATTTAAGAAAATATCACTTCTCAAAACAAAAGCTTCTTCTTCATAGAAATATAATTTGTAATGTTGCATGGAAGATACTAAAACAATTTTAACTATTCTTTAGTCATTGGAAAAGTAATCTGAAGTACTGAATTTAAAGGCAAATACACCTGCGAAGCAGAAATTTATTTGGTCAACATAAAAAATAAAAATTTGTTTGAGCGAAATCATTTTCTGGATCAACAAACGAAATTCCAGTTCCAGTAAAGGAGATCTGTAGTTGGGGACATGGTAACAAATCTTGATCCTTTTTGTCACCTTTTTAACCCAAGAAGAAATATATTCTGAAACACACATTATTAGTAAACTTATGGCCATTTTGTCTTCATTTTACTTAAATAAATTTTGCATAAAAATACGATTTTAGAAGACCAATTCTTACTTCTTTACACGGACAGGGTAACATTTTTGGGCCCCTTTGAAACGACGAAAAACGAACTGTCACCATTTTGCTCAAAAATTAATTATTATCTCTTCCAAGAGGAGAGAAGTTACCTTTTTTGGATTACTTTATGTTCCTTTTACTCCAAAAATACGAACATCTAACTAATTTACACTTTACAACAATTTCAAACTGTATTCTGGCAATTGATTTTGGTAAGGCGACAGAAAAATATAAATGTGTTGGCCTTTTGAAAGATTAAATCGAAATTTTTTATAGTTCCCCCATTTGGCCTGTTTGTGCAGCATATCGATATATAAATCTATGTGTTCTCTACATCTGAGGTTTGGGTATGTTCAGCAACTTTGTAACAAATAGTAAGCCATTGGGCCATATTAACCCTTTAGCTCCGCCACAAATTGTAACAGACACACCTACAAATGGGGGGATGAAATATCAGTACACGCCAAAATCGAACCAAAATTACCACAAACAGCAAAAGACAGTAAAATTCCCGTCAATGGTATCGTTATTGCTTCGACAACTAGGTCGTATGAATAATGTTATTCATACAACCACTGAATAACATTGGCATACGAACAACAAAATTTGATGTATTGTATTTGCATACCACCTGGCCTAATAAAAAATTCTGAAGTAAGGCTTCCCAACACTTTTAAAATTGGCTAAACAACAATGTAAAATATCTCCATGCCCTCCCTTCCCGCAAAAAAACAACACAAAAATTATATTTTTTAATATCGATATCTTCATTCCAAAACATTCTCGAATTAGCATGTTTTCAGATTGGTTTTTTATACCCTCACTTTAGTGTGACGAGGGTATATATCATTTGCTACGGAAACAAGTAAGAAAGTTTCAGTCGGGTAAACCGACTAAGGTATACCCTCACTTTGTGAGTAATGTAATATTGAATATTACTCGAATTATTCTGTCAATTTGTGTGGGAGGTACCAGAAGGGGTTTATCAAATACACCTTTTTTTTGCTGAACATTAGATACTTTAAATTCATTGCACTGTGCCGACTTATAAGCATTTATGTGCACTGGTATAAACGGTATGAGACATTAAATTGTGGTATGCTTTGGGCATTTTGTGTGGGAGGTACAAAGAGGGGCGTGGCAATAACGCCCATTTTTCACAGGGCTATAGACACTATAAAAACATTACACTGTACAAGATTTCAAGTATTTTTATACACTGGTTTTAATGTTATAAGCTGTTAACTTTTGGTGCAAAAAGGTACCTTTGTGTGGGAGGTACCAAAAGGGGCGTGACAACAACACCCATTTTTCCCTGGACTGTAGGCAATATAAAAGCATAATACTGTACAAAATTTCAAGTATTTTTATACACTGTTATTAATGTTATAAGCTGTTAACTTTTGGTGCAAAATGGTGCATTTGTGTGGGAGGTACCAAAAGGGACGTGGCTACTTCGCCCATTTTTCTCGAGTTGATAACGACTAATAAGCTAATACTATGTGTGGAATTTCAAAAGATTCGAATAAGTTGTATAGCAGTTATTAAAGAATCAATATTTCACAACATTTTAACCCTTTGTGGGGGAGGTACTAGAAGGAGTGGACCAATATGGCCCATCTTCGAACCGGAGATAGAAAAAAATATTACCACATACCAAATTTGAGGTCAATCGGTTACTCCTTTCGAGAGTTATCGTGCGCACCAGCCAGCAGACACACAGACAGACAGACGGACGGACATTGCTCATTCGACTTAAAATGACCCAAAACGGATTTCCTCCGAACATACTTGGGGTCTTAGGTCACTCCTTCGACGTGTTACACTTTTTTCCGTAGCAAATGATATATACCCTCGTCACACTAAAGTGAGGGTATAAAAAGTGTAACACATCGAAGGAGTGACCTAAGACCCCAAGTATGTTCGGCGGAAATCCGTTTTGGGTCATTTTAAGTCGAATGAGCAATGTCCGTCCGTCTGTCTGTCTGTGTGTCTGCTGGCTGGTGCGCACGATAACTCTCGAAAGGAGTAACCGATTGACTTCAAATTTCGTATGTGGTAATATTTTTTTCTATCTCCGGCTAAGTTCGAAGATGGGCCATATTGGTCCACTCCTTCTGGTACCTCCCCCACAAAGGGTTAAAATGTTGTGAAATATTGATTCTTTAATAACTGCTATTATACGTATTCGAATCTTCTGAAATTCCACACATAGTTTGTTAGTCGCTATCAACTCGAGGAAAATGGGCGAAATTGCCACGCCCGTTTTGGTATCTCCCACACAAATGCACCATTTTGCACTAAAAGTTAAAAGCTTATAACATTAATACCAGTCTTTAGAAATACTTGAAATTTTTTACAGTGTAATGCTTTTATAGTGCCTACAGTCCAGTGAAAAATGGGCGTTATTGCCGCTCCCCTTTTGGTACTTCCCACACAAATGCACCATTTTGCACCAAAAGTTAACAGCTTATAACATTAATACCAGTGTATAGAAATACTTGAAATTTTGTACAGCGTAATGTTTTTATAGTGTCTATAGCCCTATGAAAACTTGGCGTTATTGCCACGCCCCTCTTTGTACCTCCCACACAAAATGCCCAAATCATACCACAATTTAATGTCTCATAACGTTTATACCAGTGCACATAAATGCTTATAAGTCGGCACAGTGCAATGAAGTATCTAATGTTCAGCGAAAAAAGGTGTATTTGATAAACCCCTTCTGGTACCTCCCACACAAATTGACAGCATAATTCGAGTAATATTCAATATTACATTACTCACAAAGTGAGGGTATACCTTAGTCGGTTTACCCGACTGAAACTTTCTTACTTGTTTAAAAACATTTTATTACAATTTTATTTTTCTTCAATGATTTTATTTGGAAAATTACTTAAAATTAGATTTTAATAGAAAATTTTGTTGAAATTTATTTTTAAATTCAATGTTGAAGTTGCATATTTTCCATTAAAATTTCACCGATATTGCATTTTTCTAGAAAATTTTGAAAATGATTTTTTAAAGAAAATTTCGTTGAAATTAAATTTTTCTACAAAAACTTTTTTAGAAAATCTATCAAGTGCATTTTTCTTGAAAATTTAATGCTTTTAGAAAATTTTGTCTAAGAATTGCGTTGGAATTGCATTTACCTAAAAGAATCTTTGAAATTAAATTTTTAAAAAATTTCATCATCATTTTATTTTTCTTGATTGTATTTTTTAGAAAATTCCTCAAAGTATTTTTTTTTTTAAATTTGCTTAAAATTTGTTGTTAAAATTTCACTTTTTCATTGAAAATATCACAGATATTGCTTTTTTCTAAAAAATTTGCTTGGATCTGAAAATATCACAGATATTGCTTTTTTCTAAAAAATTTGCTTGAATCTGCATTTTTCTAAAAATTTTGTTAAAATCAAATTTTTTTGAATTTAATTTTAACGAAATTGAAATTAAATTTTTAAATTCGATTTTGAAATTGCATTACTTCCTTTTAAATTTCACCGATATTTCTAGAAAATCTCGAAAATTGATTATTTTAGGAAAATTTTGTTGAATATTTCTTCGAAATTGCACTTTTGCAGTTTTTGTACTTCTTCTTTAGAAAATCTATCAAAATTTAATATTTTGAAAATTTCGGGGAAATTAAATTTTTTGTAAATAAATTTGTAAAAGTAAATTTCGGTGAAATTAATTTTTTTAGAAAATTATATTGAAATATTTTTTTACAAAATTTCATAAAAATTGTTTTTTTCTAAAAAACTACGTTGGAATTGCTTTTTTTAAAAAGTTCCCTTAAAATTAAATTGTTTAAGAAAATTTTATCATAACTATATTTTTTTCGATTGCTTTTTTAGAAAATTCATTAAAATAATTTCTAGAAAATATTGTCGAAATTTAATCTTTAAATTTAATGCTGAAATTGCACCTTTTCCTTTAAAATTTCACCGATATTAAAATTTTCTAGAAAATTTCGAAAATTGAGTGTTTTTAAGAAAATTTCGTTGGAATGTATATTTCTGAAAAATTTCGTCGAAATTACATTTTTCTTAAAAAACGTTATTTTACAAAACGTGGAATTTAATTTTTTTCTAGAAGAAAATCGACGAAATTTAATTTTTTTCTAGAAAATTACATTGAAGTATTTTGTTTTATTCCATCAAAATTTAATTTCTCAAAAAATTCCTTTGGAATTGCATTTTTCCAAAAATGTTGTTGAAATTAAATTTTTTTTAAGAAAATTTTATGATATTTTTTTGATAATTTACATTTTTTTAGAAAATTTTATGATAATTAATTTTTTTTGGAAAATTTTGTTGAAATTGAAAACTTCAACAATATTGAATTTATTCGAAAATTGAATATTTTAAGAAAATTTCGTTAAAATAGAATTTTTCTTGAAAATTTCGTCGAAATTGCATTTTTCTACAATAAAGCTTCGTAGAAAATCTATCAAAATTAAATTTTTCTAGAAAATTTTATTATTTCTAAAAAATAAGGTCGAAATTTTATTATTTCTAGAAAATTTCGTCGAAATTTTATTTTTACTAGAAAATTTCGTAGAGGTTTTTTTTAGAAAATATTTCTAAAAAATAAGGTCGAAATTTTATTATTTCTAGAAAATTTCGTCGAAATTTTATTTTTACTAGAAAATTTCGTAGAATTTATTTTCTAGAAAATAAACTTGCATTCTATAATAACAAACTTTAAATTCTATAATACATAATAGAGCCAAAGATGGTCTAAAGCCCGGATAATATCCTAGTTAAAAATTAATAACGATTTAAAGACAAAATAAAACAAACAAAAATACAATTTTCTAAAAAATATCGTCCAAATTTTATATTTTCTAGAAAATTACTTCAAAATTAAATTTTTTGTAGAAAATTTCGTCAGAATTTTCCTTTTTTTCTAGAAAATTTCGTCGAAATTTAAATTTTTCTAAGAAATTACATTGAAATAACTTTTTTTTCAAAATTTTATCAAAACTTTAATTTTTTACAAAATTGCTTGGAATTGAATTTTTTACAAAATTGTTTGGAATTGAATTTTTCTAAAAATTGCGTCGAAATTAAATTTTTCAAGCAAGTTTTATCATAATTTTTATTTTTTTTTGATTGCATTTTTTAGAAAGTACTTTAAAAATAAATTTTTATAGAAATTTTGTTGAAATTTTAATTTTTCAATTTATTGTTTCGAAAATTGATTTTTTTAAGAAAAATTCTGGACAACTGACCGGAGTAAAGGTCCGAAAAAGCCGACTTAAGGGTAATTAAACATATTAAAGGTCGTTGGCCGATGATAGGATCTGTGAATAAAGGTCGATGAGCGGCTTAAAGTTAACTGACCGGACTGGTGCACAGTGGGAGGAATTAAAACAACAAAATTAATTAAAAAGGAAAATAATTTGATTCGTCATAAAGGAAACATCCTGCAAAATGTTTTCGAAAAAATAATGGATCAAACAATTTTATTAATAGAGTTGCCAAGCTTCTTCAAATTACGCAATTTTTTACAAAAATTTCAAAACTTTGCCACATTTTCGACAATCGCAAAGCATTTTTATACACTCACTTTAGTGAAAAAAGGTATACAGGGTCTCCCATATTCGACGGACCCATCTGGCAACGCCATAACTTTTGACAGAGATGTCAGATCGCTTAATGACATACCGCGTTTGAAGCGTCAGTCCAAGCAGATTTTTACCATGGAACAATACACGCCACGCGAAATAGTTGAAATTTACATTCAACAGAAGAAGTCAAGTCAACGTGCTTTTAAAATATTAAAAAATGTGAGAAGTGCGCCTTCTAAGAACACCATTAAGCGTTTATACGAAAAATTTTCGACTGGTGAGGCTCTTTCTAATCCGAAGAGGCCAAATAAAAGTCGACCAAGGCGATCGGCCGAGAATATCGCTGCCGTACGAGCCAGTGTTGAGAGGTCCCCAAGAACATCCCAAAAACGCCGTTCTCAGCAGTTGGGCATGGCTCGGTCCACTTTACAACGGATTATTCGCGTTGATTTGCATTTGTTCCCGTACAAAATTCAATTGACGCAAAGATTGTTGCCTGCGGACAAGCCTCGTCGATTGGAATGGGCCCAAAAAAAACATGGGTCCGTCGAATATGGGCAACCCTGTATAGGTTTTGCTACGGGCCAAAAGTGTTGCACATCGAAGGAGTGAATTGGCAAATAATATAAGCTATTTTTTGATGTGAGAGATATCGATTTATCTGCACCTATATTAACAAAATGCTAGGACAGAGTCAGTAAAACAATTTAAACAAATTTTAAATGCAGACAGAAATGTAATAACGTCTTAAAATATTTACAAATTAATACATATTTCAATGAAATATTTTGTAGTTCGCGAATCTTATATGTGCAAAAGTCAATCTCACACTTCCGAAAATTATTTCCAAAATTCCCAAAAATTAGATTTTTTAATTCGTGCATGGCAAATAATGCGGATTTTTTAAATTTCAAACAATTATTGAAAGATCCGGAAAAATATAAATTTAAATAAAAGACAATTCGCACAATATTCCAAAAAAATATGTTGTCAGTTGAATTAACGTCAATATAAAATGTACTCCTATTCGCCATAGACTCTACCTAACTTTGATTTGTTTTTTTATACCTCATACATATTTAAAAATCCCACAAATCCTCGACATAACTTTGAAATCCATTATGCTCGACATGACCAAATCCTCTTTTATTCAAATGTAAAAACCAATTGTTTTAATTTATGCCACATTAGGTTTTTTGAAACAGAAAATTTAATGTTTTCACAAACCAGTAGAGCATAACCAAATTTAGAAATCATCAGTATTATCAGCCTGAACCATATATGCCAACAAACGAGAAATAGGCTTACTGGAACGAGAAATAAACCGCATTGGTACGGTTAACTTATATAGGAAACCTGAAAACAAAGACCAACAAAAACACGAGGGAAAGGGAGCAGCAGACAGACGAACTGGCAGACAGACAGACAATCAAATGGAAGACCAAAAATGAAATTCATACTTTCAACTTTCGCATATGCAACATATTTGGACAATGATGCTGCTGATGATGAGGATGAGGATACCGCCGCATCAGAGGATGATGATCCTGCTGATGATGGTACGAGTACAATTGAGTATACAATTAACAAAATGTATTTTAGTCTGGTGTTTTGTTGCAAAGAGCAAAAATGCCACACTACGACCGCATTCACCAGAACAGCATTACACACATCACCATATCATACGAAAGCGATTCCAGGCTTTCTTCCCATACCCTCATACCTCCGACCCTTTGGCCACAACAACAGCTAAAATATGGTTGTAGATCTGTCCATATATCCACAAATGCCCACACAACCCTAAAATGGTCAATAATTTGTGAACGAACGCACAAACGATGGCCATGAAGTAAAATTTACAGATATTGCTCTGTGTAGCTCTGCAGATGCTCGAGACCCATCACATATGACCATGACCAGGTAGATTTGGTTTTTGTGGAATCGATGGTTGAATGTAACTCTCTCTCGTCTCCCAAATCCGATGTATCCTTTAAAATGCGCTCTGACTACTGATATGGCGGTGACTATTGCATTGCTTCTGCTGCTGCTGCCAATGTGAGATATTGAAATGATTTTATATTTAAACCGTCCATTCCGTACATTCAGTTGGCCGCAACAATTGTTCAAATAGACACTAAACACACAAACTGATCCCCTCGACACATTGTTTGCTCCTCCGCAGCATTCGGCCTTAGAAAAATTATGTTGCACATAACCCGAGTCCATCCATAACACCTCTGATGTACTGTAACAGGAATGGGAGAAATGATACAAAAATGTTGTTGCATACACTTAGAGAAATATGAACTTAAATAACAAATAATTTTTAAGAACTATTCCCGCTATTCCCGGACAGTAGAGGTCCTTCGATTTGCATCAAATTTAAAAATGTCATAAACCTTTGATTGCCTCTCCTGAAAAATTACTTGTTTTAACTTATGGCGAATTCTTTTCTGCAAAAAAGTGCAACATGTTCATTGCCCTTTTTCCGAAAACGGCACTTTTGTGATACTTTTTTGAAATGCGGTAATTAAGTTACTCGAATTTAGCATAACTAAAATTTTAAAATTTCAAAAAAGCGATATAATAGCGCTGTTTTCGGAAAAAGGGAATGCAAGTGTTGCACTTTTTTGCAGAAAAGAATTCACCATTAGTCTACTAAAAGTTGCTTGGCAACTTGGCCCATTTTTCTCAAGATGATAGCGACCTAGAAACGAATATTATGTGTGCAATTGTGAATGAAGATTTTTTTTCAATTTTAGAAAATTTAAATAGAACTCTCTTCCTAAAATTTCACTCCTTCAAATTAGTTTTTTTCTAAGTGTACTTTGTTTAACAGTGAGTGTGCATATCTGTCACTGCAAACCTCTTTTGTCGAATTGATTTTGAGTAATTTATAGATGGACATGTCCATCGGCCAGAGCTCTTCATTCATTGTTGAGTCCGAAATGCAACATTCGCTTCGGTAGTTTGGGTAACATTGAATAGTGACAGTGGAACTGACAGCTAGTTGGCAGTTGCAGCTGCACTCGACTGGCTATTGGAGCGGGAGGAGAATTATGCTTTTGTCCAAATGTTTAGAATGGTAAGTACTCGTACTCATGGATGCGGATGAATGGAATTGAAGATGGTGTTATTTTATAATTTGCATTTGCAATATTCGGTTTCTCTCCCTTTGTTCATATGTACTAAATACGATTGTCCATGTCAAAGGAATTGTAATTATGTTTTGTAAAAATGTTGCCCTGTCGACGTGAAATACTATAACATATTTGCACCTTTTAAGTATAAATGATGCAGTCCTTCGAATTAAACATAACATAAAAGTTTAAAGAAAGTACTGCACTTCTTACTTCTTAAATTGGGAACTATCACATATCTGAAGACGTAGAGATTGATTTGAGTCAATTAATTAGGGTTAACTGGACAAACAATGCATCAAACGGCTACATCAGAGGAAGTTAGTACTCAGTGGACGACCTATTAGGTTATCTACTCCCCAGTATGGGGCCAGTTGGGTTGCCCACTCTTCAGTAGACGACCAGTTTGGTTCGTTACTCCTCAGAAGGTGATTAGTTGGGTTGTTGTTGTTGTTGTAGCAGTTTGGAGACGCTGTGTTGATAATCCTTAAGTCTATTTCTATTACAGACTTCGTCCCGGCATATATCCGATTATCGCGGGAACCTTATGTTGTTTTCATCCACTGAATGTTGTCCGGTTGTAAATTAACATTCGTCTGTTAATATCAGGGAATGGATATTATTTAAGGTAATTATGAGGTGGTAGTGCGCCAGGTGAGTTATTTGTAGTGTTGGTGTTAAATTTTTCCGGTGCCATGGCTGGGAGTTGAACCTAGCACCTTCGAGTTCCAAGTCTAACGCACTAACCACGAAGCTACCGAAAGTCACGTGATTAGTTGGGTGATCTGCTCTTTAGTTGACCAGTGTGTACCTAACATTTTCTGGTGTAATTTGGAATCGTAAACACGAAAAAAATACTTTAAAAAATGTATGACTAATTTTTTTAAACATTTTTAAAAATTACAAAAAAAATAAAACAAACGAAATACAATTTTTTAATTTTTTATTTTAAATTTTCATGGAATCTGCCTTTGTTATTTGGACTATATTTCTTGAAATTTAAGCCGAAGGAGCCGGAAGGCATTAAATTTAAGGTAATTATGAGGACTACAAATGTTACATATTTTACGTACAACCTTTGGCTTAGTAATAATCATCAAAAAGATGAAAAAAATTATAAAAACTGGAAAAAGTTGTGAAAAAATATTATATCTTAAAAGGTTGCATGCTAACGAAGAAAACAATGCCTATTTGAAAGGCTATAAAAAAAGTACTGATAATTTTTCCAAATTTCTTGTTTTATTGGAAAGGTTGATCCTTGTGATTTAATAATGGAACACAATATCATCCATATGATTACCACGACTGGCTCGGCATCTAAATGGCCCACCCTATATAAGTTATGATCAATAAAGTAAAAGTAAGGCAAATTCAGCAAAAATAAAATGTCATATATTTTATTTTGACAATTTTGTTTGGGAGTTACCAAAAGGGGTGTGACAATAACGCCAATTTTGTAATGGGCTATGGATACTATAACAACATTACACTGCACAAACTTTAATTCATTGATTTTGGCCATCGCAATAGTGGATGTGTGAACTGATGCATTGTCTTGATTGGTAGCAAACGCGGCACCCATCTTGCGTCAGCTTTCCCATCATCACTTTTTGAAATGCCTATGACTTCAGGTAGCTGACGGACCTTCAACCGACGTTCATCAAATACCATTTTGTGGATTTTTTACCACGTGGACACCTCAATTGGTCGACCACAACGGTGTTCTTCTTGGCAGCTCGTATGGCCTCGGTTAAACTCTGCCACCCAATATTTTTTAGTTGTTAACGATGGAGCAGACTCCCATTGTTGGAGCAAAATTTTCTAAACATTGGGCATGGCTGGTTTTTTGTATTAACTTTGGGTAACAGTCGTTTATGGAATATATTAGAGAAGTAAGGTTTCACAAAAAATTCTCATTGCTTGTGTGTACAAATCTACCTTATTGAGATCCCTTTTTCTCATACGATAAAGCTGTGAAAACGAGTGTCGCGGCTCAGAAATCATGATCCAGTATGTGTGCTGCCAATTTTAATAGATATTTATACACCGCCATGTACAAAATATTTGTTTCTATAATAATATACATATAGAAACAAAATGATATTGAAGCCGGGAGAATATCCAAGTTAGAATCCAAGACGAAGACTTAATTTAGGATTATTTAAAGTTTTCCAGAACGAATTCGGAAAAAAATTGTTCGAGTTATGCTAAAATATATGATTCAACCTCTGTTTTTTAGATGTATATCTGGTTTGTTTATAATGGTTTTTGACAAACATTACAAAACGAGTTGGCTTGTAGGCTTTCTTCGTAGGTTTATAATACCCATATGAAAATTCCTTTGTATATTCGTAAATACTTATAACGTGTGTGAAGATAATATGAAAAGGAAAAGTGGGGGTATTTGAGGAAAATTTGGATTTTCCCGAAAACTAGAGCGTATTTTAAAGTGAAATTAAGTAACCATTGTAAAAACATATTATTTTGTTTAAAAAATAACCATTTAACCTTGAGGGCAAATAGAATAGATTTGATAACTAGGGAACCTCGGAAGAAAATATATGCTCATATCTGGAAGATGGGATTTTGTACCGATATGGCCTGCATACTGAAAGAAGCCTAGCCTATATAGCGTTTTTCTCAAATCAATTTCATGCTCCCAAATACGTCATTCCAAAAATGACACATTTTTATAGGAATTTCTGGAGAGGAGCAGTGGCCACATCTGGAAGGTGGGATTTTGTACCGACAAAGATAATTTTATTTTATATATAATTCCCAATTTCGTTATTATACTGTGTAGTGCGATCTACCACGAAAAGTATATAATATTTTTCGTGGTAGAGAGGAGGGTATATATAATTTGCAACGAACCAAAAGTGTAACACATCGAATGAGTGACCTAAGACCCTAAGTATGTTCGGCGGATATCCGATTTGGGTCATTTTAAGTCGAATGAACAATGTCCGTCCGTCTGTCTGTCTGTCAGCTGGCTGTTGCGCACGATAACTCTCGAAAGGAGTAACCGATTGACTTCAAATTTGGTATGTGGTAATATTTTCTTCTATCTCCGACCAAGTTCGAAGATGGGCCATATTGGTTCACTCCTTCTAGTACCTTCCCCATAAATGGTTAACATTTAGTGAAATATTGATTATTTAATAACTTCTACACTACTTATTTGAATCCTCTGCAATTCTACACATAGTATTAGTTTATTAGTCACTCGAGAAAAATGGACAAAGTTGCCCTTTTGGTACCTCCCACACACATGGACAATTTTGAACCAACAGTTACCAGCTTATAACTTTAATACCAGTGCATAAAAATACTCGAAATTTTGTACAGTGTAATGATTTAATAGTACCTACAATACAGTAAAAAAATGGGTACTATTGCCACGCTCCTTTTGGTACCTCCCACACAAATGGACAATTTTGAACCAAAAGTTACCAGCTTATAACTTCAATACAGGTGCATAAAAATACTCGAAATTTTGTACAGTGTAATGCTTTTACAGTATGTAGAGTCTAGAGAAAAATGGATGTTAGTGGCCCGCCCCTTTTGGTACCTCCCACACAAATGGAACTTTTTGTACCAAATTTAACAGCAATTAACTTTAATACCAGTGCATGCAAATACTTGAAATTTCGTACAGTGCATTACTTTTATAGTACCTAGAGTTTAGAGAAAAGTGGCCGTAATTGGCACACCCCTTTTGGAGCCACCCACACAAATGGACCATTTTACACCAAAAGTTAACAGCTTTTAACTTTAATACCAGTGCATGTAAATACTTGAAATTTTGTACAGTGTAATGCTTTTATAGTACCTAGAGTCCAGAGGATAGTGACCGTTATTGGGACGCCCCTCTTGGTGCCGCTCACACGAATGGACCATGTTGTACCAAAAGTAAACAGCTTTTAACTTTAATACCAGTACATACTTTAAAGTTATTCAATTTAAATTGATAATAATTTAAATAAAAAAAAAAAATAAATAAATTTACTGATATTTTTTTGAGACTCAAGGTGAGGGGATTCATTACCCGACTGAAATTTCTTCATTGTTTTCTTATTTCTTATTCGACCTCACTCTCCTCCATTCATGTTTGCAATTCATCCGAGTTAGATATAACCCTTCAATTTCCGTTTTTCTTTATTTTTAGCAACAAAACATATCCAATTTGCCCTTTCCTAGCAAAAAAAAGAAAAAATCCCATTTACTTTTTGATGGCTAAAAATTAGCTGACGTTAAATATTTTGTTGTTGGCCATAACAAAGCAGAAAAAATCTATACACAATCTTTCTATCTACGAGTATACTGCTACTCATAATCATCATCACCATCAAGGACTGCGAAAGTCGAAGGGATTCTATGACAGTTCCATAATACTTGGAAAATAACAATATAATTTATGAAAAAGACAACCCAGAACATACACCCACAGCAGGATATCATTGTCTTTGGCAAGTGGCAATTTGTGGCTATTACATTTGACTTTTCAATTACCTTATCGAACTCTCGCATCGACCCCTCGTCGTTGGATCTAAAAAAAAACCATTACTGTGGTTATGTTAATTTTCACCAGTCGCTTTGGCGTTTCTTTGTTTCAGTTCCGTGCGGGAGTTCGTCGTTCTTATGATGCTTTTCAGGGTTTAAAAATTGATAGTGATAATAATGTTTCTATGTCATCGCAAAAGGTTTAACATTTTTCCCCCTTTCGTTTTTATTACATGACACGAGACGATGTAACAAACAACCAAATATCCTGGCAATAAACGTAGACAACAACCATAGACATCAGAAGCAGCAGAAACAACAACAACATCAATCTTTAGCTGGTTGTTGCTGTTGACTTAATTTCATTAATGTTTACTTAATATTTTTTGGTCTTTTGATGTTTCCTAAATGAATTTACATAAATAACTTTATAAAATGATAAAAATGGGCGGTTAATGGAACTGCTGGAATCTGTGTTCAGGAGTGGTGGTGGGGAATATGGAGTTGATGAATGGTGTGGTTTGTCTGAGATGACTGAAAGTGAGAATATGAACCCTAGGTGGCAGTGGTGTGTAAGTAAATAATGCCAATGAACGAGTAAGGAATTACCTTAAGAATTCCCAATTTACGAGGATTTTCTAATTAGAAAGTTATTTGAAGTAAGAATTAACTGCTTTAACAGCTTTTGTTGGTTTTAATTCAATAATGTGACAATGGAGTTAATACAGTAAGACTTTATGGTACGCTTTTGTATTTTACAAGTAGAAGAGTGTTCAGGTTAACATAAAGGTAGGAATGTTGAAATATTTAAATTTTTTAAAGTAATTGGGTTATTTATTTGTTGCTCTGGTCTAGGACAGAAATAGCATAAGTAAACATACATAAGTTCGGCAGTGTCCTTTCACAATGACAGGTAATTAACACAAGAAATATTTGGAATGATAATAGATCTCTGAGGTATTTCTCTATACTAAAGTCGACCTCTGAGGTCTTTCTCTATACTAAAGTCGACCTCTGAGGTCTCCCTCTATACTAGAGTCGACCTCTGAGGTCTTCCTCTATACTAGAGTCGACCTCTGAGGTCTTCCTCTATACTAGAGTCGACCTCTGAGGTCTTCCTCTATAATAGAGTCGACATCTGAGGTCCTCCATTATAATAGAGCCGACCTCTTAGGTCTTCCTCAATACTAGAGTCGACCTCTGAGGTCCTCCACTATAATAGAGCCGACCTCTTAGGTATTTCTCTATACTAAAGTCGACCTCTGAGGTCTTTCTCTATACTAGAGTCGACCTCTGAGGTCTTTCTCTATACTAGAGTCGACCTCTGAGGTCTTCCTCTATACTAGAGTCGACCTCTGAGGTCTTCCTCTATACTAGAGTCGACCTCTGAGGTCTTCCTCTATACTAGAGTCGACCTCTGAGGTCTTCCTCTATACTAGAGTCGACCTCTGAGGTCTTCCTCTATACTAGAGTCGACCTCTGAGGTCTTCCTCTATATAAGAGTCGACCTCTGAGGTCTTCCTCTATACTAGAGTCGACCTCTGAGGCCTTCCTCTATACTAGAGTCGACCTCTGAGGTCTTCCTCTATACTAGAGTCGACCTCTGAGGCCTTCCTCTATACTAGAGTCGACCTCTGAGGTCTTCCTCTATACTAGAGTCGACCTCTGAGGTCTTCCTCTATACTAGAGTCGACCTCTGAGGTCTTCCTCTATACTAGAGTCGACCTCTGAGGTCTTCCTCTATACTAGAGTCGACCTCTGAGGTCTTCCTCTATACTAGAGTCGACCTCTGAGGTCTTCCTCTATACTAGAGTCGACCTCTGAGGTCTTCCTCTATACTAGAGTCGACCTCTGAGGTCTTCCTCTATACTAGAGCCGACCTCTGAGGTCTTCCTCTATACTAGAGTCGACCTCTGAGGTCTTCCTCTATACTAGTGTCGACCTCTGAGGTCTTCCTCTATACTAGAGTCGACCTCTGAGGTCTTCCTCTATAATAGAGTCGACCTGGTAGGTCTTCCTCTATACTAGAGTCGATCTCTGAGGTCTTCCTCTATACTAGAGCCGACCTCTGAGGTCTTCCTCTATACTAGAGCCGACCTCTGAGGTTTTCCTCTGTACTAGAGTCGATCTCTGAGGTCTTCCTCTATACTAGAGTCGACCTCTGAGGTCTTACTCTATACTAGAGTCGACCTCTGAGGTCTTCCTCTATACTAGAATCGACCTCTGAGGTCTCCCTCTATACTAGAGTCGACCTCTTTGGTCTCCCTCTATATTGGAGTCGACCTCTGAGATCTCCTTCTATATTGGAGTCGACCTCTGACGTCTCCTTCTATACTAGAGTCGACCTCTGAGGTCTCCTTCTATACTAGAGTCGACCTCTTAGGTCTTCCTCTATACTAGAGACGACCTCTTAGGTCTTCCTCTATACTAGAGTCGACCTCTAAGGTATTTTTTTTATAACATAGTCGACCTCTGAGGTCTTCCTCTATACTTGAGTCGACCTTTGAGTTCTTCCTCTATACTAGAGTCAACCTGTGAGGTCTTCTTCTATACTAGAGTCAACCTTTGAGGTCTTCCTCTATACTAGAGTCGACCTCTGAGTCTTTAACTTCTCTGGATTTCCTATACTCTAGAGATAATCTCTGAGGTCTTCCTCAAAACTAGAGTTGATTTCGAAGTCTCTTATCTGTACATATTAAAGTAGAACTAGAGGTGAAACTCTTTATATGTGTTGGTCACAAAAGTGTCTCTCTATACCAAAGACAATACTTTAGGTTATCCGTTATATAGAATTTTTAGATATTTTTGAGAAAACAAATCTTTATTATTAGATAGATGGATTGAAATGTTTTTATATTTTCTGAAGGCATTAATTTGAATTCCTACTTACTCGCGAAGAAACAAAAGCCAAGAACTTACCTGAAAAGGAAAGAAAGAAAAATTATTAATACTTTTAAATGAAAAAATAATAAAAAATATGTATATATATATATATATATATAAATATTTCAACTATTTGATGGCATCGAAGATAATTCGGTGCAGATATTCCTCATAACATTTTTTCCAATTGTATCAGACATGTTATTTTCCCCAACTATTAATTAACCCAAATTGATAAACTTCCTCCGATTGCCAATGGCTAAAATTGCACAACATTGGTTCGAGGAAAATCAATCGATAATTATTCTCACTCTTACTCTCGTCCTGAGGCATATGATATTACAAACAGGTATGCAGTTATACTTGCATAGCACCTCACACTGTATGTCATGCAAGGACCTCACACTTTGTGTCACTCAAATACAGAATGTGTATGTGTGTAGCGGGGAGGAGTTTATTCTTTCTGTTGGTGTTGTGTGTTATAATAAAAGCTTTTGAAACGGATAATGAAATTTTCAAATTCAAAATTTAATTACACTTTTGACACATGGTCGTGATGGGCCAATAACGGCAGCACAAACAAACAAACAGTAAACAAAAAGAGGCGACAACAATCGCTATAATCTCTTTTACAATCGTTTTAAGTCAACACCAGTTGGTGATATGTTTATATATACACAATTATGTTTATTAGGTGAGACCATTCGTTTTTAATTTCTTCTTTATTTCAGAATTAGACATAGGCTTTAGAAATTTCATTGATTTTTGTTAATGTATGGCATGTTCTGAAAATTACTAGCGGTGACATTGAATGAATTTGCTTTCAATGACGAGCTAATATCAAAATTCTATTTCTAGAGTTTTATGAGTACTTCCTATATGATACTAACTTCTAATTTTTCTCGTAAATTGTCTCCAATTGTAAGTCAGATTCACTTTCATTTAAAAATAAATTACATGGAAAATGCTTGGTACTGAAGGAGCAATCGATTCTAGGCACAATCCAGGAAAGTGGAAAGAAGACTTCAGTAATCGCCTCTATAGCAGAGGAAGACCTTCGCGATCGTTTTTAATAGAGAAGAAGTCCATTGCAATCGACTGCTACACAATGGATGAAGACTTTAGAGTTCTCGAATAGATTAATAAAGAGACTAGAATTTAATATAATATTAACAAATAGGGGAACAAAAGGAATGCCAGTTAAATTTCAAAACAACTTTAGTTGGCTAAGGACAAAGTTTAGCAAATAAATGTTCAATCTTTGTAAAATTGACATCTTTGTAAAGTCCTAAGTGGTCGACTTTAAAATATAGTGATATATCAGTGACCTACCCAAGTATAAAGTAATCAATCGGTAGTCGACAATAGTATCTTTCCCGTACCTAATTGGTTAACACTGGATTGAAGAAAACCTCAGCGGTCTAACATATATGAAGACTTCAGTGAATGACTCTAGCATAGAGTAAGACTTCAATGGCCGACATAATATAGAGAAAGGCTTCAGTGTTCGACTTTATATAGAGGAATACCTTTAAAATATACACTTTATCAATTCACGGGCAGCATCGATGGTTTCTGGTAAAATGGCCGAAGTTGAACGACCTTCACGAAATGCATCCTGAAGCGAACGGCGTCAGATACTGAACTCTTGGTACCAGCGATTTACCGTGGTTTTTGATGGTGCTTCATCACCAAAATTCGAAACAAGTTTATTGAGACACTTTTGTCTCAATAATCCACGCCGAAAATCGTAAAAAATCATCGTTAAATCATCTCGCGAAAATTTTCACGAACTAATTTAATTTTTTGACCGAGATGAATTTTTTAACACAAAACGTTCTGATTGAAGTTATGCTTAAAAATGTCAAATTTTCCAATAGAAGTTCCAGTTTGCATCTGGTAACACTATTCTTGCCCAGGACCCGAAATATAAATAGCAACCCTCGTATATTGGTCAATGGGAAAGTCCTCATCGGGCGCTTTAGGATAGTGAAAGCAGTCAGTGGGACGACTGCATTAAATAAATATACTTTTTAGAAGACGACCAGTTGGGCTACACGCATCTAGTTACTAATAATAAAGGACCAGTTGGATTAACTACTACACAGAAAGAAAAAATTGAGTAATCCGTACTTGAATCAAGCCGTAGCGGTGTCAAAAGTACGGTAAGTACGGATTTTCTATAACCAAGTACAAATACTTGAATCAAGTACGGATTTTTAAGCCCTGAATTCTTAATCATAGCCCACATTAAGCCTGATAAGGCTTGATTTTAAGCCAAAATATTCCTTTTTCAAGCATAAAGCGATTGATTTAAGAATTTTATGGAATTGATTTGAGTGCGAAACGGGCTTCAATGCAGAAAACTTTGATTGAATTAAGCCTGCCCAATACTTGATTTAAGCCTGATAATACTTGATTTAAGCCTGATCACCTCTTGATTTAAGCCTAAACAATACTTAAATCAAGCCTGATCAGTTCTTGATTTAAGCCTAACCAATACTTGATTTAATCCTGATCATACTAGATTTATTGTGTGTTCGTTCGTTTTGTACCTATGTACCATTTATATTAATTATACCATTTTTGCCACTGCATTGCAAAGAATGCAATTTTTTTAAAAATGGTATGTCAAAAGCTTGACAGCAAAAGTAAAAGCTTTGCTGTAATTATTCGGTTTAAATATGAAACATAAAAGGAATAGCATCAACCAAACGAACAAGAATTATTATCAACTTCAAAAAACTTAAATCATAAAAAATGACGCCAAGTAATGAATTCGCAAACACTGCTTGAACGAGAAACGAATTGGATATGGTTGCGCACAAATGTTTATACATATACATCTCGTCGATGTATATGCGTGTGTGTTTGATGTTGCGTCAGCCAAAATCAACCACTTAAATGAGAGTGATGAGAGGGTAATTTTATTGTGCTCTATAATTACTCTGCCTCTCAGAGATGAAAGTAAGCTTTTTCTTCTTACTTTAAGCCATATTAGGCTTAATTTTCTTTTTCAAGATTTTTTTCTTGAATTCAAGCATTATATACTTATTGAAAGCCTTACAGCGGTTGTTTTTTTTAATTTAAGCCGATTTATACTTGTTTTAAGAAAAACTTAGTACGAACGTACTTAAATTTTTAAGTACGATTTCGGCTTAAATTAAGATTTTTTTACTTGAATTTAGTATGTCATTTTTCTTTCTGTGTACTTAGTAAAATACCACTTGGTTTATCTACTCATTAGTTGACGAACAGTTGGGTTATATACTTCTTAGTTGAGTAACAGTTGCGTTTTCTACTCCTTAGTTTACGACCAGTTGCATTACCTATTCCGTATTTGAGAAGTAGTTGGGTTACATACATCGTATTTGAAGACTAGTTGTGCTATCTACTCCTTAGTTGACGATCAATTAGTTTATCTACTATTTGTAAAATAATAGTTGGGTTATCTACACCTTAGTTGACGTAAACTTGTGTTATCTACTCCTTACTTGACGAAAAGTTATGTTATTTTAGTTGATGACAAGTTTCATTATCTACTCCTGATTTGAAGAGTATTTGGGTAGTAGCATTATATATTCCGTTTGTGAGGAGTTATTGGGTTACATACTTCCTATTTGAAGAATATTTGTGTTATCTAATCCTAAGATGACGACAGTTGAATTATATATATTCCGTATTTGAGGAGTAGTTGGGTTACATACTTTGTATTTGAAGACTACTTGTGTTATCTACTCCCTAATTGACGATGAGTTAGTTGAATAACAGTTGGGTTATTTACTAGTTGGGTTATCTACTCCTTAGTTGACGAAAAGTTTTGTTATCTACTCCTTACTTGAAGAAACGTTATGTTATATATTCTGAGTTGAAGACCAGTTGCGTTATCTACTCTTTAATTGATGACCAGTTTTATTATCTACTATGAGAGGATTAATTGGGTTTCATACTTCGTATTTGAAGAATATTTGTATTATCTACTCCTTAGTTTAGAATCACTAAGTTTATCTACAAACAAATAACTAGTTAGTTTATCTACTCCCAAACAAAGGACCAGTTGGGTTATCTACTCATTGGTTGACGACTAGATGGGTTATATACTTATAAGATGACCAGTTTTGTTATGTACTCCTCGGTAGACGACCAGTTGGTTTACCTATTCCTTGTTAGATGATCAGTAATGTTATTTACTCGTTAGCTGGCGACCATTTGTGTTATCTACTCATTGGTAGACGACCAATTGGTTTATCTATTGTGTTATTTACTCCTTTGGGTTATCATTTGGGTTATCTACTCATTGGTAGACGACCAATTGGTTTATCTATGGTGTTATTTACTCCAATTTGACAACTTGTAGTATTATATACTCCTTAGTCGCCGTCTATCTACTCCCTCTATCTATGTACTCCCTAGTAGAGGACCAGTTTGGTTAGTAAAATGCCAGTTGATTTATCTTTAGCTTAGTAGACGTCCAGTTGAGTAAGTAGACGACAACTTGGGTTATCTACACCTTAATAAAAGATACAGTTGGATTATCCACTCCTTAGTAGGCGACTAGTTGGATTATTTACTCCTTGGTAGAGATCAGTTTGGTCCAGTTTTCGAAGTTCAACCATATTTATTAGGTTTCAAAAGCTGTGACTGACTTTAAAAAGCCCGCTACTGTAAGTGTTCTCTAAGACCCGTACTTGGATGAGTCACAAGGTGGAAATTTACAACCTCCAATGTCATAGCCATGTTAAGTCACCTGTTGTTTTCAAATAAAAGGAACAATCTGCGAACCGATCCCTGTCCTTAGTGGACCAATCACGCGATTTGTTTTGTACCGGTCCAATTTACCGTAGACTTAGTTTAGAGTAATAATTCATTCGTCGACTGTAGAATAAAGACATCAAGTGATCAGACACTATAATATAGGAGTATATATCAGTAGACGACTCTACAGTCTTAAAAGAACAATTAAGAAAGTTCAGTCGGGGAAACAGACTTAAGAATCCCCTCACCTTCAGTCCAAAAAAATATTTGTAATTTTATTTATTTTTTTGCTTTAATTAAACTATTATGAATTTAAATTACATTAAATAAATTTAAAGTATGTACTGGTATTAAAGTTATAAGCTGTTTACTTTTTATGCAAAATGGTCTATTTGTGTGGGAGGTAACAAAAGGGGCGTGCCAATAACGGTCACATTTCTCTGGTCACTATAAATATGCACTGATATTGGAGTTATAAGCTGTTAACTTTTGGTGCAAAATGGTCCATTTGTGTGGGATGTGCCAATAACGCCCACTTTTCTCTGGACTCTAGTTACTATAAAAACAGTACACTGCACAAAATGTGAAGTATTTGTATGAACTTATATTAAAGCTATAAGCAGTTCACTTTTGGTGCAAAATGGTCCAATTGCAACTTCGCCCATTTTTCTTGAGATGTTAGCGACTAATAAACTAATACTATGTGCGGAATTTCAGAAGATTGGAGTAAGTACTACATATAGAAGTTATTAAAGAATCAATATTTCACTGAATGTTAAACTTTTGTGGGGGAGGTACTAGAAGGAGTGGACCAATATGGCCCATCTTCGAACTTAGCCGGAGATGGAGAAAAATATTACCGTAAAATTACCCAAATCGAATTTCCGCCAAACATACTTGGGGTCTTAGGTCACTCCTTCGATGTGTCACACTTTTGGCTCGTAGCAAATGATTTATACCCTCCTCTCTAAGATTAGGTGATAAAATATGGCGATTGGGTCTTCTCATTCATCAATTGGCCGCCGACGGTCATGCATCTTAACACCTCACCCCTATTTCCTCTGAGGCTATGTCTACATATAGCATATATAGACAATAGCATCTCGAATGAGCACGAGATGCTATTGTCATAATATCGCAGCGCATATTGGGCCGAGTCATCAACAATTTATAGAACCGCTTGAACCACTACCTGCGAAGGCGATTGGCCATTTAAATAATATAAATTATATAAATGTAGCGAACATCAAGTTAATAGCTTATACCGTTCTTGAGGTTATAATGAAAATCAAGGAAGAAATTAAGGATTTTAGATCTATGTTATGGATTCTGGAAATATGGAGTCAGAACATTTCGATTCAAGATGGCCGTAGGAGAACAAAAAGCTTAAAATATTGGTAGGAAGATTATATAATATTAAGTATATTACAAAATATAAAGAATCAACGATTTAGCACAATTTTGAGGACATCTGTCTTCGATGAATCCGAATCCGGTATGTATTATTGAGATATTCTCATCGATGTGTTTGTAAATATTCCATTTTAACACCACTGCCTACTTATGCAGTATCACAAAATTTCAAGCTCCAATCTTAAAAAAACTCCACATGACAACTGTCACGAAACATGCCATTTACGGCATTATTTTGTTAATCCATTATGTTGTCCAACAGCTTAAATATTTAGTTTCATACAACAGAAACGTGATGACATTTCTATGACACTAAGTATTCCCAGCAGTGGTTCTTATCGTTACTTGCAATTAAACCCAACAACACTTATGGCAACAAATCAATTACAATCCAATTTTCTTTCGTTTCCCCATCCCCAGAATTGTCTCGACATTAAATTTAACTAAAATGTTGCTATGGTAAACCGTAATTACAATTAATTTCAACTTTAGAAATGACAAACGACGTAATGCCATTCGCCCAGCCATAGCCATATACTCGTATAGACTCACAGAGGTTGCTAGATGAAGAGCAAAATAGCGTAACATTACTTTATGAATCAACAATAGAAAAAGCAAATATAATGTATATTGGCCGGCCACAACAGTTTCTGTGACAGCCGATTTGACAATTATCGGTTTACAATGTGCTGACTTACAATACAAAGTAAATTTATATTTTTAATTTTAGGGCCCAGCGTTAGACCAGAGCCTCTGGTGGGAATCGAACCCACGACCCCTAAACTCATAGGCGATCACACTACATACTCACCTACTGTGGCGCTCCTACAAGAGATAAGATTTTCTTATTTTTCCAATGATAACTGTAAGTTGCATTCATTTGCAATTTGCTTAACCCTGAGAATGCCAGTTATTCATATACAATGTTAGGTATGTGCGTCGTAAATCAAAACACAAAAATATCAGTCAAGTACCTTTGGAACATTATCTGAAATGACACATGTAAGACATGTGTAACACTCCACTGCCACTAAGACTACCATTCGATTCTGGCGATTAGGCCAAACCAGAGGAGTCCGGCCGGCACCATTCCGGCCACCAACAGCAGAGAGGCAGCACAGTTTGTTGTAGCTTTGGTTACAAGACATTACAACGGTGGGTTGTAATGGTCCGTCCGTCCATCTGCCTGTCTGTACAAGGTACGTTTATAAATACGTCCGAGTACAACATTCTTGTCATTTGTTGTTTGTTTGCTTGCTCTTGGTGCATTTTGTTGTGAATAAACAATTTTCCACATTCAGGATCTGAAAAGAACAACCTAAACAAGAACAACAAGAAAATCACAAATTCATATAGATAACATCGAAAAAAGTTGTGGGGGCAATGGAGGCCAGGGTAAAATGTCAAAGAAAAAAACTTTGATTTAAATCAAGGCCTACAGAAAATGGCCAGATAAAACAAAACCTACCGACCGACCATAGGATTATGCGTTTGTACTGAAGTCATGGAACGAACAGTGGTTAAAGGTATATATATCGCTCAAAGAAAAACATCTGTAAAGAGGTCTGAAACGATATCTTTCATTTGCAACATATTGCAAATGAATATACTTTCGTCTGTTAAATCTTTTACAGAGATAACTGAAAAGTGGAATATTAAAAGCGATTTGAAGCCAAATCGATTTGATGTATAGGGTTTTCCAACAAGATGTGTTATTTTGAATCACCCGGTATTTCGGTAGCTGTCACTTTTGAAGCTTTTATTCTTTGACATTTGACAAGTAGAAACTACGACATTACTAAAAATGGAACGATACACGATTCAACAACGCATTGAAATTATTAAAATTCGAAAATCATCTTGACTGATGAGGCTCATTTCCACCTCGGTGGCTACGTCAACAAGCAAAATTGTCGCATCTGGGGCTCGGAAAACCCAAGAGTTATTGTTGAGAAGCCTCAACGTGTGACTGTTTGGTGCGGTTTATGGTCCGGCGGGGACCTTACTTTTTCGAAAATGAGGATGGATCAACAGTTACGGTGAATGGATTGCGCTATCGAGAGATGATTAATGATTTTTTATGGTCGGAGTTCAACAAGACGGCGCTACGTGCCACACAAGCAACGAAACCATTGCTCTGTTACGGGAAAAGTTTGTGGACCGTGTTATCTCTCACAGAGGTGATCACAATTGGCCACCGAGATCTTGTGATTTAACACCTTGCGACTTCTTCCTTTGGGGCCACGTGAAAGATAAGGTCTACGCCAACAGCCCAGCGTCGATTCAAGATCTCAAAGATAGAATTCGTGAGGCTATCGAGGACATAGGGCAGCCGCTTTGCGATTTGGTTTGGTGGTTTGGATATGGTCCTGTAAGCGTGGTCGTGGTGGCCATTTGGCTGAAGTTGTTTTTCATTATTAACGACCTTCCTCTTTATTATGAAATAAACATCCGATAACACTGTGCAACAGTGAAAAAAATACAAGGATCCGATGGTATAGGTTCGATTCTACTACCAAATGATAGTATAACCCTATACTCAGTTTGGCGAGATTGGTGACCAATTTTTTTTTATGGGCCTCGAAAGATTCTGAAAATCAGTGGACCCCCTGAAAAAAGGTGTCATCGGTTTTTGAGCAACAGCTACTTCAGACTTGGTGATAGCGCTTAACTGTATTTGGCAATAATGTAGCTAGGAACACGTAGAACAAAGTCTGTTAACATTTCATGCCAAAAAATTTTGTTTTCCTGCACTTTTTTTCGAAAAACACAGGATTAAATTTATTTTTTTTCACTTTTTTCGACATAACTTTAAGAGATCGCTGATTTTTTAATAACAATATTTGGCAATATTGTAGCCACGGTAAATCTGAACAACTTTTGTGAACATGTCATTACAATCTGAACGTTTCTAGGCACTCTAAAAAGCTCAAAAAACCACATTGTACCCCAAAAATTTAAGTATTTCACTGTTATGTAACAAAAATATATTTTTCTGGTATATGGTATGTTCAGCAACTTTATAGAAAATATTAAGGCCAATATTTTTGTGGAACATTTTAACCCTCTAGCTCCCCCACATAACTGTAATTTTTGGCCCCAATTTAACAAATCGTAAGAAACATCCCTTAAAAGTGGGAGGGCGGGGATGAAATGTTCTACAAAAATGTTCGCCATAAACTTTTACTATATGTGTCAGAACACAACAGAGCTCAAAACATAACACAAACACCAAAAAAAGGTCAAATTCCTGATCATGCAGGAATGTTAGTCGTACGATCTAGTGGTTGAAGCAATGAAGATACCAGTAAATAACGTTGTTGACAGGAATTTGACAGTGTTTTGGGTTTTTGTGTTAAGATTTGGGTTTTAGTGTGTTCTGACACATATAGTAAAATTTTATGGCGAACATTTTTGTAGAACATTTCATCCCCGCCCTCCCCCTTTTAAGGGGTATTTTTACGATTTGTTAAAATGGGACCAAAAATTACAGTTATGTGGGGGAGCTAGAGGGTTAAAATGTTCCACAAAAATATTGGCCTTAATATTTCCTATAAAATTGCTGAACATACCATATACCAGAAAAATATATTTTTGTTTCATAAGTGAAATACTTAAATTTTTGGGGTACAATGTGGATTTTTGAGCTATTTAAGGTGCCTAGACACGTTCAGATTGTATTGATATGTTCATAAAAGTTGTTCAGATTTACCGTGGCTGCAATATTGCCAAATATTGTTAGTAAAAAATCAGCGATCCCTTAAAGTTATGCCGAAAAAGTGAAAAAAAAATAAATTTAATCCTGTGTTTTTCGAAAAAAAGTGCAGGAAAACAAAATTTTTTGGCATGAAATATTAACAGACTTTGTTCTACGTGTTCTTAGCTACATTATTGCCAAATATAGTTAAGCGCTATCACCAAGTCTGAAGTAGCTGTTGCTCAAAAACCGATGACACCTTTTTTCAGGGGGTCCACTGATTTTCCGAATCTTTCGAGGCCCATAAAAAAAAATTGGTCACCAATCTCGCCAAACTGAGTATAGGGTTATACTACCATTTGGTAGTAGAATCGAAGCTATACAGTCAGGTTCGTGTATTTTTCAAAAAGTGTTCATTTGTTGCATAGTGTAATTTATCTCAAAAATGGCATTTTTCTTTGAATACCAAAATTACACATCATGTTGGATTTTTTGAACTTTTTCTATTTTTTCCTCGGTACGGAATATCACAAACAAATGCGAAACAAACCTACCAGAAAAAGTGCCTCCTTGTGTACCCTTAGATACGTATACTCGTACACTCTGGTCTCTTTTTGGACCTATTATTTAATGCGGATGTGACTTTTTACGAGATTAGGTTTTGTTTAAGAAATAAAAAAATCCGTATTTGTCAACTATATCTTGAAAACAAATATTTTTGTTCTTTGTTTTTTCAAATGTTAACAAATTTCCATTTAATTACACAGTGCGACAAAATAAACTCATAATGAAAAGCAAATGATGCAATATTATTTTTCCTCTAAGTAATATTAGAATCTATTTTGAAATTGAAACCGATTTTCTTGCCATTTTGCACTATAACTCTGTCAATTATTGACCCATTTTGAATCTCTAAACAATTTTGGAAAGAAGAGACTTAGACCTTTCGAACGATATACATGTTGTTTATTTAATTTTAGGAGTACATGTTTATTTATCCTACAATTTTTTTCGACATTTTCTAGTTTGGGAAATGTTTATACCCTACACCCTACAAGTTTCTTTCACGGCAGATGTTTGTAACACCTCAAAATAACACAGCTAGACCCACCTTAAAGTATACCGATCGACTCAGAATCACTAGCTGAGTCGATTTAACCATGTCTGTCCGTCCGTCTGTCCATGTAAAGTTGTTCGTCGACTACAGGTCGCAATTTCACTCCGATCGTTCTGAAATTTTGCAGATTAGAGTATTTCGTAGCTGTTAAGATCGCTATTGAATTTGGTTGAAATCGGTTCAGATTTAGATATAGCTCCCATATATATCTTTCGCCCGATTTGGCCCTTTAGTCCTATAGAAGCTGTATTTTACATCCAATCGTTTTGAAATTTAGAACGGTAGAGTTTCTTGATCCATGAACCAACATTGCCGAATTTGAAGAAAATCGGTTAAGATTTTGCTATAGCTCACATATATATGTTTCGTCCGATTTGGCCCTTTAGTCCTATAGAAGCTGTATTTTACATCCAATCGTTTTGAAATTTAGAACGGTAGAGTTTCTTGATCCATGAACCAACATTGCCGAATTTGAAGAAAATCGGTAAAGATTTAGCTATAGCTCCCATATATATGTTTCATCCGATTTGGCTCTTTAGATCCAATCGATTTTATACCCTACACCACACTGTGGTACAGGGTATTATTTAAGTATAAAATGTCCCAAAAGTAAATTTATGTAAACAATTTATACATGAATTACAAAATGTATATATCAGAGTTATTCAATATTACGAGAGTGGTGTAGGGTATTATATAGTCGGCCCCGCTCGACTTTAGCCTTTCCTTACTGGTTTTTGTTATGTTCCTGTCCACTGTCCTCGATCACCGAGTAACACCATGAAAGTGTACATGACTTTTGCCTCTAAGCTTTATTGCCGACCGAACGCCTGCCAGTCAGTCAGTCATTGCTGAATATGTCAACATGGCTCAAAAGCCATGCAGAAGGCCAGCAAAAAATACTAAAATACTATTAACATTGATATAAAATGCTTCCAACATATTCATCTCCATTTTGCCCTGGTCTTTGGTCAATTCCACAATAGAGTCACAGTTTTGTTGTTGTATCCCGCGTCCAACTCCCCTTAAACATTATCCAGTTTGAAATTCGTGTATGTAGGTAGGCTGTTGCATTGCGAACGACAGTCCTAGTCTAACTCTTTCCTTTCCCGAATCGGATTTGTTTGATTTGAAGCTTGAACAAATGTTGAAGGGAAAAATCACATCCTTGACCCTTTATAGTTAGAGTTTTGTTTGGCTCTGCTCGGTTAGGTTCTCCTGTTGTTACAGCAACGAATACACATAGTCGAATGCCAATGTGTTTTTGCAGCTGTTGGCAGAAGCTAAAAACTAAATCGGATTTGTAGTTGATTTCTATTTGGTAAATTGTAGGTAGGGAGGGTTTGTTTGGAATGATGAAATATCAAATAAATTTATTATTGAGTAGTCGGAAATTATAATTTGTAAACAGTTTAAATTGACTAAAAAGTGAAATTTCAGGCAAACTTATAAAGAAAAATTTATACAGTTTGACTACGAGTATTACAAAAGATGTCTTAGATGAAAGTTTACATTTGTTTGCAGTCCGAGGAGCACGTAGTCTGTGTTAATAGCTTACTTGGTTCTCGGGACTCTCGGAAGTAGCGACACTGCCTAATCGTAGAACACGCTAGAAGTTTAGGTATTGAGTCCAATGACTTCTGGCGGAGTTGTGGTGATGAGGAAAAAGTGGAGAGCATTGAGCACTTGCTTTGCTACTGTCCCTCATTAAGTAAACGACGTCTGAAGTATATACTGGGGTCGGACTTACTAGGAAGTTTGACAGATCTTTCCGGTACTGATATTCGTAATATTGACAATTTTGTCTATTAAACAGGTTGGCTTCGCAGAGGGAAATCTGAGCCCTTGGTATCACTAGGGGCCTACATTGGTCTATGTGAGCTGGCGAAGCTGACTGCCATCTTAATCTAAACCCTAGATATTACCCCCCTAAATACATATCTACCTTCGATTTGACATCTATGCGCAATAGAAGCCACGTGTTTCGACCGATATGTATGGAATGCGACACAAAGAAATAATTTGAACGGTGCCGAATTTCCGAAAATCGGTTCAGAATAAAATATAATACCCATATATACGTTCATTCGGTTTGCCATCAAATCGATCTAGAAGATAAGAGTTAGAGGTAACTTCCTCGAACCTAGAACAAAGAAGAAAATCGGTCCCGATTTTTATTTAACCCCAATATATGTTCCTTCCAATTTGGCCTCTTATCGCTATATAAGCTGCATTTTATGTACATTCATTTTGGTATTTAGGAGAGTGTAGTTTCTTGATCTAAAGACAAACGCTACCGAATTTGAAGAAAATCGGTTCAGATTTAAATAACAACAGGAGAACCTGCTGTAACAACAGGAGAACCTATACCTATACCAAGATTTGGCATCTAAGTGCAGTTACATTCTCTTTTATCAGCAGATCTTTATAAAATTTAACAGATAACAGTTTTTATGAAGCAAAAATTATCCCTTTCTAATCTCGAGAAAATCTGTCCAGATTAAGATATAAGCGCTATGAAATATACATTTATAGATAGATCAATAACATTAGACAAAAAACAATGCTTTTAGAAGTTTTTTGTTAATGATCGATTTAATTTTTTTAATTAGATTTATTTATTGAATGTTTTCACATTCGAATTGTTCAGCTTTTTCGATCAACTCTTCCTTTTTGAAAGAGAGGTTTTTGTGGTGTATTGGAAAAGATAAGACACTGCGCTCTGAAAGCCATGTAAACACATACCCTTATACGTATTTCAATCCTGTGCGGGGATATCATCAGAGGGTCTTATACATGACACACAGTGTGAGCTTGTAGTTGTGGCGATCATCACTTGTATATATACCAATCTACAAAGAAATTTGCATATGGGAATTATATACCTACGAAGAAAGCGTACAAGTCACACAGCCAAAGCTTTAAGCGAGACTTAAATTCACCATTTTCACTACAAAAAAGATAGTAATAAAATTAATGGCCACACATCCTTAAGACCTCAGAGCAAACTCGAGAACAATTTTCATTACAAAAACGACAATTTACATATTTTTAATAAAATTTCAATGATATAAAGTTATTTGTATTCGATTTTAATCTTTAGTTTTGTGTCTTTAATTTTTTTTTGTGACAAGCTTCATTAGTTATACCCTCATTTGCTACGGAAAAAAGTGTAACACTTCGAAGGAGTGATCTAAGACCCTAAGTATGTTCGGAGGAAATCCGTTTTGGGTCATTTTAAGTCGAATGAGCAATGTCCGTCCGTCTGTCTGTCTGTCTGTCTGTCTGTCTGCTGGCTGGTGCGCACGATAACTCTCGAAAGGAGTAACCGATTGACTTCAAATTTGGTATGTGGTAATATTTTTTTCTATCTCCGGCTAAGTTCGAAGATGGGCCATATTGGTCCATTCCTTCTAGTACCTCCCCCACAAAGGGTTAAAATGTTGTGAAATATTGATTATTTAATAACTACTATACTGCTTATTCTAATCATCTGAAATTCCACACATAGTATTAGTTTATTAGTCGCTATCAACTCGAGAAAAATGGGCGAAGTTGCCACGTCCCTTTAGGTACCTCCCACACAAATGCACCGTTTTGCACCAAAAATTAACAGCTTATAACATTAATAACGGTGTATAAAAATACTTGAAATTTTGCACAGTGTTATGCTTTTATATTGCCTACAGTCCAGAGAAAAATGGGCGTTGTTGCCACGCCCCTTTTGGTACCTCCCATACAAAAGTACCATTTTGCACCAAAAGTGAACAGCTTATAACATTAATACAAGTGAATTATAATACTTGAAATTTTGTACAGTGTAATGTTTTTATAGTGCCTATAGTCCTGTGAAAAATGGGCGTTATCGCCACGCCCCTTTTTGTACCTCCCACACAAAATGGCCAAATCATACCACAATTTAATATCTCATAACGTTTATACCATTGAACATAAACGCTTATAATTCGGCGCAGTGCAATGAATTTGAAGTATCTACTGTTCAGCGTAAAATAGGTGTATTTGTTAAACCCCTTCTGGTAGCTCCCACACAAATTGACAGAATAATTCGTGTAATATTCTATATTACATTACTCACTAAGTGACACAAATTATTCGTGTAATATTCAATATTACATTACTCACAAAGTGAGGGTATACCTTAGTCGGTTTACCCGACTGAAACTTTCTTACTTGTTTAAGTAATATTTCAATACATTTAAAGGTTTTGTACATTAAAACAATGTTGCAGACAAGTAATAGTTTTAAAGCCGGATCAGACTTAATTATAAGTATACAACATTTGAGGAACATTATTAAGTTTGTGGTGACTTTAGAAAAAGACGGCTCTGTCAAGAAGATTTGATCTTTCTATTATTTTTCAATATTATGTATCTTATTGTGATATGATGCAGTTTATTAGTATTTCTGTTTTGTATATAAATTATTCTGTTTTATTTGTTTTCGAAAAGATATTCATTATTATAATTTTAGACCACGCAATGAACTTAATTTGAAGAAAGTGTTTTGACATTAGATTTTTTCAGGTTAAAAAACTATTCTTTATTTCTATTTTATTTGAATTTTTTAAATTAAATTACACAGCACAACACATGTTTTTGAGACTCAATTCTGAGAACTGGACGTGAAAGTAGCCCCAAAAATAAGAACTTCTGCATCATTCGTTTAGTCAATTGCGCTCAATTAAAAATTTAATGGCCACACGATTTTTTTTGCTCATGGTGGATTTTATGCACTTATTCTATATATTTTTCATGGTATCTCTTTTGTGTCTGAAGCAATGTTGTAGATATTGAATTGGAGAAATAAAATGCGGAACAAAGCTACCCGCAAAAAGTGCTTCCTTTAGAAAGAAGTATATTTTTATGAATGAAATTTTCGATACATATTTTATAAACTGTATTTAAGTTCATGTTTGCCCCAAATTAATTACACATCCAAGTCAGAACGAGACTACCGGGAAAAGTTATATTGGTCAAAAAAGTTACGTGTCCCGGCGTTTCGCTGGATCTAGGAATCGAGATATATCGATTTGAAGTTAGTAAGTAAGAGGAATTTGTTACATTTTGGTGTCTTTTGTTTGACATAAATCGAGAACTACTAAATACGCAGACGTATTTAATTTTAAGAAATAATACTACAAATAAATACGAGTCATACTTAAATTTACGCCAACATATGCTAATTTTAAGGCCAAATAAATTTACGTTAATAACGTAATGTACTTAATTCTATGAATGAAGTATGGAGTGCGTGTCATGACTTTAAATTAACTACAAACATTCTTATTTTAATTATAACTGTCTTTTTTGCGCGAAATCTTTGCGGAAATCTTAAAATTTAAGACAAATTCTTTGATATTCAGTATGATTTGTTCTTAGTGTTCGTGAAGACGTCTAATATACGGGGTCTGTTCAATAGAAAAGGTGAATATTGAAATTTCTCGGGCTACGTACATTCCATTAATGTTTTTTAATGTTGGAACACTTGTCTCGAACATACGTTTTTAGTTGAGTTTGTTGTGTTTTATTTAGTTTTTTTGTGAGAGACATAACAGTTAGACGTGTTTTGATTGATCGACGATTTTCTGCTGTGGAAAAAATGGAGCTATATATTGGCATCAAATTTTGTGTAAAAAATGGAATTTGGTGCTCAAAAGAACTTGAAATGTTGAGAGTGGCATATGGTGATTGTACTGTAAGTCAGAAAAATAGTGGTACAAGCTTTTCAAAGAAGGTCGAGAATGACGACGATCGCATCAAAAACCGATGAAAATGTTGAGAATATCAATGTTAAATAATTATGTGTTTTACATTGTTTTCTAGCGTTTTTAGTATTAGATTCCCTGATGATGACTAACGAAGTTAGTCGATATATTGGAGAAAAATAAAAATAAATAATTACAAATCGATTTACTCGATTTACTTTAATTAGAAAAGGACCTCAAGCCGAACAATAACAAAAAACTTAACATAAAACAGGTCAACAATCAAAACCATGGATAGTGAAGAAAATTGTTGAATTAGTATTAGAGAAGTTGCAGAGGATGTCGGCATATCGGTTGGCTTATGCTATACAATTTTATCGGAAATTTTGGGCATTAAGTGTGTGGCAGCGAAGTTCGTTCCAAAATTGCTGAATTTTTAAACAAAAAATCGTCTCATGTTCGTAATTTTTGGTCGAAAAGAATACCGTAAAAATGCCTCATTTGGTCCTCTGCGACATTATCCTGTCGCCGAACAAGCATTACACGTCTAACTGTTACGTCTCTCACAAACAATCTCAACTAAGAACATATGTTCGAGGCAAGAACATATGTTCGAGAGAAGAACATATCTTCGAGACAACATAAAAAACGGAAATCGAATGGACGAAGCCCGAGAAAATTCAAAATTCACTTTATCTATTGTACAGACCTCGTACATATAACGGGTGATCTAAGTAGAGATACTTTTTTCAATAGCCTTTTTTTGACAGATCACGTGGGAGTCGTGTCATGCTGTCATGTTATTTTTGTTAAGTATTGTTTGGCATTTCATCATGGAAAGACTTACGCCTGAACAACGTTTACAAATTATTCAGTTTTATTAGCAAAATAATCGTTCGCCAATTGCGCTAAGTTCATTGTTTTTAAATCCAAAAAAATACACTTTCCAATCGACCCACGACCTTGACACCCATGAGCAATATTTTAGCTCTCGTTAAGAGCTATCTTTTTGCCATTGATCGATTCCCGCTCCGACGTACCGAAATTATCGGTCCATATTTCTTTAAAAATTATGCCGGTGAGAACGTAACCATCAATGGCGACCGCTATCGTGGTAACCGACTATTTGATGCCTGAAACTGAAGCTCTTGATCTCGGCGACATTTGGTTTCAAGAAGACGGCGCCACTTCCAACACATCGCATCCATCAATGGATTTATTGAGAGAACACTTCGGTGAGCAGATAATTTCACGTTTTGGGCCGGTCGATTGGACACCAAGATCATGTGATATCACACCGTTAGACTTTTTCCTGTGGGGATATGTTAAGTCTAAAGTTTATGCGGACAAACCCGCTTCGATTCAGGCCTTGGAGGAAAACATCACGCGTGTCATTCGCCAGTTACCAGTCGAAATGCTCGAACGAGTCATCGAAAATTGGACTCAACGGATGGACCATCTGAGACGTAGCCGCGGCCAACATTTGATAGACATAATCTTCAAGAAATAAATGCCAAAGAATGTTCTTTCAAATGGTAATAAACATTCCCCATTCAATTTCTGTGTTTTTTTTCTTTAAAAAAGTAGGGAACCTCGAAATGGATCACCCTATATATACACTGTAATTCGAATTTGCCATGTAATCGCTGTAGAAGCTGTATTTTAGAGGTAACTTTCTCGAACCTAAAACAAAAACCGTCTAGAAAATCGGTTTCGATTTCTAAATCGAAACCGATTTTCTTATTCCCCCCCATTCTGCTTCTTAGCGCTATAGAACCTTCATTTTACGTCCATTGATTTTGGCATTGAGAGAAAATCGGTTTCTATTTCTTAATTGTTTAGCATAAAGCTACTCAGAACGTTTTGACGTAAGACCATCATTTGTATTGTTTACAGTGATTGGAAAAAATCAATTTGGAAAAAAGTGGAATTAACTCGTGAACATTTTCGTGCGATCATTTTTCAAAACTTTCGCAGTGGATTATCACGAAAAGAGTGCATCGATGAACTTAAATCTTTGTATGGCGATGAAGCACCATCCTATAGCACTGTGAAAAACTGGTTTAATAAATTCAATCGTGGCCGACGCTCGCTCAAAGACGAAGGTCGTCTAAAAACATGTCCGTGAAGATAAATATCGATTTGAAAAATAAATATTAGCCAAGACACAAACCACCTTATATTAACAGAGCGCTGTTATGTGGCTAACAGAGCGCTGTTAAACGGCTAACAAAGCACTGTTAAATGTTAAAAGTGATAATATATTTCCGAATACGCGAATTTTAACAAATTTATTTTAGTGCAATATAATGAGAATACATGAATAGACTAAGTATAAGTCAAATATTATGACAAATAACAAATACCATAAATAATTTAGTCAAAACCTACACAACTAGTGGTTACTTAACTCGCAACATTTTGTTCGCACTGCATCTAAACAAAAAAAGATGGAGTATTGGGGTTTTCAGGAAAAGCTCCAAATTCGGTGCTGAATCTAAATATGTAAACGAATTTAACAAAAAAATCCCAGAATTTTAGTTATTCAGAAAATGAAGTTAAATACTTATTTTTGAAAATCGCCCACTGTGGCTAAACAAAAAAAGATGGAGTATTCCGGTTTTCAGGAAAAACTCCAAATTCGGCGCTGAATCTAAATATGTAAACGAATTTAACAAAAAAATCCCAGAATTTGAGTTATTCAGAAAATGAAGTTAAATACTTATTTTTGAAAATCGCCCACTGTGGCTAAACAAAAAAAGATGGAGTATTGGGGTTTTCAGGAAAAACTCCAAATTCGGCGCTGAATCTAAATATGTAAACGAATTTAACAAAAAAATCCCAGAATTTAAGTTATTCAGAAAATGAAGTTAAATACTTATTTTTGAAAATAGCCCACTGTGGCTAAACAAAAAAAGATGGAGTATTCCGGTTTTCAGGAAAAACTCCAAATTCGGCGCTGAATCTAAATATGTAAACGAATTTAACAAAAAAATCCCAGATTTTGAGTTATTCAGAAAATGAAGTTAAATTCTTTTTTTTTAAATCGCCCACTGTGGCTAAACAAAAAAAGATGGAGTATTCCGGTTTTCAGGAAAAACTCCAAATTCGGCGCTGAATCTAAATATGTAAACGAATTTAACAAAAAATCCCAGAATTTGAGTTATTCAGAAAATGAAGTTAAATACTTATTTTTGAAAATCGCCCACTGTGGCTAAACAAAAAAAGATGGAGTATTCCGGTTTTCAGGAAAAACTCCAAATTCGGCGCTGAATCTAAATATGTAAACGAATTTAACAAAAAAATCCCAGAATTTGAGTTATTCAGAAAATGAAGTTAAATACTTATTTTTGAAAATAGCCCACTGTGGCTAAACAAAAAAAGATGGAGTATTGGGGTTTTCAGGAAAAACTCCAAATTCGGCGCTGAATCTAAATATGTAAACGAATTTAACAAAAAAATCCCAGAATTTGAGTTATTCAGAAAATGAAGTTAAATTCTTTTTTTTTAAATCGCCCACTGTGGCTAAACAAAGAAAGATGGAGTATTGGGGTTTTCAGGAAAAACTCCAAATTCGGCGCTGAATCTAAATATGTAAACGAATTTAACAAAAAAATCCCAGATTTTGAGTTATTCAGAAAATGAAGTTAAATTCTTTTTTTTTAAATCGCCCACTGTGGCTAAACAAAGAAAGATGGAGTATTGGGGTTTTCAGGAAAAACTCCAAATTCGGCGCTGAATCTAAATATGTAAACGAATTTAACAAAAAAATCCCAGAATTTGAGTTATTCAGAAAATGAAGTTAAATACTTATTTTTGAAAATCGCCCACTGTGGCTAAACAAAAAAAGATGGAGTATTCCGGTTTTCAGGAAAAACTCCAAATTCGGCGCTGAATCTAAATATGTAAACGAATTTAACAAAAAAATCCCAGAATTTGAGTTATTCAGAAAATGAAGTTAAATACTTATTTTTGAAAATCGACCACTGTGGCTAAACAAAAAAAGATGGAGTATTCCGGTTTTCAGGAACAACTCCAAATTCGGCGCTGAATCTAAATATGTAAACGAATTTAACAAAAAATCCCAGAATTTGAGTTATTCAGAAAATGAAGTTAAATACTTATTTTTGAAAATCGCCCACTGTGGCTAAACAAAAAAAGATGGAGTATTGGGGTTTTCAGGAAAAACTCCAAATTCGGCGCTGAATCTAAATATGTAAACGAATTTAACAAAAAAATCCCAGAATTTGAGTTATTCAGAAAATGAAGTTAAATTCTTTTTTTTAAATCGCCCACTGTGGCTAAACAAAAAAAGATGGAGTATTGGGGTTTTCAGGAAAAACTCCAAATTCGGCGCTGAATCTAAATATGTAAACGAATTTAACAAAAAAATCCCAGAATTTGAGTTATTCAGAAAATGAAGTTAAATACTTATTTTTGAAAATCGCCCACTGTGGCTAAACAAAAAAAGATGGAGTATTGGGGTTTTCAGGAAAAACTCCAAATTCGGCGCTGAATCTAAATATGTAAACGAATTTAACAAAAAATCCCAGAATTTAAGTTATTCAGAAAATGAAGTTAAATACTTATTTTTGAAAATAGCCCACTGTGGCTAAACAAAAAAAGATGGAGTATTCCGGTTTTCAGGAAAATCTCCAAATTCGGCGCTGAATCTAAATATGTAAACGAATTTAACAAAAAAATCCCAGATTTTGAGTTATTCAGAAAATGAAGTTAAATTCTTTTTTTTTAAATCGCCCACTGTGGCTAAACAAAAAAAGATGGAGTATTCCGGTTTTCAGGAAAAACTCCAAATTCGGCGCTGAATCTAAATATGTAAACGAATTTAACAAAAAAATCCCAGAATTTGAGTTATTCAGAAAATGAAGTTAAATACTTATTTTTGAAAATCGCCCACTGTGGCTAAACAAAAAAAGATGGAGTATTCCGGTTTTCAGGAAAAACTCCAAATTCGGCGCTGAATCTAAATATGTAAACGAATTTAACAAAAAAATCCCAGAATTTGAGTTATTCAGAAAATGAAGTTAAATTCTTTTTTTTTAAATCGAGTTTTTCCTGAAAACCCCAATACTCCATCTTTTTTTGTTTAGCCACAGTGGGCGATTTTCAAAAATAAGTATTTAACTTCATTTTCTGAATAACTCAAATTCTGGGATTTTTTTGTTAAATTCGTTTACATATTTAGATTCAGCGCCGAATTTGGAGTTGTTCCTGAAAACCGGAATACTCCATCTTTTTTTGTTTAGCCACAGTGGGCGATTTTCAAAAATAAGTATTTAACTTCATTTTCTGAATAACTCAAATTCTGGGATTTTTTTGTTAAATTCGTTTACATATTTAGATTCAGCGCCGAATTTGGAGTTTTTCCTGAAAACCCCAATACTCCATCTTTTTTTGTTTAGCCACAGTGGGCGATTTTCAAAAATAAGTATTTAACTTCATTTTCTGAATAACTCAAATTCTGGGATTTTTTTGTTAAATTCGTTTACATATTTAGATTCAGCGCCGAATTTGGAGTTGTTCCTGAAAACCGGAATACTCCATCTTTTTTTGTTTAGCCACAGTGGGCGATTTTCAAAAATAAGTATTTAACTTCATTTTCTGAATAACTCAAATTCTGGGATTTTTTTGTTAAATTCGTTTACATATTTAGATTCAGCGCCGAATTTGGAGTTGTTCCTGAAAACCGGAATACTCCATCTTTTTTTGTTTAGCCACAGTGGGCGATTTTCAAAAATAAGTATTTAACTTCATTTTCTGAATAACTCAAATTCTGGGATTTTTTTGTTAAATTCGTTTACATATTTAGATTCAGCGCCGAATTTGGAGTTTTTCCTAAAAACCCCAATACTCCATCTTTTTTTGTTTAGCCACAGTGGGCGATTTTCAAAAATAAGTATTTAACTTCATTTTCTGAATAACTCAAATTCTGGGATTTTTTTGTTAAATTCATTTACATATTTAGATTCAGCGCCGAATTTGGAGTTTTTCCTGAAAACCCCAATACTCCATCTTTTTTTGTTTAGCCACAGTGGGCGATTTTCAAAAATAAGTATTTAACTTCATTTTCTGAATAACTCAAATTCTGGGATTTTTTGTTAAATTCGTTTACATATTTAGATTCAGCGCCGAATTTGGAGTTGTTCCTGAAAACCGGAATACTCCATCTTTTTTTGTTTAGCCACAGTGGGCGATTTTCAAAAATAAGTATTTAACTTCATTTTCTGAATAACTCAAATTCTGGGATTTTTTTGTTAAATTCGTTTACATATTTAGATTCAGCGCCGAATTTGGAGTTTTTCCTGAAAACCCCAATACTCCATCTTTCTTTGTTTAGCCACAGTGGGCGATTTAAAAAAAAGAATTTAACTTCATTTTCTGAATAACTCAAATTCTGGGATTTTTTTGTTAAATTCGTTTACATATTTAGATTCAGCGCCGAATTTGGAGTTTTTCCTGAAAACCCCAATACTCCATCTTTTTTTGTTTAGCCACAGTGGGCTATTTTCAAAAATAAGTATTTAACTTCATTTTCTGAATAACTCAAATTCTGGGATTTTTTGTTAAATTCGTTTACATATTTAGATTCAGCGCCGAATTTGGAGTTTTTCCTGAAAACCCCAATACTCCATCTTTTTTTGTTTAGCCACAGTGGGCGATTTTCAAAAATAAGTATTTAACTTCATTTTCTGAATAACACAAATTCTGGGATTTTTTTGTTAAATTCGTTTACATATTTAGATTCAGCGCCGAATTTGGAGTTTTTCCTGAAAACCCCAATACTCCATCTTTCTTTGTTTAGCCACAGTGGGCGATTTAAAAAAAAGAATTTAACTTCTATATAATTTTATTTAAAACGGGCTTTTAAGGTCTAAGTTTTAATGCAAATAAAAGATTATTTATTTCATTGTTTGCATCCGACGTTTCGCTGGGATTTTTCCAGCATCTTCAGGGATGATTATTTTATTGGATCTGGCAACAACATAATATGACAACATAGTTAGAAAAGCGAATAACAATAAGTTTAGTGAACATAGAAATTGCACTTACATTTAATCTTTAACCTTTGTTTAGATTTACATTAATAAATTAGTGTCTTAGTAACACAAAAACTACACAACATAAAACACAAAATTTAAAAATAATTGCAAAAATAATCAAAACTTAAAATCTAATATCACAGAGCAATTGCCTACGTTCTATATCACATTTGAAATTCGACTAACTTAAACTAATGCTATGGTGTAAATTGCATTCGTGTTGTCTTTGTCTTCTTTGTGGTTTATTGCACTTTTTAGTTGTTGTTGTATGCGCAAGCTCTCCTTCATTTTCTGAATAACTCAAATTCTGGGATTTTTTTGTTAAATTCGTTTACATATTTAGATTCAGCGCCGAATTTGGAGTTTTTCCTGAAAACCCCAACACTCCATCTTTTTTTGTTTAGCCACAGTGGGCGATTTAAAAAAAAAGAATTTAACTTCATTTTCTGAATAACTCAAATTCTGGGATTTTTTTGTTAAATTCGTTTACATATTTAGATTCAGCGCCGAATTTGGAGTTTTTCCTGAAAACCCCAATACTCCATCTTTTTTTGTTTAGCCACAGTGGGCGATTTTCAAAAATAAGTATTTAACTTCATTTTCTGAATAACTCAAATTCTGGGATTTTTTTGTTAAATTCGTTTACATATTTAGATTCAGCGCCGAATTTGGAGTTTTTCCTGAAAACCGGAATACTCCATCTTTTTTTGTTTAGCCACAGTGGGCGATTTTCAAAAATAAGTATTTAACTTCATTTTCTGAATAACTCAAATTCTGGGATTTTTTTGTTAAATTCGTTTACATATTTAGATTCAGCGCCGAATTTGGAGTTTTTCCTGAAAACCCCAATACTCCATCTTTCTTTGTTTAGCCACAGTGGGCGATTTAAAAAAAAGAATTTAACTTCATTTTCTGAATAACTCAAATTCTGGGATTTTTTTGTTAAATTCGTTTACATATTTAGATTCAGCGCCGAATTTGGAGTTTTTCCTGAAAACCCCAATACTCCATCTTTTTTTGTTTAGCCACAGTGGGCTATTTTCAAAAATAAGTATTTAACTTCATTTTCTGAATAACTCAAATTCTGGGATTTTTTGTTAAATTCGTTTACATATTTAGATTCAGCGCCGAATTTGGAGTTTTTCCTGAAAACCCCAATACTCCATCTTTTTTTGTTTAGCCACAGTGGGCTATTTTCAAAAATAAGTATTTAACTTCATTTTCTGAATAACTCAAATTCTGGGATTTTTTTGTTAAATTCGTTTACATATTTAGATTCAGCGCCGAATTTGGAGTTTTTCCTGAAAACCGGAATACTCCATCTTTTTTTGTTTAGCCACAGTGGGCGATTTTCAAAAATAAGTATTTAACTTCATTTTCTGAATAACACAAATTCTGGGATTTTTTTGTTAAATTCGTTTACATATTTAGATTCAGCGCCGAATTTGGAGTTTTTCCTAAAAACCCCAATACTCCATCTTTTTTTGTTTAGCCACAGTGGGCGATTTAAAAAAAAGAATTTAACTTCATTTTCTGAATAACTCAAATTCTGGGATTTTTTTGTTAAATTCGTTTGCATATTTAGATTCAGCGCCGAATTTGGAGTTTTTCCTGAAAACCCCAATACTCCATCTTTTTTTGTTTAGCCACAGTGGGCGATTTTCAAAAATAAGTATTTAACTTCATTTTCTGAATAACTCAAATTCTGGGATTTTTTTGTTAAATTCGTTTACATATTTAGATTCAGCGCCGAATTTGGAGTTTTTCCTGAAAACCCCAATACTCCATCTTTTTTTGTTTAGCCACAGTGGGCGATTTTCAAAAATATGTATTTAACTTCATTTTCTGAATAACTCAAATTCTGGGATTTTTTGTTAAATTCGTTTACATATTTAGATTCAGCGCCGAATTTGGAGTTTTTCCTGAAAACCCCAATACTCCATCTTTTTTTGTTTAGCCACAGTGGGCGATTTTCAAAAATAAGTATTTAACTTCATTTTCTGAATAACTCAAATTCTGGGATTTTTTTGTTAAATTCGTTTACATATTTAGATTCAGCGCCGAATTTGGAGTTTTTCCTGAAAACCGGAATACTCCATCTTTTTTTGTTTAGCCACAGTGGGCGATTTTCAAAAATAAGTATTTAACTTCATTTTCTGAATAACTAAAATTCTGGGATTTTTTTGTTAAATTCGTTTACATATTTAGATTCAGCACCGAATTTGGAGCTTTTCCTGAAAACCCCAATACTCCATCTTTTTTTGTTTAGATGCAGTGCGAACAAAATGTTGCGAGTTAAGTAACCACTAGTTGTGTAGGTTTTGACTAAATTATTTATGGTATTTGTTATTTGTCATAATATTTGACTTATACTTAGTCTATTCATGTATTCTCATTATATTGCACTAAAATAAATTTGTTAAAATTCGCGTATTCGGAAATATATTATCACTTTTAACATTTAACAGTGCTTTGTTAGCCGTTTAACAGCGCTCTGTTAGCCACATAACAGCGCTCTGTTAATATAGGGTGGTTTGTGTCTTGGCTAATATTTATTTTTCAAATTGATATTTATCTTCACGGACATTCTAAAAACGGCCGTTGTGCCAGAGAACATTGATGCCGTGCGTGAACTGATAATGCAAGATCGTCAGGTGACATGCCGTGAGATAGAGGCATCCTTGGGCATTTCTTCCACCAGCATACATTCGATATTGCATGAACACCTGGCCGTAAAACAGGTTTGTTCTCGTTGGATCCCGCATAATTTGACAATCATTAAAAAAAGGCATGTGTCAATTGGTGCAAAGAAATTTTGAAAAAATACGATCGTTTATAAGATCGTCACAGATGACGAATCTTGGATCTATGCGTATGAGCCCGAAACAAAACACCAATCGACCGTGTGGGTCTTCGAAGACGAGCCAAATCCAACGAAAGTTGTTCATGAAAGAAGAAGCACTTCGAAGCAAATGGTCGCCTGTTTGTTCGGCAAAACTGATCATGTGGCGACTGTTCCGCTTGAGCAACGTAGGACGGTTAATTCTGAGTGGTACACCACAATTTATTTGCCTGAAGTCTTCGGAGAAATTCGAAAAACGAACAAGAGAAGCCGAATCATTGTGCACCATGACAATGCGAGCTTTTTCACATATCGGCTCAAACCATCGCCTTTTTGAGCGGCCAAAAGGTTGAATTGATGGGTCATCCGCCATACAGCCCTGAGTTGACACACAATGAATTCTTCTTATTCACACACATCAAGAAAAACTGCATGGTCAACGTTTTTTGACGCCTGAAGCAGCTGTTGAAGCGTTCAAAACCCATGTTTTGTAGGTTCAACACACTGTAACCAAAACAATTCGCGCTCAAATGACAAAACGGCCTGAGTGAAGTTATGCTAAAAAATGTCCAACTTTCCAATGGAAATTTCAGATGGCGCCAGACAACACTTATGGCGAATTCTTTTCTGCAAAAAAGTGCAACATTTTCATTGCCCTTTTTCCGAAAACGGCACTTTTGTTAAACCTTTTTTGAAATTTGGTAATTAAGTTACTCGAATTTAGCACATCTAAAATTTCAAAATTTCAAAAAAGCGATATTATAGTGCAGTTTTCGGAAAAAGGGCAATGCAAGTGTTGCACTTTTTGCAGAAAAGAATTCGCCATTAGTGTTTATAACTATAATTATATAATTATTATAATTTTCAAAGTCTTCGATTACTTCCGTTGGATTGAGAAACGATATTCGGTTACAATTCCTGAAATTCGGCTGACAAAATCAAGTACCAAAATCTCAAGAAAGTGAGACACGCCTCTTGCTAATTGAGAATATTCCTGTCTTATCTATAAATCATTTTAACGACTTTTAATGAGTCATAATTACAACACCTCATCTATTTGACTTGAAGTCAAAATGCCGACGGCACTGTTGAATAAACGCACACTCTCCCTTCCACAGTGAAGAAGGGCGTATAAAATGCCGTCGGCTTTTTAATTGACTACTTTCACACATTTCAAGAACATTTTCACCACTCATTTAGGTTTAGGGCAAATAAAACACACAAAGCATTTCATTATTTCCACACGTCCGGATGGACGGTGGGAATTTTCCGCCCGACTTGGTTTAGGGATGAATTTTTAATCCTTCGCTTCAAAAGGCATTGACTGGTGAACGGCAGCCGTCGGCATATAAACAAACACAAATTAATCCAAATGCAAAATTGGGAAAACAAAACATTACCGTGTAAAATCGTAGATCGTAATGCTAAGTACCGTTTACAATTGAAAAACAAAAAAAAAACAAAACAATTAAACTACCCCCACTTATACTAAAACAAATAAATGTGGGAATCTTACTTGCAGATTTTTTTTTTCCGTGGGATTTTAGAAAATATAGTATTTTTTTAAATTTGCTTTAAAATTTTTTTTTTTAATCTTTTGCAGTTGATGGTTTAAACTTTCGCTTTTTAAAAAGTTTACTTTTTGCACTTTGTATATAAACAATATATTTTTATTTTTTTTCTCTTAATTTTTATGCTCACTAGCTGAGTTTATAATTTTTTGTTGATTTTTATTAACACAAAATATTCTTTTGTAACAATATTCCTCAATGGGGTTGTATGTAATCCATAGTTGCATTTGTTGATATACAATAATTAATAATTCCAATAAACGATCATCGGTTGTCGGTTATCCGTCGCGCATTTAATATTCTCGTTAATCGCCGTCAAAACAATAACTGAGAAAAACACACGTCCTACTTCATCGCCCGTCAAATATAAACTGTCCTCGCTGATTGATTGTTCATTCACACATACTTTAGTCTTCAGCAGCAGTATCTCAATGGGCTGGCTGGCTGGTTGGCTCGTTGGAAGGCTGGATGACTGTCTATGGCATGACGATGGTGGTATGGCTGGTACTAGAGAGCAGCAGCAGCAGCCAGCCACCGCCAACCATCAACCGCCAGACGTCAGCAGCACATGAAGAACATCCCTCTCCGTGTACGGACGGATTTGTTATCCTCCCTTCGAGATTCGTGCTCGTTAATCGCACACACATGCCTTGAATCGCACATTTAATTTCGACCTACTTAAGTTAAATATGATTTTATTGAGATTTGGAGAACAGTCCGATACCAATTAAATTTATGCGAAGGTACAACGTTGAGTGTAATGCCCTACCCCACAGTTGACACGAAGTCTGAGACGGTTCAATGGTTTGTAACATTGGAAAAGTGTTGTAACTATAAAGCTAAACAAATTCTGATTTGGTTGGTAATTATTTCTTTAAAAGTAGAATACGTAGTCAGCATTGCTGAAACTCTGCATTACTGGGAAGCAATGCAGAAGTAAGGTAAAGACTGAAAATTAATGTTTTGCAGAATCAATGTAATGTACTCGTAATTTGCATCCTTCAGTAAAAACCAGTAAGGAATGGCTAAAGTCGAACAGGACCGACTATATAATACCCCTACACCACTCTAGTAATGTTGAAAAACACTGAAATATACGAGTACTTCAGATAAATTTTTTAGGTACATTCAAAATAATGTAAAATACAGATTCTGCAGCGCTAAAGGGTCAATTCGGAAGGAACATATATATGGAGCTATACGTAAATCTGAACCGATTTTCTTGAAACTCGGCAATGTGGATCACTGTATGTAGAAACTCCATCCTGCTAAATTTTCGAAATAATTGAATGTGAAATATACGATAAGCTTATATAGCGCTAAAAGGCCAGATCAGAAGGAACATATACTCGTATATTGGTGATATATCTAAATCTGAACCGCCTTTGACCAATTTCAATAGGGTTCTTCCCTATTGTGAAAGACTTCTTATCGCCAAATCTCAGCATCAACGGAGTGAAATTGCGAACGAACAACTTAAGATTGACGCACGGACAGGCATGGTTAAATCGACTCAACTAAGTAGTGATTTTGAGTTGATCGGTGTACTACTAAAGCAGAAACCCGCCAGAATGACGATAAATCGTCATATCTGGCAACGCTGCCCCACATACACACCAGTATGTTCCTCCCAAGATATCATTACCATAATTCAAAAGAGCGTAACTGACGATTTTTTTCAAAATCGCGTTTTTTACATATTGTGATAGAAACAACTGACATTTAAACAGAATATGGTAGAAGCGCGAATTTGAAAAAATCACTTACGCTCTTTCTGAATTATGGTATAATATCTTGGAAGGAACATACTCATGTTTTTGTGGGCAGCGTTGCCAGAGATGACGATTTATGGTAATTTTGACGGCTATAAATAAAAAATTACGAATTGACGATTTTAGCTCTAAAATTACGATTTTTACTGATAAATACAAATTATAAAAAATTGTTTAGTTTCGCGAGATGTTTGATATTTCTTCATCTTTTGCTGGCGAAAATTAGAAATCTTAGAAAACTATAATATTTTGTCTTAAGTTCGTCCTGGAACAGTCTTGTATATACTGAATCACCATGAATCATACTCAATGTGATAAAAGGTAAAATTATAACAGCAGAGAAAATGTTGAGTTAATAAAGGGTTTTTCAACAGGGACGCTACAAAAGTAGACCGACAGGGACAGCAAACGACGCCATATTTTTTGCCGCTCTTTTGACATTTCTCTTCAGTAAAGTTTGCCATTTCATGATGGAAAGATATACGAGACAACAACGAATCGAAATTATTAAAATTTAGTACCGAAATTCGGAGTCAGTGGCCTTAACGTTAAGAGCGCGAAAAATCGAAAAATCATCTTCAGCGATGAGGCTCATTTCTGGCTGAATGGCTTCGTCAATAAACAAAATATGCGTTATTGGTCAGACAGCAATCCACACGTACTCCATGAGTCATCATTGCATCCCGAAAAAATTACGGTTTGGTGCGGTTTATGGGCCGGCGGCGTCATTGGGCCGTACTTCTGCCGTGATGATCAAGACCGGCACGTTACTGTGAATGGGAATCGCTACCGTTCAATGATAACCGAATATTTTTGGCCCCAATTGGATGATATGGACTTGGAGAACATGTGGTTCCAACAGGACGGCGCCACAAGCCACACAGCGAATGCCACAATCAATTTATTGGAAACCAAGTTTGGAGAACGTGTTATCTCACGAAATGGTCCAGTCGATTGGCCGCCTCGGTAGTACGATTTGACGCAGTTAGACTATTTCCTGTTGGGCTACGTCAAGTCTATGGTCTATGCCAACAAGCCAGCGATGATTGATGTACTTCGTACGAATATCGAACGTGAAATTGCAGCAGTATCGCCCGATTTATGCTTGAAAACCGTCGAAAATTGGGTTCAGCGTCTTGATTTCTGCAAGCGTGCCCGTGGTGGCCATGCAAAAGAAATCGAGTTCCATACATAATGGCATAGTACTTTCATAGGAATAAAGAATTTCATTGATATCCAAAACCGTTTTTGTTTTATTTAAAAAAACTTTTGTAGCGCTCTTATTGACGGACCCGATATGAGAAAATTTAGACCGATGATCTTATGATCCATACGAAATTTTATACCTAGCTCCATTGCCTGGTCGGAATTAGGACTTTGAGTCGAATTTTTAAAATGCACACAGTTATATAACCGGAAAACTCTTTGAAACAAAAAAAAGGATCAAATCATTAACCGATATGGTTAATTTTATGTTGTTGTAGAAAAATATTTTGTAAGTAAAACGAAATCTGCAAAGTTTCAGCCAAATTGTTTGGAAAATGTGGAAACTATTGCTTAAATATTTCAAGTCAAAGTTCGAAAAACAGCAACTAGAGCGACAGTAGTAGGAAATTCACAAAAAAAAAACTGTCTCCTGTTAACGGCGCATCGTTTCACCGTGTTGGATAAGTCATTATGAGAGCTACACCGTTGATGAACGGCCAATGAGCATAGGTCCACTCTGGTAGGAACTACGGCTTCGGAAGTCAATGTTCAATAACTTGCTCGACAGCAGAACATTGGGTCAGTTGGGATCTCAGTAGTTAACGTATTTTAGTGTGGATTTTGTATGCAGATTTCTGAAGACTATATATAAGTATAATAGTGCCGCAAAGAAGGGATGAAAGTATTTATTAATATATAACTGATACATTGGCATTTTTTTCGGCTAAAAAAAGTTTTAGTAGATTTTTGTGATGACAATTTCGATTTGGTGTCCTAAACGAGCATTTTTTAATTCCAATTTTCATGGATAGTACCTTTAATTTTTGGTCTATAATTGTTGAAGTATAACCCCCAGATTTTGTACAACGTTTTCATACGTTTACAACGAATCATCCAAAATCAGTCAATTGGTACGCCAAATATATAAGCCACAGGAGTCTATAATTCGTCATGTACTATAGGAACGAAAACAGTTCGTACCGAAAATATATCATGCCTGTGTTTTATAGATTTCGAGTTATAGTTGATTGAAATTTGACGTTTCGTCGTAAAGCGTGGTACTATGTTCATTTTTCGCGTTGAAATCCCATATAAAAACAAAGTCGCGAAAAAAACTGCGAAATTTTTTCGTTTGTGGTACTATGTTTATTTCAACGCGAAAAAGTAACATTTTGCGCCACCACAAATTTAACGCCGTTACAAATTGAACGCCGCAACAAATTTAATGCCGCCACGGTCACATTTGTTTATATTTATTTTTGTCCGCAAGAAACTCAACTGTTGTAAATATTAGAAATAAAATTTCCTAATAAAGAATAAAAATTAAATTATCTTCCGAAATAAAGAAAAAGAATGCAAAGATGTGATAGGAAAAATAACTATGTATGTGTATGGAATAAACCAATTGGATTGCAGTACAAAAGCAAACAAAATGTGTACAACAGTGGAAGGACGTTTAACTAAATGTAATAATGTGGAATTTGTCTTGTAATTAGATATGTACATTTATGTTTGTATGTTTAGAACAATTGTGTCCAAAAGCCAGGAGAAACATTATGGACGGCTAACGCTACTAAAGCAGTAGGACAATGGAATTGGACAGTGCCTGTGATCTCGATTTGGAAATGGCTGTAAAGAAGATACATAGTTAGTTTTTGCCAGCCATAGAACTTAGAAGAAGATATTCCGTTTATGGATGGAAGATATTCCGTTTATGAATATATGTCAACAAATATAATGTAAATCCTTAAATATTATAATAAAACATATTTTTCGATTAATCAAAACATAATTTTATTTATTTATATTCGTACAACAGTAGGAAATTATTTCGTTATTTATAACATTGTACTACCCTGGCTTTTCATGTCTCACAAACATCGCCACCGCAACAACACAAAATAAATAATTTATGTATAACATTAGCACAATGATCTCCAACAATATTTCCTTTCTGACATTTAAATGAACTATTTTCTAAGTCGGCATTATTCTAATTAATTGTTTATTGATTCGAATTTTATCTTTTGTTTGTTTTCAAGAATGTTAGCAAAAAGAAAAAATGCACATGCATATGCACACATACATACATATAAAAGTGACACTTTTATACACACACACTTCCAAGCTGCAATGCAACTTTAGTAAAAAAGCGTTCCATTTTTCAACTCGAAATAACATTTTGCGAAATTTTTTCGTGCCGAAAAAACATAGTACCCACCTTAAACGAACGAAAACGTTTTACAAAAACAGGAGGTAAGGCCGTTAAATTAGTTAAATTATAAGGGCTACAACTGTTAGAAATATCCATTTCACGTAGAAGCAGTGGTTTAGTAACAGTAGTTAACAAAATAAGCAACAAGTTGATTTAAAAAACCAGTAAGGAAAGGCTAAAGTCGGGCGGTGCTGACTATATAATACCCTACACCACTCTCGTAATATTTAATAACTCTGATATATAAATTTTGTAATTCATGTATAAATTGTTTACATAAATTTACTTTTGGGACATTTTATACTTAAATAATACCCTGTGCCACAGTGTGGTGTAGGGTATAAAAACGATTGGATCTAAAGAGCCAAATCGGATGAAACATATATATGGGAGCTATAGCTAAATCTTTACCGATTTTCTTCAAATTCGGCAATGTTGGTTCATGAATAAAGAAACTCTACCATTCTAAATTTCAAAACGATTGGATGTAAAATACAGCTTTTATAGGACTAAAGGGCCAAATCGGACGAAACATATATATGGGAGCTATAGTTAAATCTTAAGCGATTTTCTTCAAATTCGGTAATGTTGGTTCATGGATCAAGAAACTCTACCATTCTAAATTTCAAAACGATTGGATGTAAAATACAGCTTTTATAGGACTAAATGGCCAAATCGGATGAAACATATATATGGGAGCTATAGCTAAATCTTAACCGATTTTCTTAAAATTCGGCACTGTTGGTTCATGGATCAAGAAACTCTACCATTCTAAATTTCAAAACGATCGGATGTAAAATACAGCTTCTATAGGACTAAAGGACCAAATCGGACGAAACATATATATGGGAGCTATAGCTAAATCTTAACCGATTGTCTTCAAATTCGGCAATATTGGTTCATGGATCAAGAAACTCTACCATTCTAAATTTAAAAACGATCGGGTGTAAAATACAGCTTCTATAGGACTAAAGGGCCAAATCGGACGAAAGATATATATGGGAGCTATATCTAATTCTGAACCGATTTCAACCAAATTCAATAGCGATCTTAACAGCCGCGAAATACTCTAAACTGCAAAATTTCAGAACGATCGGAGTGAAATTGCGACCTGTAGTCGACGAACAACTTTACATGGACAGACGGACGGACGGACGGACAGACATCGTTAAATCAACTCAGCTAGTGATTCTGAGTCGATCGGTATACGTTAAGGTGGGTCTAGCTGTGTTATTTTCAGGTGTTACAAACATCTGCCGTGAAACAAACTTATAATACCCTGTACCACAGTGTGGTGTAGGGTATAAAAAATAGAAAAAATCGCAAAGAATATTATTCTATTTTTTAAAAGCCACTATATGTCGAAGGAATGGATCAATATGGCCCAACATTGAAATTAGCCTGAGATAGAAAAAACACATACCGAATTTGAAGTTTGTCTGTTACTCCATTCGAGAGTTATCGTGCGTACCAGCCAAACAGACGGACGGACATTGCTTAAGCTACTTAAATGGCCCAAAATGGATTTCCGACAAATATACTTGAGGTCTTAGGATGCTCAGGATGCCTTTTAAAAAATTGAATAAAATTACTTTTTTATTTTTTCGTGCTAGAAAAAACTGCCTAATTTTTCTAATTATTTAACGGCTGTTACTGAAACACTGTTTCTACGTGAAAGAAACGTTCCCAAATTTTGCAGCCTTCGAAGTTGCCTTTCACTTAACGCATATTCCGGATCTTTTGAGCTTCTACTTAATTTTTTTGTCCATGAAAATCGGAATTTAAAAAAAATTTTTGTTTTTGATTCTATTGTATACTTTGGAATCTGCACAAAAACAAGCTTTTAGGTCTCGGACATATTTTTTTACCTTGGATTTACTGATCCCCGTACTGAGTAAATCAATACCTGTCTCTTATCTAATCTAGGGTTGAGACGTACCAAACCATAATAACCAGAGGCGGTACATTATTCAACGAATGCTTTAGTGAATATATTTTTCTATGTTCAAGGATTAAACGGTAAATATTTAATTTGATCTAAATTGGAATTATCCTGTAACTGATATACATTTGATAGTTACCGCATGCATTCCTTTAGAGCAGTACTTGGATACGTCACAAGTTATCACTTCACCACTTTCAATGGTAAAATCATGCCAAAGTTACCGGTTGTTGCCATTTAAAAGGGTCTAACGGGAACCGGTCTCTATACTGAAGGGACCTATTACGTATCTGGTATACATTGAAGCAATATTAAAAATCAAAGCGTTATTTAATAGAAAGGCTTTGTACTTATAGAATTTTTCGTTAAGATTGAATAATATTAGCGGACGAATATTGCCAAAAATACCCAGAAATGAATTTGAAGTCAAAAACAGTGTGCAATTTCTTTTCCTTTAAGTAGTTAAAAAGAAACCTACGCATGGTAGTGATGTAGGGTAACAAAATGTCCATAGGAACGTAACATCAAGTTAAACAAATACATTTTCTGTAGACGACTAAACGTAGTGTAGTTATCGTAAAATGTCGTTCCTATGGAATTCATATTATTTTCTTTAAGTGCTCAATCATGAATAAGCGTTTTTTGCAATTCAACTGAAGGTACGAGTATTTGCCAGTCTAACCAAACGAAGAGCAAACTAAGGTTTACTTTTCGAATACCACCCATATCTTCTAAAAAATGTACGTATTTATCCAGTTTTGCTTTAAAGTGGTTAACAAATATCGTATACGAATGTGTATTAAAGTGGGTTATGAACAAAAATTACAATTGAAGCAAAAACTACAAAATTAAAATGGTCAAAAATTCGTAACAAACGTTTTAAAAGTTTTTGGTTTCTGCACAAAAAATGTTTCTCAAATTAAAAAATAGAAAAAATGGCAAAATATTTCTTCTAGAACGTGAGAATTTTTATGGAAGTTTTTACTTATTCAAAAATCAATGCAGTTCTTGCACTATTATAGACCGCCAAAGTGTACTTTAAGAGTTTTCTCAGAAATATTAAGTGTGTTCAATCACTTGAACATTAGGGATATTGATATCTAGTGAAAAGTCTGCATCATTGAATCGTTACTTGGTGCTGATATATTACATTTTACTATTTAGAAAAATGAGATGACAATTATTGGGAAACCCGAGATCCCAAGACATAGTAGTCTTGAATAAATATAAAACCCATACTAATGTACCGAATTTTATAAAGAAAATAAACTCAACAAATATGAATTTTACGCATCTATGCCGTTGAAGTAAATCCTCAACTCATGATTTTGTTTTATTTTCGTTAAAAGATGAAAAACAAAACAAAAAAAGGCACTTGAGATATTTTGAATTTCAATTGTTCCCAACGTCAAGGAAGAACAAAATACTGGGGAGCATATTCACATCACACAGAGAGAGTGAGCGAGAGAGAGCTGCAGCACCGCAACGCCACAGGAGATGTAGACAATTAAGTAATGATGAAGATATGTACGGCGATTCGTGCTTTATCGATAATCAAACTGTGTTAGGGATGTTTAAGTCGTGTTTATTTGTATTTTTTCCAAGAAATCGTCTCTTTTCTCAATACTGCGAAATAGGTACTTGAAACAGTGTGTAGATATTCTTTTTTCGCTAATTACACATATAGGGTGATTTAGATGGCGGAAATTTTTAATTAATTTCCGTTATAAAATAACGATCAAAATCTAATATTGGATTTTCTTGAGATTTAGATTACTATTAAGCTGACGCTACAGTAATACAGGTAAGCAACAAAGGATAATCAAAATGTATTATTAATAAAACCAACATAGTCTATGGATGTGCTGATCAAAATAGCATTACCCTTCACCTATCCCACACAAATGGTTTGAGACATTTAGCTGAGAAATGAAAAAATGTTGGCATTACAATATAAAGAAAAAAACTTTTTACATATATACAATTTTCAATTTGTGAAATTTTCTAGAAAAATTCAAATTGTAAAAAAATTTTCTTTATAGATGAAATTTCGACGAAATTTACTCTAAAGATATAATTCGTCGAAATAAAATATAAAAATTTAATTTCGACGAAATTATTTAGAAATATGCAAATTTGACAAAAAATTGACCGAAAATAAAATTCGTCAAAATTTTCATTGAAAATTTCTATAAAAATTTCGTCGAAATTTTCTATGAAAATTGAATTTCGACAAAATTTTCTATGAAAATAAAATTTCGACGAAATTTTCTATGAAAATTGAATTTCGACGAAATTTTCTATGAAAATTGAATTTTGACGAAATTTTCTATGAAAATTGAATTTCGACGAAATTTTCTACGAAAATTAAATTTCGACGAAATTTTCTACGAAAATTAAATTTCTACGAAAATAAAATTTCGACGAAATTTTCTATGAAAATAAAATTTCGACGAAATTTTCTATGAAAATAAAATTTCGATGAAATTTTCTATTAAAATTAAATTTCGACGAAATTTTCTATGAAAATTAAATTTCGACGAAATTTTCTATGAAAATTAAATTTCGACGAAATTTTCTATGAAAATTAAATTTCGACGAAATTTTCTATGAAAATTAAATTTCGACGAAATTTTCTATGAAAATTAAATTTCGACGAAATTTTCTATGAAAATTAAATTTCGACGAAATTTTCTATGAAAATTAAATTTCGATGAAATTTTCTATGAAAATTAAATTTCGACGAAATTTTCTATGAAAATTAAATTTCGACGAAATTTTCTATGAAAATTAAATTTCGACGAAATTTTCTATGAAAATTAAATTTCGACGAAATTTTCTATGGAAATTAAAATTTCGACGAAATTTTCTATGAAAATTGAATTTCGACTAAATTTTCTATGAAAATTGAATTTCGACGAAATTTTCTATGAAAATTGAATTTCGACGAAATTTTCTATAAAAATTGATTTTCGACGAAATTTTCTATGAAAATTGAATTTCGATTCTATGAAAAGTAAATTTGGACGAAATTTTCTATGAAAAGTAAATTTGGACGAAAATTTCAAGAACAATTAAATTTAGACGAAATTTCCGAGGAAAATTAAATTTGTACGAAATATGAAAATAAAATTTCGACGACAGCTTCTATCAAAATTAATTTTGGAAAAAAATTTCTAAGAAAATTAAATTTCGAAAAAAATTTTCGATGAGAATTAAATTTTAAATATGATAATTTTCTAGGAATATTAAATTAAACTGCGACTAAATTTTCTATGAAAATTTAATTGCGACAAAATTTTGAAATTAACTGAAAATTAAAGATCCACAAAATTTTCTATGAAAATTCAATTTCGAAAATTCAATTTAGACGAAATTTTCTATGAAAATTCAATTTCGACGAAATTTTCTATGAAAATTCAATTTCGACGAAATTTTCTATGAAAATTCAATTTCGACGAAATTTTCTATGAAAATTCAATTTCGACGAATTTTTCTATGAAAATTGAATTTCGACGAAATTTTCTATGAAAACTCCATTTCGACGAAATTTTCTATGAAAATTCAATTTCGACGAAATTTTCTATGAAAATTCAATTTCGACGAAATTTTCTATGAAAATTTAACTTCGACGAAATTTTCTATGAAAATTCAATTTCGACGAAATTTTCTATGAAAATTTAATTTCGACGAAATTTTCTATGAAAATTCAATTTCGACGAAATTTTCTATGAAAATTCAATTTCGACGAAATTTTCTATGAAAATTCAATTTCGACGAAATTTTCTATGAAAATTCAATTTCGACGAAATTTTCTATGAAAATTCAATTTCGACGATTTTTTCTATGAAAATTGAATTTCGACGATTTTTCTATGAAAATTGAATTTCGACGAATTTTTCTATGAAAATTGAATTTCGACGAATATTTCTATGAAAATTGAATTTCGACGAATATTTCTATGAAAATTGAATTTCGACGAATTTTTCTATGAAAATTGAATTTCGACGAAATTTTTGATGAAAATTGAATTTCTACGAAATTTTCTATGAAAATTGAATTTCGACGAAATTTTCTATGAAAATTGAATTTCGACGAAATTTTCTATGAAAATTATATTTCGATGACATTTTTATGAAAATTAAATTTGGACGAAATATTGTATATTTTAAGTAATTTTTCATATTATATTATTACCTGGACCATTTGTAATATACAAAAAACCTATTTTTGTTTATGGACCTACGACCCATTTCTAAAATCAGTTGTATTTTGGGTCCTTAAAACCTTATACGTATTTTGATTCCAAATACGATAGGTTACTATATTTGTGATTTGTTACAGTTCCTCACAAACTGCATTCTATCTAAATCTCCTATCAATCATTTTCTGCAACACCCTTTTGTTCGTTTACCAGTTACGTGTTTTTGTTTGCAAATGAAACCAGGCATAGCCGAGGCCATAGTCGGCTTAAATAATTGCATTTTGTTTTTAGTCTGACATAAACATGCATTTTAAGGATGTCGTTGTTAATATGAGTCTGTTCAATTCGTAACGTAGTTAGGTTTTAGTTGGTCAAAACAATATTTTTGTGTGTGGGTTTTACTTTCCTGGTTTACAAAAACTAAATTGAACTAGTCAGACAGACAGGCAGATCGGGGAGGAGAGAGAATGATTTTATTAGCACTTACATATGCATTTGTTTATCGTTGTTGAAAATGTATGTTGTCATAAATTAATTCGAAAAACATACGATATACATACATATTTTTACAACTGATTGTTTCTTTTATGAGTGAGACAATTTTCACAGGAAAATAATTTTTACAAACTAAAAAAAATATAGATAACGTGATAGAAAAAATGTGTCCTGACTGACTAATAAATTATAATGTCTTATTTGAAACTTTTTTTAAATTATAACGAATATTGTTGTTTATATATGTTTCAGAATTGAGTAATATGTTCTCACAGTTAGTTGTCAAATCATATGGAATTTAAACATTTTATCTGTTGGTAAGCTCTAACCAGTGCTGGTAAAATTACTATTCTACACCATATGAAGAATACATTCAATTATTGTGATCTGAAAGTGGCATCATCAACAATGCATTTTTACAGAGGGCTGTTGGATTGCAGTACATTTGCACCAAATTGTATTTTCACGATGTAAACATATAGAACGTTTTTTTATCGAACTACAAAAGCTGAAATGTTGTTGACAATATGTTAGTTGTGCCCGATTTGACAGCAGGCTGAACATCAAATGACTGACCTAATTTGTAATATTTGTACACTGTACTAATTCCAGATGTCCTCGAATATTAAAAAAGGAAACATTAATCGCCATTAATTTCTTGAAAAATATTTTATAAGGCTGTTTTTGTGACCTTAGGCTATACATTCAATATCTGCTTTTGCTTCTCCTGAGATGCACATATCGATACCTTCATTCCAAAGCATGCTAAGTCGATTTAGAATGTTTTTAGGGGAATAGCAATTATAAATTCTAAATATTCCAAATTATATTCAGTCCCAATTTGGTGTTTATCCGTCAACTGTATCAAAAGTTAAACATAAAGCTGTAGAGGTTTAGATTTGCATTATAAAGGAATTCCACAAAAATTTAAAAAAATACATAACACTTTGATCATTTCTCTTAAAAACTATCTGTTTTAACACAGCATGTTTTGGAATGGAAATATCGATATGTACATTCATAGATTCTTAGCTAATATGGGACTTGTGAAAGTACTGAAATAATGACAAATAATTTGGTGTACACTGCGCTACATCGAAATTGAAATTTTATAGCAAACTTCGACGAATGCAAATCTTTATGGAAAAAATCGTTGCAATTTAATTTGTCTATGAATTTTTTTAAATTTTGACATTGTCTGGAAAATGTAACCATAATTATTTTTTGAAAAAAAAAAAATAAATTTTTATTTGAACAAAAATTTAATATTTTAAATATTTAATATGAAAATGTCCTCGAAATTGCATTTTTAGAAAAAAAATCTGAAATTAATGGTTGGATAGACAGTTGTAATGGTTGGATAGACAGATCTGTTTCGGGAGCCACCAAACTCCCATTATCAATATCCTTATTACAACGATTACTTCAGTCGAAATTATTAAATATATACGCACAGCCAAGTATCATTAAACGAGAACTGTTTGCTAAAAGCGCATATCTTCAAAAAAAGACAATTCAGTAATCATCGTCCCTCGTACATGCACCAACTTCCACTCTCGTGAGTCTTTACAATGTAAAGAATTCACACGAATGTTTTGCTGTAGTTGACTATGCAACAACAACGTATTTGGTCGTGCCCTACCATTTCTTCTTGTTTTTGTTTTTGTTTTTTTTGTTTTATTCGATCTGCTTTCATAGTACATATTTTGTTTTTGTACTCAGGCTTAAGATCGTTATTGTTGTTTTCAATATATGGAAAATTTCATCAACATTTAATTTATATATAAAAAAACAGAAAATTGTATACAAATTCAATTTTTATAGAAAGTTTCATCAAAATTTAATAAAAATTTAAGATTAATAGAAAATTTCATAAAAACATATTTTTATAGATCATTAATTAATGAATTAATTTTTACAGAAAATTCCAAAAATATTTTATTTTTATAAAAAATTCATCAAAACAACTTTTATAGAAAAATTTATTTATGCAATGTAATTAGTAGAAAATGGAAAAAAAATTATTTATCGAAAATTTCATAAAAATTTAATTTTTACAGAAAATTGCATATGATTTAATTTTCATAGAAATTTAATAAAAAAATTTAATTTTTATCGAAATTTTGATTTTATTTGTTTTTTATAGAAAATTTGAAAAATAAAGATTCGTCGAAATTAAATTTATGTAGAAGATTCCGTCGAAGCTGATATTTTAGAAAAATTTCTATAAGGAAAAAACTAATTTTGGCAAACAAATTTCAAAATTGAAAATCTAGAAAAATTAAATTTTGACAATATTTTCAAGGAAATTTTCTAGATAAACCTTATTCGAAGAAAATTTCTAGAAAACATTTTTTGACGAAGTTTCAGAAAGATGCATTTTCCACGAATTTTCATTCAAACAGCAAAATCTTGCAATTTTGTAGAAAAAAACAAATCGAGGAACTTTCAAAAAAATTTAATTGCTTTGATCTTTTGTAGAAAAGAACAATTACGAAAAATGTTCCACAAATTTTCATGAAATTTTAATTTCTAAGAATTTTGTTTACAAAAAAAAAAAAACAATTTCGTCGTATTTTCAAGAAAAACTCAATTGCTCCAAACTTTTTTAGAAATGAGAACTTTTCTAGAAAATGCAATTTTGATGAAATTTATTCTACCATTGCTAGAAGCATGTAATTTCGAAGAAAATTTCTACAAAATAAAATGTCGACGAAATTTTTTTAGAAAATTTATATTTTTGCAAATATAGCGTAAAATTGCGAATATATAGCGTAATTGATGAAGTTTTCAGGAAAAATTACATTTTGACGAATTGTTCAGGAAAATTTTTATTAGATTAAAGTTTTTAGAAAATGAAATTTCGACGAATTTTTGTTTACAGAAATGCGGTTTAGTCTAACGTTGGGGAAACTTTCTATAACATGAAATTTCGACGAAAATGTTTAGAAGATGAAATTTTCTGCAGATGGGGAAAATTTCTATAACATGAAATTTCGACGAAATTGTTTAGAAGATGAAATTTTCTGCAGATACAGAGGCAATTTCAGCGTAATTTTCGATCATGATTAAATTACGATAAAATATTCTATATAAATAACATTTCGACGGAATTTTATAGTAAAATGCAATTTGGCGAATTTTTCGAAAAAAAATATATTTCGATGAAATTTGAATAAAATTTAGAAAATTTTATTTTCAAAGAAATATCCAAAAAAAAAAAGTTTGATAAAATTCAATTTACACGAATTTTCAACAAAATTACAATTTCAACTTTTTTTTAGAAAAAATATAATTTGATGAATTTTTAAGAATAAATCCGAACTTTTTTAGAAAAGAGCAATTGCAATGAAACTTTCTACAAAAAAAAACGAAATTTTCTAGAAAATGCAATTTTGATGAAATTTTCTAGAAAAATGAAATTTCTAAGAAATCATCAAAAATACAACTTCGACTAAGTTTCAAAAAAAATTAAAAAATTATTTAAATGAAATTTTGTACCAAAAACAATTTCAAACAATTTCTTTTTTAAAATTCTATAATTGTGGATATTTATTATAAAGATTAAATTTCGATAAAATGATCTATATAAATAACATTTCGACAAAAATTTACAGTAAAATGCAATTTGTCGAATTTCTCTAAAAAAATATATTTCGATGATTTTTTCTAAAAAAAATTCTATTTCGATAAAATTTTGCAGAAAAATCAACTTTTGCAAGAAAATTGAAAATCTAGATATATTCTCAATATTCTCAACAAAATGCATTTTGATGGAATTTTCGAGAAGAATTTGATTTCGAAGACATTTTCCGGAAAAATCAATTTCGATGAATTTAAAAAATTTAATTTCTAAGAATTTTAAATTTTTTAGAAAAAAAAAACGAATTTGACGAACTTTCAAGAAAAATGCAATTGCTCCTAACTGTTTTAGAATGGAGCAATTACGTTAAAATGTTCTACAAAAATAACGAAATTTCTAGAAAATGTAATTTTGATTTTACTAGAAAATGCAAAGCATATTTGTAGATAAATGCAATTTCAAGAAAATATAATTCCTACACATTTTATTTTAGAAAAATTCAATATTTGCAAAGATATGCTACTTCGAAGAAATTTTCACGAAAAATGCAATTTGGACAAAATGTTCAGGAAAACGATTTTTTGAGAAAAATGCAGTTGAGTTGTAATTTTCTAGGAAATTTAAATTTAATTTTCCATTGATGAAATTTTCTATAATGATGACATTTCTATGAAAATTTGGGTAAGGATGAAATTTTGGCTAATTTTTCTACAGAAAAAGATGCAATTTCAATACAGTTTTCTAAAAAGATGAAATATAAAATAAATGAAAATATCTAAAAATAATATAAAATATATAAAATATCATTTGGCACAAACAACTATAATATATTTGTAAAGACGTTGTTCTAATCAAATCTTTGTTCACATCGGATTTTTTTTTCGACTATTTTGTCTTCTGAACGAATATTTATTTGCAATTAAGTATTCAGAAAATATATCGATATATTAATTGCTTTAAGTATTTCAGCTTTAAATTTTCATTCTTTAGAAATTGTTAACGTTTTTTAAAATTTCTTTAAATTTAGATATGTACATTTTGGATAACCATAAGTTGGCGGATTAGAAATTAAAAAAGGGTTTTTAAAAAAATCGAGAAAGTCGGAAACATATTTGAAAATCATTTTTAAATAAAATATTTTTGGAGAAATTAGACAATAAGTGTATTTGTATTTAAACAGATATTTTATTTGAGAAAACTATTTCCCAAATATATCTTGTCCTAATTAGACATCGCATTTTTGCATATTTTTAATTTTTCGTCCGACTGAAACTTAACTATCCATTTAGTCGTTTTATTTTCCAAATATATTTCTTTTATACTTTTGATATGAACTAAAATTTTCTATATTTGAACGATAAAATGTCTAAATGCAAAGTTTGGTCCCTATCGGATAAAAAATTTAATGGCGATTTCTTTTCTGCAAAAAAAAATCAACATTTCCGTTGCTCGACGGGGCAAAATTTTTTGCAGAATCGAAATCACCACAAAATATGCAAAGATCCGAGGTCTACTTCAAATATATTAACATATGCGCTACAAATAAATTTTATTGATTTTTAAATTAAATGTATTTTTTTAAAAATATATAATATTCAAAAATTTCGGTTCTAAATATATTTTATTACAATTCAAACATGTAAAAATTTTGATTTGTTTTCCGTGTGTTTATGTCCATATAACTCTAAGTTTGTCCAAAAATTATGCGAAAACATTGAAATTATCCAATTCTAGATAACCACTTAGAGAGTGGTTACCCTGATCCATTCCCATTACACCCCATTATTACTCATCCTTCCAACACAAAACACATTAAATTATATATTCATATTTGTTTTCATTTCTAGAAATAAATTCTTGTTGAATCATTTTCTCGCTTTGTTTCTTGAGTGGCAGTCTAAACTGCCAACAAAAGGGAAGATATCTTAACGAGTCTGAATGGATGACAAATACAATCAATAGGTATGGAAAAATAAGGAGAAGAAAAAGCAAAAAGGTTTTGTCAACAAATATTGGATTTTTAATTTAATTTTGATTTGTTTGCAGGTCAACAATGAGCGACGCTTCATTGTTATCTGGTTGTCAAAAACAGTCAAACACAGAAAAGGGTTCCCAATCGAATTCAATTTTAATAATTGAGAGAAAAAGAAATAAAAGAAAAATAAACTTGTTCAAAATAAATACTGAGAGTTGAGAGCAAGGGTGTCGTAACTCATATGACAACTGAAACAAGAACATTATTTTGAAATTGTGGAGCATTTCTGTAGGTTAGTTGGTAGCGAGCGCAACGCAAGGTGTGGAAGTCTGGGTTCAATTCCCAACAGACGTATGTGAGACGGAATCTTTAAAATCTTAAAATGTAAATTTATTTTGGATCGTAGTTAATATAAAGAATAAATATATGGATTACTTTATAAAGCATGTGTGGCTTTAATTTTAATTTATAAACTTTCTTAAAAGCCTCCCTATATTTCCGCTTAAATTAGTTTCAAAAATCCGTACTCTTAATAGAGTTTGATTTACTGTCCTGCATTCTAAAATCAAAATGTTTCTGAATCAGTCCTTAATAAAGATGCAAAAATTTGCTGCTAACAACATTAGTGTCTGCGTCTTGGAACACAATCTGTTGTTTCGAAACATTTCTGTAGGAAAACGAATATTTGAAACATAAAAAACGGGAAAATTTAGTTGGGGTGTATTTATACTCGTATCTTGGAATCTGAATAAATTTATAAAAAAATTACATCGAATCGAAATTATTTTACCTAATACATATCAATTTTAACGACTCCCGACTTCTTTCAATTAACATGTTCTGAAATACAAAATGTTTTTTTAAGTGTTTCAATAATAATTTATTTGTCGCAGTGTTTTCTTAACATTTGTCAGCCAGTTTTCTTTCTATCCCATGAAATTCCGTCATGTTGACATAAGGAAATGGGAAAATGTGCTGGAGTGTATTGTGCAAATATTTCATGGTGATGATGGGATGGTCAGTTGTACTTATTTTCCAAATGGCCACACATTTCCTTTTCAAGATGTGCACAACAAAGAAGTATTTTTTTTTCATTCGCCGCACATTGCTTAAGATATATTTTTGAATTCCAAAAATCCCTATTAGCTATATTTTTTCAAAAAGGTAAAATATAGTATAGCATTATAAAAAATTGTACTGTGCTGCTTTCCGTGTTTTTCGACTTCAAGAAAAGTAGAGCTTTCTAAGAATATATGTATGTATATTATACTTTTTAGTTTTTACCATTTTGAAAATTTTAATACAAAATTAGTTTCTCACAAATGTTTAAGATACACTGTGGTTTTATGCTAAACATTATAAACATTATTTAATTTTTCTTTAGAAATTTTTTTTTGTCGAAATTGAATTTTTCTAAAAAAAAATTATAGATAATTTATTGTATTTTAGTTTGTTTTTATTTCGATCTTTAAATCGTTGTTGATTGGTAATTTCAAATTGATTTTTTTAAATTTCGCCAAAAATTGACTTTCTTGCTAAATTCGTCAAAATTTAAAAAAAAATCCGTCGAAACATTGAAGGTAATTTTGCCGTATTAGTCGTCATTGTTGGCCCATTGACTAGATTATAGCCCATTGATCGGATAAAAGACCATTGGGCGGATTAAGGGTCAATGGCCGGAATAAAGGTCGACCAAATTAAATGTCGTTGGTCCATTGACGGTTTTAAGGTTCATTGATCAGAATACTCGTAAACCGAATTGAAGAAATTTTTCATAAAAAACATTTTCGCGGAATTTTCCATAACAGTTTTTTTTTACAGAAATATGACGAAATTTTTTTTACAGAAATATGACGAAATTGTCTAAAAAAACAATTTTAATAAAAAATGTCAAAGTGAAACCTGGAAAAATTTAATTTTGGCTGTATTTTCAAGGAAATGCATTTTCTATTTCTACGGAAATTTCCATAAAAGTAAAATTTATTAAAAAAACCAGTAAGGAAAGGCTAAAGTCGGGCGGTGCCGACTATATAATACCCTACACCACTCTCGTAATATTGAATAACTCTGATAAATAAATTTTGTAATTCATGTATAAATTGTTTACATAAATTTACTTTTGGGACATTTTATACTTAAATAATACCCTGTACCACAGTGTGGTGTAGGGTATAAAAACGATTGGATCTAAAGAGCCAAATCGGATGAAACATATATATGGGAGCTATAGCTAAATCATAACCGATTTTCTTCAAATTCGGTAGTGTTGGTTCATGGATCAAGAAACTCTTCCATTCTAAATTTCAACACGATTGGATGTAAAATACAGCTTTTATAGGACTAAAGAGCCAAATCGGACGAAACATATATATGGGAGCTATAGCTAAATCTTAACCGATTTTCTTCAAATTCGGTAGTGTTGGTTCATGGATCAAGAAACTCTACCATTCTAAATTTCAACACGATTGGATGTAAAATACAGCTTTTATAGGACTAAATGGCCAAATCGGACGAAACATATATATGGGAGCTATAGCTAAATCTTAACCGATTTTCTTCAAATTCAGCAATGTTGGTTCATGGGTCAAGAAACTCCACCATTCTAAATTTCAAAACGATCGGATGTAAAATACAGCTTCTATAGGACTAAAGGGCCAAATCGGGCGAAACATATATATGGGAGCTATAGCTAAATCTTAACCGATTTTCTTCAAATTCTTCAATGTTGGTTCATGGATCAAGAAACTCTACCATTCTAAATTTCAAAACGATCGGATGTAAAATACAGCTTTTATAGGACTAAAGGGCCAAATCGGACGAAACATATATATGGGAGCTATAGCTAAATCTTAACCGATTTTCTGCAAATTCGGCAATGTTGGTTCATGGATCAAGAAACTCAACCATTCTAAATTTCAAAACGATAGGATGTAAAATACAGCTTCTATAGGACTAAAGGACCAAATCGGACGAAAGATATATATAGGAGCTATATCTAAATCTGAACCGATTTTCTTCAAATTCGGCAATGTTCGTTCATGGATCAAGAAACTCTACCATTCTAAATTTCAAAACGATCGGATGTAAAATACAACTTCTATAGGACTAAAAGGCCAAATCGGACGAAACATATATATGGGAGCTATAGCTAAATCTTAACCGATTTTCTTCAAATTCGGCAATGTTGGTTCATGGATCAAGAAACTCTACCATTCTAAATTTCAAAACGATCGGATGTAAAATACAGCTTCTATAGGACTAAAGGGCTAAATCGGACGAAAGATATATATGGGAGCTATATCTAAATCTGAACCGATTTCAACCAAATTCAATAGCGATCTTAACAGCCGCGAAATACTCTAAACTGCAAAATTTCAGAACGATCGGAGTGAAATTGAGACCTGTAGTCGACGAACAACTTTACATGGACAGACTGACGGACGGACAGACATCGTTCAATCGACTCATCTAGTGATTCTGAGTCGATCGGTATACTTTAAGGTGGGTCTAGCTGTGTTATTTTCAGGTGTTACAAACATCTGCCGTGAAACAAACTTATAATACCCTGTACCACAGTGTGGTGTAGGGTATATAAAATTGATGTCGATGAATTTTTTTTACAGAAATTTACGAAATTTTCTAGAAAAACTAATTTTGATAAAAAAAATTTAAGTGAAAATCTAATAAAAAATTTATTTTTAAAATAATATTGAAAAATCTATTTTTATTAAATTTAAAAAAATCAGTTTTGACAAACTTTAAAGAAAATGATAATCTTTACGAAATGTTTTAGGAAAAATAAATCAAATTCAAATATTCAGGAAATATTTAATTGGTCCGAATAGAGTCATTACGATGAAATTTTGTAAAACAAACAACGATATTTTATAGAAAATGCTATTCTGATGAAATTCGAGGAACATTTCTAGAAAAATGTAATATGGAAGGAAATTTCAACTAAAATCTACAAAATTTTTTAGAAAAAATGCAGTACATATATACGATGAAATTTCAATTAAAATTAGTATAAATATGAAATTTGGACGAAATTTTCTGCAGATAAGATGCAATTTTATACTCGTATAAAGATGAAATTTCGACAAAAATGTTCTATATGAAAAAAATTTCGGCGAAATTTTGTTGTTAAATACAATTTGTCGAATTTTTCGACGGAATTTTCCATAAATGTTAATTGTTTAGAAAAATTTAATTTCGATGGACATTTTTTTGACGAAATTTTCTAGAAAAACCAATATTGATGAAAAATCGTCAAAGTGAAAAATTTAAAAAAAATTAATTTTGACAATATTTTCAAGGAAATGCATTTTGCGAAATTATCTAAAACAATTTATTTTCAAAAAAAAAACTATTGAAAAATCTATTTTTGTGAAATTTTAAAAATGCTGATGAACTTTCAGGAAAATAGAAATTTTTTAGAAAAAATAAATAAAATTCGACGAATCTTCAGGAAATATTTAATTGGTCCGAACTGTTTTAGATCCATTACGATGCAATTTTGTAAAAAACAACGATATTTTATAGAAAATGCTATTCTGATGAAATTTACTAGAAAAACGCTTCGAACTTCGAAGAACATTTCTAGAAAAATGTAACATAGAAGACAATTTCTACTAAAATGTACGAAATTTTGTAGAAACATACATATTTACGAAAATGCGCTATTTCGACTAAATATCCAGTAAAAATTTTATTTAGATGAAATTTTCCAGAAAATTAAATTTAAACGGGGTTTTTAATGCTGTTTGTTTTAATTTTCTAGAAAAAATGAATTGCTGCGTATTTTATAGAAATATAGAAATGCGACGAAATTTTCCAGAAAAATTAGAATTTGGTGAAATTTTCTATAATGATGATTTTTCTATAAAAATTAGTATAAATATGAAATTTGGACGAAATTTTCAGCAGATAAAGATGCAATTTTATATAAAGATGAAATTTCGACGAATGAAGATGAATTTTCGAATTTCGACGAAATTTTCCATAAAAGGTACATTGTGTGGAAAAATTTAATTTCAATGGAAATTTTTTTGAGAAAAACCAATTTTGATGAAAAATTTTCAAAGTTAAAATTTAGAAAATTTTAATTTTGACAATATTTTCTACGAAATGAATTTTGATGAAATTACCTGAACAATTTATTAAAAAAGTACAGAAAAATCTATTTTATGAAATTTAATAAACCGGGTTTGACGAACTTTAAAACAATTAAAATTTTTACGAATTTTTTTTTTTAGAAAAAAATCAAATTCTTCGGATTTTCAAGAAATATTTATATTATTTATAATAATTATAATGAAATTTTGTAAAAACACATTTAAAAATGCTAATCCGATGAAATTTACTAGAAAAATGTAATTTCAAAGAGCATTTCTACCAAAAAGTAACAGGGAAGAAAATTTCTACTAAAATCTACGAAATATTGTTATTTTTTTGAAATATTTACGAAAATACGCTATATCGAATAAATATTCAGGAAACATTTTATTTACATGAAATTTTCTAGAAAATTCAATTTAAACGGTTTTTCAAATGCTGTCTTAATTTTCTACCAAAAATAATTTTCATCGTAATTTTTAAGAAATATAAAAATACGACGAAATTTTTCAGAAAAATGCGAATTTGATGAAAGTTTCTATGTTGATGAAATTTCTATGAAAATTTGTATAATTATGAAATTTTGACGAAATTTTCTGCAGATATAGATGCAATTTCAATGCAATTTTATATAAAGATGAAATTTCGAAAAAATGTTCTATATAAATAAAATTTCTACGACATTTTATAGTTAAATACAATTTGGCGAATTTTTCAAAAAGCTTACTTCAATGAAATTTTCTAAAAAAAAATATATTTCGATGAAATTTTCAAAAAAAAATATATTTCGATAAAATTTTCTAATAAAATATATTTCGATGCAATTTTCTAGAGACTAGACTTTAATATCTCAAACACGCATTAACTGAAATCGCGATTTTAGGTGCTGTTATAGTTTTTCTACCTATCCTAACCTAACCGAAGATGATTTACAGCACCTCAAATCGGGATTTCAGTTAATGCGTTTTTGTGAAATGAAAGTTTGTATGTCGTACACTTAAGCCAGAGGTTCGGGATGTTGTGCGCCTTTTTATGATCTTTTTAATATGTCATGAGTTCCAGATTTTTCCAGTATTTTCCACTCATATCCTTTGAGATGTGTCAAGTCTGGTAATGTATCGGAACCGTCTTAATTGGCGGATTTTTTAAGAGTAAAAATCATTTGGACTGATTAACACACAAAATTATTTTTTTACATTCACGTATCAACTCACCAAAAAAAATTGCCATTTGTGGTTTTCAAGCTTACCTGAAATTAAAAAGAAAAATATTAATATTAGTACTGAGTACAAAATTTTCGTTATCACAAATGTTATACCATTTTCTTCGAATGCATTTTAAATAAGCAAACAAAAATAATTCAGGCGGAGACGCATAATGATTTTGATTCTGCTTGAAAAACAAAATTCATTAAATTTAAGATAATTTACTTGATTTGAAGGAAATTTTCATTCGCTTAAAGGAAATTGCCTTTATTTTTGAGACCAATTTTTGAAAGAATGCTACTTTTTACATATTATTATAGATATGTGGTTTAATTTCATAGGATGCCCTCAATTGAGAGTATCGTTAATCTTAAAAATCAGAGTATGAGAGAAAGTTGTTCCAGTTTTTTGAATCAGTTTTTGTGAATCGGTTTTAGATGACGATTGTGTTCGGTCGCATGTGGAGAAAAAAAAGAACGTGAAAAGTCTAATAAAGTGTGGTTCAAAGAATGTGTGGAGTGTGAGTTTAAAACTTGGAAAATTGCAAGAAAAAGGGTGTCAAAATATCTATTTTGGGTATTGGGTAAATACGGGTATGAACGATGTATATGTTTTTGTTTCTGTGTTTATTTCTTTGGCTGAAAACAAGCACAAAGAAAAAAGGTAATTTTTACTTCAAATAAAAAGAACGAGTATAAAAACAGACACGAACAAATTAGAAAAACAATGAACATTGAGATCGAATGTATGAAGTACATGTGAACATTTATTTTAATTTGGAAAACCTTGCAGCAGTACTGTGCAACTTAATAAAAAATCTTGAGGATAACAAGTGAAAAACTATAAACAAAACAAGAAAATAATAATTAATACGAAGATAAAGTTACAAAATAGTTTAAAAACGCAACTGTGTTCCTTGATTTTCAAACTCCTTTTTGTACAAGTTGAAATGAGTAAGCCTGGCATACGGGTTATAACTCATAACCTAAATCTATGTAAGTACAAACGCCGAAAGTTTTTTCGTATTGATTACTTAAATTGTATTCATTGCATACAATTTTCTACTTTATCCCAGAGGGGAGTTAAATGTAAAATATTAAAGCTACATCAAGGATAATTAACTTACATACCTCGATATGTAAACTGTATACTTCAGAATATAATAAAACTTTGATCTGTATTTCCAACTTGGGATTCACATGACCAAAATTTAAAATCTAATTTCGATTATTCATCAGCTGAAAAAATGTTCATTAAGAGCTGTCAGTAGTTAAAGAAATTTGAGACTCAATTCCATTTCTTCTAAATTCACCCACTGTGCAAAGTGTAGTCTACCGGACAAATGCCTGTCAGTGTCCAAGGATAAAATTACTTTTAAGAATTCTCAAACGGAATATAACAAAAGGACATAAACGAACTTACTCGTATGAGTAACTATGTCTGTTTGTATTTACTTACTAAGTTTACAAGAGGGCGTCCTGTCACTTTCCAATATTTATTTAAGAATTTATCGTTGCTTTGCTACCACTATCATTCGGGAGATGTGTCAGAGGTATCCTTGGACGAAAGCGTTTCTTTTTAGCTGACCAAATATCCTTAAAAATGTCCTTCTGTGTGGTCCTTTTGTTACTTTAAACATAAATGAGATGCCATTATGTTCATGTTTTTCTTTCAAATGTCTTTGCTCCAAAAATCTCCCTATATCTTGTAAAATGAAATACAAAAGGACATAACTAACAAAAAAATATTGAAAACTACTTAGATATATTTAAGAATCCAAGACCAACTATACCTCTATTGGTTTCATAAATTCTAGTTACTTTCCTTTGCATTTAGACTTACAAAACTTTGGGTACATCAGTATGTTAAGGGGTGGGATGAGGATGTTTTTCTTTTCCATCTCCTGTTTGCTATCCTGTGGGTCTGCTGCTCTAGATACGGTCTTTAAATGGGCATGAGCGAGTGTTATTGACATTTTACAGGTACTGACTCTGTCTCTGCCTCTGTTCTCTATTCTGACTGGCATTTGTGCGTTTATGCAGAAAATTGCTTTTGTCATTTTCTAGATCGAGCCAAGAGTACCGACAAACGAACAGCATTTCATCGCCAATAATTGTTGCGGTGTTGTCCCAAAGTGACCACATTTACTCGTTATTGTTATCCTCAGCTCACACGATGGAAGACGCGTTACAGCATCCCACTCGCATGGTGTGTGGTGTGGTGTGGTACTCATATCTGCCTGCCGTTTGGACAAATTCGGTGTGACCATCGCTGGTGCTGGTTCGTTACGGTGGCGGTGGTGGTTGTTGATGGCCATTGGAAATCAGTGACACATTAAAATTATTTAGCCGAACGTGTTGTCATCATTTTACCCCTCAAAGTGACCGCCAACCACTAAATATTTGTTTAACAGACATTTTTTGCTTAACGAGGGTTGAGTAATAATTATTTCAGAGCGATTCAATTAAATCTTGTACTTCAACTAAAGACATGAAACTTCCTTTAATCAATTACATGTTGTAATCACGTCAAGTATATGTTGTATTTATCATCTCATACAACTATTGACATTTATCCGGAAATTGCTGACAAATGCCATTGGATCAATGCATTTTTAATTGATTTTAAGACATTTTATCAATTAATCTAAGAGCTTTCGGATTTGATTTAAAAAACACATGGGTGATTCCACGTAAACTGACCCCATCACACATACAAAAATAAATCAGATTTTTGGAAAAAAAATACCATAACGGACATTGAATTTTCGAAATTCATGAAGAGTTGATGAAATTTTGGAATAGTTTTTTTTCCTAGCAATGAGTTTTTCATAGGTTATTATAAAATTGTTGGATGCACTAATTTTACTGTTGAACTGACATGAGCTATTTTTCGAAATATTTTTTATTTTCTGAAATTTTTCTTTTGACTACAAGAAAGTACGCATCCTTAAGTGTAGTTTAGTGAAAAATTCGTAACGTTTGGAAAATATTCAGTGCCCGCAAACGGTTTTGTATCTTGGAGTGTTTCGTTTGTCACACCCGATACCGAAAATATACAAAAAGTTAAATTAAATACATTTTATGTAGATATGCATACATCATCTTTTGTGTAAGTTAGGTCAAGGTTATATAGTATAAAGTGAATCAAAATGATTCAGTATCATTGCAATATTTATGGCAGAATTTGTATTCTAATATTCGTCACACCCGTTACCCACAGACCGTAAATAATTTTTATTCGATTTAAATATATTGTATATTTAATAACTTTATGTCAACTATGAAAATAAATAATAGAAAGCAGAAATTTCGGTTTAAATTGAAAAAAATAGATGCTATAGGGACAATCATTAAGAGAAGGATGTGTGCGGCAGATAAGGTCCATAAGGTCATTTTAAATCAGCCCATTCAATGATACAAAGTTTTGTTTGGTTCTGGAATAAAAGCATAAGAATACTTCTCAAATAGAGTTAAAAAATATGAATATTTTTTAGAAAATAGGTGGAAAACTAAAAAGTCAAGAATAATCGACCTAAACATTATTTTGAGAAGATTTCTGCTTATAATATTCTAGCAGGACAAACAGCGTATTTCAACTAATTCTTTGTAGAAAATGAGAAAAGATCATTGTCATAAATATTGATACAAAAGGGAAAGAGTTTTGTATTTGTAAGTTTTTCCTCTAAGTGATAAAGAAAGTCGGCAATATGAATATGATTTAGTGAATAAAACGACTTCGATTTTGTTTTTCGCAGAAAAATACTAGTTGAATAGATGCCTGTTGGCTAATCCTGGACAATATTTCGATCTACTTATTACTCCTCCAGATTGAGACTATGTCTCAGAAAAAAAAACTCTCATTCCCCGGTAACCTGACGGGTAAGTCTAATAAAAAAGAAATAACGACTTACCATTTAGCCACCCTTCATATTATTTTTACATTGACATTATATTGGCGGAAAGTACTTCCATGCAAGCATACAAAGAATTAACAAATAACTACTTACCTACACGCTTACGAATATCCAATATATAAGTAGTAAGTATTGTAATTTTAATAAGGGGTTGAATAACACCTTACAGTGAAAAGATCTATTGAAAAATGTGTTCTCCAGAGCATCAAGAAGTGGAATAGGTTCCCTACCTTCATATGGGGGCTATATCAAAACATAGACCGATGTTCCCCATTTTTACTAGGGACGATTAGATTCAATTTAAGCCAGATCAATTGAGAAATGAGTTCTCCAGGGCGTTAAGAAGTGAAATCGGTGGGGACTTTTATATGGGGGCTGTATTAAAACATAGACCGATGTTCCCCATTTTTGCTAGGGACGATTACGTTCAATGTATAGTGTAAATTCTTAAATTTCAGCCAGATCAATTGAGAAATCTGTTCTCCAGAGCGTTAATAAGTGAAATCGGCGGGGATTTTTATATAAGGGCTATATCAATACATGGACCGATGACCTAATATATGATTCTATACCAAATTTTCGAAAAGATGGCATCATATTTGCGACCTGTGGTGTCCCGTATAAAAAGAACAGAACGCTAAACGTAGTGTATTCTGTTTGCGGGTTAGGCAATCTTTACCGTAATTTAACCTTAGCGCCACCGTTGTTGTTGTGGTAGCAGTATATGTGTTTATTGTCCATCAGTTGTTGTTTTTATTCGCCTTGTATAGTGGGTTCTGCTGTATTTGTAACCAGGCCGAGGAAGATGGCTGCTTCCACTGGTTGGATCAAAAGAGACCTGGGAACAAGTTGAGTAGGTTTGGCAGAGCAGTTGAAAAGGTGTAGTGTGTCATGTGGTGCAGTGTGTCATGTGGTCCCTGGTTACAAGTGGGACAAGTGTTCGACGTGGTGCCATCAATCCTTTCCCAGTCTGAATTGAGGCGGCTACACCAGCCTGATTTTAATTGGGCCAAAAGTACTCTTGTCTGTCGTGGTAATTCCTCTTCCTCTGAGGCCACTGATGGAGGGTGGTCTCCTAGCACTACATTGACTCTGTAATTATTATTCCACTGCGTCTCATTCGGTGACCAGACTGGTGATGCATAGTTAACCACAGACCGACCTATAGCTTTGTAAGAGGTCAACAAGGCTTCTTTATCTGTTCACCAAGCGCTGCCGGCTAGCGACTTGAGGACCTTGTTCCTACTTCTCATTTTATTGCATGCTGCAGCTATGCGCGTTAGACCTGAAGAGGCTATCAAATGTTACACCAAGAACCTTAGGGTAGTTGGTGGTCGGAATTCTAGTGCCGTCTACTATCACATTGAGTTGCTCCTTCACTTGCGCTGTCCATGCAGTAAACAGTGTGGCCGATGATTTGGTGGCGGATATTCTCAGGTTCCTCGCAGCGAAGAAATTGGCAATCTCAGGCAGGTACACATTCAGCCTTCCACATATGTCATCGATCAAAGGGCCCGACGCCAGAATCGTATAGTCATCAGCAAATGATACGATTTCAACGCAGTCAGGTGGGGGTGGAATTGCAGAGAGGTAGAGGTTAAACAGTGCCGGAGATATCACTCCACCTTGGGGAACTCCCTGTTTTACTTCTGAATTCCACATACGACTGGCGCCCACACATGTAATTAACGGTCCAACGTTTTAATCTGTTCGGGAGGGACGTGTTGGCGATGTCCTCAAAAAGCGTGCCGTGGCTGACAGTATCGAAGGCCTTCGATAGGTCTAGCGCCACAAGGACGGTACTGTCACCGGGCTTGTTCAGGTTAAGACCGCGGCTCACATGCGTGGTTATGGCGTGTAAAGCAGTAGTCAAACTATGCTGCTTTCGGAATCCGATGATGATCAGCAATTAGAAAATGTCCAATCAGGCTCGGGAGGATTAACGCCTCAAGCGTCTTCGCTACTGGCGAGAGAAGGGAGATAGGCCTGTACAATTCTCTCTTGCTCGCATCTTTGTACTTGCTTTCAGTAGCGGGACCACTCTGCCAATTTTCCAGACTTCGGCTATTATCACAGTGGTCAAGGACAGATTGAAGACCCTAGTCAGATACTCAACTCCCGGTATGTCCAACTGCTTTAACATCAGCATTGAAATTCCGTCGGGGCCAAGCGTTTTGTATGACTTAGCGCTACGGATGACATCTGCAACTTCTGCAACTGTAAACTGTGGTGGTACTTCTTCAGCTCGGAGAGAATGTATACGACGCATTACTCTGCTTTTCGCTCCGTCACTCACGGCTGCTCTATAAATTGTCGGTTAAAATAACGCGCCCACATCTTCGGGTCAGTCACAGTGGTGGCACCAAATGTGACTGCCGTCCGGTTGTCTTTCCTGCCTGGATTCGAGAGTGACTTAACCGTTGTCCACAATTTACCAATACCGGAACTTAAGTTGCACTGCTTCAGTTGATCTAGCCATTTATTCCACTTATATTCGTCGACTTTCCTACTGATTTCTAGATTCAGTTTCCTGATTCTAGGATCAGCAGGAATAGAACGACGAAATTCATCTCGCTGCATCTGCTGGGAAATTAGTTTGTATCTTGGGTATTCGACCAGCAGGGATAAAGCAAGCGGCTGCTGCGTTGAGGATGCCTCGGAATTTCTTCTCAGCTACCCGAACATCTTAGGGGATGGGTAGTTCGCTGAAGCTGCGGTTGGTGAATTCTCTGAACCCGTTCCAGTCCGCTTTCCTTTGATTTAGGAAAGTACGGTGTTCAGAGATAATGAAATCGGCTGCTCTGTCTATGGGGAGGTGGTCTGATCCCAATGAAATGACGGGCTGTTAGGTGACGTCATTTATCAGACCAGGCGACACGATGGTGATATCTGGTGAGCAGCTGCAATCACCCATAATCCGTGTGGGGGCATCCTCATTCACTGTGCAGAACGTAGAGCCATCTATCTGCTCAGCCAAAGCTATGACTCTATGGCCATTAGCTAGAAGAGAATGCCAAAGCTCGTGCTGGGCATTAAAGTCTCCTAGGACTACGCGGTTATTACCCTGCAGTGACGGAATAATGTCCGGCAAATAACGCGAAGAACTGCTACCAATCGGCGGTGTATATACGTTATACAGTTCTATCTCGGCAGTCCCGGACTTAACTGCTACGTGTTAGCGCCACCGTAACGTTGCCCGCTGGAGCAACTACCCAAAACATGAAAAACGTGATGTATCCCTTAGACATTCACAACACAAATAGCAACAAATTAATTTTATTTTATATTTATTTGCTAATAATTTATTATTATACCCTCACTTTAGTGTGACGAGGGTATATATCATTTGCTACGGAAAAAAAGTGCAACACATCGAAGGAGTGATCTAAGACCCTAAGTATGTTCGGAGGAAATCCGTTTTGGGTCATTTTAAGTCGAATGAGCAATGTCCGTCCGTCTGTCTGTCTGTCTGTCTGCTGGCTGGTGCGCACGATAACTCTCGAAAGGAGTAACCGATTGACTTCAAATTTGGTATGTGGTAATATTTTGATCTATCTCCGGATGAGTTCGAAGATGGGCCATATTGGTCTACTCCTTCTGGTACCTCTCACACAAAGGGTTAAAATTTAGTGAAATATTGATTCTTTAATAACTTATATACTACTTATTCGAATCTTTTGAAATTCTGCACATAATATTAGTATATTAGTCGCTATTAACTCGAGAAAAATGGGTGAAGTTGGCATGCCCCTTTTGGTACCTCCCACACAAATGGACCATTTTGCATCAAAATTTAACTGCTTATAACTTTAATACAAGTGCATAAAAATGCTTGAAATTTTCTACAGTATAATGTTTTTGTAGCGCCTATAGTCCGGTAAAAAATGGGCATTATTGTACAGCCCCTTTTGGTACCTCCCACACAAATGGACCGTTTCGTACCAAAGGTAAACGGCTTGTAACTTTAATACCAGCGCATACAAATACTTGAAATTTTGTACAGTGTAATGCTGTTATGGTGCCTATAGTCCTGTAAAAAGTGGGCGTTTTCACCCCGCCCCTTTTTGTACCTCCCACACAAAATGACCAAATCATACCAAAATTACATAGCTCGTAACTTTAATATACCAGTGCACATAAACGCTTATAGTTCAGCACAATGCAATGTATTTAAGAATGTACTCTTTACCGAAAAATATGTGTATTTGGAAAACCCCTTCTGGTACCTCCCACACAAATTGACAGATTTATTGGTGTAATGTTATATATTACATTACTCACAAAGTGAGGGTATACCTTAGTCGGTTTACCCGACTGAAACTTTCTTACTTGTTTTATTACTTATTAAATATCACTTTTCAAAAGTTTCGCATAAAATTATTCTTTTTTCATTATTTTACTAATTTTGTTTGCAAATGCACGTAAACGTACCGTACAAATAAAATTTCCACAGATTCAGCCGTTCGTTTACGTTTCGTTTCCGTTGGCTAATTCTTTACACTGATGTCCATATGTTAGTTTCAAACAGCTGATTCGTTACACTACGAGGTCGTTACGGTTACGTTTGCCTAACCCTGCCATTAATGTACGGTATTCTGTTTGCGTACACATACACAATCACTAAAAAAAGAATTTGCGTTCTAAGAACGAACCGTGCGTATAGTGTACTGTTTTTTTCCGAACACTGTTCTGAATACTGAATTAATGGGTTGTTAACATTATTTCGGTTACTTAAAATATGAATCTGTTGTTCCATGGCCAATGGTGGATTTATTAGGAAAGTCCAAAACGACGGAGTATCAACAAATTTCAATTAAATTAGAACTCCATGTTCTTACAAAATTTTATAGTTCACAGCGTTAAATTTGGCAATTTTAATAGTGAAATTGTAAATTAATAAACAACAATAACATGATTTATAAAGACAAAGTAATTGCTTAGTGGTTTTAATTGTTTTAACAAAATCAAAAACAGGGATGCCAACTTAGTGCTTTTCGCACTAGATTTAGTGCTTTTCAGACCACTCAATACGCGAAAAGTTGTCGGTTAGAAAAAAACAGCACTAACTGTACGCTTTTCACATTTTTTGTTAGTGCTTTTGACGCTTTTCGTACATTTGTCAGAACAAATCTGGCACATTAAGAAATTAGACTATCTTGCTACACCATATGTATGTACTTCAAGTTTTTCCATCATTCGCCACAATTTGCATCAAATCTTTACGAAATTTGGCATAGAAAAGTTGATGGAGCCAATAATAAACTCTGGAAAATTTTATGAAATTTGTGGCAGGTTTTGATATATTCGTCATATATACTGATATACCAATTTTGGGTCTAAGCGCCATAAATTACCCGTTTCTCATCAGAAATATAAGTACATACAATTTAGTATATAACGGTTCCTCCAACCAGAAATGGATACATCAAATTAAAAAAAAATTGTATAGATTTAGATATAAACTCCTTAACACATATTTCCCAATGTTGAATATAGACGCTTTAAATTTTTCAACTTAGAAAACAACTTTGATACAATTTGACTTTGATATAATTTCTTTTTATTCTGCTCTGATGGGGGCGGATATAATGTTGTGGTCTCTCCCGACAAAAGCAATGTCGTAGTTTAGTGCCTTTTTACGCCTTTTTAATTTTTCATTACGTTTTTGCTTCGGAAAAAGTTGGCATCACTGATCAAAAATTCGTTGTTTAGTTACACCATCATTAAATATTTTGATGCATCTTTAATTTATATTACAACACACGGCATTGACCACTAAAGACTTGCAGACGTCTCTTATATTAGGAAGTATATTCATTTTCCCCTACAACATATTTCATAAATATGTAAATTTCAAATTATCCTCCGCTTCAAATTCTTTCTCTTAAGTTTAACATATGTATTTCCCCGTTCCTAATCGCTAAGTCATTAAGTTCATACCACTCCGAACACATCATTAAAATAATTTCCAATTGAAGCCTATAAATATGCTTTCGGTTTTGTCCACACAACCCCCCCTGCAGAGCTGCTCCCATTCAAAAGTCAAACCGCAGACCACGTACTTATTAGCACAGCATGAGGTCCTTTGCTGTAGCTTATTATGGACCACCAGTTTAAGTCTATTATGCGGTATTGTGTATTAGACGTGAATAGTTTGTCTAACAAATCCACTTAAAACGAGGCAGACATTATTCAAAAAAATAATTCCTTTGCTCAAATGCTGAGGAATATATGATGGGAAAATTTTGTGAAAGAAACTTCTTTTCAGTGTTCGTTGAATACACATAACAATTTTTGGACTTGCCGCCTCAGCATATGCAATGCTCGACGGACAAAGCACACACACACTACCACCAAAATATATGCAACATAAATTTGGCAAAAGGATATTTATTATAATTAAAAAGAAAAGTGTAGAGTTTTTTTTTTGGACTCGTATGTGTTTTTTTTCTACTTCATGTCCGCCAAATTGTAGACCAGCGGGGTTTCGCCTGAACGTCCATGCGGCTCATGTTAATCAAAACGGATTTCCGAGCGCGTGATTGAGCAGAATGTTGCTTAAACATAGAAATCACTTAAGTTTCACAGGATATCCGCTCTATGCAACATGACATAGCGCTTCGTAGGCAAAGAAAAAATGTATCTACACTTCAATTTGAATTGTGTAAAGTCAATTTGGAAATGGTAGAAAAGATTGACATTTTGGAAGGCATATGTTGATAATTGGATAGAATTAGAACAGATATTTTGTGGGTTTTTTTAACTTACAAGAAATTATTTCATGTAGATAATTTAAATCCTATTGATTTACTCTATTTTTATCATTTATGATCCACTTTCTAATCCGAATATATATTTGAAAACTGTTGAAACTAATTTGATACAATTTATATTATTTTCTTCAAAACTTCGCCGAAACATTTCTTGGTAATCAATCAACCAAAAACTATGCCACAAATTTCTTTGTACATTTATTGAACCCCCAAAAGTATACTACAAACACATTATTATTATTCTACTTTAACATAAATGGACTGCCAAAGCAAATAATTCAAACAAGTCTAATAGACAAGCAGCCTCTCTTCTCCTCTTTTGTAAAAATAAAAAGAAAATAAACTAAAAAGTCAACTATCTTTTGAGTTTCTTACATCAGCCGGAGCCAAAAGTTATTGAAGCATACTTAAAGGCAAATAATCAAAAGAAAAGTATCAAATACCCAGACAAGGAAGGCAACATAATTTACAAACGAAGGGCAGGAAGCAAAAAAGGTAAGTATTCGCATACAAAGGAAGTGTTTAGAGGGAAAATATAACTATTTACAAATCGCTAAAACTCTTTAAAGAAACACAAAAACTTACAAAATGTCTCTTCATTTCTCCTATTCACAAAAGTATGAGAAAATGAAACAACATTTGAAAAGCTGTAGCTAATTCTTTTAAATGGGCGGAAACCAAATGCGCACACAAGACAGAAAGTGTAAATATTTTCTAGAGACCATTCACCGCATTCAGTTTTTCACTTTGGCATTTCGCTTTTTTTTTTTATTTTGCTGAGTGCGAAATGTTTCTTTGCTCAGCAAAAAAATAAAGGATAAAAGAATCGGAATGAACAACTATCTAAAATTGAAATCGTGCACAGCACGAAATTCTCTACAAAAGTACAGAGAAATTGAATGCAATGCCTGAATTGAAGTGGGGAAAATATACAAAAAAAAACACAAAATGGCAAAAAAGAATTTCACAAATTCACAGGAAAACACTCGCATTGTCGTTACACAAAAAGTCACGTTCAATTGCAGTAAAAGCTGGTCCATTTTTTTCCTTGTTCTCAATATAAAGGGAGTATGCAAATATTGTTAGATATTTTTGTATAAATGGTATCGATGTGTAAAGAATTCCTTTTAAACGAAAAAAAACGTAAAGAGACAAAAAGAATCCTAAAAGTATACTTTGTTTCATAAAAAATATCAAAGGCTAAAAGTACACTTTGTAAAAAGATACAAATCAAACAAAAATTATATATTTAAGAAACTGAGAAATTGTAATAGAAGTCATCAAATTGCGAATTTAAGAAAATAAAAAATATATTATTTAGGAAACCAAGACATAAATAACCTAAAATATCAAATAAATAAATACACGAAACTTTGACCGCTTTTGTAGTATAAATGCATATTGAGGTTCAAAACTGGAAAAAAGTGATAAAAGTTGTTATTGTTGTTTTATATCCATTGCTTATGTCTCACATTGAATAGGAAAAAATATCAAAAACCGAATCCGATAGGTGGCGCTACATTCGAGATATAGAAATAAAATTAAAAAGTGCGTGACAACTTCGCCGATTATTCCCGAGGTGGTAGGGACGAAAAAAAGCCACGATCATAACGAAGAAAACATAGTCAACTTGAAAAAAACTTGGATAATTTTTTAAAATAACTCTTTTGGAAGAGGTAAGAGAATTTCAAAAAATCACTATTGTGAATGTGGGTAGCACATCGAAAGAGTGACTTCAGGCGTCAACTATATCTGGCAGAAACCCGTTTTGGGTAATTTTATGTTATTTGAGAAATGTCCGTTTGTCTGTCTGTCTGGCTTTGGCGCAAGATAACTCTGAAAAGGAGTAACCGACTGACTTCAAATTTTATATGTGAATTCTTTTTTTTCTATCTCAAGCTAAGTTAAAAGATGGACGATATTACTCCACTGCTGCTAGTACCTCCATCACACAGGGTTACAATTTTGTGAAATTTCGATCCTCTAATAACTTCGCTATAACTGCCCTGCCTGGTCTAGTCAGCTTTATTAAAGGATCTCTCTCTGTTAAGAAATATACTAGTGTAGCTTTCTTAGGTATAGAAGGGGCCTTTAATAACATAAATACAGCCGATAATAATTCGGAATCTAGCAACCCTGGGGGTTGATAGCACTATACGTAGGTTAGGTTAGGTTGAGAAGAGGAGGATTCCGCCTCATGTTCTTGGACATACATAGTACTTAATCGTTTTTTCTGGGTTTACATTTAGGTCTCTTGGTCGAGCACAGTTAAATTCAATTTTTAGAGCCGATTCGGCCCTTCTACAAAGTTGATTAGGATTCTTTCCCGTCAGAAGTATTATAACGTAACAGACTGGTTTAAGTCCTTCATCGGTTAAGATCCTTAGGAGACGATTTATAGTAGTGACCCACAGGAGTGGTGATAATATACCACCCTGTGGTGTTCCCTGTGCTAGTCTGTCTCTTATTTTAATGTCGTGGGACCCGCAATTTATCCATCTATTCCTTAGCATGTGGCTTATACAGTCTCGGAGAGCCCGGTCAACCTGAAACTGGTCTAAGGATTGGATGAGTATGTCGGTCCGTACATTATTGAACGCCCCTTCAATGTCAATACATACCGCAAGTGTATACATCTTTCCATTGAAGGATTCTTCTATATTGTGTACTACCTTGTATAGAGCGGTCTCCACTGATCGCCCTTTAAAATAGGCATGCAAGCAGTATACGTAGGTTCATTTATAATCTTCTGATTAAAACACGAATTTCAGCTTAGGTTCCACTGACCTCCACAGATTTGTCAGCAGAGTTTCCATCTTCTCTGAATCTCTGCTTTCTCTGGAGATGATGAATGTTAAGGTTATTGCCAATGCATATGACATGGAAATAGGTGTTAGAGGGAATTTTCCGAATACTCTTAGAGACCTCCTATAACAATCTTTCATACAATCGAAGATGGGCTTCTGATAATGGTCTTGGTGTTAAACCGACAAAGACGAAACCTTTTTTTTCAGCAGGAGATATTACTAGCAAAATCTTGTTAAGTATATTTCATTACCACTTGCATTACCTAGTAATGACATCTTATTACCATCTGCATAAAACTCAGTCAACAAAAACGACATACTTGCTTGTGCAATTACATTGGTCAACATTTTTATGCGGCACATGGTTTCGCAGCCCATTTGGACTTTTGACCTTTTAGCCTAAAAGGTAGTTTCTTTAAATTAGCTCGAGTTCTCGCGATAAATCGCGATTTGCAAAAATAAAGAGGTTGAGACACATATTATAGCATAACTTGAAAACCATTTATCCGTTTAGCGGTTTCGATGATATTTTACAAGATATTGTTAAAAAGCCTATGATTTGAGAAAATTTTGATAATTTTAAAATAAACGCGTAAGAAAGACGTCGAAAAGTGCACAATTATTATATATTTATTATTTTATCATAAAGTCGTATTAGTCATGAATAAAATGAAACCATTCCGAAGGAAGTCGATGCTTAACTTCAAAAGTTATAGCTAAATCTTAAGTAAAAGAGGAGCGTTTCTTATGGTATTTTCTATGAAGTTTTTGATCGGGACAGTGGCTTCGATACCAGTTAAGGTGAAAATAATTTCGGTGTAGATTTGTTAATTTCGCTACAACTTTTTCTGTAATGCATTTTCTTCAAAATGGGCTCATTTTATTCATGACCGATCAGATCTTATGATAGAATAATATACACAAACTTAAAAATTGAGCAACTATCGATGTATTTATTACACGTTTACATATATACAATTTATTAAAATTTTCTCCAAAAATACGATTTTTTTGTACTATCTTGTAAGGTTTCGCGAAACCGCTGAACGTGTGAAAAAATTTTATTAGAAGAAGTTGAAGGCTACTTAATTTTGGAATCTGTAAATCTTTCCTGAAGTAATACGGATAAATGGTTATCGAGTTATGCTATATTTTGTGTCTCAATCTCTAAATTTTTGCAAGTCTCTATATCTATCCAAATCGGCTACGATACCCTGTGTCGCAGCAAAAATATATTTTTTTGTTGAGATGTGTTATTATTAAGCGATCTTCCTAAGAATCGCGAGGTCTACCTCGTGGTTATGATGCCAAACAAAGAAACCACGAGGTCGCGAGTTGCAGCATACCTCCCGGCAAATGAAAATTGTCGGCATATGACGACAACAATCGGTAATTGCGCTTTTCCAAATTTTACGATCTTCCTACCACTGATGGTGGTGGACAAGCAATAGCAACTCAACTACCTCCACACTCATAAAAGTTCTACTTACGTCCACGCTTACTTTTGAAGAATTGTAAGCGTGGGGTAAGTGTTTATTTTTCTGCTTCTGGTATGCTAGAGTGGAAGCACTCTCCTGCACGTATGGGTTAATATAATTCGAAGGATGGCTAAATTATAAACAGTTACAAATTAATACAGTTAACAAGTTTTGAATTTAGCTGACCAGTCAGGTTATTTCGTAATGGGAAATTTTGCTGGGTATAGTACCAACAGTTGCACCTGTCTCCTTGGGGGGACAAACAGGGCTTTCATAAAATCGCCAGACGGGCTTCCGATAATGGTCTTGGTGTTAACGCCAAGGCCAGGAAGTTACTAGTTCTTTCCAGCACGATATAAAAAGTAACAGCAGTTGCACCTGTCTTCTTGGGGGTAAATTCTCTCCCGTGAAAGCGAAAAATATTGGGTATTTTACTAGACAAGAGGTTGAACTGCAAACACAACATTCGGGAAAGCCAAACAAGGCTGCGGTAGCACTAAGTACATGTATCGTAAAAGATAATACGGAAACGATGGGGTCCGAACCCGCGTATAGTTTATTGTTTGTATACGGCAGAAGTCAGCCCGATAATGCTGAACGCCATTGCCGTCTGGTGGACAGCTCTACATAAATCCACCTTATGTGCTTTAATAAACAAAGTTCAGCGAGAATGACACCAAATGAGGTCCGAAATGTTATACTACATTTAATCCCGCAAAACATTATGCCACTCGTATTGAGAGTAAACTAAGGGAAATGTCAATATGGTCATGCAATTTGTCATTCTAGACACAATGCCATCTTGACATTGTTGATTACACTATGACTGAACCTAATAGATCAGAGTGGAATGGACATATCCCAGAACATAGGGGATTCGTTAACTTCTATACAGACAACGAAGTGGGATTTGGTGTCTTTTTTGGGGAACTTGAGCTATTACTTGCAAAAAGACTGCCTGATCAGTTGTTTATCGGGCAGAAAACTTAGCGATGAAAGAGGTAGCGGAATGGCATTTATGTTCTGACCAAATCGGCCGAAACTCAGCCGCCGAACTTTATTTAGTGAGTCAAAATAATTTATTTCATGCAACCATGAAAATTATGAAAGTGACTACTTAGTAATAGGGACAGAAGTTTTAATGAAGTTCGTTTTTGCATAAAAATTTATCTCGCTATCATTTATTTAAAAAATCCAAAAAATTTAAGGGTTTGAAATTGAAAAATGCATTTTTGGTTTTTACGGAAATTGCAATAGCTCTTGAGCGGCCGAACCAATTGTTATAAAGTCTACGTCGTTTTAAAGAGAACACAACATTCTCTTTCGCAACAAAGACTAATAAATAGATATTTATAGAGCCGATTTTCGACATAACATCGAAACTTCCATAACTTTTCCTAAATTTTGTGTTAATTTTAAGTTTTTTCATCTACGTAATTGTAAATATTTTAAAGCTACATCTTTGCCTGAGAATGACACTCGTGCACCATCGTTTGTGGGAACTTTATCGGCTCAGCCGATCAGTATTTTTTCCTTGCGCCGCCGCCGCCGATAATTTTGGTCGGCTTCATTGCATGATTACAGGTCTCTAAGAACTGATGAATAGACCGGTAAAATGTAGTATGGCTTAAAAATAAATATTCGAAAGACAACATATATGATTGTAAGCTGAAGAAATTCTTACAGTACATCGAATGTAAAGATAAATGACATCCTCATCGAAAGAGTTAAACATTTTTTAATATATTGGAGTCGATCAATAAACAGTTGGATGGATCAAAGGAAATAAGACGACGGTTAGAGTTGGCAAGAGCATACTTCCTCCAATACAAAAATGTTCTTACGAGACACGATGTAAACTTGGACACAAATCTAAGGTTTATAAAATCTCATGTGAGGTCTGTATTGATATACGCTTTGGAGGTATGGAGCATAAAAACGGGAGATATAAAATAAGATATGTAATCCTTTGAAATCTGGACATACCGGCGTATATTAAAAAAACCGTGGACTATTAAAAATACATAGAACTAGGTACAACTTTAAAGGAGAGGAAAACGGCTTACAAATTACTTCAAAATACTACATCCATAAGTATTTCAACTGATTTAAATTGAAGACATATATTATTGATATTGAATTCTGAAGATGATAGAGTGGTGTCTATCGAAACTGCAGTCAATTCTACCAAGCAATTAAAACTCTCTACCAATTTTTGTAGTTGTTTCAATTATTTTTTTGCAATAGACAGAAAGTAACTGAAACATATGGTCTTTAATAAATTCTGACTGGATTACGTCAAAACATCACAAAAGCGAAAATAGACGGAAACCCTGGCAAAGGTAGGGGGGAAATGGCATGAATAGATAACATTCAGATTTGGACTGGATTTCATGACTTCAGTTATATTCTTACACGCAAAGAAAAAATTCGTTTCTGGGAAACGAAATATTAGACAAATACAATTCTCGTTTTGCCTGAACTGAAATTTCGTTTGTTGTGACAGAAACTTATTTCGCGTAAGCAATTGTTTTTTCTGACCAAAAGAATTTCAGTCGTCGTAAACGAGAATTGTAGTTGTCAAATATTTCGATTTTTTTCTTTGCGTGTAGTGCCGCAATATATATAGAGGAGTTTGCGGAAATTCTGAGAAGTTTTAGATTTTTTTTAAATATAATATAAGGGTGGTTAAATTGTAAGGGCCGAGGTTGAATGTGAATCACAACTAAACGTCAAGTTTTTTTCTGCATTTCATTTGACATTTCTCAATTATGCCTCAGCGTCATCGAAAATTTGGACCATCGGATAGAGGAGTGCCGCCGAGTTCGCGGCTGCCATTTGGCCGATATTTTGTTCCATACATAATTGAACCATACCAATATTATCATAATAAAAAGAAATGACAATAATTGCCTAAATAATTTAGTGTTTTATTCAAAATCAACATCGGCCCTTAAATTTTACAACCCTTTATATATAATTATATAAGAGGTGGCGCAAAAGTAACCTTTCGATGTTATGTTAGACGCGATTGGCGGTCAGCAGCTAACAGCTGATGCACCGTCTGGACTTTGTACGGAAACATCTTCAAATCTTGTACCAAAATTCGCTGTAGAGACCGTCGACTGATACCCATTTGCGTGGCACGTCGTCTGGTCGATGTCGACGGCGCTTCCATGACATCCTCGGCTACAGCAGCAATATTCTCTGCAGAACGGCTACTCCGGGGTCTGCCACGCCTGGCAGCATCTCGTGTTGTGCCAGTCTCTTCGAGGCGAGCGGCTAAACGTCGCAGTGTTTCACCAGTAGGCGTTGGACGGCCAGGAAATCTGTGCAAAGTATTTCACATGTGTTTACTACACTAATGTCAAAACAGAACTGACATTAGGGGCCAATCGCAAAGTTTATAGCATTTTCTGATAGGAGGATTACTTTTGCGCCACCTTGTATAATCGTTTGGATGCCAAAACTCGTATGTTGAATAGGCAAATAAAAAAGAAGAAACAACTTCAAAGGCACCAACTCCCTGCTGTGGTTATCGAGACCGGACGTCTCACTTATCGTGTCTGTCATTGATGGCACTGCCTTATTGGACGACACACAGATGGATTGAAGGTCTTGCGATATAATATTTGCAGAAGTGCAGAGGAGATGGAATCAATATAATACCTTCTACGTCAGTGCCACGCTCCCTCTACATAGCTGCCGGCTAGCCTAGGCTCCCATCTTTTGGAGATTTAGGAGGCTTGACAGATGTTAAAATCCGTCAACTTTTGAGATATCTAAAGCATAAACTTGATCAACTGGTGGGGTTAGGAAACATAAGCAGAACAATGAACCGATTAGTCTAACTGAGCCTGTCATACAGACTGTCACTCTTAACATAAACCTATGTTCAGTTTTTGTAGAGCAGCCTTATCGTCCGGAAAATGTGGTATTTATTACTTAAATAAGAATAGTTGATTTGAGTAATTTTTGTTGTGATGAATACTGGTCAAAATAGAATACAAACTGCTGAAACTGTTTCAGATCTTTTGCTTAAAAAAGGTTTTTTTTGCCTAATATATTTGGAAGCGACCTCTATAGGGGAGCTATATCATAACTTGAGGCAATACTGTTTATTTTCAATCCCAAACGATCTGCAACTACGAGTATAAGAAATATTTGTGCTAAAATTGATCAAGCTCTATTTTGCAGTAAGGTGGACAAGTCTAATTCGTCTTAGAATTTTACGACGATCTAGAATATTCGAGTATATAGTGTATATCGGTAGCCACAAGCAATAGCAGCCTAACTGGAAAATCATGATTTTGAGAAAAATCACTTTTTATTTTTCAGTAATAGGCCTTCAATACTATATAGGTCAATAAGTTTTAATTAAGATCTTTTTATATTTAAAATATTGTTAGAGAAATTAGGATTTCACGTTAATGTAGAGTATTGTTAGTAGAATATGATAGCATACATAACTCAAATCTTTATTAAGTCGACATATGCGGTTAATACGTTGGATTTTGTTGTTCAGTGTAATCGAATTATAAAACTATTTGTATTTCAGTGATAAATAACGAAACTGTAACACATTCCAAGACATACATATGCTCTATTTCATTGCCATGAGTTTATTAAAAAACAAATGCTTGAAATAATAAAACTTTGACAGCTCAGCTATAAATGTTCTATCTTTATACTGCAACACAAAGGCCCTCTTCTAAAATGCTCTAATAATAAATATCATTCTCTATATCTGCTCCTCCTCCGGCCATTCTAAAGGTGGTGGAAACAGACACATCAAATACAATACGAAGTTTGTTATTTCCAAGCAGCATTTCAATTAAAAATCCTTTCACCCTAAACAAATAGCATCCTTTAGTCCGCCACCAAGTGCCAACTATTGTTCTGTCTCCCTCTCTCTCTCTCCCTCCCTCACGGTGTATTTATATACTCGCCTTTGTTTGCGAATGGCTCAAGTGTTAGCCAAATAAAAGCGGAAATACATTTAAAATACAATCACAAGTGTTTTTCTATGTTTAAGTGTTCTTTGCCCCCCTCGCTCCCTCTCTAAGAGCACTCACCATCACTGTGTATATATCCTTTCTGAGTTTACTGTTCGACACTTTTCTACACACACAAACTTCAGTAGGACGATTCTTGGCCAACAAAGGCATTTTTCGGGCCAGTCGTTGGCTCAAGTTGTCAAGAAAATTTGTTATGCTCAATTTATTGTCTAAATAATGTTTTATTTATTCATATGTACTCCACAAATATAAATTTAAGTTGGCAATTGTTGGTTTATTAAATGCAACAAAAGCTAAAACAGTATCATATGGTGGTGTAGTAAATAAATGCCAAAATTGCTTTCAATGAGAACTTAATGTTTACACGATTAACTTGCTTTATTAAGTATGGCGAGAGGAAACTGAAGCGTAGTCTATGATATGAATTTTCCTATGTGCGCCTGAATGTAGGCTATAGTTATGTAGCTCATATATTTGACATACAACACTAGAATAATGTGAAATTTTATTGATTCGATTTGAAACTAATCCAAGACATTGAAATATTAAGGGCCTTTTTCATAAAAATTTATTGACATTTTAATGTGGAAAATCAGTTCAACAAACCTTCCATAACTTTTTATGAATAATGCCCTAAAAATATAGATTAAAACTTTTTATTTTGAAAATTAATTATTGGTTTGTCGTACCAATTTAACAAATTTGCCGAACTCTCTTTAAATTCTTCTTCACAAAATTATGCTTTAGTAAATCCAATTATGCATATTTCCTCATTAATTTTGTCTTCTAATCGGCGCAATTTGAAAGCCCCCCCCCACACGTCGTGAAATGGAATTTAGTTATGTTTTTGACATTCATTAAATTTATCCAATACACAAGACTATAAACTCATCCCTTCCACCCCCCATGCTTGTGTTTATGTTAACATTTATTTTACATTCATTCTGCAATGTTTTCATTTCAGTAATTCAGTATTCATCGCTTCCCGCCCTTGATTCAATAATGTGGCGGGGCTTTGTCGGTTGGCTGACTCATGATAATGACATGAAAAACAACATTTGGTGTGTCTGTCTCTCTGTCTGTCTGTTTGAAGTGTTTTAAGGACCAACACCTCAAATGAAAAGATTCTCTCATCTCATTTAAATAATCTCATGTCAGAGTTGAAAAAGGAGCTAAGGAGCATATTATCCTAACAAGTTTAGCAATAGACTTTAATATTAACAACGACACATTACTCAGAGTGTGAAGTGATGAGTAAAGTCATGAAACTGATTCAAATACACACAGAGAACAGTATTTTGAAATCAGAGGATAGAGGGATACTTGTGGCGCCAATCAAGCGAAAATTAATAATGAGAACCAAAACAACAATGGCATATAAAAAATAATGTGAATCAGAATAATGAAACATTTTTAATGGATAAATTGGATAGAATAGTTTATGCTTGAACCTGAAACTACTACGAAAAACAGGAAGTTTTCAACATTTGGAAAGTGTTTGACAATGACAATTTCTAGGATAACTATAATAGTATATCGAAAACATTATCAAGTAGTTTCCCTTAAAATATGTTATATTTTTTTTAAATTATAAGGTTCCACGTGGTGACAACCGTCAGCATATATTCCTGTCGGAAAATTGTAGGAGCCCGTTGGGGTATCTCCCCGTGAATCGTCCAGTAGACCGAACTACTGCTTAAAACTGTGGCCTTCGGTAGGTCAGTGGTTAGTGCATTAGACTTGGACCCCGAAGGAGCTGGGTTCAATTCCCAATTTCCCAGCCAGGGCACTGGCAAAATTTAACATTAACATTTCATGTTTTCATCATAATTCGAGTTTCTGCAGCTAAAAATAACTCACCGGTTGCACTACCACTACAACAACATCTGATCACCCAAGTCAACAGGGAAGCTACAACTAGACATAACACCATGACGACTATTAACAGAAATGCAGCGCTTCTAGTGGAGAATAGAAACAGTAATACTCAAATAACATCCATTCCCTGAAATTAACAGACGAATGTTAATTAACAACCGGACAACAGTGAGTAGATGAAACAACATAAGGTTCCCGCGATAATCGGATATATGCCGGAACGAAGTCTGTAATAGAATTAGACTTAAGGATTATCAAATCAGCGTCTCCAAGCTGCTACAACAACTGCTTAAAAATTAATAGCAGTATGGTCAATATGGCATTGTGGTGGATAGCGACTGATTAGCGATCCTTCACACGTCAACTTATGAAGTTACTGCTTGGAGCTTTCTGGACTACGCGTCTATAACTCCTACTTCGTCTACTGTCGATTGAAATTTTGAAATTGTGGCTAAAGTAGATGCCGCTAGAGCGACATTATGATTAAATGTCACACTGCAGTGTAATGGTAACCGACAGAGTTTTAAACCTTCGAGAAGAACTTTACCACTAAGATATCTGCCAGAGGGGAATGGGCTGCCAGAATACGTGGAAAAAGAAAGTATCTCCACTTCTATACAGGTGGTTCGAAGCTTGATGGGAATGTTGGCTTCGGTTTATACTGCAAAGAACTTATTCTTGGCATAGCTCACAGACTACCCGATAATTGTAATCAAGCTGCAATAATGGAAATAAGGGACGTTTTTAAAGGGGCTGGACAGCCGTGCAGTCATTAGATCTCTAGAGGCTACATCCCTAAATTAAGAAACAGTCTTCGACAGCCGTAGATCTCTTAACGACGCTATAATATGACGCTTAAAATTACTGCTTGTTTTCTTTATGTGATCGCTCGAAACATGCCACAGTGAGGGCGAAGCTAGAAGCGACAATACAAGTTGTAGCGTCAACTCTGCCGTTAGACCTATGCAAGGGACAGTCCGTTTGTTCAATGAGAGATGGACAGAAAAAGACACCTATACAAATATAAATCTGAACACAATATGACATGAGAAGGTAAAAATATCTCCACGCTCTGGGGAGAAATAAACTTTCTACGTTAGTGACAAGTCATGAGGATTGGAATGCTGTCCAATGACTTCTGCAGAAGCTGTGGAGATGAGGAAGATGTAGGTAACATTGAGCGCATGCTTCGTTTATGTTTCGCATTGATTAAACGACCTCTGTATATACTGGGGTCGGCCTTTCTAGGAAGTGTGGCAGGTCTGGGCGGTATCGGTACTCGTATTATTGATCTACACGAAGAAGATGCTGACTCCGGCTGCAACCATACAAGGTGTTTATCTTGATACTGGATATTTTCCATTGGATGATATCTTGAGGACACATAAGAACATGCAGAACAGCTTTTCTGGATTTTAGTCAGCAATGCATGCCCAACTTTCACTGGGGATCGGCAATATATCTGCGGGATATTATGTTCCAACTACTAAGTTCAGCTGATTGGGAAATATCACTGTTGTGATGACGTTTGGATTGATTTGGAGAAATTGCTAGATGTAGCATGCCATCACATGACTACATCAGGGGAATATACTACTTAGTAGACTGCCAATTGGATTATCTATAGGATCAGTTTGGTTATCTTAATATTTTAGTAGATGACCAGTTAGCTTCGAAGAGGACCAGTTGGTTTATCCGCTCCTTAGTAGACGGCTAGTTGGGTTACCTTCATCTCACTAGAGTACCTGTTTATCTACTCCTTAGTTGACAGAAAGTTTGTTTATTTACTACATGTAGTAGGCGGCCAGTTGGGTTATCTACTTCTTAGTAGGGTACCAGTTTTGTTATCTAACCCCTAGAAGTGTACCAGTTGGCTTATCTACTTCTTAGTACATGACCAGTTGGTTTATCTAATCCTTAGTAGAAGACCCCATGGGTTATCTAATCATTAGTAGAGGATCAGTTGAGTTATCTAATCCATAGTAGAGTATTTTACTTCTTAGTAGATGACTAGTGGGGTTATCTAATCCTTAGTAGAAAAAAAGTTGGGTTATCTAATTCTTATTAGAGGAACAGTTGGGTTATACCTATCTTAGTAGAGGACAAGTTGGCTTATCTAATCCTTAGAAGAGGACCAGTTGGGTTATCAACTCATTAGTAGATTTCCAGTTGGACTAGTTGTGTTTTCTACTTCTTAGATGACCAGTTGGATTATCTAATCCTTAGTAGATGACCAGATGGGTTATCTAATCCATAGTAGAAGATCAGTGGGGTCTTTTAATCTTAGTACTGGATCCTTAGAAGGCGGCCAGTTTTGTTATCTACTTCTTAGTAGGGTACCAGTTTTGTTATCTAACCCCTAGAAGGGTACCAGTTGGGTTATCTACTTCTTAGTACATGATCAGTTGGTTTATCTAATACTTAGTAGAATACCCCATGCGTTATCTCATCATTGGGTTATCTAATCCATTGTAGAGTATTTTACTTCTTAGTAGATGACTAGTGGGGTTATCTAATCCTTAGTAGAAAAAAAGTTGGGTTATCTAATTCTTATTAGAGGAACAGTTGGGTTATACATATCTTAGTAGAGGACAAGTTGGCTTATCTAATCCTGAGAAGAGGATCAGTTGGGTTATCAACTCATTAGTAGATTTCAAGTTGGACTAGTTGGGTTTTCTACTTCTTAGATGACCAGTTGGATTATCTAATCCTTAGTAGATGACCAGATGGGTTATCTAATCCATAGTAGAATATCAGTTGGGTATTTTAATCTTAGTACTGGATCCTTAGAAGAGGACCAGTTGGGTTATCAACTCATTAGTAGATTACCAGTTGGACTAGTTGGGTTTTCTACTTCTCAGATGACCAGCTGGATTATCTAATTTTAGTAGATGACCAGATGGGTTATCTAATCCATAGTAGAGGATCAGTTGGGACTTTTAATCTTAGTACTGGACCAGTTAGAAATACTTAATAGATGACCAGTTGGCTTTTCTAATCCTTGGTATAGAATCTGTTGGGTTATCCGCTCCTTAGTAGACGTCCAGTTGGTTTATTTACTTCATATTAGGCGGTCAGCTGGGTTATCTACTTTTTGGTAGATTATAAGTTTGCCTTTAGTAGAGTAGCAGTTGGTTTATCTTATACTTAGTCTAGATCCAGTTGTGTTATAAATCTTAGTAGATGATTAGTTGGGTTATATAATATTTAGTAAAAGACCACTTAGCTTATTTAACCCTTAGTAGTGGAGCAGTTGTTTTATCCACTTCTTATTAATTGATAATATATGTTATCTACATCTTAGTAGAGTACCAGTTGATTTATCTACGCCTTAGTAAGCGAGCTGGTGGTTTATTTGATTCGTAGAAGGCTGCTAGTTGGGTTATCTACTTCTAAGTGGAGTACAAATTGGTTTATCTAACCCTTATTAGAGTACCAGTTGGGTTATCTACTTCTTAGTAGGTGACCAGCTGGATTATCCAATCCTTAGTAGATAAACAGATGGGTTATCTAATAATTAGTAGATGGTCATTAGGGTTATTTTATCTTAGTAGAGTACCAGTTGGATTATCTTCTTCTTAGTAGATGACCATTTGGGTTATCTAATCCTTTGTAGAGAACCAATTTGATTATTTTATGTTAGTAGAGGACCTGTTAGGTAATTTACTTCTTAATAGACGACCTATTGGGACCAGTTTTCGAACTTGGTAAACTGAAATAAAGATTTAAAAGTATAACATAGCCTAAGACTCACGGTGGCATTTGAGAAATGGAGTTACTAGAACTTTCGGTATGTTCAATCTGATAACCAAAAGCAAAATTTCGATGCCAACTAATGTTTTCAAATTTTCTCATTGCCCACAAAAAAAATCATCACGTGCCAAATGCTATTTTCTCATTTCAGTTTTCCGCATGAATGAATTCATGAAATTTGCTTTTGTATTTTCACTTTGCCCAGAACGGTTTTCATAGTGATTTTCAGTTTGGTTTAGAAGAGGAAAGAATGCTTATTTGGACTGGGTTGTTGGCAGGAATATCTCTTTAGCTTTTAAGTGAGTGTTCATTATTGTATCTGTGATTAAAATGTCCGGTATTTTCTCGCAACAAGCGGTTAGTGACGTGTTGAATACTAACTAATTTTCTGCATTGTTGGGATTTTATTTTATTAGAAAAAGATTTGTTTTTTTTTTGAAAGCATTTACAATGTCCCCAGAACCAGGCCACAAATTTGTTTTTTGAAAGCATTCGCAATGTCCCCAGAATCATATTATTGTGTGCCTAAATGTATACTCTAAAATTTCCTCTCAACTAATATTGAACTTCTCGTTTGCCCCACGTACGTGAGAGTGTAAATATATCTTCTTCACATTGCTATTTGTTTTATTACACGCTTTGTTGAAGTTCCACTTCAATTTGCGTGATAATTTGATACCAACGACCTATTGTTATTCGGTATATTTATTGTGTTTTCCTACATACTATAGAAATGATATTAAAACCCATATCCTATATCCTGTATTTTGTTGTAGTTTATCTGGCTGTGATTGTATTGTATTTCGGTGTTGAGTGTGTAGGAAGTCAATGAGGAAATGGGTGAGTGTTAACGTGTTGACAATTTGACATTTAGTCAAGATTAGTTGTTGCCTAAATTATATTAGTTAAGAGACGAGATTATGGGGATGAAAATGCCTATGTTTGAATGTCCTTTCTGTATGAATGAGTGAGCTTTTAAGAAACCTAATCATTATGCCATTGGTATTTCAATGCCGTACTATCTTATACACAATTCGTTCTTAATAATAAAATATTTTAGTCACGTACTCTGGGGCCCAGAAATAGGCAATAGTTTAACTCCCAATTCAATTCATAAAATTATACTAATTTATTTGAGATATTTGCACGGAGAAAAAACATTAATTAAGATATATTTGAGGGCTAAGGAGTAGATAACCCAACAGGCCGTCAACTAAGAAATATATAATCCAACCGTCTGCCTACAAACTAGAACATAACCCAACTGTTCATCTAATATAGAATAGATAACCAAACTGGTCGTCTACCATGGAGTAGATGCCGATAGATAACCCAACTGGTCCTCTACTATGGAGTAGATAACCGAACTGATCATCTACTAAGGACTACATAACCTAGTGGACCGCATACTATGGAGTAAATGGCCCAGTTAGAAGTTTACTAAGCAATACATAAACCAAATGGTGATTTGATTAAGTGATAGATAAACAAACTGGTCGTCTGATACGTAGTAGGTAATAGAACTGGTCCTCTACAAAGGAGTAAAAACCCAACTTATTGTCTACTAATCAGTACATAACCCAAATGGTCTCATACTAAGTATTAGATAACCCAAATGGCCTCATACTAAGCAATAGATAACCCAAGTGATCGCCTACTATGGAGTAGATAACTTACTGATAATCTAAGGGGCAGATAGACCGACTAGTCTTCTTCCAAAGAGTAGACAACCCAGGTTAAGTATGATTCTAGGTAGGGTAGCACACATCCTTGTCTAATTTGGGACGATACCAATCTACAGGAGATCCAAAAGCGTCCAATGCATCCCGAAAATGTTATTGGTGTGACTTCTGGGCTGGCGGCATCCTCGTTCCACATTTCTTTGAGAACATCGGCATCAACTGGTCGATGGTTAGCAATTTATTTTAGCCTGAATTGGATGATATGGATACCAACGACATGTGATTCCAACAGGACAGCGCTACATGCCACACAGTTAACCCCCACATTGAACATTCAGCAGCAGCGATTAAAGAGCGCCGTCATCTTAAGTGGAGGAGTTGGACATTCTCTAATGGGGGTTTTCTTAAGTCGCAGGTCTTTACCAATAAACCACAGACAGCATCGGCAGGCAAGGCCAACATAACCTATTGCGTCGATCAAATTTAGCATAATTTCGTATGCGCGGTTGACACTGTCAGGATGTTCTATTTTTTATATAATAGCATCGATTGGCCTTTCAAACGAAACGAATAAAGTTCTATGATATCTCGCACGCATTTCGAGCAGTTTAAATTTAATGATAGGACGCGCCTAATGAAAGACCTTATATAAATTATCATCTATCATCTATCATCTATCATCTATCATCTATCATCTATCATCTATCATCTATCATCTATCATCTATCATCTATCATCTATCATCTATCATCTATCATCTATCATCTATCATCTATCATCTATCATCTATCATCTATCATCTATCATCTATCATCTATCATCTATCATCTATCATCTATCATCTATCATCTATCATCTATCATCTATCATCTATCATCTATCATCTATCATCTATCATCTATCATCTATCATCTATCATCTATCATCTATCATCTATCATCTATCATCTATCATCTATCATCTATCATCTATCATCTATCATCTATCATCTATCATCTATCATCTATCATCTATCATCTATCATCTATCATCTATCATCTATCATCTATCATCTATCATCTATCATCTATCATCTATCATCTATCATCTATCATCTATCATCTATCATCTATCATCTATCATCTATCATCTATCATCTATCATCTATCATCTATCATCTATCATCTATCATCTATCATCTATCATCTATCATCTATCATCTATCATCTATCATCTATCATCTATCATCTATCATCTATCATCTATCATCTATCATCTATCATCTATCATCTATCATCTATCATCTATCATCTATCATCTATCATCTATCATCTATCATCTATCATCTATCATCTATCATCTATCATCTATCATCTATCATCTATCATCTATCATCTATCATCTATCATCTATCATCTATCATCTATCATCTATCATCTATCATCTATCATCTATCATCTATCATCTATCATCTATCATCTATCATCTATCATCTATCATCTATCATCTATCATCTATCATCTATCATCTATCATCTATCATCTATCATCTATCATCTATCATCTATCATCTATCATCTATCATCTATCATCTATCATCTATCATCTATCATCTATCATCTATCATCTATCATCTATCATCTATCATCTATCATCTATCATCTATCATCTATCATCTATCATCTATCATCTATCATCTATCATCTATCATCTATCATCTATCATCTATCATCTATCATCTATCATCTATCATCTATCATCTATCATCTATCATCTATCATCTATCATCTATCATCTATCATCTATCATCTATCATCTATCATCTATCATCTATCATCTATCATCTATCATCTATCATCTATCATCTATCATCTATCATCTATCATCTATCATCTATCATCTATCATCTATCATCTATCATCTATCATCTATCATCTATCATCTATCATCTATCATCTATCATCTATCATCTATCATCTATCATCTATCATCTATCATCTATCATCTATCATCTATCATCTATCATCTATCATCTATCATCTATCATCTATCATCTATCATCTATCATCTATCATCTATCATCTATCATCTATCATCTATCATCTATCATCTATCATCTATCATCTATCATCTATCATCTATCATCTATCATCTATCATCTATCATCTATCATCTATCATCTATCATCTATCATCTATCATCTATCATCTATCATCTATCATCTATCATCTATCATCTATCATCTATCATCTATCATCTATCATCTATCATCTATCATCTATCATCTATCATCTATCATCTATCATCTATCATCTATCATCTATCATCTATCATCTATCATCTATCATCTATCATCTATCATCTATCATCTATCATCTATCATCTATCATCTATCATCTATCATCTATCATCTATCATCTATCATCTATCATCTATCATCTATCATCTATCATCTATCATCTATCATCTATCATCTATCATCTATCATCTATCATCTATCATCTATCATCTATCATCTATCATCTATCATCTATCATCTATCATCTATCATCTATCATCTATCATCTATCATCTATCATCTATCATCTATCATCTATCATCTATCATCTATCATCTATCATCTATCATCTATCATCTATCATCTATCATCTATCATCTATCATCTATCATCTATCATCTATCATCTATCATCTATCATCTATCATCTATCATCTATCATCTATCATCTATCATCTATCATCTATCATCTATCATCTATCATCTATCATCTATCATCTATCATCTATCATCTATCATCTATCATCTATCATCTATCATCTATCATCTATCATCTATCATCTATCATCTATCATCTATCATCTATCATCTATCATCTATCATCTATCATCTATCATCTATCATCTATCATCTATCATCTATCATCTATCATCTATCATCTATCATCTATCATCTATCATCTATCATCTATCATCTATCATCTATCATCTATCATCTATCATCTATCATCTATCATCTATCATCTATCATCTATCATCTATCATCTATCATCTATCATCTATCATCTATCATCTATCATCTATCATCTATCATCTATCATCTATCATCTATCATCTATCATCTATCATCTATCATCTATCATCTATCATCTATCATCTATCATCTATCATCTATCATCTATCATCTATCATCTATCATCTATCATCTATCATCTATCATCTATCATCTATCATCTATCATCTATCATCTATCATCTATCATCTATCATCTATCATCTATCATCTATCATCTATCATCTATCATCTATCATCTATCATCTATCATCTATCATCTATCATCTATCATCTATCATCTATCATCTATCATCTATCATCTATCATCTATCATCTATCATCTATCATCTATCATCTATCATCTATCATCTATCATCTATCATCTATCATCTATCATCTATCATCTATCATCTATCATCTATCATCTATCATCTATCATCTATCATCTATCATCTATCATCTATCATCTATCATCTATCATCTATCATCTATCATCTATCATCTATCATCTATCATCTATCATCTATCATCTATCATCTATCATCTATCATCTATCATCTATCATCTATCATCTATCATCTATCATCTATCATCTATCATCTATCATCTATCATCTATCATCTATCATCTATCATCTATCATCTATCATCTATCATCTATCATCTATCATCTATCATCTATCATCTATCATCTATCATCTATCATCTATCATCTATCATCTATCATCTATCATCTATCATCTATCATCTATCATCTATCATCTATCATCTATCATCTATCATCTATCATCTATCATCTATCATCTATCATCTATCATCTATCATCTATCATCTATCATCTATCATCTATCATCTATCATCTATCATCTATCATCTATCATCTATCATCTATCATCTATCATCTATCATCTATCATCTATCATCTATCATCTATCATCTATCATCTATCATCTATCATCTATCATCTATCATCTATCATCTATCATCTATCATCTATCATCTATCATCTATCATCTATCATCTATCATCTATCATCTATCATCTATCATCTATCATCTATCATCTATCATCTATCATCTATCATCTATCATCTATCATCTATCATCTATCATCTATCATCTATCATCTATCATCTATCATCTATCATCTATCATCTATCATCTATCATCTATCATCTATCATCTATCATCTATCATCTATCATCTATCATCTATCATCTATCATCTATCATCTATCATCTATCATCTATCATCTATCATCTATCATCTATCATCTATCATCTATCATCTATCATCTATCATCTATCATCTATCATCTATCATCTATCATCTATCATCTATCATCTATCATCTATCATCTATCATCTATCATCTATCATCTATCATCTATCATCTATCATCTATCATCTATCATCTATCATCTATCATCTATCATCTATCATCTATCATCTATCATCTATCATCTATCATCTATCATCTATCATCTATCATCTATCATCTATCATCTATCATCTATCATCTATCATCTATCATCTATCATCTATCATCTATCATCTATCATCTATCATCTATCATCTATCATCTATCATCTATCATCTATCATCTATCATCTATCATCTATCATCTATCATCTATCATCTATCATCTATCATCTATCATCTATCATCTATCATCTATCATCTATCATCTATCATCTATCATCTATCATCTATCATCTATCATCTATCATCTATCATCTATCATCTATCATCTATCATCTATCATCTATCATCTATCATCTATCATCTATCATCTATCATCTATCATCTATCATCTATCATCTATCATCTATCATCTATCATCTATCATCTATCATCTATCATCTATCATCTATCATCTATCATCTATCATCTATCATCTATCATCTATCATCTATCATCTATCATCTATCATCTATCATCTATCATCTATCATCTATCATCTATCATCTATCATCTATCATCTATCATCTATCATCTATCATCTATCATCTATCATCTATCATCTATCATCTATCATCTATCATCTATCATCTATCATCTATCATCTATCATCTATCATCTATCATCTATCATCTATCATCTATCATCTATCATCTATCATCTATCATCTATCATCTATCATCTATCATCTATCATCTATCATCTATCATCTATCATCTATCATCTATCATCTATCATCTATCATCTATCATCTATCATCTATCATCTATCATCTATCATCTATCATCTATCATCTATCATCTATCATCTATCATCTATCATCTATCATCTATCATCTATCATCTATCATCTATCATCTATCATCTATCATCTATCATCTATCATCTATCATCTATCATCTATCATCTATCATCTATCATCTATCATCTATCATCTATCATCTATCATCTATCATCTATCATCTATCATCTATCATCTATCATCTATCATCTATCATCTATCATCTATCATCTATCATCTATCATCTATCATCTATCATCTATCATCTATCATCTATCATCTATCATCTATCATCTATCATCTATCATCTATCATCTATCATCTATCATCTATCATCTATCATCTATCATCTATCATCTATCATCTATCATCTATCATCTATCATCTATCATCTATCATCTATCATCTATCATCTATCATCTATCATCTATCATCTATCATCTATCATCTATCATCTATCATCTATCATCTATCATCTGTCATCTGTCATCTATCATCTATCATCCATCATCTATCATCTATCATCTATCATCTATCATCTATCATCCATCATCTATCATCTATCATCTATCATCTATCATCTATCATCTATCATCTATCATCTATCATCTATCATCTATCATCTATCATCTATCATCTATCATCTATCATCTATCATCTATCATCTATCATCTATCATCTATCATCTATCATCTATCATCTATCATCTATCATCTATCATCTATCATCTATCATCTATCATCTATCATCTATCATCTATCATCTATCATCTATCATCTATCATCTATCATCTATCATCTATCATCTATCATCTATCATCTATCATCTATCATCTATCATCTATCATCTATCATCTATCATCTATCATCTATCATCTATCATCTATCATCTATCATCTATCATCTATCATCTATCATCTATCATCTATCATCTATCATCTATCATCTATCATCTATCATCTATCATCTATCATCTATCATCTATCATCTATCATCTATCATCTATCATCTATCATCTATCATCTATCATCTATCATCTATCATCTATCATCTATCATCTATCATCTATCATCTATCATCTATCATCTATCATCTATCATCTATCATCTATCATCTATCATCTATCATCTATCATCTATCATCTATCATCTATCATCTATCATCTATCATCTATCATCTATCATCTGTGCTCTAACGTTTCTCTAATATTTAATCGAAGGCTATTTGGCAATTATATTTCTAGAATTTTTTCGTACAAATATTTTTTCTTAAACCAAATAGCCCACTTTACTGGGTTAATTAGATGTTTCTATCACAAATAATAGTCTAAATACTGAGGGCCTTATTCATAAAAAGTTAAAGTAGGTTTGAGGAACGCTCTAGCAGTGTTAAAGCGTTCTTCAAACCTTCATTAAATTTTTATGAATAAGGACGTAAAACTTTCAACCTTGAAAAGTATAATTTTAGCAAAAAGTATATTTTTAGCAAAAAATCGAGACTATGTATTTTAACTCAAGCATTGAAAAATAAAATGTTTGTTTCTAAATTTATATTAAAACCAATATTTTTACCAAAATTACAATTATTAACATGGTCGAAAAGACCAATTCGTTGTGTCGTTTTTGAGACATAAAGTGAATCTCTGTCAAAACAAAATGACAATGCAATTTTCTACAACAAATAATAAATCATCTCCAACTGCTCTAGAAAAATTGCTTTGATGGTTTTAATATTTTAGCAAAGTACACAGTAGACAAAGCAAACTGACACTATGTCATAAATTCGAGGGAAAGAGTTCCAAAAAAATATTGTCTACTTTTCGGTTGTCAACAGTAACTAAATCATAGCATATTTCTAAGCTGCAACAAAATTCTATACCGAGCATCCCCAAAAATGTGCTATAACTTTAAGGAAATGTATAGCACCAAGCTTTTCAACAAACCATATTTAAACGTTCAACTTAAAAAATACAATACATACAAGCGAAGTGCCTAAGCGAAAGGATGAGAGATAAGAGAAGATGTTGTGGAAAATACACTCAGAAAAATAGTACATATATTAATTTAAAGGGAAATATTATTTATGAGTTTAGGTTGTTTAAATGACATTTTATTTTGACATACCTTAGTGCTGTACTTTTATTATTAAGTATTGGATGTGTTTTGTTGTATTATTTTCCTCAGTGTCCTTTGTTGGAAAAAATTGCAATAATGCAACTCTATAATTCTTTGCACAAGAGCCAGCAGCAAGAACTGCGCAAATGCAATCTGACACAGTGCAGAATGCCAACAAATGCAATAACGAAGAGTAGGAGAATACGTCGAGGGAAGACATAAATGCGGATTAAATAGAACAGAAAAAACGCCGAGGAGAAGGGCAAATCCTCACACAGAACAGACGACACCACAGAGAGAAGAGAATATTTGCAAATTGTGTAAAAGGCATGAGAAAGTTATAACAATACAACCAAATAACATCCTGGAAATATGCTAAACATAAATAATACACAGAGGCTGTACTCACTCAATTGTATGTATTCATCATCATCATCGTCCTTGTCGTTCCGTAGACATGTCGTTCTGTCCTGTTTTATTTTCATTTTTCTGTTCATGCATTTAAATAAACATTTTTATTTAGATTATGGCCGGTGCAAGAGGAGTCTAGTGAGGAAGAAGGCTACTTCACAGAGAGGATGATGAGAGAAGATGAGCCACAAAAAAGGTGCATAATCCTCCCACTCTTACTGGAGTGTGTATCCTTGCAGAAAATTCCAAACAATGTATGCATGGCATTGTTATGATAAAAATAAGGAAGTATTTCTTCCATTCGGAGGGATTTTGAGGATATGTACGTTTGTAGTCAGTCAGTCTTCAATTCTTTGTTCATTTTTTCTGGAGCACATATTCTTCTTCTTCTTTAAATCTTTTGATGTTTTCGGTTATCTGAGGTTTTGGGCCCCCACTGCCAACCCACCGATCCAAATATGTGTGTACTGTACATATACTATGCAAATTCCTTGGAAGACTGAAACTGAAACCCCAAAAAATCGCATAAAAGAATCAAACCCTAGTGTTAAGTGAAATGGAAAATCCACAGAAAGCGATATTGAGGAAATAATTCGTTGCAAAAAGCGGTTGTTCTGAGAAAATTCAAACAACAACATATTTTTTTTGGTATTTGGGATTTCGTATGAATCATTGTACTGACAAAGACGTAAGTCGCATGAAAATGAACATGCTTAACAAAGATTATTTAAAGAATTAAAAACTAGATATCACGAAATTTAACGACTTGAACGGCATTAAGTTCGACTAGTCAGAATCTTATATACATTATACTCCATTGATCGTATTTCACAGTATAATAATGAAAATTAAATAATATATTCATATAATGAAGAATCTTTGTGCGGAAGGGGATATTTTTTTAAAAAAGTAGAATTTTTCTTAAAAATTCATATAAGCACATTAGTAGAAGAGGTATTAGAGAATTTAATTTTGGGACCGCTATGGCAACCCTTTATATCGGTGGCCAATATTCTCTATGTTTACAAATTCACTGAGATCGTTTACTTATGAGTGCTCCAAAAAAAACTAAACTATTACCACCATATAATTTTGGGACCGTCCTCGTAATTACCGACAATTCCTAAAATAATTTCGAAAATCACCAAAAATTGAAGATTTTGAGTTTTCCCCTACTACAGGGTAGCCCAAAATAACCGAAGGCGTTTAAGTTCATTATAACTATTTATTTAAGACATAATTATTAATTTTTTTAAATACAGTATAATAAGGAAGTATATTTTTTTCACTGTATATATACAGGGTGACCCAATATTACCGAAAGAGGTTTGAATTCCTTATAACCTTTTCAATATAACTTGCTTATTTCTTGTCAGTATTTTGTAAAAAAAAAGTCTTGGGGAATTTAAAATGAAACAGTTCACAATTGAACAAAGTGACAAAAAAAATAAAAATTTATTAATATACTCGAACTGTAATTAAAAAAAGTAATAATTATGTCTTAATTAAAAAGTGAATGAATGAAGTGAATGAACTCAAACCCCATCGCTCATTTTGGGCCACACTGTATATTCATACACCTATTTTGATCTGTACTTATGAAGATATCCCAATGAAATTTTGCAAGGAAATTTTGAGTAGGAACAGTCGTTGTAAAAAGAGTGGTAAAGAGTTCAGATCTTCTAAACTGTCTAAAGCTATCGTTTCACAATATTATAGACATTTTTAGAATTTAAGAAAATGCTTTATTATACACCCGGTTGCAAAGGATGCTGGTGATAAAATATGAATTATTTAGGTACGAATATGTCAAAGCGCTCTGTAATTTCGAATAACCAGCGGTCTGAGTGCTGTTTAATCTTGTGTTTTAAAAATATAGTCGAAAAGGGAAAATAATTATCATAAAAATAAGAATTACCACATTTGTTTGTGCTCAGGTCTCATAAAGTATATTTTAATAATTAAATATATTTTTTTAAATATGTAGGCGGCAGTAATTTTGTAAAAAAAATGGGCAGAGGTTAAATGGAGCCGTATGAGCTGCCAAGCCAGAAACGGTGATTAAAATCCACAAAATGTTATTGGATGATCATCGGCCGATGGTGCATGAGCTAGCTGATAGTCATTTCAAAAAGTGCTACATTTAGACCGAAAAGGTGCAAATGATGGATGTAGGGTTGCCACATTCAAATTGTCTCATAGCTGCACTCACGAAAAAATAGCTGGATTTTAGAAGAAAAATCTAGACAACTGAAAAACTTGCTAATTACTGATAAAATCGGTTAAAAAATATTTATTTAAAAAATGCAATAATAAAGCATAATAAAATATTTGGTATTTTCTTAAAAATCAATACTATTGATATCAATTGCAAATATAAAATAAAGAAAACATAACAAAACATACATCCTTTTCATTACTATTGAGATCAATTTCAAAATTAAAATTTATTTAATTTTCCACATGTATTTATTTTGTGTTTTTGGAAAAAGATTTTATTAATTCTGTTTCTTCAAGTGAGAGCAAACAATATTGAAAATGTTTACAGTTTTCATCAAAATTCTGTCTCATTAAAAGTTCTGAGCTTATAAGGTCGAAAGACATTCTATTCGATTCCTTTCTTTGGAATATATATTATCTATATTGCTGAAGGCTCATTCACAAAAAAACAATTACGGACAGGAATTGTAAAACAAATGGTATTATGTTTTTATATATTCTCAACATTACATTTGTTAAATGGACAAACGCTTTCAGAAGACAACAAATATCGGAAAATAATTTATCATATTCAACTTTATGCGAAATATTCCAAAGTATTGAAAGATGGAATAATGTATTCCATGACAAAAGTATTTTTTTTTTTTGGGTTTAAAACATAAATTTGGTTAAAAATTTTGATTTGTTAAGGGTCCAGCTTCCTCATTGTTCTCCATGTTTATAATAAGTAAAATTAATATAGTATAGTTGACGAAATATGTCATTGCAATTTACAAGTTTATTGTTAAATTTGGTTTTTCGCATTGTCAAATTATCAGTGTTGCGCACACAAATATGTGAAAATAGTTCGTACTATTAATTTCTTCCTTTGGTATGCATACAAGGTCTTATTAGTTTTAGTAAGGATTCACACATGGCAATTTTTTCCAAGCAAGTGTCATAGTTTGTTTGAGAGTGGGAGGCGGAAAAGATCTCTGACATAAACTTTGTCACTTGTTTGGAAAAAATTATATCGTGTGAATCAGGACTTAGAACTTACGTTTTTTTGAAAATGACATTTGGATCTGCACAACAAACAATAATAGCACTATGCAACAAAATTTTTGTCTAAGGGATGTGGATAACAGTTTCTTAGGTGTCACAAACACGAAAAAAATACAAAAAAAATATTTTGGACTATAATTTCGTTTCAAATATTTTAAATATAACTGATTGAGCCGTGTTATACCTCAAATTAAAGGGAATTATGAGGGCTACATATGCTACAAATATCGCTTTCAATTAGAATCTTTGGTTTATTAACAGTCGTCAAAAATATGTGAAAAATAATTCTTTTTTTTAAAAAATACTTTTTCCTGGTAAACAGTTTTAAAAAGCCAGCATGCTAACGAAGAAAACACAGTCTATTTGAAAATCGATGGATGGTGTAAAAGCTATGAGCCATTTTGTAAATTTTAGGGAAATTCAAAAAAAATGTTGTTTCATATTTTTTCGTTTTTAAATGATGTTTTTGCTTATATTGAATTCGCCATATGTGAGAGAGAAATATACGAGATATTGCACTAGCATTTTATTTTATGAGGATTGATGGCAGACCTTATAAAATAATAGAGAGGACGAGGTTTTAAGGAAGTTCGTAACACTCCATAAAACATGATATGCAATGTAAGAGCTATATTGGATGAGATCCGCTCAGATAGAGGGTCATTCAACAATATTTGTGGTTTTTTATTTATCAGGTTTCCTACCAGTTACTACAGGTAGTAAAATTATATGTACGCATTACAAGGTAGTACGCGGCAGTCTTGAAAATATTGGGTGTCTACTTTCGAAGCAAACTATATGTCAGCTACAGGTACTGCAACTTATGAACCTTAAACCCGGAATTTATGAATGAAATTTCTTATTAATAAATTAGTGTAATTCAGCGCCTTAAAGAGATAAGTCGATTTTCTGAAAAATATTACAAAGTTATATTTCGTGTAAAAGGCAAAGAACTTTTCAATGTGTAAATAATCCCGACAATTTCTGCTACATCTGCGGAAAATATGTAATTAAAAAAATCGACGTGCGTTTAGTAAAATAATAGAAGAAATATATGTATAATATTTTGGTATACGAGTTAAAAATATGAACGAACCGTGGACACCTAGTATTTTGTGTAATTCGTGCCATGTAAATCTTACTCGATGGACTAGTGGAAGAATGCGGTAAGTACTTTAAAATTAATGTATTACAATGTTTTGTGGAATAAAACGTTTTAATTTTAGACTTCACGTGCAATTTGGAATGCCAATGATTTGGAGACAACCATTCATTTACGATACGGACTGCTATTTTTGTCTTAGTTAATAGATTGGAGTAGGAAGTGTCCAAGTTCAACTGAGTACTCAACTCTGAGCGATTCAAGTTTGAGTCAGAAGTCATCACTTAGTTTCAATTCATTGATCTAGTGAGAGATTTGGTACTGTCCAAAGATAAGGCAGAACTACTTACATAAAATATACATAAAATATGAACATGACTGGAAATTTTGTCGCGATTTAAAAGTAGTTGGTACGTTATGCCTCTGGGATAGCCGATATTTTGCCACCACTGCATATATAGCTGGGGCTCTGTAACAATTTTGTAAACGCCTTAAGGAAAGATGGCAATTTACTCTCATATTTAAAAAGTTTATTTAAAAGTCTTTCTTTTCAAAAAATCGAAGAAGGAGTTTTTGATGGGCCTAAAATAAGGAAACTGATGAAAGATGTGAATTTAAGCGTTTAAGCTTGTAGTTTTAAATTTCCTTGGATCCAATAAAAGCCCACAATATGAAACAATGATTAATGATTTGTTAAAAAATTATGAAAAAATTGTTTAGAAATATATTTTTTTATATTTATGTATATAACACATATGTATGTATTCTTCAAACTTATTTTTCGCTTTATGTATTCCAACAGGCGTAAATATGTCCCTCAAAATTCATGTCTTACATTCTCATTTAAACTTTTTCCCCGAGAATCTTGGCGACGTAAGTGACGAACATGGCGAAAGTTTCAATTAACGTATTCAATATATAAGTCGACCTGATCGGGCATATACTCCAAAAATTGTAGTGCAAATACTAAGGGTACCTTCGACGATAATAGTATTTTTAATAAACAAAATTTAAAAAAAATGTATCCATAAAAAATTTTTAGCTCTAGGAAACAACATTTTTTTTTGTTGCATAGTGTAATTAGCAATGTTATAGGCGTTCAAGTGAAAAAGGCAAGAAAATCCGTTTTTTACCCGTAAATCCGGATTTTGGGGGTCTCTGGGGAATTCCAAAAAAAGATTCGTGTTTAACTCGACAAGACCTACAGGAAAAATAGTATCGCGTCATTTGCTTCTCAACTTGAGTTTATTTTGTCGCACTGTGTAATCAATGCATCATACTTTAAGGATGTTTTCTCATTACTTTAACATAAAATATATATGACAGCATGCTAAACAGTGAATTAATGCAAAATTCGTTACTAAATTTATCTATCTGTACAATTGTATACAATATTTAATATCAACAATGTGTAGCATATTTTCAGGTTCGATGGCATTCAAGAACTTGGGATAAAATACAACACACGTCTAAGTTGCTATTATATTCCAGCTCCCATTCTTCGCCATGTCCTGTCCGCATTTCAAATGCACTTGACTTGATGTTTTTTTTACGGATTGTTCTCAAAAAGATGAGAACAAAACATGCAATCTTTTGTTTGACATGCTTAAAAACGAAAGACAATAAAACGATAGCTCATCCAAAACTTGAATGTTGAATGTTCACTTAGACACCCTTTGTCGCCTTTCGAAAACAATGTAAGAAAAATTGATTTCTTACAATACCGGAAGTAGAAAAGATGTAAAACGCACGCTTAAAATTCAAAAACATTAAACGAACGAACAATGGGCGAAAAGAACGAATGTTCAAGGAAACCAAATACACATTACTCATTTTCAGTGCAGAAGGATGATGGGTCGGTCTTCGACTGTGCATCCATCCACCCACTCAACCGGCGTGTATGCTCTGGCAAAAGCACTCGTTTATTTGTCATTGTCCTCGCCGCCGTTTTCGCTAAAAGGCATTGACATATCATCACATCACATGCAGCACTCCGACACTGCTACCTCATTCCTTGTTAAGTCCTTTTTCTTGCATGCACTGCCACTTTTCTAGCCACCTTTAGTCTGCTATTATTATACTTTAACAGAGTTTCGTTGTATTTTCTACTCCCATCCCAGAATATTTTTCTCTCTCTCTCTCCGTTTTGTGAATTTCTTCGTCTTTCTTTTTTTTTGCATTGAGTGCACTTTCCACCATTTCCTTCGCGATATTGTAGGTGTAGATACAGGATTCTCTTTCTCTGCTGCCACGTTGTTGAGATGTCAATGCTTTATTTATTGTTTAAAGCGGTTTAATGTTTTATTTTTGCTTACTTCGTATATCCTTTTGGTACTTTGCTTCAATGTTTCTTGCTGACAATTGATTTTTCACAGGAAAAAGGACGACGGGAATGATAACTTTAGTTTTTATTGTTGCTAGATTGAGTTCATTAATTACTGAATTTCCGCAAGGAACGCAAAGTTTCAGCCTCTGAGTATGCAATGCAATTTCGCATATGCTGAATGTAGGCTTCAAGTTTGAAAAAACTTCTATTTATGCCTAATTATTCTAATAAAAAGATGAAAGAAGCATCTTTATTATTATTAAGATATTAAAAAATAAAAATGCTTTATTAATAGCAGAACTATGCTTATTTAAACATTTCATTTGCCTTAAAGTATGCTACAAATCTGAAGTTTTATTATAAGTTGATTGTCTTCTCCATCTCTCTCTCGCTCTAAGTTAAACATCTTCTCAATTACATCTTGGTAAATTTTCAAATGTTCTCCATCTTAACATTCTCTTGTAATTATACTCTTTACTTTGAAAGAAAATGTAGCATACCTTGTGGAGTATACTTGGTAATTTTAATTACAAAACTGTCTTAAGTGCCGTAAGTCTGAGTACTTATTTGTGGAGTATTTGCTATGGAAAATGACGAATGTTTACCTAACAGTTCTTATGTTTCCTTGAAATGAAGTAAACCTCTTGGCGATAGCCAAACATTCGCTCAATTGCCAAAAAAAAAATTGTTAGACCAATGCGGTTCGATGTCCATGGAAAATTCAATTTACCTAACGGACGATTGCTGGATATAGAACCAGATATACCAAACCCCTGGTGCATTGGCAGAGTTTTAGAATAATTTGTAGATTGCAATTATGTGGAAGTACGTCTTAACTGGACAATAGTTGTGGACATTGCAGTTGCAACTTAAAAATATGGTGAAAAGGATAAAAAGGACACTCCAAATATAATTTATAAAATAAGTATATGTTAGATTTGTCTTCCAAGAATGTATAACTTAAAGCGTAAGAAGCAACCATTCAATAAAACTGGGTTAGGATAGATTACGCGTGATAAGTTCGCTGATAACAGGGATTGGTTCACAGTATATCCCTTTTATATGAAAACAACCGATAACTTTAACATGTCATTTAAGGTCCAAACTGGTCTTCAGCTAAGGAGTAGATAACCCAAGCGGGTTATGACACTGGTCATCAACTAATGAATAGATAACGAAACGCGTCAGCAATTGGCAAGTATACTCGTACAACACAACTCTTTATAAATTAAGGAGAAATAACCCAACTCTTCATCTGCTAAGGAATAGATAACTCAAGTGGTCGGATACTAAGGAGAAGATAACCCAAATAGTCGTCCAATACGGAGTAGGCAACGAAACTGGCCCTCTACTAAGGAGAAGTTAAATCAACTTGTCCTTAACTAAGGAGTAGATAACCCAACTGCTCATCAACTATGGAAGAGATAACCTACCTGACCGTCTACTTGATACTTGATAACGCTGCATAATGTATGATAACATATCACGTATGATAACATATCACATCCAGCGATATTGTTTGGTGCATCTAACCGAGTGATGGTCCCAATTCCCGTAGGGAAGATATTGCAAAAATGTTCTGTCGAAACAAATGTATATAAAAATTCTGATTCAATATGTGCAGTTATGGAACAAACACGGAAGTACTAGTTAAAATTATCAAAATGTATTATGAAAATGGGCGCTCAAGATAAAATTTTAGTACAAAACGTTGTGCAAATATTCGAACATACTGGTTGACAAGATCGTCCGAACGAGAAGATTTCTCAATTCTGGCCAACGATGAGACATCTATTCGTCTATAGGTCTATAGATTCACTTCTAACTGGGATCGGTTCACGGACTGTCCATTTTACATTAAAACCGTCCATAACTGCAACATTGCTTCGTCATTGAAGGTGGTGAATTGCCACCTTTGACATAACCTAGAGCGCGTCTAAAAGAATGCCTACAGTACCTGACCCTACAATACCAGTTTTAAATGTTTACTGGTCCTCTTCTATGGAATAGATAATCCAACTGGCCGTCCACTAAGGAGTAAATGATCCAACCGTTCATCTGCTAAGGAATAGATAACTCTATTCTACCTATACTAAGGATTAGATAATTTAAATGATTGTTCACTAACGATTAAGTAACTGAATTGTCCCTCTACCAGGGAGTTAGTAACCGAACTAGCCTTCTACTAAGGATTAGTTAACCCTACTACTGGTCGCCTATTAGGGAATAGATAACCCACCTTAACGCATACTAAGTAAAAGATAACGATGCAGAATGTTTACTAAGCAGTAAGAAACCCAATTGTTCCTCTACTAAGGAGTAGATAACCCAACTTGTCGTATCTAAAGGAAAATATGGCCCAACTGATCATCTACTAAGTAGTAGATTTATCTGATGTAGTCGTATGATGACATATGACATCCAGCAATACTATTTGATGCATTTAACCCAGCAATGGTCTCTATCCCCATAGGGAAGATATTGCAAATATGTTGTTCGGTGAAAAAAACTTTTAACGTATATATAAATTCTGATTCCATCTATGCAGTTATGGAGCAATACACACTAGTTAAAGAACTAGTTAAAATGATCAAAACATATTATGAAAATGGGCGCTCAAGATGAAATACTCGTACAAAACGTGCTGTAGGTAAATGTATATGGTGATCCTTTTCGTGGTTTCCTACTTTTTTAAAGAAAAAACACAGAAAATTCAAATTGAATGGGGAATGCTTATTATCACATTCTTTGGCATTTATTTTTTGAGGATTATATCTATCAAATGTTGGCCGCGGCTACGTCTCAGATGGTCCATCCGTTGAGTCCAATTTTCGATGACTCGTTCGAGCATTTCGACTGCTAACTGGCGAATGACACGCGTGATGTTTTGCTCCAAGGCCTGAATCGAAGCGGGTTTGGCCGCATAAACTTTAGACTTTACATATCCCCACAGAAAAATGTCTAACTGTGTGATATCACACGATCTTTGTGGCCAATCGACCGGCCCAAAACGTGAAATGATCTGCTCACCAAAGTGTTCTCTCAATAAATCCATTGATGCGATGTGTCGGAAGTGACGCCGTCTTGTTGAAACCAAATGTCGCCGTTCAATTTCAGGCATCAAATAGTCGGTTATCATGGCACGATAACGGTCGCCATTGACGGTTACGTTCACACCGGCATAATTTTTGATGAAATATGGACCGATGATTCCGGTACGTCGGATCGGGAATCGGTCAATGGCAAAAAGATAGCTCTTAACGAGAGCTAAAATATTGCTCATAGGTGTCAAGGTCGTGGGCGACTGGAAAGTGTTTTTTTTGGATTTAAAAAAAATGAATTTAGCGCAATTGGCGAACGATTATTTTGCTAATAAAACTGAATAATTTGTAAACGTTGTTCAGGCGTAAATCTTTCCATGATGAAATGCCAAACAATATTTAACAAAAATAACATGACAGCATGACACGACTCACACGTGATCTGTCAAATATTGCTCATGGGTGTCAAGGTCGTGGGTCAACTGGAAAGTGTCTTTTTTTGGATTTAAAAAAATTAACTTAGGGCAATTGGCGAACGATTATTTTGCTAATAAAACTGAATAATTTGTAAACGTTGTTCAGGCGTAAGTCTTTCCATGATGAAATGCCAAACAATACTTAGCAAAAATAACATGACAGCATGACACGACTCACACGTGGTCTATCAAAAAAAGGCTATTGAAAAAGGTATCTCTACTTAGATCACCCATTACAAAATCGATCTTCTGCGAATAACCTTTGGTCTAGAAATTGGGATATACTGGTCGTCCGGACGAGAATGTTTTCTAAGTTCTAAAATAATGATCGACGAACCAGTTACGGGTTGCTATATACATTTCTGGCCTAGGCAACACTAAGTGTTATCACGACAAGTGTGCATCGATGAACTTAAATCTTTGTATGGCGATGAAGCACCATCCTATAACACTGTGAAAAACTGGTTTAATGAATTCAATCGTGGACGACGCTCGCTCAAAGACGAGAAAAAGGTCGCCCAAAAACGGCCGTTGTGCCAGGGAACATTGATGCCGTGCGTGAACTGATAATGCAAGATCGTCATGTGACATACCGTGAGATAGAGGAATCCGTGGGCATTTCTTCCACCAGCATACATTCGATATTGCATGAACACCTTGCCGTAAAAAAGGTTTTTTCTCGTTGGATCCCGCATAATTTGACAATCGGTCAAAAAAGGCTCGTGTCGATTGGTGCAAAGAAATTTTGAAAAAATACGATCACGGTGCTTCAAAAGACGTTTATAAGGTGAGGAGTCTTGGATCTATGCGTATGAGCCCGGAACAAAACAGCAATCGACCGTGTGGGTCTTCGAAGACGAGCCAAATCCAACGAAAGTTGTTCGTGGAAGAAGCACTTCGAAGCAAATGGTCGCATGTTTCTACGGCAAAACTGGTCATGTGGCGACTGTTCTGCTTCAGCAACGTTGGACGATCAATTCTGAGTGGTACACGACAATTTGTTTGCCTGAAGTCTTCGGAGAAATTCGAAAAACGAACACAAGAAGACGAATCATTGTGCACCATGACAATGCGAGCTCTCACACATCGGCTCAAACCAGCGCCTTTTGACCGGCCAAAACGACGAACTGATGGGTCATCCGCCGTACAGCCCTGATTTGACACCCAATGACTTATTCTTATTCACTCACATCAAGAAAAAACTGCTTGGTCAACGTTTTTCGACGCCTGAATCAGCTGTAGAAGCGTTCAAAAACCATGTTTTGGAGGTGAATTTTCAACACACTGTAACCAAAACAATTCGCGCTCAAATGACAAAAGGGTCTGAGTGAAGTTATCCTAAAAAATGTCAAACTTTTCAATGGAAATGTCAGATGGCGCCAGGCAACACTTATGGCGAATTCTTTTCTGCAAAAAAGTGCAACACTTGCTTTGCCCTTTTTCCGAAAACAGCACTATAATATCGCTTTTTTGAAATTTTAGTTGTGCTAAATTCGAGTAACTTAATTACCAAATTTCAAAAAAGTAGCACAAAAGTGCCGTTTTCGGAAAAAGGGCAATGAAAATGTTGCACTTTTTTGCAGAAAAGAATTCGTCGTATCTATTCGTTGCCGTTAGCGAAAACTGGGGCTTTCGCATTCCATAATGCAGCGCATTTTACAAAAGGCTCACTTAGGCTATGTATGTCATTGTGCTACAGCAGAGACGTAAGGGAAAATATAAGATTCCTCTTGTTTCTATAAGGAGCATAGAGCCGCCACAACACTATTCCATCCTTGTCTTTCCGATGCTTTAAATTTCAGTTCATTACACGATCGTCCGATTTCCGCTGCTTCTAAGTCCAGTTGTGTGCGCCATGTGTGACTTGGGCGACCTTTCTGCGGCTTCCCCGTGGGTTTCAATCAAGGGAGTTTCTGACGATGAGTTGATTGCCTCTACGAAGGGCGTGTCCAATACGTCTCCATTCTCTCTTCTCAGGCACTTGTCCAGTTTTATGCCAAAGGAGTTCTTTGCTTATTGTTCGCGGCCAAAATATTCTCAGAATTCAGCGGGGACATAGGTTTATGAAAACCTGCAGAAAGCTGATATCATATCGCGCTGGTCTTATTAATGCGATTTATCTGCGAACCACCAGTTGGTGCTATGATGCCATGGATGCTATGATTACGAGTACTTTAGAAGACCTTAAATTTGCTAATTCTCCAAAGAAATTCGAACCTAGGGGAGCCTGTCGCCTCTGGCAGAGATCGGGGCACATATACAGAAGGTGTTATATTGATTCCTCCTTCTCTTCGACTCTACCGCTTCCGCAAACCCCATTTCACAATACACAATGTAGTTGCCCGTCATGACAAACGTGATAAATAAGACGACCGGTCTCAATAACGACATAAGGGCTTTGGTGTCTAAGAGAGTCAGAGGCAGTGAGCACCTGTAATTTGTTGCCAAAGAGCACTATCTCTTAAGAAGAGATTACAGGTCGCTAAAGGCATGTCCACAGATTTCAGTTCCTCTGGGGTGTGTAAGATAGTTCGTAGTCTTGTAAGTGCATCTGCTCTGCAGTTCTCTTGTAAATCCTTGTGGCCCAGCACCCAAATCAGGCGATTATTGAACTGTTCAGATATCTTGTTAAGAATTCGGGAAGCCAATTGATACCGATGTTGATGCAGAAAAATATTGATAAAACTGGGCAAATGCTGTTGACACGGAATGTTAGTAGTATACTTTATGAAAAGGTAGCATGTGCATGAATGCCCAAAGAAATGGTTATTACCAAAACTTTCCTAAATACTTAATAAGCAATAATGGTAGCTTATAAAGCAAGCCATTTATAGGAATAAATTAAAAATGTTTTCTTAGTCCAAACAAATTTAAAATATTCCAAAAACTATTACATGAAATTGAAATGCAACTTCTTACATTTAAAGATAAAAACTTTTGGTTGACAATAACATAATTGGAGCTAAGTTATATATCACCAAAAAAATTTGTAAATCAATTTCCAATTACCACCTTTGAAATCAAAAAACATCATCCTCCAATGTTTCCAAATAAATACTTTCACCAAAAATAAGCCGGGAAGTAAGGCAATATTTGTCGTTTAAAGATTTCAGATATCAAATCATCTAATTTGTTGATTCTGCAGTCATATCAAAGGACACCAAATATATCGTTGTATGCACCACCTCTCCGAAAGACATTTTGTAAATGTGAATGTAAATATTGATGTTAAAAGCTTTTAGTGAAATTGAGTACTGTGACAACGTTTGTTTTTTGCTTTTTCCTCTTCAAATCGCATACGATATGGACCGTTTCGACGACCCGGGAAAGAAGGGCAGACGGAGGGAAAATATCCGTTGAGTACTTTATGGCAATAATTTATGCGTTTCCGATATTGCTCATACCCCATGCGGAGGGGGGTGACAATGGTGCAAATATTGACAGCGATATCACAAGCATTTGACAATTTTCATTTACATTAAATTTGTTGCTGGTCTGGGAAGGAGAAAACTGAGAAAGTAACCGGGAATGAATGGCAAATATGCTATTCTTTGGAGTTGAGGGAAAAAAAGGACAATTTCGTGAACAATGTCGCCAACGTCAGCCTGGCAGCAAAGAACAAAAGACGGTGTTGATTAATGTCTTGGCAAAATGGAAGTTTTCTGTTTTTTTATTATTAGCAAAAAAACTTCACTCCAAAAGAATATTGGCAAAAAAACGTTTCTGCGAAAAAGAATGTTCGGTAACTTTTTTCTTCGGGAGTCATGATGATTTTTAAATTCCTATGAATTGGTTTCATTGTTCAAGTTTTGTTAATAAAGCAATTCGAAGTGAAATTAGAATTATAAGTTACATAATGCCGAATATGGGTTATGTTTAATTTATGATATAGAATTGAAAAGGAAATTATTTTCTATATATTTATTATTTTTTTTTTATTAATATAATAATTTCAAATTTCAAAGATTTTTAGGACTAATAGTTTTGCTTTATAAGAATCACAAGGACATCTTTCAAATGTTTCTAGCGAACAAAGATATGCACCACTTTCATTAAGAGATATATCCTAAAAATATACAATACATATTTATTCATAATAATTTTGTGTGCCTTCGTTAGTCGTAAATGATCTCATATTGGTACATTAAGAAATCTGTGTCCATAGGGCGTAGATCACTTCCTCGTAGTGCACCCTGGTTAACGCCAAATGATGTACAAAGTAGTGGTTTTACTTAATAAAAGCCACCTAACAGTCAGGGGAAATCGACTGTATTTGTACGGAGCCTGGCCAATACCTGGCCGCCTCGGAGTAATTCGAGGGCGGTTCAAAAATTTGCCGACCTGGCAAAGAAAACACAACAAATTTTGAGAAAATGTTTCTTTATTTTTCAACATAATCCCTGTTAGGTCAATACACTTTTTCCAGCGATTTTCAATAGCTTCGATACCCTGTTTATAGTAAGAAATGTCTATATCCTAAAAATAGCCATTAACCGCTATCTCCACCTCTTCATTGCTGGAAAATCCTTTTCCGCCGAGCCATTTTTTTTTGTTTGGAAACAAAAAATAATCCGAGGGAGATAAATCAGGCGAATAAGGTGTGTGCTGAAACAATTCGAACTTTAATGCATTGATTTTGGCCATCGCTTTAAAGGATGTGTGAACTAGTGCATTGACCTGATAGTTTGCAAACGCGGCACCCATCTTGCGCACAGCTTTCTCATCATCAAATTTTCCGTTAATATGCGCTGTATGTCACTTTTTGAGTGCATATGACTTCAGGTAGCTCACGAACCTTCAACCGACGGACATCCAATACCATTTTGTGTTTTTTTTTTAATCATTTCTGGCGTAGACACCTGAATTTGTCGACCGCTATGGTGCTCGTCCAGGCACCTCGTACGGCCCCGTTTAAGCTCAGCCACCCAATGTTTTACAATTTTTTCCATGTTTACAAGTTCTCTGAGATCGTTTACTTTTGAGTGCTAAAAAACTAAACAACGTTGCGCCTTGAAACGTAAAACATATTTTTTAGAAGGTTGCCACTTTTCACGAACGTATTTTTTTTAAACTACTACCGCCATCTATATGTCAGTTCGTCTAATTTTGGCACCGCCTTATCGTAGCATATATTCGAAAAAATTTGCAACAATTAGGTATTCGTACGTGAATCGATACATAATGATTAGCTGAAGACATTTATATTAAAATTCAGAAATCGAAATATTCTGACATTGGCGGTTATTCCATAAAACCACAGAAATATGCAGCACAATTAGTATTATATTCTCCAACTTTCCTGGCACGCTTTTTGGTATAAGCCCCTGAAACTATACTACATATTCTCTTTAATACCCGACATTTCCCAAGATTTTTAAATATGATTCGTTTTAAAGTTTTACACATATATAGTACTTATGCTATGTATATTGATTCCCCTGCCCACACCGGTAAATATGCAGCACTAGTTATTGTTTCAGGCACAATGTGCGCCCAACGATATGCTACATGCTAAAAATGAAAATGGATGGAAACAAAAACGAACACGAACGTTAAAACTTACCTTTATTAAATAACTCCGTGGGTTGTGCATGTAATTGCTGGCAATCGAGGAAACGTCGCTGATGCAAACATGTCAACGATGATGAAGGTGTTGCCGAAGGTATTGTTGCTGTTGCCGTCACCGTTGTATCCAAGGATGTTGGAACTGGTACTGGCACTGCACCAGATGGCACTATCGTTGATGTCGACGCCAAATCGTTTGGCACTGACGGCGAACTGGAGGCGGGTAATGATGACGCTGATGCTGATGAGGAGGACAAGGACAATGCTGAGGACGTGGACGAGTTACTGGTTTGGTTGACGGAGGAGTTGTTAAAGCCATTATTATTATTTTGGTATACTGTCGTCGTTGTCGTCGTCGCAGCAACATTTAGCGGCGTATTAGGAACCTGCAATAGAAAGAACGAAAGAAACAAAAAATACGGTTAGAACAAAAACCATAATGAAGAATAAGAGAATTTTTGAAATTTACAATGAATAGAAAATTAGTTATTATTCAAGAGTCTGGCTTCAAATTGGGTGGGGCTGAGACATTTTCACTTTAAATATTATGTGAAAAATTATGCTTTCTTTGCCTGAACAATGTGGAGAAAAGTAAGAAAATGAATTTGGCGAAAGAATTGTAAGCTCAAAAACCACCTTAATTATATGATAATTTGCAAAGTGTGAGTGAGTATACGAAATTTACAATCACACGAATAAAGCATATCTTAAGGGTTGGTTGCTAAATATTTGCGGTTGGAATATTTACAATGTGGTAGAAATTAATTGAGATTTAAGCGAGGGAGCTAAGTTTTATTTCATTTGAGGTATACATTTAAAGATGAGGTGTTGGAAAAAAAACTTAGAGAAAATCTCAGTCAAGTAAACCAACAACAGTATAACCTCACTTTCAGAGAAATATACTATTTTGTTCCGGAAGGGGTAGGGAAATATTGGATTATTATTTGGCAGACTCTAGCTTTTCCTAAAGTATTCTGAAGTAGCGAATTTTTTAGACATTAAGATGATATTTAAATAAGAGACAATTTATATAAAAATTAATTTAATATAACACGCCGAAAAAAAAAATCGCTTCTGTAGTGCATTGTCCCAAACATATTCTGCTGGAAATATACATATGTTTAGAATACACTCCAAATATCTAATATTTTTTTTTATTTTCTTTATTTGCAATCTATTTACATATAAACATTAAGCAAATTTTATATCAACTAAAATAAATGACAGTGCTGTTGAGCCCCATTAAACTCGACAGTTTTTAAATACATATATCACATTTATAATACAATATTTACATTAATAGTTATAATAATAATTATAATAAAAAGGGGAGATCAAGAACGTGACGACTTTTCAGTCTTCTTACTTCATTGCTGTCATCAAGTAAATTTGTTGCTAATATATTTGGATGATTACTGAGTCTATTTAGGTAGTTTGTACTGAATCTGCTAATTTATGTTATAACTTTTGGGACACCAAGATCTTTGTGTATGTTATTGTTATTGACAAACCATTTCTTAATGTATAAGTTACATGTACTGATTTGTCCGTATTAACTTCAATGTTCCATTTCTTAAACCATGCCTCAGTTTGATTGAGTTGTCGTTTTGGTTAGTAGTTCTTGTTAATTTCAATTTACTAGTTCCATAAGTATTTCAGCTGATTTATGTTAAAGACATAAATTAATTGCTTGGTAGATTTGACCACAGTTTCGATAGACACCACTCTATCATCTTCAGAATTCAATAGCAAAAATGTATGTCTTTAACATAAATCATCTGAGATACTTAAGGGTAAAAATAAAACAAGTGTGTCAACATTTTCACGATTTTTTTAAAATTTGTTTTTAATCTGGTTGATAATTTGAAAAAAATAAAACAATTTGAACCGTTTTGCAAAATCTTGATTTTTTCGCGAGATATGACCTATTAAATTTTTCCGAGTGTGTTTAGAAAACTGCAATTTTCTCCGGAAATATTGAACGGATTCGACTGAAATTTTTTCAGGTCGGTCCGAAACATTTCCTAAAATCTAAATATATCATAAACTTTAATTACCAAATGACCATATAAAAATATTGCAAAATATTTTTTGCATATGCGAATAATTTAACTTTCTGGAGCAGTAATTTGAAATTTTTTATATTTAGAATGCATCCTATATTGACGTCCACCAGAATCAGAAAAAACATTTTGGTAGATCGCGCTTCGTAAAAAGGTGCAGCAAAATTTACAGACACTACATTTTTGAAAATATTTTTGGTTCATTATTACAGGACCTCAAGGACCTTATCAATTTTGTCCAAATTTACACAATAGCTGAATCCATTAGTTCCGAGTAAAAAAACGCATTTGTTTTTTTTCGGCGGATCAAGTTATCAGCATCGCGAGCTTCCAAACTGTGGATATATAATTTGTAATATCTCCGTCAATTCCTAATCAATCTGTACAAAATCAACGACAAAAGAGACGTGAGAAAAGTCACTTTCATATCTTGTTTCCTAATATATGTTTTCTTAACCCATTAGGAGCCAATTTTTTACTTTTTGTGTTAAATGCAATGATTTTGGAAAATGCGTTATGGACTGGACTGTTCTTACGGTGGATGTAAAGATTCGCGATTCTTTAATACATACAACACCGTAAGCTCCATTTAAAGGTATAAAACTTAAAAAAAATACTATAAAATTTAGCATATTGCCTCTAAAACTTTTGTCATACATTGAAACTAAAATTATGTTAAAAATTCTGAAGTCAATTCTGTATTATTTCATTACCAACTAATAACATTTTGTATGGGTTACAATAAAATAGTAATATTTTATGTTATTATGGGAAACATTGGTCATATAATACATTGAAATAAAGCTTAAGGTGTTGTTTGTATTAATAGAATCGCCAATTTATACTTCCACCGCACCAGAGTCAATATTGTCGTATCCTGGAGCTTTAGTATTTTTAAGTTTCGAAATTTCTTGTTTTACTTCACGAAAATTGAAAGCTTTTACGGGACGATACATTTGACATGGTACGTCAAGAAAGTCTGCTATTTCCGCATTTTCAACTCCATTAGAGAAGGAAAAGGGAGTAAAGGTCTCTTCCAAATGATCTTTAAATGCTGCCACTTTGGCTTCAGCTGATCTACACCACGCTCCGTTCGTGTCTTTAATGGGTACGTTTCTCTTCTTTGGTCGCGAAATATACTTGGTAGCTTTCCAGAGACTGTGTTCATCATTTTTTGTGGGGCTTAAACTATTCAAGAATATTCCAGTGGAATCTGATTTCTTTTCTTGCATGATTTTTTTAAGAATATTGGAAACTCGATTAAAATTGGTTCTGCAATTTTCTCTTTTCTTTAATAAGTTCCCTTATTTCTGTAGACATCTGGACCAAAGAGTTATTTCTTTCATCATGTTGAGGTGTAGCTATGTACGCAGCTTCGTGAATAACTTTTGATAGAGTTTCTAGAGCGTCGTCTAAATCGGCTCCATTTTTAAGAGGAATTCCTAAGCTAATATTTGAATTTATATATGAGTCAAAAGATTCTTTGTTAGTTCTTTTACTTATGATTTTTTTCTTATGCGTGAGTCTTCGACAACTAACACTGAATGTTATTATAATGGGGCTGTGATCGGAACCTAGGTCATTAGAATCTGATATACCCAACAGAGATTGAGGAATACCATTATAAATTGCAAAATCTAATAAATCTGGTATTTTACATGGATCACTGGGCCAGTAAGTCGGGCTTCCTGTAGACAGAGCTTTATATTTATTTTTCGTAATGCACTTGTACAGCTCTTTTCCTTTTGGATTTTGTAGTCTGGATCCCCACCATGGATGTTTTGCATTGTAATCGCCGGCAATAATAAATTTATTACCAAATTTTTTGAAGAAATTGTCATACTGTTCACATTTTATGTTGTATCGAGGCGGGCAACAGATAGAAACAGAGACCGGTTCGATGACTTCATACTTGATTTTTGATTTAACCAACAAAGCTGCTCCAGCATGAGCTTTGGTGTCGGGGTGGTTAGAGATAACAGTATCGTAATTATGGATTTTGAAAAAGGATTTATTTGTGAAATGTGTTTCGGAAATCAAAAGTATGTCGATGAAGTTATTTTGAAGAAATATTTCAACTTCGTTTTTATGATTTGAAATGCCATTAGCATTCCATTGAGCAATTCTAATATCTAATTGCATAATTTCGTCATCATCATTGACATCATATTTATTAATGTGTTGGTTAATTCTATTTGTTTGGCTAGCATAGATTCGATCTTCTCTAACAAATTATTACCATTTAAAGAACCTTTCAAAGTACCGGCATATGTCGCATTTCCATATGACTGATTTGGCATACCTGCGTCAATATAGGACACATTCTAAATATAAAATATTTCAAATTACTGCTCCAGAAAGTTAAATTATTCGCATATGCAAACAATATTTTGCAATATTTTTCATATGGTCAGTTGGTAATTAAAGTTTATGATATATTTAGATTTGAGAAAATGTTTCGGACCGACCTTAAAAAATTTCAGTCGAATCCGTTCAATATTTCCGGAGAAAATTGCAGTTTTCTAAACACACTCGGAAAAATTTTATAGGTCATATCTCGCGAAAAAATCAAAATTTTGCAAAACGGTTCAAATTGTTTTATTTTTTTCAAATTATCAACCAGATTAACAACAAATTTCAAAAAAATCTTGACCTTCCAAAAAATTTTGACACACTTGTTTTATTTTTACCCTTATGGAACTAGTAAATTGAAATTAACAAGAACTACTAACCAAAACTAAATTTTTTAGAAAAAATACACCTTTATTTTTTTGCACTGTTGCATGATGGTGCCTCTTCAACTTCTTGCGAAAAAAAGAAGACGAATAAAAAGTTTAATTTTCTTTCCAAAAAAAATTTGCCTTCGGCTAAAGATGATACGCGATCATTGAACGATACAAAACGATCAAAAAACGATACGAACGATACAAAATCATCTTGACTGATGAGGCCCATTTCCACCTCGGTGGCTACGTCAACAAGCAAAATTGTCGCCTCTCCATCCTTAACGTTTGACTGTTTGGTGCGGTTTATGGTCCGGCGGGGTCATTGGACCTTACTTTTTCGAAAATGAGGTTGGATCAACAGTTTCGGTGAATGAATTGCGCTATCGATAGATGATTAATGATTTTTTATGGTCGGAGTTGGATGGTATTGATCTGACGGCGCTACGTGCCACACAAGCAACGAAACCATTTCTCTGTTACGGAAAAAGTTTCCGGACCGCGTTATCTCTCGAAGAGGTGATCACAATTGGCCAACGCGATCTTGTGATTTAACACCTTGCGACTTCTTCCTTTGGGGCCACGCGAAAGATAAGGTCTACGCCAACAGCCCAGCGTCGATTCAATTCGTGAGGCTATAGGGCAGCCACTTTGCGATTTGTTTATGGACAATTTCATGAAAAGTATATGGTCCTGTAAGCGTGGGCGTGGTGGTGTTTATTGTGAAATAAACATTCGATCATTTATCTCAAAAAATTGCATTTTTCTTTGACTACCAAAATAGCACCTCTTGTTGAAAAACCCTTTTTCTACTCAGAATCCTTCATAATTCCACACATAGTGTTAGTTTCTTGAGAAAAATGGAAAAAAGTATGCCACAAAAAGTTAACGGTTTATAATTTTGATTCCATACAAATACTTGACATTTTGTGAAGTGTAATGCTTTTATAGTACCTACAGTCGCGTAGGAAATGGGCCTTATTGCCACGCCCCTGTTGGTACCTCCCATACAAATGGACCATTTTGCGCAAAAAGTTAGCTGCTAATAAGTTAGATTCCTGCACATACAAACACTTGAAATTTTGTACAGTGTAATGTTTTTATAGTACCCATAGTATATTTAAAAAATGAGTGTTATTGCCACGCCCCCTTTGGTACCTCCCAAACAAAATTGCCAAAATAAAATATATGAAAAAATATTTTTTTTTTTAATTTCCCTATTTTTTAATATGGGTCATAATTTATACATTTATCCATTTGCATTCTGCAGATTTGCACTGTTTTATTCGTTAGGATGCTACCTTTCAAAAAATGGAACAAAACATTTTTTTTGCGAATATTTTCTATTTTTTAAGGACTTTTTCGAGCAAGCAAAAAACGATTTAAAAAAACATTTTGTCAACATTAACCAAACTTCCTCTGAGTAAATTTTTCAGCATTTCTAGCACTCATAATTTCCTTTAATTTAAATGGTATTCCGGCTGTATCGAGTTTATACTTCAAAAAATATAGTCCAAATACTAAAGGTACCTCCCATAAAAATTAAATAAAAATTTTACAATAAAAAAATTAAGTGTTGGTTTCACTAAATAGTATGCCTCAATGTATGCAAACAAATTTTAGGTCCCGGACACACAATTTTTTTTTTGGCATATTGTAATGTTTAAGCTCCCTTTGTAACGAGTTATTTTGCAGGGCGAAATTTTAGAAGAATCTCTACGGGAAATTATGTGCCAATTACCGAAATAAAAAAACATGAATAATTATCTATGTGAAAGTGATGTTTTCGGCATTTCAATTTCATTTGGATACTTGGTTAATGGTATACCGGCTTTATCGACCTTATACTTAAATAAAAAAAATTTGTTTCGGTTTCATAAAATAGTATGCCTCAATCTATACAAAAATAAGTTTCAAGGTCTGCGACACAAACACATTTTTTTTTGTTGCATAGTGTTATCAAGCTATTGTCCAAAAGTACCAATCAATATATGGTATTTTTCAGAAACTCTAACTTTCTACCAAAGGGCAATAATTTTACCACAGGTCATCACGTCATGGTGACACGAATGGTCACAGTCATTAATGCCAATATTACTAACATGGTTGAGGAAGCCACTGCCACCCATCAATGGTATTTAATGTATTTTCTCTGCTTCCTTTCCACTTTTCCAGAAAAAAAGCTGAAGAAAAGTTTTAGCCAATCAAAATATAAGTACATTAACAAACAAAAAAAAAAAAAAAATACCGTGATTTGTCCTAGAATTAGGTAACAAAGAGTGCTTAGTGCACTCCGACGTCCAAAACCATCAAAATCACATAATTTCAAATGCCACAAGACTGTTGCGGACTGAAGCGGTTCCAAGTAGTGGGCGGAGGTGGAAGGTTTGAAAAGGAGGTGTTGCCACTTAAATAGTTTTATTGCTAAACAAAAATATTTTTCCCCTTCATACCGAATGCAACACAACGTAAGAGTGGCACGGTGTCATTGATGGGGAAGAAGAAGTGTTGTTTGAAGAACACAACTGGTCTGGTTTCCATTGGCCAGGTTTTGTTTTTCGTTACTACTTCGTCGCTCCTTTAATGAATATTTAGTATTTGGCAAAAAGAACAAAAATCTTTGTCATAGAAAATGTGGTACCGGCTGCATGTTGTAGCAGTCAAACGACAGACGTTTTTGTGGAAAAATGGTCGGACTGCCTTAAAGTCAGTCACTTCAGATGACGTTCGTTTGCTGTCTCTGTGTCTGTGTGAACGAGAGTTTTGAAAGCAATTTCAAATTGCATTTAGGTCGAAGTGTCGTTGTCCGTCCGTCCGTCCGTCTTTCCTTCCTTCAAACAGTCGGTGAGTGAGTTTTGTTATTTGCAAATTTTATCCTCAATGAATGGTATGTGGTTAAAATCGTGACGTGTTGCCATTTCTACCTTTCTTGCTTTCTTTCTGGCCAACACAACAGCAGCGTCCACGCCACACAACCACTGCAACAAACAACCTTCTCCATATTTGTTTTTCTTCAGTTTTAAACCAAAAGTGCTTTATTGTTTGAAAATTACATTTTTCTGCACTCCGAAATGAAGCACAGTGTGTTGAAATAGGAAATTTCAAACATACTTTTGTTTAAAAACCAGCTTAACAAATGTAGTCCTTTAAAACGAAGAGAAAGTTCGTCGATCTGAAGAAATCTTTCATTATTTCTTTACCAAAAAATATTTTCTTTAAAATAAAGGAAATTATCAAACATAATTCATTCTTCAGAATACAGCAACCTTTGTGGGTAATGATTTTTCAGCCGTGCTTTAATTATTTGGACAAATATCGAACTCTATAAGATAGGGGTCTTCAAGAGAAGCGAATGAGAATTATTTGCGAAGACAATTTTTTGCAATATTTTCCGAATGCAATTTTAAAGAAAATGTCAAAATTTCATCGAAATTACATTTATTTGAAAAGTTTCTTTTAAATGAAAGTTTTATAGAAAATTTCCTTGAAATTGCGGTTTGTCTAAAAATTCGTCAGATTTAAATTTGGCTTCATTATTACATCAAAGAATTTTAGAAAAATATCAATTTTAAAATTTGTATGCAAATTTAAACTTTTCTGGAAAAAATGCCAAAATTTAAGAAAATTTCGTAAATTTACTGAAATTATTTTAAATTTTATTAATTAAAAAAAAAAAACACATTTTTTAAGTGTAATAAAATTAAAAAAAATAATTTTCTAGAAAATAGCAGATTCAATAAATTATTTTTGAAAAATTCAATATTGACGAAATTTTTTAGAAATGTACATAAATTCAATGAAATTTACAAAAAAATCTACAACATATTCTTAAAATACAACTTGAAGAAATTTTCCAGAAATATGTTAATTTTGACAAAAAATATCTTTAAAACATGTTAATTTTGACAACATTTTCTTTAAAACGCATAAACAAAATTTTCTGTGAAAGTGTAATTTCGAAAAAGTTATTTATAGAAATGCAATTTCGCCTGTAAATTAAATATAATATTGAATTTTCTAAAAATATACAATTCTCTGTAAAATTTTAATTTCGAAAAAAATTCAAAATAAATGTAATTCCATGAAATTATGTATACAGATGCAGTTTCGACTGCAATATTTTGGCATTGTTAAATTAAATAAAACAAATTTCAAAACAAGTTTTTTGTAAAAATCAAATTTTGAATGAAAAACAAAAATAACATTTTGATTACATTTTGTATAAAAATTAAATTTTTAACAAAATTTTCTATAAAACTGAAATTTTTATGAAATTTTTTAATAAAAATTCTGTTTCCACGATATTTTTTCATAAAAATGCAATTACTACGAAATTTTTTGTAAAAATTCAAATTCGACGAAATAAAAATGATGTTTCAATGAAATTTTGTAGAAAAAAAATATTTTTTGTAAATTGATTTTCTATAAACTAAAATTAATTTTTTGTTATTATTTATTGTAGACCTGTACAATTTTATTTGATTTTCGGATAGTTCGGCTTGAGGTCCTTTGTTGGAAATTAAAACTCGTTAATTTTCGATTTTTAATTTATCTATTTTTATCCAATATTTCGACTAAAATCTTTAGTCATCTTCATCTATTAAATCTATTAAAAATATATAAAATTAATTTTATACACAATTCCATCGAAATTACATTTATGTGGAAAGCTTTTTCCAAATGAAATTATAGAGAATTTCATTTTTGCTTTATTTTTTAAAAAACAATGTTTTAGAAAAAAATATCAAAATTTAAATTTGTATTTCAAAATGGCTCGTCAAAATAGTCTTTTAAGAAAATTTCTTCGAATTATTTTAAATTTTATTAATTTAAATAATTCCTTTTTTTTTAAATTCGTCATTTTGATTATTTTTTTTTATTAAAATGCAATTCAATAAAATATTCCAGAAAGTCGCAGTTTCGATAAAAAGTTGTTGAAGAATTCTGCTAATGTAATTTAACATAATTCGAAGAAAATTACGAAATATTCTATAAAATTCAAATACATAATATTGCAAACCAAATTGCATTTTTATACATAATTTTTTCAAAATACATTTATTACAAAATTAGTTCGAAATGCAATTTTTATAGAATATTTTATTTTTTAGAAAATTCAATCAAAATTTAATTTTTACACAATATTTAATAAATATTGCAGTTGAATTTCAGTTCTATAGAAATTATTTATTTTTAGAAAATATAATCAACATTTTTTTTAAGAAAATTCAATTGAAATTTAATTATTACTGAAATTGAACTTTGAAATTGCAAAATGTCAAAATGATTGCAGTAAATTTGTATACACAATGACAGTTTTATAGAAAATTGCATCGAAATTGCGGTTTGGTAGAAATTTAAGTTTTGTAGAAGATTTCATCAATAATTTAAAAAAAATATTAAAATTAAAGTTTGTATACAAATTAAAAATTTTCTGAAAAATTATGTCGAATTTCTTGGAAATATTTTAAATGTCATTAATTTAAAATAATTCACTTTTTTAATAAATTAACATTTTGATTAAATTTTTTATTAAAATGCAGTTTTAATAAAATATTCCAGAAAATAGAAAAGTTCAATGTTAATAAAATTTAAAATAATACGAAGAAATTTACGAAATTTTCTTAAAAATGCGACATCGACAGAATTTTCAAGAAAAATTAAATTTGGTTAAAATTTTTAATTTTGAAAAATTTCTTTCGAGGAAATTGCCTACAACTGTTGTTTGGAAGAAACTTTCCAAATTAATGAAATTTCGATGAAACTGTCAATAAAAAGTTATATTTTATTGCAGTTATTTTTGCATTTTGTATAAAATTGCAAATCACAAAACAAAATTTAACGTAAAAAATTAATTTTGAGAGAACTATCAAAAAAATGCGATTTTGATGAAATTTTCTAGAAAAATTAAATGTTATAAAAAAGTGGAATTTTAACGATTTTTTTAAGGAAAATTGCAATTTGCTGTTAATTGTCAGCTATTGACACTTAAACTAAATTTTGATTGGAAAAAAAATGCAATCCGAACAAATTTTCTAAATAAATGTATTATAAATTCGCTGAAATTAAATTTAAAAATTCAATTTCGACAGCAATAATTATACATTTTTTTAAATTTAATAAATGTCTTAGAAATTTTCTGTAAAAATAAATTTTGAACAAAAATGCATTTTCTAAAAAAATATTTTTTTTTTGGAAATTTGATAGAAAAGTTAAATTGTAATGAAATTTTCTACAAAACTGCAATTTAGTGACATTTTTTCCGTAGAAAATCAAATTCGACCAAATTTTCTTTAAAAATGCTATTTCGCTGACATTTTATAGAAAAAATATTTTTTTTATATATTAATTTTTTTAAAAAATAGTAAATTTCTATAAAACTGAAATTTTGACGAAATTTTGTAGAGAAATTCACTTCAATGAAATTGTTGAGAAAAATATAATTTAGACTTTACTATAAAAATATAAAGGATGGGCCATTTACGATTACTTTTACTTGTGATTTGATCCCTTTGGATTATTTTCTGTGGGGAGCCATTAAGGACAAATGTTACAAAGCGAAATCGAAGTTGCCATTGAAGAGATTCGACCCGAAACAATCGAAAATGTACTGAAAAATTGAGTTGATCGGATGAGGTACGGCAGAGTCAGTTGTGGTAGTCATATGAATGATATTGTATTTCATTATTAAATGACATCGTCACACTTTTCAATAAAACTATTGCTACTGAATTCTGAAGATGATAGAGTGGTGTCTATCGAAACTGCAGTCAATTCTACCAAGCAATTAAAACTCTCTACCAATTTTTGTATTTGTTTCTATTACTTTCTTGAAATAGACAGAAAGTAAATGGAACATATGGTCTCAAACCAAATAAATTCTGACTGAATAACAAAAGCACAGACCAACAATAAATAACAACAAAAACCAGAAATTTTGAAAAAATTATCAGAACTTTTTTATATCCGATTCAAATTTAACATTTTAAATGGCCCACATATGTAAATTCAAAATTTTCTAACAAAATGTCTACAAAATATTCTTAAAAATACAACTTCATTAAAATACAAATTTTAAATTTTAATTTAATTTTTTTCTATTAAATTTCATTGAAGTAGCATTTATATAGAAAATATCGTCAAATTAGAATTTTTACCAAAATAATTACATTTTTATGAAAAACAAACTTTTTTGTTTAAATATCACAACATTTGCGGTTTATAGCAAATTTCATTAAAATTAAATTTTTTAGGAAAATGTCATTAAAATTATTTTTTTTTAGAAAATTTCAATAAAATTAGATTTTTTAGAAAATTTCATTAAAATTAAATTTTTGTAGAATATTTTTTTTAGTTGCTTTTATTTAATTTAAAAATTATATATTAAAATTACAATATTGCAGTCGAAGTGTCATTGTTATGCATAATTTCATCGAATTATATTTATTTAGAATATTTGTTTGAAATGACAGTTTTATAGAAAAATTTTTTTTTTTAGAAAATTCTATCAATAGAAAATTCAATCAAAATTTGATTTTTACAGAAAATGTTATAAAGTCAAAATTGCATTTATATACAAAAATTCTTTATATTACAGTTTTCTAGAACATTTTTACTTCAGTTTCTGTGATGAATTTTAAAGACAATTTTATCAAAAATAAAAATTTTTAAGAATTTTCTTGTCAAAATTCAAATTTTCCTGAAAATTTTCAACGAGTTATATTTATATGAAAATTAGATGTTATTAGTAAATTTCATTGAACTTATATACCATTCTAGAAAATTACGTCAATATTGAATTTTTCTAGAATATTTCTTTGAATCTGCAATTTTATCAGAACTTCGTTTTATAGAAAATGTAATCAGAAATTTTATAAAACATTTCATCGAAATTCATCAATTTTTTTTTTAGAAAATTCAATTGAAATTTAATTTTTACAGCATATATCTTTGAAATTGCAATTTTATAGAAATTGTCAAAATTAAAATTATTAATTAAATTAAATTTTTTAGAAAATTCAATTGAAATTTAATTTTTACAGAATATTTCTTTGAAATTGCAATTTTATAGAAATTGTCAAAATTAAAAATGTCGAAAGTTTCTTCCAAATGACAGTTTCATAGAAAATATTATTAAATTTGCGGTTTCGTAGAAAGTTGAATTTCTGTAGAAGATTTCCTTAATGAATTTTAGAAAAAATTTTCAAAATTATGTGGAAATTTAAATCTGGAAAATTATGTCGTAAGAGTAATTTTAAGAAAATTTTGTAAATTTGATTAAAATAAAATAATTATTTTTTTTAAAAAAATTTAGATTTTGGTTAAATTTGCATTAATAAAATTTTAATAAAATATTCCAGAAAATTTAAAAATATTCCATTAAAAAAGTTAAATTTTAATGAAATTAAAAATAATTCGAAGAAATTTGCAAAATTTTCTTAGAAGTGCAACTTTAAAAATAATCCAGAAAAATTTTAAAAATAAATTAGAATTTTGAATTTTTTTTAAAAATGTTCATGAAATCTTCTACAAAACTTCAATTTCGACGAAATTTTCTATAAAACTGTCATTTGGAAGAAACTTTCCGAATAAATGTAATTTCGATGAAATTGTCTACAATAGTTAATTTGGAATTTTGCATAGTTTCAGTTTCAAATAAATTTCTTTAAAAAATGTAATTTTCATTGAATTTTTCAAAAAATACTAAAATTTGTTAGAAAAAAATAATTTTCTATAAAACTGGAATTTTGATTAAATGTTCTAGAAAAATATAACTTCAATGAAATTTTTCTATAAATATTGCAAATTTTGATAAAATTTTCTTTTGTAAACTGAACTTTCTATAAAATGTTGTAGAAAATTATAGATTCAATAAAATATTCTACAAAAATTAATATTGGCGAAATTTTCTAGAAAGGTGTATAAATTCAATGAAATCTACTAAAAAAACTTACGACATTTTTTTTAATAAAACTCGATGAAATTTCTTAAAAAAATTTTAGTTTTGAAAAAAAAAATTCGAGAAAAAATATTAATTTTGATAAAAAAATTCTTGAAAATGCAACACAGAAATTGTTTTAAAACGGTAATTTTGAAGAATTTCTCTAAATAAGTGTTATTTCAAAATTGCAATATTTATGGAAATTTCTGTACAAAAATTATTTTGATTGAATTTTCAAAAAAAAATTAATTTTCTTTAAAACTGTCATTTCGAAGAAGTTTTCTAAATTAATGTAATTCGATGAAATTATGTATAAAAATGTCATTTCAACTGCCACATTATGAAATTTTTAAATTCAATAAATTTCAAAGAAATTTTCTGTACAAATTAAATTTTGATTGAACTTGCGAAAAAGTAAAATTTTCTTGGGAATTTTGATAAAAATGCAGTTTCGACGATATTTTTCATAAAATTACGACGTCATTTTCTGTAAAAATTCAAATTCGACGAAATTTTCTTTAAAAATGTTATTTCACTTAAATTTTTCTAAAATAGTTTAATTAAAAAAAAATAATTTCTTTCGTATAAAAATGCGAACTCAATGAAATTTTATAAAATAAAATTATTTTGAAATAAAAATAAAAAAAATCTATAAACTTTTGCAGAAACCTCCTATTTGATGAAATTTTTTATAAAACTGTAATTTTGACGAAACTTTTAGAGGATTTCACTTCGAGAAAAATATGTGATATTATATTTTCTCCTTATTTATTTAGTTATTTGTTTCTCTTATGTTGTCATGATACGGGACCTAAAGTAGTTACGCAAACATTCTTGGAACTCAAACTAATTTTAATTATATATATACAAATAAATAAATATAATATTTAAATAAAACCTAAAATATTGTTGAAACTCTTATATTAATTTAAAATTTTATTGTATATTATTTTTTGAAATTTTTTCGAAGTACTGTGCACCATTTGTTTTCATTTTGAATGCAGCGGTATTTGGAAAAGAAAGTAGGTGTCGGTTGATAGCTTGAAGTTTGTTTTTGGTCTTTTTGCCATTTTGGCTAAAGTCTGGGAGTGGAAAATGATTTCGGTATTGCACTCCAACAATGCGACTAAAATTTCTTTTGTTTCCCCTTTTCATTGAACGCTCAATTTCAGTCTTCAGTTGCGACTGAGCATTATTAGTGGATTTTATCTTTAAGTGGAAATGGTTAGTTGTACACTCGCCCTTTGCTGCCCTCCTCCTCGGGATTCTTTCGCCTTGCAAAAGTAGAATTTACAGTTCAAACCGTGCCAGTCAACCCAAATCAACCCATAATAATAGCGACTTTTTTAGTTTGACCTTTTTCAATGACACTTTTTCTCAGCAAAAAAAAAAGAAAAATATTTAGAGCGAAAATACAATGTTGGAAAAACTATGTGTTAGGGAGCAGCGGATATGTAACTTTCAAATTTGAATGCCTGAAGGGTGGGGGGAGTGATTTGCGGGAAAATCTGTAAATTGGCACCAATACATGGATAGGAAAGACCTTGCAGTGACCTTTGCTTGGTTTGGTGGAGTGCAAGACAATGCAAATTATATGGCAATTTACTGCTGAGACCCCCTAAAGTATACTACATTCTGTTTTCAAATCGATGCCAAAGGGTAAGCAATGAATATTGATTTTAAGAGAAGCAAATAAATAGAAAAGCTGTCAAGTATTTGAATTATATTCATCAAAGAATGTATTAATATAATTAATTCAAATTAAATTGATAAACTAATTGATATTATTCAAGTCATTAATAAACTACTACTGCTTTTGCTGTATGCAAATCAGTTTCATTTGATTTCAAAACAAACCGGTTCAGTATTCAAATGAAAATAAAAAAACGCATTAAATAACAACTTATTACTTATTGCTAACTAATGCAACACTTTGATGACATTTTTAGTTTTCATGTTAAGAAATTGCTAAGCGCTTAGCTGAAACTGACTAAAAAAGGCAAACAGGCATATACAACAAATTAAAAGTGGCGCCGCCACCTATCAATAAATTTATTTCGAAAATAACAAATTGCCATTACGTGCTAAGTTAACACAATTACACTTTGCAAAAGTGGCAAAGATTAAAACTGAAGATTATTTTCGAATATGCAAATGCAACAAGTGTATTTACACAACCGATTAGGGTGGTCAGAGTCAAAGAAGAGGCAAGAGTAACAATTTGCAAACAAAACGGAAGACGAAGAGTTTGCATGTTGAAATTTTTCTTTAATTGTAATTGTAAAACGTAATCTTATGCAAACTTAAAATAAAGACATAGCATTTGACTTCTTCAGTGTCAGTGGCAGATCTGGTCACACTTCACACCCACTGTGAAGGTGGAAGGAACACTCCCTGATTTTTCTCATTTCAAACGATGAAACAAGAACAATATATTACATTCTCAATTATTAGCATTATTAATAGATTTGATGACAGTACTTAGACAGCAAGTCTATAATGATAATTATATTCAAATTATTGCAATGAATGAATATAAAATGTATAAAATAAAATTTTCTGTTATGTAATGAATTCACTCAAGCTCATTATTCAGAAATATTTTTTAGGATCACCATAACATGTTATAATTAAATTATTTGAATTCCATTAAAAATATTCATTTGTAAATGATAATATCACAATTGCTTTAGATTGGAATGTACTGATTGCAATGGATTGACACCTTAATATGGAGTGACAGATATTAAAATATAGAAATATTAACTAAATAAATCCGCGTTGAGGATTTTGTGGAAAAATAGTATAATAATTGTAATGATTAAATCGAAAGAAAAAAATATTTGGAACCAAAATTTTTAATATATACAGTATAACCTCTCTAATCCGGACAGATATAGTTTCGACCTTTGTCCGGATTACTGAATTGTCCGGACTACAGTACAAAACTCCAAAATGGGTCATATTTTCTTATTATTAAGAAACGCGTTTCTGAAAAAGAAAAGATAAATAATAAATACAATTGAAACTTTTACACTTATCTTTGTGTAGTTTTTTAGATATGTTTTTTAATTCTTTTAGAAATATTATTACTTTCTCAGCCTATAAAATAGCACTTGCAAAGGGGTGAATTTCCTAAGATTTTTGTAAAAAAGTTTGAGCTCGAGGTCTAGTTCCCTCAAGACTACAATTGGATTCTATGTTCTCTTCAATATTTTCGTTAGACACAACTGACGGAACTATAACTTCATCAGTGGTGAACAAGTAATGTAAGATTTGTATGGTCCTATTTTCTTTCTATGGAATCCTCCGTATTGATTTCAATTTCTTGTGATGGAGCTGAAGTTCTTTCAGCGGCTTCTTAGCACTTATCAGAAATATCCAGCATTTTTGGTAGACATATATACAAAACGAAGTTACAATATTTTAAATGCTCATGAATTTTCATGCTTTCATATTAAAAGGAGAGGCAACGTATGAGATCCAGGCTCGTTACCATGAAGGTAAATCTATCTGCTGAAATTTTTCTGCCTGGAGCTGAATTAAAAACGACGATTTTCAAAAATAATACAGCAGATTTATCACTTTATAATTTGTCGCCTCATATTTCCAAGCACCAATTTCATTACAAACTTTGAACTTTAGCAACCACCGATTACTTTCAAAAAAAGTTATCCTTTCCCAGAACCACAACATGTTTTTGACTTTAGGCTAAAGGTATAATAAAGTCAAAAAACTTAAAAACAAACACAAAAATATATTGCTGTCCGGACTACAGAGGTAAATTGTCGAAACTGTCCGAATGATTGAGCTGTCCGGATTACTGGGTAGTCCGGACTATCGAGTGTCCGGATTAGAGAGGTTATACTGCATATAAATATAATATTTGAAAATCAAGAAATTTTGTTTGGAAAGAATATATTAATATATTAGAACAACATATATGTGCGAACTGACTTCCACAAATAAAAAAGTATTTACACCCTAACAAAGTTATTGTCCAGGAAGTTTTCCAAATATATTTTATTTAAAAAAATTTTTTTAAAACTTTGCTGACTTTTTCGAATTTTAGTTTAAATTTTCTTAGATTTCGTGCTATACTTTATATCTAAAAATGTTGTAAGCAGCTCTTGTTTTACAGCATTCATTATACCCTACACCACACTGTGGTACAGGGTATTATGACTTTGTGCATTTGTTTGTAACACCTAAAAGGAGAAGAGATAGACCCATTGTTTATAATACCGATCGACTCAGAATCACTTTCTGAGTCGATTTAGCCATGTCCGTCTGTCTGTCCGTCTGTCCATGTATTCTTGTAATCAAAGTGCAGGTCGTATTTATGGTCCGATAGTGATGTAATTTTGCATAGTGCTCATTTGGCCCAAGGACGATCCCTATTGAAATTGGTTAAAATCGGTTCAGATTTGGATATAGTCCCCATATATATGTTTCACCCGATTTGACATGTAAGCGCTGTAGAAACCACATTTTACATCCGATCTTTATGAAATTCGGCAGAGAGAGTTTTATTATTACGTGAATGAACACTACCAAATTCGGAGAAAATCCGTTCAGATTTAGATATAGCCCCCATATATATGTTTCACCCGATTTGACATGTAAGCGCTGTAAGAACTGCATTTTAAATCAGATCAGCACGAAATTTGGCAGGGAGAGTTCTCTTATTACATGAATAAACACTGCCAAATTCGGGGAAAATCGGTTCAGATTTAGATATAGCCCCCATATATATGTTTCACCCGATTTAACATTTAAGCGCTGTAGAAATCGTATTTATATCCGATCAGTACGAAATTTAACAGAGAGAGTTTTCTTATTACATGTATGAACACTGCCAAATTCGGGGAAAATCGGTTCAGATTTAAACATAGTCCCAATATATATGTTACACCCGATTTAACATTTAAGCGCTGGAGAAATCGTGTTTTATATCCGATCAGTACGTAATTTAACAGAGAGAGTTTGCTTATTACATGTATGTATGAACACTGTCAAATTCTTATCGCAATGCCCATTTTCGCATTGGTAGGTAGGTGTAGGGTATTATATAGTCGGCCGCGCCCGACTTTCTGTCTTTCCTTACTGGTTTTTATATTATAAATATTCCAATTCATCAGTTTTTGTCAATCCATATGCAATTTATCGTAACGCAAGATAATGGGATTTAAATTTTAATGGAATTTTACAAACATATAAAATTTCTAAAATATTGAACTGAAAAACAGAAAAATTTCCTTTAAATTATGGTATTAATATATCGCCACACTTAAATACACATTAATTCTTTCATCGGAAATATTAGTTCCAAATAAAAAAAATATTGGGATAAAAACATACTTTTGTTCAAAACAAAATTCTTCCAAACATATAATATTTGTGTATGCCAAATATTATATATTTGGAGTGTACGCTAAACATATGTATGTTTCCAGCAGAATGTTTGGGACAATATACTACAGAAGCGATTTTTTTTTCAGCGGGCATTTTCTATATTTGTGGGGCTACATCTAAATCTTCCTTCATAGTGATCGGATGAAAACTTGAACTTCTACTGGGCTTGAATGCCAAACCAGAAGGAACATATCGTCATCTGAAATCACAAATGACGTAACAAAAAAAAATCAAAGTTAATTGTATGATTGATTATAGTCTATTAGGCTAAACTACACATTCCTACAAAATTTTGGAGTTCAATACCAACAATTGACCATTTCATGAGTGAAATTCAAAATGACGTTACAGCAAACAAGCGAAAAGATAAAAAAGATTCATAAAATTGTTATACCCGACACCACACTGTGGTACAGGGTATTATGACTTTGTGCATTTGTTTGTAACACCCAAAAGGAGAAGAGATAGACCCATTGTTTATTATACCGATCGGCTTGTAATCACTTTCTGAGTCGATTTAGCTATGTCCGTCTGTCTGTAGATGTATTCTTATAATCAAAGTACAGGTCGCAATTATGGTCCGATCTCAACGAAACTTTGCACATATCTGTTTTTAGGCCCAAGGACGATCCCTATTGAATTGGTTAAAATCGGTTCGGATTTACATATAGCTCCCATATACTATATGTACATCCGATTTGGCATATATGCACTGTATAAACAACATTTTTGAGCCGATTTGTACAAAAATTGACAGAGAATAGTCTCGTGATACACTTAGATACAATACAAAATTTGGGGGAAATCGGTTCAGATTTCGATATAGCCCCCATATATGTATATGTTACCCCCGATTTGACATGTAAGCGCTGTAGAAACTGTATTTTATATCCGATCGGTACGAAATTCGGCTGAAAGAGGTTTCTTATTACATGAAGGAATACTGCCAAATTCGGAGAAAATCGGTTCAGATTTAGATATAGGCCCCATATATATGTTAGCCCCGATTTGACATCCAAGCGCTGTAGAGACTGTATGTTATATCCGATCAGTACGAAATTCGACAGAAAGAGGTTTCTATTTTACATGAATAAGTATTCAGGGAAAATCGATTCAGATTTATATATAACCTCCATATATATGTTCCTGCTGATTTGGTTACAAAGCGCTATAGAAGTTGTATTTTACTTCCGATCATTACAAAATTCTCCAGAAAGATGTTTCTCAATTTACAAACGAATATTGCTTAATTTAGCGATTATCGGTTCAGAATTAGATATATCCACATATATATGTTCTTACCCATTTACCAATTATTCCAAATTATTATCGCAATGACCCTTATCGCATTGTTACGGAGGTGTAGGGTATTATATAGTCGGCCGCGCCCGACTTTCTGTCTTTCCTTACTGGTTTTTATATTATAAATATTCCAATTCATCAGTTTTTGTCAATCCATATGCAATTTATCGTAACGCAAGATAATGGGATTTAAATTTTAATGGAATTTTACAAACATATAAAATTTCTAAAATATTGAACTGAAAAACAGAAAAATTTCCTTTAAATTATGGTATTAATATATCGCCACACTTAAATACACATTAATTCTTTCATCGGAAATATTAGTTCTAAATAAAAAAAATATTGGGATAAAAACATACTTTTGTTCAAAACAAAATTCTTCCAAACATATAATATTTGTGTATGCCAAATATTATATATTTGGAGTGTACGCTAAACATATGTATGTTTCCAGCAGAATGTTTGGGACAATATACTACAAAAACGATTTTTTCAGCGTTCATTTTCGTGGGTGAAAGATTCCCTCTGCCAATTTTCATAATAACCGGATGTAAAATACAGCTTATATACTGATTACCCGCTAAATCGGAAGAAGCCTATATGTGGAGCTACATCTAAATCTTCCTGTGAGTTCCTCAAAATTTGTTAATGCTTATTCGAGGCAAAGTAAACATTCCTCTATCAATTTTCATAGTGATCATATGAAAATTTGAACTTCTACTGGTCTTGAATGCCAAACCAGAAGGAACATATCGTCATCTGAAATCCAAAATGACGTAACAACAAAAAAATCAAAGTTAATTGTATGATTGATTATAGTCTATTAGGCTAAACAACACATTTCTACAAAGTTTTGGAGTTCAATACCAACAATTGACCATTTTATGAGTGAAATTCAAAATGACGTTACAGCAAACAAGCGAAAAGATAAAAAAGATTCATAAAATTGTTTTACCCTACACCACACTGTGGTACAGGGTATTATGACTTTGTGCATTTATTTGTAACACCTAAAAGAAGAAGAGATAGACCCATTGTTTATTATACCGATCGGCTTGTAATCACTTTCTGAGTCGATTTAGCTATGTCCGTCTGTCTGTAGATGTATTCTTGTAATCAAAGTACAGGTCGCAATTATGGTCCGATCTCAACGAAACTTTGCACATATCTGTTTTTAGGCCCAAGGACGATCCCTTATCGGTTCAGATTATCGGTTCAGAATTAGATATATCCACATATATATATTCTTACCCATTTACCAATTATTCCAAATTATTATCGCAATGACCCTTATCGCATTGTTACGGAGGTGTAGGGTATTATATAGTCGGCCACGCCCGACTTTCTGCCTTTCCTTACTGTTTTTTTGTTATTTAATTCAGAATGTACGCCGCAACTAATTGCGCTTAAAATGTTGTGAAATATTGATTCTTTAATAACTGCTATTATACGTAATCGAATCTTCTGAAATTCCACACATAGTATTAGTTTGTTAGTCGCTATAAACTCGAGGAAAATGGACGAAATTGCCACGCCCCTTTTGGTACCTCTCCCACAAAGGTACCATTTTGCACCAAAAGTTAACAGTTTATAACATTAATATCAGTGTATACAATTACTTGAAATTTTGTACAATGTAATGCTTTTATAATGCCTATAGTCCAGTGAAAAATGAGCGTTATCACCACGCCCCTTTTTGTACCTCCCACACAAATTGGCCAAATTATACCGCAATTTAATATATCAACGTTAATATACCAGTCCATATAAACGGTTACAATTCGGCACAGTGCAATGTATTTACAGTATCTACTGTTCAGCGAAATATAGGTGTATTTCTTAAACCCCTTCTGGTACCTCCCACAAAAATTGACAGAATAATTTGTGTAATATTCAATATTACATTACTCACAAAGTGAGGGTATACCTTAGTCGGTTTACCCGACTGAAACTTTCTTACTTGTTATAATTATCGTTAACTATAATTACTATATATAATTATTGATTATAATTATAGGTTTAAAAAAATTCCGAGCGCCCCAGTAGGTGAGGTACTCGCCTATGAGTTTGGGGGTCGTGGGTTCGATTCCCACCAGAGGCTCTGGTCTGTCGCTGCAAAATATTTAGCCATATGGTCTTTGTAACCCGGCCTTTCCCTGGACCTTATAATTAGAATATAAATTTACTTTGTATTGTAATTCATATAAATAAATAAATAAATAAATAAAAAAATTCTTCACTTTCACAAAATTCATCACTCCCATTGGAATGCCTCTTTATGCATTAATTCAAATAATTATAATGTTTGCATTTTTGTTTTCAATAAAAGTATGTCTCGTATATCCTCCTGCATGTTACTAAAATATGTGGCGAAAAATCCATAAAATGTTAATTTTTCATAGCCATAACTACATAATTATGTCTGAGTATTTCGTTCGTCCGTCGGTCCGCGCCCGTCCATCTGGTTAGCTGTCTGTGCATGTGCATTAATTTATTGGGTACTTTGATCTTTTTTTTTCAGATTTTAATTTTATCTAGTTTATGCAACGTTCACTTTATGACCAAATGAATGCAATAACATATGAGTGAGAACGACAAAACATTAATATGTAATCGTTCATGCTAAATTAATAAACAAGGTCATTATATTGTATGTATAGATATACGAGTATACATAGTACATATGAGCCATATAATGGGGCGTAGCTTTATTGGTTAGTTGTCAGCGAAGTGCTATATAGTAGAATTTCTGCATAATTGGCAGATTGGAGTTATTACTTATGGTTATCTATTAGTGACGACCGAACGTGACTAACATAAAATAAAATCCGATAATAACTTCACTGAGAATATTTAAACATTAGGAGGTAACATGATATTAGACGACTAGAAAATGCAGTACATACATATCGTCATCAACAATGCCTGCAAATATAACCAGAAAGGAAATGCTAGAGTCAGGCGGATCCGACTATATGATATGCACGTTGTTACAGCAGAATAAACACGCATATAGCTGTTCAATATCTGAAACGATTACATTTAAAAGCGAAGCTTTAAAACCTGCCAATTTTCACGATTCATACTAAATCGGGAGGTGTATGTATATATATGTGGAATACACTCGTAAATATAAATCTGAACAGACTTTTTTGAATTCAGCTGTACTCATCCTTAGATAAGGAAACTCCTCTACTCCAAATTTCAAAATGATTAAATGCAAAATACAACCTTTTTAGCGTTTAGATGCCAAATTGGAGGAACATATCGCACCTGTTCAACAAAAGGGTAAAAACACAAAATGAATATAATTTCCGTGGAGGCCAAAACTGCTTCCGTAAATATTATTAACGTCCACAAAATATGTCAAAAAATGTGAACATATATTTTTAGCATATCGTCATTCTAATTCAAACAAATAAGAAAATTTCAGTCGGGTAAACCGACTTTTTTGAAATTCAGCAGTACTCATCCATGGATTAGATACATTGGATGAAAATTAACTTAGGGCTGAAACTCTGCATGACTCGATTACAATAAAAGCATAGTGGACCAACATTCGAAGTCGTGCTCTGTCTTCTACTAAAAACGTAAGTGACGATATATTGTCGTAGAAGATGCAGACGTGAGTTAAATCGGGACATGTATTTCAGAAATTTGCGCTGATTCAGCAGGATGCTAGGCAAATCATACTGGATGTAGTGTTTTTGTTTGCTGGATTGTTGAAGATAAATGGAAAAAGTTCTGCTCACAGAAATAATAATAAAAGTCATCGAAAAAGACAAGCCTGAGATTTAAAATACCCGACGAAAGTTTCACTCGGGTAAACCGACTAAGTTATACCCTCACTTTCTTAGTAATGTAATATGGAATATTATACGAATTAATCTCTTTGTGTGGGAAGTACCTGAAGGGAGGGCACCAAATACACATATTTTTCGCTGAACAATAGATACGTTAAATACATTGCACTGTCCCGAATTATAAGCGTTTATGTGAACTTGTATATTATCGTCATTTGCTATTCAATTTTGGTATGAACCACAAAAAGTGGCGTAGTGATAAAGCCCATTTTTCACAGGGCAATTGGTACTTTGAAAGCGTTACACTTTGCAAATTTTTTTAGTATTTTCGTACTTTGCAACTCACGCTTTACGCTGTAAACTTTTTTTTACCAAATGGTACCTTTGAGTGGGAGGTACCAAAAGGGGCGTGGCAATAACGTCAATTTTTCACTGGACTGTAGGCACTGTAAAAGTATTACACTGTACAACATTTCAGGTATTTGTATGCACTCGTATTAATGTTATAAACTTGTAACTTTTGTTGCAAAATGGCGACTTTTTTCTTGAGGTGTTAGCGACTAATAAACTAATACTATGTGTGAAATATCAGAAGATTAGAGTAAGTAGTATATAAGTTATTAAAGAACCAATATTTCACTAAATGTTAACCCTTTGTGGGGGAGGTACTGGAAGGAGTGGACCAATATGGCCCATCTTCGTACTTAGCCGGAGATAGAGAAAAATATTACCGCATACCAAATTTTAAGTCAATGGGTTAATCCTTTCGAGATTTGTCGTACGCACCAGCCAGCAGACATACAAACAGACGGACGGACGGACGAACATTGCTTAAATGACTTAAAATGATATATACCCTCGTCACACTAAAGTGAGGGTATAATGACCCAAAACGGATTTCCACCAACCATACTTGGGGTTTTAGGTTACGTCTTACTACTCGTTAGCTACTCGTAGCAAATGATATATACCCTCCTCTGTAAGGTAAAGGGATAACAATAGTTTGTTGTCGACGCCATTATTCAAATAATAGCATGTTTTTCTTACTTACTTTAAAATGTTTAAATTCAACGTTGCAGAAAAAGTAGGAGATCATGTCCGATTACCCTAAAAAGAATGTGAAATTGTAATATTTTTTGCAAAGATCGTCCTTGCCCAACTTTAAGGGCATTTTTAAGATTTGTTTCCTTTTGGTACAGAACTGTTGGCGTCAAAACACAACTTTTGTGTGGTTTTTGAAAAGTGATTAAAGGCAATTTTTGCCTTTTCATCCGGCCTATTGAGCATTTCAGTAAATACTAGGACAAACCTGTCATAAAGAATTATTGTTTTTCGAGTAAGACGAAAACGGCCATCGTGGAACTTGGCTATATTTTAGAGGATAATTCGGCCTAAAATACAAAAAATAAAATTTAAAAATAAAAAGGGGTTTTTTTAAATAATAATTTTAATAAATTAAAAAAAAAATTAGAAAAAGAATTCTTTTTAAATTTGTATTCTATTTTTAGTTAAGAGTGCAAATAATTACTTAAATTTTTCAAAAATTCCCATATTTATAGTTTTTACCGATAAAAAGATATAATTTTTTGAAAAAAAACAGTTTTCCTCAAAATTCATAATTTCGATTATTTTAAAATCTTCATATTAGGCCTGTTGTTTATTTTTTCAAAATAATATGCACGGGCTGTTGACAACACTTAGTATAGAGTGATCTAAGTAGAGATACCTTTTTCAATAGTCTTTTTTTGACAGATCACGTGTGAGTCGTGTCATGCTGTCATGTTATTTTTGTTAAGTATTGTTTGGCATTTCATCATGGAAAGACTTACGCCTGAACAACAATATGCACAGGCTGTTGACAACACTTAGTATAGAGTCATCTAAGTAGAGGTACCCTTTTCAATAGCCTTTTTTTGACAGATCACGTGTGAGACGTGTCACGCTGTCATGTTATTTTTGTTAAGTATTGTTTGGCATTTCATCATGGAAAGACTTACACCTGAACAACGTTTACAAATTATTCAGTTTTATTATCAAAATAATCGTTCGCCAATTGCGCTAAGTCCATTTTTTTTAAATCCAAAAAAAAACACTTTCCATCCGATCCACGACCTTGACATCCATGACCAATATTTTAGCTCTCGTTAAGAGCTATCTTTTTACCATTGACCGATTCCCGATCCGACGAACCGGAATCATCGGTCCATATTTCTTCAAAAATGATGCCGGTGAGAACGTAACCGTCAATGGAGACCGTTATCGTGCCATGATAACCGACTACTTGATGCCTGAAATTGATCTCGTGATCTCGGCGACATTTGGCAGTTACCAGTCGAAATGCTCGAACGAGTCATCGAAAATTGAGACGTGGCCGCGGCCAACATTTGATAGACATAATCTTCAAAAAATAAATGCCAAAGAATGTTCTTTTAAATGATAATAAACACTCTCCATTCAATCTGAATTTTCTGTGTTTTTTCTTTAAAAAGTAGGGAACGTGGAAATAGATCACCCTATATAACCAATATATCAAATTTCACTAAAATCCATGACATAAGCCAAAATACTGTGATAACTTAACATGGTAATGCTCCGATACACGTATATCTTTTCTTGGTCTCCTCTACCAGAATCCACTGTCGGAACACCGTTATTTTGTACAGTGTATGTCCTGCATATAAAATTCGGTCCTGTCGAACTTCCTACTGTTCTTATGGGTTTTTATTATTTTTAAATAATATTGTTTAACCCAGCAAAAAAAGAGCAATAAAAATCCCCAACTTATGATCCGGAAGTTGTTCTAATTTGGATTTTCACCAATGAATTTAACAAGGGGTTGTCGCGCCGGGGAAGTACTTCTTTGTCACCTCTTTTGCACAACTCTTTTAAAACACTGTAAGATTTGCTTTTTTGGTGTTGTATTTATTTGATGAATGTATGTTGTTCTTATTAACATCTTTGGGTCCAGAGATTTCATATTTTAAAGGAATACAAATGTTGACATAGGGAGGGGAACGTATAAATAATATACTATTGGCCAAAGAGATCAACGATCATATATATGTATGTATGTTTAGGACATTTGAAGATGTCTGTAATCAGTATGGTGTAGATGGCTCTTGAAAAGTGTGACCCCATAGTGTAATTAACATTCTCACAAAAAAAACTTTTCCGTAGCCCGGTTCAGAGAGTAGTAAAGTACCACAGTGTGGTACAGTATATATGTATTGTATGGTATACATATTTAATTACCATAATTTCTTTTAAAATTATTTAATTATAACCTACACCACACTGTGGTACAATTTATTATGATTTTATGCATTTGTTTCTAACACCAAAAATGAGAAGAGATATATAGAACCATCCTTTATTATACCGATCGACTTAGAATCACTTTCTGAACCGATTTATCTATGTCAGTTTGTGCATGCATTCTTGTAATCTATGTGCAGGTCACAAATATGGTCCGATCCCAAAGAAATTTTGTACATATCTTTATTTTGGGACAAGACAATTCGTATTGAAATTGAAAGACAATCCGTATTTCTTTCGTCTACGGCAAACGATCAAAAGTCTCTCAACTATTTGAATATCAGTTTAGAACCAGATATCGTAATATATATGAATGTACCGTCGATTTAGCTTATACCCTCTATAGAAGATATAATTTCCTTTCGAGAAGCTCCCATTGGAGTGATGTACTTATAATACAGAATAAACTTGGAGAAAATATTACCATTTTAAAAATTTCAAGTTATTCGATCAATACTTGAGGTTGTAACAGATCGACGGACAGACGAAGGGACTTTACTAAAATGATTAGAAAGGGCCTAAAACGAATTTCCGCCAAATATTGATAGGTTTTTAAATTACTTCATCGATTTGTTACACCTTCGGTTCGTAGCAAACTATATAGTATATCCTCATTCACTAAAGTGAGGATGAATAAAGTTGGGTGTTGTGCTAATATTGTCAATTTACAAGCACCAAACATTTGCTAGAGCCACAACTCAATTTTTCACACAATATTTTTCGAAACCCATACCATTAACATTGTTTTACAAAACTTTCTTTTGTGAACAAACTCCCTTAAACACCAAATATCCTTCACCACAATAATGTATTTCAACATATAAGCCAACATTGGCATTGTTTAAAGAACATTAATTAGATTTCATTAGATTTTTAGACACAACATCTACTGAAGCAACTAAAATACAACGTCAAACAACAACGAAAGGAACATAAATCATTTGAAGGAAAAATTCACTCGATTCCTTTGGAAAAGTGCATAAAACAACAGGACAAACATACGTCGTCGCCGTCATCATCATCCTTATCTTCACAATAAAGACAAAGACAATCGTTGCACTGTTTGTTGAACATTGCAATGATAACAAAATGAAGAATGTGTGAAGCTTCCACTAGAGTATATAAAGGAGATTGCACAGTAGGGTGAATCACTTAAAAATCTTCAAATTGTTGCAAATAGTTCTGCTAAGGGGACAATTTTAAATATATGTATCTTATATAAATTGAGAATATTATCCTTTAAATAGCTGACCTTAATTCGAAACATTAAATACATATTGACATAATGGCAAACTATCAGCCTTTGTATAGAGATAACCACAAATAATTTTTAAAACCAAACAACTGTTATAGCAAACGTTACTACATCACTGTTGGGGACTATCGAATTATCCCTAAATTTGTAAAAAAATTCAACAAATACGAGGGTGGTTCCAAAATTAGCCATTCTAACAAAGAAAACTTGTGAATTATCTTGATTTTGAGCAAACGCGGAACCCATCTTGCTCACCGCTTTCTCAAATTGTCCTTCAATATGCCACGTATAGCACTTTTTGAAATTCCTATGTCTCCAGTTAGCCCACAAACCTTCAACCGACAGTCATCCAATACCATTTTGTGGATTTTTGTAGCCCTTTCTGGCGTAGACACCTCAATTGGTCGACAACTACGGTGGTTGCTTGGCAGCTCGTACGACCCCGTTTAAACTATAATACCCAATATTTTATAGTTGTAATCGAAGGAGCAGACTCCCCCAAAGTAGTACCTAGCTCGGTTTCATATTGGACTGAGACCTTTAAATTAAAGTATTGTATTACGTGTCGTTGACCAATTTTGTCCATGTTTCCAAATTCACCAATACGAGTATCGTTTCCTTTTGAGTACAAAAAAAATAACTAGCCCTGTAACTTGAAACATATGTTTTGGAAGGTTGCCACTTTTTACGAAAGTAATTTTTTTTAAATTACTTCCGCGACAGTCGGCTAATTTTGGGACAGCCCTCTTAGGGTCTATTACGAAAAAGTCAGCTTCGGCTTGCACTGAAGGGACCTACTATTAAATGTATGTATGTATATCTAGCAAACTTCCCGGCAGCTGCAGAATCTGACAGATGGATCTTAATCCTGATTGATCCAAGATATGGCTAAACTGTTTGGCATTCACCTCCAGCCGTATCCCTGGGATATTCTACAAAATTGCAATAACTGCGAACTAGCAAGTTTTGGGATTCGCCAACGTTTACCTTCAAACTACAGCTCAAAAAGAGTGAACTATTATTAAAAACGGTTTGCCCCACCTGGACACATGAAGGATTGTTAAGCTTTCCTGGTCCAGTTACAACATCGGTTGGGTAAACCTGACACTTGGAGGATTGTTTGGCTTATCTGGTCTAGTTATTACATGTGTATACTTAGATTGGACAGGTATATGCCATAAGTTCTTATATCGGTCCTTGCAAGACACTGTCTCTTCGCGGCGCACAATTTAGAACTTTGACTTGTCAAAAGCTTTAGGCTGACAGCAGGCTTCACGCTGTGGATAGCATTGGATGAAAAGACAACGTCTAGGGATACTAGAATAGGCCTCCCTTGTGGCCATCGGGGATTGATGCAGATGTCTGGAAGATACAGTATTTTATAAGTCACATTCACTGCCTCCGACGGGTTCTAGGATTATTGGTCTTACGATGGAACTTTCGATTCTGGAAAAAATGTTGCCCCGTCGACGCAAAATTCCGAAAAATATTTGCCCTTTTTAGGTGGAGCTGAGCCTCTTAATTAAACTTAGCTCATATTTCATATTTCATAATTCCAAAATGTGGTATAAAAGTCAATTTTTCGGGAAAAATTCAACGAAAATGTTGCACTTTTTTGCACAAAAGAAATCGCCATTAGTTGCTCCAAATAAAGTAGAAAATCTGGCTACTGTTCTAACCTAGATATAATAGAGATTCAACTAGTTTCGCCACGAAAATTAAATTAAGAATATAACCCACATCATTCCAGCCTAATGTTAAGCACGTACTTATATTGCCATATACTTTATGGAATATGTACACGGAGACACATAATAGATATTCATCAGACAGTTTCAAGCGCGTTCACTGCATACTTGGAGATATTCTCCATCAGTACCCAAATGCGTGTGTGTGTGAATGTATGTTTGTCTCCGGAAATGTATGCAATTCCACAGATGACTAACTGCGAGAATCCATCGTCATAGAGGGAAAACACCAGCAGCAAGGCGTCAAGCCAGCCTGCTTGCCCCATCCCGACCAGACCCCATCCAGGAACAAAAATGGCCGTAAATCATAACACACAACAAAGCAGTAAAAACAAAAAATGTCTTATAAACTGCATAAAACAAGATATGTACTCGTAGATACTTAAGCAGTTAGTGATTGGAAGGATGCGGAAAAAGGGGTTGGCTAGCGAGAGTGATATGATATTCTCCAAAAGTCCAGAGATGCACATATTAAAAATTTTACATTTGATATGAGCTAGCCATGTTTATTACAGGAAGAGTTTTTAATCGCGCCAAATGAAGTGTCCCCTTCTAAGATTTATCGACACCAGCAGAAAAGGATAAAGCAGCGATGGATGATAGTGAGTGTAAATGAGTGTAATGTACTCAAAGTATGTACGTTGAAAGTAAATGGCCTAGGCGAGGATATATGCCATTTTCGGACAAAATTATATTAAATTTTTATATAAACTTTCATTATTTATGATGTTTGTTTTGTATTTTGATATTAAATGTTTTCTATACATAAATTCTAAAAAACTCTTCGACAATCATCAACAGGGAAATTTAATTTAAAACAAAACTATAGACTTCTTCTCTTCAGAGTTTACAATCAACATTAAATTTTTTTCTAGAATTCCATTTTCATGGAAGGTACCTTTAGTACCATATTTACCATATTGTTGATGTAAAAGCCCGATAAAGCCGAGATACCATTTAAATTAAAGGAAATTATGGCGACGAAAAATGCAGAAAAATTACTTTCGTGTAAAAACTTAAGTTTAGTAACTGCCGTTAAAACAATTAGAAAAAAATCGATTTTTTTAAACATCGTTTTTTGCTGGCACGAAAATAACCATAAACCAGTAAGGAAAGGCAGAAAGTCGGGCGGGGCCGACTATATAATACCCTACACCTTCCTAACAATGCGATAAGGGTCATTGCCATAATAATTTTGAATAATTGGTAAATGGGTAGAAACATATTATCTAATTCTGAAACGATAATCGCTAAATTAAGCGATATTCGTTCCTAAATTGAGAAACATCTTTCTGGAAAATTTTAATGATCGGAAGTAAAATACAACTTCTATAGCGGTTTGATACCAAATCAGGAGGAACGCATATATGAAGCTTTAATATAAATCGGAACCAATCTTCCCTGAATACTCATTCATGTAAAAAGACCTCCTTCTGTCGAATTTCGTACTGATCGGATATACTATACAGTCTCTACAGCGCTTACATGTCACATCGGGGGGTAACATATATATGTGAGCTATATCTAAATCTAAACCGAGTTTCTCCGAATTTGGCAGTATTCCTTCATGTAGAAAGAAACCTCTTTTTGCCGACTTTCGCACTGATCGGATATAAAATACAATTTTTACAGCGCTCACATGTCAAATCGGGTGTAACGTATATATGGGGGCTATATATAAATCTAAACCGATGTCTTCCAAATTTAAAAATGTTCATTCATATAATAGGAAACATCTTTCTGGCGAATTTCATACTGATCGGATATAAAATACAGTTTTTACAGCGCCTACATGTGAAATCGGGGGTAACATAATATGGGGGCTATATCTAAATCCGACCCGATTTTCTCCGAATTTGGCAGTATTCCTTCATGTAATAAGAAACCTGTTTCTGCCAAATTTGCACTAATCGGATATAAAATACAGTTTTTACAGCGCTTACATGTCAAATCGGGGGTAACATATATATGGGGGATATATCTAAATCTGAACCGATTTTAACCAAATTCAATAGGGATCGTCCTTGGGCCAAAAAAAAGATATGTGTAAAGTTTCGTCGAGATCGGACCATAATTGCGACCTGTACTTTGATTACAAAAATACATGCACAGACGGACAGACGGACAGACAGACAGACGGACATAGCTAAATCAACTCAGAAAGTGATTCTGAGTCGATCGGTATAATAAACGATGGGTCTATTTCTTCTCCTTTTGGGTATTACAAACAAATGCACAAAGTTATAATACCCTGTACCACAGTGTGGTGTAGGGTATAAATAGAAAAAAATTGCAAAAAAATTGTTTGTTCCATTTTTTGAAAGCTAGCATCCCAACGAAACAGTGTCTGTTTGAAAAATAAGTAAAATAGGGAAATTCAATGAAATAATTTTTCATTTTTTTAATTTGTTTGGGATGTACCAAAAGGAGTGTGGCAAAATGCCCATGTTTAACCCCTCACCTTAGAGAGGAGGGTATATATCATTTGCTACGAGCCAAAGTGTAACACATCGAAGGAGTGACCTAAGACCCTAACTATGTTCGGCCGATATCTGTTTTGGGTCATTTTAAGTTGAATGAGCAATGTCCGTCCGTCCGTCTGTTTGTCTGTCTGCCTGTATGTTGGCTGGTGCGCACGATAACTCTTGAAGGGAGTAACCGATTGACTTCAAATTTTGTATGTGATCATATTTTCTTCTATCTCCGGCTAAGTTCGAAGATGGACCATATTGGTCCACTTCTTCTAGTACCTCCCCCACAAACGGTTAAAATTTTGTGAAATATTGATTATTTAATAACTTCTATACTACTTATTTGAATCCTCTGAAATTCTACACATAGTATTAGTTTATTAGTCACTATTTCCTCGAGAAAACGGGCGAAGATGCCACGCCCCTTTTGGTACCTCCCACACAAATGGACAATTTTGAACCAAAAGTCAATAGCTTATAACTTTATTACCAGTGCATACAAAGACCTGAAATTTTGAACAGTGTAATGGTTTAATAGTACCTACAATGCAGAAGAAAAATTTAAAAAAAAAATTTATAAATTTTTGGCCCTTAAAATGACTCAAAAATTCATAATTTTTTTTTATTTCGTTTGTGTTTAGTACTCCATATTGCACCAGAAAAAAATTTGTTGCATAGTGTTATACTGCGAAAAGTTCCAGCTCCCTGCACTATGGGAAAATGAAGTGTCGCTGAACTAGTCCGATGACTGGTCCCAAAAGAAGGGAGGTACCTTCATAAGTGTTTTTCTTCGGTTGTAGTAATAGTACATGTCTGAGAACACCCCTTAGAATACATACATTGAACCACTTATGACAGGGTGTATACACGTACATATGGGGAATTTCATGTCAAGTGAGTCAATTTTGAAACTCGATGTCTTCTGATGGGTTAAAACTAGCTCCAAGTTTAGTCATACTGAATAGTAGACATTTAACTGGGTTGGCCTACATGTAAAAAAAGTTCCTAGATACAAAGCGGAATATGAAAACTTACCTCTATACAATCGTAAGAACATATATTTTTTATTTTTTCAGAGCCCAAATTAATCTTTTTTGTATTTTTATATTTTATACATAGGATGGGGTATACTAACTTTGTCATTCCGTTTGAAACACCTTGAAATATTGATCGACGACCCAATAAAGTGTATATATCCATGATCGTCGTGAAATTCTAAAACGATTTAGCCATGTCCGTATGTCTGTTGAAATCACGCTACAGTCCGTAATAATAGAGCTAGGTTGATCAAATTTGGTAGAAATACTTCTTATAGTTCCAGGTCGTTTGGGACTGCAAATGGGCCATATCGGTCAAAGTTTTCATATAGCTCCCCTTTAGAGGTCGCTCCAAAATACGGGTTTTGAGCCATAGAGGTTTTCGAAGCAATTTTGCTGAAACTTTGTAGTTTGTATTCTATTTTGACTAGAATTCATCACACTTTGCAAATCGGTTCATATTTTGTTGTAGTCACCCTATAGAGGTCGCTCCAAAATAAGCTTATTTAAATCATAAATACCACATTTTCTAAGCATTTTAAGCGAATCTTTGCAGTTTGTGTTTCATTTAGACAAGTCCACCTATAGATGTTGCTACCAAAAAGGCTTGTTTAAGCCATAAACACCACATTTTCTAAGCAATTTAGCTGAAACTTTGCGGTTTGTATTCTATGTTGGCAAGAAAATGTAGTCAGTTTATATTTTGTTGTAGTCCCCGTGTAGAGGTAGCCCTCAAATATGCTTATTTAAGCCATAAATAACACATTTTCCAGAAGAAGAGTTTGGCTAACGAATTTGGGGCCTAAAATTTGTCTAAAGATTGCAGCGTTCTTTTTTTCAATGTTTGCTTCAACCAAAAGGGTTGTTCGAAGATTTTCTCAACATCCAAAGATTTTTCCAGTAATAGAATGGAATGCAATCCATGGTGGAGGGTATATAAGATTCAGCATGGCCGAACTTAACATTTTTTACTTATTTCTTTGTAGCTCGATCCTAACATTCGATACGTCTCTGTGTAGGTCTCGACGAGTACTACCTTTGCCTTATATACGAATATTTTGCTTTGGGTGTACTCGCTTTTATTCAAAAACAGAAAAGTAAATTTTTGAAGCGGGGTTAATTACAAAATTATTAAAATTTTCTAAAAAAAAGGTTATTTTTTTCGCAATATCTGGTAAAATATCTATGAAACCGCTTATAAGATAAAACAATGCTATTAAAAGGAGATGAATGGTACTTAATTTAGGATTCTTTAAAGCTTTCCAGAACCAATTAGGATAAACGGTTCTCGAGTAAAATAATAATTGTAAAAAATTATTAAAATGTTCTCAAAAGATTGGATTTTTTCGTAATATCTTGTAAGATATCTTTGAAACTGCTAATGGGATGGAAAAATTATATTAGAAAAATATTGAATATATCAAAATTGAGCTTCCAGCTTAAAATTTCTCCACTTTGAGTTATTAATGGTCATCTTATGGTGATTTCGATTCTGGCAAAAATTTTGCCTCGTCGACGTGAAATTTTTAAAAATATTTGCCCTTTTTATGTGGAGCTGATGTAGTCACTCGAATAAAACTTAATTCATATATCAAAATTTCGAAATGTTAAATGTCCCGTTTTCGGGAAAAGGGCAACGAAAACCTCGCACTTTTTTGCAGAAAAGAAATCGCCATTAGAGTACATACATATTTATAATTTATATTACTACATGACTTATATTGTAAAGTTTGTGGAAAATACAAATATTTAAAAATTAAATATGATATATCACAGTACTGGTTACAAGGTTGTGTGATATATCACATATAAACCTGTATATGTAATTTAATGCAAATTTCCACCAATTTCCATTAGGGGAACTATAACACTTACCAAAATATTTTAAGTCTATCTAAATGACATACCTGAAAATAAAGAAAAATAATATGATTAGTTTAAATTTAATATTTTGAATTTTACTGTTTTAAAAATTAACAAATTTATTTGCTAAAGATTTAAAAAAATATAAATAAAATATGACTTCATCGGACAATAACATATTTTTCTTAGAAGTAAAAATTGACAAAATCACAAATTTAATTCGAAAGAACTAAATAAATATATTATTTTAATTTGAAGAAAAATTTAAAAATCGGAAATTTTAAAACATTCCTGCTTATTTTGCTAGCTAGGTTAAATTTACGAAACCAAGTCTTGCACTTTGCTTTAGGAGAATACTAAACAAGCAATCTACCTAACCACCATCATTACAATTTTATTAATTTACAGCAAGAAACTGCATAAATCATAACAGCTCTAAATATTATGACATATAACCTTTTTAGCCCCAATTTATTCGCTTAAAATACTTACATATTTCCACAATTTATTATTCAATTATGCAGCCAAACAAAAAAAAACATCAACGAAACAACGTTAAATTAATTTGCTCCACAACGAAGCAAACAAAGTTATAAAGATCATTATCAGCAATTTTTATGGCAATTCAAAACGATTGCCACTAATATTACACCACAAATATCAGGACTAGCTGAAAGAATTTTGTAAAAAAAATTGCATCAAATAGAAATTAACAGCAAGAAAATGCCCTGCTGGGTTTTAGAATAGCATTTTTTTCTTCTTTGCAAAACTCAAATTGACTTTTTAGAAAAAAGAAGAATTGCAGAAAAAACTTCCCCTCTTGACAAAGGCAGAAAAACACAAACTTCAAATAGAATTGCTATGATATGCTTTTAGCCAAAAGACAGAAAAAAGTTGTAATAAAAAATCAAACTTTATGCGTTTTTAACCAAGTTAAAAAACTTGTTGTTGGCTGTTGTTGCCACTGCTGTTGCTACCGATACGATTCGAGCCGTCTGTGGCCGCCGATTTACAAAACATGCAACACTCTCTGGCATAGCTAAGCATATGCAGCAGTTCTGCTTTCTGACTTGTAGTCTTTTTTGTTTTGTATCGAATGTGCAACAAACTAAACTGACATTTCTAAATTGCACGGTGGCAGGCAGTAGTCTGAAGTTGAAGCCATTGCCTTTGCCGTTACCGATGCCAAATCCCTCCTACGGCGTTTTAGGGTTGTATCTATCCGATTGTTGCTGTTGCTGTTGTTGGCTCCTGCTAGTGCAACAATTCAATAATAAAGTTTGCAATTTTTAAAACGCGGAAAGTGCTTATAACATATGTTGCTCTTGTTCTTGTATTTGTATTTCTACTTGTACTTGCATTTCCAATCGCACTTATACCTCCTCCGGCTGTAAGGAGATGTTGGCAACAATGGAAATACCATCAGTATAGAACACTAGAAAAGCAGACAAGTTCCTGTAACTAAAACTGGAGTACGACAGTTGGCGCACAGTATTTGTGGGGGGAACAGAAAACACAAGAAATTGTTTAAGGAGTTATTTATAACCACTTAATTTTGGGTAGGGAAATTCAAAAGGTCCAGCAAAAAATAGGCGGAATTTAAAATGTTCAGCCCAAAATAAGTGATCACAAAAAAGCATCCTTTTCGCTGTAGGACGATAATTTAAGGAATAAAGTCCGTATTAGGTATATTTGGAGAAATTCCAAAGCTTCAGCAGACAATTTAAAGTTTGACTAGAAGAATTAAAAATTGCATATGACGCTTAATATTCAACCAAAAATAACCTATTGTAAAATTTCGTCTTTTTCGATCTAGAACGCTTATTTAAGTTGTTATAGCCATTTTAAGTTTACCTACGAAAAAATCAAAATGTTCATTAAAAAATAAATGTTTGCGAAATTTTCCCTTTTTAATCGAGGGCAATTATTTAAGGAGTTATACTCATTTTAAGTTTGGCTGAGATTAAAATTTCTCACCCAAAACTATAGAATCAAACATGTCATCCTCTGTGCTCCAGGGCGCATATTTAAGGATTTATAGTAACTTTAAGTTTGGCTAGGGAAATTCAAGAATTTTTTTAGAAAAAAAAGTGATCACAAAATAACGTGATTTTAGACGTAGAACTCTTATTAAGGGAATTATTTCCAAACAACAGTTTTGTCAGAGAAATTCAAAATTGCACAAAAAAGATTATTGAATTTCGTATTATTTTTCTTCCTGGACTTCACACTTATTTAAGGAGTTGTAGCAATTTAAAGTTTTGCTTCGAAAAAATCATCATGTCTTCTTTTTCAATCGAGGACTATTATATAAGAGGTTATAGTGATCGTAAATGTCTGTTAAAAAGTATGGCAACGGCAGCATTTATGCGGAAGCGTCTCGAAAAAAAAATGAATTGCGGTGCCCCTGATAATTCGATACAGGATCATCAGTTATTAAAAATAACTTTGATTTTTCACTTTGAAGTGAAAAAATCGATTTTTGCGTGATAAAAATCGATTAATTGGTCAATTAATATAAATTAACAAATTCATAAAAAAAAACTCGACAGCGTTACCTTATAAATTATGTATTAAAAATTTCAAAAGGATCGGTTCAGTAGTTTCTGAGGTATGAGGGGCACAGTCTTGGAAAACATGGGTTGTGGGAAAAAAGCTTTAAAGTTTTTCTGATGTACGCGCGGTTGCTTAGACTGCTGTATCTTCGTTACTTTTGCTCCGACTCACCTCAAATTTTCCCACAATATTCTTGAAAGTTTCTCTACTTAGAAAAAAATAAAAACAATACAACAAAATAGTTTACAAACGTTACCCCCCTTAAAGTTTGGATATATGAACTTCAAAATACTTAACAAAAAATTTATCAGAAAAGTTCGTCATTTTCTCGCCAGAATTCTTATTTAGGGAATTATAACAATTTAACTGAAATTAAAAAAATATATAAAAGAGATGATCTGAGGAGTAATAGCACTAAGCAACAAAATTGTTGTCGAAGATCTGTGCATAGGCGTTTTCTGGTGTAAATGGAGCCCAAAAATTATTTTAAAGAAATTTAATGATATTTTTTTTTAATTTTCTTTAAAATTCCCATTTTCTTGGAAGGTGCCTTTAGTTTCCTCGTGACACTTTCACGAGGAAACAGAAGTTAAGTAACTGTCTGTAAAACTATTAGAAAAAAATAGACTTTTTCACAAAAAAATGTCTTTTAATGGCACGAAAAAACTATAAATAGAAAAAAATGGCAAAAAATTGTTATTCCAGTTTTTGAAAGTTGGTATTTTAACGTAGAAAATAATGCCTATTTGAAGAAAATCTATAGATAAATGTAGAAACTATATCACTTTTGGTAGAAATAAGAGAATTTAAACATAATCCGTTTTTATACCCCCACTATTGTGAATGCGGGCCAAAAGTGTTTGTCGTAAATCCGTTCTGGGCTATTTTATGTCAATTGAGAAATGTTCGTCAGCCTGTCTGTCTGGCTGGAGCGCACGATAACTTTCGACAGGAGTAACTGATTGACTTCAATTTTGGTATGTGTCAATATTTTTTCTATGTCAGCCTAAGGTCAAAGATGGACTATGTTGGTCCACCTCCCCCAGAAAGGGTCAACATTTAGTGAATTACTACGCCCATTTTGGTGCCTCCCATACAAAATTTCCAAAATAAAAAATATGACAAATTATACTGGAATAAGATGGACTATGTTGGTCCACTCCTTCAAGTACCTCCCACACGAAGGGTCAAAATTTGTGAAATATAGATTATCTCATAACTTCTATACACTACCAAGAATCTTTCACAATTCCATACATAGTATTAATTTGTTGCTCACTATCATCTAGAGAAAAATTTGCGTTATTACCACTCCCCTTTGGCACCTTCCATACAAATGGACCATTTTGTACAAAAAGTTAGCGGCTTATGACTTCGATTCCTTCACATACAAGCACTTGAAATTTTCTACAATGTAATGTTTTTATAGTACCCGTAGTATATTTAAAAAAATGGGCCTTATTGCCACGCCCCTTTTGGTACCATCCAAACAAAATTGCCAAAATAAAAATATGGAAACTGATACAAATAGCCAATGTTTTCTTCGTAAGAATGCTAGCTTTAAAAAACTGGAACTATTTTTTTTTTTGGTTTTTTTTTTTACATTTTTCATTGTTATTTTAGCGCTAGCATAAAAACGATTTTTTGAAAAAAATATTTTTGTTGTAATTGCTTTAACGACAGTTACTAAACCCCACATTTGTTGCCCCAATAATTTTATTTAATTTAAATGGTATCAAGGCTATATCGGGCTTATAATTCATAGATAAAATCCTTTGTACGTTTGTTAGTAACACATGATCTCCGAAACTATAAAAGCGAATGGGCTGAAAGTTTAACAATATATTCAGTCTGGGGTGATTTGTGTTTAAATTGCGGAGTGGTCAAGTTATTTGCAAAATTCGCATTTACAGAGCGATTTGCGTGAAATTTAAAATGTGTGTGGTTTGTCTTGATAAAAGTTTGTATGTATGATTCTAACCGGTCAATATAAATTTGTTTCCTGAAACTTAGGATGTATGCATTTTTGAATGAAGTATCAATGAATAACAAACCAATACATCCAAAACAGGACGGGCAGGACAACGTCTGCTGGGGTCAGCTAGTACTTCATAAATATGGCAAAATACTAAATGTATCTTCCATGAAAATTTAAATTTGAAAAGAATATTTTTGAAAAAAGATTTTGTTTTGGTTTCATGCAATCTAGACAAAACAAAAATTGTTGGGTATCGGGCACCAGCACATTTTTGTTGTTGTTGTAATAAATTATTTATATATAAATTTTGCAAAATTATGCGTTTTTTTTAAATACCACTGGACTTCCGGTTACGCCACTTCTACAACAAACGTTTTTGTAAATTTGTTTGCTTCATTGAGAAAATTATTTTGGATAAAACTAAATTCGACTAATACCGATTTCGTCCTTAACTCAATTTATTTCAATATGTCGCATACGCCATTTTCAAAACAAACTGTTTTTAAACGACCATTTATAACTTAAAAAGTAAGAAAGTTCAGTCGGGTAAACCGACTTATGAATCCCCTCACCTTGAGTCCCAAAAAAAAAATTTCCGTAAATTTAATTATTTTTTGTTTTAATTAAATTGTTATCAATTTAAATTGTTCTAAGTTCTAAGCTGTTAACTGTTAGTGAAAAACGATCCATTTGTGTGGGAGGTACCAAAAAAGGCGTGCCAATAACGCCAGTTTTCTCTGGATTCAAAGATACTATAAAAGCACTACATTGATCAAAATTTGAAGTATTTGTATGCACTGGTATTAAAGTTATATGCTGTTAACTTTTTGTGAAGAATGGTTCATTTGTGTGGGAGGTACCAAAAGGAGCCGGGCAAAAACGCCCATTTTTTACTCAACTGTAGACACTATAAAAGAATTACACTGGACAAAATTGCAAGTATTTGTATGAATCAATATTTCACTAAATGTTAACCCTTTGTGGGGGAGGTACTAGAAGGAGTAGACCAATATGGCCCATCTTCGAACTTAGCCGGAGATAGAGCAAAATATTACTGCATACCAAATTTGAAGTCAATCGGGTAATCCTTTCGAGAATTATCGTGCGCAGCAGCAAGCAGACAGACACACAGACAGACGGACGGACGGACATTGCTCAAATGACTTAAAGTTACTCGAAACGGATATCCGCAGAACATACTTGGGTCACTCCTTCGATGTGTTACACTTTTGGCTCGTAGCAAATGATATATACCCTACTCTCTAAGGTGAGGGGATAAAAATCGTACAAATTTCGAAAATATTTAGGACCTTTCCATCCACAATTCGGAATATACTAAAGATTTGCCACTAGCCATGAATATTTCAGCAGGACAACGACCAGAAGCATTAATCTCGGGTCGTTAAGTCTTGGCTGGGCTAGAAAAGAAATACAATATTCCTGTAGATTTTCTAAATAAATCCATTAGAAAATCTATGGCGAATTATAAAATGTATAGAAGCAGCAAATAAAAACGAATTTCTAAAATATTACAAAGTACAGCACATAATTTTGGGACTCAATTCTGAGAATTTGACGTGAAAGTAGCCCCAAAAATAAGAACTTCTGCATCATTCGTTAAGTTAAGTTGGCTCAAATAATAATTTAATGACCATACGATTTGTTTTTGCTCAAGGTGGATTTTTAGCACTTTTTCAATATTTAACTATTTCTATATTTAGCACGGTTATATCTCGGTATACCGTACGGAATATCTCTTTGTGTCTGAAGCAAAGTTGTAGATATTGAATAGGAAAAAAAAGGGAACAAACCAATCCGAAAAAATGCACCCAGTGCGTCCAAAATAGCAAATATGACATTTATTACCATTTGCTTGCTTTTTAATGTTTATGTTATGGGACATTATGTCACAACGTCTGTTTTCCTCCAGAGCTGACTTACTAATGGATTTTTCTAAAAAATAATAGATTCCTATTTTAAATGACGTTGTAAAAATTAAGGACAAGGTTTGAATATTTTTAAGGAAGTGTTTTTTTAGATACATTTAAAATTGGAATCTTCATGCACTGTGCTAAAAATCTTTATGTACGAGCATATTAGTAGTAACTTTTTATCCGAATTCAAAAAGGAAAAATTGTTAAAACTAAACTTGCGCTGCAACACAATTCTATTTACATTTTGTTGTTCATTCAGTGGCGGCAGACAGACAGACATCAACAACTACGACTAATGTGTAGATTTTGTAGTTGAAAAGTTTACGCGAATAAATTTTTTTTCTGTTGGTAAATATTCGGTACTACAACATGTTGTACAAAAACTTGCTGTAGCGCTGCGAGAAGTAACCAACGACCCCGTCTACAAGTCAGCCAAAGTGCAGAGTGTTTTGTCTACATATGCTCCGGCAAATTATTCAAATTTTTTGGTGTTGGAACACAAACACAAAAACAGAAGCGATCAGCAGTCAACATTTTAACATAAATACTCAGTCGTCAGTCGCTACATAATTACCATACACAGCGAATTTGTAGTGGAAGAAGAAGAAAAAACTGAAGTAAATTAACTAACAAACAAACAAAACAACAAGTCAATGTTTTTAACACTTTTTAAAATGGATTTTAAGTTTCAGAGAATTGTTTGCATTTCAGCTGGAATTATATGCAGAGTTGCCAAATCAAAAGAAAAACTTCCCGTTTTTAGCTTTGGGATTAAGTTTCCTAGAGTTTCATGACTCTTTGGCCGTTCGGTTTTTAGTATTGCATATGACGTTTAATTTTTTCGGCGGTGTCATTTTCCCAATCCGTGTCGTTTTTTATTCATATTATTCAGTTGAGTTTAATGGAAGCACTTGATGGGGTTTGAGTCTCCGTGGCCTTTATGACAGAAACTTCCAGTTTTGAGCAACGTCAAACGCTATGCCTCGTTGCGCATAGCGCGATGTTAGTGGGAAATGACTTTATAACTTCAATTTACAATTTTCGTTTACACCAGACATTCATCCATCCATGATGATGATGACGACTATGGCGATACATAGCTCCTTGCCAGAAGAGGGTGCCAAATCTTGTTCGTAGCGCTTTTGGAGTTTTAGCCCTAACTACTACACACTATGTATTGTTGTTGGACAGTTGATTGTGTTCATTCGACCTTCCTCTTTTTGGCCCTTGTTAAGAAGCGTAATTTTTATGTTGTCTCTTGGAATTTCTTTGTTCATTGCAAATTCTGTTGTTATTTATTAACGTTGATACAATTTGTTTTGTAAATTTAATAAACTCTAAAGAAAATGGAAATTTAGGGTGGAATGACAAGGTGAAGTTATTTTAGCTTTACTTTAATTTAGAAGTCAAAATTATTCGTGAATGAAGTTGAAATGAGCATGATAAAAGTGAACTTAATATCAAGGGGAATTTTATACAAAAATCATCAGAATTACTTTAAGTATTTCCTTGGATTTTCTCACATGAATAAAAGTACATTATAATTAATAGACATCAAAGAATAATAACATAAAAGCACATCTTGTTACATATTTTGTACCTACGAATAGTTTTGTAATATCGAATTCTTATTGTGTTCCAATTGGCACAGTATAAGTAAATAAAGGCCATTATTGCATTAATACTGTCATTTAATTTACAGAATAAAAGTTCTTACCTTTTTAATGATTTTCCCTGTTCAACCGGCAACAAAAAATACGAACAGCTGATTTTCTACTTTAAAACAATGCGAATTGTTTAATTTTTTTCTTTGTTATTGTGAATGAATTTACTATATGACGTTTTCAACAATTATAACCGAAAAGTACAAAAATATAAAAAACCACAATTTAAAATGAATAACAGAAAAAACAATACTGGACCACGCACTACAAAACGAAATAGTAAATTGCAGCGACAAATTGGTCAAGATAATGCCCGTTTTATACCGGACTATAGGCGGTACAAAAACATTAAAGTGTACAAAATTTCAAGTATTTTTATGGACTTGTATTAAAGTTATAAGCAGTTACATTTTGATGCAAAATGGTCCATTTGTGTGGGAGGTATCAAAAGGGGCGTGGCAAGTACGCTCATTTTTCTCGAGGTCATAGCGACTAATAAAATAATACAATGTGTATAATTTCAGAAGATTCTAGTAAGTAGTATATAAGTTCTTAAAGAGGGGAGGTACCAGAAGGAGTGGACCAGTATGGCCAATCTTCGAACTTAGCCGTAGATAAAAATTTTTTTTACCGTATACCAAATTTGAAGTCAATCGGTTACTCCTTTATCGTGCGCACCAGCCAGCAGACAGACAGGCGGACAGACAGACAGACGGACGGACATTTCTCATTCGACTTAAAATGACTCAAAACGAATATCCGCCGAACATACATAGGGTCTTAAATCACTCCTTCGATTTGTTACATATTTGACCCGTAGCAAATGATATACGTATACCCTCGTATCACTAAATTGAGGGTATAAAAATAATGCAATGTAATTTAATGGAGTGGCTCCGAGTCATAAATGTTTCCTAAGTATCAAAAGGTCAGGAGAAGAAAATATACTGAATAAGGACAATTTTTTTTTGCATAAAAAGCTTTATATTAATTCGCTAATCGTTTGTTTGTAGTATCAAATTTTTTAGTAATTTTACACTTTTTTACACAATTGATTTTTAGGAAAAAAAGTCGAGTAAGGAAGGAGTAAAGTCGGGCAGAGCCGTCTATATGTTTGTTTGTAGTTTCAATTTTTTTTAGTAATTTTACACTTTTTTGCACAATTGATTTTTTGGAAAGAAAGTCGAGTTAGGAAGTGGTAAAGTCGGGCAGAGCCGTCTATATAATCAATCATTTTAGAGCAAAATAAGAAGCAATATCTATTGAGAAACAATGATTTTAGAGCGCAAATTCGGGATACAAGTTTATAAACGGGTTATATCTATATCGGAACTGATTCTTCTATTCGGCAGCGTTCGCCTTTGGGTCAAGGAACTTTACTCTCCAAAATTCCAAAATTTTTTATTTTTTTTTTTTTTTTTTTTTTTATAAAACATTTATTTACATTTATTGCTTAAGTTAGGCTACAAAGATATGGTTTTAACTAACCTTACGTCTAGAAGTTATGTATTTTTAAAGGAAAGAACATTGAGAATAATTGAGGGATGCATATTTTTGGAGAAGGAAAAGTTGAAAAAAACCTTCAATAAATAAAAAAAAAAAATAAAAAAAATTCCAAAATTAATTGATGAAGAATACACCTTCCAAAGCTCGAAAGGAACATATAGGTATAAGGGGCTACATATAAATCTGAACGGATTTGTATACCCTTACTTTAGTGATACGAGGGTATATATATCATTTACTACCGACCAAAAGTGTAAAACATCGAAGGAATGACGTAAGACCCCAAGTATGTTCGGCGGACATCCGTTTTGGGTCATTTTAAGTCCTCTCTTCAACCTAACCTAACCTATATCTTCTTATTCGCTTCACACATTTTGAAGATATTAATACCAATGAAAACCTCTTCCACTTCTCTTCAAAACAGTTGAAAAATATGCTTGTCCTTGTGGTACCAGGAGGTAAAATATGGAAAACATTCTTAATACTTGAATTTCTGGGAAAAGTATCAATTTAGTTCCTTAATTTTGTTGGTACTAAAGGGTCAAACTATTATTCGCATTCGCTTTCGCAAAAATCCGTATTTCACTATTAGCATTCGCAAGAAATATATTTCAATATTCGCTTTCGCTAAAGTCACTTTCGTTACATCCCTATTAAATACAGTGAAATATTGATTCTTTAATAACTTCTATTATTCGAATCTTCTGAAATTCCAGACATAGTATTAGTTTATTAGTCGCTATCAAATCGAGAAAAATGGGCGAAGTTGCCACGCCCCTTTTGGTACATCCCACACATATAACTTTATTACCAGTGCGTTTAAAGACTTGAATTTTTGAACAGTGTAATTGTTTAATAAAGTGTGGTTAAATTGAAAGGGCCGATGTTGAATGTGAACCACACCTAAGCGTCAAGTTTTTTTCTGCATTTCATTTGACATTTCTCAATTTCAGACTAACTCAATTTGAACCATGGAAAGGTACACAATCGAGCAACGCGTTAAAGTTTTTAAGCCTTTTATGAAAATGAGCGTTCAAATCAAAATGCATTTCGTGCCCTTCGTGCCCTTCGTGATGTTTTTTTGATCAGCATAATCGACCAAATGTGTGCACAATCGGGAGAATTGTGCGCAAATTTCAGCAAACCGGGTCTGTAGGAGATGTGAAAACACCTGTGCATGCTCTCCCAGTTCGTTTGGTGCGGCATATGGGCTGGCGACGTTATCGGGCCATACTTCTTCGAAATGAGGCCGGTCAGGCAGTTACTGTGAATGGTGTTCGCTATCGTGAGATGATAACGAACTTTTAATGAGCCGAATTGGAAGATATGGATGCGGACAATATGTGGTTTCAACAGGACGGTGCCACTTGCCACACAGCTAACGAAACAATGGCTCTTTTGCGCAACAAATTCAATGGCCGTGTTTTCTCACGTCGTGGCGATGTCAATTGGCCGCAAAGATTATATGATTTGACACCGTTGGACCTCTTTCTTTGGGGTTATTTAAAAGAAAAGGTGTTCGTCGATTAGCCAGCAACAATTCAAGAGCTAAAGGATGAGATAATTCGGCACATTAAAGGCATAGAACCTCAATTATGCCTCAGCGTCATCGAAAATTTGGACCATCGGATGGAGGTATGCCACAGAGGTCGCGGCGGCCAGTTGGCCGATATTTTGTTCCATACATAATTGATAATAATTTTTCAAAAGAGTCCTCCAACTACACCAGACACCGTACGTTGCTAAAAGCAACCCTATTTTGCAAAGGAATTTTGCATGATCCAAAATATTCTTTGATTTTTCCTGGCGGAAAAAATCGGCCCAAAATCTGCCCAAACTACAAATTTTTAATTTTTTCTGCCAAAATTTGGTCCAAAATGCCCAAAACGCCAACACTGGACAGGAGATTTTCAAACAAGCAAATACGATGGGAGAAAAGAGAGAGGGAGATCATTAGAGAACCAAATGTGAAACATGTGTGAGAATAAGAACAAACCAATACACAATTTGGAGAGTTGGCTTTGGAGCTAATTAGAGATATGTAGGTACATTTCATTGTCAGTGATAAAACATACGAAAAAGTGCAGAAAATCGTGGTATAAAATCTTTATTTACTCTGTCTGTGACACTCTTTATCCCCACAACTTAGAGAGGTATATATCATTTGCAACGAAGCAAAAGTGTATCACATCGAAGGAGTGACCTAAGAAATCCGTTTAGGACATTTTAAATCATTTGAGCAATGTCCGCCCGTTTGGCTGGTTGGAGCACACGATAGCTCTCAATAGGAGTAACCGATTGACTTCAAATTTGGTATGTAAAAAATATGTGTTTCTATCTTAGGCTAAGATCGAAGATGGGCCATATTGGTCCATTCCTTCTAGTACCTCCCTCACAAAGAGTTAAAATTTAGTGAAATATTGATTTTCTAATAACTTCTATACCACCTGTTCGAATTTTCTATAATCCACTCATAGTAATAGTTTACCTGTCGCTATTAGCTTGAGAATTGGCGTAGTTGTCCCACCCCTTTTGGTACATCCTACTCAAAGTGGCCATTTTGTAAAAAAAAAGTTAACTACCAATAACTTTAATACCGGTGCAAACAAATACTTCAATTTTTGAACAGCGTAATGATTTATAGTACCTGCAGTCCAGTCCAGTGACGTTATTGACATGCCTCTTTTGGTACCTCCCACACAAATGAAAAAATTTGCACCCAAGGTAAAAGCTTATGACTTTAATACCAGTGCGTATTTTAAAGTTATTAAATGCAATTTGACGTCCACCATAATCAGAAAAAACATTTTGGTAGATCGCACCCTGTAAAAAGTTACAGTAAATTTACAGACTCTAAGATATTTTCAGTTCAAAATTGAAGGACACCAAGGACCTTTCCAAAAGGGGCGTGGAATTTTCGCCCATTTTTGTGCAGCTTATAGAGGCTGTAAAATGATTACTATGTATGACATTTTACAGAATACCCATAAGCAGTAAAGAATTTATAGGGGCTTTAACGTGTCACAAAATTTTAACCTTTTGTGGGGGAGGTACCACAAAGAGACGGCCGATATGGTTGTCCATCAAACATAAACTGGGTTTGAATAAAATATTATAATGTACGAAATTTTAAGTCATTCGGTCAGTCCTTTTCTGAGTTATCGTTAGAACCATTCAGTCGAACTGACAGACGGACGGACACTAAATAATTTATATTTTATTAACCCATGGAGGACCCATGCTGAAATTTTTACATTTTGTGACAAAATATGTAGGTAAATTTTAAAAATAAAACGAAAAAATTGAAGATATGCTTCTCAGGATAATCAAGGATTAAGGACATTCTCCCTTTTGATGTCCTTAATATACAAAAATTAATAACTTCATTCATATTTCTTAGAGAGGATGTTAAAATCATTAAAATGGTACTTATATCATTCAAATCTGATATTCCGTTCAAAAGTTATGAAGACTTTGAAAAGTTTAAAAAAATGTTGTAGGTGACCAACTGGTGCAACCTATAAAAACAAAACCGTTATGAATTTGGAGAATCTCTAAAAGGTAGTAAGTCTGCATTGTTTTCTAGTATATGCCACTCTTTGTTCTATGTTCGATAAAACAATATGTACTAAATTTGGCATTGATAAATACCAGATTATATTTTATAGTAAAATCAGACATGTAGAGTTGCCAAATATAGATTTAGACGTGTTTTAGTGACTTTTAAATTACATATTTGATAAATAATGAAAAGGTCAACATATGTGAGATAAAATAATGTACAAATAGTGTAAAATGAAAAAAAATGTGTACAAGAGTCTAAAATAGTGTACTCTTTACTATAATGGAGTACATTTGGTCACCTTTATTATAGGTCATTATGTTATGATAAAGCTCCCATATGATCAAGCTGAAATTTTCTAATCTGAGTTCATTTATACTTAGATTAAAAAATTTCAGCGAGTCAAAATTCGTTGGTTTTGCCATCGCAATAGTGGATGTTCGAGCTGGTACAATATCTTGAATGTGAGCAAATGCGGTACCCATCATAAAATTTGCCGCCAATATCGAAGTATAGCACTTTTTGAAATGACTATCATGCCTCAGATAGCTCAAGAACCTTTAACCGACGGAAATCGAATATGATTGTGTTGATTTTTGTATTTTGAATTTTGAGGTATGTTTATGTTAATAGTCGACAATATTGAATTTCGGCAATACTTGAGGCTATGCTAGGTCACATTGACTCACTATTTAATTTAAAACCAGTAAGGAAAGGCTAAAGTCGGGCGGGGCCGACTATATAATACCCTACACCACTCTCGTAATATTGAATAACTCTGATATATAAATTTTGTAATTCATGTATAAATTGTTTACATAAATTTACTTTTGGGACATTTTATAGCTAAATAATACCCTGTACCACAGTGTGGTGTAGGGTATAAAAATGATTGGATCTAAAGAGCCAACTCGGATGAAACATATATATGGGAGCTATAGCTAAATCTTTACCGATTTTCTTCAAATTCGGCAATGTTGGTTCATGGATCAAGAAACTCTACCATTCTAGATTTTAAAAAGATTGGATGTAAAATATAGCTTCTATAGAACTAAAGGGCCAAATCGGACGAAACATATATATGGGAGCTATAGCTAAATCTTAACCGATTTTCTTCAAATTCGGCAATGTTCGTTCATGGATCAAGAAACTCTACCATTCTAGATTTTAAACCGATTGGATGTAGAATACAGCTTCTATAGAACTAAAGGGCCAAATCGGACGAAACATATATATGAGAGCTATAGCTAAATCTTAACCCATTTTTTTTTTAAATTCGGTAGTGTTGGTTCATGGATCAAGAAACTCTACTATTCTAAATTTCAAAACGATTGGATGTAAAATACAGCTTCTATAGGACTAAAGGGCCAAATCGGACGAAAGATATATATGGGAGCTATATCTAAATCTGAATTGATTTCAACCAAATTCAATAGCGATCTTAACAGCTGCGAAATACTCTAAACTGCAAAATTTCAGAACGATCGGAGTGATCGACTCAGCTAGTGATTCTGAGTCGATCGGTATACTTTAAGGTGGGTCTAGCTGTGTTATGTTCAGGTGTTACAAACATCTGCCGTGAAACAAACTTATAATACCCTGTACCACAGTGTGGTGTAGGGTATAAAAATGATGTGTAGATTATAAATATTTTTTCTTTGTACACAAAAGGACAACATCGATAAAAGTTTTTATTTGTTTGTTAATTTTGATACTTTGTGCCTAATTTTCCAGCCAATTTGTTGTTAATTTTAAAGTTTGTGTTTTACTTACCCACGATTATGCACAACGAAAATGTACAATGTCGGTCCTCCTTGTGACACAGTTCCCACAAAGAGGTCGCTTTTAAATATCTTTGGTTAAGCCATACATTTTCTAAACAATTAGGCTGAAATTTTGCAGATTTCTTGTTATATTTACAGAAATTTGCTCCAAAAAACATATTTAAATATTAAACCGAAATTTAAGAACTAAAAATTAGTTTTTCACATATTTTTGTTTTTAATTTATCATTAGAAACAGGTTTTAATTTTTTTTTTATATTTTGAATAGTGTTATATTTATGTAAAATCTGTAATGTTATTTATGTTTGTTTCCGGTTTTTGAGGCAATTTAGTGATATAATTATACTTAAAATCATCTCAATTTTTGAACTGAGTTATACTGCAATTCAATATTCACTTGTGTATTTGTATTAGAAAAAAAAACACGTCTTATGTATTCTCAGCACAAATAAAAGTGAACATTTATTTATTATTGCATGATTTAAAGTTTCATGGTTAGTTAACGACCCACTCCCATTTTCATAGCCGACATTTAAACACATGGGTGCGTGCCTGATTGTGTTTATGTTTATATTACGGATCATTAAACCAAATCTGAAAATGAGACCACACATATCCACCCACACAAAAGGACGATAGAGTTCCCCAAACAAACACTTGTTCCACCAAATTGACACAAGACCGGCGAACTGACACCAATGAATTACTCCGGCTCGAGGACAAAGTGGAACACAAGGGCAATAAAAAAAGGGACACGCACCATTGCTTGAGATACACACAGAACTAATGTGCACAAGATGTGGTTGCGGAGAAAATAAAAGAAAAGGAATGCTACCAAAGAAACAAAGAGGACAAATAAAAAGAAAATAAAAAATGTTGGATGTTGGGGCAAATAGGAATGTGATGTATACCAATTGGAACTGTGGAAAAGATTGAGAAATATTAAACAATGTTTCCCAACCTTTGTATCAAATTGAAGTTGCATAGTGTAATCGACTGGTCTCTGTTGTGAGCAATAATTGTATTTTTATTTTTTTTTAAATAACTTCCTTTGAACCTCTTTCTTCCTCTTCCCCATTTTGTCCTACTTCGTTAAGCATTCCAGCAAAACGCCACAGATTTTTATGTTCTTCGTTCTTCCTAAAAGTCTCATTAAAATTGTTGCAGCTTGTTTTGGTGTTTTCAAACTATTTATGTATTTGCTTGTTTTGAAAAGGTTTTGTATGTCGTGCTAGGGGAGTTAACGTTTTAATTTCTTTTGGGTCTTCTGATACTGCAACCATAAGCTTTGGAAGTACTTAACCTTTGTGGCAATCAAATATTTTAATATGCCTACGATAAAGTCGCTTTGAGTTAGTTGTATACTTAGTGGTTAAGGAGTGGTGATCTCTTTATTAGCTTTAACCCTTGGTAGAACCATAGCATAGAATTTTATTATGTCAGAAGGAAGAGATATTCAATGAGCCAGTTTTCGATTTTGGAAATATCACGGAAGTTAAGAAAATGGACAGATTGCTTAAAACGAAAACCACTTTCCAGTTTCAGGTTCTCAAATTAAAAACAAAAATTAATTTTATTTTTTGATGTATGCAAACCAAGCACTTTAAAATTATATTGTTTTTGGACAAATAACTAAAAATGAGTAAATAAAGAAGATTTTAATTTGATTGTGTAACATATCAAAATACAAGAAATATGATTATTTAAACTAACTAAATATGTTAATGCATTAATTAGGTGTTTATATATGTACATAAGAACTATCTTGACAAAAATGGGCGGAATTGTATAACTGTGCGTGGCCCCGCCCATATACCAATAATTATGAAAATATAATATGTGGAGAATCATTGCTCCAATTTACGTAATTAAAAGCAAAATGTGTAACCCAAGAGGAAGCTGGCGATATCGTGGTGGGCGTGGCCCCGTGCACATGACAACCTCATATAAAAAAAAATATCTCAAAAATCATTGCACCAATCGTATTGAAAATTGGTTTGGGTGTATTTGACAGCACTGTGCGTGGAGGAGGCCCCGCATATACGACTCTATTATTGACAACAAAATGTCTAGAGAACAATAGCATCAATTATATTCAAATCAGCGTGTTTGTATTTGAGAGCAATGTGCGTGGCTACGTCAATTATTGAAAACGAAATATAGAACAATATTCCATTTGAAAGAAATCGAAGTTACTCAACAAAAAATGTGGATATTGGATAAGTCAGTCAGGCCCCGCCATTACAGGGTGGCTGATATGTATTGCAACCAACTTCAGGTTGCTATCATTTCTAAACCGCTAGTCTGATAGCTGACAGATTTATTTCAGTGACAATTCATTTTATTGTTTACAAGCTTACAAAAGCATTTTGATCTATTGCAATCAGAAAAAAGTTATTCGTGATGGAATTCAAGCGTGATAGTGAGATTGCTTTATATTTGGGTGGAAAAACACAAGTGGCTATCGTTAGAGCCCTCCAGCATTTAAATGTGAATAAATCTTTTTTTTTCGTACCATTGCTCGTTACCGTGATACTGGCAGTGTTGCATCGCGTCCAAAAAGTGGACGAAAAAAAACGGTAACAACACCAGAAATGATCCGAAAAGTGAAGACCAGATTTGATCGAAATCCACGCCGCAGTGGTAGAAAAATTGCTCGTGAGCTGAACATATCGCGGGAACGGATACAACACATATTAAAAAATGAGCTTGGACTAAAGCCATTAAAGTTCCAAAAAGTGCAAGAGCTCACCGATGCACAAAAAAAAGTTAAACTGGAAAGAGCCAATGAGTTGCTTCGCTTGCAAGAAAGTGGCCAGTTACCGAATTTTGTTTTCTCCGATGAGAAGCCATTCCAAATTGAGCAGTTTGTGAACAAACAAAGTGATCGGGTTTACTTGCCAAAGAGGTCAGCTGAAAATGTACACCTTCGATTGGCCACCAGAACTCAAGCGCCGCCAATGGTAATGGTGTGGGCCGCCGTAACGGCCGATGGTCGCTCCCCGCTCGTCCAAAAGACAGTATTGAAGCCCTGGGCAGACAAACATTTCGGTCGCAGACCATGGACATTCCAACAGGACTCAGCACCATCGCACTCAGCACGCGTCAACCAAGAATGGCTTCATTTATACAGCACAATGGCCACCAAGATCTCCGGATCTCAATCCGTTGGACTTTTGCGCCTGGGGCATTTTAGAGAGTAAGGTTCGCACTAAAAAATACCAAAGTATCGATCATATCAAGACGGCGCTTCGCCGGGAATGGGCCAAAATACCGCAGAGCCACTCTCGTGCAGTGTGATGGCTTTGTCGGCCGTTTGAAGGCCATAATTCGTGCCAAAGGTGGCCAATTCGAACAAATCTAAACTGTTTCTAAAATTTTATGTTATTTCCGACATTTTTTGCTTTTGAACAATAAAAATAAAAAAAATTAAAAAAATGTAGCGGTTTACTTTGTTGCATTTCATATCAGCCACCCTGTATGCACTGATATTCACGATATAAGCTATTAAAATGGTACGTTTGTGTGGGAGGTACCAAAAGGGGCGTGATAAAAACGCCCATTTTTCGACAGACTTTAGGTACTATAAAAGCATTACACTGTAAACAATTTAAAGCATTTTTAGGCACTAGTATTAAAGTTATAAGCTGTAAACTGTTCGTACATGTACTAGTATTCAAGTTATAAGCTGTTAACTTTTGGCGCAAAATAGTTAATTTGTGTGGAAGGCATCAAAAGGGGCGAAGTTATTAAAAAATAAATAATTCACTAAATATTAACCCTTTGTGGGGGAGGTACTAGAAGGAGTGGACCAATGTGGCCCATCTTCGAAATTAGCCGGAGATAGAAAAAATATTACCACATATCAAATTTGTGAAAGTACGTTCGATGCCATTATGTATGGAACTCGATTTCTTTTGCATGGCCACCACGGGCACGCTTGCAGAAGTCCAGACGCTGAACCCAATTTTCGACGGTTTTCAAGCATAAATCGGCCGATACTGCTGCAATTTCACGTTCGATATTCGTACGAAGTTCATCAATCGTCGCTGGCTTGTTGGCATAGACCATAGACTTGACGTAGCCCCTCAGGAAATAGTCTAACGGTGTCAAATCGCACGACCGAGGCGGACAATCGACTGGACCATTTCGTGAGATAACACGTTCTCCAAACTTGGTTTCCAATAAATTGATTGTGGCAGTCGCTGTGTGCTTGTGGCGCCGTCCTGTTGGAACCACATGTCCTCCAAGTCCATATCATCCAATTGGGGCCAAAAATATTCGGTTATCAGTGAACAGTAGCGATTCCCATTCACAGTAACGTACCGGTCTTGATCATTACGGAAGAAGTACGGCCCAATGACGCCGCCGGCCCATAAACCGCACCAAACCGTAATTTTTTCGGGATGCAATGATGACTCATGGAGTACGTGTGGATTGCTGTCTGACAAATAACGCATATTTTGGTTATTGACGAAGCCATTCAGTCAGAAATGAGCCTCATCGCTGAAGATGATTTTTCGATTTTTCGCGCTGTTAACGTTGAGGCCACGGACTCCGAATTTCGGTAGTAAATTTTAATAATTTCGACTCGTTGGCTCGTATATCTTTCCATCATGAAATGGCAAACCTTACTGAAGAGAAATGTCAAAAGAGCTGCAAAAAATATGGCGTCGTTTGCTGTCTCTGTCGGTCTACTTTTGTAGCGTCCCTGTTGAAAACCCCTTTAAATTCTGACTGAATAATTTTTTTTGTTTTTATCGCATATGGTTTTTGGAAAAAATTAAAAGAGGGCGGAGCAAAAATGGCCGTGTTATTATTTCAAATTTGCAAATCGCAGAAAGAGTTAATAGTGGAAGAATGAATTTCGTACATACATTGGTGAAGTCATTGTCGCAAACTTCACCAAAAATGTGGGGGGGGGATAGGATTAGTGGCAAAAGTGGGCGGAGCATTAGTAAAACATTTATTATCTCAGAAACTATTTATTGACCGTAGAAGAACGAAATTTGGATTGTACTTTATTGGAGTCAATATTAGTAATTTCACCAAAAGGCGGGATAGACTAAGAGTTCGCTACCATATTTAAATATATGTTTATAGGGAGTCTCGCAAAAAAATCCCAAAAAAATATTTTTGCAATTTTTTTCTTTACTTAAAATTATTGACGGAAAGCTATCGAAAACTCTTTGGGCAAAATCTTCTTAATAGGGAGTATTTACTTAGTTATATGCATGGGGAAAAAAGGACCGTTTGACTAAAATGTCAATATTCAACACCCAACCTCCAACTCGGAGAGTTCTTATTCGATCTCGCTGAAATTTTGTGTCAATGAGAGTGATATGTTTTTTTTGAAAAAAAAAAACACTTATTGTTAAGGAAATTCAAAAGTTTTTTTATATAATGTGAACTACATTCGATACAATAAAATTCTAAATAAAACGTCATTCAAATGGCCTCCACGACTTCTTCTGCAGGAACGAATTCAATGAACCCATTTTTCGAGCACTTTTCCACTAAATCAATTCGTATGTTTGAATGGCACGTTCAATATTGACTTGTAAAGCTTGAAGAGTCTGGTTTATTTCGAAAGACCAATGACTTCAAATAACCCCACAAGAAATAGTCTAATGGTATTAAATCACAACATCTTGGTTGCCATTCAATATCACATTTGCTTGAAATAATCGAATCTCCAAACTTTTCTCGCAACAATTCAATTGTTTCATTTGCTGTGTGGCACGTAGCCAAAATCGGTCAATGCTCTTAATGAGAGCTAAAATATTGCTCATTGGTGTCAAGGCCGTAGGTCGACTGGAAACTTGTTTTTTTTTTTGTTTGATTTAAAAAAATGGACTTAGCATAATTTTCAAATGTGAACGGAAAGTTTATTTTTGCTCTAGCTCCTTAACGGTACATCTGATCGGGAATTGGTCAAAAATAACGAGATGTAAAATATTGCTCATGCGTGTCAAGGTCGTAGGTCGACTGGAAAGTGTTTTTTTGGATTAAAAAAATCGACTTAGCGCACGAAATGTTGCAATTGGAGAACGATTATTTTGATAATAAAACTGAATAATTTGTAAACGGTGTTCTTGCGTATATCTCTATATGATGAAATTGTAAACACTACTGAATGCAATAAAAACTAATGACAGATCATGGCATATTACAAATGGCCGAAACGTCACTTCAAAATCATATCATCCCTATTGGAAAACGCGTTGTTTCTTTAATTTTTAGCCTAAATTTTATTTTCGTCTTAAATTTGTTATTGTTTTATTTTATTAATTAACGATTATAAATGTATTATAAATAAAGCTAATTTATTATACCCTACACCACACTGTGGTACAGGGTATTATAAGTTTGTTTCACGGCAGATGTTTGTAACACCTGAAAATAACACAGCTAGACCCACCTTAAAGTATACCGATCGACTCAGAATCACTAGCTGAGTTTGAAATTTAGAATGGTAGAGTTTCTTGATCCATGAACCAACATTGCCGAATTTGAAGAAAATCGGTTAAGATTTAGCTATAGCTCCCGTATATATGTTTCGTCCGATTTTGCTCTTTAGTCCTGAAGAAGCTGTATTTTACATCCAATCATTTTGAAATTTAGAATGGAAGAGTTTCTTGATCCATGAACCAACACTACCGAATTTGAAGAAAATCGGTTAAGATTTTGCTATAGCTCCCATATATATGTTTCGTCCGATTTGGCCCTTTAGTTCTATAGAAGCTGTATTTTACACCCAATCGTTTTGAAATTTAGAATGGTAGAGTTTATTGATCCATGAACCAACACTACCGAATTTGAAGAAAATCGGTTAAGATTTAGCTATAGCTCCCATATACATGTTTCGTCCGATTTGGCCCTTTAGTCCTGTAGAAGCTGTATTTTACATCCAATCATTTTGAAATTTAGAATGGTAGAGTTTCTTGATCCATGAACCAACACTGCCGAATTTGAAGAAAATCGGTTAAGATTTAGCTATAGCTCCCATATATATGTTTCATCCGATTTGACTCTTTAGATCCAATCGTTTTTATACCCTACACCACACTGTGGTACAGGGTATTATTTAAGTATAAAATGTCCCAAAAGTAAATTTATGTAAACAATTTATACATGAATTACAAAATTTATATATCAGAGTTATTCAATATTACTGTTTTTTACTTCTGTTAAATATTGGGACGGATTTAAAATAGAAAGTCATGCCCGGTTTTAAATCATCCCCAGGGCGTGCTTATTATTATGCTCTATTGGGGTTGATTTTGCAACAAAGCGGTGTTGACTAATTCATGTATCGCCGTGCACGTACGAGTATAAGCCACATCCGGGTTTTGTTCATTAAACATTTTTGATAATTTTTTTATTTTATTTTTTGAATGGATAAACTCTTAAAAATATTGTGTGAACTGGTGCGTGATAAATACCTGTATATTTTCATTCTGTTTTTTTACTGAAGTCTTTTTCATCTCATTTAGAACTCTATGTCGGTCACGAGAAGGTTAACTGATATTATCTGCCCCAACTACTTATATTTGCTAAACTCATACATGACGATATCGATATGATCGAGTGTTCAGAACAAATATTTTTATAAAAAATCACTTCCAACCAAACCCCATATTTGCAACTATGTATATGCCTTCGCTCATTTTTCCACATCAAACAACAACAGTCCATAAGCCTCTTTCAAAATCTTTTCAATTCGCTTCCTAAAGTGTTGATTGTATTTAAGACTTGATGATGACGATCGCCATCATCATCATCGTCGTCATCAGCATCAGCAAGGCTTAGATCGTCTCAAGAGGTATCAATGATCGCTATCGGATCAGCTTTTGTGGGTATGGGTATCTCTTCTTTGGGTCGCTGTAATGTTCAGCTGAAACTATGTAAAAATGGCAATTCAATTGGCAACACCATAAAAGGTTATTAAAACGATTTGCGCGAGCACAACACCGCTCAGCAACACCACCACTGCACCGCATTGCACCACCAAATACTATGCCAGGCCAGGCCAAATGGTTGCGAGTGTTTATTTCTTACAGATGCAACCAGACCGATGAATGCTGCTGCTGCCCCTTTGGACCTAAGTGAGGCATAGTTTTCTTCCTCAGTCTCTGAGGTAAGCCGGCAGACCCAAAACAGACAGACAGACAGACGGACAATGCAACTTTAATGGCTGCTTACATCTCACAACTTCCCGATTAAGAGTGTACGAGGAGTATTGTATAACCCCCAATGGTCATATAATAAGTGTATACTCAATTATTTTATCATGGCACGATCGTTACTTTTTTCCATCCGCTCTTGTTGAAGTTTTCTGTGGTGTTTTTTTTTTGTTTGCAGCCGTTTTCTTTAGGATACTTTTAAAGCTGTTGGTCGTTGTGCTTGTTGCTCAGATGGTGATGATGTGGAGCGGCTAACAAATAGTAACATATACATGAACTATCCACAGTGGGTGCAAAAAATATTCAGTGGGAAGAACATGGAATGAAAAGGTTAAAGACTGTAAAAGCAGATCAAACTTATAAGCGCCTTCATATTCCTTATTTATGTATGTTATTTTCCTCTGCTCTGTATTTGTATATTCTCATATATTTTGAAAAACTTTGCACGCTATAGCTTTATATAGGCAATGGTCGGTTACAAATCAATTATAAAAAATATTAATGGAATTTGATTGTTACCATTGTTTGAAACGTTTTCGAGATTTTTTATATTTCCGAAAACTTTTAAACGTACTCCAGTAATTCCCAACATACTCGAAATATTAAAGTAAATAAAATTAAAAAAAAAAAACATTTGGGTTGTATACAAAATATCGATTTTTGCAACTTTTTTAGCAAACTTAAGGTAAAACATGCCAAAAATGTTAAGAGCTGTTTGGGTGCATTTTTGGTAAACATATTTTGTAAGATTACATAATATTATTTGTTACGAGCTTCTACAATATTATTATAATGCATTTAGAATAATAATGAATTCGAAAATTTTGTAGTGATATTCTTACACCAAGAAATTTGGAAATATTTTCTTCTGAATTTGAATGTGATTATGAGTTCATCGGGGGAACTGATACTCTGCAAATTAGCTTAATAATATATCTCATCAGAAAAACTAATTATTAGGAGATTTGCAATGTGCATAATTTGAATTCGGAATAGAACGTAAAAAAACATTTTAATTCATATAAACATCCGTAATTTCTGTACCACACACTGCCATTACGAATATTGATGAGACAAAGGTTTCCCGCTCTTCGCATTAAAGACATCAATCTGGTTTGTAAGCACACTACACCACACAGTAACCCCAAAAAATACAAAAAGGAAAACAATTTCATTTTTTGCAAATTAAAAAAAAATATATAATTGTGGGACCATATAAAATGCCTTCTGGGACAATTATTTCAGCTCAATTTATATACAGGGTGGAGCGCGGTAATTTGCTTATTTGGGAATAAAATAAAAAAGTTATGAATCTTAGCGGAAATTATTTTATATATATTTTAATTATATTGAACAGTAGGGAAATATATGAATTACATGGTTTTAAATAGTGTATCTGGCAAATGTCGACATTCGCTGTCCACACACTGCTGCATACGTTTTCTGAAGTGTTCATGAAGTCTAACAAGCATGTCGACTCGTATTCTGCCAATTTCAGCCTCAATATTGTTAATTAGATCTTCCAAGGTGTTGGGACAGTTGATATAAGAGTACACCTTCGACTACATATACTGTATATCAACCGTCCCAAGACCTAAACAACTTTATAAATTCCCTTACCGTTCAATATAATTAAAATATAAAATAAGTTTTTCTAAGGTTCATAACTTTTTATTTCATTCCCAAATAAGCAAAATACCGCGCACCACCCTGTATAACAGTGGATGTGCCTCGCTTTATCATTACAAAATACACTCGAATTTAATACAAATTTGGAAATCTCAAGCTCCAGGATCACATAAACGACGCCTATAACGAATTGTAGTTAATTAAAGCCACATTTATCGCTTCTTTGATGCTATTCAATTAACACGGAGAAAATTGCAATTTTTCATGTGTTTCTAGTGAAAGAAAATATGTTTGAAACCAAAATTGTTAAACATTATATATTTGTGAATAAATACATTTTATTTTAAGGTCAAGACATTTTGTTTCGAACGCAGAAATTTATATATTAGATTGTGTATGTGTTTACCCACAAACAAAGTTATTATTTAAGAAGTTTTCCAAATATATTTTAATTTAAAAAAGATTTTTAAAACTTTTCGAATTTTAGTTTAAAGTTTTGCTAGATTCCGTGTTATACTTAATAGTTAAACATGTCGTAAGCAGCATCAGATTTTGGTTTACAGCACGAATTTTTAATTTACAGATATTTCAATTCATAACTTTCTGCCAATACATCAATGCAATTTATACGGATTTTCCAATAAGAGTGATATGATTTCTTTGAAAAAACACACTTATTGTTAAGGAAATTCAAAAGTTTTTTTATTTAATGTGAAGTACAATCGATACAATTAAGTTCTAAATAAAACGTCATTCAAATGGCCTCCACGACTTCTTCTGCAGGAACGAATTCGATGAACCCAATATTCGAGCAACTTTTCCACTAAATCAAGTCGTATCTCATGAATGGCACGTTCAATATTGACTTGTAAAGCTTGATGAAAGTTTGGTTTATCTCGAAGACCAATGACTTCAAATAACCCCTCAAGAAACTGTCTAATGGTGTTGAATTCTAAAAATGTATAATTTAGGTAGTTGTAAGAATTTCAATGGAAATTATAATATCAAAATCTGAATTCAATGTATGTAATATTTTAAAAAGTAACCGGAATTGAATTACCCGTTCCTAATGAACATTGTGTAAACACTTTATACAACCATGTAATACCGAATTTTTGTCAAAGAACCTTGGCTATCCAATGTCTCTTCCCGTTGATACTGCGCCAAGCGGCCGAAGAGCAGAGGTATTGAGTTGTCACGTGAGCATATCTTGTCCTCTTTTTCATCCCAGCTCTCAACGGAACCGGTCACAGGATTTTATCGAATAAATGTAAGACTGTTAATATACCGAATCCCCAAATGAATCTTTTTTGCTTCCCAGTTGAACTTACCTTATAGTTTGCAATTCCTACCAGAGTCAAAGGTAAAAATACGCTTATTTCTACCAGTGCAATAAAATAGTGAAAGGGCAATCCTAATTAACCATCTCCTGGTTACCGTCGAAGTATGTACTGTACTAGAACCTCAAAGTTGCACTTCCCCGCTACTCCTATCCACAAAGTTTCACTTCCCCGCAAAACTCTTCCTCAATGTTGCGAGTCCCCGTAACTTTTAACAATATATTTAAGGTATATCTGTCGTTTTTATAGCTGCCATATCTATCCCTTTAGACTGAAGCTATATAGATCTGAAATTTTATGTGAACGTATATGAGTTTTGATATACGAGTAAGTCCTTCACGATTTACTTTTAAGGTAATATGAGGAATAAATTTCCTTGATTAAGCATTTGATAACTTTTAGTACAATTTTCGAGTTTGCAAAAGCTTTTAATAGCTCCTGAACAATTTGTTCTTTGCTGATATAGTTTATTTTATTCAGAATGGATTTGACAATAGAAATGCAAAATCGAAGACTGCTGCTCAGCTGTAAAGTTTTTATGAATTTATATATTCCATAAACTTTTTCGCCCACTGTGCATCAACAAACCTACAACAATGTTGTATCGCGTGTTTTTTTTAGGGGTATAGAACTTCGAATTGAAATAAAACACAAGAAAATCGTTTTAAGGTCCATCAATTTGGCTTTATTGGAAGGATAATTTTATGCCATTAATGTTTAAATATGATTTCGGGCATGTGGCCGCCGCGGCTGGCTCGAATAAAGCCAATTCTACAGGTCCAATTTTCAACCACTTTTTCGAGCATATGGGGCCGTATGTCGGCAATAACGCCACGAATGTTGGCTTCCAATTCCCCTAACGTTTCTGGTTTGTTGGCGTAGACGAGCGACTTCACATATCCCCAAAGAAAATAATCCAATGGTGTCAAATCACACGATCTTGGTGGCCAATTGACAGGTCCATTCCGCGAAATTATGCGCTCATCGAATGTTTCCTTCAATAAATCGATTGTGACGTGCGCTGTGTGGCATGTAGCGCCGTCTTGTTGGAACCACAACTCATCCACATTCATGCCATCCAATTCGGGAACAAAATAGTCGGTTATCATGGCTCTATACCGGTCTCCATTAGCTCTCCACAGCTCCAATTGCTGTGCACGGTGGCGAATCGATTCATTCGGGTCCTCTTCAACACTTTGCTCTACAGCGGCAATTGTTTCTTCGGTGCGCACTGTTCGACGTCTCTGCGGATGCGTATTATCACATAGAGTAAACGTAGTGCGAAAACGATCCATGGTTAACCGAATTAATTGCTCTGATGGACGATTGTGTCGACCATAAAATGGACGGAGCTTGCGGTAAACTTCGCGAACTGAACCATTATTTTCGAAATAAATTTGCACGATTTGCAAGCGTTGTTCTTTTGTCAACCTGTTTATGATGAAATGGCAAACCAAACTGAACATAAATGACATTAGAGTTGCCAGATTTGACCACAAAATGCCAGTTTTATCTCTATTCGAAAAACAAAGCTGTAAAAAAAACACCCGGTATATGTACAATGTTTTTGTAATGATGTTGATGGTAATATTGCTGTGTTTCTGTGTTGACTTTATGGTTAACTCGTAAATTTGTTGTTGGCTGTTGATGTTGGTAGTTTTTGTTCCTTCAGTTTTGTGGTTAAACATAAAGTCAACACGTTCTTTAGGTTTATACGCTCTCGTTGTGGTTCTTTTGCAGTGTTTCTTTTCTCAATTCTCCTAAGAAGATACTGCTGCTGATGATGATGCTGCTGCTGCTGCTGCAATGCAATGGCTGTTGGGAGCAAATAAAAAGGTTACTGAAGTTGTCGAGAAAACGCTTAAGAATTTGTGGTATTTTAAATGGAATTTATCTCAATTAATTGTCGGTGTTGTCGGTGCTGAAGTTGGCGATGAGCGCTTCCCATATGCATACCAAATGCAACAGCCAGCCATAAGATCCAACAACTGAATTTAGTGATTATAAATTGAACAAAACAAAAAAAAAACGCCGATGAATGTGTCCTAAAAAGGCATGAAATTGATAAATTGCCCAAGGACCAGTAACTATATCCATTCCAGAGGACTTGTAAGTTATCGGTTAGAATTTTGTTGTTAAGCGAGCCAAGAATTGAGAAATAAAAAAGAAAAGTTGTGGAGATCTTATAAATGAAGAAATGTGAATTAATATACAACATGTGGAAAAAATTGGCAGTTATAAGTGCAGGCAATAGTTTTGCATTATCTCCATAAGAACTGAAGCGATTGAGGTCTTCTTAGCACAACAGTAGAAAGGAGAAAGTCGTTTATGACAGAAAAATTAATCATATTCATAATGTTGTAGTTTATAATACTTTCAAGAATGAAAATACATAAATCTATAGTTGTTCTACGAGCACAGGAGACGAAAAGGGCGAAACAAAGTCTGCAGGGCCAGCTAGTCTGTCTTCTAAGCGCATATCGATACATTAATTCCTAAGTATGGTAAGTAAGCCTACCTACAAGACCATTATTCTGCTATGAAGTTTCGCCAAAGATCTATCTACATGACCAGTGTCCTGCTATGAACTTTTTTCTAAGACATACCTAGAAGACCATAGTTTTGCAATGAAGTTTCTGCTAAGAGAAACCACTGTATAAAAACGTAAGACCTACCTAAGAGACATATGAGGTCAGTATATGTAATTTCCCCTAAGTCCTACCTACTATACCACTGTCCTGCTATGGAGTTTTCTATAAGTCGACTTATAATGTGTTTAAGGAGATTGCTTTACATTGGAATGGAGATATTGATATACAAAATTTGAAATCAAAAATTGGATGTGGAATTATTTAAAATTTAAATATCTTGATATTAGAAATATATCGGAATACATTAAAAAAGATTAATCTTGGAAGAAGATGAACTTATTATTTTGTTCCTGGAGTTCTATTATAAAAAGTATCTTATAGATGTTCATATAATTATAAAGTTAAAGTTACTCATTTGGACATTAGAAGGTTAGCAATGCAAATGAATAAAAATTATGATGATAGTTATCATAATTTATATTCTGCTTAAAATCACATATCTTTCGAAGACATTTTTTTTGCAGTGTTGAAATATTATTATTAAATCGTCGACAATAGCTTATATCTCTCTATCCATTATTATTATTATTATTATGATCTAACAAAAGGCGATTGGTTTATTATCAGCATCGTTGTAACACAATCGAGAATTCATTTACAAGTCAAACTTCATTAAGATTCAAAATAACGTTTGGTGTCACAACAATTTCAAGAGTTTATTGTATTAACGCTGTGAGCATAATCTCATCAACTTGAATAGGCATCAATATCAGCACGGCGAATATCAAGAGAAACTTGTAATAAAATCAAAACCGATATCATAAAGTAATAAAAAGACTAAACGAGATTAAGAAGCAAACAATGGCCATATTGGCGAGGGTTGCCTGATAAGTCTGCAGTTGTTGTTTTTTTTCGTTTAATTGTATACAATTAATTGAGGAAATATGTAAAACGTTAATGGCTGCTAGAGGGTACAAGCACATATTATAGATTTCATTTTAATACAAAGGTAATATGCATTATAATACCAGAGACAACATCATAAGGAGATACATGTAGGTATGGTAGGTACATTTCATCTATTGTTAATAGGGTTCGTTCTTGGCCCAATTACAATAAATGGGAAAAATATATTGCCATCGTAGAATAATTTTGAAGTCATCTACCTAGGGTCATTCCGTTACGAAATCGTCTATAAGATCTACGATTATTGTTTTCTAGCACCATGTTTGGTCTGCTATGAAGTTCTGTATAGGACCCACGATTGTTCTGCTTTGAAGTTATGTATAAGACCCACGATTGTTTTGCTATGAAGTTCTGTATAAGACCCACGATTGTTCTGCTATGAAGTTCTGTATAAGACCCACGATTGTTCTGCTATGAATTCCATGTTTAAGACACACGATAAGTTTACTGGAAGGTCCTGCTTAAAATCCACGATAGTTTTGCTTCCAAGACCCATCACATTCCTACTACACTGTGCAACAGTGAAAAAATACACGGATTTGACAGTATAGGTTCGATTCTACTATCAAAGAGTAGTATAACTCTATACTCGGTTTGGCGAAATTGGTGACCAATTTTTTTGTGGGCCTCCGAAGTTTCTAAAAATCAGTGGGCTCCTCGAAAAAGATGTCATCAGCTTTTGTCCAACAACTAATGCAGACTTGGTGATACCACTTAACTATGTGATAACTTGGTGATACCACTTAACTATAACATTTCGTCCCCGCCCTCCCCATTTTAAGCGGTGTTTTTACGATTTGTTAATATGGGGCCAGCAATTACAGTTATGTGGGGGAGCTAGAGGGTTAATATGATTCACAAAAATATTGGCCTTAATATTTTATATAAATTTGCTGAACATATCCTATACCAAAAAACATTTTTGTTACATAATAGTGAAATACTAACATTTTTGGGGTACAATGTGGTTTTTGGAGCCAATTAGGGTGCCTAGACAAGTTCAGACGACGAACGTCCTGCTTTGAATATTTCCAAAGACCTTCGATTTTCCTGCAATAAAAACTTCCTTAAAACCTACGATTGTCTTTTTATAAATACTAACATACCTACGATTGTCCTGCTATGAATACTTCCTTAAGACGTACGATGGTTCTGCTATAGACACATCATCTAGACCTAAATTGCCTTGCTATGATTACTTCCGTAAGACCTACGACGGTTCTGCTATAGATAATTCCTAAATACCTACGATTACCTTGTTATGAGTAGTTCCTTAAAACCTACGAATGTCCCGCTATGAAAACTTCCTTTACACCTACGATTGTCCTGCTGTGTATACATCCTTATGACCTACAATGGCTACGAAAAATTGCTGAAGACCCTCGATTTACCTGATATGGATACTTCTTTAAGAGCTACGATTGTCCTGCTATGAATACTTTTATAAGACCTACGATTGTTATGCTAGAAATACTACCTTAAGGCTTACGATTGTCGTGCTATGGATGCTTCCTTATGACCTACGATAGTTATTCTATGAACACTTCATTAAGACTTACGATTACCTTGCTATAATTACTTCCGTAAGACCTACGATGGTTCTGCTATGTGTACTTCCTAAATACCTACGATTGCCATATTACGTGTAGTTCCTTAAAACCGACGAATGTTCCGCTTTGAATACTTCCATAAGACCTTCGATTGTCCTGTTGTGTATACCTCCTTAAGACCTATGATAATCCTGCAATGAATTCTGCATTAAGACCTATGATAATCCTGCAATGAATTCTGCATTATGACCTACTATTGTTATGTTATGAACACATTCTTAAGACCTACGATTGTCATTCTATGAATACTTCCTTAAGATTTATGATTGTCCTGCAATAAGAATTTTCTTAAGACGTTTGATCGTCCCTCTATGAATACTTCTTTGGGAACTACGATGGTCCTGATATGTATACCTTCAAAAGACCCACGATGGTCCTGCCTTATTACCTTCGATTGCACCACTATGAATACATTCTTAAGCCATATGATTGACCCGCTATCAATACTTCCTTAATACCTACGATTGTCCTGCTATGAATACTTTATTAAGACGTAAGACCTACGATTGTTTTGCTATGAAACCTTAAGTCATACGATTGACGTGCTATGAATACTTCTCCAAGATGTACGATTGTTCTGCTATGGGCACTTCATAAAGATCAACGATTGTCTTGATATGATTATTTCCGTAAGACCTATTATTGTTCGATGGTTACTTCCTGAATACATATGATTGATTTGTTATGAGTAGTTGCTTAAAATCTACAAATGTCCTGCTATGACCAACGATTATCCTGCTGTGTATACCTCCTTAAGACCTACGATGGTCCTACAATGAATTCTCCATTATGACCTACGATAGTCATGCTATTAACACTTCCTTAAGACTTACGGTTGTCATTCTATGAATACTTCTTTAAGAATTATGATTGTCCAGATATGTATACCTTCTTAAGACCTTTGATCGTCCCTCTATGAATACTACTTTGAGACCTACGATTTTACACATATGTATGTATGCTTTCTTAAGACCTACGATTGTCCCGCAGTGAATACTTCCTTAAGATATACGGTTGTCATGCTATGAATACTGCAGTATGACCTACGATTTACATGCTACGAGCACTTCCTTAAGACCTACGGTTGCCCTGCTATGAATACTTTTTTAAGACGTACGGTTGTCCTGCTATGAATATATTATTAAGACCTACGATTGTGCCGCTGTGGATACTTCCTTAAGACCTGCGATCTTCCTGTTATGAATACTTTCTTAAGACCTACGATTGTCCTGTTATGAATACATCCTTTAGATCTACGATTGTATTGCTACGAATACTTAACTAAGACCCTCGATTGCCGTGCTAAGAATACTTCCAAATAAATACGATTGACCTGCTGTAAGTATTTTTTCAAGACCTGCGATTGTTGTGATATGAATACTTCCTTAAGACTTGCAATTGTACTTCTGTGAATACATCCTTAAGACCTTCGATTGTCCTGATATGAATACTTCCTTAGGACGTTCGATTGTTCTGTTACATTATCCTGCTATGAATACTTGCTGAATACCATCGATTGTCCATCTACATATAAAGATATATACTCGTATACTACTTTAAGACCTTCGATTGTCCTGCTATGAATACTTCCTTAAGACTTGCAAAGGTTCTGCTATGGACACTTCATCAAGCCCTACGATTGCCTTGCTATGATTACTTCTTTAGGATCTACGATGGTTCTGCCTTGGATACTTCCTAAATACCTTTGATTGAGTTGGTATGAGTTGTTCCTTCAAGCTTACGATTGTCGCGCTATGAGTACTTCATTTAGGCCTACTGGTCTTAAGAAAATGTTAATTACGCCTGATATTAAGATATACGATTATATACTTCTTTAAGTCCTTTATTTGTCCAGCTATGAATACTTTATACTTACTTTTGATTGTCCAGCTATGAATACTTCCTTAAGACCTACATTTGTCCTATTATGTAAATACTGTAAATACTTCCTCAAGACTTTCGATTGTCCAGATATGAATATTTCCTTGAGAGATTCGATCTATTTTAGGGCATACGATTATCCAGCTATGAGTACTTCTTTAAGCCCTACGATTGCCCTGCTATGGATACTTCCTTAAGCCCTACGATTGCCCTGCTAAGAATACTTTCTTAAGACCTACGATACTACCTACAGTTGGTATTGGTAGATGTATTAAACTATTAATCACAGAGCTACGATTTATTTGGATTTTCTTGTTATAAAATTGCCGTAAAATAATTTTCCTATTCTGAAGTACTCTGCGAGACTAATAATTTGTTTAAGACCAACTATTGTCTACAAGACCAACTATTGTTCTTCTATGAAGACCTTGGTAAGACCCACGATCGTTTCGCTACTAAGTTTTCTTCAAGACTTTAAAGTATTTAGTTACTGCTAAAATTTTCGAGCAGTTAAGTAGTCTTTACGACCTACAATTGTCCTGATTTAAGGCATTCATGAAGTTCTACGATTGTTTTGATATGCATACTTGTTTCCCGCAATTCAGAGTTCTTTAAAAACTGCAATTATTGCAGTCATACTAAAAACAAAATCAATTTTTTATTTAAAACTTTAAATTTTTTCGTTATAAAAGCTAAACGATAATATTTTTCCGGTATGAAATCATCCGTAAGGCCGCGGTATTCTACTTTCAGTAAAACGGTATTTAGTTTTCAGTAGAACTTGTGTCACATCAGCTATGAAGTCTTCTAAAAGAAGCTATTAAATCTTCGGAATTCCTGTAACGAAATATTCTTAAAGAAGTATATTTGTTCTCTATGCGCTCAGATTAAGGATTAGCTAGTGTTCTCTAAGACCCTTGACTTTATAATATTTCCGTCCTTAGGACCGAAAATTATTCTGTTATGACGTTTTCTTTAAGAACTACGATTTATGTACTATGAGGTCTTTGTAGGAGTATTTGTGAAACTTCAAATATGTTCAAATGAGGCATTTAGCGACAATGTATATTATACATAATTCTGCAAAATCAACGATATTTTCGCTACGAAGCCTTCCTAAAGACCAAATATTGTCCCTCAATGTTCTGATCTTATAAACAAAAATACTTTTTTCTGAAATTTTCGATAATAATTCCCATTTTCCTTGACTTATCACACCATCCTCGTAGAAAGTAACCACCGCTCAAGAAACTACAAAATCGTGTATATGTTTTGCGATTTATGATAATTGCGATAACGTACAACAAATTACATCAAAGACGTCAAACGTCATTACTACGACAACAAAATAGGATAGAGGACTACACTTCTGCAATTGGACGAATCGTCGGAGGGAGGGAGGAGTTCATAGCAGAGGCTCTGAAGGCCTCTCGAAAACATGATTTATAGACAAGTATCTAAAATGACATAATCACTTTTTCGAACAACAAAACATTGTGTATTATAACCATTCAAGTGGAAATGGATGGAGGAGATCCGAGTGAGCGACAGAAAAGTGGCCAAGAGACGCATAATGTGCAGATGCGGGCGTTGCTCCACAAAAATAAAACAACAACAACAACAACGCGACTGTTAATACGCTTAATAAAGCCATATTAAGAAACTGGTTATCGGCTTTAGACGATATGTCGTTATGTTACCAACAACTCTTTCTTTCTTCTTTGTGTTGACTGAGTTGTTTGAATTTAACGCTTTCGGGCCTAAACAACATTTATGCTTAGTAATGGAGCTCGTATGATCGGATCCCCCTTCCTATCCCATCCTATCGGATTGAAGCAGATAGCTGTCTCATGCACGCACCCAACTCATAAATAAATATTTTCCAGCAACTTTCATGAACAGAAAATCTGATTAAATATTTGTTTAACCTCAGCTTCAGCACATACAACCATAGGTGAATGCTTCAAAAGATCAAAAGTATCATGATCCAAGAAGCCACAACAATGGAGTATTATCATAATCATTGTTATCTTAAAGCAAAACTAAATGATGTGACTCTTCATCTAATCCATTGGTAAGAGATTGAAATGGATTTGAGTGTTGGAGTGGTATTTTTTTTCTTCTCAATACTTTGAAATGTTTTGATAAGGTTCATTAGAAAGAAATTCAGAAATTTATTTATTATTTTCTAATCCCATTGTGATAATTTCACTTTAATTTTTTACGATTGATTTCATTGATTGAGTCATATCTTAATTGATTCAGATACACAATTAGTTAAAAATGTTACTTTCAATTCATTAGTTTTATATTCGCATTTGGTTTTTGGTATTTGACCTTTGAATTTTATTAAGGTCTAGTAGAGACTTCGAGCACAATTACTCAAACTTTTGTAACAATTACTATTTAGTATATATTTTTTTCTGTGCAGATTAAATGTTCGCGATAGAACAAGGGTGAATATCTTAGTAAATTGTATGAGGTCTGCCGCAAACATAAGCTAATGAACACACATTTTAATGTAGAGTTCTAGATTAAATTAAATGTACATTATTTTACTTCATTGAATTTGCTTGAAACATGTATCGCTTTAGAAACAACGAAAATGTATCACAAAATAACTTTTACGATATTTTTTTTAACACCCTTTTAAAATGTTTAATACGTTTTAATATCTGGTGATCTATTTATTCCTTTTTCAGAGATCACACGTGACTTGTGTCATACTAACTAAATGTGTCATACTTAAAATTAAATATATGATTGAAGAATCTGCTGCTGGCGTTCGAAATTCAGAAGACTGTCTGCCACAGACACCAAATAAAAGTAGCAGCAAATTAAACCAAACGGATGAAAGGCGAAGAATACTTTGGTGTGGACCAAAAAAAGGGTTTCCGCAAAGCCCTTCGGAAAAAAGTCACAAGTTATTGGTCGGAATTTACGGAGTCCGTGCGAAGAGTAGTTTTTGTAGCTTTTTGGGAGATATATGTGGAGAATACGAACTTCTCCCACAATCACCCTTATCGCGAATAAAAGGTGAATATTTGTATCTGGGAAACAATTTTTCCCCAACCAAAACGTTTGGTTCTCAGAATTTCTCCTTTTTCAGTTCAGATTTGATCGCAATTTTGGGAAAAGTGAACTAGGTGAAATTTGCAATTTCTAGGGCTACGAGCATTCGATTAGCGTTTTTGTTGGCACACTTGTCTCGAACATATGTTCTTAATTGAGTTTGTTTGTGTTTACTTTAGTTTGTGAGAGACATAACTGTTAGACGTGTTTTGGTTGTTCAGCGATTTTCTGCTGTAGAAAAAAATGGATCAAAGATTTTGCATAAAATTTTGTGTAAAAAATGTAATTAAGTGCTCAAAAGCACTTGAAATGTTGGGAGTGACATATGGTGATTGTACTCTGAGTCAGACAAATGTTTACAAGTGGTACAAGCTTTTGAAAGAAGGAAGAAGCTTTTCATCATGGATAATCCTGGAAGATCCGTCACATCAAAAACCGATGAAAATATGAGAAAGTGAAGAACATTGCAATGGAAATCGTCGAATCAATTAGGGAAGTTGTAGAGGATGTCGGCATATAGGTTGACTCATGCCATACAATTTTATGTATGTTTGTATTGTTGTGGCCGAAAAGAATACCGTAGTCATGCCTCATCCACCGTGTTCGCCTGATTTGATCCCCTGCTACTTTTTCCTGTTCCCAAAATTGAAGACCCCCTTAAAATGACGGCGTTATGCGACGATTTAGGAGATAAAAACCGAATCACCGAACAAGCAAAACACGTCTAACTGTTTCTCTCAAAAAAAAAAAAAAAAAACAATTTAAACACAAACAAACTCAACTAAAAACATATGTTCGGGACAAGTGTGCCAACATAAAAAAACGCGAATCGAAAGTAGACCTAGAAATTTCAAAATGCACCTTTTCTATTGTACAGACTTCGTATAATAGGAAGTTTCATACAAGATTCAAACGAAATAGATCTAGACAATGCTTCTCGCCGACTGACGCCCTTTTTTATGAAAATATTATAAGAAAATATAATTTTCCTTATTAAATTTATCCATTTTAGGGGGGAAAGAAAATAATGCCAACTGGAAAGAAAACTATGGATAAATATAAAATAGGTCTGATCAAATTTGTTTGTGACAAAGGCGCATCGAGATTCTTGTTCAATGGGTCATTCCAAGATACTTTGCCGAAGAAAGCATGGCTCAAAGATGAGTTTCGACTCACCGGATCTTTCAAAATAGGTATCTTTCAAAAATATTCAAGAATAGAAAACAACTTACAACTGCACATCGAGATTCTTGTTGTATGGATCATTCCAAGTAACTTTGCCGAAGAAACCCCGGATTTTTCAAAATATTTGTTTTTCTAAAATATTGAAGAATAGCGAAAAAATGTACAAAGGCGCATCGCGATTCTTGTTACACCCACCCTAGTGTATGATTTATGACCTATTTTGAAAAGTACAGGCATTGCAAAAAAGGATGTTTCATAATTTAGGTAATTTTATGTGGGAGGTAGCAAAAGGGGCGTGGCACTAACGCCAATTTTTCAGTGGACTAAAGTGTGGGCCATTTAAAATTTGATTCTGCTATAAAAAAGTCCCGATAATTTTTTCAAATTTCTAGTTTTATTGGAAAGGTTAAACTTTGTCAGTTAATAATGGAACACAATATCATTCATATGACTACTACGACTGGCTCGGCAATTGAAAATTTTAGGGGTGGGCTCAGGTACGGGTGGGTCATTTTAAATTTAAAATTGGAATCGGCTATAAAAAAAGTATTGATATTTTTTTTCAAATTTCTGGTTATATGGGAAAGGTTGAACTTTGTCGTGGTAGTCATATGACAATCAAGTTTTATCACATTGTAAATCCTTACCAAATTACTTTAATTTTTTTGTTAAAGAAGGAGCTGTAGGCCTTTCGCTTATCTCCCAAACTCCCCTTGACCACCATAGCATTAAAGAGTTAAATAATTCCGAACTTAATTTTTTTGGTTCAAAATTTATTCGTTGATGGATATTAAACGCGGAAGTGCTAATATCAATCTATTCCTCAAAGACCATAGAATGGAAATATTTTAATCTTATTCGGTATAATAGTATTGGAAAAATTTAGGGTGTAAGTCGATTTTATGGATTACATAAAATTCGCAATATAAAAACATTGCAAATATCGGTGACGTTACAAAGCCTCTTACAAATTATCATATTTAAAGGAAATTGTGTTACAGTTCTAATTTTCCGCGATTTTCTTTACAAATAAAAGCAATTAAGTTTGTTTTGAGTAAAAGTACTGTTTTTGCGATAACTCGCGAAAGGTCTGATCTATTCATAGTCGAATAGAGGGGATGATTCTGAACAAAACCTCATTAGCCATTTTTTTGGCGTGAATGTAAGCCAACTTTCTATCCTTTGTAGGTATCGGGAAACTAAAATTTGTTGTTGCACAGTTCCAAAAAATTATATGTGTAAATTTAAAAAAAATTGATTAAAACCATCCTTTGCATCTACAGACAGAAATTCTGACAGATAAATGGGCCAAAATATATCCCAGAAAGTCGAATCTACACTTACCAATATTATTATTACAAATAAAATTTCGCAGTTTCAGAAAACACATACCTGAAAATAAAAAATAAAGAATATCATTAAGCTTAAATTGAATAATTAATTAACATCATTTTCCAAATTGATTCATTATATTAAATGTCAATCTGTTATTTTATCATGTGACTCAAATATCATCATTAATAAATTAATCATATGTCAATTTCTTAACGTAAACAAATGCCTAAGGAAATATAAAAAAATAGATTTAATGTTAACATCCAAAGCATCAGTAATAAATTAATCATCTGCCAATTTCTTAAATTAAACAAATGCCCAAGGAAATATACAAAATTAGAGTTAATGCTAACATCCAATGCATCTTCATTTATTTACAAATCTTTTCAAAAAGCAATAATATTTCATTGTGACGTACAATAGCCCCCGAACCACCACACTGTCTACTATGTCTATGTCTTAAAAATAAACTAATATTTGCCATTTTATTAAAGTTTAATAATTCCGTTATTGCGTTACAACGATTTTCACGATTATTGATTAAGTGATTTATAAGAGCTGTAAACTAAAGCAAAATACATTAATCAGTGACCACAAAAGCGAACAAATACAAAATACAATATTTGTGGCAGTTGGTTGGTCGGTTGGTCGATCGATCGGTCGGTTGGTTATCGCATTGGTTTATCTAAATTGACCAAATGGTTAACATTGTTGTCTGCGTTGGTTTTTGTGGTCAGGTTTCCTTTCCAACCAAGACGCAACGGTGATACAAATTGCATGTGAACTCGTATAGTCAAAGCAAACAACTGAAGTTAACTAAAGCTTGTTGCAAAATCATATTGGTTTTGGAGAAGATAACACAGGGCAACAAGAAAATCAATTTGAAGTCGTAATGTTCATTAAATTTTATTTTTGTCCACAGTTTTCATTTCGGATTTTTATACCCTCCACCATAGGATGGGGGGTAAATTCATTTTGTCACTCCGTTTGTAACACCTCTAAATATTGTTCTGAGACCCCATAAAGTACGAGGGCGGTTCGGAAACTTCTTAGCCTAGCACAAAAAGCGCGGTATAAACAGAAAAAAGTTAAGTGTTTTGGAAACTTCCATCTCTGCTATGAACACATGTTAAATTTTGTTTCGATCTGGCAACTCCTTCATATAGAAACAGGTGTTCACAAAAGGCGCATCCGCGATTTTTTTACAATGGAAAAATTAGAAATGCGTGGTGTCATTAAATATTTACATAAAAAAGGTTTATCGGGACAAGAAATTCATAATGATATGGTGAATGTGTTAGGTGAAAGTGCTCCTTCATATGCAACAGTATTGGGTTGCTGAATTTAAACGTGGTCGTACAAGCATTGAAGATGAACCACGTAGTGAACGTCCAAAAACAGCAACAACAACAGAAATTGTAGCCAAAGTGCATGATATGGTATTAAATGATCGACGAATAAAAGTGCGTGAAATAGCTAATATCATGGGCATCTCAAATGATCGAGTCCATTTAATTTTGCATGAAGAACTACAGATGAAAAAGCTTTCTGCAAGATGGGTGCCGCACTTGTTAACAGTCGACCAAAAACGCATAAGAATGAACATTTCTCAAGCTTGTTTGGATCGTTTTAAGCGAAATAAAATGGATTTTAAGCGTCGTTTCATAACTGTTGATGAGACATGGATCCACCACTATACTCCAGAGACAAAAGAACAATCCAAACAATGGACTGAAGCTGAAGGAAGTGCCCCAAAGAAGGCAAAAACAATTCAATCGGCTGGTAAGGTTATGACAACGGTTGTTTGGGACTTCAAAGGTATTTTATTGATTGACTATCTGCCAAAGGGTAAAACAATAAATTCAAAGTACTATTGCAACCTTTTGGATCAATTAAATGTACAAATTCGAGAAAAACGTCCTGGCTTACAACACAAAAAAATAATTTTTCATCAAGACAACGCACCAGCGCACAAGAGTGTTTTAACAATGGCTAAAATCAACGAATTAAAGTACGAGTTGCTTGACCACCCACGTTATTCTCCTGATTTAGCTCCCAGTGACTTTTACCTGTTCCCAAATCTAAAAAGCGTTTTACCTCAAATGAAGATGCAATTACAGTTGTAAACCACTATTTTGAAGACCTTGAGGAAAACTATTTTAATCAAGGGATAGAATTGCTAGATAAGCGTTGGACTAAGTGTATTGAAGTTTCAGGAGATTATATTGAAAAATAAAAATATTTCTGAAAAACTAACTATTCTCTTTCATTGATAGGCTAAGAAGTTTCCGAACCGCCCTCGTATGTATATTCTTAATCGTCTTAAAATTCTAAGACGATTTAGCCATGTCCGTCCGTCCGTTGCAACCACGCTACAGTCCGTGATAATAGAGCTAGGATGATCCAATTTGGTAGAAATATTTCTTATAGTTGCAGATTGTTTGGGATTGCAAATGTGCCATATCGGTCAATGTTTTGATATAACTCCCCTATAGAGGTCGCTTCAAAATACGGTTTTTGAGCCATAGATACCACATTTGTAACGCAATTTGTCAGAAACTTTGCAGTTTGTATTCTATTTTGACAAGAATTCATCGCAGCAAATATTTTACAAATCGATTCATATTTTGTTATAGTCACCCTATAGAGGTCGCTCCAAAATATACGTATAAATACCACATTTTCGAAGCATTTTAACTGAATCTTTGCAGTTTGTATTTAATTAAGACAAGAATTCATCGCAATAAATTTTTTTTAAGTGTCGCTTCCAAAAAGGCTTATTTAAGCCATAAATACCACATTTTGTCCGAACTTAACGCTTTTACTTGTTTTTTTTTTGTGGGCACTGAACTATGCAGAAAAATTAATCCATTATAAATTAATACACTAGTTTTGTTTACCTGTAACCTAGTGTAGATTAAAAAGTAAAACAAACATTATGATATTTATCTCGATCAAACGCATTTGCTTTAAGAGAAAGCAGGAAGTAAGTGTAGTTTTGTAAAATGTTTTACAGTTTAACATGATATTGGGAAACACTTTATTGATTTGATTTCAAAGGAGACATAATTTTGTGTGATACAAATTTTAAGAAAGAAAGAGATAAAACAAGTAAAGACGGATTAAGTTCGGCCATGCTGAATCTTATATACCCTACACCATAGATCGCATGTGAATGGTTTCGGGTGCAAAATAACTCTATATGGGCTAATCCCAGAAACAGTCCACCAACCAAAAAATTTTAAATTTGATCCAACTTTAGTTTGGTTAATGGAATATAAGATTAGATGTAAAAAATATTTGTGGGTGTCCATTAATACAAAAAGTATTAAAAAATTGTTCCTCACATTATAGCTCTAAATTTTATAGAAAAAATAAATTTTGAAGGTGTTTTTATCATTATTTGTAGTGGTAAAATAGATAACCCATAACATTCATTCATAAACATATATTCATTCATAAATACATTTATAAATATAAAAAAATGTTTTACAAAATGTTATTAAAAATTATGTAATTTGATTTGTTAAAATAAACAAAATTTCTACTATAAAAAGTTTGGCTGGAAAAAATGTAGCGTGCCTCACGTAGCGTGCGCCACATAAAGTTCACGGCTTTTGATAAAAAACTACAACAATTTTTGGCTGCAAATATTTTTTTTAGAATTCTCTTATATTCATCTTTCTAATAGGTATTTCATTTTGGGTGCTTTATTGTGCAAAATTTGCTAAAAAAATTACGAAAACATACCTTAACCTTCAAAACTACTTCCATTTTTTGTAGCGTGCGTCACAATAATTTGTGATAAATTTTTTTTATGGCATTCGAAAGAACACAGAACATATCCCACTAAACACTATGTATAAGTTGAAGGTATCTCTTTTGAAAGACCAAAAAATTGTTATATTTTAATCCGAACGAATGTAGCGTTCGTCACGCAGAATTTGCCCATATGCCAAATTACAGCCCAATTCGTTGAAATTTGAGGTTTTTGTGGCGTTACGAAGTCAAATCTAGAGGGACCTTTGTATGGGGGATATATCAAAACATGGACCTATGACTATCGTTGTTCATGTGAAGGATTCAGGGTAAAATAAACCTCAGTTACCAATTTTCATCCCGATAAGTTGACATTTGTGGTCTCTAGACGTTAAGAAGTCAAATCGGGGAAATGCTATATATGGGGGCTATATCCAAAAATGGACCAATATTACCTATTTTCAATCCCAACATACCTACTGATATAAGAAATAAATGTAGCAAATTTCAGCCACCTAGCTCAAGTATTATATATTGTAGCGTGATTACAACAGACGGGCGGACGGACGGACGGACATGGCTAAATCGTATTAGAATTTTACGACGATTAATAACACTGTGATACAAAATCGAACTTTCCGAATGGGAATGGGATGAGACCAATTGCAAATGAAAGTTGACATTATCCATAACAAAACCCTCAAGAGTTTTTTTCAGTTCAGTGCGAGATTTTTTTTTACACGCATTTGAAGTTGGTGATTTTGGAACGCTGTCTAACAAGAAAAGATCATTGAAAATTTGATAAAATAATGATTATTTCTTTTTATTATCATGTAATGTTTTGGTATCTTACGGTTTTTGGGGTCGAGGAAATCATTTATTACCAACAACTCGCGATAGATGGCGCTGACCTGCAAATGGTGCTACTTCTTGTCGATTTTCATTGAAAAAGCGGTTCAAAATTACCAACTTCAAATGCGTGTAAAAAAATCTAGCACTGAACTGAAAAAAACCCTTGAAGGTTTTGTTAGGGATAATGTCAACATTCATTTGTAATTCGTTTCATCCCATTCCCATTTTGGTTGTTGCACTGTGTAATAAATATACTTTATAGGTTCCAAGATCAATAATTAGTGGTGTTACAAACGGAGTGACAAAATAAATATACCATCCATCCTATGGTGGAGGGTATAAATATGAGAAGTCGACCCCTGGAAGATTCTTCTTCGCCGTGTGAAGCCTTTCCGTACAGACGCGATGCTATTATCCACTCTAATGTTGGCTAATCGAACAATAACATATTTTACTTAAAATTTTAAATGTCTTTACGATTATATTAAGATTTTTTCGTCAAACTCCAAAGCATCTAACACTTTACATATAGTAAACACACTTTCCTTTCTCGTCAATAGTTTCAATCAACTATAGTTTCAAAATTCAAAATCCATTCCACGTAAAGACATCCATTGTTAACCACATTTTTGCCTATTTTAACCGCGAATGGCTTAGGTACATTGCGGTGCTTTTGTTAATCTGCGGTTTAATAATTTAATCGCATTTTTTTATAATGTTTGGCATTAATACAAATTAAAATTTATCATTTGTTATAACGTTGTTAGATGGTTGGTTCCTTTGTTTGGCCGATAATTTAATTTTACGAGGCACCATTGGCATGTGGGAGTTTTGTGTGGCTTATCCGTGCGATAAGCTTCCAATGCTTCAATCCCAACATGTTTTTGGTTGCATTTCATCTGAAAAGAGAGAGGGAAGAAACCAGAAATTGAAACTCTAGCCCCCCGGTAACAAAAAGTCAAAACAAGCAAAGCTAAGCTAAGTAGCTTCCATTTTTTTCCTGTAAGCGAACGATACAAATGTTTCTATAAATTTAACAATTTTATTAATGTGCGAAAAGTGGGCGTTGCTTTTATTTGATTTTTTTTATGACTTTATGTGTTTTGGTTGTTTTTATCTTGTGCTTTAGGGGGTTGTGGATATTTTGTTGGCAGTCAGGTTTGGTGGACTTGAGGTTATTAACTTTACAAAACCGTGGAATTATGTTGGGTTTATTTTTTACTGTATGTCTGTGAGTTTGAGTCCCAGGTGCGGAGGTTTAATTCACAATAAATTTTGATTAAGAAAATTATGTGTTAAACAAATGTTGTATGGAGGAAAGGCTTTGTTGGTAATAAGGGAATCAAAACAAGTGTTAAAGTTATTGATTCAATTAATGTTAAATTAATTCAATTTCAATTTAATTTCAGAGTCACAATATTATACCCTCAATATTGTGGAGGAGGGTATACATAATTTTGTAAGACCCTAAATATGTTTGACGGAAATCATTTTCAGGAAATTTTAAATTATTTGAAGTATGGCCGTCCGTCTTTCTGTTTCGTGCGCACAATAAATATCGAAAGTAGTGACCGATTAGCATCAAATTTTGGATGTGATAATATTTTAACCCGACACCACACTGTGGTATAAAAAGGAGAGAAGACAGGCCCATAATTTATTATAAAGATCGGCTTAAAATCACTTTCTAAGACCATATATTCTGTCGGTCCATAAATTCGCATAACACTAGTTTAAAAAACCTTGGGATGTGCAACACAAAAAGAAATTAAAAATTGTTTATGAGAATTTTGTTGAACAAAAATTTTTTATTAAATTTCCTTTAGTATTGGAACTTAAAAAAATATTTAAGTATATGCCCGATTGTTAAAATTAAAATATTTTGTCATGAGAGAATAAATTTTAACTTTTTAGAAAAAAAAATATTATCACATACCAAATTTGAAGTCAATCCGTTACTCTTTTCGAGAGTTGTCGTGCGCTCCAAGCAGACAGATGGACAGACAGACGAACGGACGGACATTGCTCATTCGACTTAAAATGACCCAAAACGGATATGCGCCGAACATACTTAGGGTCTTAGGTCACTCCTTCGATGTGTTACACTTTGGCTTGCAAATGATATATACCCTCCTCTCTAAGGTGAGGGAATAACAAATATTTCATTTGAATCAATGTAAACCACAATGTTAGTCTTCGATGGCATTTCTGCACGATAACAGTAGCAGAGCGCAATTTCACGTCTAAGTAGAAGAGAGTTTTTGGGTTAAACGAGAGGGGCAGAACAACTGAGTGGCACAACAGGGATTACTTTTCCGATGGCTGATAGACACTTACACTTACACTTACCCAAAATTCCATACAATATTTCTCACTTTACTCTTCTGAGATGTTCTTAAGTGTTTTTGATTTTTGAATATAGCTATGTAATAAACCTATTTTTTCAAAAAGTATCTCACCCTTTCTATATTAAACCAATGACTCTTATTACATCCGTTAGAATATGTCTGTCCAAAATTGTTAATACGTTTTTGGTATCTAAACCATTTCAAAATGTTCTGCAAATAATGGTGAGAAAATCAACAATAACAAACACAAAAATATTCAGTAACGGAATAAACAAAATGGTTATTAATGGTCGAAGTCGAACGCCCCGCCCCGTTTTGTCCGTTTAAAAGGTGAGATCTTTTACGAGTATTTGTTTTTATTTATTTTTTGTTGTATATCACTATACTCCGGAAAGATAAGCTGCTGCAGCAACCACCTGCACAGGAAATTTATGAAGCGGACCTACAATTGGAGCATTCAAACATCACGTTGTGCCTTTAACAGTAGGTTTCCTTTTTTGAAACAGCAAAATTAAATAATTTATTATTGAGGCTGTCTGCATCGATATAAAGTAGTGATAAAAGGTACAGGGATAACTATTGTAGTAAACGATTTGGGTTAGAGGAACAGTATGATCTCATTATGCATAACAAAAATACTTGATATAAAAAGAGTTCTTCCATCATCATCATTGATTAATAGCGATTTCTTTTCTGCAAAAATTGCAAAATTTTCGTTCGTCTTTTTCCGAAACTGGACTTTTATGCCCAATATTTTGGAGTTTTGAAATAGGAGATAAGTTTAATTCGAGGGACTACGTCAGTTCCACCTATAAAGGAATCGAAATCACCATACTCGTAATTGTGTACAGCCTGTAGAATATATATTTTTGTATAATGTAAGTTTATGCACAAAATAACACTTTTTAGAGTAACAAGGCCGCATGGACCTTTTTATATGAGTTATTATACCCTCACTTTAGTGTGACGAGGGTATATATCATTTGCTACGGAAAAAAGTGAAACACATCGAAGGAGTATTCTAAGACCCTAAGTATGTTCGGAGGAAATCCGTTTTGGGTCATTTTAAGTCGAATGAGCAATGTCCGTCTGTCTGTCTGTCTGTCTGTCTGTCTGTCTGTCCGTCTGTCCGTCTGTCTGTCTGTCTGTCTGTCTGTGTGTCTGCTGGCTGGTGCGCACGATAACTCTCGAAAGGAGTAACCGATTGACCTCAAATTTGGTATGTGGTAATATTTTTTTCTATCTCCGGCTAAGTTCGAAGATTGGTCCACTCCTTCTGGTACCTCCCCCACAAAGGGTTAAAATGTTGTGAAATATTGATTCTTTAATAACTGCTATACCACTTATTCGAATCTTTTGAAATTCCACACATAGTATTAGCTTATTAGTCGTTATCAACTCGAGAAAAATGGGCGAAGTCGCCACGTCCCTTTTGGTACCTCCCACACAAATGCACCATTTTGCACCAAAAGTTAACAGCTTATAACATTAAAACCAGTGTATAAAAATACTTGACATTTTGTACAGTGTAATGTTTTTATAGTGTCTATAGCCCTGTGAAAAATGGGCGTTATTGCCACGCCCCTCTTTGTACCTCCCACACAAAATGCCTCCCACAAATTATACCACAATTTAATGTCTCATAACGTTTATACCAGTGCACATAAATGCTTATAAGTCGGCACAGTGCAATGAATTTAAAGTATCTAATGTTCAGCAAAAAAAGGTGTATTTGATAAACCCCTTCTGGTACCTCCCACACAAATTGACAGAATAATTCGAGTAATATTCAATATTACATTACTCACAAAGTGAGGGTATACCTTAGTCGGTTTACCCGACTGAAACTTTCTTACTTGTTTTATTCTAATTAAGCACTAAAACACTAAATGCCATAACTAAGACCACAGTTAAAGGCTAAAAATTAAAACAAAAACTGAAAAAGACAATGTTTAAATATATAAGGAAGTGTTGAACGCAGGAGTACAAAATTTGCTACGAGTATGAACCGATCTTTAGAACAAGTAAGAAAGTTTCAGTCGGATAAACCGACTAAGGTATACTCTCACTTTGTGAGTAATGTAATATGGAATATTAAACGAATTATTCTGTCAATTTGTGTGGGAGGTACCAGAAGGTTTTTAACAAATGCACCTATTTTTCGCTGAATAGTAGATACTTTAAATACATTGCACTGTGCCGAATTATAAGCGTTTATTTGCAGTGGTATATTAACGTTATCAGATTTATATTTCAAGTATTTTTCTACACTAGTATTAATGTTATAAGCTGTTAACTTTTTGTGCAAAATGGTACCTTTGTGTGGGAGGTACCAAAAGGGGCGTGGCAATAACAGCCATTTTCACTGGACTGTAGGCACTATAAAGGCATTACACTGTACAAAATTTTAAGTATTTTTATACACTTCTATTAATGTTATAAGCTGTTAACTGTTGGTGCAAAATGGTGCACTTGTGTGGGAGGTACCAAAAGGGGCGCAGCAACATGGCCCATTTTTCTCGAGTTTATAGCGACTAATAAACTAATGCTATGTGTGGAATTTCAGAAAATTCGAATATGCAGTATAGCGGTTATTAAAGATGCAATATTTCACAACATTTTAACCCTTTGTGGGGGAGGTACTAGAAGGAGTGGACCAATATGGCCCATCTTCGAGATAGAAAAAAATATTACCACGTACCAAATTTGAAGTCAATCGGTTACTCCTTTCGAGAGTTATCGTGCGCACCAGCCAGCAGACAGACAGACGGACGGACATTGCTCATTAGACTTATAATGACCCAAAACGAATATCCGCCGAACATACTTAGGGTCTTACATCACTCCTTCGATGTGTTACACTTTTTTTCGTAGCAAATGATATATACCCTCGTCACACTAAAGTGAGGGTATAAAATTGACACTGAGGCATTACTTGGACTGCGGACGATGCACAGTGGGAGGAACTAAAAAAGGAAATAATTCGGTCGTTTCTTAACCAGACAATATGTTGCTTAAAACAACAGAGCTTAAGTTTTAAATTATAGTCCGCTGTGGTATATATGGGCAGAGCTACAGGGCCTCAATGTTGCCCACCTAGGGTGTTGAAAAAAACCCGACCCGATTACGTTTTACGTTTTCAAAAAAAAAATTGAGTTTTTGTCATTTTTTGGGAAATAAAGTAGTGTCTTATTTTGGAGTTATAGAAGACGTTATTCATTTTTTATTTTGGAAGTTTTTTATTTTAATTTTTGAACCTCTTATAAATATTGTACACGCTGAAGAAAATCGCCTCTGTGGTATATTGTCCCAAACATATTCTGCTTGAAATATATATATTTTTAGGGTGCACTCCAAATATATAACATTTGACACAATACAAATATTATATGTTTGGGAGGATGTTGTTATAGACAAAACTATGTTTACATCATAATATTTTTTATTTGCATATGTTATTTCCCAAACAAAGATCTATTTGCGTGAATATATATCTATTCTTTAATTGTTTTAAGTTTTCAGCAATTGAAAGCTAATTTTTTGAAATTTTTAATGTTAGTAAAATTTCTTTATAATTGAAAATAATGAATGGGAATAGTTAGAAAATAAAAATAAGTGGTTTCAAGTAGAAGTTAATGCTATGTATGTCATTTTTAATAGGAAAGCATTATTCGAAAACATGGAAAAACTAAAACTTAAGTTCGAAAAATTCAGCAAATTTTTGAAAATCCTTTTTTTTTTTAAATAAAATATATTTGGAAATATTCATAAACAATAATTTTATTTGTATTTAAACACATATTTGATTTTCAAATAATAATTTATTTGGTCGAAAATATATAATAATTAAAAATTTGTGTTCCAAGTATATTTTCTTTCGATTCAAACAAATCAAAAAATGCGATTTCGCCCCGTGTATATGCGTCTCATATGTGTCTCAATACAACAGAACAACGTTAAAGCGTTTTTCACACAACCCACGTTTTAAAAGTCGGTGTTCATCACAACTTCAAAACTACTGCACCGATCGCTTTGAAATTTTGAACACTGCACGAATTAAAGTTACATATTATCAAGGATTTTTATTCTCAACATTAATATTTGTTAAATTAGATATATCTTCCTAACCGCTTTACGTATTTTTAAGATATTAATACCAATAAAAAGCTCTGCTATCTCACAGGAGGTAAAATATTTATCTCCTTTTGGTGGAAGTAGGTGAAAATATGCTTAAGCCTTGAATATCCTGAAAACGTATCAATTAAGATCCTTATTTTTTTTTTTGGTACTAAAGGGTCAAACTATTATGAATTAACTATGAAAAACTCATAATGCAACCTTGATGGACCAAAAAGATATAGAAATTTTATTGAGTCAAAGTTATAATATTTTCATGTACATTTTTATATAGAATTTTAGATTCGTTGATTGGGTAAGTGTAACTTCGAAACGGCTTGACCGATTGAGTCAATTTACGTCCGTCCGTCTGTTGTCGTCACGCTACATTCCGTAATAATAGGGCTAGGTTGATCAAATTTGGTAGAAATATTTCTTATAGCTGCAGGTTGTTTGTGATTGCAAATGAGCCATATTGGTCAATGTTTTGATATAGCTCCCCTATACAAAACATTTTCTATGAATTTTAGCTGAAACTTTGTAGTTTGTATTATACTTATACCCTCACTTTAGTGTGACGAGGGTATATATCATTTGCGGAAAAAAGTGTAACACGTCGAAGGAGTGACCTAAGACCCCAAGTATGTTCGGAGGAAATACGTTTTGGGTCATTTTAAGTCGAATGAGCAATGTCCGTCCGTCTGTCCGTCTGTCTGTCTATGTGTCTCTCTGTCTGCTGGCTGGTGCGCACGATAACTCTCGAAAGGAGTAACCGATTGACCTCAAATTTGGTATGTGGTAATATTTTTTTCTATCTCCGGCTAAGTTCGAAGATGGGCCATATTGGTCCACGCCTTCTAATACCTCCCCCACAAAGGGTTAAAATGTTGTGAAATATTGATTCTTTAATAACTGCTATACTACTTATTCGAATCTTTTGAAATTCCACACATAGTATTAGCTTATTAGTCGTTATCAACTCGAGAAAAATGGGCGAAGTCGCCACGTCCCTTTTGGTACCTCCCACACAAATGCACCATTTTGCACCAAAAGTTAGCAGCTTATAACATTAATAACAGTCTATAAGAATACTTGATATTTTGTATAGTACTATGCTTTTATATTGCCTATAGTCCAGGGAAAAATGGGTGTTGTAGGTTGTTTGTGATTGCAAATGAGCCATATTGGTCAATGTTTTGATATAGCTCCCCTATACAAAACATTTTCTATGAATTTTAGCTGAAACTTTGTAGTTTGTATTATACTTATACCCTCACTTTAGTGTGACGAGGGTATATATCATTTGCGGAAAAAAGTGTAACACGTCGAAGGAGTGACCTAAGACCCCAAGTATGTTCGGAGGAAATACGTTTTGGGTCATTTTAAGTCGAATGAGCAATGTCCGTCCGTCTGTCCGTCTGTCTGTCTATGTGTCTCTCTGTCTGCTGGCTGGTGCGCACGATAACTCTCGAAAGGAGTAACCGATTGACCTCAAATTTGGTATGTGGTAATATTTTTTTCTATCTCCGGCTAAGTTCGAAGATGGGCCATATTGGTCCACGCCTTCTAATACCTCCCCCACAAAGGGTTAAAATGTTGTGAAATATTGATTCTTTAATAACTGCTATACTACTTATTCGAATCTTTTGAAATTCCACACATAGTATTAGCTTATTAGTCGTTATCAACTCGAGAAAAATGGGCGAAGTCGCCACGTCCCTTTTGGTACCTCCCACACAAATGCACCATTTTGCACCAAAAGTTAGCAGCTTATAACATTAATAACAGTGTATAAGAATACTTGATATTTTGTATAGTACTATGCTTTTATATTGCCTATAGTCCAGGGAAAAATGGGTGTTGTTGTCACGCCCCTTTTGGTACCTCCCACACAAAGGTACCTTTTTGCCCCAAAAGTTAACAGCTTATAACATTAATACCAGTGTATATAAATACTTGAAATTGTGTACAGTGTAATGTTTTTATAGTGTCTATAGCCCTGTGAAAAATGGGCGTTATTGCCACTCCCCTCTTTGTACCTCCCACACAAAATGCCCAAATCATACCACAATTTAATGTCTCATAACGTTTATACCACTGCACATAAATGCTTATAAGTCGGCACAGTGCAATGAATTTAAAGTATCTAATGTTCAGCGAAAAAAAGGTGTATTTGATAAACCCCTTCTGGTACCTCCCACACAAATTGACAGAATAATTCGAGTAATATTCAATATTACATTACTCACAAAGTGAGGGTATACCTTAGTCGGTTTACCAGACTGAAACTTTCTTACTTGTTTATATTATATTTTGGCAAGAATTCATCTCAATAGAATTTTCAACATTTTTCAGTTGAAGAGTTTGGCTTAAGAATTTGCGGCTAAAAATTAGCGTTCGTTTATTTAATAATTTACTTAAACAAAAATTATCTTTCATGATTTGCACCATATCCATAGATGTTTCCACTAATAACATTGAATGCAATCCATGGTGGAGGGTATATTAGATTCGGCATGGCCGAACTTAACGCTTTTACTTGTTTTGATATTGAGCGCATAGAAGGGTCCCCTCCGTCGTAACATCTTGATGCTCTACAAAAATATAAAACTTCAGTGATATTTATAAATATTCGCATGTGAATCACCGGTTTCTGCTAGTATTTTTACAAAATTTTAGTAAAGTCAATAACTAGTCAAGTTTTTCAATTATCTACATTCAAACTGATAAATATAACAATAATTTATTCTTGCACAAAGCCCCTAAGAAATGTTATAACGGGCACACCGCCAGCGAATCCCTGCATGGATATCGTAAATCAATGCCTAAAAGTAGGCTGTCTATTTCGTGTAACCCATTCCATTAGGCAATGCAATTACACACTCCTGCTGCTCCTCGATGTAGGTAAATGTGAAATTACGGGGTTGTAATGTAAACTCTCTGGTAATGTTTCCACTTAATTTCTCAACGGACATAGTATTTATTTTAACACCTATATAACAGCATTTAGCTAAACATACTGAAAACACACACAGTCACTCTCAAGCAGAGAGTGGGTGGATTGTTAAGCGTCTAATTTCATTGTATGTTTTTGGGCCTTTTGTGGGGTATAGACGATATACAAATAAAAACAAATTTATTGGACGTAATCGTTTGCCATCACCACCCCAATATATATTCTAGACCAAAGGGGTCGGTTGGCTGGTTAGTCAGTCAGTCAGTCAATCATTATGTGCATAAACAACGGACAGACAAACAAACAGGCCCCAGGGGGAAGAGGGAGAAGACGGTATTTTCTAGACTATACTACCATTACCACTGAGTTTTTTCGCTGCCTTACTCACGGTGATTGCAGCAAACATATGCCAACATCCCAACTCAGACCCAGAGCCTTGGCATTTGAAAAGCCTATCAGGTGCTCGTTTACCTTAGTTAGCCAAATAGATGGAACAAACGAGGCCACGAGCATTTGTCTGGCCAACACCATTTAAGCCAGACAAACAGACAACAAGAAGCTTAACACGACTTATCTGTGCCCTTAAGTATAATTAAATGAACATGAAATGTGAACCCACCACCAACGCCACCATTAGGTAACCTCCTAAACATGTGGTGGAAGGTCCACACATCTGGACGAAGTAAAGCCCTGCGTGTCTGTGCGAACAAGGCATAATCAGCTTTATTAGTGCAACATCGACTGCAGAGAAAAAAGAAGCTCCTCTTTAGCCACAACATTTCACAAGTGCCAAGTTCCCTCTCCCGCAACAAAATGAATTAGTTAAGGAGCAAAAGAAGACGAAGAAGCAAAAAAACTAAACGAGAAGACCCCAATATCTCACAGCCATAAATACACCTGCCACTTGTCTTGAAGGCAAACCCCGCATTATAAACAAACTCCCATTCCGAAGTGTTTCGGAGGTAATAAATTTTAATAATAATCAGTTAATAGTGTTATGTCGATGTTGTTGTTCTATAAACAGTTTAGGTTTGAAGGGGAATTTTAACATTCGCAGATTTGCAATGCTTCGCAGGTACTTAGCTTTATGTTGGACTCTCAGAGGAATGATAATCTAAAAAAAAGTTATTATATGGGATAAGATTTTGATTTTGGGATGCAATGTCAACATGTGTATACCCTACACCACCCAAGAAAGGGATTAACGTATAGGCAAGTTTATATCCACTTTTTACCGACCGATTTAGAACAACTTTTGTGAGGAATTTTCAGGAAATTGAACTCGTTCATTCCTTGTTTAACCGAAAACCTTTTTTGCGTCACCATTCCCGATTTCAAAAAACAGTAATATATCGATTTTTTGCTAAAAATTAAACATTTTATAGCTGGCGAAAAAATAAATAAACAAGTAAGAAAGTTTCAGTCGGGTAAACCGACTAAGGTATACCCTCACTTTGTGAGTAATGTAATATTGAATATTACTCGAATTATTCTGTCAATTTGTGTGGGAGGTACCAGAAGGGGTTTATCAAATACACCTTTTTTTGCTGAACATTAGATACTTTAAATGCATTGCACTGTGCCGACTTATAAGCATTTATGTGCACTGGTATAAACGTTATGAGACATTAAATTGTGGTATGATTTGGGCATTTTGTGTGGGAGGTACAAAAAGGGGCGTGGCAATAACGCCCATTTTTCACAGGGCTATAGACACTATAAAAACATTACAGTGTACAAAATTTCAAGTATTTTTATACACTGGTTTTAATGTTATAAACTGTTAACTTTTGGTGCAAAACGGTACCATTGTGTGGGAGGTACCAATAGGGGCGTGACAACAACACCCATTTTTCCCTGGACTGTAGGCAATATAAAAGCATAATACTGTACAAAATTTCATGTATTTTTATACACTGTTATTAATGTTATAAGCTGTTAACTTTTGGTGCAAAATGGTGCATTTGTGTGGGAGGTACCAAAAGGGACGTGGCGACTTCGCCCATTTTTCTCGAGTTGATAACGACTAATAAGCTAATACTATGTGTGGAATTTCAAAAGATTCGAATTAGTAGTATAGCAGTTACTAAAGAATCAATATTTCACAACATTTTTACCCTTTGTGGGGGAGGTACTAGAAAGAGTGGACCAATATGGCCCATCTTCGAACTTAGCCGGAGATAGAAAAAAATATTACCACATACCAAATTTGAGGTCAATCGGTTACTCCTTTCGAGAGTTATCGTGCGCACCAGCCAGCAGACACACAGACAGACAGACAGACAGACAGGCAGACAGACGGACGGACGGACATTGCTTATTCGACTTGAAATGACCCAAAACGGATTTCCTCCGAACATACTTGGGGTCTTAGGTTACTCCTTCGACGTGTTACACTTTTTTCCGTAGCAAATGATATATACCCTCGTCACACTAAAGTGAGGGTATAAAAAAAATTTTCTAAATGTTATTAGCATCTGAAATCTGAGAAAATAGGAAAATATTCCCAAAAGACGTACGTTTCGAGTCATGTATTACCCGAACGCGTGGACGGATTTTTAACAAAGGAAGGCTCATTTTAAAGGTCGTAAGTTATTCTTTTTATAGCATAGATTATGTTCGCGTCCTTAACGTTTTTTAATGCAGCCGATGCATCTCCAAATTTAATTTGCATTTTACACACCAATGACACCAATTTGAAATTCTGTGAAAAATATAGTTATGTAGCCCCATATATTCTAAATGAACGCCGATGATGTTCAACCCCGTTCTTTTTTAAAAAAAAATTTTGTTAAAAAATTCCTGAGATGTGAATACATATTGTATTTGTTATTTTTTTAAAAAACGCGTTTCTTGAAGGTCTTGTTTAGGACATCCTAAATATATGCGAAAATTCACCAATATTTATACCCTACACCACACTGTGGTACAGGGTATTATAACTTTGTGCATTTGTTTGTAACACCCAAAAGGAGAAGAAATAGACCCATCGTTTATTATACCGATCGACTTAGAATCACTTTCTGAGTCGATTTAGCTATGTCCGTCTGTCCGTCTGTCTGTCTGTCCGTCTGTGCATGTATTCTTGTAATCAAAGTACAGGTCGCAATTATGGTCCGATCTCGACGAAACTTTACACATATCTTATTTTTGGCCCAAGGACGATCCCTATTGAATTTGGTTAAAATCGGTTCAGATTTAGATATATTCCCCATATATACATTACCCCCGATTTGACATATAAGCGCTGTAAAAATGTTATTTTATATCCGATCAGTGCGAAATTCGGCAAAGAGATGTTTCTTATTACATGAAGGAATACTGCTAAATTCGGAGAAAATCGGTTCAGATTCAGATATAGCCCCCCATATATATGTTACCCCCGATTTGACATGTAAGCGCTGTAAAAACTGTATTTTGTATCCGATCAGTGCAAAATTTGCCAGAAAGAGGTTTCTTATTACACAAAGGAATACTGCTAAATTTGGAGAAAATCGGTTCAGATTTAGATATAGCCCCCATATATACGTTACCCCCGATTTGACTTGTAAGCGCTGTAAAAATGTTATTTTGTATCCGATCAGTATGAAATTCGGCAGAAAGAGGTTTCTTATTATATGAATGAACACTGTTAAATTTGGAAGAAATCGGTTCAGATTTAGATATAGCCCCCATATATACGTTACCCCCGATTTGACATTTAGGCGCTGTAGAGACTGTATTTTATATGCGATCAGTACGCTATAGAAGTTGTATTTTACTTCCGATCATTAAAATTTTCCACAAAGATGTTTCTCAATTTAGGAACGAATATTGCTTAATTTAGCGATTATCGTTTCAGAATTAGATAATATGTTTCTACCCATTTACCAATTATTCCAAATTTTTATGGCAATGACCCTTATCGCATTGTTAGGGAGGTGTAGGGTATTATATAGTCGGCCCCGTACGACTTTCTGCCTTTCCTTACTGGTTTTATATATCGTTATTTATTTTTTTTCTCCTTAATTTTAATTTGCACACTGGACCAGCAATACAACAGCATAGATATATAAAATATATATATATAGGCATGTTGTCCTATCTAATCTGAACTGATCCTGTAAATTTTAATCTGGCGTTTTTTTTAGTTTCAATGTAATAGCATTTTTACTTAAAAATGTCAGTAATCGAAATTGGTTGCTATATATATTTCTGACATTTCCATCTGACATTTCCATTGGAAAGTGTCACATTTTTTAGCATAAACAGCCGTTGTGTCAGAGAACATTGATGTCGTGCGTGAACTGATAATGCAAGATCGTCATGTGATATACCGTGAGATAGAGACATCCTTGGGCATTTTTTCCACCAGCATACATTCGATATTGCATGAACACCTGGCCGTAAAAAAAGGTTTGTTCTCGTTGGATCCCGCACAATTTGACAATCACTCAAAAAAAGGCTCGTGTCGATTGGTGCAAAGAAATTTTGAAAAAATACGATCGCGGTGCTTCAAAAGACGTTTATAAGATCGTCACAGGTGACGAATCTTGGATCTATGCGTATGAGCCCGAAACAAAACAGCAATCGACCGTGTGGGTCTTCGAAGACGAACCAAATCCAACGAAAGTTGTTCGTGGAAGAAGCACTTCGAAACAAATGGTCGCCTGTTTCTTCGGCATAACTGGTCAACGGGCGACTGTTCCGCTTGAGCAACGTAGGACGGTCAATTCTGAGAGGTACACCACAATTTGTTTGCCTGAAGTCTTCGGAGAAATTCGAAAAACGGACATGAGAAGACGAATCATTGTGCACCATGACAATGCGAACTCTCACACATCGGCTCAAACCAGCGCCTTTTTTACCGGCCAAAACGTCGAATTGATGGGCCATCCGCCGTACAGCCCTGATTTGACACACAATGACTTCATATCAAGAAAAAAATGCGTGGTCAACGATTTTCGTCGCCAGAAGGTGCTGTTGAAGCGTTCCTTAAATCTCCTTTTTGAAAGGACCTTTTTGATTTTTTCGAAAAAAGGACCAAATTGAGCCATTTAGAGGGGAGGTAGAGGGTTAAGATCTTCCACAAAAATGATCCTCATAAAATTCCAATGTATCACTCTGACAATAAGAAATCTCTCAGACATTAAGTTATATAATTTTTTTCGTTTAGTATAATGCTCCCTTCGACCAAAAATTGAAAACTTTGACCCACTGTAAAAGAAACTCAGACCAGCTGGACCATAAGTTTATTCTACAAAAATTATTTACTCAATATGCCCTTTCAGAATTACAGCGTCGCAGCTCTGTTCCAAAAATGTTGTTGGACCGTGTTATTATAGACGAGAACCACCCAGCAAAATTTCTCATTACCAAATAATCTGACGAGTAAGCAAAGTTCGGAAATGGTAAGTACTTATTATTTAGCCACTTTTCTCATTATTTTAACATGGGGCTGTCATTGGAGGAAAGTACTTCCCAAAAGCGTACAATAAAGTAGCATAATAAGTACTTATTTGTAGCTCGATTTTATGTACTTGAATAATGCATTACCAATAAGTTATAAAATAAGTAGTAGATATGTAGAAATGGCCATTTAAAATGATTTTTTGCCTATTGTCGCGCATATTTCTCGAAACAAACAATTTCCTCATGCCAGATTCGAATTTCTGGTATTGAAAACATGTTGAAATATAAATAAATCTTGTACAATAACCCACATATAGCCAAAATTGCATTATATTAAAATTTGTCAAAATGATTTTGATAACAAAAAATCACTTATTTCTGTTATTATTGGTAAGTCATAAGCCGAAAGTAATGCAGCGAATAATGAGATGTCATTATTTGGTAATGCAGGGAATAATGACAGGTACTTACCAAGATTTTGCTGGGCATGTTAATAGTACCTAAAAATTGCCGATGGTCTCCGATTTTGATGAAACTTTGTGGAAATGTTAAATATGGTGCTCTGAGAAGGGATATACAAATTTGTTGAAAAATCTTCAAAACTATGCGAGATATGTACATTTAAACATTCGACATTGGGCAAAAAATATCGAAAAGTGATTGCATTCGAATGGTCATAACATTTGTTCTACGAGAAATATTTAAATATTTTGTTTTGACATAGATTCCTGAAGACTTTAGCAATATCGAGATGGATGCTGTTTGGAAGCTGTATGACATATTTTTATGTTAAAAACTCTAGATTTTTTAAAAAGTAATATTTTTAAATTGACAAGATGTTGACCAGATGATAACCCATATTGCGCCCTATATGTCCAAAAAAAATTATTTTGGGATTGCCGGTAGTTTGGGAGATATCAAAAAATGTATAAGATAAGTTCACATTTTTCTCCTATTTTTTATTCGAACTATTTGTAAAATGTTTTTTTTTTATTTTAAAATCTATACTGTTTTTGATTTCAGTTGATTTAAAATTTTTTATCTTATTATTCTTCCCAAAATTGCAAAACATCAATTATTTTTTAAAATATAATTTCAAGTGGCCACAACTTTTGTCTTATTGGATGTATCAGATCGAGGTTTAATGGGTGATTTTTTGGCAACTTTCAGTTTGGGCCATTTGATGACCGTGAATTATCGATTCGGCGCCGTTCGGCCTCTGTTACTCCACTACGTATAAAATTTTGCCGAAGGATTTTTGAGTGAAACTTTTTAAAATACAGCTGATGCAAGAAGCCCACCACCTACAACAAAGGCTAACTTTTGGTGAATGGGCGCTGGCAAAGTGAAGGAATGAAGGTCCACTTTTAAGGTCAGTTCAATAGCAAATGTGCAATTTAATTTTTCTCAAAAAATATTTATTTATTCATCAATTTATATTTTTTCTCCTTCAAAGTATTCCCCCTCAGATATAATACACTCGTGCCAGCGTTTTTTTGCAATCCTCGAAGCAGTTCTGATATACACTTTTTGGTATGACATTGAACTCTCTTAGCGATTCGGTTTTTATCCCCTCAATCGTCGCAAAACGACGTCCATTCGTGGGTCTCATCAATTTAGGGAATCAGAAAAAGGCGAAGGGGGCCAAATCTGGTGAATACGGTGGTTGAGGTATGATTACGGTATTCTTTCCGGCCAAAAAATTACGAACAAGCAATGACGAATGAACAGGTGCATTACCGTGATGCAAAAGCCATGAATAGTTGTTCCACAATTCCGGGAGTTTTTTTCTTATTGCTTTTCACAAGCGGCGCATAACTTTAATATAATACTCATGATGCACTACGCCACTGTAATCGAAGAAATCAGTGAGCTAACCCTGGACTTTTGATCGAAATTGGCGTGTTTTTTTTTGGTCTTGGCTCTTTTTGGCTTTTTCATTGGGATTGGTGACGATCAGTTATGGCCATTTTAAGCAACTCTGTATCGTCGATAACGTCTTCAGCATTTCCTGAGCGATTCCCATGCGATGTTTTTTTTTTCTTAAAAATTCAGCAATTTTGGAACAAACTTCGCTGACACTCGCTTCATGTCCAAAATTTCCAAAAAAATGTATGTCATGAACCAACCGGTATGCCGACATTCTCTGCAACTTCTCTAATAGTGATTCGACGATTCTCCATAAAAATTGTCTTCACTCTATCAACATTTTCATCGGTATTTGATGTGATGGATCTTCTAGGACGTGTGTCTTCATTCACATCTTCTCGACCTTCTATAAAAGCTTGTACCACTTTTAAACATTTTTCTGACTTAGAGTACAACTGCTATATGCCACTCTCAACACTCCAAGTGCTTTTAAACAAATAATTCCATTTTTACACAATTTTTTTGCAAATTCGTTGATCCATTTTTTTTCCACAGCAGAAAATCGCCTCTCACAAACAAACTCAGCTAAGAACATATGTTCAAGACAAGTGTGACAACATAAAAAAACGCCAATCGAATGCACGTAGCCCGAGAAAAATGTATGTAGTAAAATTTTATAGCCATAATTTTTGTAGAATATTTCATCCCCGCCCTTCCCATTGTTAGGGGTGTTTTTAAACCCCTCCAAACAATATCGACCTGATCTTTCAAAACATCGACACACTTATATTGTTTTTGGTCTCCTTTGCCAGAATCCATTGTCAGAAGACCGTAATTTTCACTGTGTTATTGTTTCAAAGAAAAATGTTACATATAAAATAAAAAATTTAATTGATATAAAAAAATTTTTAATTAATTGTTTAATTGTATTGCATTTGGAATCGATTGAGTCCATTAAATAATTAATTGAGTCAATTAAAAAATTAATTGGGTCAATTAAAAAAATAATTGAGTCAATTAAAGAATTGATTTAAAATTTATGCATAAACTTTTAATTATAATTTTGTGAATACAATTAAAACCAGTAAGGAAAGGCTAAAGTCGGGCGGGGCCGACTATATAATACCCTACACCACTCTCGTAATATTGAATAACTCTGATATATACATTTTGTAATTCATGTATAAATTGTTTACATAAATTTACTTTTGGGACATTATATACTTAAATAATACCCTGTACCACAGTGTGGTGTAGGGTATAAAAACGATTGGATCTAAAGAGCCAAATCGGATGAAACATATATATGGGAGCTATAGCTAAATCTTAACCGTTTTTGTTCAAATTCGGCAATGTTGGTTCATGGATCAAGAAACTCTACCATTCTAAATTTCAAAACGATTGGATGTAAAATATAGCTTCTATGGAACTAAAGGGCCAAATCGGAAGAAACATATATATAGGAGCTATAGCTAAATCTTAACCGATTTTCTTCAAATTCGGTAGCGTTGGTTCATGGATCAAGAAACTCTACCATTCTAAATTTCAAAACGATAGGATGTAAAATACAGCTTATATTGGACTAAAAGGCCAAATCGGACGAAACATATGTATGGGAGCTATAGCTAAATCTTAACAGATTTTCTTCAAATTCGGTAGTGTTGGTTCGTGGATGAAGAAACTCTACCATTCTAAATTTCAAAATGATTGGATGTGAAATACAGCTTCTACAGGACTAAAGAGCAAAATCGGACGAAACATATATATGGGGGCTATATCTAAATCTTAACTGCTTTTCTTCAAATTCGGCAATGTTGGTTCATGGATCAAGAAACTCTACCATTCTAAATTTCAAAACGATTGGATGTAAAATACAGCTTCTATAGGACTAAAAGGCCAAATCGGACGAAAGATATATATGGGAGCTATATCTAATTCTGAACCGATTTCTGAATAGGGATCTTTACAGCTGCGAAATACTCTAAACTGCAAAATTTCAGAACGATCGGGGTAAAATTGCGACCTGTAGTCGACGAACAACTTTACATGGACAGACGGATGGACGGACGGACAGACATGGTTAAATCGACTCAGCTACTTAGTGATTCTGAGTCGATCGGTATACTTTAAGGTGGGTCTAGCTTTGTTATTTTCAGGTGTTACAAACATCTGTCGTGAAACAAACTTATAATACCCTGTACCACAGTGTGGCGTAGGGTATAAAAATACTTGAAACACACAAACACTCTAATTAATGATCTAATCAAAAAAAAAATTGTCAAAATAGAGTGTTTCTGTGGACCGGAGCTTTCACTACTGTATTAACGTTTTGTATTGTTTGCACAACATCCATATATAATTATACCCTCACTTTAGTGTGACGAGGGTATATATCATTTGCTACGGAAAAAAGTGTAACACGTCGAAGGAGTGACCTAAGACCCCAAGTATGTTCGGAGGAAATCCGTTTTAGGTCATTTTAAGTCGAATGAGCAATGTCCGTCCGTCTGTCTGTCTGTCTGTCTGTCTGTCTGCCTGTCTGTCTGTCTGTGTGTCTGCTGGCTGGTGCGCACGATAACTCTCGAAAGGAGTAACCGATTGACCTCAAATTTGGTATGTGGTAATATTTTTTTCTATCTCCGGCTAAGTTCGAAGATGGGCCATATTGGTCCACTCCTTCTAGTACCTCCCCCACAAAGGGTTAAAATGTTGTGAAATATTGATTCTTTAATAACTGCTATACTACTTATTCGAATCTTTTGAAATTCCACACATAGTATTAGCTTATTAGTCGTTATCAACTCGAGAAAAATGGGCGAAGTCGCCACGTCCCCTTTGGTACCTCCCACACAAATGCACCATTTTGCACCAAAAGTTAACAGCTTATAACATTAATAACAGTGTATAAAAATACTTGAAATTTTGTACAGTATTATGCTTTTATATTGCCTACAGTCCAGGGAAAACTGGGCGTTGTTGTCACGCCCCTTTTGGTACCTCCCACACAAAGGTACCTTTTTGCTCCAAAAGTTAACAGCTTATAACATTAAAACCAGTGTATAAAAATACTTGAAATTTTGTACAGTGTAATGTTTTTATAGTGTCTATAGCCCTGTGAAAAATGGGCGTTATTGCCACGCCCCTCTTTGTACCTCCCACACAAAATGCCCAAATCATACCACAATTTAATGTCTCATAACGTTTATACCAGTGCACATAAATGCTTATAAGTCGGCACAGTGCAATGAATTTGAAGTATCTAATTTTCAGCAAAAAAAAGGTGTATTTGATAAACCCATTCTGGTACCTCCCACACAAATTGACAGAATAATTCGAGTAATATTCAATATTACATTACTCACAAAGTGAGGGTATACCTTAGTCGGTTTACCCGACTGAAACTTTCTTACTTGTTTATTTTTCATTGTATACAAATAAAATATTTGTATTTAATTATAATTTCATTAATTTTCTCCCTAAAGGTCATGTCCATCTTGCTTTTATTTATAAACTTTTCGGAGAAACATTCGTGTCTTATCTTCATCAAATTTGCTACGTCCTTGGCCTCTTCTCATCAATTGTGCCTCCGAGAAAATTCTAAGAAAAGTACTTTTTCGCCAATTTGCATAAAAAGGCCAGAAAGTAATTGCTATACACATTTAAAAGTATTTAATTTTTACTGTCTGGGAGCAATTTCTACAGACTAATGACGTATCAAAGACATTCACAAGAAAATTAATGGGGAAACACCCCATTTTGCCTTTGTTGTTGTTGGTGTTCTCTTCAACAATCTGAACAAAAGAAATGCAAAGTACGACCGACCGCTGAATTGTTTGTTAAACGCCTAATGACCCTTATGACCCAAATGGGGCAAAAAAAGTTTTCTCTTGCAGGAGTCTAAAGAAAAATTGTAAAAAAATGTAATTTGCATTGTGGAAGACTTAGGCCAAAGCAACTTAATTACTTAATTAAGCTTAATGAAAAATCAATGAGCTTTGATGTTTGTTAAACATTTTATGCAAAAAAATGGGTGGTATGTTCTCCAAAAGCATTAAACTGGTATCTTATAATCCTTCTTGGTCTTAAGAAAAATATTTTTTTATTTTCCTTGATGGAAAACAATTTCTTTCTTCTGTTATTCTTTAGAGGAGAAGGAGAGGCCAGGGTTTAGTTACGTTTTTGTTGAGACTCAGACACTTAATGACCCAAAACTGTTTTTGATGTATTGACCAGAGTTCGTTTTTTCCGGCATCACAAGTGCTTTGTTGTCGCGTGTTGTTTGTTTTCTTTAAGGTGGAACCGTAATTTTCTTTTTTTTCTTCTTCTTTGAGTCTTCTATGGTTGTTTGCCTTCAATTGTTATTTATTGCTTTGTAAAGAGAAAAACTTTGAAATTTACTGCTTTACGGATTACTTGACTTTGTTGATTTCTTAAGAATTTGTTGATCCCTTCCTAAAAGTACGCTTTGGTATTTGATGTTCAAGGTGGCAGCTAAAAGTATGTTGTGATTTTGGAGACACATTTAACCGCCGCAGTATATAAAGAACTTTGGGAGATGTTTTTTTTAACGTAAACTTAAATAATTTACAAAGATTTTTGTAAACTGATATAAATATTAAATAAATCAGAAATATTTTACGGGTTTTCCAACAAGAGGTGTTATTTTGAATCACCCGGTATTTCGGTAGCTGTCACTTCTGAAGATATTATTCGTTGACATTTGACAAGTAGAAACTACGCCATTACTAAAAATGGAACGATACACGATTCAACAACACATTGAAATTATTAATATTCTCTACAAAAATGGTGAAAATCTCGCAGTCACAGTTCGCAAAACTAAAGCATTTTTGGGTCGTCGTGAAGCACCTTGTCGGACCGTAATGCAGAAGTTGGTGGAAAAATTCGAGCTGTTGGGACAAGTTAGTGATGTGAAGAATAAAAACCCGCGCACGTCGCTCAAGAACAACAGAGAATATTGCTGCTGTAGCCCAAAGTGTTGAAGAAAATCCAGGTTTGTCCATTCCTCGTCGTTCTTTGGAATTGGGCATTCCGCAAACGTCATTACACTGTATCTTGCATAAAGACTTGGGTCTTAAGGCTTATAAAGTTCAGTTAACACAAGAACTCAAGCCGGCCGATCATCAACAACGTCGTGTCGTGTTTGCTGATTGGGTCCTTGAAATGCATGAAAATGATCCGGAATTCCATCGAAAAATCATCTTGACTGATGAGGTCCATTTACACCTTGGTGGCTACGTCATCAAGCAAAATTGCCGCATCTGGGGCTCGGAAAACCCAAGAGTCATTGTTGAGAAGCCTCTTCATCCTCAAAGTGTGACTGTTTGGTGCGGTTTATGGTCCGGCGGGGTCATTGGACCTTACTTTTTCGAAAATGAGGTGGGATCAACAGTTACGGTGAATGGATTGCGCTATCAAGAGATGATTAATGATTTTTTATGGTCGGATTTGGATAGTATTTCTCTGGACAACGTTTACTTTCAACAAGACGGCGCTACGGAAAAAGTTTCCGGACCGTGTTATATCTCGAAGAGGCGATCACAATTGGCCACCGAGATCTTGTGATTTAACACCTCGCGACTTCTTCCTTTGGAAGATAAGGTCTACGCCAACAGCACAGCGTCGATTCAAGACCTCAAATATAGAATTCTTGAGGCTATCGAGAACATAGGGCAGCCACTTTGCGATTTGGTTATGGAAAATTGCATGAAAAGGATATGGTCCTGTAACCGTGGTCGTGGTGGCCATTTGGCTGATGTTGTTTTTCATTTTTAACGGCATACCTTCCTCTTTATTATGAAATAAACATCCGATCATTTATCTCAAAAAATGGAATTTTTCTTTGAATACCAAAAATAACACCTCTTGTTGGAAAACTCTTTATTTTGGATTGTTTTTATTTCGGTTTTTAAATCGTTATTGTTTGTCACTAGGATATTCTGCTGGCTCTTGACCATCTTTGCCTCTATTATTTATTATAGAATCCAATGATTTTTAAAAACGGTGAAGCAAATGTATAGCTATATAAAGGGTGTCCCAAGAAGAACGCAATTTTTAAATCTCGCAACATTCGAAGTGTCATTGTTTGACATTTGAATAATTGTTATTGTTTGTTAGTAGAAGGTACGAGGTTAGTAAAAATGGAGCGAAGGGAGCGAAGGGAGTTCGTTAATTGGGTATTGGAGAGACAACATGAAAATGCTGATTTTGCCGATAAAATCATCTTCAGTGACGAGGCCCATTTTCATCTTGATGGCTTCGTCAATAGGCAGAATTGTCGCATTTGGGGTGCGGAAAATCCTCGAGTGATTCACGAGAAGCAAATGCATCCTCAACGTGTCACTGTGTGGTGTGGTTTTTGGGCTGGAGGAATCATTGGACCTTTTTTTTATGAAAATGAGGCAGGTCAAGCGCAAACAGTCAATGGTGTTCGGTATCGTGAAATGATAACCAGTTTTTTCTTGCCTAGAATTGAAGAAATGAATGTGGGGGGCATGTGGTTCCAACAAGACGGCGCCACATGTCATACAGCCAGAGAAACAATTTAAAATTAAAAAATTGCGCTCTTCTTGGGACACCCTTTAGTTACTCCGATCATTCAGCGAGGTTCTAAGAGGCATAGCTACTTCCAAACGCTAAAACCTCGGTTTCCACATGAAAGTGTCATTGTTTACAATTTTCTTTAATATCAATTATATCCCGGTTTTATCGAGCGTATACTTCCAAATAAAATATGGTCCAAATACTAAAGGCACCTTCCAATGGGAAAATGGGAATTTTAAAGAACATTAAAAAAATCACCACTCATTTTTTTCGTGTCAAGGTCACTATATTACACCAGAAAATGTTATGCATAGCCCTTCGGCAAAAAAATGTTGTTGTATAGTGTTATTAGCGAAAATCAAGGCAAACGTTTTTGCCGCAGAAAAATATACTACACGTGTCTTACAATGACAATAAATTTAAATGACAATACATTTTATTAAATGTACCGTAATATTTACTTTTGATTTAAGTCATTAAATTTATTAGCCAAGCTCAAGGCCATTTAAATGTGATCCCTCAGTAAATTGAGTTTTATCTCTAAGCCAAGCAAAATGTGAAAAAAGTAATAAAACCTTCGTTTTGTGTTCATGATATATTAAAAAGACACGAGAAAGCTATAAACATTATTCACATATAGAGGATTATATTTATATAGGATCATAAAAGGAGGGAAATTAAAATAAACATTTCATATTTTTACAAATGTATTTGTAAAATTTAGTAATACTCAAATATTCCAATGTTTCATTGTTTAAAGGTCGACGAGGCGTATGAATGCTGTAGTATTACTCATACGCACTGTGATTTTAATTTATGAATAATTAAAAGAAAATTAAGAATATTCAAATAATAATATTTAAAACCTTCATCAAAATGCGAGTTTTTGTGTTCTGTGGCAACTCTTTCAAATTACTACAATGTTTTTTAAACCCCACATTTTATTGTTTTAGTTAGAATTATTTTTAACTTTCCTTTATATGCCAAAACTAAACTATGTAAATACATACTTCAATCAGCTTGTCCAAATACCCCTAAGGGAGATTTCGCCCCATAATATAACTCATGTCAATTTAACTTAACTAAATGATAGTAAAGACGTCTTCACTCGTAATATGAGACTTTCAAAAGTATGTTATATTTACTTAAACATAAGTCATCAAACTTGTTAGCCAGGCTCAAGGAAATTTTTATGTGTGACAATAAATTGAGCAAAATGTAGGGAGAACGTAATAAAGCCCTCGTTTTGTTTTCATGATACAAGGGATGCCTATAAAAATTACATGAGTCTAAGGTATTTACATATAACATCGTATAATAGTGGAAAATAAAATATATATTTTATACAAATGCCCTTAAAAATGTTAAAAGCGTACGAGTGGTGCTTTAATAAAATTGGTACTATTTATACGCAAAATTTCTTGTTTTATTCCCAGCCATGGTGGCGCATAATTACCGTATTTAAGTATACGCATCGTCATATTATTCATACGCACCGTGGTATTCAAGTAAGAGCGAATGAACCAAAATTTTTAATTTCCATATAACTTTAAGATCAGGGCCAGATTGCGTCCTATTGAGCAGAAAATTTTATCTTTTCAAAAAATTCCAATCTTATATTTAGAACTAGCAAATACCCACTGCTTCACATGCGATATCTACAAATATCTTTGTAGTTAAACATATTAAATAAATCGGAGCATTTGGATTACTCATTTTCTTTGTGTTTTGTCTGAACCCCAACACAGAAATTCCCTCTAAAATTGTTTACGTCCATGGCAGCTGCCGCTTTATTCGTTCTGTAGTTTATTGTTTACATTAAAATATACTTCTCGTAGACCTCGAAATCAGTAGAAAGTTCATAAATATTGCGGTCATCTAGTCAAATTTTAGCTAATAAAACAAATCTGGCAAAGTTTTAACGCTCTCGACATAGTAATACTTCCGGTGTTCCAATTTATTAATAAAATAATGTCACAACGACTATTTAAATTTATTTACAAAGCTTATATCACCAATTAATAATACAAATAAGTAAGGAAAATCTAAAGTCGTTCGGAGCCGACTATATGTTAACCTACTACACCTTTTTATGTAAGCTAGTTTAATATCTGAAACGATTACGAAGCGTTGAAAACTTATCTACATCTGAAACGATTTTGACAGTGTTAATTTCTGTCATATTTAATAAAGCTCGAAAGTAAAATAAGATTTTTATGGAGCACAGATGACAAATCTGAAGATAATATATACAGAGACTATAACTAAATCTGAACCGATGTTCTTCAATTTTATTCTATTCTTTCTTTAACGAAAAAAACAATGCCAAATTGAAAAAAGCAGTGGATTTAGTACTATATTGTGAACGAGGGTATATATTATTTACTAGGGACCAAAAGTGTAACACATCGAAATAGTGGCCTAACATCCCAAGTATATTTGGCGGAAATCCGTTTTCGGCCGTTTTATATCAGTTCCGCTCATAGTATTAGTATATACCATCTAATTTAAAAAATGGTCGAAGTTGCCAATACCTCCCACACAAAGGGGCCAGTTTGCACAAAAAAGTGATCGGCTTGTAACATTCATATCAATGCATGCAAACGTTAATTCCTGCAAAAAAGACACAACTTTTCTTTTGATTAAATATATCATAAATTATATCATAAAAAAATGACAGCAATTATTCAGATGCGTCTCGGAAAAAAGTTGATTTGCGGTGTCCATCATAACTCGATCATGGGTCATCTGAAATCAAAAAACCACAATTATTTCGTTATACGGGTTTTCCAACAAGAGGTGTTATTTTGAATCACCCGGTATTTCGGTAGCTGTCACTTTTGAAGCTTTTATTTTTGGACATTTGACAAGTAGAGACTACACAATTACTAAAAATGGAACGATACACGATTCAACAACGCATCGAAATTATTAAAATTCACTACAAAAATGGTGAAAATCTTGCAGTCACAGTTCGCAAAACTAAAGCAGTCTTTGGTCGTCGTGAAGCACTTTGCCGGACCGCAATACAGAAATTGGTGGAAAAATTCGAGCTGTTGGAACAAATTAGTGATGTGAAGAATAAAACCCGAGCACGTCGCTCAAGAACAACTGAGAATATTGCTGTTATAGCCCAAAGTGTTGAAGAAAATCCGGGTTTGTCCATTCATCGTTGCTGATTGGGTCATTGAAATGCATGAAAATGATCCGGAATTCTATCGAAAAATCATCTTGACTGATGAGGCCCATTTCCACCTCGGTGGCTACGTCAACAAGCAAAGTTGTCACATCTGGGTCTCGGAAAACCAAAGAGTTATTGTTGAGAAGCCTCTCCATCCTCAACGTTTGACTGTTTCTTGCGGTTTATGGTCCGGCGGGGTCATTGGACCTTACTTTTTCGAAAATGAGGTTTGATCAACAGTTACGGTGAATGGATTGCGCTATCGAGAGATGATTAATGATGGTCGGAGTTGGATGGTATTGATCTGGACAACGTTTACTTTCAACAAGACGGCGCTACGTGCCACACAAGCAACGAAACCATTGCTCTGTTACGGGAAAAGTTTCCGGACCGTGTTATCTCTCGAAGAGGTGATCACAATTGGCCACCGAGATCTTGTGATTTCACACCTTGCGACTTCTTCCTCTGGGGCCACGTGAAAGATAAGGTCTACGCTAACAGCCCAGCGTCGATTCAAGACCTCAAAGATAGAATTCGTGAAGCTATCAAGGACATAAGGTAGCCACTTTGCGATTTGGTTATGGAAAATTTCATGAAAAGGTCCTGTAAGCGTGGTCGTGGTGGCCATTTGGCTGATGTTGTTTTTCATAATTAACGGTATACCTTCCTCTTTATTATGAAATAAACATCCGATCATTTATCTCAAAAAATTGAATTTTTCTTTGAATACCAAAGTAAAGTAAAGTAAAAGTTGGAAAACCCTTTATTTTAATTTACTTCAAAGAAAAGATGTAGCATACATTTTTGGATATATAAATGAAAGATGAAAAAAGTTGGATACATTAAGAGATGATCTATCTATCTTCTATCTATCTATATATATAAAAGAGAGTGTCTGTTTGTGGGTTTGTTTGTGGGTTTGTATGTTTGTTCCGTATAGACGTCTAAACGGCTAGACCGATCATCTTGAAATTTTCACTGAATGTACATGTGAAAGGGGTGCTGAAAATAGGGTACTTGAATTTTCGATATATCAAGTGGGCGTGGACCCGCCCATATGGGTCAAATTTTGGTATTGAGAAAAATTTTTAGCTAGAGTGCTGAAATTTTGTGTGTATGCATTTAGTGTCAGATTATGTGAATTTTCAAAAAATGGGCGGAATCGGACCAATGGGCGTGGCCCCGCCCATACAAGCCAAATTTTGAAATTTAAATACTTTTCACAATTTATTAGCGAGAGTTCTGTAGTTTTGTGTATATGTATTAGGTGACAGTCTACGTGATTGGTCCAAAAATGGGCGGGATCGGACCAATGGGCGTGGCCACGCCCACATAGACCAAATTTTGAAATTGTTATATCTTGCACAATTTGCTAGCTAGAGTGCTGTAATGTTGTACATATGTATCTGGTGAAAGTCCACGTGATTGGTCCAAAACTTGACGGGATCGGACCAATGGGCGTGGCCCCGCCCACATGGACCAAATTTTGAAATTTTGATATCTTGCACAATTTGCTAGCGGGAGTGCTGCAATGTTGTACATATGTATCTGGTGACAGTCTACGTGATTGGTCCAAAAATGGGCGGGATCGGACCAATGGGCTTGGCCCCGCCCATATAAGCCAAATTTTGAAATTTTGATATTTTGCACAATTTGCTAGCGGGAGTGCTGCAATGTTGCGTATATGTATCTGGTGGCATTCTGCGTAATTGGTCAAAAAAAGGGCGGGATCGGACCAATGGGCTTGGCCCCGCCCATATTAGCCAAATTTGGAAATTGATATATCTTGCACAATATGTTAGCGAGAGTGCTGGAATTTTGTGTATATGTATCAGGTGACAGTCTACGTGATTGGTCCAAAAATGGGCGGGATCGGACCAATGGGCGTGGCCCCGCCCACATAGCCCAAATTTTGAAATTTCGATATCTTGCACAATTTGTTAGTTAGAGTGTTGTAATGGTGTACATACGTATCTGATGGCAGTCCACGTGGTTGATCCAAAAACGGGCGGGATCGAACCAATGGGCGTGGCACCGCCCATATAAGCCAAATTTTAAAAATGTGATATCTTGCACAGTTTGTTAGCGAGATACCTGGAATTTTGTGTATATATATCCGTTGGCGATCTACGTGATTGGTCCAAAAATTTGCGGGTTCGGACCAATTGGCGTGGCCCCGCCCACATTGACCAAATTTTGAAATATTGATATCTTGCACAATTTGCTAGCGGGAGTGCTGCAATGTTGCGTATATGTATCTGGTGGCATTCTACGTAATTGGTCAAACAATGGGCGGGATCGGACCAATGGGCTTGGCCCCGCCCATATAAGCCAAATTTTGGAATTGATATAACTTCCACAATATGTTAGCGAGAGTGCTGGAATTTTGTGTATATGTATATGGTGGCAGTCTGCGTGATTGGTCCAAAAATGGGCGGGGCCTCGCCCACATAGACCAAATTTTGATATCTTGCACAATTTGCTATCGGGAGTGCTGCAATGTTGTGTATATGTATCTGGTGGCATTCTACGTAATTGGTCAGAAAATGGGCGGGATCGGACCAATGGGCGTGGCCCTGCCCTTATAAGCCAAATTTCGAAATTGATATATCTTGCACAATTTTTTATGTAGAGTGCTGTAATTTTGTACATATGTATCCACGTGATTGGTCCAAAAATTGGCGGGATCTGACCAATGGACGTGCCACCGCCCATATTTTGAAATTGAATTATATTTGAAATTGGACTATATTGCTCATTTTGTTAGCGGGAGTGTTGAAATTTTGGGTATATGTATCTGGTAGCAGTCTACGTGATTGGCTTACAAATGGGCGGAATAGGACCAGTGGGCGTGGCACAGCCCATATTTTGATATATCTTGCAAGTATTATATAGGAAATACATGAACATAAATGCTCGGTATGCGATAATTACAGCTGCTCACTCCAATACAATCGCAATATGATAATGTGATGCATGACAAATGAAACAAGAATTAGGAAATTTTATAAGTATACATTTCTATTTTCTGGACTTTCCACTGAATTCGGTATTTCTTCATTCAGTGAATTTATTACTAATACCTGTAAGGAAAGGCGGGGCCGACTATATAATGCCCTACACCTCCCTAACAATGCGATAAGGGTCATTGCGATAATAATTTGGAATAATTGGTAAAAGTATTTTGAACCGATAATCGCTAAATTAAGCAATATTCGTTCATAAATTGAGAAACATTTTTCTGGAGGACTTTGTAACGATCGGAAGTCAAGTACAACTTCTATAGCGCTTTGTAACCTAATCTCGAGGAACATATATGTGGAGGTTATATATAAATCTGAATCGATTTTCCTTGAATACTCATTCATGTAAAATAGAAACCTGTTTCTGTCGAATTTCCTACCGATCGGATATAAAACACAGTCTCTACAGCGCTTACATGTCAAATTGGGGGTAACATATATATGGGGGCTATATCTAAATCTGAACCGATTTTCTCCGAATTTTGCGGTATTCCTTCATGTAATAAGAAACCTCTTTCTGCCGAATTCAGTTTCTACAGCGCTTACATGTCAAATCGGGGGTAACATATATATGGGGGCTATATCTAAATCTGAACCGATTTTCTCCGAATTTGGCAGTGTTCTTTCATGTAATAACAAACCTCTTTCTGCCGAATTTCGTACTGATCGGATATAAAATACAGTTTCTACAGCGCTTACATGTCAAATCGGGGGTAACATATAAATGGGGGCTATATCTAAATCTGAACCGATTTTCTCCGAATTTGGCAGTATTCCTTCATGTAATAACAAACCTCTTTCTGCCGAATTTCGTACTGATCGGATATAAAATACAGTTTCTACAGCGCTTACATGTCAAATCGGGGGTAACATATATATGGGGGCTATATCTAAATCTGAACCGATTTTCTCCGAATTTGGCAGTATTCCTTCATGTAATAACAAACCTCTTTCTGCCGAATTTCGTACTGATCGGATATAAAATACAGTTTCTACAGCGCTTACATGTCTAATCGGGGGTAACATATATATGGGGGCTATATCTAAATCTGAACCGATTTTCTCCGAATTTGGCAGTATTCCTTCATGTAATAACAAACCTCTTTCTGCCCAATTTCATACTGATCGGATATAAAATACAGTTTCTACAGCGCTAATTTTGACATGGGCAGCGAAGCGCACCGGGCTCAGCTAGTCTATATATATAAAAGAGAGTGTCTGTTTGTGGGTTTGTTTGTTTGTGTGTTTGTTTGTTCCGTATAGACGTCTAAACGGCTAGACCGACCATCTTGAAATTTTCACAGAATGTACATGTGAAGGGGGTGCTGAAAATAGGGTACTTGCATTTTCGATATATCAAGTGGGCGTGGACCCGCCCATATGGGTCAAATTTTGGTATTGAGAAAAGTTTTTAGTTAGAGTGCTGAAATTTTGTGTGTATGCATTTAGTGTCAGATTATGTGAATTTTCAAAAAGTGGGCGGAATCGGACCAATGGGCGTGGCCCCGCCCATGTAAGCCAAATTTTGAAATTGAAATATTTTCCACAATTTATTAGCGAGATTTCTGTGGTTTAGTGTATATGTATCAGGGAACAGTCTACATGATTGGTCCAAAAATGGGCGGGATCGGAACAATGGGCGTGGCCCCGCCCATATAAGTCAACTTTTGAAATTCAGATATATTGAACAATTTGTTACCGAGAGTGCTCTAATTTCGTGTATATATATCTGGTGGTAGTCTACGTGATTGGTCCAAAAATGAGCGGCATCGAACCAATGGGCGTGGCCACGTCCATATAATCCAAATTTTGAAATAGAAATATCTTGCACAATTTATTATCGAGAGTGCTGCAGTTTTGGGCATATGTATCTGATGACAGTCTACGCGATTCGCCCAAAAATGGGCGGGATCAGACCAATGGACGTGGCCCCGCCTATATAAGCCAAATTTTGAAATTGAGACACATATCTTGCACAATTTTTAGCGAGATTGTTGTCTGGTGGTCGTCTACGTTATTGGTCCAAAACAGGGTCGGGATCGGATCAATGACCGTGGCCCCGCCCACATAAACTAAATTTTGAAATTGAGATGTCTTACACAATTTTTTAGCGAGAGTTCTGTAATTTTGTACATATCGTCGGTGCGCCGACGAAAACTCCTATGTGTTTTTTTACTAGTTTTCAGGAGAGACAAAAAAACGTTGCTATTTCGTCAAATCGCGATATTTTTAATATCTCCGATTTTTGAATTTTTCTTTTCATTATTTACCACCAATATATCATAACAAAAATCGTATATGTGAAAAGCCCATGACGTGGTAAATGGTTTTCATGAAAATCGACACATAGGATGTTTTGTTTGGAGCATTTTAAATATTTATAAAACAAAAAAATTACACATAGGAGTTTTGATATTTGAATGTTCACAGCGTACCTCAAGCAAAAGAAAGTTGGCCTGGATTGTGGCTAAAAACGGCTAATTAGGTTTTGTACAGAATCATCCCCTCTACTTAGATAAGAAGAAATCCAAATCTGATCTGCTTCCTTTCGCGAGTTATCGCGATAAAAACAATTTTTAACCAAAAAACCGAACTTAATTACATTGAATGGCGGAAATTTAAAACTATAACATAATTTCCAATAAATATGAACATTTGTAAGACGCTTTGTAATGTCCGCGATATTTGTTACATTATTCTATAGCGAAATTTTTGTAATCCAAAAATTCGACTTCCACAGCTAAATTTTTACAAAAATATTATTGCGAATTTATTAAAATTAATATATTTACATTCTATGATTTCTGAGGGATAGATTGGCACTAGCATTTCCGCCATAAACATCCCGCGACGAATACATTTCGAACAAAAAACATTTAAGTTCAAAAGTTTTTAACTATATAATGCTATTATTACGCCTGACCATTCGCGTAAAAAAGTGGCCAAAGAAAGTTTGGGAGATATTAAAAACGACAACAAGTCTTTCTTTAACAAAAAAAATTATAATAATTTGGTAGAGATTTACAATGTGTCAAATCAAAATATGCCTCATATAAAGAGAAAAGCATACAAAAGTTTTAACACACTGTAAATCTTTACCAAATTACTATATAAAAGTAGTCAAACGAAGTTATCTCCCTAAATTCCTTTGACTACTTTTCCCTAGAACTGTTCATTCGCGAGATAATAGCATTATATAGTAAAATATTTCCGAACTAATTTTTTTTTATAAAATCTATTTGTCGAGGGATATTTTTCGCGAAAATGCTAATATTAATCTATTTCTCAGAGATTATAGAATGCAAATATATTAATCTTATTAAATTCGGTATAATATTTTTGGAACAATTTGGCGGTGTAAGTCGATTTTATGGTTTACACAAAATTCGCAATATAAAAACATGGCAAATGTCGCGGACGTTACAAAGCGTCTTACAAATAATCATATTTAAAGGAAATTGTGTTACAGTTCTAAATTTCCGCGTTTTTCTTTACAAATCAAAGCTTTTAAGTTTGTTTTGAGTAAAAGTACTGCTTTCGCGATAACTCGCGAATGGAAGCAGATCCAATTTTGATCTATTCATTGTCGAATAGAGGGGATGATTCTGAACAAAACCTCATTAGTCGTTTTTTGGCGTGGATCTAAGCCAACCTTCTATCCCTTGGGACAGGCTATGCCTACAACACATAGGAGTTTTTGTCGGAGCATTGCTATAGAGTGATACACATAGGAGTTTTTGGTAACTTCGAAACCGGTCAAGATAGCGCAAAATGCTTTGGTGGGTAGTCGTTTGACCGCTAGGACGTTCTAATTCGACAATAAAAAAAAATTCGAAAAGTTACACATATGAGTTTTTGGCGGCGCACCGACGATATGTATCTGATGATAGCCTACGTAAATAGTCTAAAAAGAGGCAGGATCGGATCAATGGGCGTGGCCCCGCCCATATAAACAAAATTTTTAAATTGAGATATCATGCACAATTTGTTAGCGAGAGTGCTGTGATTTTGTGCATCTCACGTAGTCTACGTGATTACACAAAAAAGGGCGGCACCGCCCATAGTAACCTTATTTTGAAATATAGATATCTTGCACAATTTGTTTAAGTGAGCGCTGTACTTTTGTGTATATGTATCTGGCGGCAGTCTACGTGATTGGTCAGGAAATGGGAGGGATCAGACTAATTGGCGTGGCCCCGTCCATGTAAGCCAAATTTATTATCGAGAGTGCTACAGTTTTGGGTATATGTATTTGATGACAGTCTACGTGATTCGCCCAAAAATGGGCGGGATCAGACCAATGGACGTGACCCCGCCTATATAACCCAAATTTTGAAATTGAGATTCATATCTTGCACAATATTTTAGCGAGAGTGCTGTAATTTTTTGCATATGGATCTGGTGATAGTCTACGTGAATGGTCCAAAAAGGGTTGCGATCGGACCAATGGGCGTGGCCCCAACCTTATAAGCAAATTTCTGAAATTGAAATACCTTGAACAATTTGTTAGCGAGAGTGTTGCAATTTTGTGAATATGCATTTGATGGCAGTCTACGTAATTGGTTAAAAAATGAACGAAATCGGAAATCTGAAGTGTGGGGCAACGAAGTGGACCGGGTCCAGCTAATTACTTATAAAAAACAAATTTCGTGAAAAACTAAAATTTATAAGAAAAATATTTAAATAAATGTATTTATTTTATACTTTCCGCGAAGGGCGAAGATTAAAGCAAATGCCACAAAATTATTCACGTCAATTAGCTGATTCACTGTCAATTAATTTTGATCACTGTCTAAATATTTTAGCGCTGTCTTGTCTATTTGTTTTTTGGCAACACAATGGTTTACAAGATTTCATAAAGTGAAAAATTGTACTGCCTAACTCAAGGCTCAGTATAAGATGTTGGGGAAATTCATTGTTTACATAACATTGGACAAAGCTAACTTACTTTGTTAACAGGACCGTTTACCAAACAATTGCCATTAACTGTCAACCCCAAAAAAATGGGACAGAAGACTCTGTGGCATTTGTTAAAACAAAATTGAAACTACAATCTTATGGAAATATAGATATTAAAAAAATAACAGACTTACTTACATTCAAGAAAGCTTTATGAACGCAGGTATTTCTGTATACTTCAAGGTTATATGAAAATAATCACGACGGTAGTTTTCCTCAAATTTGAAAAGAAACCCCTTTAAGTTAAATGAAAACTGATTTTATCTACAAAATAGGAAGACATAATAGGTTTGTCCGGTTGTGCTTTTTAGGACACTATTAAAATATTTTATTGCCTACCTCGAAGCTGAATGTAAAGTGTCGGAGACATTTTTTGTTTATATAATTAAAGAATATATTTCATTTTATAGGACACTTTTCACTTTGTTTGCCAAACATTTGTCATATATTATTAACCTAAATTAGATGTGTCTTGTTTTTCCTACATTTTATAAAACAAAATAATGAGGCAAAATTAAGAGATGGAAATACTTTTAAAAATCTGTGATTGTTTTTGTAAATAAAAAAATAAAAATAACATGTGTCCTGTAAAGATATTTGAGATTGAAGAGAGGAGACTTTTAAACGTCTCATGTCCATGGTCATACACTTGAGCCAGTGGTTTGGTCTATTGTACAAGATACAACAGGACACGTTTATAATATTTTTTGCATATCTAGGTTTTATTTTTTTCCAAAACGAAACATTTTAGGGGACAAAATTATGCGAATACGATACCAAAATGTATAATATTATTCCTTTGCATGGGAAACCCTCAGAATCTTTAAAAAATATGTTTATGACGGCAATTCTACAGTCATAAAAAGTTTCTCCTTCTTTTTCCTAACTTCGAATTTATTAGCTCTCATTTCAGTGTTAAACTTTTATTAACTATAAAACTCCAGCATTGATTTTTATGATACATCCAAAAACAAAACGAATAATAAACATTTTATAGCATACTTTTTGGGATGACCAACAAAAAAAAACACTGCATATATTAAGGAGGTATTTATATCATAAAAACGGAATTTCGTGGAAAATCAATATAAAACAAAATACCATTGTAAAATCTGAAACTTTTGAAATATATAAAACTTCAACGATTGCCATAATAAATCACTGTCATATAAAGCAGAAAAAAGCAGACGAACTTCTCGAAATTTCCACAAAGTTAAACATAGTTAAGTATATAAAGGGAAAGAAACCTTAAATTAAATATTCCGTAATGGCCGATTATTATTACATTAAATTGTCATACATTTGCCCAACTCCAAAAATTGAATTTATCACCAGAACAAAAATCATAACATTATTTGTCCAGATGATGGCACTGCTCGCTATTTGAGACCAATCACCTGACGACAGCAATGGCAGCCAGTCGAGCATGGGGAAGAGGTTGAGTGTATGGCACGGGGAATTTTAATTAATTTTTAAACCTTTTATGTTACAATATAATAGCCCTACCGTTAAATCTGGTACTTCAACACATAATATCATATATCAATACTCGTACTTAAAACATTCAAATAATGATTTAATGTTCAAACTACCGTGACTCGTGGCGGTGACTGCAGCAACGACTCTCACTGTTGGCTAGCCGTTTCCAAAGTGCCACTTTGATGCTGCAGCTTTGGCTGGTTGTCACGACAACACCCTTCTTTTTAAGGCGTACGGAGGCATTTGTGTGAAATTGAAAAACATTTTCGCAGGATTGGGTAGCATTGTTTGGCTGGCAAAGATGTGAAGTTATGCAGAGTGAATACACGCAGAGAAATGAATTCTCTTCACAGGAGGGAAATATTAGAGAACTGCCCTGTTAAGAGAAAATTCTTAAGCTCATAATAAAAATTTGTTTAAGCAAAACATTGTTTGCATTCATAATTTTTTGCTCCCTGAGATGCTTTTTTCAGCCATTCAGGACACAAATAGATTCTCTCATCCTTTCTCAACAGGATTTGGGACCGGCTAAGGCTTCTGTGGAAAGATTTTGTATTTATACCCTATAAAGCACTATTTGATTATGTGTCAAGTCGGGTGAAACTTTTCACGAAAACAATGTCATAATTTTTGGTGGGGATGGATCTAGTCTCAAATCAACACATCGTCAAGACAACAAATTGGGAAGGGCCTTTTTATGGGGGATATATCAAAACGTCGACCTATGGCGACCGTTGCACAGTGCAAGGAATTCAAAACAAAAGGGAAATAATTCGGCAGTTTCTTAATCAGAAAAACGATTGCGACAAAACTTGGCATAATTGCAGAAGTGGTATTAGAGAGCTTAAGTTTCATGTTTGGGCCCCTTATGGTATATAAAGGCGGAGATACAGGGCCTTAAAATTGGCCAGCTCAGGTGAACAAAATGTTCAAGCGCGTGTAGCTTTCGTCTTTTTCGTCTGATTTCAAAAAAAATTTAACTTGAAAACTGAATTTTTATTTTATCCCCACCTTTGTCCTAGTATTTTGTGAATATCGTAGCAGAATATGCACCAATTTTCATCACCTCAACTTTTCGAAATTGGCAACAAAATTTTCTATATGATGAACGACAATTAAATGTTCAAAAAAATTTAATTTTATGTCATTTTATGAGAAAAAAGTAACGTCGTACTTTGAAGTTATAGAAGAAGTTATTTAAAAAAAAGTATAACATACTTATATTCATATATTAAATTATATTCATATATTAAAGGAAACTTTCTAGAGAATGAAACTTCCTTCTCGAAGAAAGAACGAGTCAACGATATTCACTGGTATCTATGGTTGGCAAGCGCCTCCAATTTACACCATTTTTGACACAAATTTCAAAAAAAGACACATTTTCTCTAATCTCAAAGCTAAAATATTAAAATCTTTACAATTTTTATATGTGTTATGATATTTATATATCAGATTTATCGACTGAGACAAAAGTTATGGCCGTATCAATTTATATTTAAAAAAAATAGGTAATCGTGTATGTAGTCTTTTGGAGGTACAGAAGAAATTATAAAAAGAAAGTATAACATATTTATATTCGTTTTAAAGAAACTTCCAGGAAAATAATGTATAGAAAAGAATGAGTCAAACAAGGTTTTTAATAATGTTGCCACGCTTCTACAGATTACACATTTTTTTTACGAAAATTTCACAAATATACCACATTTTATAGATTTTCTAATTTATTTTGTGAATTGTGGGATTTTATATAATAATATAATAATAATAATATAATAATTATAAAATAATAATAATAATATATAATACCCCCTGTTCTGTATTCCGAATCCTGTTCTGTATTCCGAATGTGGCTTAAATCCTAATTTTCCGCTCCGAATCGAGTTTTTAAAATGGTTACTTCGGACCCAAATATGTTTTCAAACTATCAAAAATGTTCGAATGGGAAAATAAAGGCAATGTGCGTTTACGGAGAATCTTCAAAAGTCCTCAAGCAGAGATAATGGACAATATTGTGAATTGGAAATTAGGATTCAATTCAATTCCGAGATACAGAAAATGGACGATAATTTATATAATAAAATAATATAATAATAATGTTGGAATTTGCCTCGATTTCAGATGTCAAGAAGACGTACAACTTGAAAAAAATAATTAAAATATAATATTTTTTAAACTTTTTATGGATTTACCAAGCTTTCGTGTGTGTTTCAAAAGTATATCGCACTTATTCAAAAATAGGGTAGCTATTCAAAATGAAAAAAATTTCACTACACAATTTTCAATTGTATTTGGAAAAAATAAATTGAAATTCGAAGATTCCATTTGAAATTCGAAAAACATCAATTAAAATTCGAATATTCCATTTGAAATTCGAAAAAAATCAATTGATATTCGAAAAACATCAATCGAAATTCGAAACACATCAATTAAAATTCGAAACACATCACTTGATATTCGAAAAACATAAATTGAAATTCAAAATATAGGCTGATCCAAGTAGAGATACTTTTTCAATAGCCTTTTTTTGACAGATCACGCGTGAGTCGTGTCATGATGTCATGTTAATTTTGTTAAGTATTGTTTGGCATTTCATCATGGAAAGACTTACGCCTGAACAACGTTTACGCGTGTCATTCGCCAGTTACCAGTCGAAATGCTCAAACGAGTCATCGAAAATTGGACTCAACGGATGGACCATCTGAGACGTAGCCGCGGCCAACATTCGATAGACATAATCTTCAAAAAATAAATGCCAAAGAATGTTCTTTCAAATGATAATAAACATTCCCCATTCAATTTCAATTGTCTGTGTTTTTTTCTTTAAAAAAGTAGGGAAACTCGAAATGGATCACCTTATCCATCAATTGGAATTAGAAACACATAAATTGAAATTCGAAATACATCAATTGAAATTCGAAACACATCATTAGAAATTCGAAAAACATCAATTGAAATTCCAATTTTTCCATTTGAAATTCAAATAACATCAATTGAAATTCGAAACTCATCATTTGAAATTCGAAAAATGTAAACAGAATCAATTCTGTATATTACATCATTTTCAACTGTAATTCGAAAAAAATCAATTCAATTTCGAATAAGATCAAATGAAATTTGAAGATTCAATTTAAAATTCTAAAAAGGTCAATTGAAATTGGAAAATCAATTTAAATTCGAAATACATCAATTGAAATTCGAAACACATCAATTGAATTTCGAAACACATCTATTGAAATTCGAAAAACATTAATTGAAATTTGAAACACATCAATCGAAATTCGAAACACAACAATTGAAATTCGAAAATATAAACAAATCTATACATTGGATTGGGTAGAATTTATTTGAATACTTTTTGCTGACTAAATCTTAACGTATAATGTGACGAACAGAAAACACATAGATGATCATATCTTTTATGAAAATGTATTCAATATTAATTGAAACAAAACATATTTAAATATTTTAATATTAAAGGTTTAAAACAGACAAATTTTATCACATAATGCTACCCCAACTAATATACAGCATTCAATTGATGTTATTCGAATTTCAAATGGAAAAACTCGAACTTCAATTGATGTATTTTGAATTTCAATTGATGTAATTCGAATTTCAAATAGAAAAATTCGAATTTCAACTGATGCATTTTGAATTTCAATTGATGTATTTTGAATTTCAATTGATGTGTTTCGAAATTCAATTGATGTGTTTCGAATTTCAATTGATGTATTTCGAATTTCAATTGATGTGTTTCGAATTTCAATTGATTTTTTTTCGAATTTCAATTGATGTTTTTTGAATTTCAAATGGAATCTTCAAATTTCAATGACCTTTTTCGAATTTCAAATGGAATCTTCGAATTTTAGTTGATTTTATAAGAAATTGATTTTTTTCGAATTACAGTTGAATATGTTGTAGCTGTCAAAAACTGTTCCCGTAAATATTAATTTCAAAAAATTAGTAATAACGGAAATAATTCATTGTAAGAAAATACAATAAAGAATATAGTTTCATAATTTTTGGCATATTTTTTAATTGTCAATAATACTAAAGGAAGCTGTTTTTGGCATCTAATTACATTTTATCCCCTCACCTTAGAGAGGAGGGTATATATCATTTGCTACGAGCTAAAAGTGTAACACATCGAAGGATTGACCTAAGACGGCGGATATTCGTTTTGGATCATTTTAAGTCGAATGAGCAATGTCCGTCCGTCCGTCTGTCTGTCTGCTGGCTGGTGCGCACGATAACTCTCGAAAGGAGTAACCGATTGACTTCAAATTTGGTATGTGGTAATATTTTCTTCTATCTCCGGCTAAGTTCGGAATTGGGTCATATTGGTCCACTCCTTCTAGTATCTCCCTCACAAATGGTTAACATTTATTGAAATATTGATTATTTAATAACTTATATGCTACTTATTTGAATCCCCTGAAATTATACACATAGTATTAGGTTATTAGTCACTATAACCTCGAGAAAAATGGGCGAAGTTGCCATGCCCCTTTTGGTACCTCCCACACAAATGGACAATTTTGAACCAAAAGTTAATAGCTTATATACAAAGACTTAGAATTTTGTGCAGTGTAATGGTTTAATAGTACCTACAATACAGAGAAAAATGGGCATTATTGCCACGCGCCTTTTGGTACCTCCCACACAAATGGACCTTTTTGTTCCAAAAGTTAATAGCTTATAACTTTATTACCAGTGCATACAAAGACTTGAAATTTTGTACAGTAGCTTTTATAGTACCTAGAGTCCAGAGAAAAATGGGCGTTATTGGTCGGCCCCTTTTTATACCTTCCACACAAATGGAACTTTCTGTACCAAGAGTTAACTTCTTTTATCATTTATACCAGTGCATAAAAATACTTGAAATTTCGTACAGTGCAATGCATTTATAGTACCTAGTGTCTAGAGAAAAGTGGCCGTAATTGGCACGCCCCTTTTGGTGCCTCCCATACAAATGTTACACCAAAAGTTAACAGCTTATAATTTTAATACCAGTGCATATGAATACTTGAAATTTTGTAAAGTGTAATGCTTTTATAGTACCTAGAGTCCAGAGAAATGTGACCGTTATTGGGACGCCCCTTTTGGTACCTCTCACCCAATGGACCATTTTGTAACAAAAGTAGACAGTTTTGAACTTTAAAACCAGTACATACTTTAAAGTTATTAAATGCAATTTAAATTGATAATACTCGTAATAAATAAATGTAACAAAAAAATAAATAAATTTACTAATATTTTTTGACACTCAATGTGAGGGGATTCATTAGACGGTTTACCCGCCAAAATTTTCTTACTTGTTTTAAATGTCAATAATACTAAAGGAAGCCGTTTTTGGCATCTACTTACATTTTTTTTCATTTTGAGTTGTAACTCTTTAGTTAAACAGGTGCGATATATTAGAGCCGGTTATCTTTCGATTGCTTACTCATTATCATTTCTGGATAGACAACAAATTTTGCCATTGGATTTTGCCGAGACAAAATTTCTGGTCATTCGAAGTTATATTTTACAAAAAATATTTGTATACCCCCCACAAATACTCTGTTTGTAACACCTCTAAATATTGATCTGAGACCCCATAAAGTATATATATTCTTAATCGTCGTAAAATTCTAAGACGATTTAGCCATGTCCGTCCGTCCGTCTGTGGTAATCACGCTACAGTCCGCAATAATAGAGCTAGGTTGATCAAATTTGGTACAAATACTTCTTATAGTTGCAGGTTGTTTGGGATTGCAAATGGGCGATATCGGTCCATATTTAGATATAGCTCCCATATATAGCATATAACTTGTTGTGATTGCTACTGTTCTCATCTACTATATTTTTGTGTTATTTTCTTTAGGTTTGAGTTATTTTGTGAGTTCACATGCTATCCATGGTGGAGGGTATATAAGATTCGGCATGGCCGAACTTAACGCTTTTACTTGTTTTGTAATATTTTGGATTTTTGACAAAGAATATTTTTGTTAAGTATAACTTCAAATGGCTATAACTTTTATCATTTAGCAAATTTTGTTGCCAATTCAGAAAAGTTGATGTAAAAGTAATCGGGTGGGGAAAAAATTAAAAAAAAATTCAACATGTGCTTAATCTAATATGGACTTCAATAACATTCAAATATTCTTTCTTCTACGATACATAGTTTCGGAGATATTCAAAATTTAAATATTGCCACGCCCTCTAATTCATCCAGCCCTCTTTTGGTGAAAGTACTAATATTTACCCCAATAACTAAATTTCCAAATATCGTTCTTCTATGGTCAATAGTTTCCGAGATACTCACATTTTCGAACATTGCTACGCCCACTTTTGGCACACAAACTTATCCGATCTCGTCCATTTTGTTGAAGTTTTTGATAATAGCTCGTATAACTTATGTACCAAATTTCGTTCTTCTACGATCAATACTTTCTGAGATATTCACATTTTAAATAATGCCACGCCCACTTTTGATTCCGCCCACCTTTTTATTTGCGGCCAAGAAGATTTCATATAAAAGGAACATTTTTGAAATCGGTCCAGTATTTCTTGCGCGATGTCCTTACAAAGAATTTGTCTACGTTTTTCTATACAATCATATAAATATATTCTTGGTCAACTAGGCAACACTGTGCAGTGAGTTATTTTTTTATGATTTCGTAACACTGTGTCCATCAAATGTTCGTCGGTTGGCATTGAACATTATAATAATACAATTGGAAATATATAAATCCATATGCTGGGACAAGCATTATAATATACAGCGAGGGTCAAGGGTTTGATTTTGTTGTCCGGTTCACCAATTCTGGTCTTCATATTAAAATAGTATTTTTTGCACAATTATAGCAAAACTTCGATTATTATTTTTCAATATTTTAAAAATTATCTTTACGCCTTTTTAATAAAAGTAAAAATAGTCGGGGCTTTTTCTTACTACTGAAACTCGCTGTAAAAATGAGAAAGAGTTAAGAAGAACAAAGACAAAGCCAAAGAGAAAAGGACTTTTTCCAACATTTATACGTTTGACATAACTGTGGAACATAATTTCATTATAAGAACGAAATAAAAAGCTTACATATGTTCTTCATTCAATCATGCATTCATTATGCAATAATGCAATGCCAACAACAGCAATAACAACATCAGCGTTGCAATGGGAAATCTGTAGACTGTGTCATTGTATGCATTGAGGCAATGTATGGAGTTCTGGTGACAGCATCGCACACATTAAGCCTGGCGACAGGCAAGCCAAAGCCAAAGAGAGTTCGCCCAAACTCAAACCCCTAGTGTCCTGGCTGAGTTTCGTCACACTGTGTTGCCCGCCCAACACCCAAAGAACTACTTGGGCCCAGAGTGTGAATGCCACACTTGAAATGTGTTGCAGAAGCCTTTGTGGAGCTTTGCTGTTGCTGACGCTTGCCGACATTAATGCGAATGGATGGAGCTGCATAACGACATGCCTCAATGCCATTTTGCCTGTGGACAACCAGATCCAGATTTTGTGTAGTCCCATCAAGGACCTTGTTTTTTTCTGCTGCTGTCGTTTTTTGTTTTATTGAATTACAATAAGAAAGTTAAGGGGGCAGAGGGGGCAATGTTGCTACATAATAATCAAATTAAAATCAAAGAGTTTTTTCTTTTATGCCTTTGCAAGGTCTTTGCAGTTCACTTTCTTACAAAGAATGTTCGCTTTGGTGAGTGAAATGGTTTATTTTTGTTTTGAGTGTGTATGAGTGAGTGTGTGTTTGTTTTTGTTCGCCTTTGTATAACCATTAATCTAATTACACTAATTTCTTTTAATTTATCCTTTAATTGCATTTGGCCTTTGTATGATTATCGCAGACATCAGCACAAAATAAAGAAAACATGTCCCACTTAAGAGATGAAGGACGATGAGGAGGAAAATGTTTCCTCGCAACGATTTTTTAGTGAAGAGCTAGACTTACTTAAGGTAAATGGTAAAAATCTGATTTTATTATGTGATTCAGTTTAAGTACAGAGATTACCTGACAGTCCATACAAATCTTAAAATTTGATATTGTGATAAAAGTATTTCGTTTGAAGAACTCACCTGTAAAGAGAATGGTGAAAAGAAAAAAAATTAATAGAAGCTTTTTTGTATATAAATAGAAATAGTAATAGGATTAGCATATTATATTTAAATTATAGTCACTAAATATTTTAAAGATTTTGCCAAATCTAATCTGGGAAAATAGTTATTCGGTTTAACCAGATATGTACCTATTAAAACCGCAAAAGGAAAGAGAAAAGCCATTCAGCAAAGAGAAAACATAAAAGTTTGCTTTATCCAAGCAAAACATAAAAATCTAAAAAAGAAATTATTAACTTTTATTGCATCTATACATGGGAGTCGGCTCTAGAAGTATTACCACACGCTGAAAAAAAATCGCTTCTGTAGTATATTGTCCCAAACATATTTTGCTGGAAACATACATATGTTTAGAGCACACTTCAAATATATAATATTTGACATGCATAAATATTAAATGTTTGGGAGGATGTTGTTCCAAACAAAATTATGTTTTCATTCGCATATTTTTTTATTTGGAACAAATATTGTCGAAACAAAGATTAATTTGTATTTAAGTATCAAGGACTTAATTTAAATGCAAGGTTTCTGTTTTTCAGAAGTTCAAAGTGAATTTTTTTAGAAATTTCATATGTTTGTAAAATTAGATTAAAATTTAAATCGTATACTCTTATAATTGCATTGATGGATTGACAAAAAGTGATGAAATTGAATATTTATAAAATAAAAATTAGTGCTGCAAAACCAAATATAAAGCTGCTTATGATATTTTTAACTATAAGTATAAAATATACCACGAACAAATTTAAACTAAAATTCGAAAAAGACAGCAAAGTTTTAAAAATCTTTTTAAATAAAATATATTTGGAAAACTTCTTAAACAATAACTTTGGTTGTGTTTAAACACATATTTTATTTGTGAAAGTCAGTTCGCAAATATATTTTGTTCTAATATATTAATATATGTGTTCCAAACAAAATTTCCTGATTTTCAAATAAAATTTATTTGTTCAAAAATAATATTTAAAAATTTTGGTTCCAAGTATAATTTCTTTCAATTCAAACATATAAAAAATGGCGATTTTCCTCCGTGCAGTTAAAATGCTGTGATTTTATCAGTTTTAAAACTATAATGCATCTTCAAGAGACCTCAAATATTTGGATTAAATTCCTTTTTTTAAATCTATACATTTAATTTTTCTAAAATTAAAAAGTACACGCTGAAAAAAAATCGTTTCTGTAGTACATTGTCCCAAACATATTCGGCTTGAAGTATACATATGTTTAGGTTACACTCCAAATATATAATATTTGACACCCACAAATATTATATGTTTGGGAGGATATTGTTTTAAACCAAAATATGTTCACATTCTAATATTTTTTTTATTTGGAAATAGTTTTTCTGAAATAAAGATTAATTTGTCTTTAAATATTTTGGCAATGTATCAATGCCTTAATATAAAGACAAGTTTTCTGTTTTTCAGATGTTCAAAGAGCAATTTTTTTACAAATTTAAAATTTTTTGTAAAACTTAATTGAAACTTAAATCGTATGTATAATCTTTCGTAAATATAAATTGGATTGCTTGATTGACAAAGAGTGATGAATTGGAATATTTATATATTAAAAGACATTTTTAGCTATAAAGTTTAACACGAAAACTAGGAAAAACTAACTAAAATTCGAATAAGTCAGCAAAGTTTTAAAAATCTTTTTAAATAAAATATATTTGGAAAGCTTCTTAAACAATAACTTTGTTTGTGTGTAAGCACACATTTTATTTGTGAAAGTCAGTTTGCAAATAAATTATGTTATAATATATTAATATATGCGTTTCAAACAAAATTTCTTGATTTTCAAAGAAAATTTATTTGTTAACAAATATATAATATTTAAAAAAATCGTTTCCAAGTATATTTTCTTTCAATTCAAACATATCAAAAATGACGATTTTCCCCCGTGTATATACATTTTCTCAAAAAATTAAATTTTTCGCAATATCTTCTGAGGTATCTTTCAAACTGCTAATCGGATGAAAATATGACATTAGTAGAAGATGAAGGCTACATACTTAATTTAGGATTATATAAATATAAAATATTTGGTTCTATTTTTTAGAGGTTTATCTTAATTTTGATAGATAAAAAAGCCCACCCCTCTAATAGACCACAAAGTTCTTAAAGGAAATAATGTAAGTTTTCTTTTGTGCCAAAAAAATCACAAATAAATAATTTTGCTAATTTTGTTATTTTCTTTAAAAAAAAGTAAGAAAATACTATCGACAATTTTTTTTTATCTAACGCCCCTTTTTCAAGCGTTCCAAGTTTTGCCGCAATCGGTAGTCTGGTTTAGAAATGTCAGAATTATTTCTATATAATCTTATTCAAAACTAGCTTTTACGAGTTAGATCTAAGTTTTAATGTAAATAAAAGATTATTTGTTTCATTGTTTGCATGAGAGAAATCGTGCAATAGAGCAAGATTTTATAGCATCATTCTTAGTGAAGATTTTTCTATTTTTAGTGAGGCGAGGGTAGCATATTTCATGTGCTACGGGCCATAAGTTGAACACATCGAAGGAGTGACCTCAGACTCCAAGTATGTTCGGCGGATATCACTTTTGGGTCATTTTTAGTCGAATGAGAAATGTCCGTCCGTTCGTCTGTCTGTGTGTATATCAGCTGGTGCGTACGACAACTCTCGAAACCGATTGACTTCAAATTTTGATTGTTGTAATACTTTTTTCTATCTTAGGATATGATGGGCCATATGGGTCCACTCTTTCTAGTACCATCCCACAGATAGTGCTTCTTTAATAACAAGTTGTTCAAAAAAATTTGCGAATTTTGTATTTTTTCAAAAAGTATTAAAAGGGTTTTTCAACAGGGACGCTACAAAAGTAGACCGACAGGGACAGCAAACGACGCCATATTTTTTGCCGCTCTTTTGACATTTCTCTTCAGTAAGGTTTGCTATTTCATGATGGCAGGATATACGAGCCAACAACTAGTCGAAATTATTAAAATTTACTACCGAAATTCGGAGTCAGTGACCTCAACGTTAAGAGCGCGAAAAATCGAAAAATCATCTTCAGCGATGAGGCTCATTTCTGGCTGAATGGCTTCGTCAATAAACAAAATATGCATTATTGGTCAAACAGCAATCCACACGTACTCCATGAGTCATCATTGCATCCCGAAAAAATTACGGTTTGGTGCGGTTTATGGGCCGGCGGCGTCATTGGGCCGTACCTCTTCCGTGATGATCAAGACCGGCACGTTACTGTGAATGGGAATCGCTACCGCTCAATGATAACCGAATATTTTTGGCCCCAATTGGATGATATGGACTTGGAGCACATGTGGTTTCAACAGGACGGCGCCACAAGCCATACAGCGAATGCCACAATCAATTTATTGGAAACCAAGTTTGGAGATCGTGTTATCTCACGAAATGGTCCTGACGATTGGCCGCCTCGGTCTTGCGATTTGACGCCGTTAGACTATTTCCTGTGGGGCTACGTCAAGTCTATGGTCTATGCCAACAAGCCAGCGACGATTGATGAACTTCGTACGAATATCGAACGTGAAATTGCAGCAGTATCGGCCGATTTATGCTTGAAAACCGTCGAAAATTGGGTTCAGCGTCTGGACTTCTGCAAGCGTGCCCGTGGTGGCCATGCAAAAGAAATCGAGTACCATACATAATGGCATCGAACGTATTTTCACAGGAATAAAGAATTTCATTGATATCCAAAACCGTTTTTGTTTTATTTAAAAAAACTTTTGTAGCGCTCTTATTGACGGACCCGATATTTATTCATGAATATCTATTTTGTCCCCTTCAAAGTAATTCCCCTCGGATATAATACACATCTGCCAACGTTTTTTTCAATCCTCGAAGCACTTCAAATAATAATTTTTTGTGATCTTGTTCAGCTCCTCCTTCGATGCCGTCTTTATCTCCTCAATCGTGGCGTAGCGTCGTCCTTTCATGGACCTTTTCAGTTTTGGGAACAAAAAATAGTCTAAGGGGGCTACGTCAGGGGAATACTGTGGATGCGGCACCATTACTGAGTTGTTTTTGGCCAAATATTCGCGCATAAGCAACGATGTGTGTGCAAGGGCGTTATCATGGTGCAAAAGCCAGTTTTTGTTCTTCCACAAATCCGGGCGTTTATGGCGGATTGCTTCGCGCAATTTGCGCATAACTTGCAGGTAATATTTTTATTGGCCATACACTAGCCTGTGGCAAGAACTCATAATGCACCACGCCCCTGCAATCAAAGAAAACTGTGAGCAAAGAGCGTAAAGGTTTTACGTTCGACCGAACTCGGGCGTCCGACACGCTGTTTGTCCTTCGCATCTTCTCGGCCCTCTACGAACGTTTTGTACCACCGATAAGCGTTGCTTTGGTCGAAGGTAGCTGCACCATATGCCACAGTCAACATTCGGAATGCGTCAGCGCACTTTATTTTGTATTTCACATAAAATTTGATGCCGATTCTTTGAACCATTTTCTGAAATAGATAAAAATAGAAGACAAGTTAAATCACATCCAAGCACAACAGCTGTCAAAAATTAACTAAATGGCCAACCTTATCAGCATAAGTAAGGGACATGACTACCAACATAACGCTACAAAAATATCAAAAATCAAATACACGTAGCCCGCGGAAATTAAAAATTCGCGATATTTTTGAACATACCTCGTATACCCCTTTGATTTCTTCCAGACTCTCACAAATCCAAAACAGTAATTGTTTTTTTTTTTTTGGGACGCTATATCTGTAAAAGTTATGGGCGAAATACTAAGGCATGTCTTGTAATTTGGGTATTTTTCTTTTGTTTCTGCAAAAAAAGCGGTGTTTTGCAGACGAAATCTGCGGGAGAAGCTTTTTTTATAATAAAAATATTTCCGAATAAGTTAAAAAGACTTCTTAAGTTAAATTAAAATATATTATTTATAAATATTATTTTTTTACAAAAAAAGAATTCAAACAAAAAATGGCCCCTAAAACGACGCAAACTTTGAAAAAATCGGTTCAGCAATTAAAAATTTCGTAAAACAAAAAATTCATTTTTGTAACTTTTTTAAATGTAAAATACCCACAAAATTGTAGAACACCTTTTATCAAAAAAATAATGATAGCGAAATCTTATTTTATCATTTACCAACCTTTTGTAAATTTTTTAGGCAAAAAAAATTGTAGGTTAATATTAAAAATTCTGTCCCATAATTCTGAAAATAGCATAGGTTCTGCCAAAAAATTAAGATTTTCATATTGTTTACTAGCGGACCCGGCGAACTTCGACTCGCCCCAATTTAACGCCTTCAGATAAACTCCAGAGTGATAAAAAAAACACAGATAGTTAAAATTTTAATGCGATTTGTTTAAAAGGAATCGAAATCAGTAGAGAGCGATGTGATAAACAACAAACAACGAAGACAGAAGACAGGCAACGTACAGATGACCGTGCGAAAAACAGGGAAATTCGAGATTAATTCCACAGACTTCCTACGATTTGTCTTGAGATTTATTGATTGTCATCGTAAAAGCCAATCGTACAGGGAACTGAATCCGCTTGAATTGGAATGAAAGATCAGTTGGAATAATCGGAATTCGTGGGATAAGGACTTCCTCTCCTTTGAATTTTCCCTTGATGATCGTCGCCTGAATCACATTGTCCATCAGTTTCATAATGGACAACCGCGAACTATGCACAATTTCGGATGATTCAGATTCCGCAACATGATTATGATCGATTCCACCTTCAGCTGTAAATTATGCGGCGGAGCTCCTGGCACATCAAGCGAGTTCGATTTTACTTTGAATAATAAAATTCATGCTATTGACGTCCTTATTCTTCGCTGCTAATATTGCCCGTTCACTAATCTAATCGAGATTTGGAAACACTTTGGTGATGAGTTCCTCGTTCGATGATGTGAACTCGCAAAAATTTGCCGGGATCAATATCAATCCAGTGGAAACATCAACAGTAATTTGGTCATTGCCAAGCGCCAACAGTTGTTTCGAGAATTCAAGAGCCGATGAGTCGTTCTGCAACGCGACTCTCATGTTCGTGGTCAATTTCAACTTCTTGACATGCAGCCACAAAGACCACTATTTCAGGCATGCATTAATTTCATCGGCAGTAGATTTCGGGATGACGGGAAGCGTTTGACGAAAATCTCCGGAGAGCAATATCAGACTCACCAAATTGTCTCAAATCACGTCGTAAATCCTTCATCGTTCGGTCAACTGCCTCCAGAGCTCGTTTATGCGCCATCGTGCATTCATCCCAAATTATGATTTTGCAATGCCCGCAATCCAATAAGATAACCTTACCTCTTATACTCAATCTTATTATCTGAAAAAATGTTCGAATTGATAAATGTCGCGTTGAATTTTAATTGATCGTAATGCTTGTACCGTTTGCCGATGTGATACGCGAAATCAGTGTAACAATACGCAAAACTCGAATGAATTGCACCAAGAAAAATAGCACATACTCGTACATATGTTTAATAGAAAACTTTTTTGTTTAATAGAAAATTAATAAAAAAATTTGGATTGAAAAAGAGAGCAGTAGATAGGAACAGTAGGAATCTCGCAAGAAATAGCATTTTTCGATTTTCCCAATTTTCCGACTTTTCCGGAAGGTCTTCCCAAAATTTTCTTTCGTAACAACCTTCTCCTGGCAAATACGAACAACTGAAAAAAGCCAGCCGTTCTCAATTGATGAATTACTATACATTTTTCACACCATTTTTATATATATTGATTTTTTTCTTAAAAATTGTAGTGTCAATATCTGCGAGAGACTTCTTAATTCAAATTAAATAAAATTTGGACCATTTTTGTAAGCAACGAAATATAAATTTCTCATTGTTTTTCAATTTGTTGCATGAAGTTATTTGTTGGTCAATGAAAACAGATTTTAAATGTTTCTTAAAATGGCTTTAGCAAGTCATTTATACTGAATTTATGACCTCACGTGCTGTTTTCGTACAAATCCACTCAGAAAGGAGTAGTTTTTTTAAAACGACAAAAAGTGACATCAAATTGCAAAAGCGAAGAATATAAAATCGTAGTCCTTGACATGAGGAAAATACATTAAAATAAATGTCTCCGCTGTTGTGGAGGTTATATCAAAACTGTTCCATATACCCGTATGTACATGCGATACAATTCAAATGGACATAACACTACGTTTTTCAAAGAAGAAAATCTAAGTTAAGTGAACCGATTGAATTATACCCTACTATTTGGTATGAAACCATTGGTATATTGAGTGGGCGATGTTGTACACTGATATAACAATATTGCTCATTCTTTGTCGGCGTAAAAGTATTCTCAAATGCCAATGTAAAAAACATAATTTAGTGAAAATACTATTTTTTTGTTGTCTTTCTATCGTATATAATATGCACAGCCAAAGTAAAATATTTTCCTTCTCTTCAACACTTAATGTTTAAGATAATCGGTTATTGCTGAAAACTACAGTACTTGGTTACTCCTTCGATGAGATATGAAACTTGTTAAGCAAATACATATATTTGTACCATTTTGCATCTGAGCTATCAATATACATACACACATACATTCATGTATCCACACATTTAAAAGTAGGCCATAGAGCTTTTAGTGTATGTGTTGAACATGAATCGCATACTAAAACGACATTTAAATAAATATATGTTTGTACACAACAAAAGCCAAGCACAATAGTCCTTCGACTCACACCAACACACAGGCAAATGCGAGCACGGCGTGTAACAGTACATGCAACACAGTATGCGAGGACAGATATTTATTTCCGTTTCCGCTGTTGACGACACTGAATGAGATGGGTTGCGTGTAAATGTATATGTGTTTGTTAAACTTAACACAGGTTTTGCATAATAAATTGAGTGTTTATTTAAAAGTCATCGTCATCCATTTGACGCTCTCTTTTGAATTCAGGAAGTAATTTTTTTCCTACGGCAATACTACACTTAAGTGGGGTTTTTTCATATTCCAAAAGAAAAAGAGTGGTTTTATAGCGGATTATGAGTAGATATTTTTGTAATTTAATTTCCTACAAAATGAATTGTGTGCACAAGTGTATTTGATATTTATTACACTACGAGTATGTATAATACTTAACTATAAAATTCGTAATATAAAATTTTATCTACAAATACATTTGGCGCCTCAGCAATCTGCCGAGTTGGGGCTTTTCCCGATCTAAGCTAATTAGTTGTCATGTGAATTTAGATTTGTACGTGAGTCTCAATTACAATGACTGCAATTTACATTTGGTTGCGAAATTAATCGACAACTATTTTTAGGAAATTCAATTGTATTTCACAACAATGATGCAATTGCTTTACATGTTAGGCAATAATGAGTGAAAGGAACACACTATTAAAAATAAAATACAAAATATCATGTATATACATATATTTGCATGTGTTGTATGACCAGTAAATCCCCAAAATAATAAATAAAACTGTATGATAAACACTTTCTAATTTGCTTCCCAAGATTTTACTTTTCGACTGTAAAGTTTCACTATTTTGATTTTTTGGACGAAGACATCCGATCCAAATAAAATCAAATCCAATATACACTGAAAAAAATATATACATAGCAATTCAGATTTTCTATAAGTGTTATTCAAAAGTAAATGAATCGAAAAGACATTTTTTTAAAAATTGAACCCATTAGATTTTAATAAAATTTGGGGCAATAAATCTACAAGTGCAAGGCAATTTTATGGGGTTTTTAGTTTTTCAAAATTCATTGAAGTTTTTGAGGTACAGATCTTCAAAATTAACATCTAGGGGATTTTTTTCAGAAATTATTTTTTTTAATTGTCATATTTCTTAACCTTATTGATACCAATGAAAAGCTCTGCTACCCCTCTTCGAGGCAGAAGAATAAAATATGTATGTCCCGAGGTGACAGGAAATCTAAATACTCGTATATAGAAAATTATATATACGAGTAAATATATATAAGGGGGATTCCACGACAAATCGACGTGATTAAAAAAATTTCGGTTTGGATTTTTCAAATTTTTTTATATTTTTTAGTACACCTGAAGAAAAGCTTTGTGAAATTTTTTGAGATTTTTCCGATAATTCCTTCAGAAGTTATAGATATTTAAAAAATAGTTTAGATATCACTCTGTGTATCGGGATTTTGCTCATAACTTCTTCCGATTTGAAAAACCTTTTTTTTTAATGTTGCTATTTTTGGGAACTTTTTAGGAAAAAATTCTAGAAAAAATATTATAATCTTTTTTGTGTGTGATTTTTAAGGTTTTTAAACTAAAATGTCAATTTTTAAATTGTTTGTACTCTCCGATTTTCTCAAATTTGTTATATTTTATATTTAAATGCTATATATTAAAAAAGCGTTGAATTGCCATAAAAGTGTATTGTGGGTGATTATAGTGATTTTTTACAAGGACACTTTTTGTCGAAAACATCACCTAAAAAATCCGCCGATTTATACTACTTGTGATATATAGATATTTTTGAAGGGAGATTATCAGCGGGTATTTTGGAAGAAATGCTTTCTAAAGTGCCTCCTTTTGTTTGTTCTTTGACGTGGAACATCTATTCCGAAGCCTTCAAGCCACAAGCACAGTGTTTTGCAGCAATATTGTTGGTAAAATTTTAAAATATTAAAAAAATATAAATAATTTTAGGCCCACTTACATTTCAAGCATATATGTTAGAGAATTAATAAAAGTTTAAAATATAAAAAATTCGCGAAAATCGGAGAGAACAAACAAATTTAAAAAATTACATTTAAATATCAACATTTTCAAAAAGTTTCCAACATTTTTCAAATCGGACCATAACTGAAGAAATTATGACCAAAAACCCGATACACAGAGTGATATCTTAACGATTTTTTAAATATCGGTAACTTCTGAAGAAGTTAAGGGTAAAATCTTTAAAAAAAATCCACAAAGCGTTTCTTCAGGTGTACAAAAATATGTAAAAAAATGGGAAAAATCGAAACCGAAATCTTTTTGGACCCGTCGATTTGCCGTGGAATTCCCCACAAATTATAATATAAATCTTTGAATACCATGGAAAAGTATCAATTCGGATCCTTAATTGTTTTGGTTCTAAAGGGTTATAAAGGGTTTTCCAACAAGAGGTGTTATTTTGCTATTCAAAAAAACATGCAATTTTTTGAGATAAATGATCGGATGTTCATTTCATAATAAAGAGGAAGGTATCCCGTTAATAATGAAAAACAACATCAGCCAAATGGCCACCACGACCACGCTTACAGGACCATATTCATTTCATGAAATTTTCCATAACCAAATTTCAAAGTGGCTGCCCTATGTCCTCGATAGCCTCACGAATTCTATCTTTGAGGTCTTGAATCGACGCTGGGCTGTTGGCGTAGACCTTATCTTTCACGTGGCCCCAAAGGAAGAAGTCGCAAGGTGTTAAATCACAAGATCTCGGTGGCCAATTGTGATAACCTCTTTGGAAACTTTTCCCGTAACAGAGCAATGATTTCATTGCTTGTGTGCCAATACCATCCACCTCCGACCATAAAAAATTATTAATCATCTGTCGATAGCGCAATCCTTTCACCGTAACTGTTGATCCAACCTCATTTTCGAAAAAGTAAGGTCCAACGACCCCGGACCATAAACCGCACCAAACAGTCACACGTTGAGGATCGATTGTCGCATCTGGGGCAATTTATCCAGCCGATACGAATATCAAAAAAATTTTTTATCAATACGATACAAAAAAACGATACCAACGATACAAAATCATCTTGACTGATGAGGCCCATTTCCTCCTCGGTGGCTACGTCAACAAGCAAAATTGTCGCATCTGGGGCTCGGAAAGCCCAAGAGTGATTGTTGAGAAGCCTCTCCATCCTCAACGTGTGACTGTTTGGTGCGGTTTATGGTCCGGCGGGGTCATTGGACCTTACTTTTTCGAAAATGAGGTTGGATCAACAGTTACGGTGAATGGATTGCGCTATCGAGAGATGATTAATGATTTTTTATCGATCCGGACAACGTTTACTTTCAACAAGACGGCGCTACGTGCCACACAAGCAACGAAACCATTGCTCTGTTACGGGAAAAGTTTCCGGACCGTGTTATCTCTCGAAGAGGTGATCACAATAGGTCACCGAGATCTTGTGATTTAACACCTTGCGACTTCTTCCTTTGGGGCCACATGAAAGATAAGGTCCACGTCAACAGCCCAGCGTTGATTCAAGACCTCAAAGATAGAATTTGTGAGGCTATCTAGGACATAGCCACTTCTTGGCCAGATTTGTCTAGCTACCCTGCAGGCCTTTTGCCTAAGCTATAGCTTGCATGTGGACAGTGGCACACCAATATATGAAAATTCTTTGCGAATTTGTAATGTCATCCCTTTCCCAGACAGTTCATCGCTCAAGAGCCTTAATGGATATTGAAGTGACATTTGTAATATGTCATGATCTGTCACTTGTTTTTCATTGTATTCAGTATGGTTTACAATTTCATCATAGAAAGATATACGCAAGAACAACGTTTACAAATTATTCAGTTTTATTATGAAAATAATCGTTCTCCAATCCAAAAAAAAAAACTTTCCAGTCGACCTACGACCTTGACACCCATAAACAATATTTTAGTTCTCGTTAAGAGCTATCATTTTGCCATTCACCGATTCCCGATCCGTTAAGGAGCTAGAGCACAAATAAACTTTCTGTTCACATTTGAAAATGATGCTAAGTCCATTTTTTTAAATAAAAAATCTCTTTCCAGTCGACCTACGACTTTGACTCCCATGAGTAATATTTTAGCTCTCGTTAAGAGCTATCTTTTTGCCATTGACCGATTGTGACTATGTGCCACACAGCAAATGAAACAACTGAATTGTTGCGAGAAAAGTTTGGAGATTCGATTATTCCTGGAAATTGTGATATTGAATGGCCTCCAATAAGTTGTGATTTAACACCATTAGACTAATCGTGTGGGGTTATTTGAAGTGATTGGTCTTTCGAAATAAACCAGACTCGCTTCAAGCTTTACAAGTCTATATTGAACGTGCCATTCATGACATACTATTCATTATATGTACATACTTCTTTAAATCATACTGCACTGTAGATATCTGAAGAACGTCACATTTTTGCCACAATTTAAAAAATCGCAAAACCAAATAGGATTTAATATGTTTAGGCAAATCGGCGTTTAATTGTAGGTTTTCCTTTTTTGGCCAAAATTCCAAAAGTTTACATAAACTGAAATTTATAAACTCTAATCGACAAGCTGGTAAGGTTTGATTGATATGATATTTATTTCCATTTTTTTGTTTTTCAAAATAGTGAAACTTGTGACCGCAAAAGAAAACAAATTCAAAGAAGTTTACGATAAACATCTTTAAATTGTTATTTTTAGAATTGTATGCCCATATTATTGCGAATTGTTTCATTTTCTTAAAAAGATTGAGGAAAACAAGATTGAAGAAAGAGGACCACTTGACCAAAATATCAATATTCAACACCCTCCACTCTCACAGCCCTTAACCGATCTCGTTGAAATCTTGTGTCATAACAACTATCAAATAGGACAAAACTTGGTGAAAGTTTCATCCCGATCAGACTCACTTGACATGAAATCCCTCGTATTAACATGAATATCAATAAATCCATTGAAAATTCAAGACTGCAGTTATTATATTTTGAATTTCTTATGGAAACAGTGAATTGTGATTGATGTTTTTTTAACTTCGAATGGAATCGTTTGAAAATCACTTAATGTTTTACGTATTACAATTGAAAATGTGGAGAAAACACAAAATTCAACCATTTTTTTTATACCCTCACTTTAGTGTGACGAGGGTATATATCATTTGCTACGGAAAAAAGTGTAACACATCGAAGGAGTGACCTAAGACACCAAGTATGTTCGGCGGAAATCCGTTTTGGGTCATTTTAAGTCGAATGAGCAATGTCCGTCCGTCTGTCTGTCTGTCTGTCTGTCTGTCTGTCTGTCTGTCTGCCTGTCTGTCTGTCTGTCTGTGTGTCTGCTGGCTGGTGCGCACGATAACTCTCGAAAGGAGTAACCGATTGACTTCAAATTTGGTACGTGGTAATATTTTATTCTATCTCCGGCTAAGTTCGAAGATGGGCCATATTGGTCCACTCCTTCTAGTACCTCCCCCACAAAGTGTTAAAATGTTGTGAAATATTGAATCTTTAATAACTGATATTATACGTATTCGAATCTTCTGAAATTCCACACATAGTATTAGTTTATTAGTCGCTATCAACTCGAGGAAAATGGGCGAAATTGCCACGCCCCTTTTGGTACCTCCCACACAAATGCACCATTTTGCACTAAAAGTTAAAAGCTTATAACAATAATACCAGTGTTTAGAAATACTTGAAATTTTGTACAGTGTAATGCTTTTATAGTGCCTACAGTCCAGTGAAAAATGGGCGTTATTGCCGCGCCCCTTTTGGTACCTCCCACACAAATGCATCATTTTGCACCAAAAGTGAACAGCTTATAACATTAATACCAGTGTATAAAAATACTTGAAATTTTGTACAGCGTAATGTTTTTATAGTGCCTACAGTCTATTGAAAAATGGGCGTTATTGTCACGCCCCTTTTGGTACCTCTCCCACAAAGGTATCATTTTGCACCAAAAGTTAACAGTTTATAACATTAATATCAGTGTATACAATTACTTGAAATTTTGTACAGTGTAATGCTTTTATAATGCCTATAGTCCAGTGAAAAATGAGCGTTATCACCACGCCCCTTTTTGTACCTCCCACACAAAATGGCCAAATTATACCACAATTTAATATCTCAACGTCCATATAAACGGTTACAATTCGGCACAGTGCAATTTATTTAAAGTATCTACTGTTCAGCGAAATATAGGTGTATTTCTTAAACCCCTTCTGGTACCTACCACAAAAATTGACAGAATAATTTGTGTAATATTCAATATTACATAACTCACAAAGTGAGGGTATACCTTAGTCGGTTTACCCGACTGAAACTTTCTTACTTGTTTTAATAAAACAAAGAAACAGGTTCCTTAAAACATATTTTTTATTTAATGATAAGTTTGTTTGGCTGAAAAATAATTAAATATTCTTTGTTTGTTCTGCTGAAAAATATGTTTTATGTGTACACAAGGTCTGAGTCACTCTTATGGTATACTTTTGGTTCAGTGCAAAATGTATGTTGTACCGTTCTCCCCAAAGGGAGATGGTATAATGACAAGAAATAGACCTTTGTACGGAATAATTTTTTCTAAAAAACTAGAAAACTTCCCCATAAATTCCGATAGAAACTTTGCAACGGAGTAAATTAATTTTCCATGCCAGATTCATGCCATTCACCATGTCAATGTCTCCACCTTAAAATTATGTGATTTGTAATGACTTGAAAATCACACACACACACACATTACTGTAATTTCTCTCTACTCGTACGAGTTTTAAGACTGCAATTCAAGTTAAAATACCATAAATTTTCATTGAATTCACACATTCGTCCAATCAATTGGACTCGACTCGATGGACTGACATTTTCGCCTCGCAATTCCTTCAAAGTGTAATTGCATGCAATCTAAAGACAATTAAATAATTAAAGAGAAAAACAACTAGCAACGACTTCGACAATGATGAAGCAGAAGAAGAAGAAAAAAGACAGAAACCACCACTATTGGTATTTTTAATTCAATTCTGATAAAGCAAATTGCAGACATAAATGGAATGAATGGCATGACTTCGATTGAAGTGCCACCACAGCCAGGACAGGGAGGCGGGGAGTAGTATCACTGGCAGTCTGTCTGCCTGGACTTGCTTTGCTTTGGTGCCCCTCGATTGGTGTTCACAATGCCGATGATTTGCCGCTGATGAAAGCCCAAGTGTTGGCAGTTGGATATTTTAAACGACTAATGAATATTGATTAGGAAATCATTAAAAAAATGGCATTAAAATGAACGCGAGAGAGTTCATAAGATAATCAAATCAATTGCCTGGAAGACCGACTACTAAGGTACGACGAGTACGTGCGAGTACCAGTGCTGCAATTGAGTGTTCACAATTGATCCAACCCATCAACGTCAATTTGCGATTAGAAAATTTCTTAGAAGTTAATGAGGCCTGGACACTTCATATGAAGTGCAACAATGGTGGGGTACTTAGAAAAAAAGCACTATATTATTTGGAATGGCATCATTAGTGCATTTTATCCACATTGAAGCGTGTGCAGAATTGAAATGATCATCATTAAAAAAGGATTTTCCATTTCAAATTGTTAATCACTATCGAGTTGATTACTCAGGGGTCGGCTCTCAAAGTATTACCAACCTAAAGATGTTGTAGCAACCAATCTGTGGATGCATTAACATCCATTTTCATAATTTTTTGAGACAGGCATTAGTCTGTTATGTGTTCTACTAGTCATTGTTTTACGTCGCAGTTACAATCTGCTAAGTCGATTTAGCCTGTTTTAGAATGGAGTTATTGATTTCTTATTTAACTATTTAGCAATTTTTTAGTCAAAAATAATTTCATAAGTTAATATTAAAAACCAGTAAGGAAAGGCTAAAGTCGGGCGGGGCCGACTATATAATACCCTACACCACTCTCGTAATATTGAATAACTCTGAAATATAAATTTTGTAATTCAAGTATAAATTGTTTACATAAATTTACTTTTGGGACATTTTATACTTAAATAATACCCTGTACCACAGTATACCGCTCTACCATTCTAAATTTTAAAACGATTGGATGTAAAATACAGCTTCTATAGAACTAAAGGGCCAAATCGGACGAAACATATAAATGGGAGCTATAGCTAAATCTTAACCGATTTTATTCAAATTCGGTAGTGTTGGTTCATGGATCAAGAAACTCTACCATTCTAAATTTCAAAATGATTGGATGTAAAATACAGCTTCTACAGGACTAAAGAGCAAAATCGGACGAAACATATATATGGGTGCTATAGCTAAATCTTAACCGATTTTCTTCAAATTCAGCAATGTTGGTTCATGGATCAAGAAACTCTACCATTCTAAATTTCAAAACGATTGAATGTAAAATACAGCTTCTATAGGACTAAAGGGCCAAATCGGACGAAAGATATATATGGGAGCTATATCTAAATCTGAACCGATTTCAACCAAATTCAATAGGGATCTTTACAGCTGCGAAATACTCTTAACTGCACAATTTCAGAACGATCGGAGTGAAATTGCGACCTGTAGTCGACGAACAACTTTACATGGACAGAGGGACGGACGGACGGACGGACAGACAGGTTAAATCGACGCAGCTAGTGATTCTGAGTCGATCGGTATACTTTAAGGTGGGTCTAGCTGTGTTATTTTCAGGTGTTACAAACATCTGCCGTGAAACAAACTTATAATACCCTGTACCACAGTGTGGTACTTCATTTCAGCTCTATCGTTTGCTTCTCATCGTTTCTAAGGGTCATGAAGTCATATCGATTCAAAAATTAAAACATTTCGATTATTGATTGCTATAGAGGTTATTGGGTAAATTGTGTTCGAATGAATCTGTCAATTAGAGTGGGGGTAGCAAAAGGATCAAATTAGGCCGATTTTGCGATGAACAGTGTACTTCAAAGATGCACCAAATGTGAGGGAGGTACTAGAAGGAGTGGACAAATATGGTCCATATTTGAATTTTGCATGAGATAGAAAAAAACCAGTAAGAAAGTCGGGCGGGACCGACTATATAATACAATACATTTCCCTAACAATGCGTAAAGGGGCTACTTTCACGCCCAATTCTCGAATTGAGTTTCAAATCAATGAGCAGAAAAATGTTGAACTGTGTTATTTATTCTCATAGTTTAGATCCGAGCTTCTCACCAAGTATTGCGTCACGTTCCACATCCAGAATTGTTAAGGCTCCGCGCTCTCCCAGAAATCAAAAATTTTGAAAATAATAAAAATAAACATTAGCACGGGGCAAAATCGCCTTTTATATATTTTCGAGCAAATAAATTTTATTTGAAAATCAATAAAATATATTTAGAACCCATATGTTAATATATTAGAGTAATATATAATTGCGAACTAATTTTCTCAAATAAAATATGTGTTTAAATACAAATAAAATTATTGTTTATGAATATTTCCAAATATATTTTATTAAAAAAAAGATTTTCAAAACTTTGCTGAATTTTTTGAATTATAGTTTTAATTTTTTCCTTGTTTTCGAATTATGCATTCCTATTAAAAATTGCATACTTACATTAATTACTATTTGAAACCACTTATATTTATTTTCTAACTATTCCAAGTCATTATTTTCAATTATAAAGAAATTTTACTAACATTAAAAATTTCTAAAAATTACCTTTAAAACAAGCAAATATATCTTTGTTTGGGAAATAACATATCCAAATAAAAAATATTAGGATGTAAACATAGTTTTGTTTAGAGCAACATCCTCCCAAACATATAATATTTGTTTGTATCAAATATTATATATTTGGAGTGCACCCTAAAAATATTTATGTTTCAAGCAGAATATGTTTGGGACAATATACTACAGAGCCGATTTTTTTTCAGCGTGAGACAATATAAAAAAAAAATATTTGCAAAATTTTCAATTTTATTCGAAATATTTTTAATCAGCATCTACATCAACCTTACTACTACGATATACCGGAATTAAAAAAAAAATAAATTTTGTTTTTCCATTTTTTTTTTACGTGAGCGCCCCAGTAGGCGAGTTGGTAGCGTACTCGCCTATGAGTTTGGGGGTTGTGGGTTCGATTCCCACCAGAGGCTCTGGTCTGTCGCTGCAAAATTTAGCCATATGGTCTTTGTAACCCGGCCTTTCCCTGGACCTTAAAATTAGAATATAAATTTACTTTGTATTGTAATTCATATAAATAAATAAAATTTTCCATTTTTTTATTATGATGTTGCAAATTTCCCCAGCAATTTTGCAGTTTTTGTTTCGGTATATAAAGGTACGGAAAGATTCGGAAAATGAATTATTGAATTTTGAGTGAAAGTTAAATAACGCGCTTAAAATTATGACTATGTAATTTCGGCGAGTTTAATTTGAGCAAAAAATGATTATATTTTGTACACAAACATCAAGAAGGAACATCAAGAAACAAGTTAGCTCCCTAGGCGACTCAGAACGTCAATAACCGATGGAAACATTGAAGCAGTGAAGATAGTGGGAAATTGTCGAATGTCTTGAGACAACCAAAAATTTAATTGTCGAATATCTGTTTGGCTCACTTCAAACATTTTTTCAGAAGTTTTTTACAGTAAACTTGTAGCAACTAAATTTATTCAGAATTAGCTTAATTTTGACCAAATGATCTGTCGCATGCTACTTTTTTGTTCCAAAAACAAAAAAATGTAAAACAAGGACATACAAAAAATCTTAAAAATCTCAAAGTATACACTGAAAATATTTTCTTTGCACTATTTACGAACTATTCTTCATACATTCTTCATATTATTTACGAAGATTTTCGTAAATTTCATGCATATTATGAAGAATATTTTACATAAAAGCTTCGTAAAATTATGTTCATAAATTTTATGAAAAGATTCATATTTTGTATGAAATCACATCTTAGTATTTTCGTAATTTTTGTGAGAGTAGCTTAATTTTTAAATTTTAAGGGTGTATTTTATTTTGCTCCTATATCCGTATTGATTTCCAAGAATTTCAAAAGCGTTCGAACTTGACACAAGCAAGAAGATCTATGCCAAATTTATTACTTACTTAAAGCGTTCGGAGAAAAGCCTGAAAATTGTTCAACAACTGTTTACGTGATATATATGTTATACATTTTAGATGCTGACAAGTTTGCTTTGATTACAACTAAATCATTTTATCCAAATTGTAAAAAAAAACGTAATAATTGCATTATGTTATGTTATTTCATACAAAATATGGAATAATTTCATAAAAAATATGAAATAATTTCATACAAAATATGAAAAAATTTCATAAAAAATGTGAAATAGTTTCATAAACAATATGAAATAATTTCATAAAAATATGAAATAATTTCATAAAAAATATGAAATAATTTCATAAAAAATGTGAAATAATTTCATAAAAATTATGAAATAATTTCATAAAAATTATGAAATAATTTCATAAAAACATGTAAGGAAGTTCAGTCGGGTAAACCGGCTAATGAATCCCTTCACCTTGAGTCTCAAAAAAGGGTGTATTTTATTTTGCTCTTATATCCGTAATGATTTCCAAGAATTTCAAAAGCGTTCGAACTTGACACAAGCAAGAAGATCTATGCCAAACTTATTACTTACTTAAAGCGTTCGGAGAAAACCCTGAAAATTGTTCAACAACTGTTTATGTGATATATATGTTATACATTTTAGATGCTGACAAGTTTGCTTTGATTACAACTAAATCATTTTATCCAAATTGTAAAAAAAACGTAATAATTTCATTATGTTATGTTATTTCATACAAAATATGGAATAATTTCATAAAAATATGAAATAATTTCATAAAAAATGTGAAAAAATTTCATAACAAATGTGAAATAGTTTCATAAAAATATGAAATAGTTTCATAAAAAATATGAAATAATTTCATAAAAAATATGAAATAATTTCATAAAAAATGTGAAATAACTTCATAAAAATTATGAAATAATTTCATAAAAATTATGAAATAATTTCATAAAAATTATGAAATAATTTCATAAAAAATATGAACTAATATCATAAAAACATGTAAGGAAGTTCAGTCGGGTAAACCGGCTAATGAATCCCTTCACCTTGAGTCTCAAAAAAATATTAGTAAATTTATTTATTTTTTTGTTTTATTTAAATTATTATCAATTTATATTGAATTTAATAGCTTTAAAGTATGTACTGGTATTAAAGTTAAAAGTTGTTTACTTTTGGTACAAAATGGTCCATTTATGTGAGAAGTACCAAAGGGGGGACACCCCTAATAATAGCTTCAATAGCTTAAAAGTAATAGCTTTAAAGTATGTACTGGTATTAAAGTCAAAAGCTGTTTACTTTTGGTACAAAATGGTCCATTTGTGTGAGACGTAGCAAAAGGGGGACACCCCTTTTGGTACCTCTCACTTTTCTCTAGACTAGGTGCTATAAAAGCATTACACTGTACAAAATGTCAAGTATTTATATGCACTGCTTTTAAAAGTTATAAACTGTTAAATTTTGGTGTAAAATAGGCGATTTATGTTTGAGCTACCAAAGGAGCGTGCCATGTACGGCCACTTTTCTCTAGACCCTAGGTAATATAAAAGCATTACACTGTACGAAATTTCTAGTATTTGTATGCACTGTACAAAAAGGTCCATTTGTGTGGGAGGTACCAAAAGGGGCGGGCCAAAAACGCCCATTTTTCTCTGGACCCTAGGTACTATAAAAGCATTAGACTGTACAAAATTTCAAGAATTTATATGCACTGGTTTTAAAAGTTATAAACTGTTAAATTTTGGTGTAAAATAGGCGATTTGTGTGGGAGGTGTCAAAGGGGCGTGCCATTTACGCCCACTTTTCTATAGACTTTAGGTACTATAAAAGCATTGCACTGTACGAAATTTCACGCATTTGTGTGTACTGGTATTAAAGTTATAAGCTGGTAACTTTTGGTAAAAAAAATGGTCCATTTGTGTGGGAGGTACCAAAAGGAGCGTGGCAATAATGTCAATTTTTCTCTGGACTATAGGTACTATAGAGCATTACACTGTACACAATTTTAAGTATTTGTATGCACTAGTATTAAATTTATAAGCTGGTAACTTTTGGTTCAAAATTGTCCATTTGTGTGGGAGGTACCAAAAGGGGTGTGACAACTTCGCCTATTTTTCGAGGGGTAATAGTGACTAATAAACTTATACGAGTACTATGTGTAGAATTTCAGAGGATTCAAATAAGCAGTATAGAAGTTATTAAACAATTAATATTTCACTAAATGTTAACTCTTTGTGTGGGAGGTACTATAAGGAGTGGACCAATATGGCCCATCTTCGAACTTAGCCGGAGATAGAAGTAAATATTACCACATACCAAAATTGAGATCAATCGGTTACCCCTTTCGAGAGTTATCGTGCGCACCAGCCAGCAGGCAGACAGACACACGGGCATACGGACGGACATTGCTCATTCGACTTAAAATGACCCAATACGGATATCCGCCGATCATACTTGGGGTCTTAGGTCACTCCTTCGACGTGTTACACTTTTTTCCGTAGCAAATGATATATACCCTCGTCACACTAAAGTGAGCGTAAAAATACACAAAATCTGTAAAAACACGAAATGTGCTTAATACTCATACAAGCGTTGAGAAAAGACTCATAGTATTTTTTGAGAGGAATATTTTTTCTCAAAGATGCCATCGGAAAATATCAACGATATTTATGACTTTTGCATATTTGAATGCGGGGACGACAACAAGAGCTAATTTTGAAAAAAGGCTAATACCACAGGATTCAGCGTGGCCGAAATTGGTCTGTCCGTAGGGTCTACTTTCTGTTCCATTTTTGGACTATGGTTATTTTGGACCGATTATTATTACAGTTCCGATAAGAAAATGTTTCAATTTGTTCATTAGTTTCGATCAATATTTTCCAAATTCAATTAATATGTTTATAGAATTTGATTCAAATTAAAAAAAAACCATGTATGTTTTCATTCAAAAATTTAATATGCCTATTTTCATCAAGACGTCGAGGCACCCCTGGTACCGGACCACCATTTGAGAAGCTTTGGATCAGATGGATAAAATAGATTTCATCACAGAAAATCCTGTACGAGTATAAATCAATAAATCGAAAGCAAAAAGAGTCCATCATACAACATATTCAATAATATAACATGACTTAAACAAACTAATTGTGCAATATCATGACATTCCGATGTTATTGTTATGTTTAGATGACTACAATATCATTCCAATGCAAATACAAATATACAATAAATCTCTCTGCCAATCTGAATACTTATAATTCCACTATCCACTGGTATTTTCACTGTGTTTATACGAGTGTATCCTCCTATATACGTATATACATTGTGTAAGGCTAATTCACAAGTATTGATTTATTTTTCCGAGGGAAAATCCCCAGATGTTTGTTGTAGGTGGCTGGGTGGAAAGGGGTTGAGCTAACAATACAATTTGTAGAAAACTATGCAATGAATTGGGTCAGCAACAATTGATGATATTGTTGAAGCAATAACAATGAATATACAAACGTACGGGTATATATAGAGAAATACAATATATTACGAATAGTATTAATTTGTATATAACTACACATACGTAGATATCTACAACAGGGTGAAACGAATTTTGGAAAAATTAAAAAAAGCTCAGAAAATCTCAGTCAAGCAGGCCGTCTAACGTATAACTACTTTGTGTGGGGGATGTCAGAAGGGTGGAAAACTTTTGCAAATTCTATGACTAAAAAATAGTATAAGTATTATAAACTAAATCTCAATTCTAGCAATACTATCCATCCTAGTGCACATAATATGTACATACACATATCTAGTGTACCAACATGTTTGCATATCGACGGCTATCTCAATGCTTATTGAAATTTATAACAATTGATTTTTATGAAATAAATTCTCATTGAATTTGCTATGCCTTGCACCTCATGCACAGCTAGACAAAAACCTGCAATTACTTGTTCAATGATATATGGGAGAATTGCAAAGGAGAGATTGCAATTTCAATTTATAACTATACTTTGGCAGAAGGCAAACGTGCCACACAACATTCTGTTTCAAATTGAGAAATAATTATTTTATAACTTCTGTTTTGCACCAGACAATCGCAAATATAAATAATATCTCAATTAATTCATATCGTTACAAATTTTCTGAGCGCAAAGTTGGCAAAGGAAAAAATAACTTTTTTTATTTATTAAAGTTAAAGCATAGTACTAAATACCATGCAACAGAATGCACATTGTTCCAGTTAAACTAATCTATTTATGGCCAACGTTTATTTAATAATTTACAGCGCAAATTTGCAGCAATTTGATCTATTAAATAAATAAAACATTTTTCTAAAAAAAACGCATGCGAATGTGTTAGTTGAACAATTAAAGTCCATTTAAATAAAATTCTGTGAATATATGAATGTTTGTTAGTTTAGTTTTCATTTACACTATCGTACAATGGTGGGGATACAATGTTGGTGAAGTGCCAAAAATTGTGTAAAACAAAACTTACTGCTCAGAGCAAAATGGGCGAACTTTTGAACAACAATTTCGAACTCTTTCCAAAATTACCGGATTCTGACAATGTATTCTGGTAGAGGAGACGGTAATTCTTGGCTATACTTTGATAAATCGTAAAAAAACACCTCTAAAAGCAATATTCTGAAAAAATGTTGGTCATAAAATTTTACTATATATGTCAGAACACACCAATGATGAAAACTTATCACAAACACCAAAAAAAAACAGTCAAATTCCGTTCAAAAACGCCATTTCAGTGGTCGAAGCAATAACAATAACTGTAAAGAGGAGACGGTAATTTTTGTCTCTAATTTAATTACTCGAAAAAAAACACCTTTAAAAATGCAATGAATTACAATAATATTGGTCATACAATTTTACTATATATGTCAGAGCACACCAAATACCCAAAACTTATCAAAACCACCAAAAAAGTCAAATTCCGTTCAAAAACACCCTTTTGGAATACTCTTGCAAAAATGTTATCCATGCGACCCATTGGTCGAAGCAATTGATTAAAACGGAATGTTGGTCATAAAATTTTACTATATATGTCAGAACACACCAAAGACCAAAACTTATCACAAACAAAAAAACAGTTAAATTCCGTTGAAAACGCCCTTTTGGAATATTCGTGCAGCAATGTATTCATTCGACCCAGTGGTCGAAGCAATAACGATAACTGTAAAGAGGACACGGTAATATTTGGCTCTTCTTTAATAAATCGTAAAAAAACACCTTTAAAAATGCAATGAATTACAATAATATTGGTCATACAATTTTACTATGTATGTCAGAGCACACCAAATACCCAAAACTTACCAAAAACACCAAAAAACAGTCAAATTCCGCTCAACAACACCCTTTTGGAATATTTGTGCAGCAATGCTATTCATGCGACCCAGAGGAGACGGTAATTGTTGGCCCTACTTTAATAAATCGTAAATAACACCTCTAGAAATGCAATGTTCTACAAAAATGTTGGTCATAAAATTTTACTATATATGCGGGAACACACCAAAGACCGAAACTTATTACAAACACCAAAAAACAGTCAAATTCCGTTCAATACGCCCTTTTAGAATATTCTGCAGAAATGTTATCTATGCGCCCCAGTGGTCGAAGTAAATGATTAAAACAGAAACTAACGTTCAGTGCAAAATGGATGAGCTTTTGTACAACAATTTCGAAATTTTTCGAAAATTACCTGGGTTCCGACAATGTATTTAGGTAGAGGAGACGGTAATTTTTGGCCCTACTTTAATAAATCGTAAAAAACACCTCTAGAAATGCAATGTTCTACAAAAATGTTGGTCATAAAATTTTACTATATAAGTATATGTCATAAACCACCAAAGACGAAAACTTATCACAAGCACCAAAAAAACCGTCAAATTCCGTTCAAAAACGCCCTTTTGGAATATTCGTGCAGAAATGTTATCCATGCGACTGGGTCACTGGTTAAAGCAATTGATTAAAACTGAACCTACCCCTCAGCGTAAAACGTACAAGCTTTTCTACAACAATTTTGAACTTTTTCCAAAATAACCGGCTTCCGACAAGTTATTCTGGTAGAGTAGACGGTAATTTTTGGCTCTACTTTAATAAATCGTAAAAGACACCTCTAAGAATGCAATGTTCTACAAAAATGTTGGTCATAAAATTTTATTATATATGTCAGAACACACCAATGAACAAAACTTATCACAAACACAAAAAACAGTCAAATTCCCTTCAAAAACGCCCTTTTAGAATATCCGTGCAGCAATGTTATCCATGCGACATCGTGGTCGAAGCAATGACGATAATAGTAAAGAGGAGATAATAATAGTAGTAATATTTGGCTCTACTTCAATAAATCGTTAAAAACACCTCTAAAAATGCAATGATCTACAAAATTTGTTCATAAAATTTTACTATATATGGGTAAATCCTGCGTGACGAACGCTACATTCGTACGCGTTTTCGGATTAAAATATAACAATTTTTCGGATTAAAATATGGAAGTAGCTTTGAAGTTTAAGGTATTTTTTCTTAAATGAAATACCTATAAGAAAGATGAATATAATAGAAAAAAAAATTTTGTAGTTTTTTATCAAAAGCCGTGAAGTCTATGTGACGCACGCTACATTTTTTCCAGTCAAACTTTTTATAGTAGAAATTTTGTTTATTTTAACAAATCAAATTTCATTATTTTTAATAACATTTTGTAAAACATTTTTTTATATTTATAAATGTATTTATGAATGAATATTTAACCACTACAAATAATGATAAAAACAACTTAAAAAAGTATTTTTTCTAATAAAATTAAGAGATTTGATGTGAGAAACCATTTTTTAATACTTTTTGTATTAATAGCCACCCACTAATATTTTTTAACATCTAGTTTTATATTCCTGTAACCAAAATAAAGTTGGATCAATTTTAAAATTGTTTGGTTGGTGGACTGTTTCTGGGATTTGCCCATATGTCAGAACACACCAAAGAGCCACAACTTATTAAAAACACACAAAAACAAGTAAGAAAGTTTCAGTCGGGTAAACCGATTAGGGTATACCCTCACTTTGTGAGTAATGTAATATTGAATATTACTCGAATTATTCTGTCAATTTGTGTGGGAGGTACCAGAAGGGGTTTATCAAATACACCTTTTTTTTGCTGCACATTAGATACTTTAAATTCATTGCACTGTGCCGACTTATAAGCATTTATGTGCACTGGTATAAACGTTATGAGACATTAAATTGTGGTATGATTTGGGCATTTTGTGTGGCAGGTACAAAGAGGGGCGTGGCAATAACGCCCATTTTTAACAGGGCTATAGACACTATAAAAACATTACACTGTACAAAATTTCAAGTATTTTTATTCACTGGTTTTAATGTTATAAGCTGTTAACTTTTGGTGCAAAAAGATACCTTTGTGTGGGAGGTACCAAATGGGGCGTGACAACAACACCCATTTTTCCCTGAACTGTAGGCAATATAAAAGCATAATACTGTACAAAATTTCAAGTATTTTTATACACTGTTATTAATGTTATAAGCTGTTAACTTTTGGTGCAAAATGGTGCAGTTGTGTGGGAGGTACCAAACGGGACGTGGCGACTTCGCCCATTTTTCTCGAGTTGATAACGACTAATAAGCTAATACTATGTGTGGAGTTTCAAAAGATTCGAATAAGTAGTATAGCAGTTATTAAAGAATCAATATTTCACAACATTTTAACCCTTTGTGGGGGAGGTACTAGAAGGAGTGGAGCAATATGGCCCATCTTCGAACTTAGCCGGAGATAGAAGAAAATATTACCACATACCAAATTTGAGGTCAATCGGTTACTCCTTTCGAGAGTTATCGTGCGCACCAGCCAGCAGACACACAGACAGACAGACGGACGGACATTGCTCATTCGACTTAAAATGACCCAAAACGGATTTCCTCCGAACATACTTGGGGTCTTAGGTCACTCCTTCGACGTGTTACACTTTTTTCCGTAGCAAATGATATATACCCTCGTCACACTAAAGTGAGGGTATAAAAACAGTAAAATTCCGTTCAAAAACGCCCTTTTGGAATATTTGCGCAGAAATGTTATTCATGCACCCGGAGGAAATGGTATTTTTGGGGCCTACTATAATAAATCGTAATAAATGCAATATTCTACAAAAATGTGGGACATCAAACTTTACTATATATGTCAGAACACACCAAAGACCCAAAACATATTACAAACACAAAAAAAACAGTAAAATTCCGTTCAAAAACGCCCTCTTTGGAATATTCGTACAGCAATGTTATTCATGCGACCCAGTGGTCGAAGCTATAACGATAACAGTAAAGAGGAGACGGTAATTTTTGGCTCTGCTTTAACAAATCGTAAAAAAAAAACACCTCTAAAACTGCAATGTTCTACAAATATGTTGGTCATAAAATTTCTCTATATAAGTACATGTCAGAACACACCAAAGACCTAAAACTTATCAAAAACACCAAAAAAAGCAATCAAATTCCGTTCAAAAACGCCCTTTTGGAAAATTTGTGCAGCAATGTTATTCATGCGACCCAGTTGTCTAAGCAATAACGATAGCAGTAAATAGGGGTTACCTGCAATATGACTGCTATTTGGTGTTTGGAATAAGTGTTGGGCTTTGGTGTGTTCTGACATACAGGGTTTTCCAATAAGATAATATATGATTTCTTTGAAAAAAACACACTTATTGTTAAGGAAATTCAAAAGTTTTTTATTTACTGTGAAGTACAATCGATACAATTAAGTTATACATAAAACGTCATTCAAATAGCCTCCACGACTTCTTCTGCAGGAACGAATTCGATGAACCCAATTTTCGAGCACTTTTTGCTCCAATCAAGTCGTATGTCATGAATGGCACGTTCAAGATTGACTTGTAAAGCTTGAAGAGAGTCTGGTTTATTTCGAAAGACCAATGACTTCAAATAATCCCACAAGAAATAGTCTAATGGTGTTAAATCACAACTTTTTGGTGGCCATTCAATTTCACAATTTTTTGAAATATTCGATTCTCCAAACTTTTCTCGCAACAATTCAATTGTTTCCTTTGCTGTGTGGCACATAGCCACAATCGGTCAATGGCAAAAGGATAGCCCATAACGAGAGCTAAAATATTGCTCATGGGTGCCAAGGTTGTAGGTCGATAGGAAAGTGTTTTTTTTTTTGATTTAAAAAAAATGGACTTATCGCACGAAAAGTTGCAACTGGAGAACGATTATTTTGATAATAAAACTGAATAATTTGTAAACGTTGTTCTTGCGTATATCTCTCCATGATGAAATTGTAAACACTTCTGAATACAATGAAAATGACAGATCATGAAACGAAACTTCAAAATCATATCATCCCTATTGGAAAACCCGTTATACATCAAGTTTAATGGCCAACATTTTTAGAGGTTTTTTTTATAATTGGGGGTTATAATAGGGGTGGTGATGCGTCATATACAGCTTCTCCTACCCAAGAGACAACCTCACCTGCCTGTGGCGTACCCTGTTCTTTATGAACGAGGCGATGGCGACCGACCATGGGCGTAACCCTACAAAGAGGTGTGGAGGAAATGCTCACCATAAGGTGCTCTCCTGGAAGCGCCCAGGGAGCCCCCGATCCAGGATCGAATGAAAAAGCCTAATCAGCTACTCATTTTAAATCAAATTATAAAAAAACCCGAAACATGCAGAAACCAATCGATTATACCGATGACGACTCTTGGCTTTTAACAATTTATAAACGGTGGTCCAACCACAACGCACGATGTTAATTTTTTTTCCTTTATTAATTTCTCTAGGGAACATAGGGCTTCTACAAGATTATTCCACATATTTCTATCATAACAAAAAGTCTTGATTTCATCCCATGACTTGTTAAGTTTCCGTATTTCCATTAGAGTTGTTCGACGCCATGTGCTCTTTGGTCGTCCGCGTCGTCTGCAGCCTTGCGGGTTCCATTCTAGAGCCTTTCTACATATATTTTCATGCGATTTTCGGAGCGTATGTCCTATCCACTTCCATTTCCTTCTTCTTATTTGGACTCTCATTGGAATCTCGTTAGTTTTGTTCCACAATTCAGTGTTTGAAATTGTATTCGGCCAAAAAATGTGACATATAGTACGTAGAAATTTATTTATTTGTGACTGGATCTTCTTCAACACTGTGGCCGTTGTGAGCCATGTTTCACTTCCATATAGTAACGGTGATTTTACACCGGCGTTGAAAATGCGTATCTTGGTTTGGAGAGATATTTGCGGTGAACGCCATATATGCTGTAATCTTCCAAATGCGGACCTGGCTTCAGCGAGACTATAGCAGTTATAACCTCTTCCATACAAGGGGGGTCTATATTAATGTTTCCGAGCAGTGTCGATGGTTAATCCGCGGGGGCAGGATTTTCGTCATTGTCATCTTCGATGTTGCTGATTCATTCAAAATGGACCTTCCATCTTCTGGTTTGTTTTTCTACCGCAGTTAATAGTTGTCCATTATCATCGATGTTAATTGCAAATAAAACAAAAAGTTTTCAGAGAAATATCGTAATATTTTGTATTATGATAGAAGGATCTACGACACGTTCAGCTCTATCCGATGGTCCATATTTTCAATGACTCTGAGACATAATTGAGGTTTGATGTTGATAATGTGCCGAATTATCTCATTTTTTAGCTCTTGAATTGTTATTGGCTTATTGGCGTACACATTTTCTTTTAAATTTTCCCAAAGAAAGAAGTCCATCGGTGTCAAATCACATAATCGTGGTGGTTAATTAACATCGCCACGATGTGAGATAGCACGACCATTGCATTTCTCGGGCAAAAAAGCCATTGTTTCGTTGGCTGTGTGGCAAGTGGCACCATCCAGGTCCATATCCTCAATTTCCGGCCACAATAAGTCCTTTATCATCTCCCGATAGCGAACACCCTTCACGGTAACTGCTTGGCCGAACTAATTTTCGAAGAAGTACAGCCCGATGACGCCGCCAGCCCATAAACCACACGAAACAGTCACTCTTTGTGGATGTATCGGATTTTCAACAATCACTCGTGGATTATCACTGAGGTGAAAGTGTACCTCGTAGCTGAAGTTGATTTTCTTTGTAAAGTCACCATTCAGTTCTGTCTGTTCAACCAACCATTCGGCACATTGGCGCTTGAAATGGTCAGTAAGCTTCAGCTCTTGATTCAATCGAACCCTGTAAGCGAGTAAATTCAAAACCCCCCTAAAATAAAATTCCGATGTCATCTTTCAAAACGTATATTTTTCTCTTCGTATAGTACAGAGTAATTTTTTTCATATTTACTTCATATTTTACATTATAGACTACGATCGGACGTTGAATGATCAATATTTTACCACCGAGTTCTGATATCTCCTAGACACAGTACCAATTTCCATGCTACATTCCTCACAAAGTGATGGTACTTTAGCCGGTTTACTTGACTGCAATTATCTTGCTTGGACGGTTTAACTTTAGCCATTTTTCTCAAAGTAACAGTGACAAATAAACTATTACCATGTGTGAAATTACTGAGGAAATGGATATCTAGAATAGAATTGTAGGAGAATCAACATTTAATAAATTTGTATCCCTTTGAGATGTAGTAGAAGGTGTGGACGAATATGACACATCTTCAAACTTAGCCTGAGGTAGAAAAAACAAGTAAGAAAGTTTCAGTCGGGTAAACCGACTAAGGTATACCCTCACTTTGTGAGTAATGTAATATTGAATATTACTCGAATTATTCTGTCAATTTGTGTGGGAGGTACCAGAAGGGGTTTATCAAATACACCTATTTTTCGCTGAACATTAGATACTTTAAATTCATTGCACTGTGCCGAATTATAAGCATTTATGTGCACTGGTAAAACGTTAGGAGATATTAAATTGTGGTATGATTTGGGCATTTTGTGTGGGAGGTACAAAAAGGGGCGTGGCGATAACGCCCATTTTTCACAGGGCTATATACACTATAAAAACATTACACTGTACAAAATTTCAAGTATTTTTATACACTGGTTTTAATGTTATAAGCTGTTAACTTTTGGTGCAAAAAGGTACCTTTGTGTGGGAGGTACCAAAAAGGGGGTGGCAACAACGCCAATTTTTCCCTTGACTGTAGGCAATATAAAAGTATAATACTGTACAAAATTTCAAGTTTTTTTATACACTGTTATTAATGTTATAAGCTGTTAACTTTAGGTGCAAAATGGTGCATTTGTGTGGGAGGTACCAAAAGGGGCGTAGCAACATGGCCCATTTTTCTCGAGTTGATAGCGACTAATAAACTAATGCTATGTGTGGAATTTCAGAAGATTCGAATAAGTAGTATAGCAGTTATTAAAGATTCAATATTTCACAAGATTTTAACACTTTGTGGGGGAGGTACTAGAAGGAGTGGACCAATATGGCCCATCTTCGAACTTAGCCGGAGATAGAAAAAAATATTACCACGTACCAAATTTGAAGTCAATCGGTTACTCCTTTCGAGAGTTATCGTGCGCACCAGCCAGCAGACACACAGACAGACAGACAGACAGATAGACAGACAGACAGACAGACGGACGGACATTGCTCATTCCTCTTAAAATGACCCAAAACGAATATCCGCCGAACATACTTAGGGTCTTAGATCACTCCTTCGATGTGTTACACTTTTTTTCGTAGCAAATGATATATACCCTCGTCACACTAAAGTGAGGGTATAAATATGAAGACGTAGCAAATTGTAGGTCAATCCGTTACTCCTTTTGAGAGTTATCGTGGAAAGAGACTCACGGACGGACATCGCTCAAAAGACCTTAAATGACTAGAAACGGATTTCCAAATTTAAGTTTTCAATTCTCTCCACATTTTGATCTTACTTATACTTACATTTAAATGGCTTTGGATACTCTCAAGCCAATTTATATATGAGAGCGAATTGTGTATGAAGTTGAATTTTTGCAAAAACAGCCGTAGAACAGAAAATGGTTGTAGCACTGTGTAAAGAGAAACATAAAAAGGTACACACACACACTGTCCTCATATCACATGTAATCGATAACATTTCAACAAATAAACAATCAATAACATTCATGGAATAAATAAATAATGCAGTTTGTTGTGAAAAAACAAAATTTTTTAGTTTTACATTTTATTTTACAACGAATATGTTGTTGAAGCTACAAAAACTACAAAAAAACTGAAAAAAGAAACCAAATCAATTGCATTCAGAACGACGCAATAACGTCACTGCAAATTGCGACAATTCTATCATTCACAAGAAAGACAGAGAGAAGTTTGCCGCCGCCGCTGCTGCTGCATTGCGACGCGGCGTTGCAAATTGATTTCGAACAATCGCTGTCGTTTGTCGCCAGTCGACAAAATGTAATTGACTGTCCCTGACATCTTTTTTTTTGGATTTGAAAAAACGATACGAATATTGTATGTACTGCAAGTATGAGTTCGTTTGGGTTTTTTCGCTATTTCTGTTGCTTGTATTGTGTTTTTTTTTCATATATGAGCTAAGTAATAGTATCTCAACAATTTACAATTTAATAATGAACACGCAATTTTGTTGTTTTTATTTTGTTTCGTTCTTTTTTGATTTTGATTCTAAATTATAGAAATACAAACAAATGTCACAGATATACAATACCGTTGAATGGGTTTGACATTATTTTATTATTTACGACATAGAAGCGAAAGGGTGTTGGAATTTAGTATCTACAGTTTGAGATCGATTTGTAGTCAGATAAGTGACAAGAATCACTGATCATTGAAATTTCCTGAGAATTTTTCAATTTTGATGAACATTTTGTAGGATTTTTATTGAAAAAATCAAAACTCTAGGAAGTAGATTTTGAATTTGATGATAGGGCATGAAATTCAAAAAATTTTACAATATATCAATTATAGAAATTAAAATATTTACTTTTATAAAAATACGTTTTTTCTTCTGGACATAGGTCACATTAATATTACGAATTTTGATCAAAAAGAAAAATTAGAAAAAATTATCTGTATATATATACTCGTCGAATATAAGTAATTTTCTAATTGCAATCGTTAATTTTCAAATATTTATATCTCGCATAGTTTGAATGATTTTCCCCAAAAAATATATATTTCATACTAGGACGCTATACTTAACACTCAGGAAATTCCGGTGATCAATTAACGCGTAGGCAATATCTTTCATGCGACAAGAAAAATAATATAGAAGTTGATAAGCGGACAAATTATAGCAATTTTACATATCATGAAAAAATTACCTCCATAAACAGTGGCAACATTCTAAAAAAATATTTTTTTTTATATTCCAAGGCGCCACTTTGTTTAGTTTTGTTTGAGCACCCAAATGTAAACGATATTAGTGAATTTGTAAACACGGTCACCGATATGGAATACAATACTTTCATTTGAAAGGTCTCAGTACATCCAATATTAAATCGATCAAGATTCTACTTTAGGGGAGCCTGCTCCTTCGTTTACAACTATAAAATATTGGGTAGCAGACCAATGGAGGTGTCCATGCCAGAAACAGTTAAAAAAATCCTTAAATGGATGTTAGATGACGGTCGGTTGTAGGTTCGTGAGCTAGCTGAAGTCATAGGCATTTCAAAAAGTGCATATTGATGGAAATTTTATGATGAGATAGCTGTGCGCACGATGGGTGCCACGTTTGCTCACAATCAAGATAATGCACCAGTTCACACATCCACTATTGCTATTGCCAAAATCAATGAATTAATGTTCGAATTGCTTCATCACGCACCTTATTCGCCAGATTTAGCTTATGGGATTCGTTTTGTTTCCAAACTTGATAAAATGGCTCGGCGGAAAAAGATTTACCAACAATGAATAGGTGGAGCTTGCGGTTGTTGGATATTTCAGGAGTTAGACATTTCTTACTATAAACAGGGTATCGAAACTATTGAAAAAATCGCTGAAAAAAAGTGTATCGAACTAAATGGATATTATGTTGACAAATTAGGAAATTGTATCCCAAATTCGTTTTGTTTTATGTTTAAATGTTATCCCTTTGTGAAGGAGGTACTAGAAGGAGTGGACTAATATGGACAATATTCAAACATATCCTGAGTTGGAAAAAAAATTATCACATACCAAATTTGAAGTCAATCTGTTATTCCATTCGACAGTTATCAATCTGTTATTCCATTCGACAGTTATCTTGCGCTCCGGCCAGATAGACGAATGGACATTGCCCAAATGACCTTAGACCGATTTCCGCCGAACATACATAGGGTCTTAGGATATTTCTTTGTTTTTTTACACTTTTAGACCGTATAAGATGATATATACCCTACTCCACTAGAGTGAGGTTATAAAACGATTAAGACAATTGCAGTTGGTAAAACCGACTAAAGTATGCCATCAATATGTGGGTAATGTAATATGGGAATTCGGGTGGGAGATGCCAGAACGTTGCGTATTAGAGGACAGAAGATTCGGATAGGTAGTATATAAGATATTAGGTAATAAATATCTCACAAAATGTTAACCCTTTGTGAGGTAGGTACTAGAAGGAGTGGACCAATATAGCTACACCCAGGAAAATAATTGGTTGTAATTCGATTGTAACAATAAAACCAGTAAGGAAAGGCTAAAGTCGGGCGGTGCCGACTATATAATACCCTACACCACTCTCGTAATATTGAATAACTCTGATATATAAATTTTTTAATTCATGTATAAATTGTTTACATAAATTTACTTTTGGGACATTTTATACTTAAATAATACCCTGTACAACATTGTGGTGTAGGGTATAAAAACGATTGGATCTAAAGAGCCAAATCGGACGAAACATATATATGGGAGCTATAGCAAAATCTTAACCGATTTTCTTCAAATTCGGTAGTGTTGGTTCATGGATCAAGAAACTCTACCATTCTAAATTTCAAAACGATTGGATGTAAAATACAGTTCTTCAGGACTAAAGGGCCAAATCGGACGAAACATATATATGGGAGCTATAGCTAAATCTTAACCGATATTCTTCAAATTCGGTAGTGTTGGTTCATGGATCAAGAAACTCTACCATTCTAAATTTCAAAACGATCGGATGTAAAATACAGCTTCTATAGGACTAAAGGGCCAAATCGGACGAAACATATATATGGGAGCTATAGCTAAATCTTAACCGATTTTCTTCAAATTCGGCAATGTTGGTTCATGGATCAAGAAACTCTACCATTCTAAATTTCAAAACGATTGGATGTAAAATACAGCTTCTATAGGACTAAAGGGCCAAATCGGACGATAGATATATATGGGAGCTATATCTAAATCTGAACCGATTTTCTTCAAATTCGGCAATGTTGGTTCATGGATCAAGAAACTCTACCATTCTAAATTTCAAAACGATCGGATGTAAAATACAGCTTCTATAGGACTAAAGGGCCAAATCGGACGAAACATATATATGGGAGCTATAGCTAAATCTTAACCGATTTTCTTCAAATTCGGCAATGTTGGTTCATGGATCAAGAAACTCTACCATTCTAAATTTCAAAACGATTGGATGTAAAATACAGCTTCTATAGGACTAAAGGGCCAAATCGGACGAAAGATATATATGGGAGCTATATCTAAATCTGAACCGATTTCAACCAAATTCAATAGCGATCTTAACAGCCGCGAAATACTCTAAACTGCAAAATTTCAGAACGATCGGAGTGAAATTGCGACCTGTAGTTGACGAACAACTTTACATGGACAGACGGACGGACGGACATCGTTAAATCGGCTCAGCTAGTGATTCTGAGTCGATCGGTATACTTTAAGGTGGGTCTAGCTGTGTTATTTTCAGGTGTTACAAACATCTGCCGTGAAACAAACTTATAATACCCTGTACCACAGTGTGGTGTAGGGTATAAAAAGTAGTACTAGCAACAAAAGGTATATTGCCTACACCGTCTGTCGGTTGTATTTATATATAAATAGTTGAAACAACAATAATAACATGGATAAGATCAAATGAAAATGCTTGCAACTAAATCGATGGCTGTATCAATCGAATTAAGATTTTTTTGTCATTGATACTCGGTTAGTTGTGGTAATCAATGGTATTTTAAACTTTAATTATCATATGGTATGATCGATATTTGTTTGTGACAACCAATGTTTTATTCTTGACAATAGAAATTGTATCAATAGACCAAGGATTATTATTGCAACGAATAATTGGTTACTACAACAGAAATAATATTAATAAAAAATCGTTTTTTGGTTATCTCAATAATTTCCCAAATTTAGAATAATTAATTTTTGAAAAATACACGGACTTGACAGTATAGGTTCGATTATACTATCAAAGGATAGTATAACCCTATACTCGGTTTGGCGAAATTTGGTGACCAATTTTTGTTAATGGGCCCCCAAAGTTTCTCAAAAACAGTGGGCTACTCGAAAAAAGTGTCATCAGCTTTGTCCAACATCTAATTCAGACTTGGTAATACCGATTAACTATGTTTGGCAATAATGTAGCTAAGAACATGCTTAACATTTTTAGCGAAAAAAAATATTTCTGTACTTTTTTTTGAAAACGTGAAGGAAAAAAATATTTTTTTCACTATTTTCAGCAGTGACTCCCGATCTTTCACTAACAATGCGTGGCAAAATTGTAGCCAACGTAAATCTGAACAACTTTTGTGAACATATTAATACAATCTGAACGTGTCTAGGCATACTAAATAGCTCAAAAAACCACTTTGTACCCCAAAAATGTAAGTATAAATTTCACTGTTATGTAACAAAAATATATTTTTTTGGTATAGGGTATATCGAGTAACTTTATAGAAAATATTAAGGCCCATATTTTTATACCCTCACTTTAGTGTGACGAGGGTATATATCATTTGCTACGGAAAAAAGTGTAACACATCGAAGGAGTGATCTAAGACCCTAAGTATGTTCTGAGGAAATCCGTTTTGGGTTATTTTAAGTCGAATGAGCAATGTCCGTCCGTCTGTCTGTCTGTCTGTCTGTCTGTCTGTCTGTCTGTCTGTCTGTCTGTCTGTGTGTCTGCTGGCTGGTGCGCACGATAATACTCGAAAGGATTAACCGATTGACTTCAAATTTGGTATGTGGTAATATTTTTTTCTATCTCCGGCTAAGTTCGAAGATGGGCCATATTGGTCCACTCCTTCTAGTACCTCCCCCACAAAGTGTTAAAATGTTGTGAAATATTGAATCTTTAATAACTGCTATACTACTTATTCGAATCTTCTGAAATTCCACACATAGCGTTAGTTTATTAGTCGCTATCAACTCGAGAAAAATGGGCGAAGTTGACACGTCCCTTTTGGTACCTCCCACACAAATGGACCGTTTCGTACCAAAAGTAAACGGCTTGTAACTTTAATACCAGTGCATACAAATACTTGAAATTTTGTACAGTGTAATGCTGTTATAGTGCCTATAGTCCTGTAAAAAGTGGGCGTTATCACCCCGCCCCTTTTTGTACCTCCCACACAAAATGACCAAATCATACCAAAATGTGCACATAAACGCTTATAGTTCAGCACAATGCAATGTATTTAAGAATGTACTGTTTACCGAAAAATATGTGTATTTGGAAAACCCCTTCTGGTACCTCCCACACAAATTGACAGATTTATTGGTGTAATGTTATATATTACATTACTCACAAAGTGAGGGTATACCTTAGTCGGTTTACCCTTTCTTACTTGTTGTGGAACATATTAACCCTCTAGCTCCCCCAAATAACTGAAATTGTTGGCCCCATTTTAACAAATCGTAAAAAACACCCCTTAAAATGGGGAGGGCGGGGATGAAATGTTCTACAAAAATTTTGGCCATAAAATTTTACTTGTGTGGCGGAACACACCTTTGCGGTTGACGAAAATGTGACCAAGTTTTGAAATTTTCGTAAAAAATTGTGTAATTGGGAAAGCGTGGCAACACTATTAATACAAATGTTTGACTCTTAAGACGAATATAAATATGTTATACTTTATATTTATAAATTCATATGTATCTCTAAAATACCACAAATACCATTTCTCAATAAAACACAATTTGAATATATGTAAAAATTTATATGTCATAACTTTTGTATAAGTGGACACATTTGACCGAAATATTTTACATTATATAGCAAATTTTGTTGTCAATTGAGAGAAGTTGATGTGAGAAAAATAGGTTTATATTCTGCACTGATATTAAGCAAATGCTAGGACAGGGTCGGGAAAAAAGTGAAAAAATACTTTTCAAATGTGGACAGAAATGTAAAAAAGACATATATTTTTTTTAAAAATCGGCATATTTCAATGAAATATTTTGTAGTTTGTAGGGCTTGATATCGCAAATCAAAAATCAATCTCACAGTGTCCAAAATAAATTTTAAAATCCTTAAAAATGTGATTTATCCCTACACGCTGAAAAAAATCGATTCTGTAGTATGTTATCCCAAACATATTCGGCTTGAAACATATATATGTTTAGGGTACACTCTAAACATATAGTATTTGGTACACACAAACAAATGTATATTTGGGAAGATGTTGTTCTAAACAAATCTTTGTTTACATCGCAATATGTGTTTACTTTGGACGATTGTTTTCCGAAGCAAATAATTATTTGCATTTAAGTATTCAGAAAATACCTAAATTGTGTTTAATATTTCAGTAATTCAAACCTAATTTTTTAGAAAATTTTCAGTCGTAAAAATTGAAATCGTATAATCTTCGATCGAAAAATATTACTTGGAGGATTGACAACTAATGGCTTAGAATACTCAGAAATTTTAAATGATTGATTTAAAACAGAAGTTACTGCTGCATTTTGTATTATAACTGGGTGTTCAATTCGAAACCAAAAAAAATTAAAACTGAAATTCGAAAAATTCAACAAACTTTCGAAAATATTTTTTAAATAAAATATGTTTGGAGAAATTCCTAAACAATAATTTTATTTGTATTCAAAGACATATTTTATTTGAGAAACTTAGTTTGCAAATATTATATGTTGTAACATATTAATATATGAGTTCCAAATATATTTTATTGATTTTCAAATAAAATTTATTTGCTCAGAAATACATAATATTTAAAAATTTGTGTTCCAAATATATTTCCTTTCGATTCAAACATATCAAAAAAGGCGATTTTGCCCCGTGTATATCTACAGGTTTCAGATTCCCATTGCAGTTTAACTTACAACACATTTAGTAAGGTTTCAAGATTTTAGCTTTGAGATAGGGGAAAATATTGCTTACTTTAGAAATTTGTGTAAAGAAATGTGTAAATTGAAGAAGCTTGGTAACAATAATAGTGATTATTTTTGACCCATTTTTTTTTTCAGAACACTCGCTGAAAAGTTTCGTTTAAGATGATATTAAATATGTTCTATTATTTGTACCAACTTCTCTTTCTTTTTTCCAAAAAAAAGCACAAACCTTGATTTTTTTGAAACTATAACTTCAAGTGGCCATAACTTTTGTCCTATTGGGTATATATATCGAACCAAATTTCTTTTTTATCATATAGGAAATTTTATTGCCAATCTAGAAGTGTTTAATTTAATTATTAAATTAATTTTTATATATTTTTTATTATTTACAAAATACTAGCAAAGGGACGGGGAAAAATTAAAAAAAATTCCAAATGCAGACATCTAGGTAACTATACAAAATAACTGTTAGGTGCAAAATGCCTTTTGTAGACCTCGGTTACTAGAATACACACAAACAAAGATTTTATGAATCGGATGGAAAAGACGAAAGTAACACGCGCTTAAACTTTTGTTCACCTGAAGTGGGCAAATTTGAGGACCTGCCGCTCCGTTCCTGTATACCACAGGGGGAGGCACAAACTTAAAACTTAACTTCACAAATACCTCTTCTACAAATATGCCAAGTTTGGTCGAAATAGGTTGTCTGATTAAGAAACGGTAGAATTATTTAATTTTTTTGGATTTCCTGCCACTGTGGGACGGACGGATGGACGGACAAAGCAAGGACTTCAAATGTCTGGAAATAGATATTATCCAAACCTTCTTATATATTGACATCTATTTCTTTACATTTTTCTGCATAATAAAAACTTTTATCAATTCAAATATCCTAAACAATTATTTAGACAAAATAAGGTATTCCCTTAAGGCAACACCCTTTCGAGAACCTTGTTATATGATTGTATTTCTCTGTGGCTCTGTGGTATCATTCATTTTGTTTGTCTGAACATTAAACTTTGTCACATTGTCATATAATTAATTTATATTTTAATATACACACATTGAAAATGTTTTGTTTAACGATGTATATTTGTACATCCATTAGTCTCACAATTAAATTGCCGCAAAGTGGCTTCAAACTGAATAGAATGGACTAACATTTGGTGTATTTGCTCTAATCACAAAATTTTTTCATCGAAACTAAATTATGGACAGCTAAATTCTACGTTTTAAACTGAAGAACATTATTTTCTTCAATACAATTATTAATTTAAGAGGAATAAGTTTTGTTTTTTAAATTCATAGAAATAAAAAGTTTAGATGTCCAAAATTTAAATTTTTATTTGTGCGTGGTAAAGATTCGATTAGCTTTAAATATATATATTTTTTTTTACAATTCCTCCCAAAAATGTGGATCTTTAGAAAAATTTTAAAACATCATTTAGAACCAGTAAGGAAAGGCAGAAAGTTGGGCGGGGCCGACTATATAATACCCTACACCTCCCTAACAATGCGATAAGGGTGATTGCGATAATAATTTGGAATAATTGGTAAATGGGTAAGAATATATATATGTGGATATACCTAATTCTGAACCGATAATCGCTAAATTAATCAATATTCGTTCCTAAATTGAGAAACATCTTTCTGGAGACTTTTGTAATGATCGGAAGTAAAGTACAACTTCTATAGCGCTTTGTAACCAAATCAAGAGGAACATATATATGAAGGTTATATATAAATCTGAATCGATTTTCCCTGAATACTCATTCATGTAAAATAGAAACCTCTTTCTGTCGAATTTCGTACTGATCGGATATAAAATACAGTCTCTACAGCGTTTAGATGTCAAATCGGGGGTAACATATATATGGGGGCTATATCTAAATCCGAACCGATTTTCTCCGAATTTAGCAGTATTCCTGCATGTAATAAGAAACCTCTTTCTGCTGAATTTCGCACTGATCGGATATAAAATACAGTTTTTACAGCGCTTACATGTCAAATCGGGGGTAACATATATATGAGGGCTGTATCTAAATCTGAACCGATTTCTTCCAAATTTAACAGTGTTAATTCATATAATAAGAAACCTCTGTCTGCCGAATTTCATACTGATCGGATATAAAATAAAGTTTTTACAGCGCTTACATGTCAAATCGGGGCTAACATATATATGGGGGCTATATCTAAATCTGAACCGATTTTAACCAAATTCAAATTTTTTGGTCCTTGGGCCAAAAAAAAGATATGTGTAAAGTTTCGTCGAGATCGGACCATAATTGCGACCTGTACATTGATTACAAGAATACATGCACAGACAGACGGACAGACAGACAGACGGACATAGCTAAATAAACTCAGAAAGTGATTCTAAGTCGATCGGTATAATAAACGATGGGTCTATTTCTTCTCCTTTTGGGTGTTACAAACAAATGCACAAAGTTATAATACCCTGTACCACAGTGTGGTGTAGGGTATAAAAAAGGAATCTGGACATACATAAAAGTACAAAAAGGAAAATAAGGGACAGCGGATTGTAGAAGAGGTATTACAGAAGGTATGTTTCAAATTTGGTCCCTTATGGTAAACAGGGGGCGGAGCTATAGGCTTTAGAGTTGGCTAGCTCGGGTGAACAAAATGTTTAAGCGCATTTAACTTTATTCCTCTGTGCAACGATAAGGATTTAAATAAAGTTTCCTTATAGATTCCACTGCCAATATAATTTAGTTTTTATTACGATGCGTCAATAATCCCACATTAAATGTTATCGTTTACCCATAACCACTTTTTTTTTTACCAAATTTTAAAATATTAGCTTAAATGGAATTTATTGATTTTTTTTACCTATGGAAATCGAATCGCAAACACTGTGCGGCTTTTCAGCCAGCCAGTCTCTAATTAAAGTTTTAAAAATTATCTTCATACGTTATTTCTATGTCTGTCTAACTGTCTGCCTGTTATGTCTTCGATTTTTTATTATTGACATTGGTTTTGCATTAGCAATAAATTTTAATTATAATTTCAGTAGCTTCATAAATTGTCAATAGTTTTATTAAGATACTTCACAATTATGAACATATTTGTGTGTGAGGGTGTAAATTAAATTGCTCACAAGCCAAGTTTGTTGGTGTGAAAATAATGTTGTCTTAAAATTATCTGTCGGACAGATAATAAGGTGCGCAGTGTGTGGGTGTAAATAATAAAGTTGTGATATGTGGCAGTAGCATTTAGTGTTATAAATACGTATGAGGAATTCAATCAAATATATAAGTAATTTGTTCATGCAGGTCAATAGAAAATATCTAAAAGCTATACCTGCGGAAATGCAGGAGTTGTAAGGCCCCTTCAGTCATACAAACAAATAGGAAAATATCAATGAAGTAAACCGACTAACAAGATTTAATGTGGAATTTGATAGTTTCTTAAATTCAAAGGAAATGTAGTCCAAAATACAGAATATTACGTTTACAGAAGGTATTATTTTCATACTAATTTTTCAATTTATTTGCATTGGTATAATAGGAATAGGAAAAAGGAAAATTACAATCAAATAAACCGACTAAAAAGATTTTATGTGGAATTTAATAGTTTCTTAAATTCAAAGGAAATGTAGTCCAAATACAGAATATGATGTTTACAGAAGGAATTAATTTCATACTAATTTGTCAATTTATTTACATTGGTATAAGAGTTATGATCTATTCAATATTGGTACGACTTGGAAACTTTATTTGAAACTTTGTTTCTGTACAAAAATTTAGAAATTTGAGTATACTGGTATTAAAGATATACACCGTTGAAGTCGGACATACAAACTCCCTTTTGTGTGAAAGTTACAAAAACGGGCGTGACTATATACATAGAGTAATTTTTTCTCTTAAACATTTATATACGCCTTTTCTTTTTAATTTAAGTCATAACATAATTAATTTTCCTTTTAAAGAAATGTTTTCTTCATTTCTAGTATTATATACTTATTTACATTATTTCTGTGCTTGATTTTTTTTAATGTAATCCGTTTTGTACTTGGTTTAACAATAACGAACGAACTTATATTTCTAAGAGCGATTTCAGCAAAACTTAAGAATTTTGTAATTGAATTTAGCATGGAATTTTTCTTTCTGTGTAGAAGTTATAAGGGATTTAATATTTCAAAAAATTTAAAACCTTTGGGGAGGAGACACCAAAAGGACTGGAACTATATGGCTCATTACGAATCTTAGCCAATCGGTCACTGCTCTCGAGAGCTGTTGTGTATTTCAACCAGCCAATGACGAACGGACATATCTGAAATTACTTATAGTGTTCTGAAATGATTGCCCACAAAACATATATAGGGTCTTAGGTAACTTCTTCGCTGTGTATCAATTTTTTCGTAGCAAATGCTATATACACAAATGCTATAGCCACAAAAGTGAGGTAATATAAAGAAGAGTAGCAAGATTCATGCCTAACAGCATAAAATACATAATATTTTGAATTATATGTTCACACATTCTTACCAATATTGTTGATCAGAATCATGTTAGGTTAATGGTTTTATATCTATTCACATACCTGAAAATAGAATGAAAGAAAAGAGTTTAATTAATTTTTTACAAAAATATAATTATTTTTATTAAATACGAGTAGTATTACTAAAAAAAAGCAAAAATGTTGGTACATAAATGTCCATTTGTGTGGAAGGTACCAAAGGGGGCGTGCCAATAATGCCCATTTTTCTCTGGAATCTAGATACTGTTAAAGCATTACACTGTACAAAATTTCAAGTATTTGTATGCACTTGTATTAAGGTTATAAGCTGGTATGTTTTGGTACAAAATGGTCCATTTGCGTGGGAGGTACCAATAGGAGCTTGTCAATAATGCCCATTTTTCAGTGTGTTGTAGGAATTATTAAACCAGTACACTGTACAAAATTTCAAGTCTTTGTATGCACTGGCAATAAAGTTATAAGCTATAAACTTTTGGTTCAAAATAGTCCATTTGTGTGGGAGGTACCAAAAGGTGCGTGGAAACTTCGCCCATTTTTTTCGGGGTAATAGTGTCTAATAAACTACTACTATGTGTAGAATTTCAGAGGATTCAAGTAAGTAGTATAGAAGTTATTAAATAATCAATATTTCATTAATTTTAACCCTTTGTGGGGGAGGTACTAGAAGGAGTGGACCAATATGGCCCATCTTTGAAGAAGATATGGCCCGGAGATAGAAGAAAATATTACCACATACCAAATTTAAAGTCAATCAGTTACCCTTTTCGAGAGTTATCGTGCGCACCAGCCAGGAGACAGACAGACAGACAGACGGACGGACGGACATTGCTCATTCGTCTTAAAATGACCCAAAACGGATATCCGCCGAACATACTTAGGGTCTTAGGTCACACCTTCGATGTGTTACACGTTTGGCTCGTAGCAAATGATATATACCCTCCTCTTTAAAGTGAGGGTTAGTCATCGACCGGCAATTTTTGGGAAATAATAAATCAATAATTTCATTTTGGGTGTTTTTAGAAGGAAACAACCAAAGAGATGTAGGAGAGATCCTCGAATATCGTCAAGGAGAGTTGTAGCTGATACTCCTCATATATAAACCTGTAATAGCTGTCAATCAACGTTCCTACAAGCTTGAAATGTTCTGCAACAACGTTGCGAGCTTGTCCACGAAGTAAATTTCCTTGCTCACCTGACCAATGACACTCATTGTGTCACAAATAAACAAATGATGTAGGCCTTTTTTCTTTCTTTCATGTTTTCGTTTGTTTTCCTAGATTCATTCAGAATTTTTGTTAGAATCTGGTAATGCTCCTCCTGATTGCACGAAGAATGTGATTTAAGATAATCATTATTTGGGACCTTTCGATATTAAGTAAACAACAATTAAATTATATTAAAGAGGCCATTATTATTATACCCTACACCACACTGTGGTACAGGGTATTATAAGTTTGTTTCATGGCAGATGTTTGTAACACCTGAAAATAACTCAGCTAGACCCACCTTAAAGTATACCGATCGACTCAGAATCACTAGCTGAGTCGATTTAAGCATGTCTGTCCGTCCGTCTGTCCATGTAAAGTTGTTCGTCGACTACAGGTCGCAATTTCACTCCGATCGTTCTGAAATTTTGCAGTTTTAAGATCGCTATTGAATTTGGTTGAAATCGGTTAAGATTTAGCTATAGCTCCCATATATATGTTTCGTTCGATTTGGCCCTTTAGTCCTATAGAAGCTGTATTTTACATCCAATCATTTTTAAATTTAGAATGGTAAAGTTTCTTGATCCATGAACCAACACTACTGAATTTGAAGAATATCGGTTAAGATTTAGCTATAGCTCCCATATATATGTTTCGTCCGATTTGGCCCTTTAGTCCTATAAAAGCTGTATTTTACATCCAATCGTTTTGAAATTTAGAATGGTAGAGTTTCTTGATCCATGAACCAACACTACCGAATTTGAAGAAAATCGGTTAAGAGTTAGCTATAGCTCCCATATATATCTTTCGTCCGATTTGGTCCTTTAGTCCTATAGAAGGTGTATTTTACATCCAATCGTTTTGAAATTTAGAATGGTAGAGTTTCTTGATCCATGAACCAACACTACCGAATTTGAAGAAAATCGGTTAAGATTTAGCTATAGCTCCCATATATATGTTTCGTCCGATTTGGCCCTTTAGTCCTATAAAAGCTGTATTTTACATCCAATCGTTTTGAAATTTAGAATGGTAGAGTTTCTTGATCCATGAACCAACACTACCGAATTTGAAGAAAATCGGTTAAGATTTAGCTATAGCTCCCATATATATCTTTCGTCCGATTTGGCCCTTTAGTCCTATAGAAGGCGTATTTTACATCCAATCGTTTTGAAATTTGGAATGGTAGAGTTTCTTGATCCATGAACCAACATTGCCGAATTTGAAGAAAATCGGTTAAGATTTAGCTATAGCTCCCATATATATGTTTCGTCCGATTTGGCCCTTTAGTCCTATAGAAGCTGTATTTTACATCCAATCATTTTTAAATTTAGAATGGTAAAGTTTCTTGATCCATGAACCAACATTGCCGAATTTGAAGAAAATCGGTTAAGATTTAGCTATAGCTCCCATATATATGTTTCGTCCGATTTGGCCCTTTAGTCCTATAGAAGCTGTATTTTACATCCAATCATTTTTAAATTTAGAATGGTAAAGTTTCTTGATCCATGAACCAACACTACTGAATTTGAAGAATATCGGTTAAGATTTAGCTATAGCTCCCATATATATTTTTCGTCCGATTTGGCCCTTTAGTCCTATAAAAGCTGTATTTTACATCCAATCGTTTTGAAATTTAGAATGGTAGAGTTTCTTGATCCATGAACCAACTCTAGCGAATTTGAAGAAAATCGGTTAAGATTTAGCTATAGCTCCCATATATATCTTTCGTCCGATTTGGCCCTTTAGTCCTATAGAAGGTGTATTTTACATCCAATCGTTTTGAAATTTGGAATGGTAGAGTTTCTTGATCCATGAACCAACATTGCCGAATTTGAAGAAAATCGTTTAAGATTTAGCTATAGCTCCCATATATATGTTTCGTCCGATTTTGGTCTTTAGTCCTGAAGAAGCTGTATATTACATCCAATCGTTTTGAAATTTAGAATGGTAGAGTTTCTCGACCCATGAACCAACATTGCCGAATTTGAAGAAAATCGGTTAAGATTTAGCTATAGCTCCCATATATATGTTTCGTCCGATTTGACCCTTTAGTTCTATAGAAGCTATATTTTACATCCAATCGTTTTGAAATTTAGAATGGTAGAGTTTCTTGATCCATGAACCAACTTTGCTGAATTTGAAGAAAATCCGTAAAGATATAGCTATAGCTCCCATATATATGTTTCATCCGATTTGGCTCTTTAGATCCCATCGTTTTTATACCCTACACCACACTGTGGTACAGGGTATTATTTAAGTATAAAATGTCCCAAAAATAAATTTATGTAAACAATTTATACATGAATTACAAAATTTATATATCAGAGTTATTCAATATTACGAGAGTGGTGTAGGGTATTATATAGTCGGCCCCGCCCGACTTTAGCCTTTCCTTACTGGTGTTTTTCTATTGAAATGTTCACAAGACGGTGACAAATCACAAGAAAAACCAGGCATGATTGAAGTAATCAGATTGAAATGTCTTCCATTGTTTGTCGGCAATTCCGCTATATAAATGAACAGTTTTCCCATGGAGGCATCAATCATGATTGAAAAGAAAAAAACTGACATATAAGAAAATACTTTTAGCTTAGCATTTGTATATGTATACGATATGCAGTTGTCATGACCCATCGGTCAACCACCTTCATTCAAGAAGATCAAATAGAACCAATGCACACTGATAAACAAAAACTTAAGATATTGGGCAGATAGATTGAGTTCTTCGAATGTAAATTTAAACAAATCTCAAAATTGTCTATCGTTTTTCTTTTCTTTTTGCAGCAGCAGCATTAGCAGACTCTGGCTGCACCAGCATTAATGATACAAAAATGGCAACTTTATCATGAACTGCCATTGGAGGCAATGGAAGAACTTCGACAAATGAATGGGACACAAATGCAATTTGTTAACATCAAACAAATGTTGGAAAAGAAATGAAGAGAATAGAAAAACATTGAAGAACTAAAATTGTATTGAGCCAAACTTGTGTTGGCAAACCTAAACGTTTTATGTAAAATGGAGATAGGAATGCGAATAGAAGGAACGTATCAAAGTTGATCCAGATTCAGATGCACGGAAAACAAGTTAAACGCCCTCAAACGTGGCAACACTACTACAGACATTTCTCCCATCAGCGCCACATCACAAGTTATCAACTTCATATGCCCATCATCGCCATACTCATGGTAGGTAGGTAGTTTCGGTCTAAACCCAGGCCTCCTTCAACTCCACATGAACTCTTCTGGAGGAGTTGAAAATGCTCACTCAGAATTGTGTACATGATTGCATCGTGTAAACACTAACTATGGAAGTAATAGAGGTAAAAACTGCTTATGCAAAGCAAAATACGTACCTACACTACAATGACATCCATTGGGGAGAACCACACATTTGGCATGGCAAGAGCCGGGAAGACTCAAGAGGACGACACACAAATATTGCACACAACCGGACGATGCTCATCACCATAATCGGTGTGAAAGGCTGCAGAATTGCTGGAGGAGGAAGTTTGTAAATGATACTCGTATGTATAAAATATAAATGAAAGCATTGAAGGTGGGCTGCAGCCAAATGAAGTTTGAAAGGAATCGGGTAAAAATATGCAATGTATTCAAACATAGGGAACAATTTTATTTATTGATTTAGATACCCTACGGAGAACTGTTTGGTTTAGTATAGTTCTCAGGTATGTTTTGAATTTCACAAATATTATTATAAGATTCGTTATATACAGGCATCGGCAGTGGAAACGATAGCCTGTATACGCTGTATAAAATAGCTTCTGTTGTAAAATATGCCAAACATATTCCGCTTGCAACTCTAAAACAAATATATTCTTTTTGGTGTAGGGTATGATCAGCAACTTTGTAGAAGGTATTAAAGACAATATTTTTGTGGAACATATTAAATTTGAAGCTCCCCGACATAACGGTGGGGCCATATTTTAACAAATCATTTGGCCATATTTTAACAAATAGTAAAAAACTCCCCTAAAAATGGAGAGGGCGAGGTTGAAGTGTTCTACAAAAATGTTTACCATAAAATTTTACTGCATATATCAGCACAAATAACACACAAAAGCCCAAAACCTAATACATACTACTTAATACATGCCTCGACCACTGGGCTGTATAAATAACATTGTTGCACGAATATTCCAAAGAGTGTTTTAGACTGGAATTTGGCTGTTTGTGATAAGTTTTGGGCTTTGGTGTCCTCTGACATATATAGTAAAATTTTATATTTTTGTAGAACATTTCGTCCCCGAACTCACCATTTTTAGGTATGTTTTTTACGATTTGTTAAAAAAGAGCGACAAATTACCTATGTGGGGGAGCATGATGGTTAATATGTACCACAGCAATATTGGCCTTAATATTTTCTACAAAGCTGCTGAACATACCCTACACAAAAAAAAATATTTTTATTTTAGAGTTATAAAATAGTGCAATACCCTTTTGAGGTATAATGTGGGCTTTGTGAGCTATTTGGGGTGCCTACTAACGTTCGGATAGTATTGATATGTTCACAAAAGTTGTTCAGATTTACCGTCGCTAAAATTTTGCCAAATATTGTTATCAATAAACATGTCCGTCTGTTTATTGATACCACGCTACATCGTCTAAAATCGTCTTAGCATTTTACGACGATCATGAATATAACGGGTTTTCCAATAGGGATGATATGATTTTGAAGTGACGTTTCGGCCATTTGATATATGTTATGATCTGTCATTTGTTTTTCATTGTATTCAGTAGAGTTTACAATTTCATCATGGAGAAATATATGTACGCAAGAACAACGTTTACAAATTATTCAGTTTTATTATTAAAATAATTTATTATCAAAATATGTCAATTTTTTTAAATAAAAAATAAAAAAAACGCTTTCCAGTCGACCTAAGACCTTGATCAATATGTTAGCTCTTGTTAAGAGCTATCTTTTTCATCATTGACCGATTCCCGATCCGACGCACCGTTAAGGAGCTAGAGCAAAAATGAACTTTACGTTCACATTTGAAAATTATGCTAAGACCATTTTTTAAATCAAAAAAAAAAAAATCACTTTTCAGTCGACCTACGACCTTGACACCCATGAGCAATATTTTAGCTCTCGTTAAGAGCTATCTTTTTGCCATTGACCGATAGTTGCTACGTGCCACACAACCAATGAAACAATTGAATTGTTGCGAGAAAAGTGTGGAGATTCGATTATTTCAAGAAATTGTTATATTGAATGGCCTCCAAGAAGTAGTGGTTTAACACCATTAGACTATTTCTTGTGCTTTACAAGCAAGCTTTACAAGTAAATATTGCACGTGCCATTCATGACATACGACTTGATTTAGTGGAAAAAGTGCTCGCAAATTGGGATCATCAAATTCGTTCCTGCAGATGAAGTCGTGGAGGCCATTTGAATGACGTTTTATTCAGAACTTAATTGTATCGATTGTACTTCACATTCAATTCAAAACTTTTGAATTTCCTTAAAAGTAAGTGTTTGTTTTTCAAAGAAATCATATCGCCCTTATAGCTCGATATCTAGGAAAAATTGAAACTAAAATTCAAAAAAGTCTGCCATGTTTTAAAAACCGTCTTTAAATAAAATATATTTGGAAAAGTTCTTAAACAATAGCTTGTTTGTGTGTGAACACATATTTTATTTGTGAATGTTAGTTCGCAAATATATTAATATATGCGTCCCAAACAACATTTTTTGATTTTCAAATAAAATTTATTTGTTAACAAATATATAATATTTAAAAAATTGTTTTCCAAATATGTTTTCTTTCAATTCAAACATATCAAAAATGGCGACTTTCCCCCACAATTCCGTAAATTTTAAATGAATTCGAAATAGTTTTCTACAAAAGTGCAATTCGATGATATTTTCAATAAAATTCAATTTTGACATAATTTTGTATGATATTTTCAGAAATTCGAACTTGACTCGGGTTAAATATAACACCTCATCCAAAAAACCCGCCACCTCTGCTGGTGCCCTTACCCCTGTTATTTCTCCCCACAAAAATAACTATATATCAAATGTAGTTGAAATCGATGGATTTTTTGGGTAATGCACATACAAGGAAACTTTTTTTTGAGTACGTCACCCAAAAATCCATCGATTTCTACTTCTTTTGTTACACAGATATTTTGGTAGGCAGATTAACTGTGGTAAGGGGATAAGAGGGGGGCGAGTGTTTTGGAAAAAATACTTCCTTAAGTTTCTGCTTTATTTCGTTGAAGTGGAACATCTATTCCAAGCATTCAAGACACAAGTACAGTGACTTGCTGGATTTTTTTTTAATTTTAAAAAGTTCAAGATATACTCGTATACATAATTTTAGGCCCACTTCCTTTCAAAGCTTATATGTTACAGAATTAATAGAAGTTTAAAATAAATAAAGAAAATAAATACAAAATAAAAGTATAGTCCTTTATTTACCACGGACATCAAGCCAAATCAACGATCAAACAATAACAACAAAAAGGTCAGCAATACATACATCCAACATTACATTTTAATTTCAAAACATAAAAATTGCACACAAAAAAACATTCATATTATTTTCTGAAAAGTACCGAAAAATACCAACATTTCAAAAAAAAAAGATTTTTCAAATCGGACCACAGCCAAAAACCCGATTTACAGAGTGTTATATTAACGATTTTAATTTCTGAATGAGTTACAGGAAAAATCTCAAAAAATTCCACAAAGCGTTTTCTCAGGTGTACTAAAAAATATAAAAAAGGGGAAAAACAAAACCAAAATTTTTTGAACCCGTCGATAATTATTATTTTTTTTAATAATTTTTTTGCCAGTTCTAGTAAAACGATATGGCTACCAAATTAAAAGCGAAAGATTGGGCTATCAATTTTTTTTTTGGTTTTTAGGAAGTGGAACAAAAAAGTTTAAAACAACTAAGAAAGTTTCAGTCGGGTAAACCGACTAAGGTATACGCTCACTTTGTGAGTAATGTAATATTAAATATTCCACGACTTATTCTGTTAGTTTGTATGGGAGGTACCAGAACGGGTTTAACAAATACACCTATTTTTCGCTGAACAGTAGATACTTTAAATACATTGCACTATGCCGAATTATATACAGTTTTTGTGCACTGGTATATTAATGTTATGAGATAATTAATTGTGGTATTCTTTGGCCATTTTGTGTGGGAGGTACAAAAAGGGGCGTGGTGATAACGCCCATTATTCACAGGGCTATAGGTACTACAAAAGCATTACACTGTACAAAATTTCAAGTATTTGTATACACTGGTATTAATGTTATAGGCTGTCAACTTTTGGTGCAAAATGGTACCTTTGTGTGCGAGGTACCAAAACGGGCGTGGCAATAACGCTCATTTTTCACAGGACTGTAGGCACTATAAAAGCATTACACTGTACAAAATTTCAAGTATTTGTATACATTGGTATTGATGTTATAGGCTGTCAACTTTTGGTGCAAAATGGTCCATTTGTGAGGGAGGTACCAAAAGGGGCTCTACAATAATGCCCATTCTTTACCAGACTATAGACACTATATAAACATTACATTGTACAGAATTTCAAGTATTTTTATGCACTTGTATTAAGAAAAAATTGTGCATTTGTGTGGGAGGTACCAAAAGGGACGTGGCAACTTCACCCATTTCTCTCAAGGTGATAGCGACTAATAAACTAATACTATGTGTGGAATTTCAGAAGATTCGAATAAATAGTTTGGAAGTTATTAAAGAATCAATATTTCATCACATTTTAACCCTTTGTGGGGGAGGTACTAGAAGGAGTGGGGCAGTACGGCCATCTTCGAACTTAGCCTGAGATAGAAAAAAATATTACCACTTACCAAATTTGAAGTCTATCGGTTACTCCTTTCGACAGTTATCGTGCGCACCAGCCAGTAGACAGACAGACAGACGGACGGACATTTCTCATTCGACTTAAAATGACCCAAACATACTTGAGATCACTTCTTCGATGTGTTACACTTTTGGCCGTAGCAAATGATATATACCCTCGTATCACTAAAGTGAGGGTACACAAATACCTTTCAAATTGTAATCCTTTATTATCCTTTAAGATCAACGGCAGATTTCCTGTCAGCTTTCAGAATTATATAGACATTCCCATGACCCACCATTTTTTTCATTTTTTAGGACAAATAGGGATAAGAGTGGTGCTAAAGACAAAGCCAAATCCGAAAAGCCTAGATTTGTTGTCGACTTTCAGAATTATACCGACATTCAAATGACCCATAATTTTTTTTCAATTTTGTCGCAACTAATACAATTTTGCAAATAGGTAAAATGGTGGTACCGGATCCACTGCCAAATCCGAAAAGCCTAGAGATAGGGTAATGAAATTTAATTAGATATCTAATCGAAATTCAAATTTTAAATGGATAAAATTCGGCGACATCTATACAAAAGTTTTATAGTTGAGATAATAATATTTGGCTCCTTTATACTACTTATGCATACATATAAAATCAAGATTATATTAAGACCCTTTAAAAAATCGTTCTTTTGTGTTAAAAATTACAAAAAGGTGACCCATATGTTTGTTTTGTGATTTTTTCATACGGTAATCACACCTTCGAGCATCGAAAAAAAAACATTGATCTGGAACCCAAAACAAATAAAAATTTGAAGGATTTGCGCCAACTGTACAGGCATTTTGAAATTTACATTTATATTATTTAAAATTTAGCTTTCTTCTCTACTAATATTTCAAGTCAGAAAACAATAGAAAAATGCAGTCATTTATTAATATGAAAATAATAAATATGCATAATTGAATGCACTCATTCAGATATCTAATAGAATTGGAGAATGTAATGGGGAGACAACATTGTATTATCGAAATAGTTTTCATATATTTAATATAGGGTGCAATGACAAAGTCATTGCTAACCAACTAACCATTGAGAGAGTTCATAGCTGTTAACCTTTCTTTCGATTTATCAGAAGTAAACAGCAACAATTCCGCTCCAGATGCATGTTTAATGATTGGGGATTTCGTAGTTGGAGTTAGAGTTGTTGCCGATGCTGATGCTGTCGTTATTGTTGCTTTCCAAACAAAGATGTAAAGCAAACTGATGTTGCAACCAAACCAACAAAGACCAACGAAAATGGAAAAATAAATTGCAAAAGAGTAATAGAGAAAGTTCATCCGCTTAAAAGGAAAGCTTTTAAATCCATAACAAGATGACGACGATGATGATGAAGATGAGGATTGGGATGAGAATGAGGCTGAAGATGAAGTTGGTATTTGGTAACGGTGATGATGTTGTTCCTTCTCCTGTTATCCACATTCACAGAGCCAACTGCAGCAATGTCTACCTTAAGACACAAATCCGGAAGAACTCCAGAAGTTTTAACAAAACGGAGCCACCTACACCTACACCTAAACAGAGCTGAGCTAAACCTAGAGACTTCACATGAAAAGGCAACTGTTTGCCAATATTTTGTTGATCTGTAGACTGCAGCTGCTGCTGCAGTTACAAACGTCTCTCCGGTGCACACTGAATTGGCTACAATAGAAATTTCAAAGTTTATGTTGCCAATAGAAGGAGTGAAGAGGTATATATGCGCTTGTGTTTGTTTATCTCCAAAAGGTAGTAGAAACATACAGAGCAGCCAACCGAAGCAACTTAAGACCGACTACTACTATGAAATGGTATGGAATCTATCTACTCCGACACTAACTAAGCACATAAAGTAACATTTGGCTTAAGGAGTTTAACTCCATCATTATAGTTTTGGGGGATTTTCTACTTTCCAAGATGCCTGCTGCATGCGAAACAAAACAAACATATGGGTCACTATACAACTTTTTGTCCTTTGATCTTTATTGTATGCATATGTAGTACGAAGGAGCAACCAAATAGCATTATCTCAACCATAAAACGTTTGTCATTTTTTAATTTTGAATTTTGGATTTTTTCACATTAAATTTCATGTTCCTAACTTTAGCTAATTGGTGTAACCTTGTATTGTTAGTTTGCTCTGAGTGTATGACTCAACATGAAAATGCACCTTCATAGAAAATTATGTCGAACTCCTTCAAAAATGACGACATTGTATTATAGCAGAAAATTTTAAATTAATATTTTTTTTGCAAATTTCATCAAAATTGCATAAAGCTAATTAAACACGATTGCCAGATCGGACAATATTATCAGAAAAATGGCGGAAAAATGCAACTGTGAACTATTGGCAATCCTGCATATAAAAATAATTACAAAATATATGAACTTGTAAGGTTTTCTTCCAATCGTCTGAACTTTCAATTCACCTTTGCCTAACAATATGTCACTGTCCGCACATTTGCAGCACTTTAACAGGGTTCAAAATTTTGTCCCATCTGGCAATCGTGTGTACTTAGCTTAATTATTGTAAATTTAGTGGAAATTTTATTTTTATAGAAAATGTCAACAAAATTAATTTTTTATAAAAAATTTCAAAATTTGTGTTTTAGAAAATTTCGTCGAAAATGCAATTTCATTTTAAATGTAGAAAAAAATCACAGTTTTATAGAAAATTTTGTCGAAATGTTTATTTTTAAAAATTTCTTCAAATACGCATATTTCTATAAAATGTTTTCGAAATTGCGTTTTCTAGAAAACTTCGCCGAAATTTAATTTTTGGAATTTTTTTCGAAAATAATTTTATATTCGAAATTTAGCCCTTTAAAAAAAATGTTGTCAAAATTTACAGAAAAAATTATTTTTTTCAGAAACTTAATTTTTCCAGAAAATTTTCTAAAATTTAATAAAAATCGTTCAAAATGTGGTAAAATTTTTTATTTTTTAAAATATTCGTTAACATTTCTATAAAATGTATGCAAAATTTAGTTTTTCAGAAAATTTCGCCGAAATTAAATGTTTTCGAAAATACATATTTATTGAAAATTTATTAACAGTTTAAAAAAATTAAATTTTGAAAAAAATGTAATTTCAACCTAATATTCTAAAAAATTTAAGTTTTCAAGAAAAAATAAATTTTAACGAAATTTTGTAGAAAAACGTATGTTTGAAGCAATTTTCTTAAAAAATCAATTTCGATACGTTTTATAGGAAATTGCAATATCTACAAACAATTCTAGAAAAAATAAGTATCAACGATTTCTCTAGAAAAATAAAATTTTAAAGAAATGTTATAGAAAAATGTCATTTTAACAACATTTTGTAGAAAATGCAATTTCAACGAAGTTTTTAGAATAATGTAAGACTGTAATTTTCATTAGATTTTCTAGAAAAATTAAATTTTGTAAAAAAAATAATTTCGAAGAAATTTACTAGAACAATGCAATTTTTACCACAGTTGCTTAGAAAAATTTTCTAAAAAAAATAAATTTCAAGAAAAAGTATTTTTCAACAGAATTTTATCAAGAAAAAATTAATTTTAGCGAAATTTTTTACAAAAATGCAGTTTTGAAGCTATTTATTATTCTAAAAAAAATTGCAACGATTTTTCAATAAATTTTTTTAAACAAAATTTAGAAAAATGCCATTTCAACCACATTTTCTAGAAAAATACAATTTTGATGACATTTTCTAGAAAAATTCAATTTCAACGAAGGTTTTTGAATAATGTAATTATGATGAAATTTTCTGCATAATTGCGATTTTCGTTAGAATCTCTAGAAAAATTTAATTTCGTTGAAGCGAAATTTTGTAGAATATTTAATTAGGAAAAATTTGAACTAGAACAATGCAATTTTAACAACAGTACTTTAAAAAATGCAATCTTGCAAACAATGTAATTTCAAATTAACGTTCTAATAAAAATTAAATTTTCAAGAAAAATGTATTTTTAAGAAAAAATTAATTTGAACGAAATTTTGCAGAAAAACGTAGGTTTGAAACAATTTTCTAAAAAAACTATTTCTGTCTATAAATGTCTACAAGAATACAATTTAACAACAGTTCTTTAAAAAAACGCTAATTTGTAAATAATGTAATTTCAACCTAATCTTCTAAATAAATGTAATTTTAAAGAAATATGTATTTTTAACGAAATTTTTAAGAAATAATGATTTTTAACTAGATTTTGTGGAAAAACTTAGGTTTGAAATAATTTTCTAAAAAAACTATTTCGATAAATATTATAGGAAAATGCAATATAAACAAAAAAAATTTTTAGAAAAATAAAATTTCAAAGAAATGTTATAGAAAAATTCAATTTTAACAACATTTTCTAAATTTCGAGTTTTTAGAAAAATGTAATTACGACAAAATTTTGTGTAAAATTTTAATTATAATTAGATTTACTAGAAAAATTTAATTTCGTTGAAACGAAATTTTGTAAACAAAAATAATTTCGAAGAAATTTTCTAGAACAATGCAATTTGTACAACAGTTGTTTAGAAAAATGATATTTTGCAAAAAATTAAAATTTTAACCTAATTTTCTAAAAAAATTAAAATTTCAAGAAAAATTATTTTGAACCAAATATTTAAGGAAAAATAAATTTTAACGAAATTTTGCAGAAAAACGTAGGTTTGAAACAATTTCTAAAAAAAATTTCTACAAAAGTTATAGGCAAATGCAATATTATAAAAAAAAATAGAAAAATTAAATTTCAGCCATTTTTCTAGAAAAATACAATTTTTAAGAAATGTTATAGAAAATGTCATTTTACAAATTTTTTCTAAATAATTATTATAAAAGAATTTAACATAATGCAGTTTTGAAGCTATTTTCTAAAAAAAATCAACTTCTACAAAATTTCGAAGAAAAATTCAATTTTAATAAAAAAAAAAATTCTAGAGAAATTTAGTTCCAAACAGTTTTCAATAAAAATAAAATTTTAACGAAATGTTGTAGAAGAATGCAATTTCAACAACATTTTCTAGTAAAATACAATTTGGATGATTTTCTAGAAAACTGAAATTTCAACAAAGTTTTTAGAATAATGCGAATACGATGAATTCTTTAGAAAAAATTAATTTCGTTGAACAGAATTTTGGAGAAAATTTCATTCGGAAAACAGTTTATATTCTAAAACAATGCAAAATTTTAACAAAATTTGTTTAAAAAAATCCAATTTTGTAAATGATGTAATTTCAACATAATTTTCTAAATAAATGAAATTTTTAAGAAAAAATAAATTTTAACGAAATTTTGTAAAAAAACGAAGTTTTGAAATAATTTAAAAAACAATTTCGAGAAATTTAAAGGGAAAATGCAATATTATAAAAAAAAATTAGAAAAGTTTAATTTCAGCGTTTTTTTTTACACAAATATAATATTAAAGAAATGTTATAGAAAATGCCATTTTTAAAACATTTTGTAGAAAAATACAATTTGGATGACATTTTCTAGAAAAATGCAATTTGAAGTTTTTAGAATAATTTCATTATGATGAAATTTTCTGCAAAATTGTAATTGTAGAAAAATTTAACATCGTTGAAACGAAATTTTGTAAAAAATAATATCGAAGAAATTTACTAGCACAATGCAATTTTTACAACAGTTATTTAGAAAAATGAAATTTGTAAGCAGTACAATTTTACCCTAATTTTCTAAAAAAAAATTAATTTTTAATGAAATTTTGTCACGAATTTATCGAAATTGCTAAGAAAAAATTAATTGCACCGAAATTTTGTAGAAAAATGCAGTTATGAGGCTATTTTCTAAAAAAACTATGTCGAGAAATATTGTAGAAAAAGGAAATATTAATAAAAAAAATTCTAGAGAAGAATAAAATTTTAACGAAATGTTGTAGAAAAATTCAATTTTAATACAATTTTGCAGAAAAATACAATTTGGATGAAATTCTTTAGATAAACACAATTTCAACAACATTTTTGAATTATATAATTATGATGAAATGTTCTGTAAAATTGCAATTTTCGTTAAATTTTCTAGAAAAATTTTTTCAACGTGATTTTTTACAGAAATACAATTTTATTGAAATTTTGTAGAAAAATTTAATTTTGAAGAAATTTTCTAGAACAATGCATTTTTAACAAATGTTGTTTACAAATAAAAATGTCAATTTGGAAAAAAATGCAATTTCAACATATTTTTCAAAAAAATGAAATTTTAACAAAATGTTGCAGTAAAATGCAATTTCGACGTATTTTTCATGAAACAAAATCGTATCCTATTTTTATTCCCTCACATTACAGGGAAGAGGGCAAAATGCAACACATCGAAGGAGTGACCTAAGATCCTAAGTATGTTTGGCGGAAATCCATTTTAGGACATTTAAGTCATTTGTGCAATAATAAAACGTATGCCTGTTATTGGGAATACATAGTACGGTTATCTTAAACTATACATATTAAATCTTTTACAAATTGACGATATATATTTCTCATAAAGCATCATGTAATGTACCATACGTCCATATTCTATAGTCTAACATAGGCGAAAAGAAAATTTATTTTAATTTCAGTTCACTGCAAATGTGTAGAGGGAGGGAGCATTTGTGAAAGTTTAGTATAGATTAAAATGACAAAAACTCCGAGACATAGAAGAACTCGAGTTAGAACTCGACTCCAGCGATGCTACACTATCTCTTTTGGGAATGCTTCAAATAGTGTGTTATGGTTGTATGACTATGACTACTATCAGTGCAACACAAAACTTTGTTGCATTTTTTGAAGACTACCAACTCGCCGGATGCAAGTTTTGCCATTTTCCTAACGTGTTTTAATTACTCCAAGTAAAGATTTAATTAACATTTGAGGAGCAACAAATTGGTAGTTCTGCTCGACTGGCCCTTTGGCAGGTGCGCTCTATAACTGAGGAAGGGGTGACGATAAGTGGTGTCCTAATACCCCCTTGAAAACTTTTGACTCCGACAGTCAAGATTGATTGAAGTCAAGATCGATGTCGGAGTCAATGGTATATAAAGGACAAAACTTAGTCCTAATTGGAACATAGTATGTGTCCGGGAAAACTTTTTATTATGACCCACCCTAATATACACCTGTTTTTAAAATTTGCATTTAATTATAAATTAATACCGATTATTTACACATGTCTCTCACAGCCGTTGCCTAACGATTATGAAATACTGCCACACGTTATAGTTTAATTTTTTTATTGCAGTTCATTACCAGAGGACAGAGGGCGTCTGGCCAGAGAGATGAAAAGCTATTCCGAATGCTTGTCATCATTTGTTATCAGAGGTGAAACATCGTTTAGGTTCATGTGTGTATAGCCAGACAATTCATTTAAATTTATTACAAATGTTTCAGTTTTTATTTATTGCAAACAAATTGAAATTAATTTTTACCGCCGGGAAAAAATATTCAATTCATAGACGTACTTTTTTCCTAGAAATTTGCATTGAATAATTAACAGAAATCATTATCATCATCATCGCCATCGCCTTCGCTTTCGTTATTGTCATTGTCATCGTCATAATAATCAAGTGGATCATCTCTGTTTATGATCTGGTTTTAATTAAGCGACACAAAATGTAATAAATTGCAATGTTGTGGTTGGCTGATGACATACTCTCGTATACTTAATTTGCATTTAGCATATTTATTTTGTAGATTTAATTTATTAGCCCGGACGAAATATTTCACATAGTTAACGATGTATTTGTGTATATGTAGAGAAGTGACATATACACGTATGTTGAATATGTAGACAATACCTTGAAAAAAATGTCTATAGAATGCAAATATTATTTTTAAAAAGAACTAATTTTATCGCGAATCCAATAGTTATACTTCAACGTTTGCGAAAGTTCGACTGTGACTCGTTAATTTATTCCGGACAAACAAGTAACACTAACTTCTTCCACCAAAAAAAGAACTTCCAAACAAGTGGTTGAACATGTTATAATTGCGATCCAGAAGTACTTTTAAATTGGATCTTCATCGATGAATTTAACATAGGCTTGTAGCGCCGTTTTATTTATTATTTGGCAGTACATTGGTGCCAGTGCTTAGAAAGTAATGCTAATGCTATTTTTTGATGCTCTAAGGATATTTGTAAAAAAATCAAAAACTAACTTTTCTTGCCGGGTGTTGAACTTAGGTCTCCTAGCGCTGCAGCTGCATAACAACATCACTTCAAACGATCAGTGACTACGATCATTCACTTGACTATTCAAAAATATCTTCCTTCACTTTGAAGGAATTCTTTGATCTTCAGCTCAACTCCACAGTGAGAAAAACCATAAAATAACATCAATAACAGATCAATCCCGCATAGGCAAGCATCAAAATAGATCATTTTTATCATTTGGCCTGTTAAATGGTTTAACAATCCAACAAAATAGAATTGGATGACCGTCGGTTGAAGTTTCGTGAGCTAGCTGAAAGCATTAGTATTTTAAAAAGTACTATGCAGCGCATATTGGCGGAAAATTTTATGATGAGAAAATTGTGCCCAAGATGGGTGCCGCGTTTGCTCACAGTGAAGACAATGCACCGGTTCACACATCCACTATTGCGATGGCCAAAATCAATGAATTTCAATTAGAATTTCTTCAGACCTCACCTTATTCGCCAGATTCACAACCTTTAGACTATTTTTTGTTTCTTTAATTGAAAAAATAACTCGTCGGAAAAAGAATTGCCAGAAATGAAGGGGGGGAGGTTGCGATTGATGTCTATTTTCAGGAGGTAGACAGTTCTTACTATAAGCAGGGTATAGAAGCTATTGAAAATCGCTGGAAAAAATGTATCGAGGTTATGTTGAGAAATAAAGAAAAATTCCCAAAATTTGTTGTGTTTTCTTTGATAGGGAGCCTAATTTGTATTTGCCAGATAGTGCCAAGATACACGTTAAATTTAAGGAAATTATGAGGGCTAGAAAAGGTGGAAATATCCGTAAGTAGAAACAGTGGTTTAGTAACAGTCGTTAAAAATTTTGATTTTTTGCTAGAAAAAAAAGTGCTACAGGCCCTTAAAATTGGCCAACTAGGGTAAACAAAATGTTTACATATAATTAGAAGGGAATCGGTATATATTAGATTCTACTGTAAACTGATTCATAGGAAAGGATCTGGGAAAAAAAAAAATCGTTTGCAAAGGCAGACGAAAATGTTATAAATAAAAAAAAATACGGGTATATTTCAATAATTTTTTTGTAGTTTACACGCGTTGACACCTGAAATCGAGACCAAAGGGAAATCCCACAATTCTGAAAATAAATTCTCAAATCCCCAAAAACGGAATATTTTAGTTTTTCCCCAAAATATATTATATATATATATATAGTTTACGGTGTAACATATTCTAGCTTAGCGATTGTCGAAAATGTGGCCAAGTTTTAAAATTTTCGTAAAAAATTGTGTTATTTGGGGAAAGGTGACAACGCTGTTAACAAAAATTGTTCAGAAGGAAGTTTCCTTTAATACGGAATGAAATATGTTATACATTCTTTGTATAATTTGCTCTAGATCTCCAGAATAATACATACACCTTTTCGCAATAAAATATTAAATTTACCTTTTTTATCCCCTCACCTTAGAGAGTAGGGTATATATCACTTGCTACGAGCCAAAAGTGTAACACATCGAAGGGGTGTCCTAAGGCCCTAAGTATGTTCGGCGGATATTCGTTTTGCGTCATTTTAAGTCGAATGAGCAATGTCCGTCCGTCTGTCTGCTGGCTGGTGCGCACGATAACTCCCGAAAGGAGTAACCGATTGACTTAAAATTTGGTATGTGGTAATATTTTTTTCTATCTCCGGCTAAGTTCGAAGATGGGCCATATTGTTAAACTCCTTCTAGTACCTCCCTCACAAAGGGTTAATAATTAGTGAGATATTGATTATTTATTAACTTCTATACTACTTATTTGAATCCTCTGAAATTCTACACATAGTATTAGTCTATTAATCACTATTACCTCGAGAAAAATGGGCGTTATTTGCACGCCCCTTTTAGTACCTCCCACACAATTAAATGCAACTTAAATTGATAACAATTTAATTAAAACAAAAAATAAATAAATTTACTAATATTTCTTTCGGACTCAAGGTGAGGGGATTCAAAGGTCGGTTTACCCGACTGAACTTTCTTACTTGTGTGAGAATATAAATTGATATGACCATAGTTGTTGTCTCATTGGGTACATCTGACCAACATTTTTTAAATCGTATAGCGAGTTTTGTTTTCTATTCACAAAAGCTGATGTCAGAGAAATCGGTTTATATTCTGCACTGATATTAAGAAAATGCTACGACAGGGTCGGGAAAAAAATTAAAAAAATCAATTTTCAAAGTAAAGTTATTCGCAAATAATAATATTTGCAAAAGCAAATCGCACAATTCTTAAATAACTTCAAAAATCCCCAAAATGGAATTTTTTTAATTTTCCCCTATATGTATTACAGAAAAATCCGGGCTCCAAATTCCCTTTGCAGTGCAACGATTAACGACTCACCACTTATAAAAATGACAAAGATTTTTTAGCTTTGCGATTGGAGAAACTGTGGATTACTTTTAAATTTGCGTAAAAAAGTTTTGCGTTGGACAAACTTGGGAAAAAATAACAGTGAATTTTTTTGACCCTATCTTCCTTCGAGAACGTTCTCTAGGAAGTTTCCTTTTAGATTTATATAGATATGTTATACTATTTTTGAATAACTCCTTTTATAACGCCAAAATACGACATATACTTTTCTCCAAAAAAAAAATAATATTTTTATCCCCTCACCTTAGAGAGGAGGGTATATATCATTTGCTACGAGCCAAAAGTGTAACCCATCGAAGGAGTGACCTAAGACCCCAAGTATGTTTGGCGGTTATTCGATTTGGGTCATTTTAAGTCATTTGAGCAATGTCCGTCCGTCTGTCTGTCTGTGTGTCTGTCTGCTGGCTGGTGCGCCCGATAACTCACGAAAGGAGTAACCGATTGACTTAAAATTTGGTGCGCCGTACTATTTTTCTCTATCTCCGGCTAAGTTCGAAGATGGGCCATATTGGTCCACTTCTTTTAGTAGCTCTCCCATAAAGGGTTAACTTTAAATAGACCATTTTGTAACAAAAGTTTTCAGCTTATAACTTTAATACCAGTGTATACAAATACTTGAAATTTTGTACAGTGTAATACTTTTATAGCTCCTAGAGTCCAGTGAAAAACGGACGTTTTTGCCACGTACCTTTTGGTACCTCGCACACAAATGGACCGTTTTGTACCAAAAGTTAACAGATTTTTACTTTAATACCAATGCATACAAATACTTGAAATTTCATACAGTGTAATGCTTTTATAGTACCTAGAGTCCAGAGAAATGGGGCCATTATTGGCACGCCCCTTTCGGTACCTCCTACACAAATGCACCTTTTTACACTAAAAGTTTACAGATTTTAACTTTAATAGCAGTACATGTTTTAAAGTTATTAAATGAAATTTAAATTGATAATATATTAATTTAAAAAAACTAAATAAATTTACGAATATTTGTTTGGGACGCAAGGTCAGGGGATTCATAAGTCGGTTTACCCGACTGAACTTTCTTACTTGTTTTTAAATATGACATCCAATGGAAATGGAAAATATATTTTTTTTAAATATAACTTTAAATGGACAAAAGTTCGTCTTATTGATTTTTATACCCTCACATTAGTGTGACGAGGGTATATATTATTTGCTACGGAAAAAAGTGTAACACGTCGAAGGAGTGACCTAAGACCCCAAGTATGTTCGGAGGAAATCCGTTTTGGGTCATTTTAAGTCGAATGAGCAATGTCCGTCCGTCTGTCTGTCTGTCTGTCTGTCTGTGTGTCTGTCTGTCTGCTGGCTGGTGCGCACGATAACTCTCGAAAGGAGTAACCGATTGATCTCAAATTTGGTATGTGGTAATATTTTTTCTATCTCCGGCTAAGTTCGAAGATGGGCCATATTGGTCCACTCCTTCTAGTACCTCCCCCACAAAGGGTTAAAATGTTGTGAAATATTGATTCTTTAATAACTGCTATACTACTTATTCGAATCTTTTGAAATTCCACACATAGTATTAGCTTATTAGTCGTTATCAACTCGAGAAAAATAGGCAAAGTCGCCACGTCCCTTTTGGTACCTCCCACACAAATGAACCATTTTGCACCAAAAGTTAACAGCTTATAACATTAATAACAGTGTATAAAAATACTTGAAATTTTGTACAGTATTATGCTTTTATATTGCCTACAGTCCAGGGAAAAATGGGTGTTGTTGTCACGCCCCTTTTGGTACCTCCCACACAAAGGTACCTTTTTGCCCCAAAAGTTAACAGCTTATAACATTAAAGCCAGTGTATAAAAATACTTGAAATTTTGTACAGTGTAATGTTTTTATAGTGTCTATAGCCCTGTGAAAAATGGGCGTTATTGCCACGCCCCTCTTTGTACCTCCCACACAAAATGCCCAAATCATACCACAATTTAATGTCTCATAACGTTTATACCAGTGCACATAAATGCTTATAAGTCGGCACAGTGCAATGAATTTAAAGTATCTAATGTTCAGCAAAAAAAAAGGTGTATTTGATAAACCCCTTCTGGTACCTCCCACACAAATTGACAGAATAATTCGAGTAATATTCAATATTACATTACTCACAAAGTGAGGGTATACCTTAGTCGGTTTACCCGACTGAAACTTTCTTACTTGTTTATAGCATAATAATAGCTAATTTTTTTGCCAAATCAGAAAAGTTGATGTTAAAGAAATCGGTGAAAATCCTGCTTCGGTATTCACAAAATACTAGGGCAGGGTCGGAGAAATAATGAATAATTCAATTACAGATATCTCGGCAACTGTATGAGATAAATCTTAGGTGTAAATAGTCTTTTGTACACATCAGTTAGTACAATGCACACAAACAATATGTTATAAATCAGAAGAAAAAGGCGAATGTTACAGCGCTGTAATCTCTTCGTCAAGCATGTCAAGTTTTGTTGCCATCAGTTGTCTGGTTAAGAAACGGCCGTATTTTTTCCTTCTTTTAATTCCTTCTACGTTGAACAATAGTGAACCACACAACTTTTTTTGCTTTTTAAATATATATCAACTTTTTCTTAATTACTAAACCACTGTTTCTACGTTAAACAGATATTGCCAATATTTATAACCATCATAATTGCCTTAAACTTAAACGCTCAATCCGGCTCAATCGGGCTTAACCTTAAAAAAATAAAGTGTAAATGTTGTCATCCATTAAAATTTGAATAAAAAATAACAATGAAACCAGTAAGGAAAGGCTAATGTCGGGCGGGGCCGACTATATAATACCCTAAACCACTCTCGAAATATTGAATAACTCTGATATATAAATTTTGTAATTCATGTATAAATTGTTTACATAAATTTACTTTTGGGACATTTTATACTTAAATAATACCCTGTACCACAGTGTGGTGTAGGGTATAAAAACGATTGGATCTAAAGAGCCAAATCGGATGAAACATATATATGGGAGCTATAGCCTAATCTTTACGGATTTTCTTCAAATTCAAAAATGTTGGTTCATGGATCAAGAAACTCTGCCATTCTAAATTTCAAAACGATTGGATGTAAAATACAGCTTCTATAGAACTAAAAGGCCAAATCGGACGAAACATATATATGGGAGCTATAGCTAAATCTTAACCGATTTTCTTCAAATTCGGTAGTGTTAGTTCATGGATCAAGAAACTCTACCATTCTAAATTTCAAAATGATTGGATGTAAAATACAGCTTCTTCAGGACTAAAGAGCAAAATCGGACGAAACATATATATGGGAGCTATAGCTAAATCTTAACCGATTTTCTTCAAATTCGGTAGTGTTGGTTCATGGATCAAGAAACTCTACCATTCTAAATTTCAAAAGGATTGGATGTAAAATACAGCTTCTACAGGACTAAAGAGCAAAATCGGACGAAACATATATATGGGAGCTATAGCTTAATCTTTACCGATTTTCTTCAAATTCAACAATGTTGGTTCATGGATCAAGAAACTCTACCATTCTAAATTTCAAAACGATTGGATGTAAAATACAGCTTCTATAGAACTAAAAGGCCAAATCGGACGAAACATATATATGGGAGCTATAGCTAAATCTTAACCGATATTCTTCAAATTCAACAATGTTGGTTCATGGATCAAGAAACTCTCCCCTTCTAAATTTCAAAACGATTGGATGTAAAATACAGCTTCTATAGAACTAAAAGGCCAAATCGGACGAAACATATATATGGGAGCTATAGCTAAATCTTAACCGATTTTCTTCAAATTCGGTAGTGTTGGTTCATGGATCAAGAAACTCTACCATTCTAAATTTCAAAATGATTGGATGTAAAATACAGCTTCTTCAGGACTAAAGAGCAAAATCGGACGAAACATATATATGGGAGCTATAGCTTAATCTTTACCGATTTTCTTCAAATTCTACAATGTTGGTTCATGGATCAAGAAACTCTACCATTCTAAATTTCAAAACGATTGGATGTAAAATACAGCTTCTATAGAACTAAAAGGCCAAATCGGACGAAACATATATATGGGAGCTATATCTAAATCTTAACCGATTTTCTTCAAATTCTGTAGTGTTGGTTCATGGATCAAGAAACTCTACCATTCTAAATTTCAAAATGATTGGATGTAAAATACAGCTTCTATAGAACTAAAAGGCCAAATCGGACGAAACATATATATGGGAGCTATAGCTAAATCTTAACCGATTTTCTTCAAAATCGGCAATGTTGGTTCATGGATCAAGAAGCTCTACCATTCTAAATTTCAAAATGATTGGATGTAAAATACAGCTTTTATAGGACTAAAGGGCCAAATCGGACGAAACATATATATGGGAGCTATAGCTAAATCTTAACCGATTTTCTTCAAATTCTGTAGTGTTGGTTCGTGGATCAAGAAACTCTACCATTCTAAATTTCAAAATGATTGGATGTAAAATACAGCTTCTATAGGACTAAAGGGCCAAATCGGACGAAATATATATATGGGAGCTATATCTAAATCTGAACCGATTTCAACCAAATTCAATAGCGATCTTAACAGCTGAGAAATACTCTAAACTGCAAAATTTCAGAACGATCGGAGTGAAATTGCGAGCTGTAGTCGACGAACAACTGTATCAACATTTTTTGGAAGGTCAAGATTTTTTTGAAATTTGTTAATAATCTGGTTGAGAATTTGAAAAAATAAAACAATTTGAACCGTTTAGCAAAATTTTAATTTTTTCGCGAGATATGACCTATTAAATTTTTCCGAGTGTGTTTAGAAAACTGCAATTTTCTCTGGAAATATTGAACGGATTCGACTGAAATTTTTGTAGTTAGGTCTGAAACACTTCCTAAAATCTAAATACATATATCATGAACTTTAAGAACAAGAACAATATTGCAAAATATTTTTTGCATATGCGAATAATTTCACATTCTAGAGCAGTGATTTGAAATATTTTATGTTTAGAATGTGTCCTATTTTGACGTCCAGCAGAATCAGAAAAAACATTATGGTAGATCGCGCTTTGTAAAAAGTTACAGCAAATTTACGGACACCACCTTTTTGAAAATATGTTTGGTTCATGATTACAGGACCTCAAGGACCCTACCAATATTGTCAAAATGTACACAATAGCTAAATCCATTAGTTGTGAGGCCAAAAACACATTATATTTTTTCGGCGGATCAAGTTTTCAGCATCGCGAGCCTCCAAACTATGCATATATAATTTGCAATATCTCCGTCAATTCTTAATCAATCTGTATATAATCAACGACAAAAGAGACGTGAGAAAAGTCACTTGCAAAAATCTTGACCTTCCAAAAAAAGTTGACACACTTGTTTTATTTCTACCCTGTAATAAAATTTTGGATTTTGATTTATGGAACAGTATGCCTCAACCTACACAATAATAGTTCTTAGGTCTCGGACACAAAAAATGTGTTGCATAGTGTTATCTAAGCAATATTTTCCATTTTAAATGGATGAATGAGAAAAAATAGTCAAGTTGCTTTCCTACTGTCAACATTTATATCTCAATTAATAAATCTAGAAAACACTCGACGATATTAGCAATGCACATTTATTTATTTATACAAATGAACAAGTAACTCCATATAATTGATACTACCAACCAATCCCCTAAATAAGAAAAAATAGCTTCCTCATTTTCTAATACTAAACGGGAAATGACAACGACAAAAACTGATGGCATAAATTAAAAAAAAAAAATCTTTTGTTTTAACGTGAAAACTGATTTGCATACATTGCATATAGGGTCGCTGCTAAGTGAATGTAGAGCAATGTGATTAAATACAAATATTGCACCGTGATGCACCCAACCTTTTTTCCCCCAGTTCTCATTTCCTTTTTGGCCATTTAAGAAAATCACTGAAGCCAAACCGTCTTGCCTTTAAAAAGACAATGAGAAATAAACGCATTCAAATGCAATTAAAATGCATTTTTTCAACAAAATAACATCGTGGGTATAAATGCAAACGGAAATGCAGTTTTGTGCATGTTTAATTATCATGAATGGCAGTTGCTACTGTTTGTTAAAACTATACATGTATTACGGGAGCACCGAAAATGTTATCTATTTGAAAAGCAAAAATATGATATAATTTTTGCAACAATGTAACTGCATACGAGTATAATAGTTTACAATTAACAATTTTAAGCACTGCTTTTAAAGTTATAATCAGTTAATTGTACAAAATGGTCCATTTGTGTGGACAGTGCCGAAAGGGAAGGGACCACTTCCCACCATTTTGCTTAAGGTGATAAGAATATATACAATAGAAGTTTTTAGAGAATCAGTATTTTACTAAAATTTTACCATTTGTTAAAATTTGGTGAATTTTTTTTTCACCAAATTTTTTTTGGCCCAGCTTCAAACTTCAAACTCTATATATCGTTCATTCCATGTCAAACCGAATACCTTTTTTGGGTCACCATTCCCGATTTCCAAAAAGAATTTGCATATCGATTCTCTGCTCGAAACAAGGAACTCTTTGATCTTCAGCTCAACTCCACAGTGAGAAAACCATAAAATAACATCAATAACAGACCAACGCCGCATAGGGAAATATCAAAATAAAACATTTTGTAGTTGGCGAAAAAAATAAAAAAAAAAATCCAATATTCTTAAAGGGCGTACGTTTCGAGTTCTGTATTTTCCGAAAATACAGAACTCGAAACCTACGCCCTGGACAGATTTTTACAAAAGAAGGCTCATTTAAAAGGTCGTAAGTTGTTTTTCACAGAACATGGATTTATGTTCGCGTTCTTAAAGTTTTTGAGTGCATCTGATCAGCGTTACCGTTGTGCGACTAAAGTGGCATTTTGACTCTTTTTTGAAGCCATGCCACTTTTGCTGCCCCCTTTTCAGAAATCCCCGTTTTTGACCTTTTTTGAATTTTTCCTACTTTCCTCAACCGGAAAAGTTTGCATGCCTTTTATAATATATTCTTATTATTTTGGTTTGTGAAAGTCAAATATTTGTTTACAAATATTTATACCCGACACCACACTGTGGTGGTATTATAACTTTGTGTAATAAGTAAAATATATATTTTGTGAAAATTATGGAGTAGATGTGTGATGTTACAAAAAGTACATAACTTTTCAAATATCCTACAGATTTAAGCGACGTTGGTACCGGATGAGAGGTTTAAAGCTCTGCTTATTGCTAAATAAAAAATAATTTGGTTTCGATGGCATGGACCAAATAATAGCATGATTTTCTTACTTACTTCAAAATGTTTAAATTCAACGTTCCATAAAAAGTAGAAGGCCATGTCCAATTACCCTAAAACCTATTTACAATGTACTCTAATGCCTAATGCAGCATTAGCATCAACTACAAAACCCAAATTCAACATTAAGCACGTCTTTAAAGAAAAGCTATGAAAAAAGTAAAAATTTCCTACTTTTTTCAAAGATCGTCCTTGCGCGAACTTAAGGACATTTTTTAGATTTGTTTCCTTTTGGTACACAACTGTTGGCATCATGACACAACTTTTGTGTGTTACTCAAAAGTGATTAATGGTAATTTTTTGCGTTTCAAATCCGGCCTATTGAGCATTTTAGAAAATACTGGGACAAACCTGTCATAAAGATTTAATTATTTCTCGAGAAAGACAAAAAAGGCCATCGTGGAAATTGGCTATATTGTAAATGACAATTTGGCCTAAATTACAAAAAATTAAATTTAAAAATAGAAAGGGGATTTTTTTAAAATTAATTTTAATAAATTTTTTTGGAAAAAAATTAGAAAAAAATTATTCTTAAATTTATTTTTCTATTTTTCCTTAAGAGTGCAAATAATTACTAACATTTTGCAAAAAGTCCCATATTGATAGCTTTTGCCGATAAAAAGATATAATTTTTTTAATAAACCCAGTATTCCTCAAAATTAACAATTTCGAAAATTTTAAAATCTTCATAGTAGACCGGTTTTTTATTTGCATGGTTTGTTGACAACACTTATTACAACCATTGTACCAAGTTTCATCAAAATCCGTGACTTGAGCTGAAAGTCACTTATCATGGAAATGCTCACCTTTATACGGATCGTGTCTAGCCTAGTGTGGTTAAACAAGTAAGAAAGTTTCAGTCGGGTAAACCGACTAAGGTATACCCTCAATTTGTGAGTAATGTAATATTGAATATTACTCGAATTATTCTGTCAATTTTTGTGGGAGGTACCAGAAGGGGTTTATCAAATACACCTTTTTGTGCTGAACATTAGATACTTTAAATTCATTGCACTGTGCCGACTTATAAGCATTTATGTGCACTGGTATAAACGTTATGAGACATTAAGTTGTGGTATGATGTGGGCATTTTGTGTGGGAGGTACAAAGAGGGGCGTGGCAATAACGCCAATTTTTCACAGGGCTATAGACACTATAAAAACATTACACTGTACAAAATGTCAAGTATTTTTATACACTGGTTTTAATGTTATAAGCTGTTAACTTTTGGTGCAAAAAGGTACCTTTGTGTGGGAGGTACCAAAAGGGGCGTGACAACAACACCCATTTTTCCCTGGACTGTAGGCAATATAAAAGCATAATACTGTACAAAATTTCAAGTATTTTTATACACTGTTATTATTGTTATAAGCTGTTAACTTTTGGTGCAAAATGGTGCATTTGTGTGGGAGGTACCAAAAGGGACGTGGCGACTTCGCCCATTTTTCTCGAGTTGATAACGACTAATAAGCGAATACTATGTGTGGAATTTCAAAAGATTCGAATAAGTAGTATAGCAGTTATTAAAGAATCAATATTTCACAACATTTTAACCATTTGTGGGGGAGGTACTAGAAGGAGTGGACCAATGTGGCCCATCTTCGAACTTAGCCGGAGATAGAAAAAAATATTACCACATACCAAATTTGAGGTCAATCGGTTACTCCTTTCGAGAGTTATCGTGCGCACCAGCCAGCAGACAGACAGACAGACAGACAGACAGACAGACAGACAGACAGACAGACAGACGGACGGACATTGCTCATTCGACTTAAAATGACCCAAAACGGATTTCCTCCGAACATACTTAGGGTCTTAGATCACTCCTTCGATGTGTTACACTTTTTTCCGTAGCAAATGATATATACCCTCGTCACACTAAAGTGAGGGTATAAAAACGACGAAAACGTTGACCTCTACTTCTGCCCTAAATCCGGCATACTAAGGCAACATTTTCTAGCAATTTGAGAAGGATCTAATTTTTGGTCTGGGACGCTGGAGAAAGAACTGCCGTATTTATGTGTCTTGTAATAATTTTAATTGGTATTTTAACGAAATGCGTTTTTTGTAATTTTTTATTCCATTTCGATGTTTTGTTTAAATGAAATTTAATTGTTATTTAGTTTTAATTTGTATTGTCTTATTTTAACTAACTGAGTTTTTTTCTGTTATTTTTTGTTACTTTTTTATTCAGTTTAACTTTTTTTTAAATAAAATTAACTTACGAAAAGTTTGCGACTTTTGTTTGAAAAATACCCTTTTTGTGCCACTTTTTTAAAAACAATCCCCTTTTTATGGCACTTTTTTAAATTTCTCAACGGTAACGCTGCATCCGATGCATCTGCAAATTTAATTTGCATTTTACACATCAATGACACCAACTTAAAATTCTGTGAAAAATATAGGTATGTAGCCCCAACTGAACGCTGAAAATTTGAAGATGGTGTTCACCTCCATTCTTTTTTAAAAAATTATTTATTAAGAAATTCCTGAGATGTGAACATTGCATTTGTTACATTTTAAAAACGCGTTTGTGAAATTAGATCTCTGCTTAAAGGTCTTGTCTAGGACATCCTCGATATTTGCGAAAATTCGCCAATATTTGCATATATCATTATTTATTTTATTTATATATATTTATTTTTCCTCTTAAATTTAGTTTGCATACTGGACCAGGAAAATACCAAAATAGATATCATAAATATATATGTATAGGCATTAAGTCCTATCTATGTAATCTGAGCTGATTCTGTAAATTTAAGTCTGGAGTTTTCTTCAGTTTCTATATAATAACACTTTTATTTAAAAATGTCAGAAATCAGAATTATTTTTTATTGGAGTTTTTCCGTCTATTTTGTAATTTCAATATTTATCATAGTTTATAACGGAAAATCGTTGGCATTTTTTAGTAAACGTTGTTTTAAAAAAGAACGATGCTAAACACCATCTTGAACTTTGTAGGTTCAGTTAGGGACAAATGGGGCTACATGACTATATTTTTCTCAGAATTTTAAGTTGGTGTCATTGATGAGCAAGTTGCAAAATAAAGGTGCATATGCAACTGATGCATTTAAAAACTTTGAATTAATCAGCACTAATATTTGTACTTCAAAGTACAAGTCAAGCCCTTACAAACGAGCCTTCATTTGTAAAATTCCGTCCACGCGTTTGCATTATACACAACATCCAAAATACACCTTTTCTGATATATTCCAAAATTTTTCTGATTTCAGGTGCTTATAACATCTGAAAAAAATTTTTGGTTTTTTTTCGCCAACTACAAGATGAATCATTTTCATATTAAAACTCATATACAAATTTTCAAGACAATCGGCAATGTCGACCAGATTTTTTTCAAAAACCATTCGGTTTGATATGAAATGAACGATATATATGGAGGCTATATCTAAATCTGAACTGATTTTCCAGTTAATTTGGCAATGTGGATCTTTGGATCTTTGGATGAAGGAACTCCAGCCTGCTTAATTTCAAAATGATCGGATGTAAAATACTGCGTCTGCAGCGCTAAAGGATCAAATATGTGATCAATATATGTAAATCTGCACCGATTTTCTTAAAACTTGGCAATGAGGATCATTGTATCAGGAAACTCCACCCTGCTAAATTTCAAGAGGATGGAATGTGAAATACAGCTTCTATAGCGCTAATGAGCAAAATTGGATGGAACATATATACGGGGGCTATATCACAATCTGATGCGAAAGAGTCCTTAATGCCAGATCTCGGCAGGACGGACATTGCTCAAATTACTCGGACGGACATTGCTCAAATTACTCAAAATGTCCCAAAACGGATTCCGCCGAACATATTTAGCGTCATAGGTCACTCCTTCGCTGTGTTACACTTTCAGACCGTACCAAATGATATACGAGTTTATCCTCCTCAACTAAAGTGAGGATATAACAAGTAAAAGCGTTAAGTTCGGAAATGCCGAATCTTATATACCCTCCACCATGGATAGCATGTTACCTCACAAAATAACTCAAACACCGAAAAACGCAAAAAAATATAGTAGATGAGAACAGTAGGAATTACAACAAGTTAGATGCTATATATGGGAGCTATATCTAAATATGGACCGATATCGCCCATTTTCAATCCCAAGTTACCTGCAGCTATAAGAAGTATCTATACCAAATTTCAGCTACCTAGCTCAAGTATTATAGATTGTAGCGTGATTACAACAGACGGTCGGACGGACAGCCGGACGGACGGACAGACGGACATGGCTAAATCGTCTTAGAATTTTAAGACTATTAAGAATATATATACTTTATGGGGTCTCATATCAATATTTAGAGGTGTTACAAACTGAGTGACAAAATGAATATATCTCAAACACATTATCCGATATGGCCCATTTGCAATCCCAAACAACCTGCAACTATAACCAATATTACTACCAAGTTTGATCAACCTAGCTCTATTATTACGGACTGTAGCGTGATTACAACAGACGGACGGACATGGCTAAATCGTCTTAGAATTTTACGACGATTTAGAATATATCGCTTCAAAATACGGTTTTTGAGCCGTAGATACCACAGTTTGCAGTTTGTGTTCTATTTTGACAAGAATTCATCACAGAAAAATTTTACAAATAGGTTCAAATTTAGCTATAGTCACTCTATAGAGGTCGCTCTAAAATATACCTATTTAAGGCATAAATACAACATTTTCTAAGCATTTTAACTGAATCTTTGCAGTCTGTATTCAATTAGGAAACGAACTCATCGCAGTAAACATTTTTTAAATCAGTTCATATTTTGTTATAGTCCACCTATAGACGTCGCTCTCAAAAAGGCTTATTTAAGCCACAAACACCACATTTTCTAAGAAATTTAGCTGAAACTTTGCAGTTTGTATTCTATTTTGGTCAGAATTCATCTCAATAAAATTTATACAAAACAAATTTTTGTTGTTGTAGTCCCCGTGTAGATGTAGCTCTCAAAAATGCTATTTTAAGCCACAAAAGACAACATTTTTCAGGTGAAGAAAAATGGCTAAAGAATTTGCGGCCTAAAATTTGGCTAAGAATTGCAGCGTTCGTTTTTTTTTTAATAATTTACTCAAACAAAAACATGATTTGCTCCATATCCAAAGATTTTTCCCTGTAATAAAATTGAATACTATCATCCATGGTGGAGGGTATATAAGATTCGGCATGGCCGAACTTAATACGTCTTTACTTGTTCTGAATAAGGTATCTGCTCTGGTTTTCATTCCAAAGCACTGTGATATTTTTTGCCTCATGTTCTGTTTTAAAGTACTCATTCTTTTAGTTGTTTGTCTCTACAATTCTGTTAAATTTTGTCGCTTCTTCACTTGAATGCCATCAACTATTTGGGGTATAATTAACGCTTGGCTGATTTTTGAAGTTTTGTTGGCAAATGACGCAGAACACGCATAATGTTGCACGAACCATATACAGCACTACTTTGGGGGTACACTTATGGCTACACTTAAGGTGCACCTTAAGGAGAGGTTGATGGTCCCCTCTATCCCATTGTACTTGGGAGTAATGGTACTCAGGCACTGAACTATGTCCGTCTGTCCGTTTTTGTAGTCTTTGGGATTGTGAGTATCTAATGATGATGTCAAAGTAATGGTAAAATAAACAAACTGTGTAATGCATTCATTACTCCTCTTTAGCTGTTTCCTATGAAAGTGTTTACAGAAGGCATTACACAACGTTTTCTGTTATTTACATTCCCAACTAAGTGATGAGCATAGATTGTAATGGAGTGTGTTTGAAGTGTTCAAAAAAGAAGTAAATACAAATTATGGATATTTAGACAAATCTAAATAGGTTCTGCCGTGATAAACTGCTTCTATTTCAAGATACAGATAATAAATACAAATGAAATGAACCCTTTGTTATTTTAATTTTATAATTCAATATTCATTCATTCATTATTTTGCAAATTTTGATTTAGGATTTAATTTTCATTTGCAAAATTGTAAATATTTTTTTCTATTTACTAACTTTCCACTCTTTTAACTCTTTACCCGCGAGTTTTCTATAATCGCGATAATATTAAAAAAATCGCTAAATTTATGCTAATACTAATGTGCATGTCAATATGTTTTTTTTTTCTTATCCATTTCGTGAGCTTCCGTCTTGCATGTCAATTGTCAATAAATGTCAAACATTAACAAATGAAAAAACATTTATTGCAAAACTACAGCAAAAATACCTAGACGAAAAACTCTTGCGGGCAAATTCGAATGTAATTCATGCATAAATGGGGCGAAAACAATTTTTATTAGCATTGGCAGAAAGGCGGCAACATTGACAACAACAAATTGCGAATTATAACTCAATAAACAACACAAATTCACAAACGACAAACAACAAACAACAAAAAAAGGAAAATGTTCACCGCCAGAGAGAAAAAATGAATATTTATTAATTTGTTTGGAAAAGGTCGGCCGTTGAGGGTTATAAAGAAACACGACTTAAAGGCATATCTTGAATGGTAACCCAGCAAAATATGTGGGTATGTAAAAAGTAAGAAGACAAAAGTTTTGTTCTTTTTCGCGTGAAGTAGTAAATTCAATATTTAAAAAGTTAAATTTGTTACTGGATTCCAGAATATAGAACTCAGAACTTCAAATTTGCATTACTAAATTCCAACTTCCAATATTGAATTTCCAGTTTTACATTTTCAACTTTTTTTAACGTATTTAGATAACTTAGATAATTTAAAGTATTCAGAGTATTTGATCTAAATAGAGTAGGAGTAGAAGTGGAGTAGGAGTAAAGTAGGAATTCTTCCTCTGTGTTAGCAAATAAATGTTTTGACATTAGCTCCGCTTTCTCGCGATAAAAGCAAGTTTTCACGAAACATTTCAGGTCATAAGGTCAGCTTTTCCCCGGTTAATTGGAGTATTTGCGTTTCTGCGGGCACTTTCTGCAGAAAAATTTATTAAAATATTTCTAATTCTTGTGCCGGTAGACATTTTTGTCTGGAAATAAAAATGTCCATAGATTCTTTATTTGTTGTTTCGCATTAGTGTGATAGAAATAGAACTGTGAAAAGTGTTTGTTTTTTTGTAATATTAGTGTCTTGACATTAGGAATGAGACGGAATGGAACACAAGGCACTCGTTCAGTGGTGGCGGGCAACCTACTTTTACCGAGTAACAGATGGTAACTTGTTTTAGGTGTCTCTATTTAGTGGTAACGCAGTTTAACGTAACGTGATAGCACGTAACATAACTCCGCGTAACGTGTATTGTCATTTATTGTAAAATATGAGAAATTAAAAAGACATTAAATAGAATTTATAAACGCTAATTAAATAGAAAAACCAGTAAGGAAAGGCAGAATGTCGGGCGGGGCCGACTATATAATACCCTACACCTCCTTAACAATGCGATAAAGGTCATTGCGATAATAATTTGGAATAATTGAAAATCGGCAGCAACATATTATCTAATTCTGAGCCGATAATCGCTAAATTAAGCAATATTTGTTCCTAAATTGAGAAACATCTTTACGGAAAATATTAATGATCGGAAGTAAAGTACAACTTCTATAGCGCTTTGATACCAAATCAGGAGGAACATATATATGGAGGTTATATATAAATCTGAACCGATTTTCCCTGAATACTCATTCATGTAAAAAGACCTCTTTCTGTAGAATTTCGTACTGATCGGATATAAAATACAGTCTCTACAGCGCTTACATGTCAAATCGGTGGTAACATATATATGGGGGCTCTATCTAAATCTGAACCGATTTTCTCCGAATTTGGCAGTATTCCTTCGAGTAATAAGAAACCCCTTTCTGCCGAATTTCGCACTGATCGGATATAAAATACAGTTTCTACAGCATTTACATGTCAAATCGGGAGTAACATATATATGGGGGCTATATCTAAATCTGAACCGATTTCCCACAAATTTTGCAGTGTTAATTCATGTAATGAGAAACCTCTTCTGACAATTTTTTTACTGATCGGATTTAAAATACAGTTCTACAGCGCTTACATGTCAAATCGGGGGTAACATATATATGTGGGCTATATCTAAATCTCAACCGATTTCCCTCAAATTTGGTAGTATTAATTCATGTAATAAGAAACCTCTTTCTGCTGAATTTCATACTGATCGGATATAAAATAAAGTTTTTACAGCGCTTACAGGTCAAATCGGGGGTAACGTATATATGGGGGCTATATCTAAATCTGAACCGATTTCTTCCAAATTTAATAGTGTTCATCCATATAATAAGAAACCTCTTTCTGCCGAATTTCATACTGATCGGATATAAAATAAAGTTTTTACAGCGCTTATATGTCAATCGGGGCTAACATATATATGGGGGCTATATCTAAATCTGAACCGATTTTAACCAAATTCAATAGCGATCGTCCTTGGGCCAAAAAAAGATATGTGTAAGTTTCGTCGAGATCGGGCTATAATTGCGACCTGTACTTTGATTACAAGAATACATGCACAGACAGACGGACAGACAGACAGACGGACATAGCTAAATCAACTCAGAAAGTGATTCTAACTCGATCGGTATAATAAACGATGTGTCGTTTTCTTCTCCTTTTGGGTGTTACAAACAAATGTAATACCCTGTACCACAGTGTGGTGTAGGGTATAATGAGTGATAACTGCAGCGTAAGGTTGGAAGATGATTCGGCATCCAATGCCTCCTCAACCGCCTCGAAAAACTCCGTGAAGAACGCACGCCTCAGCATAAGGACTTAGTAAGAAAACAAGCCTTAACGAGGGCGAAAGAAATAGATTGGCCTCTGCAAAGAAAGTCGTAGAGGAATATGAAAGGACGAAAGGCCGTGAGAGTGGTTCTCTGATTGACGCCATGAGGGTTGTAGGTGTGTCAGAAGATACCCGCTGGAAGTGTCTATCTTCAACAGACAGTGTCTTCTTCTTGAAGGTAAAATAAGTCTTTAAATTGAAGCAGAAGCTGTCTGCTAAGGACGATTTCAAGCTCACTGCAGATGAAAGAAGGCCACTCTTAAGGGCCAAAGAGGCGATAAAGAAATGGCAACGTACTAACAAAGAAATATTGGAAAGTAACGAAACCGGTAACATAACCACATACAATAAAAAGAACGTTAACCTTACCAACTGTGATTCCTTGGCCACAGCTAGGGAAACACAGGGGAAATATAGACTTCACAAGGACCTTGTGTGCCTCCATCACATCGGCAGCCTCGAAAGGAAGACCGAGCGCTTCAGCTCAAACCCCCGCCGAGAAAACAGATAGGTTTAAGATTCCAGTAGACAGTGTGTCATTAAACCCTGAGTCCGAGGAACTTGGAGGCTACAAGAGGAACAGGTCAAAAGATACAGGCTCAGCAAACATCACGATGATAAAAAACCAAAAACGGATCACGGGGCAAATCTTTACAAATCTCTACGGACACGAATACCGTAAAATAGAAGAGTCAAATTGGAAAATATTAGAGAGTAAGTTGCTTTTTGAGGTATCAGAACAGATACGAGAAGGTACCGGGGAGACCCCCTACTTTGGCAACATCATCTCGAAACAAGGCTATAAAATCCTTCATTGTAAGACAAAGGGCACACTGGATAGCAGAAAACGAACCAAAAAAGCAACCCAGGGTCAGGCTATTTATATCTGGCCCCATCATGGCAAAAGGTTGATTGCTCGAGATTTTAGTGGCGCAAAATATTCGTAACTTCCCGACGAATGATTGGCAAATTTTAAAAATGGACTCACCAAACGAAACTGGTTTGACAGTAAACCAAGATACTATAGGTAAATTGAAACAAACGAATTTCGAGTAAGCGTCGATTTAACCAGTTTTAACGCCAGACCCATAATCGAGGTGGAGGAAATATTGAAAGCCATTTCAGTGAGTAATCAATGATGAAATTCATCGAAATAAATCTCCATCATTGTGAACTAGCTTCAATTAATCTTATGCTCCATTTACATAGGAACAACATAGACGTCGCCCTGATCCAGGAAACTTGGATAAAGTGTTTTATTTTAAATCAGTTATCAAATGATATAGTAGAATCACCTCCACTATTGGTAAGAGACCTGATAAGCTACTGGCAGGATAAAAAAAAGGGATTTTCTAGTGAGATGTGATGCCAACGCTCATAACATTCTCTGGGGCAGCACGGATACCAATCCCAGGGGAGACTCTCTAATGGAGATCCTCCTATAAAAACAGTTGATAATCCATAATAGGGTTACGGATGCCTCTTTTCAAACCGGAAGCAGAAAAGAGGTACTCGACCTTACGTTCGGTAATCGATCCATGAAATTTACTATCAGAGACTGGAAGGTGTCCAAAGAAGTCAGTTTTTCTGACCATAAATATATTGAATTCAGCTTAGCGCGAAAAGATGCTGAAGCAGAATTATTTAGAAATATATAAACAAGATCGGCAGGGCACCTGTCCGACGCACACAGATACTTAAAGATTGAGCTGATCTTCTACATACGTATTACGCACTGTGACAGACCTTCTTAGAAGATGATTTTACTACGATTAGTCCCTCCATTGTAGACTGGAAAGAGCAAAATATAGTTTATGGAAAATTAAACTTCTATAGCGACGGATCAAAAATGATTGACGGCACATGCAGTGGTATTTTCAGCAAGGAGCTAAACATTCGTGAATCCTACAAACTAATGAATGAATGTATGTCAGTGCCCTGCCTTAAGCAAAAGTAGAAATAAGATACTCAGCTCTTTTTATTTCCAGACATTAACGGAAATTCTAGCCTACGTCTCAGCAAGATTATTGGCATTCATTAGGGCTTCAAAATGGCGTTCATGATATTAGAAACATCCGTGGCTTGCATGAGTACAGACTACATCCCGCGGAAATAACCCATAATATAGGGTTTTCCAATAAGAGTGATATGATTTCTTTGAAAAAAAAACACACTTACTGTTAAGGAAATTCAAAAGTTGTTTATTTAATGTGAAGTACAATCGATACAATTAAGTTCTAAATAAAACGTCATACAAATGGCCTCCACGACTTCTTCTGCAGGAACGAATTCGATGAACCCAATTTTCGAGCACTTTTTCCACTAAATCAAGTCGTATGTCATGAATGGCACGTTCAATATTGACTTGTAAAGCTTGAAGAGGGTCTGGATTATTTCGAAAGACCAATGATTTAAAATAACCCCACAAGAAATAGTCTAATAGTGTTAAATCACAATCGAAATAATCGAATCTCCAAACTTTTCTCTCTCGTGGCACGTAGGCACAATCGGTCATTGGCAAAAAGATAGCTCATAACAAGAGCTAAAATATTGCTCATGGGTGTCAAGGTCGTAGGTCGACTGGAAAGTGTTTTTTTTTTGATTTAACAAAAAATGGACTTAGCATCATTTTAAAATGTGAACGGAAAGTTTATTTTTGTTCTAGCTCCTTAACGGTACGTTGGATCGGGAATCTATTGATGTCAAGGTTGTAGGTCGACCACAAAGTGTTTTTCTGGATTTAAAAAAAGGACTTAGCGCACGAACAGTTGCAATTGGAGAACGATTATTTTGATAATAAAACTGAATAATTTGTATACGTTGTTCTTGCGTATATCTCTCCATGATGAAATTGTAAACACTACTGAATACAAATGACAGATCATGACATATTACAAATGGCCGAAATGTCACTTCAAAATCATATCATCCCTATTGGAAAACCCGTTATAAGTCGGAAGAGAAGAACCAAAAACTAAATGAGGAATAACAATGGATCAAACGTGGCGCAGTTTTAGACACTAGACTAGCTCTAGTGTCATCCTCTTATAGCCTAACCTTAGGCTATAAGGTTAATCCATCGTTGTTGGGATTTATTTCATTGCAAGTTATTTCACTTCTTTTAGTTCATTTGTCGCCTCCACCATAGGATGGGGGTATATTAATTATACCCTACACCACACTGTGGTACAGGGTATTATAACTTTGTGCATTTGTTTGTAACACCCAAAAGGAAAAGAAATAGACCCTTCGTTTATTATATACGATCGACTTAAGGTAAGTACAGACGATTTGCAGATGGGACAACATTGCCAGAAAAATGGCGGAAAAATGCAACCCTGTGAATTTACAACCGTGTGAACATACAATTTTTGTTTTGCAACGTTAGCAGAAAAGTTATTGCGAGATAATTTGCTGATTGTTATATGTGCGAAGTTTATGCGTGTGACAACGGCGCCATTGCCAGAAAATCATTTTATTTGCAACACTGTCTATAATGTATTTTTAATGGCAATCCTGCATATAAATATTTACAAAATATATTGTAAATATATGAAATTGTAATGTTTTCTTGCAATCGTCTGAACTGTCAATTCACCTTTGCCTAACAATCTGACATTGCCCGTATATTTGCATCACTTTAACAGGGTTGATAATGTTTGGCGATCTGGCAATCGTCTAAACTCAGCTTTAGAATCACTTTCTGAGTTGATTTAGCTATGCCCGTCTGTCCGTCTGTGCATGTATTCTTGTAATCAAAGTACAGGTCGCAATTATGGCCCGATCTCGACGAAACTCTACACACATCTTTTTTTTGGCCCAAGGACGATCCCTATTGAATTTGGTTACAATCGGTTCAGATTTAGATATAGCCCCCATATATACGTTACCCCCGATTTGACATGTAAGCGCTGTAAAAATTTTATTTTATATCCGATCAGTGCGAAATTCGGCAAAGAGAGGTTTCTTATTACATGAAGGAATACTGTTAAATTCGGAGAAAATCGGTTCAGATTTAGATATAGCCCCCATATATATGTTACCCCCGATTTGACATGTAAGCGCTGTACAAACTGTATTTTATATCCGATCAGTGCGAAATTCGGCAGAAAGAGGTTTCTTATTACATGAAGGAATACTGCCAAATTCGGAGAAAATCGGTTCGGATTTAGATATAGCCCCCATATATATGTTACCCCTGATTTCACATGTAAGCGCTGTAAAAACTGTATTTTATATCCGATCAGTATGGAATTCGTCAGAAAGAGGTTTCCTATTATATGAATGAACACTTTTAAATTTGGAAGAAATCAGTTCAGATTTAGATATAGCCCCCATATATACGTTACCCCCGATTTGACATGTGAGCGCTGTAAAAATGTCATTGTATATCCGATCAGTGCGAAAGTCGGCAAAAGGACGTTTCTTTCTACATGAAGGAATACTGCCAAATTCGGAGAAACTCGGTTTAGATTTAGATATAACACCCATACATATATATGTTACCCCCGATTTGACCTGTAAGCGCTGTAAAAACTGTATTTCATATCCGATCAGTGCGAAATTCGGCAGAGGTTTCTTATTACATGAAGGAATACTGCCAAATTCGGAGAAAATCGGTTCAGATTTAGATATAGCTCCCGTATATATGTTACCCCCGATTTGACATGTAAGCGCTGTAGAGACTGCTTACCCCCGAGACCGCTATAGAAGTTGTATTTTACTTCCGATCATTCAAATTTTCCAGAAATATGTTTCTCAATTTAGGAACGAATTTTGCTTAATTTAGCGATTATCGTTTCAGAATTAGATAATATGTTTCTACCCATTTACCAATTATTATAAATTATTATGGCAATGACCCTTATCGCATTGTTAGGGAGGTGTAGGCTATTATATAGTCGGCCCCGCCCGACTTTCTTGCCTTTCCTTACTGGTTTTTATTATTGATCTGATCACGCTACAATCTATAATACTTGAGCTAGGTGGCTGAAATTTGGTACATATAGAATGAGTTTACTTGTATCCGAAAGCATTCCCATGAGATCCATGGTGGAGGGTATATAATGACGATTTCGTTTCTGGAAAAAGTGCAGCATTTTCTTTTCCCTTCTCCCAAAAACTGCACTTTTCTAAAAAATTGGGAAACTTGAAAACTGGAGTTAAGTTTAATTCGAGAGGCTATATCATTTAGACTTAAGAAGTGCAAATATTTTCTAGCATTTTACCTTGACGTGGCAAAATTTTTTTCAGAAAAGAATTCACCATAAGATTTGGCGCGAACATAACCCGTCTTTACTTATTAAAATTGGGAGGTAGTTCCATTTTGTTGGGACTTATTTCGTTGGGACTTATTTCATATGGGAGTTGTTTCGCCGTACCGTAGGAGTAAAGTGGAATGATGTAGTGTGTACATCGAGTATTAAGTGTACTTTGTGTATTCTATTTAGAGTATTTAGACTACTTGCAGTAATTAGAGTATTAAAAGAATTTAGCGTATTTACATTGTTTATAGTATTTGGAGCACTTAGATTACTTTCAGTCTTTAGGTTATTTGAATATTTTGAGTATTTAGTACTTAATTAGAACTACTGAATAAATGCATTTGCTGGGTTCATGCCAATCTCTCTTTCCGTTTGCCATAAGAAATCAGCCTGACATCAAAATATATAGATATAGACAACAAGTCAACGGAAAACAGACACAATTTTTTTCAAAATGAATTTATTTTTGCACGCTTTGATGGAGACAAATAATGATTGCGTGCAAACAAACGATCTTGTTATTCGTTATGTCTTTACGTTTGTTCGAGGCATTGTCGATTGGCCGTCTCTCAGTCAGTCTGACTGAGCACAACCGCTTGCATAAACTCACAGACAAAGGTTTTGCGCATGCGCGACCTACTGCACTCCAAACACACAGCAAACAAATAAAATGAAATGAAACTACATTTGAGGAAAGCCGGGAATCCAAGAATAACAACACGCCAATTGGCGGTCTATGTGAGAATACAATTTCAGGCGTTATAAGCACGACATTTACTTCTCTAACTTTGAGCTTATAAAACACAGAACAATACGAGTTCGTTCTACGATATGTAGGTGTTTATACCTTTCCAAAACAAGGTTAAACCAGGTCAATTGGAAATTCATTATACGACATGACAAGACCATGTTGGGAAAAATGCTGTTCCAGAGCTAAGAAAGGAGAGGGAAAGGAGACGAATGATAACATGCCATGATAAACTAGTAAAATGTGGGGTGAAAGTCAATGCAGTGAGAAGAATGATACGCTTTGTTGGTGTGGCTTGCGATTCCTTCGATATTTATATACCATACATACCTTTAATAAACAACAGAGCAACAGACGAAAGTGTCCAATTAGTCTTTGTTTATGGCTTACACAGGGAAATGGCATGATATTTACTTTGAATAAAAAGTTATATTTGTTTTCGAGTAAGTAATTTTTCTATATAGAATTTTGTTTTAATTATTGTGAGACAAACCACATGTACAATTGAAATTTAATATATATTTTAAGGGAAATTAATTAGAAAAAAATATAAATTTTTGAATTTTATTTATTGCAGCGATATTACAAGAATATGATGGCTCCGTCAAAGTGCTCATAAACTATTGATTTTCTAAAAAAAATATATACATCAAGAAGCATGCACTTTAAATGAAAAATTTCTCCCTTCACAATTGCAATTTTTCTTAAGGACGATTGCAATCAGTTTTAAAAATGGGGTAATACGAGTAGGAGAATACATATGAAATGATTGCATCGAGCATCAACACTTCAGCTTAATTATTTGTTTTTATTTGTAAATATCAACTAAATTTACTATTTCGGATAGAAATATCTGTCGCTGACTAAAAAGTCTTAAGGACTACAAGAAAACGTAGAGAATATAAATGAACTGATCTGAGAATGTCATTAGCTCCCAACCAAAAGTGCAACACATTTTTTTGTATGTTTGATACAAAACCTCTTATGATCATTTAAATCCGTCAGGATGGTGTAGAAGATAACTTTCTAAAGGGAAGAACAAATGGCCTTCGTAGAGGGGCTTATTTAACGCTTTACTTCTTTATCTCTCTTGCAAAGGGTTAACATTTAGTTCAGTGGTAGAGTGGAGTAAAAGTATTGGATCCAGAGTGAAAGTTTAGCTCTAGAAGCAAAACGAGATATAAGGAATTTAGGTATACAGTGGACAAGAAAAGGTTAGCTATGGAACGATGTGGCAAAAAGGCTTAAACATGTTTTAAAAGGGGCATACAAATATGGGCAAATACCACCAACCAAAATACAGGTTTTTCCAACAAGAGGTGTTATTTTGAATCTCCCGGTATTTCGGTAGCTGTCACTTTTGAAGTTTTTATTCTTTGACATTTGACAAGTAGAAACTACGCCATTACTAACCAGTAAGGAAAGGCTAAAGTCGGGCGGGGCCGACTATATAATACCCTACACCACTCTCGTAATATTGAATAACTCTGATATATAAATTTTGTAATTCATGTAAAAATTGTTTACATAAATATACTTTTGGGACATTTTATACTTTAATAATACCCTGTACCACAGTGTGGTGTAGGGTATAAAAACGATTGGATCTAAAGAGCCAAATCGGATGAAACATATATATGGGAGCTATAGCTAAATCTTAACCGATTTTCTTCAAATTCGGCAATGTTGGTTCATGGATCAAGAAACTCTACCATTCTAAATTTCAAAACGATTGGATGTAAAATACAGCTTCTATAGGATTAAAGGGCCAAATCGGACGAAATATATATATGGGAGCTATATCTAAATCTGAACCGATTTCAACCAAATTCAATAGCGATCTTAACAGCCGCGAAATACTCTAAACTGCAAAATTTCAGAACGATCGGAGTGAAATTGCCACCTGTAGTCGACGAACAACTTTACATGGACAGACGGACGGACGGTCATCGTTAAATCGACTCAGCTAGTGATTCTGAGTCGATCGGTATACTTTAAGGTGGGTCTAGCTGTGTTATTTTCAGGTGTTACAAACATCTGCCGTGAAACAAACTTATAATACCCTGTACCACAGTGTGGTGTAGGGTATAAAAATGGAACGATGCACGATCATCGAACGATACAAAACGATCATAAAACGATCGAACAAAAAAACGATACGATCTATACAAAAATCATCTTGACTGGTAAGGCCCATTTCCGCCTCGTTGGCTACGTCAACAAGCAAAATTGTTGCATCTGCGGCTCGGAAATGGTCCGGCGGGGTCATTGGACCTTACTTTTTCGAAAATGAGGTTGGATCAACAGTTACGGTGAATGGATTGCGCTATCTAGAGATGATTAATGATTTTTTATGGTCGGAGTTGGATGGTATTGATCTGGACAAGGTTAACTTTTAACAAGACGGCGCTACGTACCACCCAGGCAACGAAACCATTGCTCTGTTGCGGGAAAAGTTTCCGGACCGTGTTATCTCTCGAAGAGGTGATCACAATTGGCCACTGAGATGACGTGAAAGATAAAGTCTACGCCAACAGCCCAGCGTCGATTCAAGACCTCAAGGATAGAATTCGTAAGGCTATCGAGGATATAGGGCAGCTCTTTATTATGAAATAAACATCCGATCATTTATCTCAAAAAATTGCATTTTTCTTTGAATACCAAAATAACACCTCTTGTTGGAAAACGCTTTATTAGATTTTGTGTGCTTTATATGCAAAATTTTCTAAAAATGACGAAAACAGACTTCAACTTTCATTAACATTTTATGATCAATTATTTCGCAAAAAAAACTGTTTAAAAATGTTGTCCTTGTCATTCGAAAGTACACCTAAGTCCCACTAAACACTATGTATAAGTTGAAGGTATCTCTTTTGAAAGAATAAAATTATATATTTTAATCGTTAAACGAGTGCGAATGTAGCGTTCGTCATGTATGGTTCTCCCAAATGGGTAAAATTTTTTGAAAAAAGCCTAAAAAAAAACTTTTGTCGAATTTTGTGATGAAATTTGGTATGCGTGGTCGGGAGTACAAATAAAAAAAACAATTTGAGAAGTTTTGCAAAATTCTCATTTTCGCGGACGATATGACCTAATATGTCCGCTCATGCCACATTTTTGTTTTTTTTAATTTTCTAGAGATCTGCTGTACGGATCACGCTGAATCTTTGCATGTACATAAAGCGTAGATGCTACATATAACTAGTAATTTATTTTTTGCAAAACGATTTCGGATGCTGCAAAAATTTTAAATTTGCACAGAGATTTGAATTTTTTGCAACTTTCTCTAGCTGCGTTTTGAAATATTTTGTATCTTAAATATTACACATTTTGTTGTTATATATATTCAAGAATAAAAAGTTTGTACTCTTGATTCGAACATTTAGATTTCCGTGTTTTTCTAATATCACTTCATACCATATTTTACTTTATCGGTGGCATTATACGTAGTAAACGTCTATTATGATTGAATACATTTGTTAGATTTGATGTAAACATCCACCCAAATTATAAGGACCAGCTTTAAAAAAACGCCATTTGAATTTTTTATAGAATGGACTTTAAATGACCGCTGGCTAATATTTATCTTACGCAATATATATTAGACTCAATTTCAACTGAATTCGGTACGCTGAAGTCGAATCTCACCTCTATATTGTTAAAAAAAATTCGCGCTCGGGAGTTATATATATCCAGATTATAAGAACATAGTTCATTGATAAAGAAATAATTGGGGAACTTTTAGTTCGGTAAGTTTAGTTTTATTTGAAAATATATTTTTTTTGTAACAGTTACTAATGTTTGGCTATTAGATTCAGAAAATATCATTCATATTTATTTATTTATAAAAATTACAATACAAAGTAAATTTATATTCTACTTTTAAGGTCCAGGAAAAGGCCGGGTAACAAAGATCATATGGCTGAATTTTGCAGCGACATACCAGAGCTTCTGATGGGAATCGAACCCACGACCCCAAACTTATAGGCGAGTACGCAACCAACTCGCCTACTGGGGCGCTCAACACATTTTTTTTTTACCTCCCACACAAATGGCTTATAACATTGATTGTAGTGCATATATGTTCTTGAAAATTTGTGCTGCTTTTATATTACCTACAGTCCCGGGAATTTCATTTTTCCCGACTATTTCCACGACGCATTTGGTACCTCCTACATAAAATGGCGAAAATAAAAAATATGATGAACCTCCACCTCTTCTTTGCTGGCAAAAATTACTCGAGGGTGATAAGTCTGGCGAATAAGGGGCGTGCTGAAGCAATTCGAACTTTAATTCATTGATTTTAGCCATCACAATAGTAGATGTGTGAAGTGGTGCATAGTCGTGATTGTGAGCAAATGCAGCACCCATCTTGCGCACCGTTTTCTCATTATCAATTTTTCCGTCAATATGCGATGTATAGCACTTTTTTAAATGCCTACGACTTCAGCTTGGTTACGAACCTTCAACCGACGGACATCCAATACCATTTTGTGGATTTGTTTAATTATTTCTAGCGTGGACACCTCTATTGGTCGACCACTACGTTGTTCGTCTTGGCAGCTCGTTTAAACTCCGTTTAAATTCTACCACCTAATATTTTAGCTTTTAAAAATGGAATAAAATATATTTTTGCGATTTTTTTTATATTTTGTTTTTTACTTTTTTTTTTAAAAAAAAAATAGTTTTTTCTACTTTTTTAACAACTGCTACTAAACCACTGTTTCTACATTTGTAGCCCAAACAAATTCTTTTAGTATAACGCGTATGCCGTCTCTATATATCTACTTCAAAAATTATAGTCAAAATACCAACGGTACCTTTCATGAAAATTGGTATTTAAAAAAAATACAATATAATTTTTTTAAATATTTCTTCTGGTTTATACTGCCAAATTACATCAGGAAATGCTATGCATAGCCTTTCGACAACATTTTTGAAAACTGGTGGAACAGTTCAAAAGGCCAGAGTTGAATGTAAAGTTACTGCACTGGAAATATCAAGAGTAGCGGGCTTATCAAACTACCGTCATATATTTCAAATTTGCATATAGGCCGAAGCGTACTAAACGAATAAGAATGTTTTGCGCGACATTACATTATTCTTTGATCGCCTCGTATCATATTGTCGGGCCCGCCCTACTTTAACCTATCTTTACTGGTTTTATTGAGGATAGTTAACATTTAAAGATATTCCTTTTTTGTATGATATACACAGAAAAAAATTACAGTTCAAATATTTTAACAAATGTATCTGTATGTTAAAATTTTTAAAGTTCAACAAATATTGTTAAAGAAATTTGGAAAACAAAATTATAACAAAATTAATCAACAGATAAATTTGTCAAAGTCTTACTTATTTCTTGTGATATTTGTCGTATTTTGAGATTGTTGTTCCAATGTATACACACAACACTTACATAAAAAATGTCATTAAAAATTTCAAAATAAAAATTGATTGTCGTGATCTTTACGCGTTTTTAACTTTTTTAAAGGAATATGTATAAACAGTGGTTAATTTAGGAGTCAAGTGTTCAAGTGACAGCATACCGGTGGATAAAGAGGTAAGTGAAATAAAGAAACTGTTGAGCAGGGTATTACTAGCTTCTTTAGTACACATCTACTAGGAATTTGGTTTAAACATGTCCGTCCGTCTGTCCATCTTAAGTTGTTCGCAAAGTACAAGTCGGATTTTCAAAGAAATTTTTCACATCAGGAGAGTAAGAAGATTGGGCATCTAAGAGCTTTAGAAACGTCATTCTTTAACCAATGTGTATAAAATTCGACCCAAAGAAAACTGTTGGTCCAAACAGCGATACCTCTGATTTCCAAACAAATCAGCTAAAATTTAGATATATATATAGCACCAATAAACATGTTCCTTTCGATTTGGCTCTTAGCGCTATAGAAGCAGTATTTTACATCAAGTTATTCCGAAACTTGGGAGAGTGAATTTGTTTAACAGATTTGAATTTGGGACAGATTTGAAGAAAAACCATTCAGATTTAGATGTAGGGACTGCATCCCAATTTTCATCTAAGCCTATAAAATCTGATATTTAAAAGATTCAATAGATAACAGTATATTGAACCAATTGAACGTTCGTTGTCTAATTTCAAAAAAGATATAGCATTTAGATATAGAAGCGAATATACATTTGAATCTAATCATTTGAAAAAACAATATCGGTAAAACTTGATAGTAACACTTAATCTGCTCATTATGTGCAGTATGGTATTTTTCGCACTTTCTTACTGGGTTTTAATTCAAATTTGTTTATTCAGTTCCAGAGAGAAATTAAAGAGGCAGTAAACCATTTGCGTTCCAAAAATATTAGAGCAAGTGACATGAACCTGTTTTGGCGGGTGCTGAAGCAAATTAAACTTTACCTGCGTAACGTATTCAATTATTTCAAAAACATACTAAATAAAACTAAATAAATTAGATTCTTGCGACAATTGTACCGAATTATATCGATTATTAATATAATAAATGTATTTTTTGTACGTTCGTCTTTAGAGTCAACGTTATTGAATTTAATGTGGAATCTGCACGGTCTGTTCCCACCGCGCCTAAATATAAATGAGGAAGATGTCAGTGCGATTTTAAAAAAGTACATACATACATATAATAAGCATCCTATTATTTCACTATTAAAATATCCTTAAATAAATGTCGATATATAATATTGTTTTATTCAGTAATTGCATAAAAATGTATAAAGTCCATTAATTTGCAGGGCAAATAACAAATTTTGTTGTTAAAATCTATATATATAAAAGAGATTGTCTGTTTGTGGGTTTGTTCCGTATAGACGTCTAAACGGCTTGACCGATTATCTTGAAATTTTCACAGAATGTACATGTGTAGGGGGTGCTGAAAATAGGGTACTTGAATTTTCGATATATCAAGTGGGCGTGGACCCGCCCATATGTGTCCAATTTTGATATTGAGAAAAATTTTTAGCTAGAGTGCTGAAATTTTGTGTGTATGAATTTAGTGGCAGATTATGTGAATTTTCCAAAAATGGGCGGAATCGGACCAATGGGCGTGGCCCCGCCCATATAAGCCAAATTTTGAAGTTGAGATATTTTGCACAATTTGTTAGCGCGAGTGCTGGAATTTTCTGTACATGTATATGGTGGCAGTCTACGTCCAAAAATGGGCGTGGCACCGCCCACATAGATCAAATATTGATATCTTGCACAATTTGCTATCGGGAGTGCTGCAATGTTGTGTATATGTATCTGGTGGCAATCTACGTAATTGGTCAGAAAATGGGCGGCATCGGACCAATGGGCGTGGCCCCGCCCTTATAAGCCAAATTTTGAAATTGATATATCTTGCACAATATGTTAGCGAGAGTGCTGGAATGTTATGTATATATATAGGGTGGAAATCTACGTGATGGCTCCAAAAATGAGAGGGATCGGACCAATGGGCGTGGCCCCGCCCACATAGACCAAATTTTGAAATTTTGATATCTTGCACAATTTGTTAGCGGGAGTGCTGCAATGTTGCGTATATGTATCTGGTGGCATTCTACGTAATTGGTCAAAAAATGGGCGGGACCGGACCAATGGGCGTGGCCCCGCCCATATAAGCCAAATTTTGAAATTGATATATCTTCCACAATTTGTTAGTTAGAGTGTTGTAATGCTGTACATATGTATCTGATGGCAGTCCACGTGATTGATGCAAAAACGGGCGGGAGCGAACCAATGGGCGTGGCACCGCCCATATAAGCCAAATTTTGAAATTGAATTATCTTGCTCATTTTGTTAGCGAGAGTATTGAAATTTGTATATGTATCTGGTAGCAGTCTACGTGATTGGCTTACAAATGGGCGGAATAGGACCAGTGGGCGTGGCACAGCCCATATTTTGATATATCTCGCAAGTATTATATAGGAAATACATGAACAAAAATGCTCGGTATGCGATAATTACAGCTGCTCACTCCAATACAATCGCAATATGATTATGTGATGCATGACCAATGAAACAAGAATTTGGAAACTTTATAAGTATGCATTTCTATTTTCTAGACTTTCCACTGAATTCGGTATTTTTTCATTCAGTGATAATACCCTACACCTCCCTAACAATGCAATAAGGGTCATGGCGACATTTTTCTGGAGAACTTTGTAATGATCGGAAGTAAAGTACAACTTCTATAGCGCTTTGTAACCAAATCTGGAGGAACATATATATGGAGGTTATATATAAATCTGAATCGATTTTCCTTGAATACTCATTCATGTAAAATAGAAACCTGTTTCTGTCGAATTTCCTACTGATCGGATATAAAACACAGTCTCTACAGCGCTTACATGTCAAATTGGGGGTAACATACAGGGTTGCCCATATTCGACGGACCCACGGACTCGTTGGGCCAATTCCAATCGACGAGGCTTGTCCGCAGGCAACAATCTTTGCGTCAATTGAATTTTGTACGGGAACAAATGCAAATCAACGCGAATAATCCGTTGTAAAGTGGACCGAGCCATGCCCAACTGCTGAGAACGGCGTTTTTGGGATGTTCTTGGGGACCTCTCAACACTGGCTCGTACGGCAGCGATATTCTCGGCCGATCGCCTTGGTCGACTTTTATTTGGCCTCTTCGGATTAGAAAGAGCCTCACCAGTCGAAAATTTTTCGTATAAACGCTTAATGGTGTTCTTAGAAGGCGCACTTCTCACATTTTTTAAAATTTTAAAAGCACGTTGAGTTTTCACAATTGACTTCTTCTGTTGAATGTAAATTTCAACTATTTCAGAGCGCTCGCGTGGCGTGTATTGTTCCATGGTAAAAATCTGCTTGGACTGACGCTTCAAACGCGGTATGTCATTAAGCGATCTGACATCTCTGTCAAAAGTTATGGCGTTGCCAGATGGGTCCGTCGAATATGGGAGACCCTGTATATATGGGGGCTATATCTAAATCTGAACCGATTTTCTCCGAATTTTGCGGTATTCCTTCATGTAATAAGAAACCTCTTTCTGCCGAAGTTCTTACTGATCGGATATAAAATACAGTTTCTACAGCGCTAATTTTGACATGGGCAGCGAAGCGCACCAGGCTCAGCTAGTGACAATATATTTGTTGAATTTAAAGGCAACATATTTTCAATAAATGATTTAAAAATATGTTTGTTGAGTAAAGCCGAAAATGTTTTTAATAAACAAATTACAAATATTGATGTTGAAATGAAAATATGTTTGTTGAGTAAAAGAGGAAAAAATGTTCAATGAACGAGCCACAATTTTCGTTGATGAAATTCCAATTTTCTTTATCACAGGAATTTTGAATATGTTTGTATTTGAGTTTTTGAAAATTTTTGTTGAATTACAATTTTGTTTTTTCTGTGTATATAATGAAAATAATAAAAAAACACATAAAAAAAACCAACATAGACCTCGAGCTCATTTGTGGATAAATATCATACAAAATTAAAAACCCAGGTCGAATATACAAAATTACACACTCAGATCTTCCATTTTTGTAGAGTCATTATGTTGTATTGAATTTTGTTATTTAATTAACATTATGACGCTCTGATTTTGTCCATTTTGTATGAGCTACCAAAAAATGTAAAGGGCGAAGAAAGTGGTGTTAATTTTATTCCCCAATTTTTTTGCCACGTTGAAACGAATGTATAACTAATTTACAATTCAACCCGGCCTACTGTATGAGTAAACATACCCGATACCCTTTCATGTCATTGAATATCGAACTCATCATGACACAGCGGGCGTTTATGATCTTTGCTAGTCGAGACATTAAAAAAGGTGCCTCCGGCCTTTGTGGCCCTTCAACAAAGTATACAAACCACTGGGGACACATTTAACGCAAACAAACTAAAGAACTCGAGATATTCACGGTTCCCTCCAAAAAAGGCACTACAATGTTTACAAAACGTTGGTTTAAAAAACGCGAAAATTAACATAATCATATGCGTTTCATTCAAGACGTTCTGCTAGTTATTTTTTTTTTTGGGAAATATAAAGCACCAAATTTGTTAGTATTCTTATAGGCATTTCATTGTGTCTCTATTGGCGTAAACAAACCATCAACAAATTTTTACTGACGTTCTGATGTTTCGTTGTTTTTTTTTTTTTTGGGTCGATAGGCTTATGTTGCAAAACGTTGAAAAGGTTTGTGTTGACATGTGGCAGCTGTTCCCGGGCAGTCCGAGCGAGCAGCAGGAGGATACAATGTTGAAATTTGTTTAGCATTTTTTCCTGTCCGCTGTGCGAAGATCCCCCTTCTTCACTTGGCAAATGTGAAAGAGACATGTGCGTTCTCGCAGCAAAAGAACACTTGATGGCAACTGTTTTTTTTTGTTTTCTGTTTTCAGTTAAGTTTGGCTTTTGTTTTCGACGATGTGTGATGTTTGCTGAAACTTGTTAAAAACTTGACAAGTTGGAAATTTTAATTTCGCTCCTTTTTGTTGTCCGTCCATCCATCCAGAACTGCTTTGCCGTCGTCCATCCTTCCGTTTATCAGGCTGTATGTCCGTCTGTCTGTCGGGAGTCATTGCTTGTCCATGGCCTGATGATTTCAATGTAGTTCTTTTCTTTTTTTGAGGAAAAACAAAAAACTTTTGCAACCTGAAACATGTGAAACTTTTGCAATTTTGAGGCAACAAAACACAAACGAAGCCAAAGCCATGGCTTAAGGTATCTTCTGGAAACGATGCATCTTAAGTCGGAAATGACAAATTGCTAAACATTGACATTGAGATTAAATTGTAAGACAATAAAGAGACGTTGATTGATGTCAGGTTTGCAAATTGCTTTGTGCATATTCGTATGCAAAGATAAATGCAAGAAATGGCAAACTTTTTTGGGGGACAGCTGGAAAGGTAGAAAATTATACTGAAGCTTTTATTTTTATTGAAGGGACTTCTCGGCTAACTATGTACTTTCCAAAGTGTGGGAGAATTTAAGTGTTGCATCTTAGATAGTCAAATTTGGAATTGATACATGGTATGTAATAGGGCATATTGATTTTATAAATTGGTATGAGAAAGACAAAATAATTGTTAAGGGGGTAACGTTTATAAACTCTGTTTTTGCATTTTGTTTTAATTTTTTTCTGAATAGACAGCCTTTCAAGAATATTGTGTGAACATTTGAGGTGAATCGGAGCAAAACTGACAAAGATTCAGCAGTCTAAGCAACCGCGCCTCATACGGGGCTCAGTACATCAGAAAAACTTTAAAGCATTTTTCCCTCAACCAATGTTTTGAAAGACGGTGTCCCTCAAACTCAAAAACTACTGAACCAATCCTTTTCAAATTTTTAAAACTATTTCTTTACATAATTTTCGAGGTAACGCTGTCGAGTTCTCACATTTTTTACTTCAAAGTGTTCCCAAAAATCGAAAAATTTAAATTTCGAAAAAAAATCGACAGCGTTGCCTGGATATAACGTTTATCTAACTCAATAAATTAATTTTTTTAATTTCTGAAAATCCGGTATCGAGTTATGAGGGGCACCGCAATTCAACTTTTTTCGAGGCGCTTCCGCATAAATGCTGTCGTTGCCACATTTTTTTTTTTATGAAAATTTTACACAACAAACTTTGAAAGTTATACTTTAATGTACCAGTTGTTTCAATCAAAAAATTTTGTCACAAAAAATCATAAAAATGTGCCTTTTTTGCACGAATTAACGAATTTTTTGTCAAAAGAGTTAATTTTTAAGACCGATGCACAATATGCCATTTGACAAATCTACGTGAACAAAATTTGTATTCAGTATTTAATAGAGAAAATGCATATTCTGATGATAGCACTGTCCAACAAATTAGGATTTTTTGAGTGGAACCTCTTTTTACAGGTTAAATTGGCTCCTATTTCAAAAAGGTTACAAAAGTCCTTCCACGAAGGACTTTTGTTTTCGTGGTTCCCGATGCGAACCCAAGCAAAAAACAATGTATGTATTGGTATGAGAGTTTTAGTATGTTGACTTAGTTCGGCAAAATACGGGTTTGGTTAGCAGTTCTTGTTAAATTCAATTTACTGCTTCCATAAGTATTTCAGCTGATTTAAGTTAAAGACATACACTATTGCTACTGAATTCTGAAGATGATAGAGTGGTGTATATCGAAACTGCGGTCAATTCTACCAAGCAATTAAAACTCTCTACCAATTTTTGTATTTGTTTCTATTACGTTTTTGCAATAGACAGAAAGTAACTGAAACATATGGTCTCAAACCAAAATAAATTCTGATGATGTCAAAATTTTAATTTTTGTTCGAAGGGAACAGTATATTGTTCCCTTCGAATGAAAAAAAATGCTGTAAGCACATGTCTGAGAGATTTCTTATTGTCAGAGTTACATAGTAGAATTTTATGCGGATCATCACCCTCTAGCTCCTCTCTTTATCAGTCAATTTAGACAATCAGTGGAGAGCAAAGACACCAAAGTAGTATATAAAGCTCTTTACCCCTAATTAGCTAAATTACACGCTCCCTTCGACCAAGAAATGAAAACTTTGACCTACTATAAAAACAAAATTCACTGTGAACCATTTCAGCGCCTGTAACTTTCGCTTTTTTCGTCTGATTTTTAAAATGTTTTTTTTTTGTGCATTCTTCTTACCGAGTTCTACAAAAGACTTTTTAATCTAATAGTTATGTCGTAAAGTTACAGAGATATCTGCAATTGAAAATTTCATTTTTAATTTTTTCCCGTCCTGTCCTTGTATTTTTTGAATAAGGGAGCAGAATATTCATCGATTTCTCTAACATTAACATTTCTAAATTGGCAACAACATTTTTTATATCAATAAGACTAAATTTAGGGTCATATGATGTTTTCTTTTAAAAATGTATTTTTTGTATTTTTTTTGGGAAAAAGTATATATGAGGAATTCAAAGACAAATCGACGGTTTCAAAAAAAAATCGGTTTTGATTTTTCCAATTTGTGGAATTTTTTGAGATTTTTCCGATAACTCGTTCAGAAGTTATCGATATTTAAACCAGTAAGGAAAGGCTAAAGTCGGGCGGGGCCGACTATATAATACCCTACACCACTCTCGTAATATTGAATTTTCAGGTATTACAAACATCTGCCACGAAACAAAGTTAAAATACCCTGTACCACAGTGTGGTGTAGGGTATAAAAACGATTGGATGTAAAATACAGCTTCTATAGAACTAAAGGGCAAATCAGACGAAACATATATATGGGAGCTATAGTTAAATCTTAACCGATTTTCTTCAAATTCGGTAGTGTTGGTTCATGGATCAAGAAACTCTACCATTCTAAATTTCAAAACGATTGGATGTAAAATACAGCTTCTACAGGACTAAATAGCAAAATCGGACGAAACATATATATGGGACCTATAGCTAAATCTTAACCGATTTTCTTCAAATTCGGTAGTGTTGGTTCATGGATCAAGAAACTCTACCATTCTAAATTTCAAAACGATTGGATGTAAAATACAGCTTCTATAGTACTAAAGGGCCAAATCGGACGAAAGATATATATGGGAGCTATATCTAAATCTAAACCGATTTCAACCAAATTCAATAGGGATCTTTACAGCTGCGAAATACTCTAAACTGCAAAATTCCAGAACGATCGGAGTGAAATTGCGACCTGTAGTCGACGAACAACTTTACATGGACAGACGGACGGACAGACATGGTTAAATCTACTCAGCTAGTGATTCTGAGTCGATCGGTATACTTTAAGGTGGGTGTAGCTGTGTTATTTTCAGGTGTTACAAACATCTGCCGTGAAACAAACTTATAATACCCTGTACCACAGTGTGGTGTAGGGTATAAAAATCGTAATGATATCACTCTGTGTATCTGGTTTTTAGTCATTATTTCTTAAGCTATGGTTCGATTTGAAAAATCTTTTTTTTAAAATGTTGGTATTTTTCGGTACTTCTCAGCAAGATATTTTTAAAAAATAGTAAAAAAATTTTGTGTGCGATTTTTAAGTTTAACAATTTAAATGTCATTTTTTAAATTGTTTGTACTCTCCGATTTTTGCGATTTTTTTATATTTTAAACTTCTATTAATTCTCTAACATATTAGCTTTGGATGGAAGTGGGCCTAAAATTATTATTATTTTTTTTTAATTTTATAAAATTTTTAAAAAAAATCGCTGCTAGCCACTGTGCTTGTGACTTGAAGGCTTCGGACTAGATGTTCCACGCCAAAGAACAATATAAAGGAGACACTTCAGGAAGTATTTCTTCACCCCTGATAATCTCTCTACAAAATAACTATACATATATCAAAAGAAGTAGAAATCGATGCATTTTTTAGGAGAAGTGTTCGACAAAAAGATTTCTTGTAAAAATCTTTATGGCAATACAACGATTCCCTTTTTGAAATTCGATTTTGTTGGGAAAATATTAAATATATCGACAAAGCGTTGTAACTATTATAAGTGAAATGTATAAATACATAATTTAAAGAAACTAAATATACGAGTATATAACTTGTAAGATACCTAATGTATGTATGTAAGTTATCTCGTAATAATAAAAAATGTTAGCTATAAGCGTATTTACCCATTGTAATAAGGATTTTTCGAATTAATAAACACGATTTGAATTGAATTGAATTGGCAATACAACGGGGGTTTTTAATATATCGTATTTATTGGTTATGCATTGACATTTAAATTGTAAAACTTAAAAATCGCACAAAAAATTTTTTTAATATTTTTGCTAATTTTTTTTCTGAAATGTTCCCAAAAAATAACAATATTTCAAAAAAGATTTTTCAAATCGGACCATAACTTAAGAAGGTATGACCAAAATCACGATACACAGAATGATATCGATACCTCCATTCTAAAACATTCTAAGTCGACTAAGCATGTTTTTAGGGAGATTGCATTTTTAACTTCTAAATATTCCAAATTATATTCAGTCGAAATTTAGTGTTTATCCGTCAACCCAGTCAAAAGTTATTCACAAAACAGTACAGGTCATCCGATTTCCATTACAAAGGAATTCCACACAAATTTAAAAAATGTATCAAACTTTGATCGCCTCTCCTGAAAAACTACCTTTTTGCACTTAGCATAGCTTAGAATGGAGGTATCAATATATATTAAGGCTTTTTATACCCTACACCACACTGGGGTACCGAGTATTATGACATTGTGTATTTGTTTGTAACACCCAAAAGGAGAAGAGATAGACCCATTGTTTATTATATCGATCGACTAGTAATCGCTTTCTGAGTCGATTTAGCTACGTCCGTCTGTCTGTCCGTCTGTCTGTCTGTCCGTTTGTCTGCCTGTAGATGTTTTCTTATAATCAAAGTACAATATTGCCCGATCTCAAAGAAACTTTGCACATATCTATCTTTAGGCCCAAGGACGATCCCTATTGAATTTGGTTAAAATCGGTTCAGCTTTACATATAGCTCCCATATATATGTACCTCCGATTTGGTATATATGCACCGTATAAGCAACATTTTTGAACCGATTTGTACAAAAATTGACAGAGAGTAGTCTCGTGATACACTTAGAGACAATACAAAATTTTGGAGAAATCGGTTCAGATTTAGATATAGCCTTCATATATATGTTACCCCCCGATTTGGCATGTAAGCGCTGTAGAAACTGTATTTTATATCCGATCAGTACGAAATTCGGCAGAAAGAGGTTCCTTATTACATAAAGGAAAACTGCCAAATTCAGAGAAAATCAGTTCAGATTTAGATATAGCCCCCATATATATGTTAGCCCCGATTTGACATCTAACCTCTGTACACTTAAAAAAATGTATTGCCTAAATTTTAGTAAAATCCATACTCCAACTTAGTTCAATGTTTTTATTCATATTGAGTTAATTTTTTCTTAAAACTGGGAAATTTTATTTAGTACTACCAAATTTTATTTTTTGGGGGGATATGCAGAATAGTTCGTTAACTACAAATGAGGACATATTTTTACTAAAATAATATTTCTTGAAAAAAGTTCGAATATTCATATATTTATGAAATTTAAACATATGCGGTGGTCACCCAACATAGACATAAGGAAACTATGAACTAATAATGGAAAGCATGATTTTTAGGAAATTTTAACTAAAAATAATCATGAATCCTTATTTCGAGTCCATGAATTTGAACTCAAAATTAGGAAAACATACTAAAATCAAGAAAAAAATAACTATTTTCGGACTATGTTGTAGAGTTCCGCAATTTTTATTTTTTCCCAAATCGTTACTTGCAGAAACTTAAATTTATGGAGAAACATTAAAAATGTTACGCCCGGAACGAGAGTCGAACCGACAACCTTATGATAGTGAGCCAGACACACTATATATCGAGCTACGAAACTCTTTTGAGATTGATATGAAAATATCATTCATAATAAAATTTCTTCTTCGCCTATAAATAATGTAAATGGCAACTCTATTTATCATTCAAGGATGGCAATCCTTTTATCAAATTCAAGTGTACATAACAGTACATTGTTTCGAAAATTTTGGGATATATAATTGTATATAAAAACAAATTTTTCATAAAAATTTAAGTGTCTACGTAGCTCAATTGGTAAACATGTGGTTCAGAAAACGGAAGGTTCTGGGATCGAATCGCATTCGGAGGTAAAATTTTATATACATAATGTTAAATAAAATAAATTTCAATTCCTAAAATAAAGCAGAATAGAGAAATCCAAAGAGGAAGTGGTAATAGAGAGATTCCAACATATAAAAAATGGAGGAGGAAAGTGATGAAGTAGGATCGAAAATCGCAAAAAAATCATGGACAAAAAGTCCAAGAAAATTTTTAATTTTTCTTTTCTTTTTGCATAAATTTAATTAAATTTTCCTAAATTTGAGTAAAAATTTACTTGCAATAAGGACAAAAGTATGCTGAATTTGCATAATTTCAAGTCAGAATATGCTAGTATTGAGTTAATTTTCCCTATTTTAATTTCTATAGTTACTTAAAGGAAGTACGAGTTAACTAGAAATAAGTTAAAAATATTTCATAATTGTGAGGAAATGTATGAACTTGATTTAAGGAAAAATAGCTTTAGCGAAATACGAAGTTCAATATTCCTACAGTTAAGTTCATTTTAACTTGCTCCAGGGTTCACTTTTTTTTGAGTGTAGAGACTGTATTTTATATCCGATCAGTACGAAATTCGAGAGAAAAAGGTTTCTATTTTACATGAATGAGAAAATCGGTTCAGATTTAGATATAGCCCCCATATATATGTTAGCCCCGATTTTAAACTCAAGCGCTGTAGAAACTGTATTTTATATCCGATCACAGCGAAATTCGGCAGAAAGAGGTTTCTTATTACATAAAGGAAAACTGCCAAATTCAGAGAAAATCGGTTCAGATTTAGATATAGCCCCCATATATATGTTAGCCCCGATTTGACATCTAACCGCTGTAGAGACTGTCTTTTATATCCGATCAGTACGAAATTCGACAGAAAAAGGTTTCTATTTTACATGAATGAGTATTCAGCGAAAATCGATTCAGATTTATATTTAACCTCCATATATACGTTCCTCCTGATTTGGTTACAAAGCGCTATAGAAGTTGTACTTTACTTCCGATCATTACAAAATTCTCCACAAAGATGTTTCTCAATTTAGGAAAGAATAATGCTTAATTTAGCGATTATCGGTTCAGAATTAGATATTTCCAAATATATTCTTACCCATTTACCAATTATTCCAAATTATTATCGCAATCACCCTTATCGCATTGTTAGGGAGGCGTAGGGTATTATATAGTCGGCCCGCCCGACTTTCTGCCTTTCCTTACTGGTTTAAATATAGATAATTTCTGAACGAGTTATCGGAAAAATCTCAAAAAATTCCACAAGGCTTTCCTCAGGTGTATTAAAAAAATTAAAAAAAAAGGAAAAATCAGAACCGAATTTTTATTGAAACCGTCGATTTGTCGTAGAATTCCCCATATCATATTTCGTTATGGAAGAAGTTATTTAAAACGTGTACGAAAATTGCAGTCGGGTAATGTAATATGAAATATTTCACGAGGTAATCTGTCAATTTATATGTGGCGTACCTGAAGGGGTAACAAGTACGCCTATTTGCTGAACAGTAGATTCTTCACAATAAATTACACTGTGCCGAATTGTAAGCGTTTATGAGCACTGGTAAATTGACGTCATGAGCTATTAAATTTTGCTATGTTTTGGCATTTTTGGCTATTGTGTGGGAGGTATCAAAAGGCGAGTTGTGATAACGACTATATTTCACAGGGCTATACGTTTTTTTAAAAGCATTACAGTGTGCAAAATTTTTAGTATTTTCGTGCATTGGTAATCACGTCATAAGTTGTTAACTTTTTTACGAAATGGTAACTTTGTGTGAGAGGTATCTAAAGGGGCGTGGCAATAACGCACATTTGTCACTGGACTGGGTACTATTGGCCCATCCAATTTGGTCCATCTCCTCCACCAAAGTGAGGATATAAAAAGTATAACATATGTGTATACAAATTTCCTAAAAAAAATTCTCAAAGAAAGAACGGCTCAAAAATATGCACTGGTACTGTTGCCAAGCTTCTCCACTTTTTTTTCATACAAATTCCAAAAGTAAGCCACATTTTCTCCAATCGTAAAGCTAGAATATTACAATCTTTATCGTCTTTATATGTGGTAAGGTGTTACAACTAGAACTGCAATGGTATTTTAGTATAGTACACATAGTGGAAAATCCAAAAAATTCCACTTTTGAGAATTTTTGAAATTATTTTGAGAATTGTGGAATTGACATTTGCAAATATAATGATTCGCGAATTTCTTTAGATTTCTGATGTCAAGAACTACAAACTGCAAGGGTCAGTCGTTCAAGAGCAATTAAAAATTTCGTAAAAACCCAAAAATGATTTTTTCTCACTTTTCGAAAACATTTTTATACCCTACACCACACTGTGGTACAGGGTATTATAAGTTTGTTTCACGGCAGATGTTTGTAACACCTGAAAATAACACAGCTAGACCCACCTTAAAGTATACCGATCGACTCAGAATCACTAGCTGAGTCGATTTAACCATGTCTGTCCGTCTGTCCATGTAAAGTTGTTCGTCGACTATAGGTCGCAATTTCACTCCGATCGTTCTGAAATTTTGCAGTTTATAGTATTTCGCAGCTGTTAAGATCGCTATTGAATTTGGTTGAAATCGGTTCAGATTTAGATATAGCTCCCATATATATGTTTCGTCCGATTTGGCCCTTTAGTCCTATAAAAGCTGTATTTTACATCCAATCGTTTTGAAATTTAGAATGGTAGAGTTTCTTGATCCATGAACCAACATTGCTGAATTTGAAGAAAATCGGTTAAGATTTAGCTATAGCTCCCAGATATATGTTTCGTCCGATTTGGCCCTTTAGTCCTATAAAAGCTGTATTTTACATCCAATCGTTTTGAAATTTAGAATGGTAGAGTTTCTTGATCCATGAACCAACATTGCTGAATTTGAAGAAAATCGGTTAAGATTTAGCTATAGCTCCCATATATATGTTTCGTCCGATTTGGCACTTTAGTTCTATAGAAGCTGTATTTTACATCCAATCGTTTTGAAATTTAGAATGGTAGAGTTTCTTGATCCATGAACCAACATTGCTGAATTTGAAGAAAATCGGTTAAGATTTAGCTATAGCTCCCAGATATATGTTTCGTCCGATTTGGCCCTTTAGTTCTATAGAAGCTATATTTTACATCCAATCGTTTTGAAATTTAGAATGGTAGAGTTTCTTGATCCATGAACCAACATTGCTGAATTTGAAGAAAATCGGGTAAGATTTAGCTATAGCTCCCATATATATGTTTCGTCCGATTTGGCCCTTTAGTTCTATAGAAGCTATATTTTACATCCAATCGTTTTGAAATCTAGAATGGTAGAGTTTCTTGATCCATGAACCAACTTTGCCGAATTTGAAGAAAATCGGTAATGATTTAGCTATAGCTCCCATATATATGTTTCATCCGATTTGGCTCTTTAGATCCAATCGTTTTTATACCCTACATCACACTGTGGTACAGGGTATTATTTAAGTATAAAATGTCCCAAAAGTAAATTTATGTAAACAATTTATACATGAATTAAAAAATTTATATATCAGAGTTATTCAATATAACGAGAGTGGTGTAGGGTATTATATAGTCGGCCCCGCCCGACTTTAGCCTCTCCTTACTGGTTCTAAGATGTGGATGTAAGCAATATCTTATTTAACCATTTAGCAAGAAAAATAAATTTCATAGGTTATTCTTCAAAAGTTGTCGTGCGCTGCAGCCAGACAGACAGACTCATGGACGTACGTCAAATTACTTAAAACGACCTAAAGCTGATTTCTTCGGTCACTCCTTCCAAATATGTGGGTATAAGAAGGACATTTTCGTACCATGAATGCTGAGGTTTACAGGGAAATATTGAATTTGACTCATACTATACAACGACAAACCATTTGGGGACTAAGGACCTGTTTCTGTAACTTACCAGTGGGGAACAAATAATGAAACACGCAATAAAAATGACGCATTTCTCCAATTATGTTAAGACAACAATTTTAAAATGTATTTCATTCTTATTTTGTGGTTAATTTTGCAGACATTTCTTCCGTTTTTGTTGTTGTTTAGCTTTGCCTCAATTACGAAGCATTTATATGGTTCACAATTTATTGATGCAACACATGTTGCCATTACCGGGGCGTCATGATCATCTCATGGCGTTGCTTCGCATCTCCGACTGATCGTAAATACAGACGATGCGACAGACAAGATTGAATGAAGAATGAGATCATGATCATGGTTAACAATATGGAATAGACATTATTTATAGGGATGGGGCTTCTTAAAGTGAGTGTACGTAAATATTTCGCAAAAAAAAAATCAAAAGCATTTAAGTTAAGCGAAATAAATTGAAAGTTGAAGAAGATCAGTGGTCATACATTAATTTGATGGTAGAGGTCGATTGATCGGAACTCTACGGTTCTACAACGAAATAACGTGAGTTGTATTTATTATTATTATTTTGTTCTGTGGTTCCCAAAAACAATAATTTCATATACGGAACCATAGTTATAACAATTAAATGCAATGACAAAGGATTCTATAATATTTAAGTATCATAAATGTATCATACTAGCTGGACCCGGTCCACTTCGTTGCCCCAGATTTAGATTTCTGATCCCGTCCATTTTTGAAAACAAACGATTTGTCACGCCCACATTTGCGCCGCCCACTTTTTGCAAAATTTTTTTTTCCAAAACCATCTCAGACAAAATAGCTTTCAAACCAAAGAAAAAATTTTTAAATCGGTCCAGTGGTTTAAGCGTCTATAAAACACATACGTACATACAAACATTTTTCCATTTTTATATATATAGATATGTTGTTATTAGTAGCAATTAATAGACATTTTCTAAAAAAAGTTTTAATCAGTTCTAGGAATCTTCTACAATTTTTATGAATGAATCCGCACAATTTATATTGTCCCTCCCTTCTGAGTGAAAACCATTTCCATTTCAATTGTAGGGTGAACTGATTTGAGAAACAAAGGGTTAAAGACTTGTACTCGAATAATTTTATAAAAATTACTTGTGGTGCCATTTTCGGTGTCATCGATTCCTTTGTTGATGTTGGTCAAAGAGATGCCAGGCATCGTTTAAACACTCTGCACTACAAAACAAATGTCGTTGGCTGATCGTGCCAACGACATGATATTGTCCATGTTCCGAAAAGTACTTGCTGCGCAAAATACGCAAATGTAGATGTAGCGATGGGAGCTACAATAGTCTAAATCGCAAAGACAAAAAAACTTGAACTCTATAAAGTAAGATTACGATTATATACGCAAATATATCGCTACCTCCATTCTGAAACATGCTAAGTCGAAACATCTTTTTCTCAAGTAAGCCGCATTTTTTTTTTAATTTGTGTCGAATAACCTGTATTGTTTCGTGAATTACTTTAAATTAGGTTACCAAATTTTTACAAAATATAACTTGGAATATTTAGAAATTAAAAATGCAACGTCCATTTGAACATGGTAAGTCGAAGTAGCATATTTTAGAATGACAAAATCTATATAATCCGCAAAGTTGAAAATAAGCATTATTGTGTTTTGGATTATTATTACTTTCAACGCTGTCTGTATATTAAGAATGAGGTGAATGATCATTTTATGGTCATAAACTAAAAGCGTATGCCGAAAAATACTACAAGAGCATTAAGGAATTTCACTTAGTCTTGCGGCAGCAGATGTTTGGTTTATTTTAATAAAGAAAACAAATTGAAGGAATACCAAATATATTGTACAGTCTTATTTTGGCATTAGGGGTATGTAATACTTTTTTCTTATATAAAGAAATTTTAATACCAATATTGATACAACATCTTATAACATAGTCGTAATAGAAAAAAAACGCACAAAAAAATGTTTGGGGCCGTACCTGGCTCCCGGTGGGGTTCCGCTGGGTCTCGGGATGTCGGGTGCTTCTCCTCGGTCGTCTCCCCCGGCAACTGGTCTCCCCTCGGCGGTGGGGCAACTCCTTCAGCCTCTGGCTTGGCTGGACGTCTGCCCCCCCAAAACGAATAAATTAATTATAAAACCCAGAGTCACACATCACCTTTTTTCCACCGCGGCCGCCGCACCGTACGAATTTACCGCCGATGGCATGATACCAGCTTAAACCTCCTTACACTATCAAAACAAAAAAGCGTCCCTTACACGCCGCCAAACAAAGGTGGCATTCACACGACGTCTGACGAACAACTTTTTAGAGCGCCACAAAAACGTCGTATCACTTCCTAGAGCTACGCTATGTGATAGAATACATGTGATTCTATCACATAACCCAGCTCCATCAGTGAAAACGTGGGTTTGATAGTGACTGCGACCAAGTTGGACGGCAAATCGCCTCGTGTAAAACGTCCCTTGAACTTAAGGACGGTGGAATTACATGGCGATCGGCGCGGACAACTGGGTGGAAACGTCTAAATGTTCGCTTAGACGCGATTAGTACCAGTGACGTTTCGTAACGTAACGGGGTCGCAAAGAGACCGTAAGAACCCGTAACTGACGTAAACGGTAAAAATGGTACCAAATCGATTGGAAACCACCACAATGATACGATGAACCATGACTAAGGCGGAAACGTAACATTGTGGTACCAATCGCGCCTTTTGTGAAGCGAACAAAAATATTTCATTTTTTAAAAGCCAGCATCCTAACTAATTCTCGAAGTCTGGTCAAACTTGACAAGTCTTTAATTCTCGGACAACAAAAAAGAAATTGTTTTTGTTGCATAGTGTTATATAGATGCATATATAGAAGATTATGTCTATCAAACGTTGGCCGCGGCTACGTCTCAGATGGTCCATCCGTTGAGTCCAATTTTCGATGACTCGTTCGAGCATTTCGACTGGTAACGGGCGAATGACAAGCGTGATGTTTTGCTCCAAGGCCTGAATCGAAGCGGGCTTGTCCGCATAAACATTAGACTTTACATATCCCCACAGGAAAAAGTCGAACGGTGTGATATCACACGATCTTCGTGGCCAATCGACCGATCCAAAACGTGAAATTATCTGCTCACCGAAATGTTCTCTCAATAAATCCCTTGATTGATGCGATGTGTGGGAAGTGGCGTCATCTTGTTGAAACCAAATGTCGCCGAGATCACGAGCTTCAATTTCAGGCATCAAATAGTCGGTTATCATGGCACGATAACGGTCGCCATTGACGGATACGTTCTCACCGGCATCATTTTTGAAGAAATATGGACCGATGATTCCGGTACGTCGGATCGGGAATCGGTCAATGTTAAAAATATAGCTCTTAACGAGAGCTAAAATATTGCTCATGGGTGTCAAGGTCGTGGGTCGACTGGAAAGTTTTTTTTTTGGATTTAAAAACAAGTAAGAAAGTTTCAGTCGGGTAAACCGACTAAGGTATACCCTCACTTTGTGAGTAATGTAATATTGAATATTACTCGAATTATTCTTTCAATTTGTGTGGGAGGTACCAGAAGGGGTTTATCAAATACACCTTTTTTTTGCTGAACATTAGATACTTCAAATTCATTGCACTGTGCCGACTTATAAGCATTTATGTGCACTAGTATAAACGTTATGAGACATTAAATTGTGGTATGATTTGGGCATTTTGTGTGGGAGGTACAAAAAGGGGCGTGGCAATAACGCCCATTTTTCACAGGGCTATAGACACTATAAAAACATTACACTGTACAAGATTTCAAGTATTTTTATACACTGGTTTTAATGTTATAAGCTGTTAACTTTTGGTGCAAAAAGGTACCTTTGTGTGGGAGGTACCAAAAGGGGCGTGACAACAACACCCATTTTTCCCTGGACTGTAGGCAATATAAAAGCATAATACTGTACAAAATTTCAAGTATTTTTATACACTGTTATTAATGTTATAAGCTGTTAACTTTTGGTGCAAAATGGTGCATTTGTGTGGGAGGTACCAAAAGGGACGTGGCGACTTTGCCCATTTTTCTCGAGTTGATAACGACTAATAAGCTAATACTATGTGTGGAATTTCAAAAGATTCGAATAAGTAGTATAGCAGTTATTAAAGAATCAATATTTCACAACATTTTAACCCTTTGTGGGGGAGGTACTAGAAGGAGTGGACCAATATGGCCCATCTTCGAACTTAGCCGGAGATAGAAGAAAATATTACGACATACCAAATTTGAGGTCAATCGGTTACTCCTTTCGAGAGTTATCGTGCGCACCAGCCAGCAGACAGACAGACAGACAGACGGACGGACATTGCTCATTCGACTTAAAATGACCCAAAACGGATTTCCTCCGAACATACTTGGGGTCTTAGGTCACTCCTTCGACGTGTTACACTTTTTTCCGTAGCAAATGATATATACCCTCGTCACACTAAAGTGAGGGTATAAAAATGGACTTAGCGAAATTGGCGAACGATTATTTTGATAATAAAACTGAATAATTTGTAAACGTTGTTCAGGCGTAAGTCTTTCCATGATGAAATGCCAAACAATACTTAACAAAAATAACATGACAGCATGACACGACTCACACGTGATGTGCCAAAAAAGTATCTCTACTTAGATCACCCTATATTTATTGATATTAGTTTTTAATTAAATTATTTTTCGATAGTGTCTACGGAAATTACAAAGCTTACTGCCAAAATCGGTGACATTTTGAAACCTATTGATTTTTCATAAATAGAATGGACATATGAAAAGGTTTTATTGCAAATTTTTAGGGGAAAGGGGGTTAAAATCGTGGATGGCTAATTTGAAAGAATTGATTCTCCAAGAGATTCCTTTATTGCGTTACTTGGACTGTAACGAGGATTCCAAAGTCTTCCAATTCAAAATCACATCCGAGATAACTACTCTCTCTAGTTTCCCAGCAAACTTTGTGGTTAAATATTTGAAAACAAGAGAGAAACGGCTACCAAAACTGAATTCAACATGGTCGAAATGGATTAATCCAAAGGGTCTCCTTTCTGCTACATTTTTGGACAAGCACAGTGTAATAACTGTAACTTCTTTACATCACAGAATACTGTGACAATTATGTAGAAAAATGTGAGGATAACTTACACAGATTCCGAAGTTGTTTGAATTTTTCTTACCTGAAAAAAGAAAAAAACGTACAAATTAGTGCTATTCATAAAGTAATAATTAAAAAGATATTTGTGAGAATGTTAAACAATTGTATTAGTTAAAAAAATGTTTATGCATTTAAAAAAAAAAAATTATTATGAATTATTTGGTAGCGAATTGTGTCTTTCTGGAATCCTACTCGAGTACGGTTATTCAAAATTAATCAATTAAACTATGACTATTTTAATGTATCACCCAAATGCCTTAAACGAAATGGAAAATATTATTGTATTAAAAAAATGTAAAAGGAGCAATGCTGAAATCCAAACAAGACTCATCAGGATAGCCACTACAAAAACCCAAGTAGCCATCCCATTTAAACTGTCTGAGCCACCATAACACAATTAGTACCCACATTCATGTCGAAGAAACATGTATTCGATACTATTAATAATACTTGAGCGACGAACGTCTTTCTGGGTTAAAAATGAACTTAATTTAACGTCACTTCATGCATAGTCCCTCACCCATCTACAATAAGGACGACATCATCATGTGAGACATGTCATATGTGCTGGAATGAAATACACGCGCAGAAAAGGATCTACAAACACCAAAACAGTCAAATGCTTAACATCCTTTGTTGCTGCTCAGGAGGTCGTTTACACGGGTCATAAGTCTTTTGTTTTTAACCCACTGGGGTGCTGAGGTTGTTGCCGCGCCGCTGCTCATTGGTGTTGCCACATTCAGTTAATTTATGCCTTTACGTGAGTTCGAGTGACTGTGACTAAGGAGGTGGCCTCAAAACAAAATAAACCTCGCCTCCGAGAGTTGCTAAGTATCTATGAATGTTTGTCCATTTTAGGAAAGATGTCTCAAACGAGTAAAAGTATCCTTTTGTTTGGATTTCTCATTTGTTTCCGTATGTCACCGACACGGCTTCTTAATAATGAAGGCAAAAATTATGCCTCCAGTAGCATCTGGAGACGCAATCACACTTGGAATGTAGTACGGAGGGAGAGAGATAGAAAGAAGTATACGAGTCATTATGTGATTATGTTACAAAAGTGATATAACAGGGAACTGCAATGTAGATTAGCTTGAAAGACTCGGAACAGCCTTGTGAGTCTGCTATACAGTATGCCAAACCGCAGGACACTAGAGCGCGACAAGAGTATCGTAACGTTAAACCTAATACGTCACAAAATTACGGCAATTAGTATCCACATTCATGTAAAAGTAAAGAATATCTTAAATTGTATAAGAAAATTTCATGGTTGATATTATTTATTTTCTATGAGAAAAGAATGCAATGGATTACTTTTCTCTAATCAAATATCATCGTTGATAAGAATTCTCTATGAAAAAATATGGATATGGTTCTCAAAAAAAAAAAAAAAATTAATGGGAAGACTTTTCTATAAAGAATTGTTTAATTTAAATGCTCAATTCTCGCGAAGGTACAAATTAAATTCGATCAGACTCAAATTGAAGGATTTTCGTTGAGTCATGGAAAGACTCATATGTAAGTATCTCTGTGCACGTATATGGATGGATGGATGTCTACCCCTGATCTATTTTCTTAGTTGCAGTTCTCCGTTGTTTTCTTGGTGAAAATTATAGCCCAGCTAAAGTATGAAACAAATGACGTCTAAAGCAAACATTTTGCTTTTCTATTCAACGCAAACAAAAAAAAAACAAAGCAAAAACGCTTGTCAATATGTCTGCCGATGATGCTTTGAGTGAATAGTCATTAACCTTATTTTGTTCTGTCTTTTGCAGATTTTCTGCCTTAGTGCAAAAGTGAATGGTGGCGTAGAAGAAAAAGAAAAACTCGAACATAGAAAAAATAAATATACAATATGTACAGATACGTATATGAGATTAACAACATTGAATACAGTGGGCATAAAAAACAATAATAATATAATGAGAAAATATATAATAAATGGGATCTTACTCTATACTAGAGTTTATCTATGAGGACTTCCTCTGCACGGGGCAAAATCGCCTTTTTTGATATGTTTGAATAGAAAGAAAATATATTTGGAACACAATTTTTTAAATATTATATATTTTTCAGCAAACAAATTTTATTTGAAAATCAATAATATTTATTTGGAACGCACATATTAATATATTACAACAAAATATATTTGCAGTCTAATTTTCTCAAATAAAATATTTGTTTAAATACAAATAAAAGTATTGTTCAGGAATTTCTCCAAATATATTTTATTTAAAAAAGATTTTCAAAACTTTGCTGTCTTTTTGAACTTCAGTTTTAATTTTTCCTTGATTTTGAAATGTACCTCGCAACTAAATATGGCATATGCAACATTGTCTTCTGTTTAAAAGCATTAATTTTAAAATTCTAAATATCCCAATTCATCATTAGCTGTAAGTCCTTCGAGTAAATTATTTTATTATAAATTATTGTTTTAAGATTATACGATTTCAATTATAAAATATTTTTATAAACATTAAAAAATTAATTTTGAATCCTGAGAAACTTAACGTTATTAAGGTATCGGTGTATTTTATGAAAACTTAAAAGCAAATAAATCTTTGTTTCGGAAGTAATATACCCAAATTAAAACCTGTTAGGATGGAAACAAATAATTGTTTAGACCAACACCTTCCCAAATATTTAATATTTGTGTGTACCAAATATTATATATTTAGAGTGTACCCTAAACATATATATGTTTCAAGCCGAATATGTTTGGGACAATATACTACAGAAGCGATTTTTTTTCAGCGTGTGTACAAGAGTCGACCTCTGAGGTATTCCTCTATATTAGAGTCAACACCTGAGGTACTCCTCTATATTAGAGTCGACATCTGAGGTCTTCCTCTATATTAGAGTTGACCTTTGAGGTCTTCCACTATATTAAAGTCGACCTCTGAGGTCTTCCTCTATACTAGAGTCGACCTATGAGGTCTTCCTCTATACTAGAGTCGACCTCTGAGGTTTTCCTCTATACTAGAGTCGACCTCTGAGGTCTTCCTCTATACTAGAGTCGACCTCTGAGGTCTTCCTCTATACTAGAGTCGACCTCTGAGGTCTTGCTCTATACTAGAGTCGACCTCTGAGGTCTTGCTCTATACTAGAGTCGACCTCTAAAGTCTTCCTCTATACTAGAGTCGACCTCTGAGATCTTCCTCTATACTAGAGTCGACCTCTGAGATCTTCCTCTATACTAGAGTCGACCTCTGAGGTCTTCCTCTATACTAGAGTCTACCTCTGAGGTCTTCCTCTATACTAGAGTCGACCTCAAAAGTCTTCCTCTATACTAGAGTCGACCTCAAAAGTCTTCCTCTATACTAGAGTCGACCTCTGAGGTCTACCTCTATACTAGTGTCGACCTCTGAGGTCTTCCTCTATATTAGAGTCGACCGTTGAGGTCTTCCTCTATACTATAGTCGACCTCTGAGGTCTTGCTCTATAAAAGAGTCGACCTCTGTGTGTCTTCCTCTATAATAGAGTCGACCTCTAAAGTCTTCCTCTATACTAGAGTGGACCTCTGAGGTCTTCCTCTACACAAGAGTCGACCTCTGAGGTCTTCCTCTATAATAGAGTCGACCTCTAAAGTCTTCTTCTATACTAGAGTGGACCTCTGAGGTCTACCACTATACTAGTGTCGACCTCTGAGTCGACCGTTGAGGTCTTCCTCTATACTATAGTCGACCTCTGAGGTCTTGTCCTATAGAAGAGTCGACCTCTGTGGTCTTCCTCTATAATAGAGTCGACCTCTAAAGTCTTCCTCTATACTAGAGTGGACCTCTGAGGTCTTTCTCTATACAAGAGTCGACCTCTGAGGTCTTCCTCTATAATAGAGTCGACCTTTAAAGTCTTCCTCTATACTAGAGTGGACCTCTGATGTCTTCCTCTATACTAGAGTCGACGTCTGAGGTCATCATCAGTATTAGAGTCAACCTCAGACGTCTTCCTCTATACTAGAGTCTACCTCTGAGGTCTTCCTCTATATTGAGTCAACTTTTGAGGTACTGTTGTATACTAGAGTCGACCTCTGATGTCTTCCTCTATACTAGAGTCGACCTCTGAGGTCTTCCTCTATACTAGAGTCGACCTCTGAGGTCTTCCTCTATACTAGAGTCGACCTCTGACGTCTTCCTCTATACTACAGTCGACCTCTGAGATCTTCCTCTATACTAGAGTCGAGCTCTGAGGTCTTCCTCTATACTAGAGTCGACCTCTGAGGTCTTCCTCTATACTAGAGTCGACCTCTGAGGTCTTCCTCTATACTAGAGTCGACCTCTGAGGTCTTCCTCTATACTAGAGTCGACCTCTGAGGTCTTCCTCTATACTAGAGTCGACCTCTGAGGTCTTCTTCTATACTAGAGTCGACCTCTAAAGTCTTCCTCTATACTAGAGTGGACCTCTGACGTCTTCCTCTATACTAGAGTCGACGTCTGAGGTCATCATCAGTATTAGAGTCAACCTCTGACGTCTTCCTCTATACTAGAGTCTACCTCTGAGGTCTTCCTCTATATTGAGTCAACTTTTGAGGTACTGTTGTATACTAGAGTCGACCTCTGATGTCTTCCTCTATACTAGAGTCGACCTCTGAGGTCTTCCTCTGTACTAGAGTCGACCTCTGAGGTCTTCCTCTATACTAGAGTCGACCTCTGAGGTCTTCCTCTATACTAGAGTCGACCTCTGAGATCTTCCTCTATACTAGAGTCGACCTCTGAGATCTTCCTCTATACTAGAGTCGACCTCTGGGATCTTCCTCTATACTAGAGTCGACCTCTGAGGTCTTCCTCTATACTAGAGTCGACCTCTGAGGTCTTCCTCTATACTAGAGTCGACCTCTGAGGTCTTCCTCTATACTAGAGTCGACCTCTGAGGTCTTCCTCTATACTAGAGTCGACCTCTGAGGTCTTCCTCTATACTAGAGTCGACCTCTGAGGTCTTCCTCTATACTAGTGTCGACCTCTGAGATCTTTCTCTATACTAGAGTCCACCGCTGAGGTCTTCCTGTATACTAGAGTCGACCACTGAGGCCTTCATCTATAGTAGTGTCGACCTCTGAGGTCTTCCTCTATACTAGAGTCAATCTCTGAGGTTTTCCTCTATACAGTAGTGGACCTCTGAAGTCCTCCTATATACGAGGGCTGCTGTATGTATTTCTGGCCTAATAATGAAAATGCGAATATTTGTCACCAAAAATGGTTTTATTTTTTTTTTCAAAATATTCTCCAGCATGATTTATACACTTTTGCATGCGCTCAAACCAATTGTCGAAGCACTTTTTCCCACTCCGATTGAGACACCTCCAATACATGGTTTTTGAACGTTTCAACAGCTGCTTCTGGCGACGAAAATCGTTGACCACGCATTTTTTTCTTGATGTGCGGGAATAAAAAGAGGTCATTGGGTGCCAAGTCAGGGCTGTACAGCGGATGACTCATCAATTCGACGTTTTGGCCTGTCAAAAAGGCGCTGGTATGAGCCGATGTGTGAGAGCTCGCATTGTCATGGTGCACAATGATTCGTCTTCTCTTGATCGTTTTTCGAATTTCTCCGAAGACTTCAGGCAAACAACGTGTGGTGTACCACTCAGAATTGACCGTCCTACGTTGCTAAAGCGGAACAGTCGCCACATGAGCAGTTTTGCCGAAGAAACAGGCGACCATTTGCTTCGAAGTGCTTCTTCCACGAACAACTATCGTTGGATTTGGCTCGTCTTCGAAGACCCACACGGTCGATTGCTGTTTTGTTTAGGGCTCATACGCATATATCCATGATTCGTCACCAGTGACGACATCATACACTGCATTTGAGCTAACGCGATTGTATCTTTTCAACATTTCTTTGCTCCACCCGACACAAGCCTTTTTTGAGCGATTGTCGAATTGTGCGGGATCCAACGAGAACAAACCTTTTTTACGACCAGGTGTTCATGCAATATCGGCATCAATGTTCTCTGGCACAACGGCCGTTTTTGGACGACCTTCGTTATTGAGCGAGCGTCGGTCACGATTGATTAAACCAGTTTTCAGGATAGGATAGTGCTTCATCGCCATACAAAGATTTAAGTTCATCGATGCACACTTGTCGTGATAATCCACGTCGAAAGTTGTGAAAAATTATCGCACGAAAATGTTGACGAGTTAAATCCATTTTTTTTTTGCCAAATTGATTTTTTCAAGTCACTGTAAACAACACAAATGATGGTCGTACGTCAAAACGTTCTGAATACGTTTATGCAAAAAAATGTCGAACTTTCCAATGGAAATGCCAGATGGCGCCAGGCAACACTTAGTGTTGCCTACGCCAGAAATATATATAGCAACCCTCGTACTACTGCTATTGCAATTTTTAATTGTAATTGTTTGCTTTCTTTCTTTTATTAAATGTATACTTCTTTCGAACCCACTGTGCTCACTAATTACAGTGTAGCCATAATGTCTCGTCGGAACTGAGAATGTTTTTATTGTAAATACCTTTCATTCTTGTTCTTCTGTTGCTGCCACTGCCACTGATGATTTCTAGCAAATAAGGAAACTTTTGACTTGTGCAGAGAATGATGTGTTATTTTTCCAGTTTTAACATTTGTTTTTGTCTATAATTCTAAGCTGTCATATGTCAATAATAAAACTCTTTTGCAAGTACATGACATTGATTAATGATATATAGGAGGTGTTATGGCGGATCTGTCCATCGTTTTTAATAGACACTACACTATAGTAGACATTAAATTCTGTTTGTCAAACCTTCATATGTATGTTAAAAGGAAATATGTAAAAAATGCGATCATCTTTTGACGTGTGTCTAAAGCAGAATTCTAACATGACATAAGGCTGCTAACAATTACTTCTAATAACAGTGACCATTAATAGCTACAGAAATAACCGAAATGGGACAGTGCAATATTATCATTAATCATTTAGGATTTTGGCAGGACCACGTTTTTTGGTAATATTGCTCGTTTTGAGGTTTGACATTAGGTTGCTTGATTCCAGGACAGGAAATATTTGAGAGAAATGACACTTGAAAATCCGTTCATTTATATTAATCTATATATATCTATATCTATATATCTATATCTATATATATAAAAATGAAACGGTCCATCTGTGTAATGGCATCACGTCAGAACGGCTGGAGCGATTTGGATGATTTTTTTTTTATTCGATTCTAAATTTTCACGAGATGGTTTATATAGAAAAAAAAATTAATTGGACAAAGGGGCGTGGTACCTCCCATACAAATCGCAGGTTAAAAATCCGATATTTCTGCTCCTATTATAGGTATAGTGCTGAAATTTTGTTTGTATGCATTTAATGGCAGATTATGTGAATTTTCCAAAAATGGGCGGAATCGGACCAATGGGCGTGGCCCCGCCCATATAAGCCAAATTTTGAAATTGAGATATTTTGCACAATTTGTTAGCGAGAGTGCTGGAATTTTGTGTATATGTAAACGGTGGCAGTCTACGTGATTGGTCCAAAAAAGGGCGGGATCGGACCAATGGGCGTGGCCCCGCCCACATAGACAAAATTTTGATATCTTGCACAATTTGCTAGCGGGAGTGCTGCAATGTTGCGTATATGTATCTGGTGGCATTCTACGTAATTGGTGAAAAAATGGGCGGGACCGGACCAATGGGCGTGGCCCCGCCCATATAAGCCAAATTTTGAAATTGAGATATTTTGCACAATTTGTTAGCGAGAGTGCTGGAATTTTGTGTATATGTAAAGGGTGGCAGTCTACGTGATTGATCCAAAAACAGGCGGGATCGAACCAATGGGCGTGGCACCGCCCATATAAGCCAAATTTATAAAATGTGATATCTTGCAAAATTTGTTAGCGATAGACCTGGAATTTTGTGTATATATATCCGTTGGCGATCTACGTGATTGGTCCAAAAATGGGCGGGTTCGGACCAATAGGCGTGGCCCCGCCCACAATGACAAAATTTTGAAATTTATATATCTTGCACAATTTGCTATCGGGAGTGCTGCAATGTTGTGTATATGTATCTGGTGGCATTCTACGTAATTGGTCAGAAAATGGGCGGGATCGGACCAATGGGCGTGGCCCCGCCCTTATAAGCCAAATTTTGAAATTGATATAACTTGCACAATTTTTTATCTAGAGTGCTGTCATGTTGTAGATATGTATCTGGTGACAGTCCACGTGATTGGTACAAAAATTGGCGGGATCTGACCAATGGGCGGGCCACCGCCCATATAAGCCAAATTTTGAAATTGAATTATCTTGCTCATTTTGTTAGCGAGAGTGTTGAAATTTTGCGTATATGTATCTGGTAGCAGTCTACGTGATTGGCTTTGAAATGGGCGGAATAGGACCAGTGGGCGTGGCCCAGCCCATATTTTGATATATCTTGCAAGTATTATATAGGAAATACATGAACAAAAATGCTCGGTATGCGATAATTACAGCTGCTCACTCCAATACAATCGCAATATGATAATGTGATGCAATATCAATGAAACAAGAATTTGGAAATTTTATAAGTATACATTTCTATTTTCTGGACTTTCCACTGAATTCGGTATTTTTTCATTCAGTGAATTTATTACTAATACCAGTAAGGAAAGGCAGAAAGTCGGGCGGGGCCGACTATATAATACCCTACACCTCCCTAACAATGCGATAAGGGTCATTGCGATAATAATTTGGAATAATTGGTAAATGTATTTTGAACCGATAATCGCAAAATTAAGCAATATTCGTTCCTAAATTGAGAAAAATCTTTCTGGAGAACTTTGTAATGATCGGAAGTAAAGTACAACTTCTATAGCGCTTTGTAACCAAATCTGGAGGAACATATATATGGAGGTTATATATAAATCTGAATCGATTTTCCTAGAATACTCATTCATGTAAAATAGAAACCTGTTTCTGTCGAATTTCGTACTGATCGGATATAAAACACAGTCTCTACAGCGCTTACATGTCAAATTGGGGGTAACATATATATATGGGGGCTATATCTAAATCTGAACTGATTTTCTCCGAATTTTGCGGCATTCCTTCATGTAATAAGAAACCTCTTTCTGCAGAATTTCTTACTGATCGGATATAAAATACAGTTTCTACAGCGCTTGAATTTCAAATCGTGGGTAACATATATATGGGGACTATATCTAAATCTGAACCGATTTTCTCCGAATTTGGCAGTATTCCTTCATGTAATAACAAACCTCTTTCTGCCGAATTTCGTACTGATCGGATATAAAATACAGTTTCTACAGCGCGAATTTTGACATGGGCAGCGAAGCGCACCGGGCTCAGCTAGTATATTATATTATTCAGTTACTGTAATAATCAATAATTAGGCAGAGATAACCTAATATAAAGGAAATAAAGTAACGAAGCAGTAGGTACCGATGGATTTCCGCAAACTATTTAATATTATTAGGTGAGAAAGCAATTTGAACCAAAAATTTCACAAAATTTCTTTGGTAAACATTATCGAAAATTGTATTAAACATGTCATAGGAGCCGAAATTTCAGTAGTTTTTATAGTTCAAGTAAATTGTTACCATTTTATTAGTCAACAAAACCAATGTGCGTGCATGTTCTGCTGCATTTGATTAATGAATCATTTGGGTATGGGGGAAGACTCATTTTTTGGTTCACGCTTTTTTGCATACACTCATTTCAGTTTCAGCCGCAAAATGCAAATTATGTTCTGTTTTGCAAAACTTCATTAATTTTTCGGAGATTTTAGCTCCTTCTCAAGGTGTTGACACATACTGCTAATTAGCATAATTTCCAACTGAATACAAAAGTGTTTTGTTAAACTTGAAAATTATCTTAACAACCAAGCAACTGTGCAAGAAAGCCTTACAAAATAAACATTTAACTTTACATCAATCATGTGATTGTTAAGGATGACTGAAAAGAAGAACTATAGTTGAAGAATGTTGCTGGCTTAAACATTTTAAGATTTATGTGTGGAGAGCACAAAGAAACCCAGTAAAACAAATGATGGCTTGAAAGGAGTGGGGGATTTAGTGCTTCAGTGATGTCTTAAAATTATGATATTTTTATAACAAATGTTATTGCTAAAGACCAGTTTTATCTCCTAAAAAATGCCCCAACTACACTTTTCTGTTCTCCATAAAAATAAAAACACACACTTAGTTTTATTTTCATTATCGTGATTTTGCTTTTGAAAAGTTGGTGGTAAACAAATAAGTATGTACTTGCATTTATTGTTTATTTATTTATTACATTTTGAGTTATAATAACCCGCCAACAAGTCATATTATTTGCCATAAAACAATAAATTGCCTGTTAAGTGATGTTATGATCAGAGTTTAGCAGAGATATAAACAATTTTAATGCGAAACGAATTGGTTATTTATAAGACTTTGGCTTGAATAATTGCAACTCGCGCAACTGCATAAATAATAAAACTATATTCGAAATGGTAATTTTTTAAAGTGACAAAATGGTAATTTTAAAAATGACGAAACGGTAATTTGAAAAAAAGAGGACCATTTGGGTAAATCTATTTCGACCATGCTGAATCCAGATACCACCAACTAAATCGATGGTTGTATCAATCGATTTAAGATAGTTTTTTTCATTGACACTCGGCTAGTTGTGGTAAGCAATTTTAAACTTTTATTATAGTACAATATGATCGATTTTTGGTTGTGACAACCAATGTTTTATTCTTGACAACAGAAATTGTATCAATAGACCAAAGATTATTATTGCAACGAATAACTGGTTATTACAACAGAAAAAAATATTAATAAATAATCTTTTTTTGGTTATCCCAGTTATCTCCTAAATATAGAATAATTTAATATATTTTGGGAAATACAACCCAAAGCTTGGTTGCTGTTCTTTTGTTAATACATGACGAACAAAAAATAAAAGTAGTCGACAAAAATAAATCTTCAACATTTTGTTCAAAACGGTATATGACGTCAAATACATATAATTTCATGTGGATAATAATGTGTTGAATGCAGAATATATTGTGCAAAATGTTTTACATGAATAAAAAAATACTCGTAGAAGCAAGAATCAAGAAATTTAAAGCACAAGGTTAAGCGATATTTGCATACAAGTTTTGTTATGCATTGTACTCTCGTGTACAAAAATGTGTGTCAAATATTTCCACGTCTCATAATAGTGATGAATTTGTGATATGGGATTTTTAATTTTGTTATGCACTGTTTGGTTTTTTTGTTCAATAAATAAAATATAAATTAATGAAAAATTTTTTTAATTAATTTTCGGTAGTACATTACTAACATATTGTCGGAACAACCAATTTTAAAAACATTTTGGTTGTGGCAACATACAAAAGATAATTTTGGTTACCATTTTCGGAGTTGGTGCAACCAAATATAATTGTTGTCAACACTGAAGGAGAAGTATAGCACAAACAAAATGTTGGTTGTCCTAATGGAATCGCATGACAGAACTACCAAACTTCGGTTGGCAAATAATTCGGTTGAGGCAAACAAACTGTTCTCTGTGTGTGTGTGTACGAGTATAGCGAAAAATCAATGTGTTTCTTTCTCAACGTTTATATAAAAATAAAGAAGATTTTTGGATTATTATATATGTATGTTGTGTATATTTATATTAACCGTAATTATCCGGAAGGAATATTTTTGTCAAACATGTAGACGATTTATATGACTTGTGATAGGTTTTTTAGGGGTAAGGGAATGAAAAGCTTGATCGAATGTTGTCTTTTTTTTGATGAATATGAATATTTATTTATTTATTTTAATTATCGTTTCTCTGCACAACAAGAATTAATTTCTTATAATTACAGTACAGAAATGAGACCCGATAGGATAAGAACATTTTAATTAAATTAAAATAATTTTATAAAAGCAAAAATGCTAAAAGGAAAAAAACATTAATTGATGAAAAGCTATTGAGATATTAAATATTAAAACACAATATAACATTAAAAGAAAAGACATTACTAATAAAATTTTTAAAATAATAATCATTTTTAAATTAAACAATAATACAAATTTATAAAAAAAATAGAGTATTAAAACTTTTATATCTAAGAATATAATAATCTTTTATATCTAATAAAGAAATTAAACAATAACTGTAAAACATTTGATCAAGAACTATTGCAAAATTTTATATAACTCCGTTTTAAATTTGATTGCATTGCTGATCAATTGAATATTGTGTGGAAGTGAATTCCAGAGACGCACTGCATTTATAAAGAATTGTCATTCAGAACCTAGAGTCCTATGTAACAAGGGTACAAGTTTCTTTCCCCGATTGGACCTTGTGAATGAAAGCTTTTCGTACAAGTAAGGAGGATTGCGTGTATATATTAAATTTATGCAGAAAGATAAGAGTTCTACTAGACAAAAGGTTTTCGAAAGTGATACTATAGAGAGATTTGAGAAAAATGTGAAACTGAATCATATCTCCTCAAAGCATAAATATATCGCACAATGTTGTTATAAAGACTGTTTAATTTGCGTTTGCTACCTGTATCACAATTGGCAAATAGTTCACAACCATAAATCAAACCTGGTATTAAATAAGATTTGGCTAGAAGTAGTCTAATTTTAAGAGGAGTGTAACATTGGGTTGCCCAAAGTGAACGGAGTTTTCCATATGTTTGACCTAAAACAGTGTTGACATGATTAGACCAGGTCAACGTACTATTGAAAAAAATTTTGAGAGAAATAATTCTCCAATAATCTTTTTATTTTTCTATTTAGACTGAATCGTGTATTCTGAATTCTCCCACTAAACTCTTTGATTTCGCAGACAAATTAGTGGCGAAATATATCGAAAACAAGAGCTATCATAAAAAACCGCTAGCATTGAGCTGTTACGAGTACATTTTCGGACTAGCACAGTGTAATCATAACATCTAAATTAGGATTTGTTTAACAATTTGGTCCTGATTCGCAGGGAATTCGATTTTTTATGTCTTCCAAGTTTTGATCCGGCTTTGATCAGAGTATGATCTGTATTATATCCGAGTATTTTCATTTCTGTTTCTTACACCGTTACACCTTCATCGTCGTCTGCGTCCGCTAGAAGCTCATTCTCACCGGATTCATCCCCACAGGATTCTTCCGATTCCGTGCTGAAGAGCTTCTCGACATATACAAGCACTTCAGTTGTAATGAGAGCGACTAGAGGAACCCCTCAAGGAGGAGCTATTTCACCACACTTGTGGATCCTAGTAGTTAATAAAATCCTTTTAAGATTGGAATTATCAGAAGTCAAGGTGTGCGCTTACGCTGATGATATTGTAATACTTTCTAGAGGTAAATTCTTACCGTCAGTATCAGACATTCTGCAGAACTCCCTAACGGAAATATCCTCCTGGGCCACTGCTTGCGGTTTAAACATTAACGCCACTAAGACCGAATTTGTAATGTTTGCAGGAAGGCAACAAATACCGGACTTTACATTAACGGTTTTAGATGGTACTGCTATCAAATTGTCTAATTCAGCAAAATGTTTGGGTGTTATCCTGGATCGAAGGCTGAACTGGATAGAAAATAAAGAAGCTCGTATAAAGAAATCTTTTGCGGCCCAAATGGGGACTAAAACCTAAATTAGTTCACTGGCTCTACTCTGCGATAGTAAGACCTGTCCTGACCTATGGCTGTCATACATAGCAGAGTATGTTACATCACTAAGTAAGGTAAATAAAGTCGCGCTCAGCTACCTGACGGGTGGGATGAGATCCACCGCCACAAGATACCTTGAGATTATAATGGGTATTCCACCTATTGATTTATTTGTGAAAGAATCTGCGGATCTTACATTAACTCGGCTAGCCCAGCAAAACCTTTTGTTAGGCACCAACTCAAAACATACTCGTATTGGGGAGCTTAGCTCAGTCATCGCCGATACAGATTACATTATTAGTCATGATGTAGTTGACAAAGGTTTTCACATTAAAATTCCCAACCTGTCAAATGGCAGAAAGGCATGTTAGGTTTTATGATAATAATGTCTTTACAGATGGTTCCAAAATGGAGGAGGGTACTGGATGTGGTATCTCCTGCAGCGAGCTTGGCATGAAGGTCTCTCTACGCCTACGAAACGAATGTAGTATCTTTCACGCAGAATTATTTGCGATTGCCAAAGCGGCTGAACTTATCTCGCAAATGCAAATATTTAGAAGCGATATTTGTTTTTTCATCGATAGCCAGGCCGCTTTAAAGGCTCTACTGAGTACGAATATAAGGTCGAAGGTAGTCAGCCGCTGTCGCAGCGAGCTTAAGGTTCACAAAGAACAACATAATATAACTCTGTGCTGGGTACCGGGACACAAAGACATATTCGGTAATGAGGCTGCTGATAAACTCGCAAAATCAGCCGCAACTTCCTCGAGCAACATAGAGACTGATATCTGCCCACCCCTATCATTAATTTACTCAGATATTAAATCGAAACACCAAAACCTTTGGCAACAGAGATGGCAATCAACAGCAGGATGTGAACAAACAAAAGCTCTCTGGGACGAACTGTATTCACGAAATACTGATATACTGCTATGATTAGATAAAGTGAATATACGAAAGATTGTGGGCCTTATTACAGGACACAATATCCTTGGTGAGCATATGAATAGAATTGACTTAAGAAATGACGACCTATGCCGTTGGTGTCAGGACCCTGTCGAAGTGGAAGACACCTTCCATTTCCTTTGCCAATGACCTTTTTTATCCCATAGAAGAAACAAGATACTGGGCTCTTTTTCATCAATTCATCAAGGCATCCGATCGGAACTCAAGAATTAACTAATATGGAAGAAGAAGAATGTATGAGGAATCACAATGGATCAATTATGGTCTCAGTGTCAACCTAACCTAACCAAGCACATCGGTAAAGCTTGAAACGTAATTTCCCCCAGATACTGCTCTGATACTTGCGAAGAATGAGGTTCCTCATTTGATACTACACCAGTGTTATCAGGAGGAGTATTTTTCAAATTTCCTCCCTCATCGATCTTGTACACCTTAAGTCGGATTTAGCTAAATAATATTTGCTCCGATCCAAAAATTTTCCATAATTTTTAAAATTGTTTGGTCAAATAAAATGACTCAAAAATATACCCCATTGTTTGTTGGGTATAGTCATAGCTCTTGGTGTGTCATGTGTGAAGAATTTTATGTTAAAGCCTTCACAGCTTCTTCGTTTTAAAACAAAGTCCTTTTAATATTTTAATTGTTATTTTATAGAAGGCTGAAAATCTTTGCTGGCTGACTGTTTTCGGCAAGAGTTATGAACTGTCCAGCATTAGCATATCATATTGAATTTCATGTTTATGTTGGGCGAGAGGACTACTGTAGTAAACAAAGCTACCGGATGAGACATTGTGATGAAATAAGGAAAAGAATTTTAAAGCTAATTTACTTCATGCCAGTGTTGGTTTTTGGTAACGCTTACCGAGTTTGCGTGTCTCATTCGAAATTGGGTATTGGCTGAATAAAAAATTGGTCAACAAACAGACTGACTGACCAACTTCCCTACTGCTGCTGGTATTTTTCGCAGATTTATATCTTTTGCTGTAGTGTAATAGTATCTTATTTTTATAGCTTCGAATAAAAACAAAATTAAATAAAAAAAATAAGAATTAACTCAATGATTATCATTGATACACACCAAGAGTAACCCGGAGTCTTGGTGTCTTTATACAGACAACAATCTTGGCAATTCACTACAAATCATTTGACTTTTATCTCTCACACTTCATTTGGGGGCAGTGTGAAAATGTCTGTTCACTGCTGCTGAAGTTGAAACACTCTATCCAATTTGGCTCAATAAATAATGAATGAAAATAAATACTTTGTTTAATATGCCAAAATGGCCTGAAGGGTAAATAAACGATAAAAAGTCATATCAATTTATTTGGATTCAATTAGGCATAAATATCGGATTATGTTTAAGTTCATTGAAATTGTTAAGGAGAATAGGGATCAGTTTCTAAGAAATATGTCTTGACAATTTATGCAATATTAATGAATTTATTGCGGTCGAGTAGAATAAATTTAAATAATACATAGGTATCAATTACTATGTGATAAATATTTTTTTTAAAGAGAATTTCAATTACATAAACTTATATTTCTTTTCAGTAAGGATAAAATGTTAAAATGTAAACAAAACAGCCTGGAATTCGGCCAGTACGAGGAACAGGAATGGCAGAATTTATCAGTGTTGCTAACAATATTTCTGATTCATGCAATATTTCATTTGATGGAAAAATTTCGAAATAAACGGCGTACATAGTGATGTCCTAAATCTTTAAATTTCCTCATCACATCATTTGTTATACCCTACACCACACTGTTGTACAGGGTATTATTATGATGGGATATTTGAATTTTTATGCCCGATACCAAACTGTGGTATGCCTGTGTCCATTTGTTTTTAAAACCTAAAAATAGGCGAGATAGAACAAAAGTTTATTATACCGATTGGTATAGAATCACTTTTTGAGTCGATTTAGCCGTCCGTCCACATATACGTAAATTTGATCAAAGGTCGCAAATACGAGTATGGCCCCATCTTTACGAAAATTATAACGGAGGCATTTTCTGGACTAAGGCATACTGTCGGAAAATTTGATAATGAGAAAGCTGTGCGCTAGATGGGTGCCGCGTTTTCTCACAATCAAGACAGTTAACCAGTTCACACATCCACAATTGCGATGGTCATAATCAATGAATTAAAGTTCGAATTGCTTCAGCATGCATCCCCTACACCACACTGTGGTACAGGGTATTATGACTTTGTGCATTTGTTTGTAACACCTAAAAGGAGAAGAGATAGACCCATTGTTTATTATACCGATCGACTCAGAATCACTTTCTGAGTCGATTTAGCCATGTCTGTCCGTCTGTCCATGTATTCTTGTAATCAAAGTGCAGGTCGTATTTATGGTCCGATTGTGATGAAATTTAGCATAGTGCTCTTTTTGGCCCAAGGACGATCCCTATTGAAATTAGTTAAAATAGGTTCAGATTTGGATATAGTCCCCATATATATGTTTCACCCGATTTGAAATGCAAGCGCCGTAGAAACCACATTTTACATCCGATCTTTATAAAATGCGGCAGAGAGAGTTTTATTATTACGTGAATGAACACTACCAAATTCGGAGAAAATCCGATCAGATTTAGATATAGCCCCCCCTATATATATGTTTCACCCGATTTGGCATGTAAGCGCTGTAGGAACTGTATTTTAAATCAGATCAGTACGAAATTAGGCAGAGAGAGTTCTCTTATTGCATGAATAAACACTGCCAAATTCGGGGAAAATCGGTTCAGATTTAGATATAGCCCCCATATATATGTTTCACCCGATTTAACATTTAAGCGCTGTAGAAACCGTGTTTTATATCCGATCAGTACGAAAATCGGCAGAGAGAGTTTGCTTATTACATGTATGAACACTGCCAAATTCTTATCGCAATGCCCATTTTTGCATTGGTAGGTAGGTGTAGGGTATTATATAGTCGGCCCCGCCCGACTTTCTGTCCTACTGGTTTTTGTTTCCAAACTTGAAAAAATTGCTCAGCGAAAAAAGATTTGCCTGCAATGATGAGGTGGAGGTTGATGGCTATTTTCAGGAGCTAGATACTTTTTACTATAAACATTGAATCTATAGCAAATCGCTGAAAAAAGTGTATGAAGCTGTTTATGTTCAGAAATAAAGTGAAAATATTTCCCTTTTTCGTTGTGTTTCTTTGTTATGTCGGATAACTTTAAGACCGCCCTCGTATATCATTTCTATGTTCCAAAAGTGGAACACATCGAAGGAGCGAAATAACACCACAAGTATATTTGGCAGTGTTGAGCCTTTTTAAGTCGCTTGAGCAATGTCGTCCGTACGTCAGTTTGTCTGGTTGGTGCCACGATAACTCTCGATAGGAGTAATCGATTAACTTCAAATTTGGGAGGTACCTTTAGTACCTCCTCCACAAAGGGCCAGTATTTAATGAAATATTGATTATTTAATAACTACTATACTATGTATCATAATCTTCCGCAATTCCATAGTATAGTTAAAGGCTTATGACATGGATATTTGATTCCTGGACGCTATCACCTTGTGAAAAATAGGCAAGGTCCCCCTTGGGACCTCCCATACTAATGGACCATTTTGCACAAAAAGTTAACGCTTATATCTTCGTTACCTGATCATACAAATACTTTAAAAATTGACGTTATTTCCACGCCCCTTCTGTTGCTTCCCAAACAAAATGGCCAAAATAAAAAATATGAAAAATTATTTTTTAATTTCAGTTAGACAGAATGTAAATGAAACACACAGACCAACAATAAGCCGCAGACCTTAAATTATACAGATGTGCCGTCAGCCAGAAACGTCAAAATCTATCAGTTACGAACGAATAGGAATGAAATGTCACACGCGAAAAAACACTTTTCCGCGAACATAGTTAGAACTTTCTTTGCACTAATCAATTAATATAAATTTTTTAATTGTGACAATTACAAAAAATTTGGGAAAATCGGTCCGAAATCCGCGGAAAACCTTACTCTTTGAAGTCCTACTCGTTGAAATTTCTATTCGTTCGTAACTGACAACTTACTCGCTCCGGGATGACATATCTTATTATTTATTATTTTTGCAATAAGCAACAACAACACATACAAACAAATGAGGTACGATGACGTCGGCTTAGTCGCTGACAAAACAACATTTGTTTTAGTGGCTCGCGAAGCGAACTCTAATAAAGACAAAAATGTACTGGTTGCTAGTATCAGTGTGTCGACTTAGTTTGGTGAAATATGCTTTTGGTTAGCAGTTCTTATTAAACGTAAGTTACTGCTTCCATAAGTATTTCGCGTTAATTAAAGACATAATAAATTATTGCTTTGAATTCTGACGATGATAGAGTGGTGTCTATCAAAACTGCGCAGTCAATTCTACCCAACAATTTTTGAAACTCGCTAACATTTTTTTATTTGTTTCTATTACATTTTGGCAATAGACAGAATATATTTATTTTAGCTTGAAGTCTGATAGATAATGAATATAATCAGACCATTTTGAAGGAAATCGATGCATAAATAAAATAAATAAAAATACTTAATTAAATAAAATTTTATTATTTACTGAAGTCTGATCGATAATGAATATAATCAGACCATTTTGAAGAAAATCGATGCATAAATAAAATAAATAATAATAATAATTAATTAAATAAAATTTTATTATTTACTAGCTCTAACCCGGTGCGTCTCGCAGCACCCATTCTTTATTTATTTTATGTTTAGGGTAATGTAAAATAGTTATAACTATTTCTTTCAAAAACACACGATTATTGAGCATTTCCATGTTCAGTACAGTTCCACAGTATTTGGCTCATGTCACGGATTTTAGTGGATCTTGGTATAATAGTTATACTAAGTGAAAAAAATAAAAAACAGGCCCACTATGACGATTTTAAAATTTTTCAAATTGCGAATACTAGGTTTAAATAATTATATTTTTTTATCGCTAAAAGCTATCAATGTGGGACTTTTCGCAAAATGTTGGTTATTATTTGCACTCTTTATAAAAATTAAAAAAAAAATATTATTTTTCTAATTTTTGAAAACAAATTTATTAAAATTAATTTAAAAAAAAATCCCCTTTTTATTTTATTTTTTTTTTTTTGTATTTTAGGCCAAATTGTCCTCTACAATATAGCCAAGTTCCACGATGGGTTTCTAAAATGATCAATAGGCCGAATTGAAACGCAAAACAATACCATTAATCACTTTTGAGTAGCACATAGAAGTTGTGTCCTGATTCCAACAGTTCTGTACCAACAGGAAACAAACCATAAAAATTTCCTTAAGATCCCGCAAGGGCGATCTTTGCAAAAAGAAGAACAATTCTCCTTTTTTCAGAGATATATTTAAAAGACGTGCTTAAAGTTGAAGTTGAGTTTTGTAATTGGTGCTAATGCTGCATTAGGCATTAGAGTATATTGTAAATAGGTTTCAGGGTAATAGGACGTGGTCTCCTACTTTTTCTGCAACGTTGAATTTAAACAAAATAAAAATAAAAGCGTTAAGTTCGGCCATGCTGAATCATATATACCCTCCACCAAGGATTGCATTCAATTCTATTACTGGAAAAATCTTTGGATACGGAGGAAATCTTGGAACCAAATTATTAAAAACCAGTAAGGAAAGGCAGAAAGTCGGGCGGGGCCGACTATATAATACCCTACACCTCCCTAACAATGCGATAAGGGTTATTGCGATAATAATTTTGAATAATTGGTAAATGGGTAAGAACATATATATGTGGATATATCTAATTCTGAACCGATAATCGCTAAATTAAGCAATATTCGTTCCTAAATTGAGAAACATCTTTCTGGAGAATTTTGTAATGATCGGAAGTAAAGTACAACTTCTATAGCGCTTTGTAGCCAAATCAGGAGGAACATATATATGGAGGTTATATATAAATCTGAATCGATTTTCATGTAAAATAGAAACCTCTTTCTGTCGAATTTCGTACTGATAGGATATAAAATACAGTCTCTACAGCGCTTGAATGTCAAATCGGTGCTAACATATATATGGGGGCTATATCTAAATCTGAACCGATTTTCTCCAAATTTGGCAGTATTCCTTCAAGTAATAAGAAACCTCTTTCTGCCGAATTTCGCTGTGATCGGATATAAAATATAGTTTCTACAGCTATTGAATTTCAAATCGGGGGTAACATATATATGGGGGCTATATCTAAATCGGAACCGATTTTCTCCGAATTTGGCAGTATTCCTTCATGTAATAAGAAACCTCTTTCTGCCGAATTTCGTACTGATTGGATATAAAATGCAGTTTCTACAGCGCTTACATGTCAAATCGGGGGCAACATATATATGGGGGCTATATCTAAATCTGAACCGATTTCCCCCAAATTTTGTATTGTATCTAAGTGTATCACGAGACTACTCTCTGTCAATTTTTGTACAAATCGGTTACAAAATGTTCCTTATACAGTGCATATATGCCAAATCGGAGGTACATATATATGGGGGCTATATGTAAATCTGAACCGATTTTAACCAAATTCAATAGGGATCGTCCTTGGGCCTAAAAAAAGATATGTGCAAAGTTTCGTTTGATCGGACCATAATTGCGACCTGTACTTTGATTACAAGAATACATCTACAGGCAGACAGACGGACAGACAGCTAAATCGACTTAGAAAGTGATTACAAGTCGATCGGTATAATAAACAATGGGTCTATCTCTTCTCCTTTTGGGTGTTACAAACAAATGCACAAAGTCATAACACCCTGTACCACAGTGTGGTGTAGGGTATAAAAACGAACGCTGCCTCTATAGGGGAGCTACATCAAAACATTGATCGATATGACCCATTTCCAATCCCAAACGACCTGCAACTATAAGAAATATTTCTACAAAATTTGATCAACCTAGCTCTATTAATACGGACTGTAGCTTGATTTCAACAGACAGACAGACGGACACGACGATCAAGAATATATATACTTTATGAGGTCGCAGATCAATATTTCTAGGTGTTGCAAACGAAATGACAAAGTTAGTATACCCTCATCCTATGGTGGAGGGAATAAAAAAATGATGTTATTTGGTCCATGGCTTCGAAACCAAATTATTTTTTATTTAGCGATAAGCTGAGATTAAAACCTTTCATCCGAAACCAACGTCGCTGAAATCTGTAGCCTCATTAAAAAGTTTTGTCCTTTTTGTAACTGCACGTAAAATATATATTTTGTGAACATTGTGGAGTAGATGTTACAAAAAATACATAACTTTTTAAAGAGCCTGCACACAAGGATTTTTTTAAATCGGAAGAGAAACACGAGTTACACGCGCTTGAGCATTTTCTTCACCCGATGTGGCCAACGTTGAGGCCCTCTAGCTCCGCCCATGTCTGACCCTATGTCCCAAATATAAAACTTAACGTCTCTAACACCTCTTCATCTACTTTGCCAAGTTTAGTCGCCATCGGTTGTTTGGTTAAGAAACGGTCGAATTATTTCCCCTTTTTTAATTCGTACCACTGTGCAGTGTTTTGCAAAAACAGACGAATATTGTCCGACTAGTCTTGGTATTTCGTTCACAACTTTTACAAATATTTTTACTGTTCTGTATTTGTGAGAGTGCGACGAATATTCTGTGGAAATTTGAAGAAAATCGAGGGGGTGTGTCAATTTTTTCTACAAAGGTTTTTTAAAAAAGAAACTTTCATAATAATTGTTTTAAAAAAATTGAAACAAACATTTTTTAAAACGACTGGCCCATTGTGTCCTCTTTAAAACAAAGTAAACTTAGCAAAAATCGGTTCAGTCGATCGAGAGCAATTACAAATTTTGTAAAACACAAAAACTCATTTTTAAAAAAAAAAATGATAGCGAGATCTTATTTTACCTATTTGTAACTGCTTTTAAATATTTTAGCCAAAAATAAACTACATAGGTCGATATTAAATATTCTGACACATATGTATGTTTCAAGCTGAATATGTTTGGGACAATATACTACAGGAACGATTTTTTGACCAATTCTTACAGAGATAAATTGCCAAAACAAATAATAACATCAGTCCAAGAAAAAAGACGCAAAATAATCATAAATAAAGTCAAGAACAGCGCAATGGCAATAAATTCATATTAATGATGTACCGAAAATTCGCAAAGGATTCTCCATTGTCTCAAGCGTGTGTTTGCTTGCTATGGTTACAAAAACTTCCATGACCGTGGCTCATCATGGCCATGGAGAACAGCAATTAGTGGTTTTGACTGGGGGAAAACTACTTGAGTGACAATGATCAAAAACCAACAAAAATATGACAATAGCAATAGCCCGAAGGCAAAAGCCAGGAGCACACCACACACCAGTAACCAATTTCTGTTAAAGCGTGACACAATAAAAACCATCAAAAACAATAAACTCCAAAACTAAAATTTGCTGGACTGAGTAAGATAAAAGGACTTTCTGTTATCCGCACGCACCAACCAATAAAATGCGTAGAATGGTGTCGGGTTATATATTCGGTGCGGTATGGTTCCATACGATACACTTCTGTGCTTCAGATTTGTTGGCATATTTTGGTCACTCTTTTGAGGGCTATGGTAGAAGGTCAAAGGATGTGTAAGGATTTTTTTTGTTTAGACATATGGAAATTTTTTGCTCTTTCCTCTTCCTTTGAATATGCTTTGAAATATACGCAAAAAACTTTTTTCATATACTCATATGAAGTTATATAAAAATTCTTTGTATCCTTTGATAAAAAAAATTGCTAAGAGTTGGAGAAGTTATTTGTATTTATTTGTTCTGCTGCTCTCTCTCTCATGTTTCTTGTGGAAACCGGATATCAAAGTGAAATTTATTAAAACATTAAAAAAACGAGTAGCAGCAATAAAAGAAATCCAATGAGGCATAACCGATTGAAACAAAGACATTTCCTTGGCGACGTGTATGAGGAGCACAACAACAGCAAAAAAACTAACAGGAAAACAAGAAGGATAAAGTTATTCCGGTGAGAGGTTATGGGGGGAAAGAGTGATACATTGCATTCCTTATGAAGCCATTGTAGAATAAAAAATGTCTTTGCTTTGCATTTTATACATTTTTATTGGTAAAGTTTATAATATAGGTATATACAAATTTAATTGAGATTTGAAAATTCTGAAAATGTTTCACTTCACTTACTTTTTTTATCGGATGGAGTCAACACTAAACACTGAATTCATTGAAATACACACACACAGTATAACAGTTTCGACGTCATCGAAAGTTGTCTCCGTTTTGACTTCAGTTTCTGAAGGTGCTTATCGAAAGTAACAAAATGTCATTTGGGTTTTTCTGGTTTAGGTTTGTGAATATTTTGGCTGAAACTTAATTTTGAGCATTTTTTCTGAGAAAATGTAATTTTTCCAACGGCTATATCTAGGTAACAGAAGGGAATTTTATTTTACGGCCCACAGCATAATTGTAGATATAAACCAGGAAAAAAATGTTAAACAAAAAGGTTTGAAAAAACAGCACCTAGTGTTTCAAAATTCCAATATTGTCATATTGAGACATATCTGCACATAACTTATTATAACCCGGGAGGGCGGTGCTGAAATGTTCTACAAAAGTGTTGGCCATGAAATTTTACTATATATGACAAAACACGTCAATGCCCAGAACTTAACACAAACACCAAAAAAAAGTCAAATTCCTACTCGAGTATGAATAAATAAGGGTAAAGCAAATGAATCGAGAAAAAAAATTTCAAAATTACCCCTTTTGATTTTAATAAAATTTGGCACAATAATTATACAAACATGTATGATTTTTATGGCGTTTTTACTTTTTCAAAATGAATTGTAGTTTTTGTGGTACAGATCTCCAAAGTTACCTATCTCAAGGATTTTTCTCAAAACTACCTAAGTGTTGCCTGTCGCCATCTGACATTTCCATTGGAAAGTTTGACATTTGTTTAGCATAAACGTACTCAGAACGTTTTGACGTACGACCATCATTTGTGTTACTTATGGCGATGTGGTCGATTTGATTTTCTGTCACGTGGTCGGGTGAGACCCACGTAGCCTTATAAATTCGCATGTGTGGGAACAGCGTCCCGCCAATGACAAGACTATGACTGAGACATAATCTTGAGAAAAGTTCGCCGTTTTCGGTCATATTGCCAATTTCGTGGCGTCCCATTGTATCCTCCAGGCCGATGTTATTATTGAAGTCGCCAAGTAGTATGACAATGTCGCCTCCCTTGACGTTTTGGAGTACTTTCGTAAGGCTGTTGTAAAATTCATCTTTCTGCTCGACTTCTGCAACGTCTGTTGGAGCATACCACTGGATGGTTGTAGTGTTCCTGGCTCGAGAGATGAAATCTTGCAGATATTATTCTGTCAGTGTGAGCTTTCCACTCTATAAGCGCTTGATATGGAACCATTCTGCTACCTAGGAAGCACGATAACAACCAAAGGTGGCAGTGCTGAAGACATCAGATGTCGAATCAACAAAGGTCGAGCCGCATTCAGTTCCCTTGAGAAGATATGGCGATCAATATATGTATCACGAAATACAAAACTGAAAATATTTAATGCCAGCATCAAGTCGGTGGTACTCTGCGGATGCGAAACGTGGAACGCTGCAAACAAAGAACTGCAGGCCCTTCAAGCATTCATCAATCGGTGCTTAAGAAAAATAATGTGTGTATTCTGGCCGAATACCATTAACAACGAATCTCTATGGACGGTCACGCGGCAACAACCAATAGCAATAGAAATTCAACGTCGCAAATGGATGTGGATCGGCCACACCCTAAGGAAGCCGCATGATGACATCACACGTACAGCACTCGACTGGAACCCGCAGGGTTGTCGCAGAAGAGGGCGGTCAATTATGAGTGGTACACAACTATCTGTTTGCCAACAGTGTTCGAATAAATAAGGAAAAACTATAAGAGATGACAGATAATTTAGCATCACGACAATGTGAGCTTTCACACATCAGTTGAAACAATGGGCTATTTGCGCACTTAAGATATCCAATTGTTCGGTCATCCGCCGTACAGCCCTGATTTGAAACCCAACGACTTCTTCTTATTCGCTCACATCAAGAAAAAGCTGCTTGATCAACGTTTTTCGACGCCCGAAGCAGCTTTAAAGCGTTCAAAAACCATGTTTTGGATGTGAATTTTTTCAAACACACTGAAAACAAAACAATTCGCGCTCAAATGACATAGCGTTCTGAGTGAAGTTATGCTAAAAAATGTCATATTTTCCAATGGAAGTTCCAGTTCTCGAAATATAAATAGCAACCCTCGTATTATGAACTTACTTTAAAAAAATCAATATGGAGGCTTGGATCTAATTGGATATAGCAATTTTATTGCGTCAATATTATAATTTTTCTTGTAAACTTTTGTATAGAATTTTAGATTCGTCGGATAGAATAGTGTAACTTCTTGACCGATTGATGTTATTTTTACAAACTATATTATATTTATATTATCAATGTGAGTATACGTAACTGTATCTGGATCCGATAGGTGGCGCTATAGTCAAATTATTAAAAAATAGTTCATTTATGGACCAAAATGGCTGATATTCTTGGAATAGGTTGGCCTAGTACTAAGAAATCGAATCACCAAATTTGAATTCAATTGTTGGCGCAATCGTCAAAATATGGAATATTTTTCAATTGAAGTAAAAAAACAAGGCCACATTTACATAAAGCTCCAATTATCGGGTCCAAAAGCTATTATTATCTTTCTTCATAGTAAATTAACCTATACTGCGAATCTGAGTGATTTTGGTCCATAAATGGGGAATCTGGTAATAACATCAAGACAGCGGTAATATACAATAGATTGGTCAAGACGTTTAGAAGTTACACTAGTCCAGCCGACGAATCTAATATTCTATAAATATATAAAAAAAATAACTATTGACTCAATAAAATTGCTATATCTTTTAGGTCCATCAAGGTTCCATTCTTAATTTTTCATAGTAAGTTTATAATTGTTTGACCCTTTAGTACCGAAAAAATCAAGGACATCAATTGATACTTTTTCTCTATGTTCAAGGATGAAGGATATATTCCATATTTTCACAACCTTCCACCAGAAGGACATACATTTATCATTCCGCAACATTGACGTGTAGCAGGGCTTTTCATTGGTATTAATATCTTAAAAGTACGTGCAGCGGTTAAAAAGATATGGATAATTTAACAAATGGTTATTTTGATTAAAATCCTTGAGATAGGTACCACAAAAACTACAATGAATTTTGAAAAACTAAAAACGCAAAAATTCCCGCATAATAGGAGAATTATTGTGCTAAATTTTGTGAAAATTTAAAGTGGTAATTTTTGAGCGAACGAAACCCTTTTTTCTGCTTCGACCACTAGATCGTATGAGTATTAATAAATTAGTGGTCACATGGATACAAATTCAGCAGCAACAGGCATAAGAGGGGTCCCAAAAATGTCCCTTATTTTAGGGGAGAGATACGACGGTCTCAAAATTGGACGAAAATCGAATATTGTGTCCAAAATTCAGATTTTATGGCACATGTAATATTGAAAAATTGTTATGTCAATCTGTTGAGCACTAAATCAGTATATTGTATCCAAAATATAAACAAAATAACTTAATATGTACTTGATGAAATGCCTGTCCAAAGTTAGACATATATTTGCTGCATTTATGGTATAGTTTGCTGAAATTTGAAATGTTGAGGAGATAGAAATGAAAAAAAAAAATGTTCCAAAATACACATCAACTTAAGGTATTCTTTATGAGGTATGAAATCATATCGATACCTCTATTCTCAACTATGCTAAGTGCAAGAAGGATAGTTTTTCAGGAGAAGCGATCAACGTTGGACCATTTGTTTAATTTGTGTGGAATTCTCTTATGATGGTAATCGAATGACCTGCACTGTTTTGTGAATAACTTTTGATTGAGTTGACGAATATTTAGAAATTAAAAATGCAATCTCCCTAAAAACATGCTACGTCGACTTAGCATGTTTTAGAATGGAGGTATCGATATATAGACGCTTGAAATTTGTATTTGTTTTCGTTGTTAAAATTTACACGGAAATACAGTCCTTTTGTTGGTAAAAATATTTTATTTTTTACATTACGTTTTTTATAACCAGAAAGCGTCACTAGGAGTCACTACAAAATTTGTTTACAGTCTTCGTTGATGTGGTCTGTAATATTCTGTAAAAATTTCACCTGTGCCTTCGGTGCACTTTGGGCGCTATATCGTATTTTCAAATTTAAGTGACTTGAATTGTTAAATTAGCTACAACTTTTTAAATTATGCTTCGATCTTCTTCGGCATAATAATACTAATTAGCAAATTCCATCAGGAACATAGGCTGTGTATGTAGAATCTCCAGTCGTTTCTGTCTGCTGCGATGTGTCTTAGTTCGTTGAAAGATTTCCCCGTTTCGTTGAGTATTGTTCGTCTACACGTTGTTTTTGGTCTTCCCCTGCTTCTAGAACCTTGTGGGTTCCATTCTAAGGTTTCGTGGCCGATTTCGTTGTAAGGTTTTCGAAGAGTGTTCCCGAGCCATTTATATTTCCTTTTCTTTATTTGTATGTTGATGTTTTCTTGGTCTGCCGTTGTTAGAAGCTGCTCGTTTGAGATAGTTCTGGGCCGCCATATTTTTAGAATGCGGCGTAAACATCTGTTGGTGAAAACTTCGAGTTTGCGTTTGACTGATTCATTTACCAGCTAGGTCTCTGAGCCGTAGAGTAGGATGCATTTAATGCAAGTGTTGTAAATGTGCAGTTTGGTTTTGGGAGATAGTGAGGTTGATTTATATATAATTTGTAGGCTGTAGTATGACGATTTCGCTTTTTCTATACGGGAGTCCACGTCTGCGGCAGTGCCGTCGTCTGGGGTAATTATGCTACCTAAATAGCAGAAGCAATTGACGTCTTCTATTGGCTTGTTGTTTAGTTGAAATGTAGGTGGTCGTTGTGATTTTATGCTCATGCATTTTGCCTTATCCGCGTTGATTCGCAGGCCGTATTTCACAGCCTTGGAGCTTCTTCGGCATGGTCTTAGTTTATTCATGACGATCGGAGTTTACGATAATATAATTAAAAATGTAATGATTGTGCATTTTTCGTTGTTTTTACAACGTTTTTATTGAAAAATTATGAAAATTTAAAAAAAAAAAATAAAAAAAAAATTTACGCGATATGAATAAAGGGTATCTTATTTGCCTTTATCCAAAATTTCATCAAAATCCAAGCATTTTTGTAGATTTTACAGCATTTTAGCCACAATTTCCCATTTCCGCCCATGGTGCGGTGTTATTATGAAAAAATACTTTCTTGAATAGTGGCAAACTTTTAAAACAAATGTTTTAACTTTTTGAGCACTCACAGTAAACGATATCAGCGAATTTGTAAACATGGACAAATTGGTAACCGATATGTAATACAACACTTTAATTTGAAAAAAAGGAAGCTATACTGCTTCTTCGTTTACGACTATAAAATACTGGATGGCAGAGTTTAAATGGTCGACCAATTGAGGTGTCCACGTAGAAATAGTAAAAAATATACAAAATGGTATTGGATGACCATCGGTTATTGCGATGGACAAAATCAATGAATTAAAGTTCGAATTGCTTCATTCAGCACGCACCTTATTTGCCAGATTTAGATCCCTCGGATTATTTTTTGTTTCCAAACTTTAAAAAATGTCTCGGTGGAAAAGGATTTGCCAGCTATGAAGAGGTGGAGGTTGTGGTTGATGGGTATTTTCAGGAGCTAAACAGCTCTTACTATAAACAAGGTATTGAAGCTATTGAAAATCGGTGGAAAAAGTGTATCGAGCTGAAATAAGATTACTTTATTGAGAAATAAAGAAAAATGTGAAAAATTTGATGTGTTTTTTTTATTAGGTTGCCTAATTTTGGGACCGTCCACGTACATTCAACAAACTACACGCTGTTTCAGACACCAAAGTTCTTCTACCACAGACTTATTTGCTCATTCCAAAATGTTGGATTTGAAGTTTAGCTTAGTCTTGTTAAATAAAGAGCGATATTTGAAGAGATTTCGTATTTGATTGACGAATCTTACATACCCTCCATGGATAGCATGTGACCACACAAAATAACTCAAACCTAAAGAAAATAACACCGAAAAACACAAAAACAAGTAAGAAAGTTTCAGTCGGGTAAACCGACTAAGGTATACCCTCACTTTGTGAGTAATGTAATATTGAATATTACTCGAATTATTCTGTCAATTTGTGTGGGAGGTACCAGAAGGGGTTTATCAAATACACCTTTTTTTGCTGAACATTAGATACTTTAAATTCATTGCACTGTGCCGACTTATAAGCATTTATGTGCACTGGTATAAACGTTATGAGACATTAAATTGTGGTATGCTTTGGGCATTTTGTGTGGGAGGTACAAAGAGGGGCGTGGCAATAACGCCCATTTTTCACAGGGCTATAGACACTATAAAAACATTACACTGTACAAAATTTCAAGTATTTTTATACACTGGTTTTAATGTTATAAGCTGTTAACTTTTGGTGCAAAAAGGTACCTTTATGTGGGAGGTACCAAAAGGGGCGTGACAACAACACTCATTTTTCCCTGGACTGTAGGCAATATAAAAGCATAATACTGTAAAAAATTTCAAGTATTTTTATATACTGTTATTAATGTTATAAGCTGTTAACTTTTGGTGCAAAATGGTGCATTTGTGTGGGAGGTACCAAAAGGGACGTGGCTACTTCGCCCATTTTTCTCGAGTTGATAACGACTAATAAGCTAATACTATGTGTGGAATTTCAAAAGATTCGAATAAGTTGTATAGCAGTTATTAAAGAATCAATATTTCACAACTTTTTACCCTTTGTGGGGGAGGTACTAGAAGGAGTGGACCAATATGGCCCATCTTCGAACTTAGCCGGAGATAGAAAAAAATATTACCACATACCAAATTTGAGGTCAATCGGTTACTCCTTTCGAGAGTTATCGTGCGCTCCAGCCAGCAGACACACAGACAGACAGACAGACGGACGGACATTGCTCATTCGACGGATTGAGCAAATCCAAAACGGCTTTCCTCCGAATATACTTGGGGTCTTAGGTCACTCCTTCGACGTGTTACACTTTTTTCCGTAGCAAATGATATATACCCTCGTCACACTAAAGTGAGGGTATAAATATAGTATGATGAGAACAGTAGGAATCACAACAAGTTAGATGCTATAGGAGCGCCCCAGTAGGCGAGTTGGTAGCGTACTCGCCTATGAGTTTGGGGGTTGTGGGTTCGATTCCCACCAGAGGCTCTGGTCTGTCGCTGCAAACATTTAGCCATATGGTCTTTGTAACCCGGCCTTTCCCTGGACCGTAAAATTAGAATATAAATTTACTTTGTATTCTAATTCATATAAATAAATAAATAAATAAAATAGATGCTATAGATGGGAGCTATATCTAAATATGGACCGATATCGCCCATTCAATCCCAAATTACCTGCAGCTATAAGAAGTATCTATACCAATATTCAGCCACCTAGCTCTATTATTACGGACTGTAGCGTGATTACAATAGACGGACGGACAAACGGACATGGCTAAATCGTCTTAGCATTTTACGACGATTAAGAATATATATACTTTATGTGGTCTCAGATCAATATTTAGGTGTTACAAACGGAGTGACAAAATGAATATACCCCTCATCCTATGATGGAGGGTATAAAAACATATAAAATGTAGAGAAATGTATGAAAACTTTATTTGAGTCGATAGAACGGTCTATATAATTAAATGTTTATGATGTAAATGTGTAAATGTGTAAATATTGACCAAATTTAGACATACTCTCCCCAACATATCGGCCGGTATCTCACGAATAAATTCTTCAATATTGGCTTCCATTATCGCACAGTAGCGCTCGCCATTCACAGTAACGTTCATTGCCTTCGTGATCCTTGAAAAAGTACGGTCCAATGATGCCATGGGCCCATTATCCACACCAAACAGTGCATTTTTCGGGGTGCAATTCTTGCAAAGTTTCTTCATACCAAATACGGAAATTTTCTTTGTTCACTTATCCATTCGCAGAAGTGTACGAGGCACTTTCTTAGGCTGACGCCAGACCGGACACCGACGCAAAGCAATGCGACAACTGCTCGAAGTCACTGCTAAAACAACGACGCAACATGTCATGCCGACTGCAGAGAGACAGAGAATTTACACATGTGTTGAAGTGAGAGACCAGACTGAAAGTGTTTGTTTTTTCTCTTTCTTTCTTGCATTTGTGTTCTGACGGAGCAAAGCAGAGATAGACACGCTTCAAAACGCGCTCTCTTGCTGAGAGTAACACATTCCGTTACTTTCAGCAAGAGAGCGCGTTTTAAAGCGTTTTAACTGTGTTTTGCTCCGTCAGAACACAAATGCAAGAAGGAAAGAGAAAAAACAAACACTTTCAATCTGATCTCTCACTTCAACACATGTGTAAATTCTCTGTCTCTCGGCAGTCGGCATGACATGTTGCATCGTTGATTTAGCAGTGACTTCGAGCAGTTGTCGCATTGCATTTCTTCGGTGTGCGGTCTGGCGTCAGCCTTAACCGAGCATGAAGTTTGATAATAAAATTCAATAATCTGCAAGCGTTGTTCGTTTGTAAGTCGATTCATGGTTAAAAATAAACCAAATTGAACATGTTTGACAGTAACATTTTACTCGAAAACAGCTGAAATGTCAAAAACAGTGATGCCAAAAAATCGCCCTTCACTTAAGTATTTTGCGCTTTCGCAGAAGGGAATTTCAATACCCCCAGAGATACAGGTGCACTTGTTGGTACCTTATATCTCATGTCAAAAAGAACTATTTCCGCCTTAGTCTTGTTAACACCAAGACCATTATCGGCAGTTCATCTTGTGGTTGTATAGAGGATGTCTCTAAGAGTACTTCGATTTTCCCTCTAACAGCTATTATCATGTCATTCGCATAGGCAATAACCTTAACACTCATCATCTCCAAAGAAAACAGAGTATTTTGCACGAAGAGATTCCAAAGCAGAGGAGACAGAACACCCCTTTGGGGCGTTCCCATGCAGATAAATCTGTGGAGGTCAGTTGACCCTTAGCTAGCTGAAATACGTCTCATAATCAGGAGGTCACGCCAGGGTTGGTGGAGCCATAATTAAAGCGGCTGCATTTATGTTATTGAAGCACCCTCCTCTATATATAAAAAGGATACCATAAAAATGATATTTAACAGAGAGAGATATTTTAATAAAGCCGACTGGATTTAATAAAGCCGACTGGATCATGCATTTTCGGTGGACTTGTCCTTGATCACAGTGATCATTGATCTACTTTAGTCCTAAGGTAGCTATATATTCTCTCCAGTGTTTTAAGGAGAAATGATACGACTACTCAGAAGGAAAACGCGAGCTCCTGTATTGGTATGCTTTTCCGCTTTTGGGATGAAAACAACCTGGGTTTCTCCAGATTATTGGCATGTAGGCCTGATTGATACAACATGTGTAGATCTATCTGAACCTGGGACCAATTGTATCAGCCACTGCCTGAAGATCCGCCGGCGAGACATTGTCGCCAGTACCGGACCCAAAGTACATTCGCGTACAATTTATGTATTTAATGCCTCTTCAGAGTTGCCTCGGAGATTAGTATCCATGAGCACTCCCAGATATTCCCTAAATGTTCCGTAACCTTAAGCTTTCAGGTGAGCTTCTTACACAATTACATAAACCAATCCAGGATTTATTTGGAGCCTTTCTAAACTCCTTTTTGTACTGCTTGAGTTCTTGCTTATAAGTGTCCCAGTCCTGTGGAGCTCTAGTGGCCTTTGCAACGAACAGCAAATCGCTGGTACAACATACAAATTCATCATGGTCCAGTTTCAAAGCTTTTACTTTTAGCGTGGATAACTTCGAGTCAGTGTTTAAAGAATTTTTTTCAGGAATTCTCTTAAATTTGCTGCAATCACAACCTATGATGATTAGTAACAATTTTCAATTTGACATTCTGACCACCCCCCATCTACCCAAATCTGCAATTCATGTTCAAACTCTTTTGTCTCTGTCTGGCCTCATACAAAAGAAATATAGAATGTCTCCATTTATTTGTTGCCAACAAAATCTAAACCCAGACATGATTTGCGTAAAGCAATTTTCTAATGTTATTCTAAATAGAAATGATGGATGACATTTCTAATGCATGTTATGCTAACAAAGGGTCATATACATAAATAAATTCATGTCAATTTCCCAAATCCTTCCACTTCCAGGACCTTAAGAAAAAAAGGAAAGAAAAATACACACACACTCACAACAAGAACAATTGAATGTGGAGAACTAAACCCTTTTTCGACCCGGTGCCTTGTGGAAAGGGGTTTCTCAGAAAAATGACGGTTGGTAGTTTTACAAAATGATTTCACAACATTTTTATTCAAATGTTTTGCCAAAAAAAACGCATAGAAAAGAATGTCCTTAAGGATGTAGATTTGAATAGTAAAAGGCACATAATCATTGGTTTGGGTGGTGGTCGTTAGCCTTTATTGCAAAGTTCTCCACAATTTCTTATTATTAACTTAAACAGTCGGTCGATTTCCTTCGTTGTAGTTCATGTCCTTCCAGGAAAAGAATAACGACGTCTTTTGTTTTCTACTCAAATTTGGCGGTGGGGAAAAGGGTTCGAGTCTGAAAGTTGTGGGGATTTAAACAACAATAAAATTTTCAATGGCTCTCCAGCTCCAGCGGAGGTCCTTGTTGTTAGACTCGTAACAACTTGTAAGATTTGTATGGTTTAATGGTTTGTTTCTGTTGTTTTGTGTTATATGCATGAAATTGTTTGATTATGATTTATTTCATAATTTTTCATGTGACTGCAAATGGGACGACAACAAGGAATTGTTTTGGGAGCAAAAAGAAAATATCATTATTATTCATAGGAAAATTCTTGTCCGCAATGGAAAGGGTGGGCGAGTTTGAATGCCGCCGTAAGGTTAATTCGACGAATGACTTTGCATAAGATGTGGGTTTTTTTATGCGCAAGGATTTATCTTAGTTAATAAATCCTTGAACTTTGCTCTTTAGGTTGTAATTTTATGTGTATAAAGAGATCTGGGTTTTAGTAGTTTCTATTCGGGAGGAATGAAAACGTTTTTTAAGTAAATTTTAAATGAAAAGGGCGAAAAAGCGTCATCGCATAGTACAAAAGAAAAAGTTTTTTTTTATAATATTCCAGACTATCGTCTATCGACTACATTTCTTAATGAATAACACAGTACAAATCATTCTGGGACTCAATTCAGAGAATTAGACGTGAAAGTACCCCAAAAATAAGAATTTCTGCATCATTCCTTTAGTCAAGTTGGCTCAATTAATAATTTAATAGCCATACGATTTTTTTGGCTCAAGGTGGATTTTTTTGAAATTTTTCTTGGTGCCTTTAAAATCGCAAAAATGCCTACAAAGTCATCAAATGTGGGTCAATAAAATATTGAAAAGTACGCATACGTAATACGTATAAAAAAGAACATTATAAAACATAACAGAACATTTTTGCGATTTTTCAGGCACTGGATGTACTTTTTCGGGTAGGTTTGTTCCGTATTTTTCTACAAGCTTACTTCAGACACAAAAGAGATTCTTATAATCCACCTTGAGAAAAAAATCGTATGGCCATTAAATTTTTAATTGAGCCAATTACTAAAAGAATGATGCAGAAGTTCTTATTTTTGGGGCTACTTTCACGTCCAATTGTCAGAATTGAGTCCCAAATCAATGAGCTGAAAAATGTTGTACTGTGTTTCGAATTTCAGATATTGTTTGGTAAGTGAAAGTATAACTGAAATCTTATGTACTTATAAAAGTTGTATTAGTGGGATTAACGAAAATTAGTTAGCGATTTATATTTATTTTTAAAATTGAATTGTTTATAATTTGCATATGGTAGCATACTAAGATGGACCCAATCCACGGGGCCACAAATTTGGGCATATCAACAAAAAACAAACTGTTTGTCAGTTCTGTTATTTTATGACAAATATACATGGCCCTGCAAATATTGTTTTCCTCTTTTCGGGACGAATAAAAGCGTTGGTTGTAAATAAAGAATTTTTAAATCGGTCTATTGCAGTGACATCCATAGGTTCCAATTTGTATACGCTCCATTATAAATGAGGGTACATTTCAGGATACTAATACTTTAGGACATTTGCGCAAAATCCACCTTGCCGTACATCAGTCTACCTGTCTGGCTGCTACAATAACTATCGTATTATGTAATATGTTTGACGAAGGTTCATGCTGGCCCAGTCCTTCTGGTGTCTCTCCTAATAGGGATTAGCAATTGGCGAAATATTAAATCCCTCATAATCCATAACCCTCATTGTTCGCCGATGTAAATTACAATATTTCAATTTGAAAGGTCTCAGTTCAACCAATATCAAAAACAAACTAGATTCTACTTCGAGGGAGTTGGCTTCTTTACAACTATAAAATATTGGGTGGCAGAGTTTAAACGGGGCCGTACGAGCTGCCAGGGAGAACACCGTAGTGGTCGACCAATTAGCCTTGATATGGCCTTCGGTAGCTCAGTGGTTAGTGCATTAGACTTCGACCCCGCAGGTGCTGGGTTCAATTCCCAGCCAGGGCACTGGCAACATTTAACATCAACATTTCATGATTTCATCATAATTCGAATTTCTGCAGCTAAAAATAACTCACCGGACGCACTACCACAACAACAAGATCTGATCACCCAAGTCAACAGGAACAGACAAAACACCATGACGACTATTAACAGTGGAGAATAGAAACAGTAATAATCAAATAGCATCCATTCCCTGAAATTAACAGACTGAATTTTAATTAACAACCGGACAACATTGAGTAGATGAAACAACATAAGGTTCCCGCGATAATCGGATATATGCCGGAATGAAGTCTGTTATAGAAATAGACTTAAGGATTATCAACTCAGCGTCTCCATGCTGCTACAACAACAACCAATTTAGGTGTCCGCACCAGAAAAGTTTAAAAAAATCCAAAAAATTGTATGGGATGAACTTAGGTTGAAGGTTTGTGAGCTAGCTGAAGTCACAAGCAAGTGATATACATCGCATATTGATGAAAAATTTGATGATGAGAAGCTGGGCGCAAGATGGGTGCCGCGTTTGCTCACAAACAAGACAATGCACCAGTTCCCACATCCACTGTTGCGAAGGCCAAAATCAACAAGATTTGGCCTTCGCAAGTTCAGTCTGGTAAACCGACTAATGAATCCTTGAGTCTACAAAAAATATTAGTCAATTTATTTATTTTTTTGTTATATTTAAATTATTATCACTTTAAATTGCATTTAATAATTTTAAAGTATGTACTGGTATTAAAGTTAAAAGCTCTTTACTTTTGGTACAAAATGGTCCATTTGCATTACACTGTGAAAAATTTCAAGTATTAATATGCACTGGTATTCAAGTTATAAGCTGTTAACTTTTGGTGTAAAAAGGTCCATTTGTGTGGGAGGTACCAAAAGGGGCGGGCCACTAACGCCCAATAACGCTCTGGACTCTAGGTACTATAAAAGCATTACACTGTACAAAATTTCAAGTATTTGTATGCACTGGTATTAAAGTTATAAGTTGGTAACTTTTGGTACAAAATTGTCCATTTGTGTGGCAGGTATCAAAAGGAGCGTGGTAGGTATTATTAAACCATTACACTGTACAACATTTCAAGTCTTTAAATGCACTGGTAATAAAGTTATAAGCCATTAACATTTGGTTCAAAACTGTCTATTTGTTTGGGAGATACCAAAAGGGGCGTGGCAACTTCGCCCATTTTCTCAAGGTAATAGTGACTAATAAACTAATACTACGTGTAGTATAGAAGTTTTTAAATAATCAATATTTCACTAAATGTTAACCCGTTGTGGGGGAGGTACTAGAAGGAGTGGATCAATATGTCCCAACTTCGAACTTAGCCAGAGATAGAAGAAAATATCCTCCTCTCGAGAGTTATCGTACGCACCAGCAGACAGACAGAGATACAGACAGACGGACAGACTTAAAATGACCCAAAACGGATATTCGCCGAACATACTTAGGGTCTTAGGTCACTCTTTCGATGTGTTGCACTTTTGGTTCGTAGCAAATGATATATACCCTCCTCTCTAATGAATTAAAAGTTCGAATTGCTTCAGCAGATTTTGCTCCCTCGGATTTTTTTTGGTTCCGAACTTGAGAAATTACTCGGCGAAAAAAAATTGCCAGCAATGAAGATGGGGATTGTTTGGCTATTTACAGGAGCAAGACAGTTCTTACTATGATCAAATTATCGAAGCAATTGAAAATCGCTGGAAAAAGTGTTTCGAGATAAAAAGAGTTTATATTGAGAAATAAAGAAAAATTTCCCCAAATTTGTTGTGTTATTCGCTACTTTTCGTATTACATATCTGTCGGCATTTGAAAATTGATGTTTTAATTTTTTTCCTGACATTGTGTTACCATCTTGTTAATATCAGTGCAGAATATAAAAAATATTTTTCTTACATCAAATTTTCTGAATTTACAACAAAATATACATTTGGTATACAGGGTGTACAATTTTGGGGCTTCTTCTGCAAGTGGACTGCACTGAATTTCATAAAACTCCCAAAATTCTAAGTATTTTGGCCTTTTTGGAAATTCATGGAAATGAATGAAAATAGGGAAATTCAGCAACCAGTACACAGTGGCTGCGCCCATAGGCCAAAATTCGAAAAAAATCATAACAACAAAATTGTCTCTAAAATGTCCAAGCTCTTTCATGGCAAACCGTTTTTTTCTGGAAATCTAACGGGACATACTAAAAATAGAATTGAAGTTGTGAACACGTGTTGATTTGCAAAGCACAGCTGCAAGCATCGTGAATATTTCACAACACAAAACTTCAAAGTGATCAGTCAATTAATTACGTCTCCGAATTTAAGTTATTTGAAATGGATTTTGTAGTTGAAGGTATTTATTTTAAGTTACAATATTAATAAAAACTAATTTGTGTTGTAGTTATTTTGAAATTAATGCTTTAGTTTATTCAGTTTTTTGTACATTTTGTGAGAGTCTTTATTATGTTTACTTAAAGTTTTAGCTGTGTTCCCCCAAGATCCCCCGATTATTTTTTTCAGTGTATTTGTGAGTGTCTTAAGGTAATAAAAAAGTTAAAGTTAGCTGCAGATGTGTGCATAATCAAGGATATACTAACACCATATTTTTTCTTCAAAGTCAAATTTGCCTTCCAAAGCAGCATTGTAGTTGTGCTATGTTTTTGTGTTCGTCTTTTGTGTTTTGTGTTCTTATTATGTTCAAATTTTAATTTTTGATTGCGTTATATCTTTATACCCTACACCAAACTGTGGTACAGGGTATTATAAGTTTGTTTCACGGCAGATGTTTGTAACACCTTAAAATAACACAGCTAGACCCACCTTAAAGTATACCGATCGACTCAGAATCACTATTTACGATTTAACCATGTCTGTCCGTCCGTCTGTCTGTCCATGTAAAGTTGTTCGTCGACTACAGGTCGCAATTTCACTCCGATCGTTCTGAAATTTTGCAGTTTAGAGTATTTCGCGGCTGTTAAGATCGCTATTGAATTTGGTTGAAATCGGTTAAGATTTAGCTATAGCTCCCATACATATGTTTCGTCCGATTAGGCCCTTTAGTTCTATAGAAGCTGTATTTTACATCCAATCGTTTTGAAATTTAGAATGGTAGAGTTTATTGATCCATGAACCAACACTACCAAATTTGAAGATAATCGGTTAAGATTAAGCTATAGCTCCCATATACATGTTTCGTCGGATTTGGCCCTTTAGTTCTATAGAAGCTATATTTTACATCCAATCGTTTTGAAATTTAGAATGGCAGAGTTTCTTGATTCATGAACCAACATTGCCGAATTTGAAGAAAATCGGTAAAGATTTAGCTATAGCTCCCATATATATGTTTCATCCGATTTGGCTCTTTAGATCCAATCGTTTTTATACCCTACACCACACTGTATACAGGGTATTATTTAAGTATAAAATGTCCCAAAAGTAAATTTATGTAAACAATTTATACATGAATTACAAAATTTATATATCAGAGTTATTCAATATTACGAGAGTGGTATAGTCGGTCCCGCCCGACTTAAGCCTTTCCTTACTGGTTTTTAATTTAATTTTGGTAGGTGACTCCTATCAGTGTGGGTTTACTCGCTTGTACATATTCAATTGTTTGTGTACAGAAATCGGCACCAATGCAGAAAAATTACAAAAGGTGATGGGTTGATGGTTGATGGGAAAATTTGTAGTACCTTAAGTCATACATCATATTCTAAGTGCTACATATGTGAGGCGAAGCCAACAGAGATGAATAATTTGGAAAAGTGCTTGACGAAGAAGGTTCATGAATCACGCTTTGAATTTGGATTATCTCCACTACATTCCTATATTCGCATTTTTGAATATTTTTTGCATGTCTCGTACAGACTCGTCCTGAAGAGTTGGAGAATTAATACCCCAGAAGGAAAAGAAGCTCTTTCGAAAAGGAAATCCAAAATGCAGAAAGATTTTCGCATACGAATGGGACTTATAGTGGACAAACCCAGAAGTGGAGGAAGTGGCACCTCAAATGATGGCAATACGGCCAGAGCGTTTTTCAACAAGCCGAAATTGGCAGCTGAAATAACAGGTCTTGATGGAGATATTATAATTCTTTGTTCAACATTGCTGCAGTGTTTGGCATCAGGTTACAAAATCAATGTGGACAAATTTGGAGAATATGCACTTGGCACAGCCAGAAAGCTTGTTAGTTTGTATCCTTGGTACTATGTTCCACCGTCTGTACACAAAATTTTAGTTCATGCTTCAGATGTTATAAATTATGCACTTCTGTCAATTGGAGAGTTATCTGAAGAAGCAGCAGAGTCTAAAAATAAGGACATTAAAATATTTAGGAGGCAGAACACACGCAAGATCTCTCGGATTACAACAAATACGGATTTGATAAATAGAATGCTTCTGAGCTCAGATCCATTTATAACTGGCCAAAGAAAGCTCCCACGTTCAAAAAAAGTCAGTATTATCAACATTAGCATATGAACTACTAGATGGCTTAAATTTAAAATAGTTTGTAATTATTTTTCCCAAAAAATATTATTGTAAATTTAATAATAATAAAATAAAAAAGTTTCAAACCGAAAAAAACAAAGTTATTCAAATTTGGTCCGATATTTGCTATGGTAGCTATACGATATAGTCGTGCGATATGGCCAATTTTTTTTATTATAAATTTAAAATATTTTTCTAGAATTTTGGTGAAAATTTCATAAGAATATAACAACTAGAAGTATTTATGGCCGCGGCCCCATACAAGCCCAACCACTGTGCAGTAACTGGAATCAGAAATTAAGATGGAAACTCTTTATCCAATGAGCGAAAGCTTTGCAGAAAAAGCAATCATTGGATAAAGAGTTGCCATACGTACAGACTAGCTTACAACTAAATAGGAATTAAAGAAGGATGATCACATAATATAATAAACCGCCGCCCTTGCAGTATTGTAACCTCAATAGTGGCAGGCGCCGGAGATCGTCCAGCCAAATAGGGTGCTCTGAGCGATAGGCATAGTTGAGGAAGTTTGGATCACCCCGGCTCGCAAAGTTCGGCAGATCTAATCGTTGCCGAACATGATCCCGACATTGGTCGGCTGGAAAAAATGTGGATCAGCAAGATCGTCTAGATGATTGTAAATCGCTTACAGTTTTTTCTCAGTGGTGACAGCAGGAAATGTGGCATTTAGCCGCAGGCAACGTGGCATCCCGCCATCCTGGCATGGACTTAAACACAGGCTATTCCAACAAGGGGTGTTATTTTGAATCACCCGGTATATCGGTAGCTGTCACTTTTGAAGCTTTTATTCTTTGACATTTGACAAGTAGAAACTACGCCATTACTGAAAATGGAACAATACACGATCATCGAACGATACAAAACGATCGAACAAAAAAACGATACAAAATCAGACGCCCATTTCCACCTCGGTGGCTACGTTAACAAGCAAAATTGTCGCATCTGAGTTATTGTTGAGAAGCCTCTCCATTCTCAACGTGTGACTGTTTTGTGCGGTTTATGGTCCGGCGGGGTCATTGGACCTTACTTTTTCGAAAATGAAGTTACGGTGAATGGATTGCGCTATCGAGAGATGATTAATGATTTTTTTATGGTCGGAGTTGGATGGTTTTGATCTGGACTACGTTTACTTTCAACAAGACGGCGCTACGTGCAACACAAGCACAGAAACCATTGCTCTGTTACAGGAAAAGTTTCCGGACCGTGTTATCTCTCGAAGCGGTGATCACAATTGGCCACCGAGATCTTGTGATTTAACACCGCGCGACTTCTTCCTTTGGGGCCACGTGAAAGATAAGATCTACGCCAACAGCCCAGCGTCGAGTCAAGACCTCAAAGATAGAATTCGTGAGGCTATCGAGGACATAGGGCAGCCACTTTGCGATTTGGTTATGGAAAATTTCATGAAAAGGATATGGTCCTGTAAGCGTGGTCGTGGTGGCCATTGACACACTGTATCCTCGAATCTTATGACGCTGGGAGGCAGTATTTTTGCCACACTCCCAACCAAGTTTTGACGCGATCGGAATAAAATTGAAAAAACAGTGAGCCATTTGATCTGTTTCCCCCATATATACGACCTTAGTTTAATCCTTACGCCGATATCAAAATATCGGAACGCTCCTTTCTAAAATGAGCGTGTAACTTTTTTCTGCAGGATAGTGGTATATACATGGCAGAAAGAAAAAATGTCCTTACAACTTACCCAAAAACATCAGCCATAATTGTTTATTATAAAGCACTTAACATGAAGACATACCTGAAAAAAGGAAAAAAAGAAAATATTGAATTTGACTTGATGTTTTCTTAATTAAAATGAACATAACATAAATAATAACTAAAAGAACATAAATTGAATGAAGTGCAATCAAAACGAACAAAACCTAATAATAAACTACAATCAATCTCTATTGTAACGAGGGGAGGAAAACGAGGCAGCAAAACATGAGGAAAGATACCAAAGCGCAACAAAGTAAAACCTAACAAGTCAGTAACCTCTGACCCCAATCTCAAGTCAATAAATTTATGAGCGAACAAAATGACAGGCAACAAGACTTTGGAGTTGTTGCTGCCGCTAATGTTGCTGATTCTGCTGATGTTGCCAACAGAGACTTGGTTACCTACCAGCCAGCAACTAAAGGCCACACGCATTCTTTTAATTGAATTTGTGGCAAGAATCACAGACAATGATCAGAAAAACGGCGGCCGCATCAACATCAGCTTTTGCGAGACTCCACAGCTGACGAATGTATGGACGAGCGGTCCGTCTGTCAGTCATTCGCTGAGGTTTGGCAATACAATGTAATTGCAACAAAATAAAAAAAGAAAAAAATAACAAAAGGCTTCACAAGTTTAGGTAAACGAAGTAATCATACGATTTTGTTTAAACAAAACATATTTTATAATAAACCAAACGTCAGAATCATTTATGGTTTATGTTTTTTTATTTTGTTTTCTTCTTCGTTTTATAAAACTGCAAAAACGGCGACCGCCTGACTGCATCTGCAATCAGTCAGTCCGTCCATCCGCCAGTCAGTCACTCTTGAGTTGCAGTCATTGATGCAGGGATGGAGGCAGTAACCTAAATTGAGGTTAACTGTAGATTTTACGGCTTCTTTACGTTGCACCGAATTTAAAAGAAATCTTAAGAAAATTTTGTTGTATGTTTATTTCTTCTTCTTGTTTGCGATTCTTTTTTGTTTTCCCCAGGCCGAGGTAATTTTTGAGTTAAACAAACTTGTCAACGGCATCGGATGAGGAGCTGAGAACTGTTGACACAATGGGTTACAAGTGCTGAACTTATTAAGTTATACAAGTCGGATCTTTTGGTGGTACCAGAAAGGGCCTGCCAAATGGACTATTTAGGGCTGAAAAGTAGATACTTCATTTATTGTTGTCATAAACTAGTTCCAATGTGACCGTTGCAAACCCATTCGCATCTCTGCCAGCAAAAACGATTATCTGAGCTGCTTTGCAGTACTTGTTTGGTACCTGCCGTCAGCAGCATAGAAATAAGCAACATCGATTGTCAGAGGTGCTGTACTAGCAAGTACTTGCTTGCCACCACCATTCTCTTTTACTCTCTTATTCTCAAATAGTGTAATAACTGAACTAGATATTAACTAGTACTGAATTGCAAACAAATGAACTAGTTGGGCGCCTATGACTAGCCAACTAGTTCAAACCGATAGTTCGTTATATGAAAAAAGGACAGGTATGTAACTAGTATGAAGTAAAAAGCAACTAGTATATTTCTATATACTACATACTAGCCATTTTGGGTGCATGGAAATGTTTACGTGTACTACGAGGGCGGTTCGGAAACTTCTTAGCCTATCAATGAAAGAGAATAGTTAGTTTTTCAGAAATATTTTTATTTTTCAATATAATCTCCTGAAACTTCAATACACTTAGTCCAACGCTTATCTAGCAATTATATCCCTTGATTAAAATAGTTTTCCTCAAGGTCTTCAAAATAGTGGTTTACAACTGTAATTGCATCTTCATTTGGGTAAAACGCTTGCCAGCAACGAATTTTTTTAGATTTGGGAACAGGTAAAAGTCACTGGGAGCTAAATCAGGAGAATAAGGTGGGTGGTCAAGCAACTCGTACTTTAATTCGTTGATTTTAGCCATTGTTAAAACACTCTTGTGCGCTGGTGCGTTGTCTTGATGAAAAATTAATTTTTTTGTGTTGTAAGCCAGGACGTTTTTCTCGAATTTGTACATTTAATTGATCCAAAAGGTTGCAATAGTACTCTGAATTTATTGTTTTACCCTTTTGCAGATAGTCAATCAATAAAATACCTTTGAAGTCCCAAAAAACCGTTTCCATAACCTTACCAGCCGATTGCATTGTTTTTGCCTTCTTTGGGGCACTTCCTCCAGCTTCAGTCCATTGTTTGGATTGTTCTTTTGTCTCTGGAGTATAGTGGTGGATCCATGTCTCATCAACAGTTATGAAACGACGCTTAAAATCCATTTTATTTCGCTTAAAACGATCCAAACAAGCTTGAGAAATGTTCATTCGTATGCGTTTTTTGTCGACTGTTAACAAGTGCAGCACCCATCTTGCAGAAAGCTTTCTCATCTGTAGTTCTTCATTCGAATTAAATGGACTCGATCATTTGAGATGCCCATGATATTAGCTATTTCACGCACTTTTATTCGTCGATCATTTAATACCATATCATGCACTTTGGCTACAATTTCTGTTGTTGTTGCTGTTTTTGGACGTCCACTACGTGGTTCATCTTCAATGCTTGTACGACCACGTTTAAATTCAGCAAACCAATTTTTTCCTGTTGCATATGAAGGAGCAGTTTCACCTAACACATTCACCATATCATTATGAATTTCTTGTCCCGATAAACCTTTTTTATGTAATTATTTAATGACACCACGCATTTCTAATTTTTCCATTGTAAAAAAATCGCGGATGCGTCTTTTGTGAACACCTGTTTCTATATGAAGGAGTTGCCAGATCGAAACAAAATTTAACATGTGTTCATAGCAGAGATGGAAGTTTCCAAAACACTTAACTTTTTTCTGTTTATACCGCGCTTTTTGTGCTAGGCTAAGAAGTTTCCGAACCGCCCACGTAGTATTAATGTTATGAACCGTTTAATTTTGGTATGGTCTGAGGATTTTGATGGGAGGTACCAAGAAGAGCAACAACGCCCATTTTTCGCAGGATGTATGTTCTGTAAAAATCATTAAACTGCACATAATTTCATGTATCCGTATGTACTACAGTAATTAATATATAAAATGATAACTGTTTGTAAAATATATCTCTTTGTGTGGGAGCTACCATAAGAGGTGTGGCAACTTCAGCCATTTACCTCACATAGCCCAATGCAGGTCCCAAGTGATACCGCGGACACGGACATGCCGATCATCGAAACCAATCTCTTTTATAAACCAAATTATCAGTAGTACGAATATTATCAACGGAAAGATCTATCAGACTTTCTAGAAAGACTGACCCCAGTATATTCAGACGTCGTTCACTTACTGAAGACAGTAAAAAAAGGTACTCAATGTTCTTCACCTATTCCTTATCACCACAGCTCCTACAGAAGTCATTGAACTCAATACTGAACTGACACTAACGTAGACAGTTTTTTTCTCTCTAGTGCGAGGAGATATTTTGACCATCTAAGTTCGTATCTTCACCAGATTTGTCTAGCTACCCTGCAGGTGCTTCTTGATTGCCTCGTGCCTTAGCCAAAGCCTGCATGTGGATAGTGGCGCACCAATATATGCAAATTCTTCGAGAAATTGTAATGTCGTCCCTTCCTAGCAAGTTCATCAGCTTTGCAGTTTGCCGGCATATCCCTATACTCAGGTACCCATTTGAGGGGTATGCTAAACTGCTCAACCACCTCGTTAAGAGATCTAAGGCAGTCGGAGGCTGTTTGTGAATTTAGGGATGTGTTCTCCAGAGAATTAATGGCAGCCTAACTGTTCGAGTAAATGACAACGCCAGTGTTGGTCACTATGTTGTTGCGACTCAGCCACTTGGCGACTTCACGTATTACCATTATTTAGGCTTTATAGACACTCCAGCTATCTGGTGGTCTGTAAACTATATCAAGACTAGGTTCTTTACATTGTACTCTGAAGCCAACCTGATCATCAAGCTTCGAACCATCCGTGTAGAACTGCTGATGATTTCTGTTTCCTGTTATTCTGCCAACCCATTCCTATCTGGCAGGTATCTTAGTGGTGAAGTTATTCTCGAAAGTGTACACCGTTGGTATATAGTTAACTTGGTCCGATATCAGAACATTACACTGTAATATCCTCATGTGACCGTAGTTCATATACATTCACTTTCATAGACAGTTCAATCGTAATGCCGCTCTGGTGGTTTCCGACAGAATATCGATGGACAGTAGATGGAGTAGAACTTTTAGAGACTTAGTCGCTGTAGTCCTCAATGCTTCGCTTATTCATAGGCAGGCAGTTCTCTAAAACTACACTATGCAACAAATGAACAGTTTTTAAAAAATACACGGACTTGACAGTATGTATAGTTTCGATTCTAACACCAAAGGGTAGTATAACCCTATACTCGATTTGGGGAAATTGGTGACCAATTTTTATTCATGGGCCTCCAAAGTTTCTGAAAATTAGTGGCCCCTCGAGAAAGGTATCCTCAGCTTTTGTCCGGCAACTAATTCAATCTTGGTGATACCGCTTAACTATATTTGGCAATAATGTAGCTAAGAATATGCTAAAAAAGGTTTCTTAAGATTTTTTTCCGTACTTTTTTGAAAAAGGTGAAGGAAAAAATATTTTTTTGACTTTTTTCAGCATAACTTTCAGGGACTCATAATTTTTAACTAACAATATTTCGCAAAATTGTAGTCAAGGTAAATCTAAATAAATCTTGTGAACATATCAATACAATCTAGGCACCCTAAATAGCTCATGAAGACCACATTGTACCTCAAAAATGTTAGTATTTTTGGTGTAGGGTATGTTCAGCAACTTTATAGAAAATATTAAGGCCAATATTTTGTGGAACATATTAACCTTCGAGCTCACCCACAGAACTGTAATTGTTGGCCCTCTTTTAACAAATCGTAAAAAATACCCCTTTAAATGAGGAGGGTGGGGATGAAATGTTCTACAAAAATGTTTGCCATAAAATTTTACTATATGTGTCAACCTTTTGTAGAACCTTTTCATCCCCGCCCTCCCCTTTTAAGCGGCAGTGTTTTTTGCGATTCTTTTTAAAAATCTACCAGTTTGCGGACGAAAAACATGTTTCAAAGACTGATTGGTTTTTATAGGTACTCTCAAATGATCATGCGGATCATCAAAGTGAGCTTACAACAAAATTTTGTGAGCCGATCACAAATAATTGAACTGCAATAATAATGGAAATGGTCCATATTTCGATATACTCCTCACAGAAAGATCCCAGTCGATTTTATTTATTTACGTCACAGAATCCACATTTACGAGGGCGGTTCTGAAACTTCTTAGCCTAGCACAAAAAGCGCGGTATAAACAGAAAAAAGTTAAGTGTTTTGGAAACTTCCATCTCTGCTATGAACACATGTTAAATTTTGTTTCGATCTGGCAACTCCTTCATATAGAAACAGGTGTTCACAAAAGACGCATCCGCGATTTTTTTACAATGGAAAAATTTGAAATGAGTGGTGTCATTAAATATTTACATAAAGGTTTATCGGGACAAGAAGTTCATAATGATATGGTGAATGTGTTAGGTGAAAGTGCTCCTTCATATGCAACAGTAAAAAATTGGGTTGCTGAATTTAAACGTGGTCGTACAAGCATTGAATATGAACCACGTAGTGGACGTCCAAAAACAGCAACAACAACAGAAATTGTAGCCAAAGTGCATGATATGGTATTAAATGATCGACGAATAAAAGTGCGTGAAATAGCTAATATCATGGGCATCTCAAATGATCATATATAAGAACTACAGATGAAAAAGCTTTCTGCAAGATGGGTGCCGCACTTGTTAACAGTCGACCAAAAACGCATAAGAATGAACATTTCTCAAGCTTGTTTGGATCGTTTTAAGGGAAATAAAATAGATTTTAAGCGTCGTTTCATAACTGTTGATGAGACATGGATCCACCACTATACTCCAGAGACAAAAGAACAATCCAAACAATGGACTGAAGCTGGAGGAAGTGCCCCAAAGAAGGCAAAAACAACTCAATCGGCTGGTAAGGTTATGGCAACGGTTTTTTGGGACTTCAAAGGTATTTTATTGATTGACTATCTGCAAAAGGGTAAAACAATAAATTCAGACTACTATTGCAACCTTTTGGATCAATTAAATGTACAAATTCGAGAAAAACGTTCTGGCTTACAACACAAAAAAATAATTTTTCATCAAGACAACGCACCAGCGCACAAGAGTGTTTTAACAATGGCTAAAATCAACGAATTAAAGTACGAGTTGCTTGACCACCCACCTTATTCTCCTGATTTAGCTCCCTGTGACTTTTACCTGTTCCCAAATCTAAAAAAATTCCTTGCTGGCAAGCGTTTTACCTCAAATGAAGATGCAATTACAGTTGTAAACCATTATTTTGAAGACCTTGAGGAAAACTATTTTAATCAAGGGATAGAATTGCTAGATAAGCGTTGGACTAAGTGTATTGAAGTTTCAGGAGATTATATTGAAAAATAAAAATATTTATGAAAAACTAACTATTCTCTTTCATTGATAGGCTAAGAAGTTTCCGAACCGCCCTCGTATATAGAAACCACATAACCGATTGAACTGAAAATTGGTCATTTGCGATAACATATTCTAGTTTAATGGTCCAGGGAAACGCCGGTTGAAAAATACTATTTTGCTTGCTATATTTTCTAGCGATAGTCCAGATTCTCATTACTTCAATGATCAGCCATAATATTTGAGAATTAGTGGAGATAGTACTCCTCCTTTTGGTGTCCCTCAGTTCACAAACAGTGTTAGAGTTGCGGACCCAAGAATTGCTGTTATGCGTCTTCTATTAAATAGGCTTTGAAATGTAGGTACGATGCGATAGTGCCCACAACTTCATGCAGAGCAGATTCTGCAGACTTGGCCTTATTGTAAGCATGCTGGTTTGCCAACAGAAGTTTTGTATCCATGTTTTCTACAATGAAAGAGTCTAAAAATCGTGCGCACCAGGCAGGCAGACATTGCTCAAATGACTTAAAAAGACCAAAAACTGATTTCCCCCTAAATATACTAAGGGTCTAAGATCACTCCATCGATGTGTTAGACTTTTGAACAGAAGCAAATCATATATTTACCCTCGTCCGCTAAATTGAGGATATAAAAAAACCATTTCCCCCACTGTGTTATGTCACAACAACATTTTCTTCTCAGTTATGTACAACCGCCAATCTTGTCAACTTCCAAACTGAAACCCACCAAATAAAAAAAAGCGTTAACAAATCAAACAAAACGTAACGTAACGTAGTCACAACAGCGAATTGCGAATTGCTAAACCATGAGAATGTAAACAAGGCGAAGAAATGGGTGTTGTTGCCCCAGCTACAAACTGTGCCGAGGAATTCACTACGATCAAAGATGTATTGCCAACACAACATCTAAACGGAGATTTGAGTGTACTTAGGTTGCCACAAACAACATCAACAACAACAACAGCAGAAAAAGGCACCACCATAAAGCTAAATCCAGCAAAACTAATAAGGAATTATGGTCATAACCAAAAAATAAACAGAAACAGAAAAGCCAACAACACCACCAATAGCAACAACTACATTTCCCAATTGTAGAAGTACAAAGCCAGAGACTTGCATATATAGGTACGAGTAATAGGTTCCTTTGAACTGTCTATGGACTGCTTAAGATTTCAAAGTTGACGAGGAAAAAAAGATGAGGGGTTAGACATAAGTTGGAGGGGCAGAAAATCCAAACAAATATTTATGCTTAGCTTAGTTTACTTTTCAAAGGTGATGGCAAACGAATGGTACAGTGGTTTCCACATAATCGTAGAAGGATTGTCGAATATATCAATACCTCCATTCTAAATCGACTTAGCATGTTTTTCGGGAGATTGTATTTTTAATTACTAAATATTCCAAATTATATTCCCAATGAAAATTTATTCACAAAACGGTACAGGTCATTCGATTGCCATCGTAAAAGAATTCCACACAAATTTAAAAATCATCAAACTTTGATCGCCTCTCCTGAAAAACTTGCTTTTTGCACTTAGCATAGTTTAGAATGGAGGTATGGATGTGTGGAAAGGAAGACAAAAAGGGATATACAAGTATAGTTGGAATATTTGAAAAAAAAAATCGAACAACTTCATTATTAATATATGTAATATAATATATATAGTTCAGCACAGTGCAATATATTTAAAGAATCTACTCTTTACTGTTTGTTTTATTTTCTCTAAACATAGTTTTAGTTCAAAGATGGATCGCAGATTCTGGAACCTCCCCTAAAAATGCTGCAAAAAAATTAATTTCTCGTATCTTATGTACTAAATTCGGTATTTTAGATTACTTTTGCAGAAACTATTGTCTGACAAAGAATGGGGGAAAAGTTACGCGAATCCTGATTGAGGGATTTTTTCATAAATTGATTCGAATTATCATTTATTAAGCTAAATCTGTAACAATTTCTATACCCTCTCTATGGTGGATGACGGTATATAATGGTCTTCCAATAAGAGGTTTCATTTTGATATTTAAAGAAGTAAGAATGTTTCAGTCTATAAACCATATAACCTCACTTTTTGAGTAATGTAATATGGAATATTACATTACTCAATTAATCTGTATATTTGTGTGGGAGGTACCAGAACAGAAGCCACTGTATGCACTTATTTCGGGATGGTTTGTTCGGCACTTTTTCTCCTATTCAATATCTACAACTTTGCTTCAGACACAAAAGAGATATTTCGTACGGTATTCCGAGAAAAAATATAGAAAAAGTGCAAAAAATCCACCTTGAGAAAAAATAATCGTATGGCAATTAGATTATTAATTGAGCCAACATGACTAAACGAATTATGCAGAAGTTCTTATTTTTAGGGCTACTTTCACGTCCAATTCTCTGAATTGAGTCCCTACATCATGTGTTGTACGGTGTAAGTTATTAAAGAATCAATATTTCGCCAAATTTGTAAAACATTGTGTGGGAATACTCGAAGGATTGAATCAATATGAGATATAAACAAATTTCCACACGCCAAATTTGAAGTCAGTCGTTTACTCCTCTTGAGAGTTATAGTGAACACCAGCCAGACGGACGGACGGACGGACGGACGGACGGAAGGACAGACATTGTTCAAGATACTTAAAATTGACCAAAACGGATTTCCGCCAAATACAATTGAGGTCTAACGTAGGTCACTCATTCGATGTGTTTCACTTTTGGCCCGTAGCAAATGATATATGTCCCTCGTTCACAAAAGTGAGGGTATAAAAACAACAACATAAATTTGGTGTAGTGTTATTAGCGAATCATGATCGAATAACCTTAACAATTTGTTTCCGGAATCAAACATTTGACAATAAAAACCAAGCCATTTGTTTTCGCCTCACCTTAGAGAGGAGGGTATATATCATTTGCTATGAGCCAAGGATGTAACACATCGAAAGAGTGACCTATGAACCCAAATATGTTTGGCGGAAATTCGAATTGGTTAATTTTAAGTCAATTGAGCAATGTCCGTCTGTCTGTCTCTCACCTCAAGTCACTTACGAACATTTTTTTGGGACTGATGGTGAGGGGGGTTCATTTGACTGAACTTTCTTACTTGTTATCAGATTAGGGACGTACCCCGAAATGTTTTAAACATTGGCATAAACTATTTACAATTTTCAAAATCACTAAAAAAAAAACGAAAAATATTTGGAAGGCAGTTCAAAAAAAAATACAAAAGCGTTAAAAATTGTAACAGTAAAAGTAATAACAACTAAAAATAAGAAAAGTGCATGTTTCAAGAATTTTTAATTGGTGCCAGCCAGAAATTAGCTGAAATAAGTATATGGATTGATTATTGGAAGCAGAAGAATGATAAGCCATCAAATGCATTAGATGCTATTTTAGTTTTTATTCTCGACGTTAAGAATAATAAAAACTTATCTCCGGAACAGATTGGAGGGAGAAAGGCTACCTTATCTGGCTTTGATGTCCATATACAAAGATGAAGTCAAAATTGATGAAATAATTTATATATTTCTTTCAAAAAATCGAAGATTACACTTTTAACCTTTACGTATTTTATTATTAAAAGTTTTAATGATCTCGTACTAAAGTACATATTTATATTTAGGAATAAAATTCGAATAAAAAACTAAGGAAATCCACTTCCCTTACCTACACAATAAACGCAATTTTTAATTGTTTATCTTTGTTATGGAAAAAAAGGTTGCCCCCCCTCCCCCCCGAAACAAAATCCTGGATACGTTCCTGTATCAGATGTCGTGGAAAATATTTCAATATTTTTATATAAATCGGAAATAGCTCCTACTAATGATCACTAGATTTAATTTTATTAAAAATTAACCATTCAAGGCCGAAAAATAGTTTGTTTGTCCCAAATTCAAATTTACACAGAATATGCATCAGACACAATGTTGCCCCAAATGACGATTTATCGGGATATAATTCGCGCTCCCATTTATATCTTTAAAATTTTAAACGTTAGAAATATAATTTTGTTAAGTTCCAAAATGCGTAGAGGAAATTGTAGTGAACATTTCTAGTTAATGTAAGTAAGGCCTATGTCAAAACTTGGAACTAGGAAGGTCATTATTCAAAATTATAATTTTTTCAGCCCAATGGTAGGAATTTTTTTTTTCATTAGTGCCAGGAAGTCATGTCGGATGGTGCCTTTATATGGGACTATGTCAAAATATGGACCAATAAGATCACTTGCTCCTTGAAATGGTTCTGGATAAAATAAAATACAAATTGCAAATTGCAAATAAAAAAGAATAAAATCGACCATTTTCAATTCTAAGAAACTAATATGCATAAGAAATATTTGCACCAAATTTGATTACACTGTGCTTGAAATGGACACTTTAAAAATGTAACAGAAATGAGACCCTATGGATGTACCTATTTCGGCATTGCTGAATCCAGTGGTGCAAGCCGTTTTTCTAGGTTAGCTCTTGTTTTCGCGATATTGGACCACAAAATTTGCAAGGATATCATTGAGGTTAGTTATCTCGGAGCTGATTTTGAAGTGGAAGGCTTCGGAATACACGCTTTATTCCAAAGAACGAAAAAAGGGTACCTTTCGAGAGTTATTTCTCCCAAAACAGTAGACCACGCTTCTCACCCCTTTACCCTAAAATGGCGCAATCAAATCTTACCATATGTCAAACGTCAGTTTTAGTTTGTGTCTTTGAGAAAAATATTTCTCGCGAAAAATTACTATGAGTCTCCTTTTAACATATTTATGAAAAATTAACAGGTTTCATAATTTAGCAGGTTTTTTTGGTTACCTTTGAAATTTCCATTGACACTAACCAAAAAAAAAATTTACAAAGAATTAAGTCCAAAAATGTTATTAGTAATATTTCCTGCTATGAGCAGAAAAATACACAAATTATGTACCAACTCGAAATCTGCTTAATTGTCATAAAAAAGTTGAGAAAGGACTTATAGTAATTTTTCGCGCGGAATATTTTGAGAAACGTTGACGACTGTTTTGAGAGAAATAATTATCCAAATATTATTTCGATCTTTGGACTGAAGCATATATTCCGAAGTCCTCCACTTCAAAATCACCAAACAGGTAGGTAACCTCTCTGATTTCCCAACAAACTTTGTGGTCGAATATCGCGAATGGCCGAAATAGGTTTATCCATAGAGTCTCCTTTCTGTTACATTTTTGGACTAGCACAGTGTTATTATTGCGGTTCAAGAATGTGAGATAGGCCCAAAAAATTGTTCAGGAACCTCAAAAACCATTTGAGAGTGACTATTATAATACATATCTGTCTCTGAAAAATGCCCTTTGCCCCAAAAACGAAGAAAACTGAACAGCTTTATGTAACTCGTCGATTTTTGTGTTGACGATTTTTCGACGATTTCAAAAATTTATTTTGACGATTTTTGTGGCCTCATTTTGATTATTTTCGGTCAAATTTGTCTGGTAGCACTGATCAGACACTCACAAATCTAAAACAGGAATTGGATTTTCGGGGATGCTATATTTGTAAAAGCCATGGGCGTAGTACTAAGGCAGGTCTGGCAACTTTTTTAAAGTTTTTAAAATTTATAAAATTTATAAGTAAAATTTATATGAAAAAAATTATAAAATTTATAAGTAAAATTTATACAAAAAATTTATAAGTTAAATTTATATAAACAATTTATAAAATTTATAAGTAAATAAATGGATCAATTTCAACCTATGAATTATATTTTTGCCTAAAAAGTTTATAAAAATTTGCTAAATAGTAAAATAAGATATCGCTATCATTTTTAAAAAAAAATCGAAAATGTTATGAGCATTTTAAATTGTAAAATATTTAAAAAATTCTTTTCTTGGTTTTACGAAATTTCTAATTGCTCTTTAACGGCAAAACCGATTTTTGCAAAGTGTACGTCGTTTGAAGGGAATATAACGGACAATTTTTGTGATTTTGACGATTTATATGGCCCCATTTGGACGATTTTCGGTCAAATTCGTCTGGAAACACTGATCAAATACTCAGAAATCCAAAACAGTAATTGGATTTTCGGGAATGCTACATTTGTAAAAGTTAAAGTACTAAGGCTGTTCTGGCAATTTTTGACATTTTTTCTGTTAGAATTTTTTCTAGTACAAAATCACTGTGCCCCACAAATGATGATTGCAAAATGTCTTTGTTTAAAGAACTCAGCTCAATTCGAACTGAAATTGCAAATGTGACACGAAATGTTGTCTCTCCTTTTTTGCTAAAAAAAAACAAAATCTGTACTCCTGCGTGTGTAAACTTCTGGGGCCGTGACTGTGGTCCGGGGCGATGGATGATATTCCGTATGGGTTGTGTTACTTTGACAACGCTTGTGTGTGCCTGAGTGTGTTTGGTTTGTTTAGTTTTAAACAAAAACTGTCAATCAATTTGTTAAACGGCTGTCAACACAAATATTTGCTAATGACAGATATGCTATTATTGTCAATTTGCTGTAGTCGTTGTCGTTCTCGTTGCCATTGTCGCAGCCGTCGCAGTCGCCGGTCGTCAGTCGTCGGTCGTCAGTCGTCGTCGGTGCCATTACAAAACAAAGTGTGGCGGTATTACTCCCATATATCGATGGACGGACGGACGGACGGGGATGGATGGATAGATTGGTCTCCCTCTTGGCTCGGTTTGGTGCCTCCTCAGGAATGGGTGATTATTGTCACACATTCTTTGTTCGAATGTGTGACATACATGCTGTGTATGCGGGTGAATACATGCTGTGACATGAAACAATGCCGGTACATACGCCAGTTGGCAGTTGCAGCACAATCGTCATCGGCGTTTGTTCGTAGTCGGCCCATAAAATTTGTTAATTTATGACAAAGTAATTGTTTGCTTAACTAATTTGAATTTGCCCATAAAGACTCATTTCACAGCGAGTGGTGAAGTTAGTGCAGCGCAGTGCACTCAGCAATAAATAAATAAAAGTGGCATTTCAAATGAAATTGATTGATTGACATCCGTTATGATTTTTCAGCGAACGTGAGCTTAGATAGATAGGACTCCGCTTTATGGGGTCTTAAGTCTGAATCATAGTCTTATTTTCGAAATACTAAATTTAAGATTAATAATGTAAATTTTACATTATGGATTACACTGTGCAACAAAATCAGTTCTCAATGATCCTCGATGAAGTCGAAGCTCCATATATCGCGATTATTATCTCAACAAAAATAGTATTCACCGACACCGCTTTACGGTCAAAAATACGATCAAAGTCGCGGATCACGAAAATTATCCGTCTGTGGGAGCTAATAACTGGTATATTATGGAGGGTATACTTAACGCTAATACATTTTCATGTTACGCATACGCTATAATTACACTGTCTAACAACATTTTTGGAACAGAATAGCTACCCTATAATTTCGAAAGGGCATGTTGAGTACAAAATTTTCGTAGAATCAACTTATGGACCAGCTGGTCTGAGTTTTCTTTTACAATGGGTCAAAGGATATAATTTTTTGGTCGAAGCGAGTATTATACTGAATGAAAAAATGCTGTAATTTAATATCTGAAAGATTTCTTATTGCCAGAGTTTTATAGTGGAATTTTATGAAAATCACATTTGTGGAAGATCTTAGCCCTCTATCTTTATGGGTCAATTTAGCCCTTTTTCGAAAATATCAAAAAAGTCCTTTCAAAAAGTGAATTTAGGGTTTAAAATATTCTACGAAATTTTTTGCCGGAAAATTTCAGAGGTGGTCATTACGCTTAATTAGCAAAATTACACGCAAACTAATGAAAAAATACTATAATGTAAATTTAAAGTCGTGATAAATGAAAATACCAACACTTGCAATTTTCCACAAAAATTATCCTCATAAAAGTCCACTATACATATACCTCTGGCAATAAGAAAACTCTCCCTTCGACCAATGAAAACTTTGACCCACTGTAAAAAAAATCAGACCAGCTGAACCATAAGTTTATTCTACAAAAATGATCTACTCAATATGCTTTTTTAGAATAATAGGGTCCCTATTCTGTTTCAATCAAAAAGTCTTAATTTGTTGGACAGTAGGTATTTTGATTTAGGTGGATTCCTGCCGTTAGGCTTAACCCCACCGTGCTCTAAACACCCGGGTGAATACATGCGTCGACCGACGCCCCCACGCACAATGCATGAGTACCAATCAATTCCGTGTTTCTGGCCACTTTTTCCCTCCTCCTTGGTTAGGAGCGGAGCCCATCTAAAACTCCTGCCATTCTAGGGTCATGGCACCCGGTTGGTTTGCAACTCCACATCCGAGACCATTCTCTCCCAGCGATTTTGGTTTAAACCACAAAGTCCTTTCAAAAAGTGAATTTAGGGTTTAAAATATTCTACGAAATTTTTTGCCGGAAAATTTCAGAGGTGGTCACCAAAGTCGGCAAAAACACCAAAGTGGTAAATAAAGATCTTTACGCTTAATTAGCAAAATTACACGCAAACTAATGAAAAAATACTATAATGTAAATTTAAAGTCGTGATAAAATGAAAATACCAACACTTGCAATTTTCCACAAAAATTATCCTCATAAAAGTCCACTATACATATACCTCTGACAATAAGAAAACTCTCCCTTCGACCAATGAAAACTTTGACCCACTGTAAAAAAAATCAGACCAGCTGAACCATAAGTTTATTCTACAAAAATGATCTACTCAATATGCTTTTTTAGAATAATAGGGTCCCTATTCTGTTTCAATCAAAAAGTCTTAATTTGTTGGACAGTAGGTATTTTGATTTAGGTGGATTCCTGCCGTTAGGCTTAACCCCACCGTGCTCTAAACACCCGGGTGAATACATGCGTCGACCGACGCCCCCACGCACAATGCATGAGTACCAATCAATTCCGTGTTTCTGGCCACTTTTTCCCTCCTCCTTGGTTAGGAGCGGAGCCCACCTAAAACTCCTGCCATTCTAGGGTCATGGCACCCGGTTGGTTTGCAACTCCACATTCGAGACCATTCTCTCCAAGCGATTTTGGTTTAAGCCACAGCCACCACGTTGCACCCAACAGGGTCCTCACCAATAGTCAGGCCGGGACCTGGGTCCCGAGGGCTTTCCTGACTCCCGTGGTACCAGATTAAGTGCTCTGGTCAGACTGCGTAGCCGAAGATACTACCAGTTAGACTCCACAAAATCTAGGACTGGTGACCAATCTGGGATCACTGTCCAGTCCCCATCCTGGGAATAGATGGAAACTATAGGATTCGTAGATCCCCCTCAATTTGTTGGACAGTGTAATTTTACCTATTTGCGGGATTTCATGTCAAGTCTTCTGATCGGAATGAAAACACCAGCTTTGTAATAAAAATATAATAATTGTGAATATTTCAATGTTTATAAGATGTTTTAATTAAAAAAATATTATAACTTTTTTAAAAATGAGATTTTTTGCAATATTTTCTAAGATATCTTTGAAACCGCTGATGGGATGAAGAAATTATATTAGAAGAAGGTAAAGGCTACGTCATTTTGCATTATTTAGGGATTTCCAGAACCAATTACGGTTAATGGTTCTCCAATTATGCTAAATATATATGTATAGTTGAACCTAAATTTTTTTAGAGGTTTATCTTCATTTTAATAGAAAAACAGGTCTTCTCCCACAAATAGACCACCGCTGTTAAATGAAATGAAATAAGATTTTTTTTGAGCAGAAAAAAACAAAACATAAAACATGGGTTTTTACAAAAATTAAAAAAACAAGTTTCGTTTTCAAAATTGACTCACTTGAAATTGTCCCACATATTAAGAGTTTATGGTAATTTTTTTTAACAAAATTTTGTATCAATCTCCTTTTTCATGTATAATAGAGCCATAACATAGTCGATAAAGAAATTAGAAAAAGTTTATGTTTTTTAAAAAATAAAAAAATCGAAAAAAATTATTTTATTCCCTTTCTTTAAAGCCAGCATCCTAACGAAAAAACAAAGCCAACTTGAAAAAATGTATGGATAAATTTCAAAAAATCATATTTTTATGCCCTTACTATTGTGAATTTTCTAAGGGCCAGATCTCAAGTATATTTGACGGAAATCCCTTTTGGGCCATTTAAGTCATTTGAGCTATGTCCGTCCGACAGTTGGTCTGTCTGTCTGGCTGGGGCACATGATAACTCTCTAAAGAAGTATCGGACTGACTCAAATTTAGTCCGTGGAAATTTATTTTGCTATCTCAGGCTATGTTTGATGATAGACCAAATTGATCCACTCTTTCGGGTACCTCCCCCACAAAGGGTTAACTTTTAGAGTTGGTCTTTTCGAAAGCTGTCACTTGATTTATGCTCAGTTTGGTTTGCCATTTCATATTGAATAGACTTACTTCGGAACAACGTTGGCAAATCGTGCAGATTTATTTCCAAAATAATGGTTTGGCGACGCATCGCACGATGGTTTCACCGATGAAGCTCACTTTTGGATGAATGAGTCCATAAATAAACAAAATTGTCGTATGTCCATATTTCTTCAAAAATGAATGTTACAGTCAATGGGGAACGCTATAGAACCATGATTAATGATTTTTCGTGCCTCAATTGGAGGATGTTGATGTGGACGACCTTTGGCGCTACATGCCATAGAGACAACGAAACAATCAATTTATTGAAGGAAACTTTTGGTGAGCACATTATCTTGCGTCGTGGGCCTGTGGCGTGGCCTCCAAGATCGTGCGATTTGACACCGCTGGACTATTTTTTGTGGGGTTATGTGAAGTCGCTTGTCTACGCACATAAGTCCGATACCATTGACGCCTTAGAAGAAAATGTTCGGCGCGTTATTGCTGACATACAGCCCCAAATGCTGCAAATAGTGGTCGAAAATTGTGCCTCTCGGCTGGAATTTATTCGATCCTGCCGCGGGGGCTACTTGCGGAAATAATTTTTAAAACATATTGGATAGCTCTTATCTTCATAATAAAGCTAAATTCTTGGCCATAACATGCGTTTTATTTTTTCTTGAAACCACTCGTCTAAAAAACACCCTATAGATAATAATAAGTAAGAAAGTTCAGTCGCGTAAACCGACTTAAGAATCCCCTCAACTTCAGTCCCAAACATTTTTTCATAAATTTACTTATTTTTTTAAATTAAATTAAATTTTTATTAATTTAAATTGGATTTATTAAATATAGAGTATATACTGATAATGAAGTTATAAGCTGTTAATTTTTGGTTCAATAACGGGAGTAACACATCGAAGGAGTGACCTCTAAGTATGTTTTGGGTCATTTTAAATCATTTGAGCAATGTCCGTCCGCCTGTCTGTGTGTCTGCCCGCTGGCAGGAGTAACCGATTTACTTCAAATTTGATCTGCGCCCAGTAAAAAATTACTGGTTATATTTGTAACTCACTCGCCCAGAAATACTTCCAGGTTCGTTTGCTAAGATTCAATTAAGCTTTGCTCTCTGCATTCTATTGAAGTAGCTGTAGAACTAGCGCCTATACATTAATTCTTCATTGCATTTTTTCCTTCAGGAATATAATGTGCTATATTATTTCTGGATTTTCTAATGCAGAAGTTAATTCCAAAAATCCGCAAAAGTAAGCGAAAATCTCTAAATAGGACTGCCATATTGTCAGCTTAATTCCAAAAATCTCAAAAGGGAAGTCTACACAAATAAAATTAAAAATAGAAAATAAAAACGAAAGAATTTTTTTTTCATTTTTCTAAAGTGTTAAAAATGGCAAAAAAGAAGTTCCTTTCAGGAATTCAGAATTAGTTCCAGAAGTCGCATACCTTTATAAAAAGAATCGGTTAGGGAAGCGAGTGGGGAATTAGTACGAAGCTGCTTTATTCCCTCGATTGTTTTTTCGGAAAATTTTTTAATTGGCGGAAATATTTTTCTCTATCTCCGGCTAAGTTTGATGATGGGACATATTAGTCTACTCCTTCTAGTACCTCCCTCACAAAGGGTTAACTTTTAGTGAAATGTTAATTCTTTAATAACTTATATACTATGTACTTACTCGAATCTTCTGAAATTTCTCACATTGTATTAGATTGTTAGTCCCTAACTCGTCTAGAAAAATGGTCCACATGAATGAACCATTTTGAACCAAAAGTTAACTGCTTATGGCTCTAATATCAGTTCATACACATACTCGAAATTTTGTACAGTGTAATGCTTTTATAGTATCTAGAGCCCAGAGAAAAGTGGTCGCTATTGTCACGCCCCTTTCGTACATCCCTCACAAATGGACCATTTTGTCCCAAAAGTTAACAGTTATCGTGCGCACCAGCCAGATAGACAGACACATAGACAGACGGACGAACGGGCATTGCTCAAATTGCTTAAAATGACCGAAATCGAATTTCTACCAAATATACATAGGGTCTTAAGTCACTCCTTCGACGTGTCACATTGCACAAAATTTAAAATTTCATTTGTATGAGAGGTACCAAAATGGGCGTGGTAATAACGCCCATTTTTCACAGTAAAAGCATTAAACTCCACAAAATTTTAAGTATATACATGAACTGGAATCAAAGTTATAAGCTTTTTATGCAAAATGGTCCATTTGTATGGGAGGTACCAAATGGGCGTGGTAACGTCGTCCATTTTCCTCATGGTGATAGCGACTAAGAAACTTTGTGGGGGAGGTACTCGAAGGAGTAGACTAACATGGTCCATCTTTGGCCTTACAATGAGATAGAAAAAATATTAACATACGCCAAATTTGAAGTCAATCGGTTACTCCTATCGAAAGTTATCGTGCGCACCAGCCAGCCAGACGGACGAATGGACATTGCTTAGATGACTTAAAATGGCCCAAAATGGTTTTCGCGATATATTCTTGGTGTCTCTTAGGTCACCCCTTCGATGTGTTACACTTCTGACCCGCATTAACTGATACTTATATACCTTCGTTCACAATAGTGGCGGTCTAAAAACAAGATTTTGTTTAAATTATCTTACTTCTACCAAAAGGGATATAATTTCTATGATTATCCTAAGTTTTTTTTAATAGGCACAGTTCGTTCTTCGTTGGGATGCTAGCTTTACAAAATTGGAACAAGCTAATTTTTTGCAACTTCTTATCTATTTTTAATGTTTTTTTCGGCCTTTTTGTAAATGTTTCAACGAAAGTTACTAAACTTCTGTTTCTAAGAGAAGGTGAAGTTTCAAGAATTTATAGCTCTCACAATTTCCTTTCATTTAGATGGTATATGATTAAAATAAAATATGGTCCGAATACTAAAAGAATCTTCGAAGAAAATAGCAGCTGTGCGGAATTTTCATATGGAGATATATCAAAGCATGGACCTAGCCTAAAAATGACTCTGCACCAATTTTCGTAAAGATTTATTCACATGTGCGTCTTGCACTTTATTCACAAGAATATACGGACAGAAAGACAGACAGGCGGACATCGCTAAATCGACTCAAAAATTGATTCTATCATTGGATGGAATCAGATGGAATCATTGTTTACTTTAATAAACAATGATTCCATCTCTTCTCTTTTTAGGCTTTTAAAACAAATGCATAAAGTCATAATACCCGGTACCACAGTGTGGTGTCGGGCACAAATACCAATTAATAGTTGTTATTAAATACACTTTAATGACCTTATGTCACCCCGAATTCGATTCCAAAATGACTTGATCCCCCCCAAAAAAACACTATAAATCATTTTGAAGTTCAAATTACTTGAACTATAAATAAAAAAACTATTAAAATAAAACATAATAATGTATGACTTTTCCACGATATCATGATCGAGGTTACGTTTCTATGAGTGCATTGAACTAAAATCCATAAAATTTAATTGGATTATGAATGCAACCGTCAATGAACCGCAGCGTGTGGAGATTTATTTCAATCGCGCAGTATTAGGATTTTCATCGGCGTTTGTCCAAACTAAAGATCAAACAACATTCATTGCTTGTTCAGGCATATTTTCACGTTAGCTCGAAAAGTCCAACAAATTTCCAAAGACGGCGGCAAGCAAAAAAATTACAAATAGATATGAGTGAGCATTGCAACTAAATATGCGCTAAAATTGCTGTTATTATTCGGCCTATTAAATGTGCTTAGCAGTTGCCGCTTAGCGTTTTAACGTTTTACATTAAGTGATGTTAAATAAATGCAACTGACTGGTTTTGTTAGTCTGCTTTGTCTCCCTCCTCCTCTTCCTTCTGCCCCGATTGCACATTCTGTGAAAATTGGTCAAGTTGTCGACCACATTCGACAACTGGAAAATTGCAAATTTCCATCAGAGCAGAGCAGAGCAGAGTTTGCGTAATAAATGTTATCTGTTCAAATATTTACGGTGAGTTATTTATTGATTTTCAAAGATATGATAGACATTGAGGAGATAAATGCCTCAAAATTAAATGCACCAAAGAGTCAGTGGTGAGATATCGCGATATCGTCATATCGTGTTATTACCAAACACTACCTACCCACTTGAATTGACTGAACTATCTGCAGCACAGTGGTGGGAAAATGAAAATTGTTTAAACATTCATATTAACCTAACTCGCGGATAAGTAGGTGGTTTTTCGTATTATAAAAACGGTGGCAACCTTGCTGACTTCTCTTATTGAAAATATGGTAAAAATATTTCACAGGAAAATATATATATGTATATATATAGGAAAAGTCACCAGCAGTTGGTGATAGCATATCACTGACTTTTCTTTTCCTATAGAAAAGTTGGTGATAGTATATCACTGACTTTTCCTATAGAAAAGTTGGTGATAGTATATCACCAACTTGTCTAAAAGAAAAGTCAGTGATAGGTAATCACCTTTCTATAGTTCACCAACTTTTCTATAGGAAAAGTCAGTGATATACTATCACCAACTTTTATATAGGAAAAGTCAGTGATATACTATCACCAACTTTTCTATAGGAAAAGTCAGTGATATACTAACACCAACTTTTCTATAGGAAAAGTCAGTGATATACTATCACCAACTTTTCTATAGAAAAAGTCAGTGATATACTATCACCAACTTTTCTATAGAAAAAGTCAGTGATATACTATCACCAACTTTTCTATAGAAAAAGTCAGTGACATACTATCACCAACTTTTCTATAGAAAAAGTCAGTGATATACTATCACCAACTTTTCTATAGGAAAAGTCAGTGATATACTATCACCAACTTTTCTATAGGAAAAGTCAGTGATATACTATCACCAACTTTTCTATAGGAAAAGTCAGTGATATACTATCACCAACTTTTCTATAGGAAAAGTCAGTGATATACTATCACCAACTTTTCTATAGGAAAAGTCAGTGATATACTATCACCAACTTTTCTATAGGAAAAGTCAGTGATATACTATCACCAACTTTTCTATAGGAAAAGTCAGTGATATACTATCACCAACTTTTCTATAGGAAAAGTCAGTGATATACTATCACCAACTTTTCTATAGAAAAAGTCAGTGATATACTATCACCAACTTTTCTATAGAAAAAGTCAGTGATATACTATCACCAACTTTTCTATAGGAAATGTCAGTGATATACTATCACCAACTTTTCTATAGGAAAAGTCAGTGATATACTATCACCAACTTTTCTATAGGAAAAGTCAGTGATATACTATCACCAACTTTTCTATAGAAAAAGTCAGTGATGTACTATCACCAACTTTTCTATAGAAAAAGTCAGTGATGTACTATCACCAACTTTTCTATAGAAAAAGTCAGTGATATACTATCACCAACTTTTCTATAGGAAAAGTCAGTGATATACTATCACCAACTTTTCTATAGGAAAAGTCAGTGATATACTATCACCAACTTTTCTATAGGAAAAGTCAGTGATATACTATCACCAACTTTTCTATAGGAAAAGAAAAGTCAGTGATATGCTATCACCAACTTTTCTATAGGAAATGTCAGTGATATACTATCACCAAGTCAGTGATATACTATCACCAACTTTTCTATAGAAAAAGTCAGTGATATACTATCACCAACTTTTCTATAGAAAAAGTCAGTGATATACTATCACCAACTTTTCTATAGAAAAAGTCAGTGATATACTATCACCAACTTTTCTATAGAAAAAGTCAGTGATATACTATCACCAACTTTTCTATAGAAAAAGTCAGTGATATACTATCACCAACTTTTCTATAGGAAAAGTCAGTGATATACTATCACCAACTTTTCTATAGGAAAAGTCAGTGATATACTATCACCAACTTTTCTATAGGAAAAGTCAGTGATATACTATCACCAACTTTTCTATAGGAAAAGTCAGTGATATACTATCACCAACTTTTCTATAGGAAAAGAAAAGTCAGTGATATACTATCACCAACTTTTCTATAGGAAAAGTCAGTGATATACTATCACCAACTTTTATATAGGAAAAGTCAGTGATATACTATCACCAACTTTTCTATAGGAAAAGTCAGTGATATACTAACACCAACTTTTCTATAGGAAAAGTCAGTGATATACTATCACCAACTTTTCTATAGAAAAAGTCAGTGATATACTATCACCAACTTTTCTATAGAAAAAGTCAGTGATATACTATCACCAACTTTTCTATAGGAAAAGTCAGTGATATACTATCACCAACTTTTCTATAGGAAAAGTCAGTGATATACTATCACCAACTTTTCTATAGGAAAAGTCAGTGATATACTATCACCAACTTTTCTATAGGAAAAGTCAGTGATATACTATCACCAACTTTTCTATAGGAAAAGTCAGTGATATGCTATCACCAACTTTTCTATAGGAAATGTCAGTGATATACTATCACCAACTTTTCTATAGGAAAAGTCAGTGATATACTATCACCAACTTTTCTATAGGAAAAGTCAGTGATATACTATCACCAACTTTTCTATAGAAAAACCAACTTTTCTATAGGAAAAGTCAGTGATATACTATCACCAACTTTTCTATAGGAAAAGTCAGTGATATACTATCACCAACTTTTCTATAGGAAAAGTCAGTGATATACTATCACCAACTTTTCTATAGGAAAAGAAAAGTCAGTGATATACTATCACCAACTTTTCTATAGGAAATGTCAGTGATATACTATCACCAACTTTTCTATAGGAAAAGTCAGTGATATACTATCACCAACTTTTCTATAGGAAAAGTCAGTGATATACTATCACCAACTTTTCTATAGAAAAACCAACTTTTCTATAGGAAAAGTCAGTGATATACTATCACCAACTTTTCTATAGGAAAAGTCAGTGATATACTAACACCAACTTTTCTATAGGAAAAGTCAGTGATATACTATCACCAACTTTTCTATAGAAAAAGTCAGTGATATACTATCACCAACTTTTCTATAGAAAAAGTCAGTGATACACTATCACCAACTTTTCTATAGGAAAAGTCAGTGATATACTATCACCAACTTTTCTATAGGAAAAGTCAGTGATATACTATCACCAACTTTTCTATAGAAAAAGTCAGTGATATACTATCACCAACTTTTCTATAGGAAATGTCAGTGATATACTATCACCAACTTTTCTATAGGAAAAGTCAGTGATATACTATCACCAACTTTTCTATAGGAAAAGTCAGTGATATACTATCACCAACTTTTCTATAGGAAAATTCAGTGATATACTATCACCAACTTTTCTATAGGAAAAGTCAGTGATATACTATCACCAACTTTTCTATAGGAAAAGTCAGTGATATACTATCACCAACTTTTCTATAGGAAAAGTCAGTGATATACTATCACCAACTTTTCTATAGGAAAAGAAAAGTCAGTGATATGCTATCACCAACTTTTCTATAGGAAATGTCAGTGATATACTATCACCAACTTTTCTATAGGAAAAGTCAGTGATATACTATCACCAACTTTTCTATAGGAAAAGTCAGTGATATACTATCACCAACTTTTCTATAGGAAAAGTCAGTGATATACTATCACCAACTTTTCTATAGGAAAAGAAAAGTCAGTGATATACTATCACCAACTTTTCTATAGGAAATGTCAGTGATATACTATCACCAACTTTTCTATAGGAAAAGTCAGTGATATACTATCACCAACTTTTCTATAGGAAAAGTCAGTGATATACTATCACCAACTTTTCTATAGAAAAAGTCAGTGATATACTATCACCAACTTTTCTATAGAAAAAGTCAGTGATATACTATCACCAACTTTTCTATAGAAAAAGTCAGTGATATACTATCACCAACTTTTCTATAGGAAAAGTCAGTGATATACTATCACCAACTTTTCTATAGGAAAAGTCAGTGATATACTATCACCAACTTTTCTATAGAAAAAGTCAGTGATATACTATCACCAACTTTTCTATAGGAAAAGTCAGTGATATACTATCACCAACTTTTCTATAGAAAAAGTCAGTGATATACTATCACCAACTTTTCTATAGGAAAAGTCAGTGATATACTATCACCAACTTTTCTATAGGAAAAGTCAGTGATATACTATCACCAACTTTTCTATAGGAAAAGTCAGTGATATACTATCACCAACTTTTCTATAGGAAAAGTCAGTGATATACTATCACCAACTTTTCTATAGGGAAAGTCAGTGATATACTATCACCAACTTTTCTATAGGAAAAGTCAGTGATATACTATCACCAACTTTTCTATAGGAAAAGTCAGTGATATACTATCACCAACTTTTCTATAGGAAAAGTCAGTGATATACTATCACCAACTTTTCTATAGGAAAAGTCAGTGATATACTATCACCAACTTTTCTATAGAAAAAGTCAGTGATATACTATCACCAACTTTTCTATAGAAAAAGTCAGTGATATACTATCACCAAATTTTCTATAGAAAAAGTCAGTGATATACTATCACCAACTTTTCTATAGGAAATGTCAGTGATATACTATCACCAACTTTTCTATAGGAAAAATCAGTGATATACTATCACCAACTTTTCTATAGGAAAAGTCGGTGATATACTATCACCAACTTTTCTATAGGAAAAGTCGGTGATATACTATCACCAACTTTTCTATAGGAAAAGTCGGTGATATACTATCACCAACTTTTCTATAGGAAAAGTCGGTGATATACTATCACCAACTTTTCTATAGGAAAAGTAAGTGATATACTATCACCAACTTTTCTATAGGAAAAGTAAGTGATATACTATCACCAACTTTTCTATAGGAAAAGCCAGTGATATACTATCACCAACTTTTCTATAGGAAAAGTAAGTGATATACTATCACCATCTTTTCTATAAGAAAAGTCAGTGATAGGTTATCACCTTTCTATAGTTCACCAACTTTTCTATAGGAAAAGTCAGTGATATACTATCACCAACTTTTCTATAGGAAAAGTCTGTGATATACTAACACCAACTTTTCTATAGGAAAAGTCAGTGATATACTATCACCAACTTTTCTATAGGAAATGTCTGTGATATACTATCACCAACTTTTCTATAGAAAAAGTCAGTGATATACTATCACCAACTTTTCTATAGGAAAAGTCAGTGATATACGATCACCAACTTTTCTATAGGAAAAGTCAGTGATATACTATCACCAACTTTTCTATAGGAAAAGTCGGTGATATACTATCACCAACTTTTCTATAGGAAAAATCAGTGATATACTATCACCAAATTTTCTATAGGAAAAGTCAGTGATATACTATCACCAACTTTTCTATAGGAAAAGTAAGTGATATACTATCACCAACTTTTCTATAGGAAAAGTAAGTGATATACTATCACCAACTTTTCTATAGGAAAAGTCAGTGATATACTATCACCAACTTTTCTATAGGGAAAGTCAGTGATATACTATCACCAACTTTTCTATAGGAAAAGTAAGTGATATACTATCACCATAGGTTATCACCAACTTTTCTATAAGAAAAGTCAGTGATAGGTTATCACCAACTTTTCTATAAGAAAAGTCAGTGATAGGTTATCACCAACTTTTCTATAAGAAAAGTCAGTGATAGGTTATATAAGAAAAGTCAGTGATAGGTTATCACCAACTTTTCTATAAGAAAAGTCAGTGATAGGTTATCACCAACTTTTCTATAAGAAAAGTCAGTGATAGGTTATAACCAACTCAGTCAGTGATAGGTTATCACCAACTTTTCTATAAGAAAAGTCAGTGAAAGGTTATCACCAATAGTATATCACTGACTTTTCCTATAGAAAAGTTGGTGAACTATAGAAAGGTGATTACCTATCACTGACTTTTCTTTTAGACAAGTTGGTGATACACTATCACCAACTTTTCTATAAGAAAAGTCAGTGATAGGTTATCACCAACTTTTCTATAAGAAAAGTCAGTGATAGGTTATCACCAACTTTTCTATAAGAAAAGTCAGTGATAGGTTATCACCAACTTTTCTATAAGAAAAGTCAGTGATAGATTATCACCAACTTTTCTATAAGAAAAGTCAGTGATAGGTTATCACTGGTTTCTTATAGAAAAGTCAGTGATAGGTTATCACCAACTTTTCTATAAGAAAAGTCAGTGAAAGGTTATCACCAATTTTTCTATAAGAAAAGTCAGTGATAGGTTATCACCAACTTTTCTATAAGAAAAGTCAGTGATAGGTTATCACCAACTTTTCTATAAGAAAAGTCAGTGATAGGTTATCACCAACTGTTCTATAAGAAAAGTCAGTGATAGGTTATCACCAACTTTTCTATAAGAAAAGTCAGTGAACTTTTCTATAAGAAAAGTCAGTCATAGTTTATCACCAACTTTTCTATAAGAAAAGTCAGTGATAGGTCATCACCAACTTTTCTATAAGAAATGTCAGTGATAGGTCATCACCAACTTTTCTATAAGAAAAGTCAGTGATAGGTTATGACCAACTTTTCTATAAGAAAAGTCAGTGATAGGTTATCACCAACTTTTCTATAAGAAAAGTCAGTGATAGGTTATCACCAACTTTTCTATAAGAAAAGTCAGTGAACTTTTCTATAAGAAAAGTCAGTCATAGTTTATCACCAACTTTTCTATAAGAAAAGTCAGTGATAGGTCATCACCAACTTTTCTATAAGAAATGTCAGTGATAGGTCATCACCAACTTTTCTATAAGAAAAGTCAGTGATAGGTTATGACCAATTTTTCTATAAGAAAAGTCAGTGATAGGTTATCACCAACTCAGTCAGTGATAGGTTATCACCAACTTTTCTATAAGAAAAGTCAGTGATAGGTTATCACCAACTTTTCTATAAGAAAAGTCAGTGATAGGTCATCACCAACTTTTCTATAAGAAAAGTCAGTGATAGGTCATCACCAACTTTTCTATATGAAAAGTCAGTGATAGGTCATCACCAACTTTTCTATAAGAAAAGTCAGTGATAGGTCATCACCAACTTTTCTATAAGAAAAGTCAGTGATAGGTCATCACCAACTTTTCTATAAGAAAAGTCAGTGATAGGTCATCACCAACTTTTCTATAAGAAAAGTCAGTGATAGGTCATCACCAACTTTTCTATAAGAAAAGTCAGTGATAGGTCATCACCAACTTTTCTATAAGAAAAGTCAGTGATAGGTCATCACCAACTTTTCTATAAGAAAAGTCAGTGATAGGTTATCACCAACTTTTCTATAAGAAAAGTCAGTGATAGGTTATCACCAACTTTTCTATAAGAAAAGTCAGTGATAGGTTATCACCAACTTTTCTATAAGAAAAGTCAGTGATAGGTTATCACCAACTTTTCTATAAGAAAAGTCAGTGATAGGTTATCACCAACTTTTTTATAAGAAAAGTCAGTGATAGGTTATCACCAACTTTTCTATAAGAAAAGTCAGTGATAGGTTATCACCAACTTTTCTATAAGAAAAGTCAGTGATAGGTTATCACCAACTTTTCTATAAGAAAAGTCAGTGATAGGTTATCACCAACTTTTCTATAAGAAAAGTCAGTAATAGGTTATCACCAACTTTTCTATAAGAAAAGTCAGTGATAGGTTATCACCAACTTTTCTATAAGAAAAGTCAGTGATAGGTTATCACCAACTTTTCTATAAGAAAAGTCAGTGATAGGTTATCACCAACTTTTCTATAAGAAAAGTTAGTGATAGGTTATCACCAACTTTTCTATAAGAAAAGTCAGTGAACTTTTCTATAAGAAAAGTAAGTGATAGTTTATCACCAACTTTTCTATAAGAAAAGTCAGTGATAGGTCATCACCAACTTTTCTATAAGAAATGTCAGTGATAGGTCATCACCAACTTTTCTATAAGAAAAGTCAGTGATAGGTTATGACCAACTTTTCTATAAGAAAAGTCAGTGATAGGTTATCACCAACTTTAAGAAAAGTCAGTGAACTTTTCTATAAGAAAAGTCAGTGATAGTTTATCACCAACTTTTCTATAAGAAAAGTCAGTGATAGGTCATCACCAACTTTTCTATAAGAAATGTCAGTGATAGGTCATCACCAACTTTTCTATAAGAAAAGTCAGTGATAGGTTATGACCAACTTTTCTATAAGAAAAGTCAGTGATAGGTTATCACCAACTTTTCTATAAGAAAAGTCAGTGATAGGTTATCACCAACTCAGTCAGTGATAGGTTATCACCAACTTTTCTATAAGAAAAGTCAGTGATAGGTTATCACAAACTTTTCTATAAGAAAAGTCAGAGATAGGTCATCACCAACTTTTCTATAAGAAAAGTCAGTGATAGGTCATCACCAACATTTCTATAAGAAAAGTCAGTGATAGGTTATCACCAACTTTTCTATAAGAAAAGTCAGTGATAGGTTATCACCAACTTTTCTATAAGAAAATTCAGTGATAGGTTATCACCAACTTTTCTATAAGAAAAGTCAGTGATAGGTTATCACCAACTTTTCTATAAGAAAAGTCAGTGATAGGTTATCACCAACTTTTTTATAAGAAAAGTCAGTGATAGGTTATCACCAACTTTTCTATAAGAAAAGTCAGTGATAGGTTATCACCAACTTTTCTATAAGAAAAGTCAGTGATAGGTTATCACCAACTTTTCTATAAGAAAAGTCAGTGATAGGTTGTCACCAACTTTTCTATAAGAAAAGTCAGTGATAGGTTATCACCAACTTTTCTATAAGAAAAGTCAGTGATAGGTTATCACCAACTTTTCTATAAGAAAAGTCAGTGATAGGTTATCACCAACTTTTCTATAAGAAAAGTCAGTGAACTTTTCTATTAGAAAAGTCAGTGATAGTTTATCACCAACTTTTCTATAAGAAAAGTCAGTGATAGGTCATCACCAACTTTTCTATAAGAAATGTCAGTGATAGGTCATCACCAACTTTTCTATAAGAAAAGTCAGTGATAGGATATGACCAACTTTTCTATAAGAAAAGTCAGTGATAGGTTATCACCAACTTTTCTATAAGAAAAGTCAGTGATAGGTTATCACCAACTCAGTCAGTGATAGGTTATCACCAACTTTTCTATAAGAAAAGTCAGTGATAGGTTATCACCAACTTTTCTATAAGAAAAGTCAGTGATAGGTTATCACCAACTTTTCTATAAGAAAAGTCAGTGATAGGTTATCACCAACTTTTCTATAAGAAAAGTCAGTGATAGGTCATCACCAACTTTTCTATAAGAAAAGTCAGTGATAGGTTATCACCAACTTTTCTATAAGAAAAGTCAGTGATAGGTTATCACCAACTTTTCTATAAGAAAAGTCAGTGATAGGTTATCACCAACTTTTCTATAAGAAAAGTCAGTGATAGGTTATCACCAACTTTTCTATAAGAAAAGTCAGTGATAGGTTATCACCAACTTTTCTATAAGAAAAGTCAGTGATAGGTTATCACCAACTTTCCTATAAGAAAAGTCAGTGATAGGTTATCACCAACTTTTCTATAAGAAAAGTCAGTGATAGGTTATCACCAACTTTAAGAAAAGTCAGTGAACTTTTCTATAAGAAAAGTCAGTGATAGTTTATCACCAACTTTTCTATAAGAAAAGTCAGTGATAGGTCATCACCAACTTTTCTATAAGAAATGTCAGTGATAGGTCATCACCAACTTTTCTATAAGAAAAGTCAGTGATAGGTTATGACCAACTTTTCTATAAGAAAAGTCAGTGATAGGTTATCACCAACTTTTCTATAAGAAAAGTCAGTGATAGGTTATCACCAACTCAGTCAGTGATAGGTTATCACCAACTTTTCTATAAGAAAAGTCAGTGATAGGTTATCACCAACTTTTCTATAAGAAAAGTCAGTGATAGGTTATCACCAACTTTTCTATAAGAAAAGTCAGTGATAGGTCATCACCAACTTTTCTATAAGAAAAGTCAGTGATAGGTCATCACCAACTTTTCTATAAGAAAAGTCAGTGATAGGTCATCACCAACTTTTCTATAAGAAAAGTCAGTGATAGGTCATCACCAACTTTTCTATAAGAAAAGTCAGTGATAGGTTATCACCAACTTTTCTATAAGAAAAGTCAGTGATAGGTTATCACCAACTTTTCTATAAGAAAAGTCAGTGATAGGTTATCACCAACTTTTCTATAAGAAAAGTCAGTGATAGGTTATCACCAACTTTTCTATAAGAAAAGTCAGTGATAGGTTATCACCAACTTTTGTATAAGAAAAGTCAGTGATAGGTTATCACCAACTTTTCTATAAGAAAAGTCAGTGATAGGTTATCACCAACTTTTCTATAAGAAAAGTCAGTGATAGGTTATCACCAACTTTTCTATAAGAAAAGTCAGTGATAGGTTATCACCAACTTTTCTATAAGAAAAGTCAGTGATAGGTTATCACCAACTTTTCTATAAGAAAAGTCAGTGATAGGTTATCACCAACTTTCCTATAAGAAAAGTCAGTGATAGGTTATCACCAACTTTTCTGTAAGAAAAGTCAGTGATAGGTTATCACCAACTTTCCTATAAGAAAAGTCAGTGATAGGTTATCACCAACTTTTCTATAAGAAAAGTCAGTGATAGGTTATCACCAACTTTTCTATAAGAAAAGTCAGTGATAGGTTATCACCAACTTTTCTATAAGAAAAGTCAGTGATAGGTTATCACCAACTTTTCTATAAGAAAAGTCAGTGATAGGTTATCACCAACTTTTCTATAAGAAAAGTCAGTGATAGGTTATCACCAACTTTTCTATAAGAAAAGTCAGTGATAGGTTATCACCAACTTTTCTATAAGAAAAGTCAGTGATAGGTTATCACCAACTTTTCTATAAGAAAAGTCAGTGATAGGTTATCACCAACTTTTCTATAAGAAAAGTCAGTGATAGGTTATCACCAACTTTTCTATAAGAAAAGTCAGTGATAGGTTATCACCAACTTTTCTATAAGAAAAGTCAGTGATAGGTTATCACCAACTTTTCTATAAGAAAAGTCAGTGATAGGTTATCACCAACTTTTTTATAAGAAAAGTCAGTGATAGGTTATCACCAACTTTTCTATAAGAAAAGTCAATGATAGGTTATCAACAACTTTTCTATAAGAAAAGTCAGTGATAGGTTATCACCAACTTTTCTATAAGAAAAGTCAGTGATAGGTTATCGCCAACTTTTCTATAAGAAAAGTCAGTGATAGGTTATCACCAACTCAGTCAGTGATAGGTTATCACCAACTTTTCTATAAGAAAAGTCAGTGATAGGTTATCACCTACTTTTCTATAAGAAAAGTCAGTGAACTTTTCTATAAGAAAAGTCAGTGATAGGTTATCACCAACTTTTCTATAAGAAAAGTCAGTGATAGGTTATCACCAGCTTTTCTATAAGAAAAGTCAAAAGCCAACTTTTCTATAGGAAAACTCAGTGATATACTATCACCAACTTTTGTATAGGAAAAGTCACTGATATACTATCACCAACTTTCCTATAGGAAAAGTCACTGATATACTATCACCAACTTTTCTATAGGAAAAGTCAGTGATATAAAAGACAGTGATATGCTATCACTGACTTCTCATATAGAACAGTTGGTGATAGCATATCACGGACTTTTCCTCATATCACTGTCTTTTATGTCACCATATTTTCTATAGGAAAAGTCTGCTTTTATAAAAAAGTTGGTGGCGATAGAATATCACTGACTTTTCTCATAGAAAAGTTGGTGGTGATAGAATATTAATGACTTTTCTGACTTTTAATGACTTTTCTGACTTTCTTATAGACAAGTTGGTGATAGCACTTCACTTATTTTTTTTTCGTTCACGGGCTTATCTTATTGAGAATTTTTTTCACCACATTTAACATTTCATTAATTGTTACTACCACTTTTCGTACATACGGCAGATACTTGTAACTGGACCAACTGTCTCTTGATTCATTCGTTCAAATATTATAATTAGCCAATTATGTAAAGAGATCAGATTGTGTATTACAAAGCCGCAAAACCAAATACGTTTGACGTCGTATAACAGCGTCGAAATACTTTGTAAATGGCGGGGATAACTCACTCTAAATATGGTCATAAATTTTGTTATTTAGGTGCGCATTCACTCCATAGGCCATGTTTACATGGCTGATTAGAGCGGTGAATGGGGGGGAGCTAACCAAAAAACGTAGCTGCTGTCTATTAGGTTGGGGTGATTTTATGGCTCCAACAGATATTTTGACAAGTTTGTTTGTGTTCGAAAAATTTATTGGCTTGTGTTTTGTGGTATGTCATGTTTGTTTTACTTGTCTTTTTTCGTTCATTTTCAACTTCTCACTGGTTTTGAATAAAGCCCATAAAAACTTATAAAAATCTCATAAAAATAAATGAAATCTCATAGACAACGTTAAGACTTGTGCTATGTAGACAACAGACAGAGGCTTATGAAAATAAGAAATACAATTTGCATAAATAGCAAATAAAAAGAAACTTTCAAACATAAACATTTTAATTATGGTTTATGGCCCAAGTGATTGTGCGCCTGACTCTTATACGTAACATTTGTCTTCCACAGGGGGAGAGGTTTCCAATTTGTCACCTTTTGCCTGTTTTCAGGAGGAGACAAAATTCCAGCAGCCCGTAGTACAACAGAAGACTATGTTTTGTCATTAATTAATTTATTGATTTCCTGACAGTTCCATAGAAAGCTAAGAAAACGTGTCTACGTCTCATAATGTCTTGACATATTATTTTATAGTGTCTGCAACTCCCTCCTAACTTGACGACGATGATGACTATGGCAGTGTTGATCACTGCTCATTTGCCATGAATACGTTTAATATTTCATTTTTCTTTTTTGCAAATCTTCGAAAAGTAGCTTAACATGTCTGGCATAATAATTGGAGGAGTTGTCGCCGTGTCTGTACAAAATATTTGCGTTTAAATAATAAAGCCACGATAAGATTTTTGTTGTTCGATTATTATTAGGGGGATTTAAATCATGTGAACACTGTGGTCGTGTCACCACGCATCTCACCTCACAGACCGAGGAGGATTTAATCATGAAAAATGATTCGATCGAGTCATCGATTCCACCCAAGGATTTAACTGACAATACAAAACCCAGAAAAAAAATATTTTCCAAATTTCTGAGGAACAGAAGCTGATAATACGTTCTCAATGTACGAGGGAGGATTGGAAAATGTCAGATTGAATAAACACATCCGCACAAATGACAATATAAACTTCAGAAAAAAATATTTCTAAAATCTATTTAATAGAGAAAGTGAATAGCAGTTACGTTCTCAAAGAACGAACAATGTCGATAATTCACAAAAAATTTAAATTGCTGTGTTATTTCAATCTAACCTCGTATGAAATACGTACCGGCAAAAAAGTACATGCAATATCACGTTTATGCAAATTGCAAAAAAAAAAAAACGGATAACATGTGATAAGGTGTGATTGGGAATTGATAATTTGAGACAATGAAAAATCAGTACCGGTGACAAATGCGCTCGTGATGACTCCAAGACCGAACATTGTCTCTACCAAGAGTAATACATTTTTTGTGAATCAAACAAAGGTTTAAGGGAATAAAATATATTTGCAATTATTGGTGAAATCATACAATATTACGTATATATCGGATATCTGATATATGATGTAGAAGCCAGATCTGTCCCAAATTTATATACTAAGTATATTTGGCAATATTTCAGCCTTGTAGGCTGTATATTTTGACCTTGGCAACCATTTTAGTATTTGAAAATGCAGAAAAGATAAACTTGCGACTATTTTATTAGAAATGTTTTTTGTAACTTTTTTATTATTCCATAGGCTTCTTTCATATATGGCCTGTTTTCTTTGTTTGGGTTTAGTTTGGTGCTCTTATTGATATTTCTGCTGTTTGATTTTGCTTTTTTTTTTAAATATTTATATTTAAAATACTTTGTACGTTTGTTTGTAACGCATGATCTCCGATACCATAAGAGCGAATGGGATAAAAATTTAACATAAGGTTCAGTTTAGGGTCATCTGTGTTTTAGAATTATTTTCACCGCAATAAATGGCAGAGTGGTCAAGTTATTAGTAAAATTCACACTTGATAATAGTTTGTACGTATGATTCTAACCGGTAGATGGCGCTGTAGGCACTTATACATGTTTTTGCTGACTTTTCCTGAAACTCGGGATATATGCATTTTTGAATGACATATCTATGAACAACAAACCAATACATCCCTTAAAGGACGGATAGGACAACGTCTCCTGGGCTCAGCTAGTATTTTTATAAGACTTTGTCCACTGCCCTTAAATTATTTAAACGATGTAAACACTACATTCAAGTAATTTGTAGCTCGTATAATTTTCTTGAAATTGACGTAAATTTGGCATTGATCGGGTGTTTCGTTTTCAAAATATGTTCAAAATAATGAATTACATACAACTTTTTCTCCACGACATTTTTAGGTTATGTCCTCAGTCCTACTTTACGGGAGTGAAAAATGGAAAGTTAGCAACACGATATCAAAAAAATTTCGAGTCTTTGGGAATAAATGCTGGAGACGCATAGCGAAGATTCTGGCCGCTGCATATAAGCAATAATAACCTACTTTCAATGAGCAACATGGAATTAATCGAAGTCGAAAGTCGCAGAAGAAAGTGGCGATGATTGGACAGTCCTTGAGGAAAGAAAGCTCAGACATCGCTAAGGTTGCTCTCCAATGGAAACAGCAGGGTACGAGAAATAGAGGTTGTCCCAAAGTAACATGGCGAAGATCAACAGAGGTCAAAAACAAGACAACTGGCTCGAAACATTTAAAGAAATTGAGTAAATTTTATTTAAAGTCCTAAAAAAACATCCTTTGTAAATAAAAAAAATAAAAATAAAACCAGTAAGGAAAGGCAGAAAGTCGGGCGGGCCGACTATATAATACCCTACACCTCCCTAACAATGCGATAAGGGTCATTGCCATAATAATTTGGAATAATTGGTAAATGGGTAGAAACATATTATCTAATTCTGAAACGATAATCGCTAAATTAAGCAATATTCGTTCCTAAATTGAGAAACATCTTTCTGGAAAATTTTAATGATCGGAAGTAAAATACAACTTCTATAGCGGTTTGATACCAAATCAGGAGGAACATATATATGGAGCTTTAATATAAATCTGCACCGATCTTCCCTGAATACTTATTCATGTAAAAAGACCTCCTTCTGTCGAATTTCGTACTGATCGGATATAAAATACAGTCTCTACAGCGCTTACATGTCAAATCGGGGGTAACATATATATGGGAGCTATATCTAAATCTGAACCGATTTTCTCCGAATTTGGCAGTATTCCTTCATGTAATAAGAAACCTCTTTCTGCCGAATTTCGCACTGATCGGATATAAAATACAGTTTTTACAGCGCTTACATGTCAAATCGGGGGTAACATATATATGGGAGTTATATCTAAATCTGAACCGATTTTAACCAAATTCAATAGGGATCGTCCTTGGGCCAAAAAAAAGATATGTGTAAAGTTTCGTCGAGATCGGACCATAATTGCGACCTGTACTTTGATTACAAGAATACATGCACAGACAGACGGACAGACGGACATAGCTAAATCAACTCAGAAAGTGATTGTAAGTCGATCGGTATAATAAACAATGGGTCTATTTCTTCTCCTTTTGGGTGTTACAAACAAATGCACAATGTTATAATACCCTGTACCACAGTGTGGTGTAGGGTATAAAAATAAAAAATAAATGTAAGAAAATCGAAAAAAAATTTAATAGATGTATAAATTATGACCACTACTCGTATTATAAAAGTAAGGGGAACTAAAAAAAATCATTTTTTACATTTTTTATTTTGGCCATTTGATTTGGAGGTTATTAAAAGGGGCGTGACAATAACGCCCCTTTTTCACGGCACTATAGGTACTGTAAAAGCCATACCCTCCACTAAATATTAATTATATGTATTAGCTAGAATAACATTAAAAGCCGTTACATTTTTGTGCAACATGATCCCTTTGTATGGGACGTACCAAATACTATGTTTGAAATTGTGACAGATTCCGATTAGTAGTATAGAAAATATATTAAGAGTCAATATTTCCCTTAATTTTGAACTTCTGTGGGGGAGGTACTCGAAGGAGTGGACCAATATGGTCCATCTTTGATCTCATTCTGAGTTAGAAAAAATATTAACGTATACCGAATATGAATCAATTGGACAAGACAGATAGACGAACGGACGGACAAACATTATTCAAATGACTTAAAATGACCCAACATGGATTTCCACCAAATATTCTTGGAGTATCTTAGGTCACTCCTTCGATATGTTACACCTTTAACCCGCAGTAACTGCTGTATACCTTAAGAACATGATTTTGTTGAAATTCTCTTACTTATACTAAAATGGGTATAGTTTCCAAATTATACACCGATTTTTTTCAAATAGGCATTGTTTTCTTCGTTACAGGAACCGGAACAAACCCTTTTTTTGATTTTTTTTTTCTATTTTTTATGTATTTTTTCGCGCCAGCAAAAAACATTTTTTTTTGAAAAAAACATTTTTTTTGATTGCTCAACGACATTTAAAAACATCTGTTTCTTCGTGAAAATGATGTGTAGCCATCATAATTTCCTTGAATTTAGATGGTATCCCGTCTTTATCGATCTTATATAGGGTTTTCCAATAAGAGTGATATTATTTCTTTGAAAAAAAACACACTTATGGTTAAAGAAATTCAAAAGTTTTCTATTTAATGTGAAGTACAATCGATACAATTAAGTTCTAAATAAAACGTCATTCAAATGGCCTCCACGACTTCTTCTGCAGAAACGAATTCGATGATCCCAATTTTCGAGCACTTTTTCCACTAAATAAAGTCGTATGTCATGAATGACACGTTCAATATTGACTTGTAAAGCTTGAAGAGAGTCTGGTTTATTTCGAAAAACCAATGGCTTCACATAACCCCACAGGAAATAGTCTAATGGTGTTAAATCACAACTTCTTGGAGGCCATTCAATATCACAATTTCTTGAAATAATCTCCAAACTTTTCTCGCAACAATTCAATTGTTTCATTTGCTGTGTGGCACGTAGCCACAATCGGCAAAAGATAGCTCTTAATAAGAGCTAAAATATTGCTCATGGGTGTCAAGGTCGTGGGACGACTGGGAAGTGTTTTTTTTTTGGATTTAAAAAAAAAATGGACTTAGCATAATTTTCAAATGGGAACGGAATGTTTATTTTTGCTCTAGCTCCTTAACGGTATGTCGGATCTGGAATCGGTCAATGGCAAAAATATAGCTTTTATCGAGAGCTAAAATATGCTCGTGGGTGTCAAGGTCGTAGGAAAGCGCGTTTTTGGATATTAAGAAAAATGGACTTAGCATCATTTACATGTGAACGGAAAGTTTAATTTTGCTCTAACTCCTTTACGGTCGTCGGATCGGAAATCGGTCAATGGAAAAAGGATAGCTCTTAACGAGAGATAAAATATTGGTGTCAAGTTCGTAGGTCGACTGGAAAGTGTTTTTTTTGCATTTAAAAAAAATGGACTTAGCGAACGAAATGTTGCAACTGCAGAACAATTACTTTGATAATAAAACTGAATAATTTGGAAAATCCTATATTTTGAGCATTTGTTTGTGACGCTGAAAAACTAAGAAATTTACCCATAGTTTTTTATAGCGATCGGCATAGAATCATTTTTTGACTCGATTTAGTCATGTCCGTCTGTCTGTCTGTCTGCCCATGTATTCTTGTTGTCAAAGTGCAGGTCGTAAATATAAAGCAATATTTACGAAACTTGGTACAGAGGAATTGCTAAGGCTAGGGACGATCCCTATTGAAAATGGGACATATGAGTCTCTGTTTTGATATAGCCCCCACATAGTGTTACCCCCAGATGGCACTTCTTGGCACTCTATGTAGAAGACACATTTTGAAATTGATCTGGCTGAAATTTAAGAATTTACTTAGTAGGGACATAAATACTGTTACACAAATGTTATGCTAAAATTTGCACATTTGTGAACAAATTTTTTTGTGTAAGTTATTAGCGTGCTTCACCAAAAGACGTTTGCATTTGTCTTTCCTATTTTTTCTAAAGCTGAAGTCAACAAATGTATATTGCGACCTTTGAAAGCCCCAAGTCTCAAGTCTTTTTGATAATTCGACTCATGGACTTTTGCGTAATATTCATCTCACGGCCACGATTTTCTGTTTTTGGAGCGGAATTCGCAGAATTCTTGATTTTATGACCTGCTGCATTCGAACAGTATGAGGGCGTTCCGACCGGTGCCGGTCTTTGACATCTACAGTCTCCTCAAACAGATTTATGCACCGGTAGGCGAACAAACGACTAATCCCCAGCGGGCGGAGCGTTTGGAAAATGTCGCTTTTTTTATTCCACACTTAAAAAGCGTTATAACATCGATACGGTTTTCATTGTCTGACCACTCCATGGTGAAAACTGAAGCAATTTTGAATTCCCGTTACAAACTAATGCTTCAGAGATTAGGTTTCATAATCCACGTGGTAAGGGTAGGTTATGTTCAATTCCACTATTTTAATGGGTGTGTTAAATTTTGGAACAATATTTATGTTCCGACTAAGTATATATTATATTTGACCTAATCGTCCCTAGTAACCATGTGGTCCATCGGTCCTTTTTTTTGTATAGCCCCCATAAAAACGTCCTCGCCAATGTCACTTCTTGACATTGTAGAGGCACATTTTTCAATTTATATGGTACAGCCATAAGAATTTATATAGGGTGATCTAAGTAGAGTCGTGTCATGCTGTCATGTTATTTTTGTTAAGTATTGTTTGGCATTTCATCATGGAAAGACTTACGCCTGAACAACGTTTACAAATTATTCAGTTTTATTATCAAAATAATCCTTCGCCAATTGCGCTAAGTCCATTTTTTTAAATCCAAAACAAAAGACTTTCCAGTCGACCCACGACCTTGACATCCATGAGCAATATTCTGGCTCTCGTTAAGAGCTATCTTTGTGCCATTGACCGATTCCCGATCCGACGTACCGGAATGATCGCTCCATATTTCTTCAAAAATGATGCCGGTGAGAACGTAACCGTCAATGGCGACCGTTATCGTGCCATGGTAACCGACTATTTGATGCCTGAAATTGAAGCTCGTGATCTCGGCGACATTTGGTTTCAACAAGACGGCGCCACTTCCCACACATCGCATCAATCAATGGATTTATGGAGAGAACACTTCGTTGAGCAGATAATTTCACGTTTTGGGCCGGTCGATTGGCCACCAAGATCGTGTGATATTACACCGTTAGACTTTTTCCTGTGGGGAAATGTAAAGTCTGAAGTTTATGCGGGCAAACCCGCTTCTATTCAGGCCTTGGAGCAAAACATCACGCGTGTCATTCGCCAGTTACCAGTCGAAATGCTCGAACGAGTCATCGAAAATTGGACTCAACGGATGGACCATCTGAGACGTAGCCGTTGTCAACATTTGATAGACATAATCTTCACAAAATAAATGCCAAAGAATGTTTTTTCGAATGATAATAAACATTCCCCATTCAATTTGAATTTTCTGTGTTTTTTTCTTTAAAAAAGTAGGGAACCTGGAAATGGATCACCCTATATAGAGTACCTTCCCCACCCTTTGTGGGGAGGTACTCTAAGGAGTGGATCAATATGGAAAATCGTTGAACATAACATGAGACAGACAGACGGACGGACGTATGTAGCTCAAATAACTTAAAATGACCCAAAACGGATTTCTGACAATTACACTGTAGGCCCCACTGTCTGCCGATAAATCTGACCTTAACTGATATTTCCAATTCCGTTAACCCCAAAAAATACATCGACATTTCCCTTCCAAAAAGCTTTTTTGAAACTTTTCAATTTTTATTATCTTTTCCGTAATCGGATATTCGCACTGCATAATTGCTGTCAGACATCATCATTCCATTTTTGACGGTTTATAAATAACAAAAAGCCAACAATACAAAAAAAACAAAGAACTTCTAACCCAACAACATTTTAATGATGTCAGCAATTGCTTCGCTTCGCACAGATGAAACAATGCAATTTTTGTCGGTTGTTGCCACCGCCACCGTTTCTAAATAAGTTGTTGCACACATTTGCCACTCTGACAGCGCTAGAGGAACAACGAACGGCGAACACCGAAAGCCGAACACCAGAATAAAGTACTACGTGCCACAAAATGTTGTAGAGATTTTCCTAATGGCTCCGCGCTTCGTACACTTTGTACAACAATAAATTTGTATTTGTCCGTCTGTTTGGTTGACTGACTGGGAGTATATACATACTCGTATGTCTGTCTGTCTGCCCGTTCGTCTGTCCGTCCATCTGTCTTGCTAAAATAAGCAAAACTAAAACCTAAATTAAACAAAACTGTGAAAAACACACAGTATTTGTTTAGGAAAAAGTGCAAATATTGTTGCAAAGTGCAACAACATTGTGTGTTGTCAGCACACCATGAAGCAAAGGCACAGTGGGAGAATTTCGAAGATAAAAATGGATATAAAGCTAATTTTTTCTAGGCAGGTTTTTAGAAAATATAAATATATAAATCGGGCAAAATTTTATTAACAGTCGCAAGATTTCAGAATATATAAATCGGGCAGGAACAACCAGACGATTTTGGGGACTTTTGTTTTAGATGAAGGTGGGCGTGGCATTATTTGAAACCTTATTATCTGAGGAAGTATAGATCCTAGAAGAACGAAAGAAGGCACATAAGTTAGATGAGTTAATTAATTTGACTGAAGTGGGCAGGATATACATAGTTAGTAGGTGTCGCAAAAGCCCGTTAGTATATCGATAGTATTGAGTGGGCGTGTCTTTATTTAAAAAATAAATATCTAAGGAAGTATATATCGTAAAATAACACAATTTAGTACATCAGTTAGCAGAGTCACTATCATCAACTTCAATAAAAATGAGCAGAATATAATTAGTGGGGTAGTATATCGATAATACCGATCGCGTCTCCGCACCTTTAGCATATTGGAAACTCACATTTCAAACTTAAGCAATATTATACCTCTTCTGCATGTATGTCAAGCGTCATAATTTTGTCATATCATTATAAGTTTTTTATTTTATTATAGTTAACTCAAATTTTGCTAATTTTTCTGCAATAATAATGCCAGAAGTTTGCATATTTCTCCCCATATTTTCCTTTAGATCCCCCACGGTTTAGCACTAGCAAATATGTTGTAGTTGCACGAAGTCACAGACACTATGATGGCGATGATGTGACCCAGATTTATGTTGGTGAACAGGGGGCGGGTAAAATAAAAATGTAGACATTAAATGCAAATAGAAAATGAACGAGGGTACTTGCAAAAAAGAACAAACCCCATTAAAGAAGGGCTGAGGCAAGTGGCAACAAACTTCAGGGACCAAACCTCGTACTTGCCACACACACACACACGCATGCACACATCCCTACAGAGAGCGCCGAGTAAAGCCACAGGCGGCTTATTTAAGAAACCCCCGCCCGACGAATTCGCAAAATGCAAACTATGCAATGTTGTTGGCGAATACATATAAAGCCAAAGGTATTAAAATACAATATTTCTTTGGGCCAAGTCATACGAGTACCACGAGTATTTAAGAGTGTTAATGAAGTGATTTTATGCACAATTTCAACGAGAAAAACTCAAAACAAATTTACATTTTTCCACAGCGTATGGACCCCCCCGGATTGTGTATAAATATTTACAAAAATGTCTGAAATGAAAATACGTAAAGACTCTTGGGAAAATCTGCTTAATTGGTTTTCGATTTTCTCAATCTCTCTTTCGTAAAACATCATCGTTTGTCTACAAATCGTGAAATTATCTGTATATTTATGACCACTAAAAACCTGGGCTTGGCCTCTCTTTGGCCATGTTTACTTTCTGTGAGAAGAAAAACATCGTAAACAAAACTTAACATTTTAATTGCCTTCGCAAAAAAATAAAGAAAATAAATACTCGTATCTCCATTCAGTTAACCTTAGTTCAACTTTTGGTAACGTGACCACAACTTTCACATTTTTGCAGCATTGTAAAACCCAACACACCCACCAGACATTCAGGCAAACTATGCACACATTGACGTTAAGCAGTCATTTAATCCAGTCATAACTTGAGTGGATAGTAGTTGCAATAAACTGATCATAAATGTATTTAAAAAAATGCTATTCAAAAGTTATTCATAAAATAGTACAAGCCATTCGATTGGCAACATAAGGGAATTCCACACAAATTTAAAAATTTCATAAAATTTGGATTGCCTCTACTGAAAAACTACTTGTTTTGCAATGGAGATATCCTAAATTTAATTATCCTACTACCTCTGGAATAGCGAAAAAGGTTTCTAGTGAGCCACGAATTCCAACTTGGAAAGTCTTAGATTAGAAATTAAAATCGGGATACATTTGATGGACACGGACCTTTGTCCCGCTTTCAACATGAAATCTAAATTTCAAAATTTCAGTCAAAAATTTGGACTCCATTTTATCAAGAAGTTAAATCCGAATTGCACTTTTATAAAAAAATGCATACAATTCACTTTTTAAACAAATAAATTTCGGAAAGGCTTTTTATAGATTAATAAATACTTTTTCTAAAATATGCATTTTTATTGCAAATTTTGTCGTAAATTATGAAATGGAATTTTTCTATAAAATTTCTTCGTAATTGTATTTTTTACTAAATATTGTTGAAATTGTAAATTTGTAAGAAATTGAATATTTCTATAAAATATCTTCCAAATTGCATTTTTTACAAAATGTTGTTGAAATTGTATGTCTGTAAAATAATCATTTCCATGAAATTTCATTGACAAAATTGAATTTTTTTATCTGTCGCAACTTACAGTACTCAAAAAAAAAAAAAATCTCTAAAAAATTTCTTCGAAATTAAATTTGTTACAAAATTTTGTTGAAATTTTATATTTGTTTTATATTATTTCCTTAAAATTGCATTTCTCTAGAAAATGGGTTGACATTATTTTTTTTTACCAAATTTCATCAAAACTGAATATTTCTTCAAAACTGAATTTTTTATAAAAACAATACATCCAAATGCACTTTTAAAGAAAAATATTAAAAAAGAGTTTCATTGACAAAATTGCAGATTATGAAATTAATTTTTTCTTTAAAATTTCTTGGAAATTGTATATTTTTACAAAATGTTTTTAAAATTGAATTTTTTATTAAAAAGATATTAAAAAAGATATCAAATTGTACATTTAAAGAAAAATATCAAAAAAGAGTTTCATTAACAAATTTTTAAATTAAATTAAATTTTTCTATAAAATGTCTTCGAAATTGAATTTTTTACAAAATGTTGTTGAAATTGTATGTTTTTCAAAGAACATTTTCTTGAAATTTCATTAGCAAAATTGCATTTTTTCTATTTGTCGCAAATTAAATTTTCTATATATTTCTAAGAAATTTTAATGTACAAAATTTTGTTGAAATTTTATATTTGTAGAAATATTATTTTCTTAAAATTGCATATTTCTAGAAAATTTCGTTAAATTGCATTATTCTAAAAAATTGAGTTGGCACTTTTTTCTGCGAAATTCCATCAAAATTGATTTTTTTCAAAATTTCATCATGCATGTTTTATAAAAAAATTCATCCAGTTGCACTTTTAAAGAATAATATCAAAAAATGGCAAATTTGGAATTGAATTTTTCTATAAAAATTCTTTGAAATTGCTTTTTTTTACAAAATGTTGCTAAAATTTTATGTTTGTAAAAAAATCATTTCCTTGAAATTTCATTGACAACATTGCATTTTTCTATTTGTCTCAATTTACGAAATTCATTTTTTTATAAAATGTTGTCGAAATTGCATTTTTCTTAAAAAATGTTGTTAAAATTTAATATTTGTAGAACAATAATTTTCTTAAAATTGCATATTTTTAGAAAATTGCGTCAAAATTTCATTATTTAGAAAATTGAGTTGACATTTATTTCTTCTACAAAATTTAATTTTTCTACAAAAATTCATGAAAATTGCATTTTTGAAAAAAATCATTCAAATGCACTTTTAAAGAAAATTATCAAAAAAAAAATTTCATTGACAAAATGGCAAATTATGGAATTGAATATTTTAATAAAAATTCTTCGAAATTTTTATTTTTTGTATTCGTTGCAAATTAAATTATATAATAAATTTCTTAGAAATGACATTTTTTAAAAAATTTTGTTGAAATTTTATATTTGTAGAAAAATTTCCATAATATTGCATTTCTCTGGAAAATTGAATTGAAATTTATTTTTTCCACAAAATTTCATGAAAATTTAATTTTTCTACAAAATTGAATTTTCTTCAAAATTAATTTTTTTCTTAAAAATTGCATTATGAAAAAATCATCCAATTTCACTTTTAAAGAAATATATGAAGAGTTTCGGCAAAATTGCAATTTATGAAATTGTATTTTTCTATAAAATTTCTTTGATATTGCACTTTTATAAAATGTTCTTGAAATTGTATGTTTGAAAAAATTAGTTTCTTCAAATTTCATTGACAAAATTGCACATTTATATTTGTCGCAATTTTCGAAATTTATCTTTCTATAAAATTTTTTTCGAAATTGTATTTTTTTACTAAATTTTGCTGAAATTCTATTTTTGTAGAAAAATTATTTCCTTAAAAATGCATATTTCTAGAAAATGTATTTGACATTTATTTTTTCATCAAAATTGATTTTTTCCAGAAAATTTTATCAAAGTTGCATTTTTTATAAAAAAAAAAAATCATCCAATTCCACTTTTAAAGGAAAATATCAAAAAAGAGTCTCATTGACAAAATTGCAAATTATGAAATTGAATATTTCTATAGATTTTCTTCTAAATTTCATTTTTTATAAAATGTTGTTGAAATCGTATGTATGTAAAATAATCATTTTCTTAAAATTTTATTGACCAAAATTGCATTGTCGCATCTGTCGCAACTTACGATAGTCATTTTTCTAAAAAATTTCTTCGAATTTGAATTTTTTACAGAATTTTGTTGAAATGTTATTTTTGTAGAAATATAATTTTCTTAAGATTGCATTTCTCTAGAAAATTGGGTTGACATTTTTTTTTATAAAATTTCATGAAAATTGAACATTTCTTCAAAACTGCATTTTTTATAAAAAAAATCATCCAAATGCACGTTTAAAGAAAAATATTAAAAAAGAGTTTCATTGACAAAATTGCAATTTATTAAATTTAATTTTTCTTCGAAATTGCATTTTTTACAAATTGCTGTTGAAAAAGATCATTTTATTAACAAAATTTAATTTTTTCTATTTGTAGCAAATTACATTTTCTATAAAATTTCTTCGAAGTTTAATTTTTTTTACAAAATTTGGTTGAAATTTTTATTTGTAGAAAAACCATTTCCTTAAAATTGCTTGTTTTTAGAAAATTTCATTCTCTAAAAAATTGAGATGACATTTATTTTTTTCTACAAAATTTCATCAAAATTGAATTTTTAATACAAAAAAAGCATCCAATTGCACGTTTAAAGAAAACTACTAAAAAAGAGTGTAATTGACAATATTTAAAATTATGAAATTGCATTTTTCTATAAAATTTCTTCGAAATTGATTTTTTTACAAAATGTTGTTGAAATTGTATGAAAAAAATCATTTCCTTGAAATTTCATCAACAAAATTGCTTTATTTCTATTTGTCGCAAATTAAATTTTCTAAAATATTCTAAGAAATTTATGTACTCCATTTTGTTGAAATTTTGTATTTGTGAAAATATAATTTCCTTAAAATTGCATACTTCTAGAAAATTTCGTTAAATTTCATTTCTCTACAAAATTGAGTTGGCACTTTTTCTACAAAATTTTATCAAAATTTATTGTTTTTCAAAATTTCATCATAGTTGCATATTTTATAAAAAATCATCCAGTTGCACTTTTAAATAATAATATCATTTTTCTACAACATTTCATTAGTTTTTTTTTGCTGTTTTATACCAAAAATTCATAAAAAAAAGAGTTTTATTGACAAAATTGCAAATTATGAAATAGAATTTTTTGAAATTGTGTGTTTGTAAAAAATCGTTTTCTTGAAATTTTATTGACAAAATGGCATTTTTTCTATTTGTCGCAAATTCAATTTTCTATAAATTTCTTCGAAATTGCATTTTTTTTTCAAAATTTTGTTGAAATTTTATATTTTTAGAAGAATTATTTCCTTAAAATTTCATATTTCCAGAAAATTGCGTTAAATTTGCATTTCCTTCGAAAATTAAAAAAAAATATGTATACATAATTTCATCAAAATTGCTTTTGGAAACAAAAAAAAATTTCATCGAAATTCCCTTTTTCTAAAAAATATCATTGATTGGGGCAACAATTGTTATTATTGACATCTATGGATTTTGTTTTTGTTTAAAAGTTTAAAAAAAAGAATGCTAAATGGTTATTATGGGGCTTTGAAATTTTCAAAATTAGAAAAAAAGAATTGCTGGATTTTACAAAATTTTTAAAACTTTACAAAAATCGTTTTTAGGTTTTACGAAATTTTTAATTGCTCTTGAACGGCTGAACTGATTTTTACAGAGTATATATCGTTTGTTGAAATTGTATTTTTCTTATTTTCTAGAACAATTTTTTAAAATTGATTTTTTTTAGAAAATTCCATCAAAATTTTAGTTTTAAGAAAATTTTTCGAAATTAAATTTTTCTTCAAAATCTGATAATTGTAAACTTTGTTTTTTTCCATTTTACCATTTTTTGTAGTTTTCAGCACAACTATTTTGCAATTAAAAAAATAGAAAAACAAAAAAAATAAAAAAATGTATTATCTGTTTCTACAAAATGTTGTAATTTTTTGCATTTTTCTAGCACAATCCTTGAAACTATTCTACAAAAATGTTGTTGAAATTACATTTTATAACTAATACAAAATTAGTTAATTAATTTTTCTTGAAAATTGAATTTTCGTTGAAATGTTAATTTTCTACAAAATTTTGTTGAAATTGGATTTTTCTTATTTTCTAGAAAATTTCTTAAAATTGATTTTTTTAAAAAATTCCGTCAAAATTCTATTTTTAAGAAAATTTTGTTGAAATTAAATTATTTGTTGAATAAATTTCTAAAAAATTTCAAGAAATTAATTTTTCCTTTTTTATGCAGTGGCCTTCAATCTGTGGTCATTTGGATGTTTCTTAGCTTATAGGCAGACACCTTAGTCTTTAGGTATCCATCAGGGGATCACGGAGGCCGTTAAAATCAGAGAAACATGAACTCTCACCTTCCAAATAAATTTGAAGAACATCGGTTCTTTGTTCTGTGCCGAGTCTTTCCATTATAAATTTGACAAAACCTCATATCATGTTAAAAATTCTTAACCTTTTAATATAACACTTAGTTAAGCCTTTGCTGCCACCATTTTAATTATTTGAAACCTATTATCCCATAAAATAGTGAACTTCAAATTAAAACTGAACAAATGATTTACAACACAAACTGCCTTTACAAGTAAGTTAAGTATCATAGCATAGCATTAAGTATTATTGCCATTTTATATGGTTATAATAATGTAATTTATTATAAACAAACACGAACATTATTTTGTTAATAATGTTTTCGATTATTAACAACAAAGCACGATTATATGAATACGAGTATAATACGAATACGGAATACAAAAAAAAATGTATTTCTGTATTTAACGACTTTATTGTTTTTGTCATAATTTTTTCGCGTTAATGTTTTGTCACTTTTTTCCAAGTGATTGTTTTATTTATAGCCGACATGCACACATGAGAACCACAAATTGTCAGAAAATAATGATAGAAAAAGTTGGTGATAAATGAAAAAAATCCTTAGACTTTTATAATAAAATAAAATGGTTTTGCTTCTGAAAACAAAACAAATGGTAAATTGTTAAAAAACAATGTCATTATCCACAATTATTACGCCGACAAATTTTGTTGATGTGTTTAATATTGAATTTATCACCTTAAGAATTTGACACTTTCAATTCTATTTAGTCGTAAATAATATTTAATAAATATTTTTTATTTGATTTGAATACAAAATAGAGAATTATAATTCAATTATTTTCTATACAAATGATGATTAATTAAATAAAATTAGTAAAAAATGCTACTTGAAATAAAATAATAAAAATTCCAAACATGCACGAGGCATTAAAAAGTTTCAATAGGTATCGGCTTAAGTAAATTTATAGGTTTATAAATAACTGAGCCAGCTAACTACGAGGAAGATTTTTCGTAAAGACACCTGCCATAATAATTTGTTATAATTGATATGCATAAGTCATATTTGCGTTCCAGATATTCAGATGTTCTATTTTTAAAAAGTTTGGTAAAATATTTTAAATAAATTCAAAAAATTAATTAAAAAAATTTAAAGCAAAACAATTATTTCTCGTTCAATAATAAATAAATTATCCATAAAATGCAACGAGCAAGGACTTACAATATATATTTTAAACACGAAAATGAATTACGAGCATTAATCATGAAATTAATTTTCTGCTTATACGAGTCTACCGCAAGTCTTAGACTAGCTATAATAAATACACATTAAATTTATTTATTGCAAAATGTTAAAAATTTGCTATTGTTAATAGGAAGCGATTAACAATGTAATACAGCCGCAGACATAGAGCCCCACCGCCAAAGCAAACAAATACAGCGGCCAACAACAACAAGAAACATGCATAGTTTATTAAATACAACAGCAGAAAACGCCTCCGCCCACCCATTTTGTAGGAAAGGTCTGACTGACTGACTGCGGTGCAAAGTTTTTCAGGCGATTGACTGACTGAGTGAATAAGTTTAGCTCTAGCCATTAATTACAATCGCAATCCACGTGTTAGCTGCCGTTTTAATTAAATTAATCGTCTTACAAAACAAGAATAAACATAATGAAACTTAGCCTTATGCGGCGGTATTGTAAGAGCAAGTTTCGCGGCAAAATGACGAGGGAATGAACGGACATATGGAGTGACACAGACAGACGGACGGACAAATATAGTCGGGGAAATAGACAGACAATGGGTTGTTAATAGATAAATTGCGACAAAGGGTTGTGATTAGAAATGATGGGATTTTGTATTCATTTAATATTAAAAAATCGTATAAGTCATATATGTCATTAAACTCAAAACTATAAAAGTTATGAAAGTAATAGTCAGTAAAGTCATAAAAGTCATTAAAATCATTAACGTCATTAACATCTTTAAAGTCAATAATGTCATAAAAGTCATAAAAGCCATAAAAGTAATAAAAGTCATTACAGTCATTAAAGTATTTAAAGTCATTAGTCATTTAAGTCATTAAAGTCACAAAAAGTTATTAAATTCATTAAAGTCATTAAAATCATTAAAGTCAGTAAAGTCAGTAAAGTCAGTAAAGTCAGTAAAGTCAGTAAAGTCATTAAAGTCATCAAAGTCATTTAAATCATTGAAGTCAATAAAGTCAGTAAAGTTATAAAAGTCATAAAAGTGATGAGTCATAAAAGTCATTGAGTCATTAAAGTCATTTAAATCATTAAAGTCACTAAAGTCATTGAAATCAGTAACGGCAGTAAAGTCAAAGTCATTGAAGTCATTAACGTCATTAAAGTCATAGAGTCATTAAAGTCATAAAAGTCACAAAAGTCATAAAGTCATAAAATCCATTAAAGTCATCAAAGTCATTGAAGTCATTAAACTCATTAGTCATTAGTCATTTAAATCATTAGTCATTAAAGTCAGTAAAGTTATAAAAGTGATAAGAGTCATAAAAGTCATTAAAATCATTAGTCATTAATGTCATTTAAATCATTAAAGTCAGCAAACTCATATAAGTCCTATAAGCCACGTAAGTCATATAAGTCACGTATCAAATGAATCAAAAGAATCACAAGAATCACAAGAATCAAATGAATTAAAAGAATCAAATGAATCAAAAGAATCAAATGAATCAAAAGAATCAAAAGAATCATAAGAATCATAAGAATCATAAGAATCATAAGAATCATAAGAATCATAAGAATCATAAGAATCATAACAATCATAAGAATCATAAGAATCATAAGAATCATAAGAATCATAAGAATCATAAGAATCATACGAATCATAAGAATCATAAGAATCATAAGAATCATAAGAATCATAAGAATCATAAGAATCATAAGAATCATAAGAATCATAAGAATCATAAGAATCATAAGAATCATAAGAATCATAAGAATCATAAGAATCATAAGAATCATAAGAATCATAAGAATCATAAGAATCATAAGAATCATAAGAATCATAAGAATCATAAGAATCATAAGAATCATAAGAATCATAAGAATCATAAGAATCATAAGAATCATAAGAATCATAAGAATCATAAGAATCATAAGAATCATAAGAATCATAAGAATCATAAGAATCATAAGAATCATAAGAATCATAAGAATCATAAGAATCATAAGAATCATAAGAATCAAAAAATCAAAAGAATCAAAAGAATCAAAAGAGTCAAAAGAATCAAAAGAAACAAAAAAACTCAAAGAATCAAAACAATCAAAAGAATCAAAAGAATCAAAAGAATCAAAAGAATCAAAAGAATCAAAAGAATCAAAAGAATCAAAAGAATCAAAAGAATCAAAAGAATCAAAAGAATCAAAAGAATCAAAAGAATCAAAAGAATCAAAAAAATCAAAAGATTCAAAAGAATCAAAAGAATCAAAAGAATTAAAAGAATCAAAAGAATCAAAAGAATCAAAAGAATCAAAAGAATCAAAAGAATCAAAAGAATCAAAAGAATCAAAAGAATCAAAAGAATCAAAAGAATCAAAAGAATCAAAAGAATCAAAAGAATCAAAAGAATCAAAAGAATCAAAAGAATCAAAAGAATCAAAAGAATCAAAAGAATCAAAAGAATCAAAAGAATCAAAAGAATCAAAAGAATCAAAAGAATCAAAAGAATCAAAAGAATCAAAAGAATCAAAAGAATCAAAAGAATCAAAAGAATCAAAAGAATCAAAAGAATCAAAAGAATCAAAAGAATCAAAAGAATCAAAAGAATCAAAAGAATCAAAAGAATCAAAAGAATCAAAAGAATCAAAAGAATCAAAATAATCAAAAGAATCAAAAGAATCAAAAGAATCGAAAGAATTAAAAGAATCAAAAGAATCAAAAGAATTAAAAGAATCAAAAGAATCAAAAGAATTAAAAGAATCCAAAGAATCCAAAGAATCCAAAGAATCCAAAGAATCCAAAGAATCCAAAGAATCCAAAGAATCCAAAGAATCCAATGAATCCAAAGAATCCAAAGAATCCAAAGAATCCAAAGAATCCAAAGAATCCAAAGAATCAAAAGAATTAAAAGAATTAAAAGAATCAAAAGAATCAAAAGAATCAAAAGAATCAAAAGAATCAAAAGAATCAAAAGAATCAAAAGAATCAAAAGAATCAAAAGAATCAAAAGAATCAAAAGAATCAAAAGAATCAAAAGAATCAAAAGAATCAAAAGAATCAAAAGAATCAAAAGAATCAAAAGAATCAAAAGAATCAAAAGAATCAAAAGAATCAAAAGAATCAAAAGAATCAAAAGAATCAAAAGAATCCAAAGAATCCAAAGAATCCAAAGAATCCAAAGAATCCAAAGAATCCAAAGAATCCAAAGAATCCAAAGAATCCAAAGAATCCAAAGAATCCAAAGAATCCAAAGAATCCAAAGAATCCAAAGAATCCAAAGAATCCAAAGAATCCAAAGAATCCAAAGAATCCAAAGAATCCAAAGAATCCAAAGAATCCAAAGAATCCAAAGAATCCAAAGAATCCAAAGAATCCAAAGAATCCAAAGAATCCAAAGAATCCAAAGAATCCAAAGAATCCAAAGAATCCAAAGAATCCAAAGAATCAAAAGAATCAAAAGAATCAAAAGAATCAAAAGAATCAAAAGAATCAAAAGAATCAAAAGAATCAAAAGAATCAAAAGAATCAAAAGAATCAAAAGAATCAAAAGAATCAAAAGAATCAAAAGAATCAAAAGAATCAAAAGAATCAAAAGAATCAAAAGAATCAAAAGAATCAAAAGAATCAAAAGAATCAAAAGAATCAAAAGAATCAAAAGAATCAAAAGAATCAAAAGAATCAAAAGAATCAAAAGAATCAAAAGAATCAAAAGAATCAAAAGAATCAAAAGAATCAAAAGAATCAAAAGAATCAAAAGAATCAAAAGAATCAAAAGAATCAAAAGAATCAAAAGAATCAAAAGAATCAAAAGAATCCAAAGAATCCAAAGAATCCAAAGAATCCAAAGAATCCAAAGAATCCAAAGAATCCAAAGAATCCAAAGAATCCAAAGAATCCAAAGAATCCAAAGAATCCAAAGAATCCAAAGAATCCAAAGAATCCAAAGAATCCAAAGAATCCAAAGAATCCAAAGAATCCAAAGAATCCAAAGAATCCAAAGAATCCAAAGAATCCAAAGAATCCAAAGAATCCAAAGAATCCAAAGAATCCAATGAATCAAAAGAATCAAAAGAATCAAAAGAATCAAAAGAATCAAATAAATCAAAAGAATCAAAAGAATCAAAAGAATCAAAAGATTGAAAAGATTCAAAAGAATCAACAGGATTAAAATAATCAATGAGAAAAAAATATGCTAATCCAAAACATTCAATTCGGCCATTTAAATGATATTTTAGATTTATGCTTTTGTAAAAAGCTAATACGTTATGGTCCATTTTCGAGAGGTGACAGATGACAATATTCAATATTTTGTCACCCCAAAGCATGCAAAACAACAACCTCTTATTCCTGCTCTAAAACATGCGCATGCGCTATTGCGTAACTAAACACTGCAATTTGTACTGGTTTCATGTGGCAGCCGCAAAAAGCGGCAACGTTGCATTGCATTGCTGACACTTTTGCAGCAACAATACCGGGGCCGCCACCGCCACTGCCACCAACATTGCCATCACCGAAAGAAACGACAACAAAGTGCAACATTTACAATAACTAATCGCAGCAATTTGTTAAAATGTCAACTTTGTCTCTTTTACTTCGGATAAGAGCCAAAGAAAGACACTTAAAACCTAACCACGTTCGTCTCCACTTGGAGGCGGTAATGGCGAGGCGTCGGTGACGGCGGCGTAGGAACTCTGATGGCTTTGGATAGTAAATTTGGTGGTACTGGATTATGCAAAGCGAGTTCCATTGCTGCCGCCACTGCGAGGGTATCTAGTGCTTTGAACGCCTAGGCGACAGACGAACAGACATACATACAGAAACCTTTGAATGAAAAACTATCCAAAGAAACCGTAAATTTATTTGGATACTTTAAAAGGTCCAATGCACTTTTAACAAAAGAAACCGTAAATTTATTTGGATACTTTAAAAGGTCCAATGCACTTTAAACAAAAGACACTAGATGGACATTTTTTGAAATTGGCAAAGATTGTTGCAGAGTGTCGCTTGTAGCATTTAGGTATGTTGGATTGGTGGACGCACCGCACCCATCGCTAGTTTAATGAACCCGTTACATTAGCAAAACTTTCCATTTCGTCCAATAGATATATTTGAATGGCTGCGAATGCGACTTAAAAACTAAAATAGATAATTAGTTGTTTGTAAACTGAGAAAAAATCGTTCGTTGAAGTAATCAATGCAACGTTTCAATTCTGATTCGTTGCAGTTGCGTAATCTTGCGTTTATGCAACTAAACAGTACGTTACTGCAACAATTTCGATGAAATGACAAAACTCGTTGCGGCCAAGGTACAAACTCGTACTGATTACAAAAATTGTTTAAGATGCATTTTATGAGATTTCCAACACTGATTTTTAGATAAAAATTAACGAGTTGTTGCGTTGGATTAATGACAAAACTATTGTTCTTCTTTAACGATAGTTAACAATGCATCAACAAACAATTATGTTATTGTGGAAATTTTCCTATTTGTAAACTATAAGCTTTAAATTGATTTTTTAACCTTACGAAATGCAATTTGTGTGTTGTTTTTATATTTAATATTTTCTCTTTATGTATTTTGTTAGGCCTACAGACTAATTGCAAGTAAACAGTTACTTTAATGAGGCTACTCGTTTTGCAAAATTGTTTGCCTATTTGCAAAGCTTCGTTCACTTTTCCTGTCTAATTAAATTCAATAGACAAAAATTAATTGCAAACACTGCAAAATATGTACCATAGAAATGCAAGTCGTTGTTAATACTCGTATAAGTAATTTCAAAAATTCGTGATTTTATTGTCTGTATTTAAAAATTTGGCAAGAATCCATAAAAGCATTTTACGTTTTTTTTACGATAAGTTTGAAATGGTATCACTTACCGATTTATGCGAAAAATATATAATAATACTTTATGTAAAGCACATACCTGGAAATAAAAGAAGAACATTAATAGGTTAGCTTGGTAAACATCAATATAAAAGAAAACTCTTGTTTGTCACATTAATTAAAGCTTTTGGTATATTATTTATAAAGACAAAACCCAAATTAAATGAATAAATTCTAATAAAATATTGGACTCAGACAGAATGTATATCGTTATCTAATAAAAAATTGCGTTTTTTTTTATTTAGATAAAGTAAGGCTCAATACACTTCCCAGCGAAATCTCAGATCTATTTTATGCAAAAAGGGCGAAACTAAAGACAAAAAAGAAAAGCCCTAAATACAAGTGTTGGTGTAACCAAAAGAAATATTTGGGACGATATTTCATTTTACGTTTGAGGTCTTTTTCCTTTTTATGGACATGCTTAATGAATAATGACACTGTGCTCGGAATGGACACTTTCAAAATGTAACAGAAATGAGACGATATAGATATACCTATTTCGATCATGCTGAATCCAGCGTTGGTAGGCATTTTTCTACTTTAGCTCTTGTGTTAAAGATATTCGACCACAAAGTTTTCTGGAAAATCAGAGAGGATAGTTATCAAAAAGGAAAAGTCCCAGCTCATACACAGGAAAATGTTGAAACATAAAGACCTCAGCTCATATTATAAAGGTCCTGTATCATTTACATTATTAGAAAGCAAAAAAATTATTAGAAAGCTAACAAAAAATTATATCAAAGTTTAAAATCTGTGTTGTGATTTTATTAATATTCTCCATTGAACAGATTTGGATACTCAAACTCCATATATTTCATTCAACATTTTGTGTTAAAAAAGAACCAACTCATTTTTTTAAAGAAAATCTAACTCAAAAAGTCACATATGATTTAAATGGTTAAAAAGCAAAATGATTAAAAAAACAATTATGAAACTTCAGTCGGTTTCAGCGACTTACGAATCCGACGTACCGTTAAGGAGCTAGAGCAAAAATAATCTTTCCGTTCACATAAGATTGCATTAAATTTTATTACTGGAAAAATCTTTGGATATGGAGCAAATCATGTTTTTCTTTAAGAAATTTTTTAAAAAAAGGAACGCTGGAATTTTTAGGCAAATTTTAGGCAGCGAATTCTTTAGCAAAACACTTCACCTGAAAAATATGATATTTATTTAGCTCTATTACTACAGACTGTGATTACAACAGACGGACGGATGGACGGACATGGCTAAATCGTCTTAGAATTTTACGACAATTAAGGATATATATATATACTTTATAGGGTCTCAGATCAATATTTAGAGGTGTTACAAACGGAGTGGCAAAATGAATATACCCCCCATCCTATGGTGGAGGGTATAAAAATTACCATTAAATTTAAATTCCGGTTTTCTTGAAAGTTGTTTGGGCCATATTTGATGCTCGATAAAGCCGGGATAACATTTCACGTAGATATAGAAGTTTAGTTACTGTCGTTAAATCAATTAGAAAAAAATATATTTTTTCTTCAAAAAACTGTTTTTGCCGGCACGAAAAAATCGCAAAAAATGGAAAAACTCATAAAAAAATAGAAAAATCGCTAAAAACCTACCGATAAGTGTAGAAATTATATTTGGTAGAACTAAGAGAATTTCATCAAAATCATGTTTTGTACGCCCAAATAGAAAAATCGCTAAAAACCTACGGATAAGTGTAGAAATTATATTTGGTAGAACTAAGAGAATTTCATCAAAATCATGTTTTGTACGCCCAAATATTTTCAACAAAATCATGTTTTATACCCCAAATATGTATGTGTTAATATTTCTAAGATCTCAGGCTAAGATCAAAGATAAACATCGTAGATCCACTCCTTCTAGTACCTCACCCACACCGGGTCAACATTTTGTGAAATATTGATTCTTTAATAACTTCCTTACTACTTATCGGAATCTTACGCAATTTCATACATAGTATTAATTTCTTAGTCGCTATCACCTTGAGAAAAATGGGCGAAGTTGCCACGCCCATATTGGTATCTCCAAAACAAAGGGATTGATTCCAATCCGTACAAATACTTAAAATTTGATGCAGTTTCGCTTTTATAGTACCTACAGTTCCGTGAAAAATGGGCGTTATAGTCACGCACTTTTTGGTACCTCCAATACAAATGGACCATTTTGCATAAAACACTTGACTTTTTTACAGTGTAATGCTTTATATAGTACACATAGTCTGTTGACAAATTGAAGTTATTGCCACGCCCCTTTTGGTACCTCCAAACAAAAGGTCCAAAATATAAAATTTAAAAAATGTTTTTTTATCTTCATTACTCTTACATTCCAGTTTGACATCTTAACTCCATACAAACAACAAATTTCAACGGATCAGGTTGCAATTTAGTAACGAGTATTTGTTTCTATTCTATTGCAAGCAAGTAATCAATCAATTTAATTTTTTTCTTCGCAAAAAACATTGAAACAATTTGTATTTATCATCACGGACCTTCTCGTTTTGTGATTATCTGTAGCTTCGTTTAGCTATTTGCTATGGATCTATTTCCGCAAGTTTATAACTGCTCAGCGGAGTAATCGTTAAACTCAATATGAATTGGTACACTTTTAAAACGGCAAATTAATACTTAAGGCGCGTTTAATACTTAAGGCGCATATGTAAATCATTATTCAAGCCAGATTTTAAATTTGTTCTAATTTAGAATACTCGAGTATATAGTTCTATCCTCATGTTTTATTTTACGAAAAGTCAAATTTATCCCATCACTAAATATGGATCTTATACACGCAAAGAAACCAAACGTTTGGGCGTCGTTTATCGCAAACATTTTTCTTTGTCTCAAACGCTCTACTTTTCCCGTAACGGTTGACATATTTGCGGTGAATGCAAAAGTTTATCGTAAACGTAGTTTCTCTTGCTGTAAACAAACATTCTTTCATTCCAAAATTTTCGTAATTTACTTTTATGGTAAACGAAAAACGTTTACGGAACCATATTGTATTTAAACATGATTGAATATAATAAAGAGAGTTGAGAGAACAAAGAGCTAAACCTGTCTTCATTTTGTGAGAGTGCGGTTTTATAACTTTTTTACTAAAACGTTTGATATATGGTAAGATAACATTTCACTTTGATCCATAAAATGGACTACTACATTTTTTATATGTTCTAACATGCTTTCTTATTTGCAGTTTGTCTATAACTCAACTAGAAGATAGCAGCCAAATAATAGCAGAGGTGTTTGTTGGGGAGCTCCCGGGTACATTTTACTAAAAATTGTGACATTTTTGATTATAAACATAATTTTATAAAACACATTAAATATCATAATTCAATCAAATTATTCTTTTGCGACAATCGTTTTCTCATTTATTGTTAAACTGACATTGCTTGTGACAAACGCAATGACCGTTTGCAACAAACGTTTTACAGGGTTTGGCATAAACAGGCATTGCTGGTGACAAACAAAATAACTGTTTGCACCAAACGTTTCACAGGGTTTGTAATAAATAAAAATCATTTACGATAATTACACTAACCATTTGATATAAACGTTTTTTTTTTGTTTCTGGATAAACATAAATCGTTTGCGACAAACATACACCACAAACGAAATTCGCTTGTCTAATTTTTCGTTTGGAAATAACAAATTTTTTCTTTGCGTGTAGTAGAAATCTCATTCTCCATAAATTACAGCGCAGCATCTACAGATTCATATCACAACGACACACAGATATATTTGGGATGCAAAAAAGCAAGTTTTCGACAATTACAAAATCGAAAAATGAAGTTCTGTAGAGAATTGTTCCAATAAGGAAAATCCATAATTCGTTTTCGTAAAAACTAATATTTTGTCATAGAAAAACTCTAGTAAAGTCAGCAACATATTGAGAAGCGAAACATAATGAAAATTTGCAAGCAACACAGAAGCTTATATATGTAAAATGGTTTCACTGCTAAAATTTAAATGTCGTTATTATTGAAATACAGAACCTTCCTTTTAATTTTAGAAAAAGTTATTTGTATATATAGCATATATAGTTTAGTAGATATAAAATAATTAAAATGGTTTTATTAAATTCAGCAAATTCCTTTAGCAATATAATTGATTGATCTTCAAAAATCCCGCGGAATTTTTTGAAATTGGAAAAAACAGAGAGATCGACAACCCTATCCAATAACGAACAATGTCAAATTTGAAGAATATTCGTATATATTTATATGAATATCTCACTATTTTGCACTTAAGCTCTACAGAAGTCACATTTTTCAAACGATCTTAATGACAATCGGTTAATTGATGAATAAAATGCAGAATTATTTACGAAACTCCCTTAAAAGTAATAAACAAAAATTAAAATCCATATTATGTAAACAGTAGTTCATACCAACAGCCTTTTTTGTCAGAAAATACATACATTCCATTAAAATTATTTAATGCTATTTTTGTCATCATGATAATTGAATTGACACCTTTCTTGTGCAAACCTATATCGATTCTATTTTTACTTAATACAATACCTGATGAGTAAAACAGTAATCAACTAAAACGATTTCACACAAATCTTATGATAAACAAAATTTCAATCTAGTAACAGACATGCTGAAGGATTTATTAGTCGGTTGAAAGCATTTTTCAAAATTCCCCTATACAATTTAAAAATTCCTCAACACAAATCTCATATTTCAAGTCGTTCTTAACATAAATAAACTCAGCCAATTCAAGCGTCAATGACTGCTTCGTAAACCTCCACAACCTCTGCCAAAAAAGTTTAAAAGGGGATTTTCACTTAAAAACCATTTTAACATGACATGGGATACTTTTTTGTGTTTTGTGAACACATTTCGTGATCGTACGTAATTATCTCAACACCAAATTTATAAAAACAACAGATGAGGAGCACGGCGACACCATCGAAGCCAAATCCCAACTCTACAATTCAATCAGAATCCAGACAGGACAGGACAGCAAAGCACAGCACCTTTGCGCAGCCGCACTTCTTAAGTATTTATACTGAGTAAGTAAGTAAGCGAGTGACTGAGTGAGCGAGTGAGGAAGGCCGCAACGAAGTATGGATTACAATTCGAAAATTTATTTATGTTTTTGTCAACGTTCAAAACAAGTCATTAAACAGGGAACACATGGAGCCAAAAAGGCAGTAGTCCTTGTAAAAAGGCACTGGAACACACTGACAACAACATAAAAAATCCGCACTCACTCACAAATCCAACTAAATGAAAAGCGAGACCGCATTAAAACCGGCTGCCACTTGGTGGAGAGGGACGCTGGAAGGAAGAGAACCTGGAAAGTTACACGCACATGGCCAGTCGACAAACAGATAGGCCGGTTTGGAACAATCGATTGGAGTTGTTCTGTTCTGTTCCCTTTTTATCCTTAATACAATTTATGTTAAACTAACAAATTGTCAATGGAACGTATAAAAGCGGATTCAGTGCGCTCCCTTCTTTGCTCTTCTTGCAGGAACTCCATTTGTGAAGAGTTAAAATTGACAATAAAGACGCATGAAAAGGTAGGCAAACCACCAGTGCAACAGAGCAGAAATTGAACATCAAGAGGATGCGAGTGTGGCAAGATAAAGACACACTCGTTCCACATTCATATACGTACAGTGATTGTCAAAAGTGTGCTGAGAGCAATGGATTTCATCCCAAAAATCAATGTAAAAATTTTGTGAGCATTGATCAATTTGTAAAAGAAATATTATTTTATTGATATTCTATACATACGTATATTACATATTTGAACAAATCGACATATACCGATTAGGGTTGCCAGACACTGAATTCGAAAAGTCGGGAAAACCGAGACTAAAAAGCGTAATTTGTTGGGACAAATGAAAGGATAATATTTTATTGGTTTTGGCATTTTTCTAACAAAATATACAAAAATAACTTATATACATTGTGTTTGCCACAAATATTTTGTTTATTCTTTACTAAATTCACAAGGTTTACTGCCTTTTACTTTAAGACGATTGGATGTAAACTACAGCTTCTATAGGGCTAAAGAGCCAATTGGGACGAAACATATACAGGGTGGCTGATATGTAATGCAACAAAGTAAAGCTCTATATTTTTTTAATTTTTTTTAATTTTTATTGTTCAAAAGCAAAAAATGTCGGAAATAACATAAAATTTTAGAAACAGTTTAGATTTGTTCGAATTGGCCACCTTTGGCACGAATTGTGGCCTTCAAACGGCCGACAAAGCCATCACACGCTGCACGAAAGTGGCTCTGCGTTATTTTGGCCCATTCCCGGCGAAGCGCCGTCTTGAGATGATCGATACTTTGGTATTTTTAGTGCGAACCTTACTCTCTAAAATGCCCCAGGCGCATAAGTCCAACGGATTGAGATCCGGAGATCTTGGTGGGCATTGTGCGGTAGAAATGAAGCGAGGAAACTCCTTTTTAAGCCATTCTTGGTTGACGCGTGCTGAGTGCGATGGTGCTAAGTCCCGTTGGAATGTCCATGGTCAATACTGTCTTTAGGACATTTTCCCGATAACACTGTGCAACAGTGAAAAAAATACACGGACTTGACAGTATAGGTTCGATTCTACTATCAACGGGTAGTATAACCCTATACTCGGTTTGGCAAAATTGCAAAATTACAGTTATGTGGGGGAGCTAGAGGGTTAATATGTTCCACAAAAATATTGGCCTTAATATTTTCTATAAATTTGCTGAACATACCCTATACCAAAAAAATATATTTTTGTTACATAATAGTGAAATACTAATATTTTTGGGGTACAATGTCGTTTTTTGAGCTATTTAGTGTGCCCAGACACGTTCAGATTGCATTGACATGTTCACAAAAGTTGTTCAGATTTACGTTGGCTGCAATTTTGCCAACCATTGTTATTGAAAAATTACGAGTACCTGGATGTTATGCTAAAAAAAGTGAAAAAAAAAATATTTTTTTCCTTTACTTTTTTAAAAAAAAGTACCGGAAAAATAGTTTTTTTCGCAAAAATATCTTAAGAAACTTTGTTTAGCATATTCTTATCTACATTATTGCCAAATATAGTTAAGCGGTATCACCAAGTCTGAATTAGTTGTAGGACAAACACTGATGACACCTTTTTCGAGGGTCCCACTGATTTTCAGAAACTTTGGAGGGCCATAAAAAAAAATTGGTCACCAATTTCGCCAAACCGGGTATAGGGTTATACTACCCTTTGATAGTAGAATCGAACCTATACTGTCAAGTCCGTGTGTTTTTCAAAAAGTGTTAATTTGTTGCATAGTGTAATATTCGGCATTTATTTTGACCCCATGGTCGTTGAATACGAGCGGGGAGCGACCATCGGCCGTTACGGCGGCCCACATCATTACCATCGGCGGCGCTTGGTGACCAATCGAAGGTGTAAATTTTCAGCTGACCTCTTTGGCAAGTAAACCCGATCATTTTGTTTGTTCACAAACTGCTCAATTTGGAATGGCTTCTCATCGGAGAAAACCAAATTCGGTAACTGGCAAGCGAAGCAACTCCTTGGCTCTTTCCAGTCTAACTTTTTTTTGTGCATCGGTGAGCTCTCGCACTTTTTGGAACATCAATGGCTTTAGTCCAAGCTCATTTTTTAATATGTGTTGTATCCGTTCTCGCGATATGTTCAGCTCACGAACTATTTTTCTACCACTGCGGCGTGGATTTCTATCAAATCTGGCCTTCACTTTTCGGATCATTTCTGGTGTTGTTACCGTTTTTTTTCGTCCACTTTTTGGACGCGATGCAACACTGCCAGTATCACGGTAACGAGCAAGGGTACGAGAAACAAAAGATTTATTCACATTTAAATGCTGGCGGGCTCTAACGATAGCCACTTGTGTTTTTCCACCCAAATATAATGCAATCACACTATCACGCTTGAATTCCATCACGAATAACTTTTTTTCTGAATGCAATAGATCAAAATGCTTTTGTAAGCTTGTAAACAATAAATTGAACTGTCACTGACATAAATCTGTCAGCTATCAGACTAGCGGTTTAGAAATGATAGCAACCTGAAGTTGGTTGCAATACATATCAGCCACCCTGTATATAACATCTAAATCTAAATGTCCAAATCCGACGAAACATGTATATGGGAGCCATAACTAAATCTGATCCTAAGTCGATCGGTATACTTTAAGTTGGGTCTAGCTGTAGCATTTCTATGTGTTACAAACATCTGCATGAAACAAGCTTATAATACCCTGTACCACAGTGTGGTGTAGGGTATAAATATCCGTGGAAATTCTTTACAAATAGCTCGAAGATTGCAGTAGTCGATATACAACATGTCAATGGACACAGCATCTAAAACTCGGGGTTTCCCCCCTAAATTACTTCAATATTCGGGACTCTGGAAATACGCGAAAAGTCGGAAAAATCCCGATCGTGTCGCAACCCTACTACTGATCGATCAATTTCTGAGTCAGTGTGGCAATGTCTTGTGTTGAATGTGCAGATTGCAATTATGAACTAATCTCAACGAAAATTAGGGCAGAGTAATTTCCGGCATTTCAAAGAATTCCATTGACCCTATATAGATTTTGTACAGTCAACACATATAAATGACCCCTTTAGACAAGTATTCGTGGCACACTAGAGGCAATATTTTACAACCGATCTGTCTGAAATTTTAGAGTTTTGCATTTGCTTAAGACCATTCCTTAAAGAAATGATTTACATTGGTCTACAGATCTCGTCATATTCGGTTTATTGCAACATTATTTTAGGTTAGGAGTTTTAGACCTAGTGAGAGGTTATATCGGCTAGATGACCTGCACTGGAACTATCAAAAATCAAGAACTGGCTGACATTACTTCGATGTGGCGATTATTTACTTCCATTTTCCAACCGATCTGACTGAACTTTGTTGTAGTTGTTGTAGCAGCTTGGAGACGCTGACTTGATAATCCTTAAGTCCATTTCTATTCCGGCATATATCCGATTATCGCAGATGAAACCTTATGTTGTTTTCATCTACTCAATGTTGTCCGATTGTAAAGTAACATTAGTTTGTTTATTTCGGGAAATGGATGTTATTTGAGTGTTACCGTTTCTATTCTCCACTAGAAGCGCTGCATTTGTGTTAATAATCTTCATGGTGTTATGTCTATTTCTAGTGCGATCGGTGAGTTATTTTTAGCTGCAGAAACTCGAATTATGACGAAAATATGAAATGTTGATGTTAAATTTTTCCAGTGCCCTGGCTGGGAATTGAACCCAGCACCTTCGGGATCCAAGTCTAATTCACAAACCACTAAACTATGTGGCGTCTTTTGCTGAAGGGGTTTTTATACTCGACTTCACTCTAATGATTAGGACAGGACAAATTTGGTTTGTGTATAGGTTAATCGTGGTAGTTAGTATGACGGATGTAACGAATATTCGCTTTCGCAAAAACCATCTTTGGATTATTCGCTTTCGCAAAAATATATTTCAGTATTCGCTTCCATTTGTTACAAGTGTTATTTATATCTTCTTATTCGCTTCACACATTTTGAAGATATTAATACCACCCAGCAAAAAATAAAAGATGTACTTCCAAAAGAATAACATTATAAGTACTTCCAATTCATAAGTATGAACATTTTTTCGGCATTTAATGAAGTTCTTCTAAATAACTAACCAAAATGTAATTTCGGAATATAAATTATTAACCCAAGAATGCATAATTTTAAAACGATTGGATGTAAAATGAATCTTGTGAAGTGATAAAAGTCCAGATCGGAAGGAACATATGTATGAGGGCTATGATATATATGTAAAATACTGCGTCTATAGTGCTAAAGGGAAGAAATATATATTTATATGGCGGCTATATCAGAGTTAGTGAATGGTTCTGGAAGCTAGTCGACTTTTTCATCAATTAAATTTCGTTTCAGTCGACTAGGTCGATAAATCGGACCTACAAGTCGACTTTTTCATAGCCGATTAAAATAACATAAAGTCATTTCAAAGTTTGCTGATTTTCTTCGAAATATGTTAAATTTTGGAATTGTAGTACATTGGATTGCGATAAAAACTGAATTTATGAACAACACTTTATACTTTCCAAAAATGTTAATATAGCGTCACCAGAAATGCCCAAGACCCTCAAAAAATTAAAATTCGTTTTTCGTCAAAAAATCACGATTTTATTCAAGAAAAAAAGACGTAACATCAAGTGCTCGTTTTTGATAAAGAACAAAAGGCGTAACTCACATTGTACTGTATTCCTATTTTTTTTTTTATTTTAATTTTCATTTCATTTCATTTATTCTCCTTAACATGTAATAAAAAGCCATCAGGCCAATTAAAAATAAATTACAATATGCATTAAAAATGAAAACCTTTAACATGAGTTAAAACTACTCTGCTTTATAAGGAATTATTGTAAACATTTTTTTCTATCTTATTATAATTACAATTTTTTGTTTTTCTTTGTTTTTTTTAGTCTTAAAATAAAGTAGGGTATTATTTAAAATTAATAGCATAAAAAAATGTTTTCTCAGCGCTGACGAAAACTACTCCCACTATACAAATAAGTTTTGATTTTATAATTTTTAGTACATATAAAATCAAATAATGGAGTGTAAGTAAGAACAACAAAAAAAAAATGAATAAAACCGCGCAGATAAAAAATTTTCCAATTGCTATGAAATATGAGTATAGGAGAGAAATCTTAAACAAATATAATAATGAAGAAATATAAAAAAAATATAATAAATGAGAACAATTTATATAAAAATAAATAAATAATAATCGAAGGAAAATAAAAGATTATTCAAGATGCTGAAGAAGCCTGTTAGAGTAAGCTGTAGATGACAAGCTAAAATGTTTTAATTCAATAGGCAGTGCGTTATACAAACGTGCCACTCGTACAAGGAATGCATCATCCAAAAGATGAAATACCCTAGGTATTAATAATTGATTTCTCCTGGTTGAATGGCAAAATCCAAATGTCCTCACCAGGAAACTCGGACACTGATTCTTAATTAGCTTATAAAAAAAACTAATAACCGGGAACTCAAGAAAGTGGAGAAATTACACCCCAGAAACTTTACAACATAAGGGGTTATATGAACTCGCTGATTTAATCTGTACACAAACCGGACCGCTCTGTTAATAGCCAGATGTACTAGATTCATATTTCTCTGCGTAGTCCCAGAATATACCTCCAAGCAATACAAAACAGTTGGCATAACCAGGGCATGCACAAGACGCTCCCTAACAAAAAGGGGCAGAGACAAATCTGTACCGTATAGATTTTTTAAAGAAAAATTCACTCTTGAAACAACCCTATTAATGTGTTGTTCAAAACGCAGCTTGTCATCTAATTGAACTCCTAGACATTCTATGTGGTTAACGAATTCAATACGTGTGCTATTATATATTATCTGGATATTATTGTAGGCACTGGAAGAAAACAATAGCGCCTTAGTTTTGGATGGATTTACGCAGAGTTTATTCTGTAACATCCAAGCGTTTAATGTTTCTAAAATAAATTCAATTACAGACTGAAGAGTTTCAGAAAAACGATGGTGACCCTTAAATAGCAACTGAATATCATCTGCAAAAGCATATGGAACACACCAGTCTAATAGCAAGGGTCCCAACACTGATCCCTGCGGAGCACCACTTTTAACGGGAAGAATATTACTGCGTCTACCATCAATACATACCAATTGACGCCTATTAGTAAGAAAAGAGCACAGCATGGTGCACGCACTACATCTATTTAACCTTTGTAGTTGTTCTCTTGTTGCTGTTTTGATTTTTATAAATCGTGTTTGACACCTATTTTAGATGCAAAATTCTATATGGGTCTGTATTTAAATTTGGCCTTTATCTGAAGGGTGTCCTTTTTTTATCAAATTTCGCATTGTTCGTGATTATATAAACTAATCTCTGCCAAATTTAATAATGCTCTGATGTAAAACATGAAATCACATTTTTCCAACCTTGCTAGTGGCCGTTTATTCCCGGATTATAAAATTCTTTGTGCAAAATATAGTACATGCTTAATCGGAAGGTACACATCCATGCGAGTATGTGGGGCTATATGTAAATTTGAACCGATATTGTTCACACAGATATTAACTGTTAAAATAAGACACTCTTTACCAAATTTCATGAACATCGAAAGGAAATTATATCTTCTATAGAGGGTATAAGCTAAATCGAAGGTACATTCATATATATTACGATATCTGGTTCTAAACTGATATTCAAATAGTTAAGAGATTTTTGATCGTTCGCCGTAGACGAAAGAAATACGGATTGTCTTTCAATTTCAATACGAATTGTCTTGTCCCAAAATAAAGATATGTACAAAATTTCTTTGAGATCGGACTATATTTGTGACCTGCACATAGATTACAAGAATACATGCACAAACTGACATAGCTAAATCGGTTCAGAAAGTGATTCTAAGTCGATCGGTATAATAAACGATGGTTCTATATATCTCTTCTCATTTTTGGTGTTAGAAACAAATGCATAAAATCATAATAAATTGTACCACAGTGTGGTGTAGGTTATAATTAAATAATTTTAAAAGAAATTATGGTAATTAAATATACCATATTATACATACTGTACCACACTGAGGTGCTTTACTACTCTCTGAGCCGGGGCTACGGAAAACTTTTTTTGTGAGAATGTTAATTACACTATGGGGTCACACTTTTCAAGAGCCATCTACACCATACAGATTACAGACATCTTCAAATGTCCTAAACATACATGGCCAATAGTATATTATTTATACTCTCCATTCCCTATGTCAACATTTGTATTCCTTTTAAAAATTTAAATCTCCGGACCCAAAGATGTTAATAAGAACGACATACATTCATCAAATAAATACAACACCAAAAAAGCAAATCTTACAGTGCTTTAAAAGAGTTGTGCAAAAGTGGTGACAAAGAAGTACTTCCCCGGCGCGACAACCCCTTGTTAAATTCATTGGTGAAAATCCAAATTAGAACAACTTCCGGATCATAAGTTTGGGATTTTTATTGCTTCTTTGGATGCTCTTTTTTTGCTGGGGTGTTTTGAAAGACGATGTCCCTCAAAAACTACTGAACCAATCCTTTCAAATTTTTAACACTATTTCTATACATAACTTTCGATGTAACGCTGTCGAGTTTTTCTAAAATTGTTATTTTTTTATTGAACACTAAACAATTAGTCGATTTTTTCTCGCAAAACTCACAATTTTCACTTCAAAGTGTTCCCAAAAATCGAAAAATTAAAATTTCGAAAAAAAACTCTGATAATCCGGTATCGAGTTATGAGGGGCACAGCAATTCAACTTTTTTCGAGACGCTTCCGCATAAACGCTGTCATTGCCAATTTTTTGTTAATTTTTTTAATGAAAATTTTGCACAATAAACTTTGAAAGTTATACTTAAATGTACCAGTGGTTTCAATCAAAAAATTTTAACCATTTCCTCACAAAAAATCATAAAAATGTGCCTTTTTTGCACGAATTAACAAATTTCTTGTCAAAAGAGTTAATTTTTAAGACCGATGCACAATGTGTCATTCGACAAATATACGTGAACAAAATTTGTATTCATAATTAATACAGAAAATGCATATTCTGATGATAGCACTCACTGTCCAACAAATTAGGATTTTTTGAGTGGAACTGAATAGCGACCCTATAATTCTGAAAGGTTATATTGAGTATATAATTTGTGTAGAAGAAACTTATGGTCCAGCTAATCTGATTTTTTTTACAATGGGTCAAAGTTCTAATTTTTTTGGTCGAAGGGAGCATCATATAAGTACTAAACGAAAAAATTTTGTAAGTGCATGTCTAAGAGATTTCTTATTGTCAGAGTTATACAGTGGAATTTTATGGGGATAATTTTTGGTGGAAGATCCTCACCTCTATCTCCTCATTTTACAGGTTAAATTGGCTCCTATTTCAAAAAGGTTAAAAAAGTCCTTCCACGAAGGACTTTTGTTTTCGTGGTTCCCGATGCGAACCCAAGCAAAAAACAATGTATGTATTGGTATGAGAGTTTTAGTATGTTTACTTAGTTCGGCAAAATACGGGGTTGGTTACCAATTCTTGTTAAATTCAATTTACTGCTTCCATAAGTATTTCAGCTGATTTAAGTTAAAGACATACACTATTGCTACTGAATTCTGAAGATGATAGAGTGGTGTCTATCGAAACTACAGTCAATTCTACCAAGCGATTAAAACTCTCTACCAATTTTTGTATTTGTTTCTATTACTTTTTTGCAATAGACAGAAAATAACTGAAACATATGGTCTCAAACCAAAATAAATTCTGATGAGGTCAAAATTTTAATTTTTGTTCGAAGGGAACACAGTATAATGTTCCCTTCGAATGAAAAAAAATGCTGTAAGCACATGTCTGAGAGATTTCTTATTGTCAGAGTTATATAGTAGAATTTTGACTCTCTTCATGAGTCAATTTAGACAATCAGTGGAGACCAAAGACACCAAAGTAGTATATAAAGCTCTTTACCCTTATTTAGCAAAATTGCACGCTCCCTTCGACCAAGAAATGAAAACTTTGACCTACTGTAAAAACAAAATTCACTGTGAACCAAATATTTCAGCGCCTGTAACTTTCGCTTTTTTCGTCTGATTTTTAAAATGTGTTTTTAATCTAATAGTTATGTCGTAATGTTACAGATATATCTGCAATTGAAAATTTCATTTTTAATTTTTTCCCATCCTGTCCTTGTACTTTTTGAATAAGAGAGCAGAATATACATCGATTTCTCTAACATTAACATTTCTAAATTGGCAACAACATTTTTTATATCAATAAGACTAAATTTAGGGTCATATGAAGTTTTCTTTTAAAAATTTATTTTTTGTATTGTTTTTGGGAAAAATTATATATGAGTAATACAAAGACAAATCGACGGTTTAAAAAAAAATCGGATTTTTCCCATTTGTGGAATTTTTTGAGATTTTTCCGATAACTCGTTCAGAAGTTATCGATATTTAAACCAGTAAGGAAAGGCTAAAGTCGGGCGGGGCCGACTATATAATACCCTACACCACTCTCGTAATATTGAATTTTCAGGTATTACAAACATCTGCCATGAAACAAAGTTATAATACCCTGTACCACAGTGTGGTGTAGGGTATAAAAACGATTGGATGTAAAATACAGCATCTATAGGACTAAAGGGTCAAATCGGACGAAAGATATGTATCCAATCAAAACGATTGGATGTAAAATACAGCTTCTATAGAACTAAAGGGCAAATCAGACGAAACATATATATGGGAGCTATAGCTAAATCTTAACCGATTTTCTTCAAATTCGGTGGTGTTGGTTCATGGATCAAGAAACTCTACCATTCTAAATTTTAAAACGATTGGATGTAAAATACAGCTTCTATAGGACTAAGAGGTCAAATCGGAAGAAAGATATATATGGGAGCTATATCTAAATCTAAACCGATTTCAACCAAATTCAATAGGGATCTTTACAGCTGCGAAATACTCTAAACTGCAAAATTCCAGAACGATCGGAGTGAAATTGCGACCTGTAGTCGACGAACAACTTTACATGGACAGACGGACGGACGGACGGACAGACATGGTTAAATCTACTCAGCTAGTGATTCTGAGTCGATCGGTATACTTTAAGGTGGGTGTAGCTGTGTCATTTTCAGGTGTTACAAACATCTGCCGTGAAACAAACTTATAATACCCTGTACCACAGTGTGGTGTAGGGTATAAAAATCGTAAAGATATCACTCTGAGTATCTAGTTTTTAGTCATTATTTCTTAAGTTATGGTTCGATTTGAAAAATCTTTTTTTTTTAATGTTGGTATTTTTCGGTACTTTTCAGCAAGAAATTTAAAAAAAAATAGTAAAAGAAATTTTGTGTGCTATTTTTAAGTTTTACAATTTAAATGTCATTTTTTAAATTGTTTGTACTCTCCGATTTTTGCGATTTTTTTATATTTTAAACTTCTATTAATTCTCTAACATATTAGCTTTGGATGGAAGTGGGCCTAAAATTATTATTATTTTTTTAATTTTATAAAATTTTTAAAAAAAAATTCGCTGCTAGCCACTGTGCTTGTGACTTGAAGGCTTCGGACTAGATGTTCCACGCCAAAGAACAATATAAAGGAGACACTTGTCTTGTCCCAAAATAAAGATATGTACAAAATTTCTTTGAGATCGGACTATATTTTTAACCTGCACATAGATTACAAGACCGCATGCACAAACTAACATAGCTAAATCGGTTCAGAAAGTGATTCTAAGTCGATCGGTAGAATAAACGATGGTTCTATATATCTCTTCTCATTTTTGGTGTTAGAAACAAATGCATAAAATCATAATAAATTGTACCACAGTGTGGTGTAGGTTATAATTAAATAATTTTAAAAGAAATTATGGTAATTAAATATACCATACCATACATACTGTACCACACTGTGGTACTTTACTATTCTCTGAACCGGGGCTACGGAAAACTTTTTTTTTGTGAGAATGTTAATTACACTATGGGGTCACACTTTTCAAGAGCCAACTACACCATACAGATTACAGACATCTTCAAATGTCCTAAACAAACATACATATGTATATATGATCGTTAATCTCTTTGGCCAATAGTATAATATTTATACGTTCCCTTCCCTATGTCAACATTTGTATTCCTTTAAAATTTGAAATCTCTGGACCCAAAGATGTTAATAAGAACGACATACATTCATCAAATAAATACAACACCAAAAAAGCAAATCTTACAGTGCTTTAAAAGAGTTGTGCAAAAGTGGTGACAAAGAAGTACTTCCCCGGCGCGACAACCCCTTGTTAAATTCATTGGTGAAAATCCAAATTAGAACAACTTCCGGATCATAAGTTGGGGATTTTTATTGCTTCTTTGGGTGCTCTTTTTTTGCTGGGCAATGAAAATCTCTTCCACTTCTCTTCTAAACAGTTGAAAAATATGCTTGTCCTTGTGGTAACAGGAGGTACAAATATGGAAAACATTCTTAATACTTGAATATCCTGGAAAAGTATCAATTTAGTTCCTTAATTTTGTGTTTCGCTTTCGCAAAAATGCATATTTCACTTTTCGCATCCGCATTTGCAAGAAATATATTTCAATATTCGCATTCGCTAAAGTCACTTTCGTTACATCCCTAGTTAGTATCACAGACTCACTCAAATATAAGTTTTTCCTAGCCCTCATTTGTTAACCAATTTATTGTTATATAGGGTGATCCATTTCGAGGTTTCCTACTTTTTTAAAGATTCAAATTGAATGGGGAATGTTTATTATCATTTGAAAGAACATTATTTGGCATTTATTTTTTGAAGATTATGTCTATCAAATGTTGGCCGCGGCTACATCTCAGATGGTCCATCCGTTGATTTCAATTTTCGATGACTCGTTCGAGCATTTCAACTGGTAACTGGCGAATGACATGCGTGATGTTTTGTTCCAAGGCCTGAATCGAAGCGGGTTTGTCCGCATAAACTTTAGACTTTACATATCCCCACAGAAAAAAGTCTAACGGTGAGATGTCACACGATCTTGGTGACCAATCGACCGGCCCAAAACGTGAAATTATCTGCTCACCGAAGTGTTCTCTCAATAAATCCATTGATTGATGCGATGTGTGGGAAGTGGCGCCATCTTGTTGAAACCAAATGTCGCCGAGATCACGAGCTTCAATTTCAGGCATCAAATAGTCGGTTATCATGGCACGATAACGTTCGCCATTGACGGTTACGTTCTCACCGGCATCATTTTTGAAGAAATATGGACCGATGATACGACCGGCCCACAAACCACACCAAACCGTTGTTTTTTCTGGATGAAGTGGCAGCTCTTGAAACTCTTCAGGTTGCTCTTCGTCCCAAATGCGGCAATTTTGCGTGTTTACATACCCATTGAGCCAGAAATGGGCCTCATCGCTGAACAAAATTTGGCTCGAAAACGTCGGATCTTCTTGGAACTTTTCAAGAGCCCATATAGCGAAGCGATGTCGCTTGGGAAGGTCGGGCGGTTTCAGTTCTAGCACAAGCTGTATTTTGTATGCTTTCAATTTAAGATCTCGACGTAAAATGCGCCAAGTCGTTCCATACGTCTGTCCGAGTTGCTGCGAACGGCGCCGAATCGACTCTCCACGGTCTTCGTGTACACTCTCAGCTACGACCGCTACATTTTCTTCACTGCGTGCTGGACGTGGTCTATTCGGTCAAATATTATCCAATAATGAATGCTGGGTCTAGAGATGGGTGATGGTGTTGCGAACAGTAAGCTCAGCAGGCCGATAATGTTGACCATAAGTTGAGCGAAGTGCACGAAACACTTTCCTCACAGAACGTGAATTTTCGTAATAAAGTTGAACGATTTGTAAACGTTGTTCAGGCGTAAGTCTTTCCATGATGAAATGCCAAACAATACTTAACAAAAATAACATGACAGCATGACACGACTCACACGTGATCTGTCAAAAAAGTCGCTACTTGGATCACCCGTTATAAAAATATTTTCTTAAGGTTTAAAATTAAGTCTAATCGGTTTTAACGAGCGAGTCAAGAATTTGGCGCTCGAAAGTGAATCAAATATTTTGGGCTTGATTTAAGAAAATTCGGCTTGATTCCAGCACGGATTACACAATTTGTGTTTTCGGTGTACTTTAATTATCCGATAGAATGACTCATAACCGGATACCGTCCACCAAATATGACATCCGAAGGTCGAAACCAGTCGCAAAATGACGACGTACAGCCAGTTTACAAGTCATGGAGTTACCTCTAGTATTTCGAGACAGTCATTGCAGTCATCATCAAAGATTGTATGTAGTGCCAAATTTCAATGAAGTGGTGAGGTAACTGAAAGAGAATTGTTCACAGAATTAGTCCTGAAGTTAGAGATAATTCTCTACCATAAATATTGTATAGGAAGCAAGACGTCATAAGCGTCTTCTCCTGCCAAAACAATTTACCACAGTGTGTACAGGAACAGCAAAATATATGGATCTGTATGTTTGGTTGCCATGTCGATTCGACGAAAAACATCGTATTCGGTCTTCTGCTAATACTCTCGTCTAAAATTCTTCAGAGCTGTGAGATTAAAAATTTCTTTCTTTTCGATTTTCTAAGTTTCTGATTTTAATCGGGAAGACAATTATTTTACTTATTGCTTCCAAAAATGGTCACATTGAGGCATGAAGCTCTAGAAGCTTCCAATATCTTTAAATTTGTAATGCTGAATTGAATATCAGAATATTAAAAAAAAACGCCTTATTGTTTTCATGAATGGAGAATTTTCCTGGTGTTACCACACATTTGGCGCTCACTGTATATACTGAATTGTTGATTGTTTGTTTGGGGGCATCGTACAACAAATTTGTATCGATGATGTGAGAGAGAGAGAGAGTCCAACAAGCAATACGCGCTTTTTGATATTAAACTTCAGATAGGCGTGCGATTCGTTTTTTGTTTGTTGCTGCAAAAACTGCATTGCCAAGCGACAGAAAACTGAAGAACAACAATTATGCGTAGTTCGCCCCAACAACTTTGAATGCTGCGAAAAAAGCAAACAAACCGAAAAGGTTGGAGGGTTTATGAAAATGCTAAAAAGAATGGAAGGGATACGAATGGGGACCCAACAACGAACGGCAACTACACTCGACGACATCATCATACTCGTACAGAGATACTCGCGTTCGTAACTTCAATAATAAACATGCAGTTGACAAACTGGTTTAACTAAATTTTTATGGGTAATTTTTGTCCGTTTTGATGGTACAGTGGAACACATGGAAGAAAAGAAAGGATGAAATATTTACACAGAATGACTTGAGCCATATCAATTAAAAATTTTAATTTGTATTTTATGGAAGAAAGAATATAAAGGGTAAAATATTTATACATAACGATAGGAATACCCAATTTATTTTATTGAAAATCTACCATGCTCTCAGGTGAAATGACATTTGATCTATACTTGAGCCATATCAATTAAAATTTTGAATGATTGGTATTGTTTGTCTTTTAACTAAAACATTCTTTACTGACACATGTGATAAGGACAGTAAAATGAGTATGTATGTATATGTTCGAACCAAAACGACTACTGAAGTGTAACGGATAGAAATGGTTTGCTTTCTACACGCAAAGAAAAAACGTTTCGAGGTAGTTTATCGCAAACATAGTTCTTTGTCTCAAGCGCTCTTCTTTTCCCGTAATGGTTGAAATATATCTAGTGAATGAAAACGTTTATCGTAAACGTAGTTTCTCGTGCTGTTAACGAACATTATTTCATTCCAAAATTTACGTTTATAGTAAACGAAAAACGTTTACGGAAACATATTGTATTTAAACATGATTGAATATTTAAATGCCAGAGGGGACTCAGACACTGAATCATCAACTGAAAACAATATCACTATTGTTGGTAACTCAAAGAGACTGTCAGGGGCACAAAGAAGGAAACTGAATAAGTTCAACCGACAGAACCTATTACGGGATGAACCTGACAATTCTACCTCCAACACATGCATGGAGGCCGCTAAAAGAGTCAGGTCTCCCGAAGAACATAGCGCTGTAAAAGTGACTTAGAAGAAAAAGGGCTCGCCGTCTTTCAGTAATTCGGAGAAGCCTAACGTAACCACACAAAGGGAAGTCTCTAGTCGGGGTCCTTCGATCGTGGGCGGTAAAGTTGATCCATTAACGCAGGTCAAGTCAACCAAATCATCCGTTAAGGATGAGACTTTAAATAAAAAGATTCTAAGACACGGAAAAATCAACTGGCCATAAAGAAGGGTAAGAAGCCAGCATCTTATTCGAATATATCTAAACAACATTTTCGAGACGATCTATGCTATGCCATAATTGATAGCAGTAGTGCATCTGGCAGAATCCCCGAAGACCAAAAGAGTAACTTCGAAGACTTGATCTATACGAGGGTAGCGTAGTACGTTATCGAATCTAAAAATGAACCACCAATCGAAGTAATGAGTTGCAAGTTTGAGAGGAGTGTTTTGATGCTAAGGCTGGCATCACAACACTGCGCTGGTGTCCTCGTAAAACTTGTTGATAGCTTCCCCTCACCTTGGGACGGCGCAAAGCTAAACTTGGTAAGGAAAAGCGACATTCCTGAACTCATAACAAGTAAGAAAGTTTCAGTCGGGTAAACCGACTAAGGTATACCCTCACTTTGTGAGTAATGTAATATTGAATATTACACAAATTATTCTGTCAATTTTTGTGGGAGGTACAAGAAGGGGTTTAAGAAATACACCTATATTTCGCTGAACAGTAGATACTTTAAATACATTGCACTGTGCCGAATTGTAACCGTTTATATGGAGTGGTATATTAACGTTGAGATATTAAATTGTGGTATAATTTGGCCATTTTGTGTGGGAGGTACAAAACGGGGCGTGGTGATAACGCTCATTTTTCACTGGACTATAGGCATTATAAAAGCTTTACACTGTACAAAATTTCAAGTAATTGTATACACTGATATTAATGTTATAAACTGTTAACTTTTGGTGCAAAATGGTACCTTTGTGGGAGAGGTACCAAAAGGGGCGTGACAATAACGCCCATTTTTCAATGGACTGTAGGCACTATAAAAACATTACGCTGTACAAAGTTTCAAGTATTTTTATACACTGGTATTAATGTTATAAGCTGTTAACTTTTTGTGCAAAATGATGCATTTGTGTGGGAGGTACCAAAAGGGGCGCGGCAATAACGCCCATTTTTCACTGGACTGTAGGCACTATAAAAGCATTACACTGTACAAAATTGCAAGTATTTCTAAACACTGGTATTATTGTTATAAGCTTTTAACTTTTAGTGCAAAATGGTGCATTTGTGTGGGAGGTACCAAAAGGGGCGTGACAATTTCGCCCATTTTCCTCGAGTTGATAGCGACTAATAAACTAATGCTATGTGTGGAATTTCAGAAGATTCGAATAAGTAGTATAGCAGTTATTAAAGATTCAATATTTCACAACATTTGAACCCTTTGTGGGGGAGGTACCAGAAGGAGTGGACCAATATGGCCCATCTTCGAACTTAGCCGGAGATAGAAAAAAATATTACCACGAAATTTGAAGTCAATCGGTTACTCCTTTCGAGAGTTATCGTGCGCACCAGTCAGCAGACACACAGACAGACAGACGGACGGACATTGCTCATTCGACTTAAAATGACCCAAAACGGATTTCCGCCGAACATACTTGGGGTCTTAGGTCACTCCTTCGATGTGTTACACTTTTTTCCGTAGCAAATGATATATACCCTCGTCACACTAAAGTGAGGGTATAAAAACGACCCTATATGTTAAGGGATGTCCTAGTAAGTTCTCATCAGAGCACATACTCGACATCATTGGCAAACAGAATTCAAAACATTCCGTGAGAAAGTGGGAAGTCCGAGGGTACTCTCCTCGTGTTGGGCGTAGACCCAGAATCTAAAACAATCTTGTCATGGCGAAGGGCATGGGGTACTTCTTGATCTGGACAGTCTTTTTAAAAATTGGAAGCTCCCGATTGACAGGACAGATGAATCGAGACCAAATATACTGTCTGAAGAGGCAAACACTGGTAGTGAACGGATGGAGACATGTGAGACACTGCCAAAAACTGATGTGGAAGTAGTCAATAACACCACCAGTTCACCAATAGTACCGCCACTTTTGCAGGAAGTTCCCAGTAATGGTGGTGATCATTTTTTAAATTGTTTATTTTTTATATGTTGAAATAATGTCAAGTAAAATTGGTTGGAAGCTTTGTATTGGATATGACCCATTGTCTTTACGATTGGATCATAATTGTGGACGTGAAAATTAACCAAATTTAGAGTTCAATCGTTCCACTGTTCACAGCATTGTTTCGACGATGCGTTTATTTATATTTTGCGTGCAATTTTACGTATGGGATGATGCGAATGACGACGATGATGATGGTGGTTGTTGATTATAAAAATTTTATTACCTTTTAATACGTAATTCCCTTAGCCATCATAACTCGAACACTTGGATTTCTTGGGCTGATTTTGAATTGGCGATATGGGGCCAAGCCAAAGGAGGACAAAGCATTGTCAGATAAATCTGAATCTGAGTGCTGAATGCCGCCGAGTATATGGGGGTCGGCAATATACTTGGGAGAGCAGAGTCAGGATAGCGTAGTGTAGTTGCGGAGGCTCAAAGTACAGGTATTTGTAACGAACAATTTTCAATCTGTTTAAATGCAACATATCCTGTCCTGCAACAAGTTTTTTTTCACAATTTTTTCGTCGAATGAGGATGATAAAGTTGATATACTTTTTGTTGAGAGATTTGTTTTTCATATAATTTTGTCGTTGTTTTTTTGTCTTCCGATTGATGTCGAACAACAAATAATACGTAAGTCCATCTGAAAAGTTATTCATAGCTTCCCGGCTATAAGTTGTACATAAAGTATATTTTTTTAATTGACAGTCTTGTCCTCTTGACTTTATCGTTGAGAGACGAGTCATCATTATCTGCTGTTTACCTATGATAATGGTCGGGGGGATATGAATATCTTCATAATTATAATTATGTTGATATGTCAGGACGGACGGAGGCAAATGAACGTACAGTATTGGACTCAAACTTTATGATGGAGATTTTGATGGGAAGCAAAACAAATATATCAGCAATTTTGCATTTTGCGTGTCCTGTCCTGAGTGACAACTGGAATTGAAGTAATTGCTGTGATTTATGCTGGGCAATTATTTTTAATCAAATAGTTGACATTATGACAAGATGTAAATACCAACATTAAATGTGTTTATTAACCAATTAAGTACTTGAGATAATAGTTTATATATTTAGCAAGTAACAGAGGAGAAGATGATAGGAAAAATATGCTAATGCATCACAATGCGAATGGGTTTGAATACAGCAGTAAAACAAGAAGAGATCGTAAGTACTTCATTAAATTGGCGGCATGAAAAATGTGAAAATCATAACTACTAATGGAGTCATGAAAAATCGCCCAGAATCAGCCAAAAATAAAAAATTAAAAAAATTGGCGAAAATGGATTACAGAAATATTGCCAAACAAATATGTGAAAAAAACATTTTTAAATTGAAACTTTGTTGGACCTGTCTAACTTTGGGTCACTTAAAAGAGTAATTTCTATGGCGGCCTTTGGCATTGGTCATATCTTTTTTTGTCTTCTGTCCAAAATCGAGAATGCAACGAATAGTCGTTTTATATAGGCGATTCTCAAAAAATTTGCCAAATCTGCCATTGGATCAGACGGTAATGAATATTGTAACGGCCCACATTTATGAATTACTTTTTCTTTATTTTACCTTTGAACTCCTTTTATTTATTTGAATTAGTTTTAACGTTTATTTTTGAATTTAATACAACTCTGTACATATTTCTTTTAATTTATATATTGGTACAACTCTGTGCATTTATACTTTAGAATACGTCTCTGATAAGATAAATATTTAGTACACTTGATGTGCAACTGTGCACCACAAAGTGTATAAAAGGAGAGCAAGTTGCTGTGAGGAGTTCACTTTTAATTCTACCTTCGACGAGTCCAGGTCTTATAAGTTCTGGACAGCTACTCCTCGGAATCATAGGAATAAAAGTAATAAAAGTTTGTTAAAATCTAGACCTGTGTCTTTTTTTATGAGGAAATCATACAATTTAAGAAACAGGCCGGATTCAATATTCTAATTACTTAAGGCTTAACGAAGTTCTCCAATGGACAGGTTCACAGACAGGAATGAATTCCAAATGGAAAAAAGTCCATTCTAATACTTGATATTTCTTTACTCAATCCGAAAAAATATTAAAAAAATGTTTATGGTAATTTTTTTTTAATAAATTGTTCTTTCCGACGTACACTTTAAATTAAAGGAACTTATAAGGACTACAAGAAACAATTAGATTTTTTAAAAAAAAAAATTCTGTTGGCGTGATGGAAAAAAAAACATAAAAAGTAGAAAAAAATAGCAAAACATTGTTTTTTCCATCTTTAAAGCTAGAATCCCAACGAAAAAACAATGCATATTTGCAGAAATTCTATGGATAAACGTAGAAATTGTAGCACTTTTTGTAGAAATAAGAGAATTTCAACATAATCCGGTTTTTATACCACCACTATTTTGATAAAGGGTATATTTCAGATCTTGCGGATCAAAAGTGTAACACATCGATGGAGTGACCTAACAGACCCCAAGAATATTTGGCGAAAATCCGTTTTGGTCCATTTTGAAACATTTTAGCAATGTCCGTTAGCCTGTCCGTCTGGTTGGTGAGCACGATAAATTTCGGGGATTAGGTTAGGTTAGGTTAGGTTGAAGAGAGGAGACGTTTAAACGTCTCATGTCCATGGACATACACTTAAGCCAGTGGTTCGGCCTGTTGTGCGCTCCTTATTTTTCGGGGATTAAGGATTAACCGATTGACTGCAAATTTGGTACTTGTCAATATTTTTTCTACCTCAGGCTAAGGTCAAAGATGGACTATGTTGGATCACTCCTTTCAGTACCTCCCCCACAAAGGGTCAACAATTAGTGAAATATTGATTATCTCACAATTCCTATACTACTACTCCGAATCGTTCACAGTTCTACACATTGTATTAGATTCTTGGCCGCTATCATCTTGAGAAAATTGGGCCTTATTGCCTCGCCCCTTTTGTTACCTCTCATACAAAATATATCATTTTCCACACAAAGTTAACGGCCTATAACTTTGATTCCAGCCATACAAATACTTAAATTTTTGTGGAGTGTAATGTTTTTATACAGTCCTTTACAGAGCCTATAGTCCCGTGCAAAATGGGCGTTATTATCACGCCCCTTTTGGTACATACCATATAAACAGACCATTTTGCACAAAAAGTTAACGGCTTATAGCCTGCCTGATTCCTGCACATACAAACACTTGAAATTTTGTACAGTGTAATGGTTTTATAATACCATAGTATATTAAAAATGGGCGGTATTGCCACGCCCCTTTTCATACCTCCCAAACAAAATAGCCAAAATAATAAATATTATTTTTTTTTGGAATTTCTCTATTTTTGCAATATGGGTCTTCATTTCTATGTTTATCCATAGACTTTTTGCAAAAGGCATTGTTTTTTTCGTTAGGATTGTAGCTTTCAAAAAATGGAACAAACAATTTTTTCTACTTTTATTGATTTTGTTCGTGGCAGCAAAAACGTTTTTTAAAAAAAATAATTTTTTTCTACTGTTACTAAAATTTAATTTCTACATGAAAGTGATGTTTTCATCATTACTAGCCCTCAAATTTTCCTATAATTTAACGAGCTTATTCTTCCAAATACTAAAAAGGTACCTTTGAAGAAAATTGGAATTTCAGAAAAAAATAAAAATAACATAAAAAAAATTTTGTTTTTGCTTCGTAAAAGAGTATGCCTCAATCTATAAAAAAAAGTTTTTAGGTCTCGGAAACAAAATTTTTTTGTAGCATAGTACAATTAGACCATATTTTATAATATTTTTACGATTTTTTTACAATGAGTTTTAAGTTTCTTTTTTAAATTAATGCAAAATAGCCCAAACATTATAAACGTATTTTTCAATTTCAAACAGAACAAATCTTTGTCATTTCACAGGGAAGAAAATCGAAGGGGAAATCCTTTAAACCCGACACAGCAAGACAAAATGTTCTTCCTATAGCTAATTTTTGGAAATTTCACAGGAAGAACATTTTGGAATTGTCCATTGCATTTCCGATTTTTGACCTGTCCAAGAACAGACCTTTAAGTCCGGCCGAAGGCTGTCAATGCAATGTGAATTTTATGTATCGAATTTTAAATATATCCATAAATTTTCAATTTAAACAATTAGGTAACTTCAGGTAATTTTTTCCGTTTATTTGTTGACTATAATTTGATCTATTTCTAATAACAATTTTGGGAAATTTCTCTTTTTTTCGACCTAACTTGTGAATTGGACGTTTTTCATATTTTGATGATTTTTTTTTTTCTGGGAAATTTTCATGCCTTCAAAAATTTTAATAACAATTGTGCTATATTTTTACACGAAAAATATTTTTATACTAGCTGGACCCGGTCCACTTCGTTGGTCCACTATTTGCAAATTTTTTTTCCAAAATCATCCCAGACCAAATAGCTTTCAAACAAAAGAAAACATTTTAAAATCGGTCCAGTGGTTCAAGCGTCTATAAAACACATACATACAAACATTTTTCCATTTTTATATATATTTTTATATGAAAAATAACCAAAAAATTGGTCATTATTTATACTTTGTAGGCGGGTTTTCAATTTCAATGTTGGTATCAATTTTGATAATGAAAAATGGACCAAAATAAAATATTTTTCTAGTTTGGAGAAAACAATGTTCAAAAAAATTTCAGACGTATTTAAATACTTCATGTTTTGGCCAAATTTATGATGGGATTCCTGGAAAATATACTCCAGTATGTTTATGAATATGGACCCCCAAAAAATTACATATCAAACAACAAAAATGTGGGGTGGGGTGTAATTAAATTTTTGTATGCTTTTTGGGGATTATTTTCATCTATAACGGTAAAAAAATTGGTGTTTATTTCGAAATTTGTGAACTATTTTTCTGCCTTAATTTTTGGGTGAATTCTCACACAGAAAAATCAAACAAAATAAAATATTTTTCTAGTTTGGAGAAAATAATTCTGACCATACAAAAAATTTGCGTTCTATATTTCATTCTTTTGTCAATATTTTGAGTTGATCAATTATTTATTATTTTGCTGGGACATTATTTATGCCGGAAAAAATTCCGTACAAAAATAGGCTACAAAAATAGGACAAATTAACCCAAAACGACATGTAAAAATTTGGAGATAAAAAAATTAATAATTATTTATTAATTTGTGGTCGATGGTTGTACTTAAATTTTTCTGTGAATTTTCATAATAAACCAGTAAGGAAAGGCAGAAAGTCGGGCGGGGCCGACTATATAATACCCTACACCTCCCTAACAATGCGATAAGGGTCATTGCCATAATAATTTGGAATAATTGGTAAATGTGGTGTGTGTGTATGTATATCTTATTTTGAACCGATAATCGCTAAATTAAGCAATATTCGTTCCTAAATTGAGAAACATCTTTCTGGAAAATTTTAATGATCGGAAGTAAAATACAACTTCTATAGCGGTTTGATACCAAATCAGGAGGAACATATATAAATCTGAACCGATCTTCCCTGATCTTCATGTAAAAAGACCTCCTTCTGTCGAATTTCGTAATGATCGGATATAAAATACAGTCTCTACAGCGCTTACATGTCAAATCGGGGGTAACATATATATGGGAGCTATATCTAAATCTGAACCGATTTTCTCCGAATTTGGCAGTATTCCTTCATGTAGAAAGAAACCTCTTTTTGCCGACTTTCGCAATGATCGGATATAAAATAACATTTTTACAGCGCTTACATGTCAAATCGGGGGTAACGTATATATGGGGGCTATATCTAAATCTGAACCGATTTCTTTCAAATTTAACAGTGTTCATTCATATAATAAGAAACCCCTTTCTGCCGAAGTTCATACTGATCGGATATAAAATAAAGTTTTTACAGCGCTTACATGTCAAATCGGGGCTAACATATATATGGGGGCTATATCTAAATCTGAACCGATTTTAACCAAATTCAATAGGGATCGTCCTTGGGCCAAAAAAAAGATATGTGTAAAGTTTCATCGAGATCGGACCATAATTGCGACCTGTACTTTGATTACAAGAATACATGCACAGACGGACAGACAGACGGACAGACAGACGGACAGACGGACATAGCTAAATCAACTCAGACGGTGATTCTAAGTCGATCGGTATAATAAACGATGGTCTATTTCTTCTCCTTTTGGGTGTTACAAACAAATGCACAAAGTTATAATACCCTGTACCACAGTGTGGTGTAGGGTATACAAATCGTCCAAAACCAAATAATATACTAATTTGGAGAAAAATTCCGAACACACAGAAAAAGTCCAAAACTTATCATTGCATTCCTGATTTTGATAAATTTTTGGATATTTTTCATATATAATGTTTTCATTTAAATTTTATCCCCGTTATTAGAACACCATACATGACATTTTCACCATGTTTCATCAATATCGGAGACCATAAGGAATTTTCCTTCATCACTTAAAGTAATTTCGATCATATCCCTCTCAGAGGCGACGTGAATCATTAGATTCGAACATGCTATAAGTTTTCTTGAGCAGTTTTCAGAAGTTTAAGGGCTATGTCAATAAGCCGCAACCGGCCAATGTCCTTGAAATCAATATGACACAGTTCATCGTTCAAAATCAGGTGGATATATGCGGCAGAGTCATTGACAACTGAATTTCTCGGTTTCGAGTCACCCAACGAATGGGTAATTTATATAAGAATACATATCGTCAATACCTCGCACACAGCGTAATTTAATACGTTGTCATCATCAAGATTTCCGTTATGGCTAAATAGCATTCTAAACAAATTAAAATAGCCCTTTTTATTATGGATCGAATTTTGTCTGCCCGTGTGTCTGCAATTACAATTCAGCAATGAGTTTGTATCAATTATTAGCTAATTTTACCTAAAATAGGCAAATAGAACATTAAAACACATCAAGTCTGTAATTTAAATTAGGAATATTTAAATTCGTAATGGGTAATTCCAAAGGAAATCGACCCACTCTGAAAATTTATGAATTTCGAGATTGCTGACATTATATAAGTCATATCTTTTGAACCCATTGAGCACCCATTCTGAAAATTTTATATTTTATGGAGCAATATGGGGGTAATATTCAGAAATAAAATTGAAAATACATTTTTCAGGATAATCAAGGATTAAGGACATTTTCGTCCTTTTGGCATATGTACTTATTTCAATTAAATCTGAATTTCCGTTCAAAAGTTATGGCGACTTGAACATAGCTTAATTTTTTACAAAACAATGCAGATGTCCTACTTTGGCACCCTATAAAATCTAAACCGCTACAAATTTTGACATACGGTAAACTATAATTATTTCGTTACATCTTGCAGTATGCGCATGCAAAATTTCAGCAAAATCAAAAATGTAAAATTTTCAAATCGTCATTTTTGGGTCGATTTTCTTTGGAATTACCCAATAGGTAAACATTATTAACTTTATGTATGAAATGTCCTTATCTTAATCAATGTACGTAGGAGCTTAATTTTCGCAATCGATAGGATTGGAGAGAAGAGATTGTTGTCTCATTCTAATCGAGTCTCACTCTTTGTTCAAAAATAGGATTCTGTATCCTTTATATATCATTATAAAAATGAAGTAAAACTACTTCACGGATAGTTTGGCCACAAAGAGCAGAGAACTTCGAGTAGTAAACAAAGAATATTCGAAACCTATCGAAGCTACGAAGAATGAGCTGAAGTACTGGGCATGGCTTACACTGGGTGATGGCTTACAAATTGGTGTGTGATAACGAATTGGTGGGAGAAACTACAAATATGCTGTGGGGAGACCCAAATTAGAATAACACAAAAAAATCTACTGAAACTAAACAAGATCGAACAAGATGATTAGTGTTCTAACAGGACACAAGCACATCTGCACCGCATAGGATAAGGGTATGCAGGAAAGGCAACGATATGATGGAGCTTTATACAAATAGCTCAAAAAAATTCACAGGTTTGATTTTCAACATCATTAAAAAATGCATTTGCCTTAATAATTTCCTAATGATTTTTCTTTTAACTTCTACCTGTACAACATGTGCCTCCCAATACCTTTATTTTCCCCGCTGATTTTAATCAACATCGGAGTTTGTTAAATTTCCTGAACATAAGTTCATTAAGGCTCGTTAAATATTTGCTAAAGCTCAGAAATATTTCCTCTTTCTGTTAAATGGACAACGGAGCAATTCAATAAAGACTTTTTGTGAGATGCTCGTATCATCCTAACAATTTCCACAGTCCCGTAATTACACAAAAGGACAGACCAAGAAAAGCAATTCAGCAAATGAACAACAAAAGACAAAAATGCCACCACAAATACCCCCTTAAAGCGTTTGTATTATATGTCATTCAATTCCCTCTGATTAATCTTAGACTAAAATCCATGATGTCTCTGTCCACTATATGTAAGAGCAAGCGACGGCGGCATAGAAATGCTGAATAAAAGCCAGACCAGTCACTCGTTGCGAGTAAACTATCAGCAGTATCGGTTGCTCAGTTAAATCAATATACGAGTAAAAGTAATACATATAATTGTAGCAAACGAATGTAGATATGTATGTTTGCTACTTATTACAATTGCCACAATTCTCAGATGGAATGTAATGGATGGATCCAAACGATGTCCACAATCTATGGGGACAAAGACCGGATGGTTGGATGGAATAGCTAAGGGGAGCGGCGGCACTTTTGTGCGAAAGAGTTAATGTTATTAGATTTTACAATATTGATTTGATGTAACGGCACGAGGTTCGTTGGGAAATTTTTCGTAGTGGAAAATATTCATGAGGTAACCATAAACTGTTGGATGAATAACACATGATCTTGGGACTTAATTCTGCGAATTGGACGTGAAAGTAGCACCAAAAATAAGAACTTCTGCATCATTCTCGATGAACTTTTATCGGGTAGGTTTGTTCCCCATTTTTTCTCTTATTCAATATCTACAACTTTGCTTCAAACAAAAGAGATTACGGTATATCGAGAAAAAATATAAAAAAGTGCTAAAAATCCACCTTGAGCAAAAAATTCGTATATCCATTATAATGGATTATAATTCTCAACGTCATGGCCCACTTCCGGGGTATTGAAGGTTCCGTGCACTCACTAACTTATTTTGGCCAAAAATTTACCGAAAGACACAAAAAAAATAAAATAATTTAATATCCGTCACACATTTTTACAGAAATGTTGTTGGTAAAACTTTCGATTTGTTTGATGTGATGCGTCTGTTGATGGACTTGAATTTTTCACTTACATGTATAAAATGGTGGAATTTCGAGAGGTTTGTTCTAAAAAGGTAAATTTCAAAATTTCGTGGGATACATACATTATAATTTAAATATTTATACCCTACACCACACAGTGGTACAGGGTATTATAAGTTTGTTTCACGGCAGATGTTTGTAACACCTGAAAATAACACAGCTAGACCCGCCTTAAAGTATACCGATCGACTCAGAATCACTAGCTGAGTCGATTTAACGATGTCTGTCCGTCCGTCTGTCCATGAAAAGTTGTTCGTCGACAGGTCGCAATTTCACTCCGATCGTTCTGAAATTTTGCAGTTTAGAGTATTTCGCGGCTGTTAAGATCGCTATTGAATTTGGTTGAAATCGGTTCAGGTTTAGATATAGCTCCCATATATATCTTCCGTCCGATTTGGCCCTTTAGTCCTATAGAAGCTGTATTTTACATCCAATCGTTTTGAAATTTAGAATGGTAGAGTTTCTTGATCCATGAACTAACATTGCCGAATTTGAAGAAAATCGGTTAAGATTTAGCTATAGCTCCCATATATATGTTTCGTCCGATTTGACCCTTTAGTCCTATAGAAGCTGTATTTTACATCCGATCGTTTTGAAATTTAGAATGGTAGAGTTTCATGATCCATGAACCAACACTGCCGAATTTGAAGAAAATCGGTTAAGATTTAGCTATAGCTCCCATATATATGTTTCGTCCGATTTGGCCCTTTAGTTCTATAGAAGCTGTATTTTACATCCAATCGTTTTGAAATTTAGAATGGTAGACTTTATTGATCCATGAATCAACACTACCGAATTTGAAGAAAATCGGTTAAGATTTAGCTATAGCTCCCATATATATGTTTCGTCCGATTTGGAACTTTAGTCATATAAAAGCCGTATTTTACATCCAATCGTTTTGAAATTTAGAATGGTAGAGTTTCTTGATCCATGAACCAACATTGCCGAATTTGAAGTAAATCGGTTAAGATTTAGCTATAGCTCCCATATATATGTTTCGTCCGATTTGGCCCTTTAGTCCTCTGTATTTTACATCCAATCGTTTTGAAATTTAGAATGGTAGAGTTTCTTGATCCATGAACTAACATTGCCGAATTTGAAGAAAATCGGTTAAGATTTAGCTATAGCTCCCATATATATGTTTCGTCCGATTTGACCCTTTAGTCCTGAAGAAGCTGTATTTTACATCTAATCATTTTGAAATTTAGAATGGTAGAGTTTCTTGATCCATGAACTAACATTGCCGAATTTGAAGAAAATCGGTTAAGATTTAGCTATAGCTCCCATATATATGTTTCGTCCGATTTGGCCCTTTAGTTCTATAGAAGCTGTATTTTACATCCAATCGTTTTGAAATTTAGAATGGTAGACTTTATTGATCCATGAAGAAACACTACCGAATTGGAAGAAAATCGGCAAAGATTTAGCTATAGCTCCCATATATATGTTTCATCCGATTTGGCTCTTTAGATCCAACCGTTTTTATACCCTACACCACACTGTGGTACAGGGTATTATTTAAGTATAAAATGTCCCAAAAGTAAATTTATGTAAACAATTTATACATGAATTACAAACTTTATATATCAGAGTTATTCAATATTATGAGAGTGGTGTAGGGTATTATATAGTCGGCACCGCCCGACTTTAGCCTTTCCTTACTGGTTTTGTTATGTTTTTTTTTGCATGTATTCACGACATACCGATAACTCCTAAACGTAAATGAAAGCAGTTTTATTAAATTTTTAAATTTGTATCGAATTCCTTTAGTTAAAAACGCAATTTCCTTTCGAATCAGCAATTTTTCAGATTTTACATATCGTCACCGGAAATGCCCAAAGGCGTAACCCAACTATTCATTATTTTACAGGAGAAGCAAAAAACAATATAAAATGTAAAGTATGAAACATTTAAACGCGATTTTTTCTAAATCGTCCATAAATTTATTTCTTTAAAAAATAATTAATTATTTCCCAGAATTTTTAAAGTTATTTATTGACTGTAGTTTTCTTAAATGGCCAAAGGCGTAAGCCTCATTTTTATAAAATTGCAGACATCATGCGTCAAGATTGGACAGGTTGACGCCAAAACGTCTGATGAGGCTTTATTCAAAACCATCTCCTCTACTCTACTATGAAGTTATCGACATCGGATCTGCTTCCTTTCGCGAGTTATGGCGTATTTTTAGACAGTATTTTTACCCACCAAGACAAACTTAATTACATAGATTAGTAACAAAAATCGCTAATATACAGGGTGGCTGATATGTAATGCAACAAAGTAAAGCGCTATAATTTTTTAATTTTATTGTTCAAAAGCAAAAAATTTCGGAAATAACATGAAATTTTAGAAACAGTTTAGATTTGTTCGAATTGGCCACTTTGGCACGAATTATGGCCTTCAAACGGTCGACAAAGCCCATTTTTGGCCCATTCCCGGCGAAGCGCCGTCTTGAGATGATCGATACTTTGGTATTTTTTAGTGCGAACCTTACTCTCTAAAATGCCCCAGGCGCAAAAGTCCAACGGTTTGAGATCCGGAGATCTTGGTGGCCATTGTGCGGTAGAAATGAAGCGAGGAACCTCCTTTTTAAGCCATTCTTGGTTGACGCGTGCTGAGTGCGATGGTGCTGAGTCCTGTTGGAATGTCCATGGTCTGCGACCGAAATGTTTGTCTGCCCAGGGCTTCAATACTGTCTTTTGGACATTTTCCCGATAATATTCGGCATTTATTTTGACCCCATGGTCGATGAATACGAGCGGGGAGCGACCATCGGCCGTTACGGCGGCCCACACCATTACCATCGGCGGCGCTTGAGTTCTGGTGGCCAATCGAAGGTGTAAATCTTCAGCTGACCTCTTTGGCAAGTAAACCCGATCATTTTGTTTGTTCACAAACTGCTCAATTTGGAATGGCTTCTCATCGGAGAAAACCAAATTCGGTAACTGGCCACTTTCGTGCAAGCGAAGCAACTCCTTGGCTCTTTCCAGTCTAACTTTTTTTGTGCATCGGTGAGCTCTTGCACTTTTTGGAACTTCAATGGCTTTAGTCCAAGCTCATTTTTTAATATGTGTTGTATCCGTTCTCGCGATATGTTCAGCTCACGAGCAATTTTTCTACCACTGCGCGTGGATTTCGATCAAATCTGGCCTTAATTTTCGGATCATTCTGGTGTTGTTACCGTTTTTTTCGTCCACTTTTTGGACGCGATGCAACACTACCAGTATCACGGTACCGAACAATGGTACGAGAAACAAAAGATTCATTCACGTTTAAATGCTGGAGGACTCTAACGATACCCACTTGTGTTTTTCCACCCAAATATAAAGCAATCACACTATCACGCTTGAATTGCATCACGAATAACTTTTTTCTGAATACAATAGATCAAAATGCTTTTGTAAGCTTGTAAACAATAAATTGAACTGTCACTGAAATAAATCTGTCAGCTATCAGACTAGCGGTTTAAAAATGATAGCAACCTGAAGTTGGTTGCAATACATATCAGCCACCCTGTATAGAGATATATTGAAATATTAATGATATTGCTATTGTTTATAATTTTGCACATACTTCATGTTTACTTTGCTATCTATTCTTCTATTTCTTTTGGGAAGCTGACATTACCAAATAATTTGCTGCCTTTGTGTATTTTGTTTGGCATTTACCTTATTACAAAGCTTTATAGGCCCCATACGGTCACTAAAATGTTTTTTTTTTGAAAAATTAATTTGTTATAAAAAAGTTGTCTACCAAAGTATTCAAAAGTCATTCCACTGGCTGTCCCTAATTCTACTTTAACATAAATTTTTCAAAATATTTGTCAAAAATAGAAAATATTTATTTAATAAAACTGTTTCAATGTAAACTACACAGCCTGTTTCTCTATGTCGAACGAAAGCGATGCGAACGTAAAACAGCTGATTTTAGACCTAATAACAGGTATCAGAACGACAAAGCGAATGCAAACATACTGGCTGATGCCAGTTAGTAGGTCTAAAATCAGCTGTTTTTCGTTCTCGTCGCTTTCGTTCGACATAGAGAAACAGGCTGATAATATCTAATGATTTATGTTTTCTATTAATGTTTATAATTGTTCATCTATTACTATTTTTAGGGATGATTATTTTTTGTCTTTGTTGATAGCAGGAGAATCAACTAAATGTTAAACCTATATGAGTGAGGTACTAGAAGGATGTTGAATAGCTCATAACATGAATTCCAGTACAGCTCATAACTTGAATACCAATACAGATCATAACTTTAACAGTATTCAGCGCAAAAGAGTCGTATTTATAAAGCCGCTTATTGTACCCCCATGTAAAGTTATAGATTCGTAGGTTAGGATGGCAGCCGGTGTTATCAGCTCGCATAGACCACTTAAGGCTCCTAGTGCTATCACGGGCGCAGTTACCCCTCATCGTAACCAACTTAATTGACAAACAAAGTGATCAATAATACGAATATCGGTACCGGCAAGATCCGCCAGATGTCCTAGAAAGGCCGACCCAGTACATCCAGACGTCGTTTACTCAATGCGAGACAGTATCAACACATGTGATCAATCTCTCTACACTTCTCCCTCATTTCCACAGCTAGTGCACAAATCAATTCCCAACCTCTTGGGGTGTTCGCCGATCGGGCAATGTCTCATCAGAAGTGACACCAACGTAGACCGTATTTTCCTCTCTAGTGCGAGATTCTTCGAGAATTAGTAATGCCGTCCCTTCACTAGCAGGTTCAACGTCTTTGTCGTTCCCCGGTATATGCTATATCAAGGTACTCATATAAGGTATATCTTACACTGCTCAGCCATCTCGTTAAGAGATCTGCGGCAGTAGCCATACAACTTCAGAGATTTAATAGCTACCTGGCTGTCGGAGTAAATGACGTATTGGTAGATACTGCAAGTATCGATCTGGTAGTCCGACTATAATCTGTGCAGTGTAGTCCGAAGCAAACATCAGCAAGCTTTAAACTTGTATAGAAATGGAGATACTTAATATTTCCTGGTATTCTGCCAGCCCATTCCTCTCTGGCAGGTATCTTAGTTGCAAAGGAGTACACCGTTGGTATTTAGTCAACTCGGTCCGTTACCATTGCTCTACAACGTGATATCCTAATGTGATGGTAGTTCTTGTATTTCCACATTGATAGATAGTTTAATCTGAATGCTGCTCTGGTTGCAACTTCTCTAGCCACAATATCAGTCGCCGGTACAAGGTGTAGAACTTGTAGAGACTCTATCTCTGTATTCCTTAAAGTTCCGCTTATGCTTAGCTAACAGTTATCTGAGCATTACTTAGTTGATTGTTGATGGACCGCTTATCAATTGACGTTTACCACACCACAATGCTGTACAATAATATTGGACGAACTACTGATATACTTTATATATCCAGGAGATTGATTTAAAGGTGCCTAACGTGTCCCTACAGTTTTTCTTCAGGAGTATTAGGCGACATTGGCCTTCTTGCACGTTGCAATACATTAAGTCTTAAGGACAATTTATACCTAGAAATTTTGCACTTTCAGAAAAGACTAACTCAGGTGGGTCCACATGTGGAACCTGTTACTTCTGAGTAACAGGTTGTCACTTACTTCATCTGACCAACTTATTCAGAACTATCTGTATAATTTCTCTGAGGCCATTAGGGAATTTGTCAGTTACTGCGATTGCTACGTCATCCGCATATACCACAATGTTCGAGAGCTAACAGGATTCCATTCACTGCTAGATTCCACAGTATACCTCCGTGTGGAGTGCCTCTGATTAAAAATCCCGTTAAGAATTGTTACCCTGATACAGTTATGCGTCTTCTGGTGAGCAAACGCTGAATTAGTTTAGTTAAGCTATATTATAGGACAGAAATCGGCACCTGCAGAGTAGCTAGACAAATCTGGCCAAGGTATGACCTGAGAAGATCAAAATATCTCCTCGCACTAGAGAGGCAAAGATTGTCTACGTTAGTATCAGTTCTGACGGGACACTGCTTGATCGGCGAACACGCCAAAAGATTGTGTATTGGCTCTAATGACTTCTGCAGAAGCTTTGGAGATGAGGAAGAAGTGGAGAGCATTGAGCACTTGCTATGCGACTGTCCCGCTCTGAGTAAACGACGACTGGACATACTGGGGTCGGCTTTTCTAGGCAGCCTAACAGATCTTTCCAGTACCGATATTCGTAATATCGACAAATTTGTATATCAAACAGGTTGGTTTCGATGAGGGGCATTTCAGCCCGTGGTAACACTAGGGACCTAAACTGGTCTATGTGAGCTTGTATAAAAAATACGGCTGCCACCCTAACCTAAACCTAAGCTATAGTTCACCCTTAGATACGACAGCGCCACAATTACCGCATATGAGTGAATATTGTTGACAGCTGCTTTACTCGTAATATCAAGAAAGGCCACAATAGCGAACTCCTTGACATGTAGGGACGATTCGATAGTAACCACCAATTCATGCAGGGCCGATTTTGGAGACTTGCCCTTATTGTAACAATGTTGGTTTCCCGGTTTTCTCTAATAAAATAATCTAAGAGTTTTGCTAGACCTTTCAATAGGAACGAAGATAGACTAATTGGCCGGAAGTCCTTCGGCCTAGTGTGTGATATTTACTCAGCTTTGGTTATGAATACGACTTTGGTACCCCTCGATCTATTGGGGATATACTAGACTTTAATGTAGCCCTCACATATCTTTTCCAACCAGGGAATTTTGTACTTCAGCATTTTCTTTACAATCCCTCCATCTATTGGGGATATACGAGAGCTAAGATGAAGTGCTTAAGAACTTTTTTTTAATTTTAATTAACATAATTTTACAGTGAGCATATAACAATTTAGCTCCATCCGCAATCCAAACATCCCTCGTACATTTGGACAGCGACAATGACAAAATCTTTGCCACCAACTGTGGCGTAATGACCACAACTCTAGACAAGAAAGACCGCGGCGACGACGGCGAGTAGTGATGACTATTCCACAAATCCAACTCTTAATGAACTCTTCCTTTCAAACACAAGAAACTCACTCGTACACACATGCGAGACTCAATGTCTGTTCAAATAATAGATGATATTTCGATTTCAGTTCAACTTCTTCTGCTGCTGCTCGACTGTCATTGATTTATCCCGACGAATGTACAGGGTTGCCCATATTCGACGGACCCACGGACTCGTTGGGCCCATTCCAATCGACGAGGCTTGTCCGCAGGCAACAATCTTTGCGTCAATTGAATTTTGTACGGGAACAAATGCAAATCAACGCGAATAATCCGTTGTAAAGTGGACCGAGCCATGCCCAACTGCTGAGAACGGCGTTTTTGGGATGTTCTTGGGGACCTCTCAACACTGGCTCGTACGGCAGCGATATTCTCGGCCGATCGCCTTGGTCGACTTTTATTTGGCCTCTTCGGATTAGAAAGAGCCTCACCAGTCGAAAATTTTTCGTATAAACGCTTAATGGTGTTCTTAGAAGGCGCACTTCTCACATTTTTTAATATTTTAAAAGCACGTTGACTTGACTTCTTCTGTTGAATGTAAATTTCAACTATTTTAGAGCGCTCGCGTGGCGTGTATTGTTCCATGGTAAAAATCTGCTTGGACTGACGCTTCAAACGCGGTATGTCATTAAGCGATCTGACATCTCTGTCAAAAGTTATGGCGTTGCCAGATGGGTCCGTCGAATATGGGAGACCCTGTATAAAAGTTCGCAGCCAAGTCCATGTCCAGCTACTTTATGACTGTGTTTGTGCCAAGGAAATGCGATCATGATCTGCTGCCTTCCTGCCTGGACTGAATGAAGCAGAGGAGCAGGTGCTTCTTGGAGCGTGTTTGTTTTAATTGATGAGGGATTTGTTTGTTTGGATACTTCGCTTTTTTGCTTTGCAAGACTTCATAAAGCGTTGTTTTTTGTTCTTTGTATTTGTGTTACTCACTACCTTTAGGCAATTTTCCCAGTTTTTTTTTGTTGGATAGGCATATTCCACTGATTTTTTTCCCGTGACACCATTGACGGTGTCCCTCCTCTCTCAGCAGCAGTTGTTTGCATGTCTGTTGGCAAACTGCTATTGTCCGATTGTAGCTGATGAAGAATTGAAGGAAAAAAGGCCAGGAATTATAATTGCACCTGGGAGGATTATTTATTGTTATAATTGGACGAATAAGTACTAACTCTGATATACAGCGTTTACGACTTTGAAAGTCATAGTCATATTTGTACAAAGCAATCGCTTATTCTCGTGGTCCAGAGAATTAATGATCGTCATGTCATGGCAACTTTCTTGCAAATAAAAGTATTCATTGGGACAGTACAAATATGGTCCATGTTTCATAGTTCACAGTCCTATACTTACAGGCTAATGAATGAATGAATGGTACAATGGGGAAAAGAAATGTATCTTTTGTGTTAACAAAGGCGGCAAAAATTGAATGGGATTTTAAAAAGAGGCCATTTTCTTTTGTCTTTGGCTGCTAATTATACTGCATTATGTTAAAATTGTCGGTAATTTTCTTAAGAATAGCAAATTACTCTTTGATGAGATATCGGCATTAGCCAATTGCTTTAGATATACATTAGGCATTACGAATTTTGTAGCAAGACGCAGTTCTTAAAATTTTTCTATTATAATTAAAACAAGAATAGAAATTTCTAAAGTTGAGGTGTCCACGCCAGAAATGGCTAAAAAAAACACAAAAAGGTATTGGATGAACCTCGGTTGAATGTTCGTGAGCTAGCTGAAGTCATAGGCGTTTCAAAAAGTTCTATACATCGAATGTTGACGGAAAATTTGATGTTGAAAATGCTGAGCGCAAGATGGGTGCCACGTTTGCCCACAATCAAGACAATGCAACAGTTCGTACATCCGCTATTGCGATGGCCAAAATCAATGAATTTAACACATTAAATGCTGCCCATAAAATCCACCTTTCGATTTTTTTTTTTAAAAATTTATCTGTAAGCTAATATGGCTCATAGAAGATGTTCTGCAAAATTTCAGGTTTGTAACTATCACCATATCCGAGATCTGTATTGGGTATTTAAATCCCCAATCGTCATATTTCCATTTATTTTTTTTTCATTATTTTTCATTTAGTTTTTTTAGAGGATACTAGAGACAAACAGACCACGAATTTGTCCGTCGATTTGTTATGAATAGTCCTCCCTACTAGAGGCAAACTGACCAGAAATTTGTTAGGCGATTTTCCCATTTCTTCATTCCTGAAAATTTGTCATCTTTGACCTTCAAAAGGAGCATTCAATTTTAAAATTTTCGTATCACATTGTAAAGGCAATAAATAACCCAATTCCTGCTTAATGTTCTTAAACAATAACTTGATATCTTATACCCCTTTCGATATACAGCGTTCTAAGTAAACACTGTTTTATGGGTATTTAAATACCCATTAGTCAGGAATGGGTTTAGTTCGAATGGCTCGGCAGAACAAGATTTGCCAGCAATGATGAGTTGAAGGTTGCGGTTGATGGCTATTTCGAGGAGATAGATAGTTCTTACAATAAACAGGGTATCGAAGCTATTGAAAACCGCTGGAAAAAATGTATTGAGCTAAAAGGAGATTATGTTGAGAAATAAAGAACCATTTTTTCCAAATTTATTGTGTTTTCTTTGTTACGTCGACTAATTTCGGGACCGCCCTCGTACCTCTTATGGGTACCTGGTCATATGGATATTCCGGGGAGCTGCAAAGCCAATGAACTTGCTTGGAAAGGAATGACATTAAAAATTATATAATAAAGTGCATATATTGGTAATACAAGCGTTTGCTTAGGAAAGATGCAGTGAGATGAGACATGGAAAGTAATTGAAACCTGTAGGGTAACAAGACAAATCTTGCGAAGGATTTCGCAATATCTGGCAAGATATCGTCGAAACCGCTGAACGGATGAACAAAATGATATTAGAAGAAAATCAAGGCTACATAATTTTGATCATTTAACGAATCCTGAAAACTCTCGACTTATGCTGACATATTTTCTAACTATCTATTTATGTATATCATGGCTTATCGCGAGAACTACAGCCAATCCAAAAGAACCACATTATAGTCCCATATATCCAAGTAAATTAATACCAAACAAAAGCTAAAAAATTTAAAAAATTACTTTCTTCTGTTTTTTTCATTGAAAATATATTTATGTAAAGGGTGGTTAAATTTTAAGGGCCGATGTTGATTTTGAATAAAACACAAATTATTTAGGAAATTATTGTAATTTCTTTTTATTATGATAATATTGGTATGGTTAAATTATGTATGTTATTATATGTAAATTATGTATGGAACGCTGAGGCATAATTGAGGTTGTATGCCATTCATGTGCCGAATTATCTCATCCTTTAGCGCCTGAATGCTGGCTTATCGGCGTACACCTTTTCTTTCAAATAACCCCAAAAGAAAGAAGTCCAACGGTATCAAATCACATGATGTTGGCGGCCAATTGACATCGCCACAACGTGAGATAACACGGCCATTGAATTTGTTGCGTAAAAGCGCAATTGCTTCGTTAGCTGTGTGGCAAGTGGCACCGTCCTGTTGAAACCACATATTGTCCACATCCACATCTTCCAATACGGGCCATAAAAAGTTCGTTATCATCTCACGATAGCGAACGCCATCCACAGTAACTGCCAAACCGGCCTCATTTCGAAGAAGTATGGCCCGATGACGTCGGCAGCCCATAAGCCGCACCAAACGAACTGGGCGAGCATGCACAGGTGTTTTTACATCTCCTACAGACCCGGTTTGTGGACTCATTTGGTCGATTATGCTGATCAAAAAAACATTACGAAGTGCACGAAATGCATTTTGATTTGAACGCCCATTTTCGTAAAAGGCTTAAAAAACTTTAACGCGTTGCTCGATTGTGTATCTTTCCATGGTTCAAATTGAGTTAGTCTGAAATTGAGAAATGTCAAATGAAATGCAGAAAAAAGGTTGACTTTTAGGTGTGGTTCACAATCAAAATCGGCCCTTACAATTTAACCACCCTTTAAAAGCACAAAATGGCGGGAATTCCCGAACAGAAAAAACTTTACTGCTAGCGCTTTGACGACTTATTCCAAAAAATTAAAAATTTTCCAAAGAAAACAGAACAATGTCAATAACAAGTAAAAGCGTTAAGTTCGGCAATGCCGAATCTTATATACCCTCCACCATGGATCGCACGTGAACGATTACGGGTACTAATAAACTCGTTATACCAAATTTTAGCCCAATTCGTTGAAATTTGAGGTTTTTGTGGCGTTAATAAGTGAAATATAGAGGGACCTTTGTATGGGGGCTACATGACTACCGTTGCTCGCGTGAAGGATACCGGGTATACATAAACCCCCCCATCCTATGTTGGAGGGTATAAACTTATTGTAAATGTATAGTAGATGATAACAGTAGGAATAAGTAAGATGTAATATATGGGGGCTATATCGAAATATGGACCGATACTGCCCATTTTCAATCCAAAGTTACCTGCAGCTATAAGAAGTATCTGTACCAAATTTCTGCAACCTAGCTCAAGTATTATAGATTGTAGCGTGATTACAACAGACGGACGGACGAACCGATGGACGGACATGGCTAAATCGTCTTGGAATTTTAAGACGATTATGGGGTCTCAGATCAATATTTAGAGGTGTTACAAACGGAGTGACAAAATGAATATACCCCCATCCTATGGTAGAGGGTATAATAAATTATAACCAGTAAGGAAAGACAGAAAGTCGGGCGGGGCAGACTATATAATGCCCTCCCTAACAATGCGAAAATGGATAAGAATTTGGCAGTCTTCATACATGTAATAAGAAAACTCTCTCTGCCGAATTTCGTATAGCGGATATAAATCACGCTTTCTACAGCGCCTACATGTTAAATCGGGTGAAGCATATTTATGGGGGCTATATCTAAATATGAACGGATTTTCTCCGAATCTGGTAGTGTTCATTCACGTAATAAGAAAACTCTCTCTCTGCCGATTTTCGTACAGATCGGCTGTAAAATTAGGTTTCTACGACCCTTCCCAGCCAAAAATTGGTAAGTACATGTCATTACCACTTGCATTACCAGCACGGGGCAAAATCGCATTTTTGGATATGTTTGAATGGAAAGAAAATATATTTGGAACACAATTTTTTAAATATTATATATTTTTGAGCAAACAAATTTTATTTGAAAATCAATAAAATTTATTTGGAACGCATATATTAATATATTACAATAAAATATATTTGCTGACTAAGTTTCTCAAATAAAATATGTGTTTAAATACAAATAAAATTATTGTTCAGGAATTTCTCCAAATATATTTTATTTAAAAAGGATCTTCAAAACTTTGCTGTCTTTTCTAACATCAGTTTAAATTTTTCCTTGATTTCGAAATCTACCTCCCAACTAAAAATGGCATATGCCTTCTGTTTTAAAGCATTCATTTTAAATTTCTAAATATCCCAATGCATCATTAGTAGTGAAACCTTCGAGTAAATTGTTTTATAGTAAATTATTGTTTTAATATTATACGAATTCAATTATAAAATATTTTTATAAACATTAAAAAAATTAACTTTGAATCCTTAGAAACTTAACGTTTTTAAGGTATCGATATATTTTCTGAAAACTTAAATGCAAATAAATCTTTGTTACGAAAAAATATGCCCTAATAAAAAATATTAGGATGGAAACAAAGATTTGTTTAGACCAACACCTTCCCAAATATTTAATATTTGTGTGTACCAAATATTATATATTTAGAGTGTACCCTAAACATATATATGTTTCAAGCCGAATATGTTTGGGACAATATACTACAGAAGCGATTTTTTTTCAGCGTGAGGTAATGACATATCATTACCCTCTGCACTACATGTAATGACTTACCTATATGGACATAAATATGTACATATTTGTAAGTTATTTTAAGTCGGGTATTGTAAAATATGCAACAACGCAAATTTTTATAAAAGAAACTTAGATTTGATTTAGAAACTTAGTAACATTTCGAGTAAAAAAACATCTCGTCATATTTAATTATATATATACACATATGGAACTCATTATTATATATATATTTTCCCATAGTTCCTAGGAGAAACATAGCACTGAAAATAATTATTGGTAAGGTGTTATTCAACCCCTTATTAAAATGACAATAATAACTAAAGGGTTTTTCAACACACGCTGAAAAAAATCGCTTCTGTAGTATATTGTCCCAAACATATTCGGCTTGAAATATACATATGTTTAGAGTATACTCCAAATATATAATATTTGACACACATAAATATTATATGTTTGGGAGAATATTGTTCTAAACAAGAATATGTTCCCATTCTAATATTTTTTTATTTGGAACTAGTATTTCCGAAAATTTGTGAAAGTCAGTTAGCAAATATATTATGTTCGAATATATTAATATATGCGTTCCAAACAAGATTTCTTGATTTTCAAATAAAATTTATTTGTTAACAAATATATATTATTTGAAAAAATCGCTTCCTAATATATTTTCTTTCAATTCAAACATATCAAAAATGACGCTACAAATGTAGACCCCACAGGGAGAGCAAACGACGCCATATTTTTTGCCGCTCTTTTGACATTTCTCTTCAGTAAGGTTTGCCATTTCAAGATGGAAAGATATAGGAGCCAACAACGAGTCGAAATTATTAAAATTTTGTACCGAAATTCGGAGTCAGTGGCCTCAACGTTAAGAGCGCGAAAAATCGGCTTCAGCGATGAAGCTCATTTCTGGCTGAATGGCTTCGTCAATAAACAAAATATGCGTTATTGGTCAGACAGAAATCCACACGTACTCCATGAGTCATCATTGCATCCCGAAAAAATTACGGTTTGGTGCGGTTTATGGGCCGGCGGCGTCATTGGGCCTTCTCCCGTGATGATCAAGACCGGCACGTTACTGTGAATGGGAATCGCTACCGTTCAATGATAACCGAATACTTTTTGGCCCCAATTGGATGACATGGGCTTGGAGGACATGTGGTAACAACAGGACGGCGCCACAAGCCACACAGCGAATGCCACAATCAATTTATTGGAAATCAAGTTTGGAGAACGTGTTATCTCACGAAATGGTCCAGTCGATTGGCCGCATCGGTCGTGCGATTTGACGCCGTTAGACTATTTCCTGTGGGGCTACGTCAAGTCTATGGTCTATGACAACAAGCCAGCGACGATTGATGAACTTCGTACGAATATCGAACGTGAAATTGCAGCAGTATCGGCCGATTTATGCTTGAAAACCGTCGAAAATTGGGTTCAGCGTCTGGACTTCTGCAAGCGTGCCCGTGTTGGCCATGCAAAAGAAAACGAGTTCCATATATAATGGCCCCGAACGTACTTTCACAGGAATAAAGAATTTCATTGATATCCAAAACCGTTTTTGTTTTATTTAAAAACACTTTTGTAGAGCTCTTATTGACGGACCCGATACTTATATGTTGGATATTCGTAAGCGTGGGGGTAAGTAGTTCAATATCATGCCCATGTAAAAAAATCTTAAGGGTGGCTAAATGGTAAGTCATCATTTCTTTTGAATTTCACTTACCCGCCAGGTTACCTGGTAATGAGAGTTTTTGCTGGGTTACATGTCAAATCGGGTGAAACATTTATTTTGGGACTATATCTAAATCTGAAAGGATTTCCTCCGGATTTGGTAGTGTTCATTCATGTAATAAGACAACTCTCTCTGCCAAAATTTCGTACAGATGCGATATGAAATACAGTTTCTACATCGCTTACATGTCAAATCGGGGGTAATATGTATATGTATGGGGCTATATATAAATCTAAACCGATTTTGGGTAATTTCAATAGAGATCGTCCTTGAGCCAAAGAAGAGCTCTGTGCTAAATTTTATCACAGTCTGACCATAAATACGACCTGAACTTTGATTACAACGATACATCAACAGAAGGACCGATGGACAGACGGACAGACGGACGGACATACTGATATGGTTTAATCGACTCAGGAAGTGATTCCCAGTCGATCTGTATAATAAACAATGTCTCTATCTCTTCTCCTTCTGAGTGTTACAAACAAATGCACAAACTCATAATACCCTGGACCACAGTGTGGTAAAATAAGTAAAAATATTTGGCCGTAAATCGAAAAGTAGGGTCCAACATATCTTCTGTTATTTTTAGGTAGACTTTGACAGATTTTCTCGTGATGTCAGTACCGGGCTTTACTGAAAACTGTTAATGCCTATACGGCGAAACTTGGTGGACAGATAAACCAATATGTAAAATCCCATTTAAAATGGGAACATATAAAAAATTATACCCAAAGAAACTGTAAAAGCTAGAAAAATATGTAAATTTAGTTTATAGTTACATACAACTTATAAAGGGTGTCCCAAGAAGAGCGCAATTTTTGCAGCAATTGAATTGTTTCTCTGGCTGTATGACATGTGGCGCCGTCTTGTTGGAACCACATGCCCTCCACATTAATTTCTTCAATTCTAGGCAAGAAAAAACTGGTTATCATTTCACGATACCGAACACCATTGACTGTTTGCGCTTGACCTGCCTCATTTTCATAAAAAAAAGGTCCAATGATTCCTCCAGCCCAAAAACCACACCACACAGTGACACGTTGAGGATGCATTTGCTTCTCGTGAATCACTCGAGGATTTTCCGCACCCCAAATGCGACAATTCTGCCTATTGACGAAGCCATCAAGATGAAAATGGGCCTCGTCACTGAAGATAATTTTATCGGCAAAATCAGCATTTTCATGTTGTCTCTCCAATACCCATTTAACGAACTCCCTTCGCTCCCTTCGCTCCATTTTTACTAACCTCGTACCTTCTACTAACAAACAATAACAATTATTCAAATGTCAAACAATGACACTTCGAATGTTGCGAGATTAAAAAATTGCGCTCTTCTTGGGACACCCTTTATATACTCGTAGTTGATTCTACATTATTGAATGAACGATATTTTAATATAAAATGATAAAATTTCATGATTTAGCGGTTATTCTCCTGTCCATTTGGCATTTGGGTGTGGGCTTAACAGTGCCCCTAAAGTGTTGTTTATGAATACTGACAGATAGACAACTTTAAGATTTCGTTACTCACCTGAACATTAAAATTGAAGAAACATTCTGGCCGCAACGGACATGGTAATCCACATTTACAGGTACCCGCTGACAATAAGTAATCCTTAATTTGAAATGGTGAACGCAGTGTCACGCCGGTTGGACTGTAAAGAGAGAAAACAGAGAGAGAGAAAATGCAAATTAATAAAATATAAAGAAAAACACATCTATGCATGTCTCATAAAGGATAATGGTCCTCCTTCACCTCTCTGAAGGTATAGGACAATTGTAAAAGGGCTTTAAAACAATTATTAACCATGTACAAATTAAGAAACACATGAAATGCAGGAGTTTCAAGAGTTTCAATGCAAAAACAATTTTAATTAATTTGTTTGTTATATCATGTAGGGGTTAGACGACACGACACGACGACGATGCCGACTACACACCGACAACAACGACTTGAGTGTTACGACCTGAACATGAAAATGCATGTATGACTGACATTTATAGATTTAACACAGGAGATAAGGACAATTCAAGGCTCAAACAGCATTGGAAGTAGAGCGATGTAATGGAAGCGAGGAAAGCAGCGGGGAGGGAGTCGTTGCATAAGGTGGCTTTATAGCAGACTATACCACAAGTAAAGGAGAAATAGCATAGCATGAGGACAGTCCTGGGGTATTGTCCTTTGTTGCTGTGTTTTTTCTTGTTACTTTTATAATTTTTTAACAAAAAGTATTGCCTTTTACATCTGCATTCCGAACGTTGTTGTGGCTTTGTTAACATTTTTCCTTCGTTTTGTCTGCTGCTAAAGGTATTCTATTTAAATTAATTACTTTGGCATATGGAGGTTAATTAACTCTGAACGCGCCAATGAACAATAATGACGTCAGTCATATATATGTAATATAAGAATAAGTAGACCTAAATTCAAATGCCATTATTCTGTGTCGGAGACAGAGGCAATAAAACGCAAGAGAACAGCCATTAAAATTGTTTCTTTTTTTTTCTTTTGTAAAAGGTGCGTTTAACTTCTGTCGCACGTTTGCACGCAATGACTGTGTGCTAATGAAGTTACACCTTCGTTTTTGGCTGTGCTTATTATTTGATATAATCATTGTGAATTAAATATAATTTTGTTATGTGTAAACAATTCTTTGGAAAAGTGTTGAAATGAAAACAAATTAGGAAAATTAGACTAATTACAGAGGCCAGAAATAATAAAAGAGTTGAATTCTATACGTCGCCAAAAGAAACGTAGAGATTGTTTACGTACAAAAAAATAATTACTTTCATCTACATCTACATTTTGTCTTTAAACAACAACATAATTTTTCGGTTTCTTTATAAGAATATGGTGCCAAACGATAAATATCATTTCAGTTTCTATGATTTCTATTTTCTTTTCAAAAATTTAGCCCAGTATTCGTCGCATGAAGGCTTTAAGTTGTTTTATTTTCCATGTAAAAATATTTAAAAAACAAGTAAGAAAGTTTCAGTCGGGTAAACCGACGAAGGTATACCCTCACTTTGTGAGTAATGTAATATGGAATATTAAACGAATTATTCTGTCAATTTGTATGGGAGGTACCAGAATGTTTTTAACAAATACACCTATTTTTCGCTGAATAGTAGATTCTTTAAATTCAATACACTGCGCCGAATTATAAACGTTTTTTGCACTGGTATATTAACGTTATGAAATATTAAATTTTGTGTGGGAGGTACAAAAAGGGGCGTGGTGATAACGGCCATTTTTTACAGGGCTATAGGGACTTCAAAAGCGTTACACTGTGCAAAATGTTGTTGCATTTTCGTGCATTGGTACTCATGCTGTGAGCTCTTAACTTTTTGTGCAAAATGGTACCTTTGTGTGGGAGGTACAAAAAGGGGCGTGGAAATAGCGTCCATTTTTCACAGTGCAAAAGACACTATAAAAGAATTACACTGTAAAAAATTTCAAGTATTTTTATACACTGGTATTAATGTTATAAGCTGTTATCTTTTGGTGCAAAATGGTACCTTTGTGTAAGAGGTACCAAAAGGGGCGTGAATATGACACCCATTTTTCACTGGACTGTAGGCACTGTAAAAGCATTACACTGTACAAAATTTCAAGTATTTTTATGCACTGGTATTAATGTTATAAGCTGTTAACTTTTGGTGCAAAATGGTGCATTTATGTGGGAGGTACCAAAAGGGGCGTAGAAACATGGCCCATTTTTCTCGAGTTGATAGCGACTAATAAACTAATGCTATGTGTGGAATTTCAGAAGATTCGAATAAGTAGTATAGCAGTTATTAAAGATTCAATATTTCACAACATTTTAACACTTTGTGGGGGAGGTACTAGAAGGAGTGGACCAATATGGCCCATCTTCGAACTTAGCCGGAGATAGAAAAAAATATTACCACGTACCAAATTTGAAGTCAATCGGTTACTCCTTTCGAGAGTTATCGTGCGCACCAGCCAGCAGACACACAGACAGACAGATAGACAGACAGACAGATGTTGGTTGTCCATCAGGACAACCAACATTTTGGTTGTGGTATACTTCTGCTTCCATGTTGACAACAGTCATATTTGGTTGCGCCAACTACGAAAATATTGGCTAAATTATCTGTTGTAGGTTGCCACAAAAAACTGTTTTAAAAAATTGGTTGTTCTGACAATTTGTCAGTCATATACTACTGACAATTAATTAAAAACAGTTTTCATTAATTTTTACTTTATTTATTGAACAAAAATACAAACAATTCATAACAAAATTAAAAATTTAAATTCATCACTATTGTGAGATGTGGAAATATTTGAGACAAATTTTAGTACACGAGAGTACAATCCATAACAAAACGTTTATGCAAATATCGATTAACCTTGTGATTTAATGATTGTTGTTTTAATTTTTATACCCTACACCACACTGTGGTAAAGGGTATTATAAGTTTGTTTCACGGCAGATGTTTGTAATACCTGAAAATAACACAGCTAGACCCACCTTAAAGTATACCGATCGACTCAGAATCACTAGCTGAGTCGATTTAACGATGTCCGTCCGTCCGTCCGTTCGTCCATGTAAAGTTGTTCGTCGACTACAGGTCGCAATTTCACTCCGATCGTTCTGAAATTTTGCAGTTTAGAGTATTTCGCGGCTATTAAGATCGATATTGAATTTGGTTGAAATCGGTTCAGATTTAGATATAGCTCCCATATATATCTATCGTCCGATTTGGCCCTTTAGTCCTATAGAAGCTGTATTTTACATCCAATCGTTTTGAAATTTAGAATGGTAGAGTTTCTTGATCCATGAACCAACATTGCTGAATTTGAAAAAAATCGGTTAAGATTTAGCTATAGCTCCCATATATATGTTTCGTCCGATTTTGCTCTTTAGTCGTGTAGAAGCTGTATTTTACATCCAATCATTTTGAAATTTAGAATGGTTAAGTTTCTTGATCCATGAACCAACACTACGGAATTTGAAGAAAATCGGTTAAGATTTAGCTATAGCTCCCATATATATGTTTCGTCCGATTTGGTCATTTAGTCCTATAAAAGCTGTATTTTACATCCAATCGTTTTGAAATTTAGAATGGTAGAGTTTCTTGATCCATGAACCAACATTGCCGAATTTGAAGAAAATCGGTTAAGATTTAGCTATAGCTCCCATATATATGTTTCGTCCGATTTTGCTCTTTAGTCCTGAAGAAGCTGTATTTTACATCCAATCACTTTGAAATTTAGAATGGTAGAGTTTCTTGATCCATGAACCAACACTACCGAACTTGAAGAAAATCGGTTAAGATTTAGCTATAGCTCCCATATATATGTTTCGTCCGATTTGGCCCTTTAGTTCTATAGAAGCTGTATTTTACATCCAATCCTTTTGAAATTTAGAATGGTAGAGTTTATTGATCCATGAACCAACACTACCGAATTTGAAGAAAATCGGTTAAGAAGTAGCTATAGCTCCCATATATATGTTTCGTCCGATTTGGCCCTTTAGTCCTATAAAAGCTGTATTTTACATCCAATCGTCTTGAAATTTAGAATGGTAGAGTTTCTTGATCCATGAACTAACACTACCGAATTTGAAGAAAATCGGTTAAGATTTAGCTATAGCTCCCATATATATGTTTCGTCCGATTTGGCCCTTTAGTTCTACAGAAGCTGTATTTTACATCCAATCGTTTTGAAATTTAGAATGGTAGAGTTTCTTGATCCACGAACCAACATTGCCGAATTTGAAGAAAATCGGTTAAGATTTAGCTATAGCTCCCATATATATGTTTCATCCGATTTGGCTCTTTAGTCCTGTAGAAGCTGTATTTTACATCCAATCGTTTTTATACCCTACACAACACTGTGGTACAGGGTATTATTTAAGTATAAAATGACTCAAAAGTAAATTTATTTAAACAATTTATACATGAATTACAAAATTTATATTTCAGAGTTATTCAATATTACGAGAGTGGTGTAGGGTATTATATAGTCGGCCCCGCCCGACTTTAGCCTTTCCTTATTGGTTTATTTATTTAAAACATTTTGCACAACACATTCTGCATTCCACACATTATTATCCACACGAAGTTATATTTGACTACATATACCGTTCTTAAACAAAATGTTGAAGATTTATGTCGAGTAATTTTATATTTTGTTTGTCGTGTATCAGCAAAAGAACAGCAACCAATCTTCCGGTTGTGTTTCCCAAAATACATTTAATTATTCTAAATTTGGGAAATAACTGGGATAACCAATAAACGATTATTTATTAATATTTATTCTGTTGTAGCAACCAGTTATTCGATGCAATGATGATCTTTGGTCTATTGATACACTTTCTGTTGTCAAGAATAAAACATTCGTTGTCACAAACAAATATCGATCAAATGGTACTAACGGGTGATCCAAGTAGAGGTACTTTTCTCAATAGCCTTTTTTGATCGATCACGTGTGAGTCGTGACATGCTGTCATGTTATTTTTGTTAAGTATTGGTTGGCTTTTCATCATGGAAAGCCTTACGCCTGAACAATGTTTACACGTGTCATTCGCCAGTTACCAGTCGAAATGCTCGAACGAGTCATCGAAAATTGCACTCAACGGATGGACCATCTGAGACGTAGTCGCGGCCAACATTTGATAGACATGTTTGTTGAAATTTCAAGTGTCGATGAGCGGATTAAGGAGGCTCACTGAACGGATTAAAGGTCGATGATCGGATTAAGAAAAGCGTGATCCATTTCGAAGTTCCCTACTTTTTTTAAGAAAAAAAAAACAGAAAATTCAAATTGAATGGGGAATGTTTATTATCATTTGAAAAAACATTCTTTGGTATTTATTTTTTGAAGAGTATGTCTATCAAATGTTGGCCGCGGCTACGTCTCAGATGGTCCATCCGTTGAGTCCAACTTTCGATGACTTGTTCGAGCATTTCGACTGGTAACTGGCGAATAACTCGCGTGATGTTTTGCTCCAAGGCCTGAATCAAAGCTGGTTTGTCCGCATAAACTTTAGACTTTACATATTCCCACAGGAAAAAGTCTAACGGTGTGATATCACACAATCTTGGTGGCCAATCGACCGGCGCAAAACGTGGAATTATCTGCTCACCGAAGTGTTCTCTCAATAAATCCATTGGGAAGTGTGGGAAGTGGCGCCGTCTTGTTGAAACCAAATGTCATCAAATAGTCGGTTATCATGGCACGATAACGGTCGCCATTGAAGGTTGCGTTCTCACCGGCATCTTTTTTGAAGAAATATGGACCGATGATTCCACCGGCCCTCAAACCACAACATACCGTTGTTTTTTCTGGATGAAGTGGCAGCTCTTGAATCTCTTCAAGTTGCTCTTCGTCCCAAATGCGGCAATTTTGCTTGTTTACATACCCATTGAGCCAGAAATGGGCCTCATCGCTGAACAAAATTTGTCTCCAAAACGTCGGATCTTCTTGGAACTTTTCAAGAGCCCATAGAGCGAAGCGATGTCGCTTCGGAAGTTCGGCCGGCTTCAGTTCTTACACAAGCTGTATTTTGTATGCTTTCAAATTAATATCTCGACGTAAAATGCGCTAAGTCGTTCCATACGTCAGTCCGAGTTGCTGCGAACGGCGCCGAATCGACTCTCCACGGTCTTGGTGTACACTCTCAGCTACGGCCGCTACATTTTCTTCACTGCGTGCTGGACGTGGTCTATTTGGTCGAATATTATCCAATAATGAATGCTGGGTCTCAAGACGGGTGATGGTGTTGCGAATAGTACGCTCAGTAGGCCTATTATGTTGACCATAAGTTGAGCGAAGTGCACGAAACACATTCCTCACAGAACGTGTATTTTCGTAATAAAGTTGAACGATTTGTGAACGTTGTTCAGGCGTAAGTCTTTCCATGATGAAATGCCAAACAATACTTAACAAAAATAACATGACAGCATGACACGTCTCACACGTGATCTGTCAAAAAAGGCAATTGAAAAAAGTATCTCTACTTGGATCACCCGTTACAACTGAACGGATTAAAGATCGGTGAGTCGTTTAATTGACGACGACTCCTGATTAGGCCACTGCCATGATTAAAGGCATATGGAGAAAATTGGAAAAATTCAATTTCGAAGATATTCTAAAAAAATGCAATATCAACGAAATTTTGTAGAAATTTTCTAAAAATATGCAATTTCAACCAAATCATCAAAAAAAATTAATTTTGAAAAAAATGTAAATAAAAATATTTTCGAAAAATTAAAAAAAAAACAATTGTGACGATGTTTTCTAAAAAACGCTATACTGAAGGAATTTTATAGAAAAATTCGATATTTAACGACATTTTTTAGAAAAAAATAATTTTGACAAAATTTGTTAAAAATGTCAAATTTGAAATCGTATTCGTCACACTAAAGTGAGGGTATAAAAAAATAAAATACTAATATTTTTTGGTGAGGGGATTCGTAAGTAAGTTTTACTCAACTGAACTTTCCTACTTGTTTAAGTGTACGTTTTTTTGCAAAATTAATTTAAGTCAGATTACTATTGATTTTTGTCTTATACAAGTTAGCAGCTTTTTTTAAACAACTTCACTTAACTCTGTTGTTCCATTGACAGGCTTTTTATCAATATTTGTTCTTTTGCCTATCTTTTCTTATTATATGGATTATTTTAAGAGTTGGCAAATTATTTTGCCGCTGGTTGTTCTACTCGTTCTTCCATCCCTCTGTTATGGTTGCTTATGGGTTTCTAACAAAAGTTGTTTGCCCTGGGGGCGTTAATTTTCTCCAGCCAGAGTGTCACAGTAATATTTTCCAATGACCACGACTTCATTATTACGTGACACTGGTGGCAAACGAGTGCAAAAAGTTAATCTAATTTTCATTAGCCTCTGATACAACGTAGACGATGAAGTTATTCGAAACTAAATTAGTTAAAAGTGAGTGTTCGTGTTTATGATATGATGTCATCGATAGAAAGTTCAAGAATTGTTGTTTCCTGTAACGAAATGTTAGCGATTAAATAATTTGAAAGTACAATTTATTTAATTTTGCTGCGGATATGTGAGCGCTCATCTTTATTAAAAAAAGATTTTAGGATTTTTATGAAACAACTAAGATAAACTCAGTGGAGTAAACCGACTAAAGTATACCCTTCATTCACTGACTATACACTGATAGAAAAAGCTTAGTCATGACGACGAATTTGTACATCATCACGATTATTTTTTCGCCAAAAGTCGGCTAACGTATGGAATAATCCTCTTGATGTATTTGTTCGTCACCATGACGAATATCCGTTTCCAAAAACTTTCGTTCTCAGGATGATCACATTTCATCCCTACGATGAATCGAGTTCATTACCACGACGAATCCCATTCATCATCACGATGAAAACCATTCATCCCTACGATGAATCAAGTTCATCACCACGACGAATGCTATTCATCACCACGACGAACTCCATTCATCACCACGACGAATACATGCCCTTATCGTTCCCTTGACGAATTTCGAAATCATGGGTTGATGATCGTGTTCGTTCTATTGACGTACTAAAACATCGCATGTACGAAACTTTTCGTCATCAGTACGAAGATATATTGACGAAACTTATTCGTTATGGTGACGAATGGGTTTTCTATCAGTGTATACTATCAAAATGGGTATTTCAGGTGGTAAATGCCAGAAAGGGTGATTTTTCTCATTCTAAGCTAGATTATAGTAATTGCAAAATCAATCTTAAATACTGAATTCTTAGAGGTTAATGTGTTTGGTATAGAATCTAAGGGAAATGAAGCATTTTGGTTGACAGTCCCTTTAGCATTTCTAATAACAATATACTATCCCCCTATAAAGCCACGCTGTGCAAATATGAATCATAAAACCTCGAGAAATATAAAAAATCAAAGGTTGCATGTTTGTCAAAAATTTACAACCGAAAGCAACAAAGTGGCCCCAAACAGCCATTCAAAATATTACTACTTAGCAACTTGCAAAAGGTGCCAAAAACCACAGAAAAAATTTTGCAAATCGTTAGTGTAGACAATGAAGACATTTCAGTTTCTCAGACATGTCAAAATATTTAACAAAGTTTTATTAATACACAAAAGTCTCTCACACTCGAAGACAGATTCCCTGTCGCCGCCGCATCAATGTGACCCCTCTCCCGCACCAATCTGCAGAGTCATGTGTGAAAAAGAAACTACAATTCATCATTGTTCAGACACGTTTATGGACACATGTAGGGGTACATATCTATATACTTATGTTATGTACACCCACCAATCTTTGGGAATAGTGGTATATGTACATAGTGTGGTGTCATGATATGGCCAAAGTAGGAAAATTTACGTACAACTTTATTCAAGACCACAAAACACTTCAATTGCATTGCAGTCCACAAAAGCAAAGTGATGGCCATATCATGATGGCTAATGCAGAAAGTTTTTTTTGTATGATTCAGACCAAAAAGTGATTTCTTTCTTTCATTACTTTAGTCGACGACAAATGTCTTGGCAATTTATGTGTCCGTCTGTTTTACTGTGGAACTTTGGGGGTATTTCGAAATAAAAGAAATTTTTATACAAAATTTCATTAAAATTGTATTGAAAAATAAAAATAAAATATTTTTTTTACACTTTTTATGTAGAAAATTGACACAAAATGTATCTTTGCTCCACTGTGTGTCATCCATGTGACAGCCTTGGAGTGAATATTTTGGTTTCTTTTTGTTTTAGCCCATATTATTTTCATATGACTAACAGAGGAGCTCAAAGTTGTCCAATGGTTTTACCTTTGTTTTATTTTTCATGTTTTCTTTCTTTTTTATGGTTTGTTATAAAAATACAGAGAATGGCTAAGTCTTAATCTTGAAGACTTTCGCATGCTGCCAATTATTATTGGAATGTTGTCAAAATAACAACAGCCACGGCCAAAATGCCAACAACTTCAAGTAACAACTGATGACAGAAAGAAAAGGACGGACTGGAACGGGACAGACGTTATTAGGATGACTCTGAATTCAGCCCCCTCTCTATTTGTACATTTGAATGACTCTAAGATAATATCTGAAGTATTATTTTGCTGCTTTAGCCAATGTAAGTGAAAATGTGAGTTTCTTCTTGTCTAGTCTCGAGACGTATTTTTGGCATTTATTAACATTTTAATAAAAAGAAAACAGTAACGCCAACCGCCACAAAAACAACAATACTAATCCAAACACTTCGCGCCGATGTTTTGTTTTTTATTATAGCTACTGTTCATATGAAAGGAAGTAGAGACATACCTTTAAGTTGGTTTATGTTTTTGTTTATTTATTTTTGGCGTCTGTGTTGCATTTTTTGATTGGATGTGGATGTTGTATTTTTGCCCATTTTAATTAGTTTTTTTTCCGTCTACGTATATGGTAATAAAGAAATGTGGTGCAATTAAAAATGGAAATCATTTGCTAACACAGGCATATAATTTTAATTAGAAAAATATTTAAATGTGTTATTACTAAACTTATTAAAAATGAGTAGATTTTTAAAGAATTAAGGTATGCTTTTTAAAAGTTGTAAATTAAAATGTAGAACATAATAGTTATTGAGATGAACTGATTTAGACAGCTCAGACCAGGTCAATTTAAATTGTATAAATTTATATTCCTCCAAAATTTGGAAAAAAAAATTAATTCTTTTTAAAAAAAATATCTTTTTTTGCTGTCGCAAAAATACCCTTGAAAAATATAGAAAAACAATCGCAAACAAATATTTTTGTTCCATTTTTAAAAGCTAGCATCCTAATGAAGAAAACCATGCCAACGTGAAAAAAGTCTGTGGATTTACTATCCAAAAAACCAGTTTAAATATAGTTTTCTTTGTTTTATTTTAATTTAAAGTTCTGTAACTCTAAAAGACACCTGCTAATTAGGGCCTAAGGTTGCTTCTCGGTATGTTATACTTTTGGCCCATATCAAATGATATATACCCTTCTCACTAAAAAATGGTATTAAGGGCCGTGTCGAATCTTACATACCTTTCATCATGTATTGCATTCAATTCAAAAAATCTAAAAATATTTGAAGTTGAAAAGAAGCTATTCACCAATATGGTCTTTTTTGTAATTTGATTTTTTTTAGGTAATTTATTCAAATTAAATTTTTTTTTAGAAAATTCTGTCTAATTAAAAAAAATTAGTTGAAATCAATTTTTTTTAAATTTAATTAAATTTTAAATTTAGAAAAATTAAATTTTGACATAATTTTCTATAAAAAACTAAATTTTCAATAAAAATGTAGTTGCGACAAATCATTTTAAAAATATGCAATTTCAACGAAATTTTCTACCAAAATTTAATTTTGGCACAATTTTCCAGAAAAAAATGTTTCTATAAAAAGTATTTACGACAAATTTATCTATAAATTTAATTTTAACGAAATTTTCTAGAGAAAATAAAATTTGAAGACATTTAATTTACATTTTGAATGAAAAATGCGATTTCAATGATGTTTTAATGATAAAAATGTTGACAAAATTGTCTATAAAAAATGTATTTCTATTACATTTTGCGGACATTTTTTATTTATTTTTTTAAGATATAAATTTTAACAGAATTTGTTATATATATATATATAGGATTTCTATTAAATTTTGCAGACATTTTCTAAAATTTGCAGACATTTGCAGACATAACTTCCACCAAATTTACAATAAATATGCAATTTTCATGAAATTGCAAGAAAATATTAACTTAGGTCAAAGTTTTTCTAGAAAAATACAATTTTCACAATTTTGAAATATTGGTGCAATTGCATTCTCTACAAAAATTACAATTCTATGAAGTTTTCTATAAAATTGCAATTAAAAAGAAAATGTTCTGGAAAATTTCAATTTTAACGACATTTTTCTCGAGAAATTTAATTTCGATGTTTTTAAAAATGTGCAATTTTAACAAAATGTTCTAAACAAATTTATTTTGACATAAATTTCTATCAAAAATGACATTTTCAATAAAAATGCAATTTCAACAAAATTTTCAACAAATTGAATTTTGACAAAAATTTCAATAAAAATCTGTTTTTTTTTAATTTAGCAGACATTTCTTATAAAAATTTAACTGGCACCAAATTTACAATAACTATGAAATTTGCAAGAAAATATTAATTTAGGTCTGTTTTTCTAGAAAAACATAATTTCGTCAATTTTGAAGGACATAGTTGTAAAAGTGCATTTGGATGCAATTTTCTATAAAATTACAATTCTATGAAATTTTCTATAAAGCTACAATTCTATGAAATTTTCTATAAAATTACAATTCTATGAAAATTGAACTAAAAATGTCGTTTTTATAAAAAACTGTGTCAAAATTTAATTTTTCTAGAAAATGTCGTTGAAATTGCATATTTTTAGAAAATTTCGTCGAAATTAAAATGGCACTTTTATAATTTACAAAATTTTACTATTCTAATTGCATGTTTTTTGTTAATTAAAAATTTTTGAAGAAAATTTATTAACATTTTTCTCAACATTTTATTGTTGAAAATCATTAAAATTTAATTGTTGAAAATTTTATCGAAAAACGTTTTTATTAAATTTTTTTTACACCATTTTGCCAAAATTAAATTTTTCTAAACAATTTCTTTGAAATTGTATATTTCTAAAAATTTTGTCGAAACTATTTTTTTTTGAAAATTCCCTTTTTTATAAAAAATTATGTCAAAATTAAATTTTTCCAGAAAATTTCGTCGAAATTTCATTTTTCTAGAAAATATCGTTGAAATTTCATTTTTTCTAAATATCTTCAAAATTGAATTTTGTCCAGAAATTTCCTATTTAATTGCACTTACTAGAAAATTTCATAGAATTGTAATTTTATAGAAAATTTCATAGAATTGTAATTTTATAGAAAATTTCATAGAATTGTAATTTTATAGAAAATTTCATAGAATTGTAATTTTATAGAAAATTAAATTAGATACACTTTTATAAGCTTTGTTCCTTTACCTACTACAAGTTACTAGTTTTACCATTTTTACCAGTTTTACTCCAAAAAGCGTTCCTTTACTCGAAAAACTAGTAAAAATAGTAGACAAATTTAAGAGAGAATGTTCAAAATGCCTTTCTCTTTTACTACTTTTTTACTAGTTTTTACTCGAGAAATTTTTCCGAGTAAAAGTAGTAGCTTTCAAAATACATTGAAAGTAATATAACAAAAACTTCAAATAGAAGAAATTTTTCTGTGCTTGCTATTTTTACCAGATTTCCGTTCCCGTACTTTTTCAAAATATGTTTACTCAGAGAGAATTTTGAATTATTTCTCTTTTGCTAGTTTTACTATTAAAAAAGTAAAGGAACAAATCTATAATTATGTCCTTCAAAATCGGACTAATAAAAATGAAATTTCAACAAAATTTTCTAGAAATATGCAATTTCAACGAAGTTTTCTAGAAAAATTAAATTTGGCTAGAATTTTCTAGCAAAATGCCATTTAAAATGTTTTTTTAAGTTAAATTTTGACAAAATTGTTTAAGGATACAAATTTTAATAAAAATTTGATTTCTATTAAAGTTTGCAGGCATATTCTATAAAAATTTAACTTACACCAAATTTACAATAAATATGAATTCAGAGTTTTTCCAGAAAAATTCAGCTTCCTCAATTTCAACAAAATTTTGTAGAAAAATTTAATTTTCGCAAAATTTTCTGAAAAAAAAAAATTTCAATAAAAATAATTTTTCAACAAATTAAATTCTGACGAAATTTTGATTTTTTCGACGAAATTGAAATTTGACGAAAAAAATTTTTTGACGAAAAGACATTTTCTAACAAAGTTCAATATTCAAATTTTTTTTAAAAACTTGCAATTTTGTCCAACTGATAAAATGTTGTTGAAATCAAAGTTTTATACAAAATATTATTGGAATTGGATTTTTTTTAAATTTCGTCGGCATATCAACATTGCATTTTTTTTTAGAAAAATTGTTAAATTGAATTTATGTGCAAAATGATGTAAAATTTGCATTTCCTAAAAATTTCTTGAAATTTAATTTTTTTTAGAAAATTGTGTTGAAATTTTCGCCGTCGATGAGCGTATTAAGTTCACAGAAGGGGTTAAAGATCGACGAGTCTTTTCAACAACGATGACTCATGATTAGTGGCCAACAGTCGGAAAAAACGTCGTTGACTATAAAAAAAGGCCATTTTATGAAAAAAAAATCAATTTAAAGAAAAATGCAATTTCAATGAAATATTCCAAAAAAAATTAATTCCGACGATTTTTTTTAAATTTTGCAATTTCAAAATGTGGTTTCGACCAAATTTTCTAAAAATATGCAAATTTTAATGAAATTTGGTAGAAAAATTTAATTTTTGTAGAATTTTCTTGAAAAATTAATTTTTAATAAAAATTTATTTTTGTCAATATTCTCAACAAATAAATTTTTGACATTTTCTAGAAAATGTAATTTCCAAAAATTTTTTTTAATATGCAATTGTGACTTTTTTGATTTCAATTAGTGAAAATTTCCTTTTTTCTAGAATGTTTTAATAAATTCAATTTTTTTTGCATTTAGATATTTCTGGAAAAATTCAATTTCGAAGAAATTCTGAAGAAAAATGCAATTGCAACGAAATTTTCTAAAAATAGGTATGCAATTTCAACAAAAAACTAGGTAGATTTTTAATAAAAATTTTGTTTTGACATTTTATAGAAAAATTTAAATTTGGTCAAATATTGGTCAAAAGGGAAATTTTGACTAAAAATTTATTTTTGAAGAAATTTTCAATAAATTAAATTAAATTTCGATGCAATTTTAACGACATTTTCTGGAAAATTTAATAAAATTTTGAAAAACATGTAAGAAAGTTTAGTCGGGTTAACCCGCTTATGAATCCCCTCACCTTGAGTCAAAAAAAAATATTCGTAAATATATTTATTTTTTTGTTTTAATTAAATTATTATTATTTAATAAGTATCCTAGTTAGAATCACAATTATTTAATAACTTTAAAGTATGTACTGGTATTAAAGATAAAAGCTGTTTACTTTTGGTGTAAAATGGTCCATTTGTGAGGGGGTACCAAAAGGGCCGTGGAATAACGGCCACTTTTCTCTACACTCTAGGTACTATAAAAGCATTACACCGTACAAGATTTCAAGTATTTGTATTCACTGGTATTAAAGTTAAAATCTGTTAATGTTTGGTACAAAATGGTCCATTTGTGTGGGAGATACCAAAAGGGGCGTGTCAATAAGGCCCACTTTTCTCTGGACGCTAGGTACTATAAAAGCATTACACTGTACAAAATTTCAAGTCATTGTGTGCACTTGTAATAAAGTTATAAGCTATTATTAACTTTTGCCTCAAAATTGTCCATTTGTGTGGAAGGTACCAAAAGGGGCGTGGCAACTTCGCCCACTTTTCTCGAGATAATATTGACTAATAAAGATTCAGAATATTCGAGTAAGTAGTATAGAAGGTATAAAAGAATCAATATTTCACTAAAAGTTAACCCTTTTTGGGGGGTGGGGGGGTTATGGTACTTGAAGGAGTTTACCAATATGGCCCATCTTCGAACTTAGCCGGAGATAGAGCAAAATATTACCGCATACCAAATTTTAAGTCAATCGGTTACTCCTTTCGAGAGCTATCAGACACACAGACAGACAGACGGACATTGCTCAAATGACTTAAAATGTCCCAAAACGAATTTCCGACGAACATACTTAGGGTCTTACGGCACTCCCTTGATGTGTTACACTTTTGGCTCGTAGCAAATGATATATACCCTCCTCTCTAAGGTGAGGGGATAAAAAGTGTAGTTTCAAAAAAATTTTCTAGAAATATGCAATTTCAAGGAAATTTTCCAGAAAAATTTAATTTTGACAGAATTTTCTAAAAAATTAACAAATTTTCAACAAAAATGTATTTTCGACAAAATTTTCAATAAATTAAAATTTGCCGACATTTTGGAGAAAAAATAACATTGTAAAGACATTTCCTACAAAAATGCAATTTCCAGTTTTTTTTTTTGAAAATCGCAATTTTGTTGAATTTTTTAAAGAAAAAAATGTTAACAGAATTTGTTATAAATATAGGATTTCTATTAAATGTTGCAGACATTTTCTATATAAATGTAACTTCTACTAAATTTACAATAAACATGCAATTTTATAGAAATTTATAAGAAAATATTTATTTAGGTCAGAGTTTTTGTATAAAAATGCAATTGCGTAAATTTTAAAGGATATTAATTACAATATCCTTCAACGCAATTTTCTTTAAATATGCAATTTCTATAAAATTTTCAATAAAATTACAATTTCAATGCAACTTTCAATAAACATGTAGTCGAACTTTTCTAGAGTTGGAGACAAGTTATCAAATTAAATAACAAATCTAAAGGACAACTTAAAGCTATCCTGCAGTGGATTAACCCAAATTTTTGTTTGACATTTAGAAAAAATAACTTAAATATTTAAGAATTAATTAAAGAATATTTTAGATGTTTGATATGTCCTAAAATAATAGCTTATGCTGCGTACAAAATTACGCATTCAAATATTTCTATATTTTGCTATTGATCTCAGATCGCTAAACGGCAGATGTTTTTTTTCTATCGACCTGCGCCATGAAAATTTGGGCCGTCCTTTTTTCTTTTGCCTTTTGGGTTCTATTTGCCCAAAGTGTTTTTCATAGGTTTTTCTTCAATCATTTTAAGAAAATAAAAAAATTGCAAAAATGTCTTCTTAATATTTTTTACAACATGAAATTGCCATTTTTATTTCTAAATTAAGTAGCCCTTATCTTCTTTTAATATAATTTTTTCATACCATCGGGGGTTTCAAAGATATCTTACAAGAAATTGCGAAAAAATAATAAAAAAGCGACCTCTATATTAAAACACTCCTTGAATAATGTTATTCCTTTTGAAACTGACAGTAACTTTCAATGTTTCTAACAAAAATTGAAGAGAAGTCAAGCTTGGCGTTTTTAATATCATTTAAAATCTGAAATCAATTTATATTAAACTTTTCAGACAATAATATTATATTTTATTTGTAACATAACATAAAGTTGAAATAGCGTTATTTAAAGTTTGTCGTAATGCGTAAAACATTGATGTCATGGCCAGAGCCATTTTGTCGAGTCTTCACCGGTGACATGCTCCAGGTTTTCCTTTTGCTGGTTACTGTTACTGTAGCAAGTCTAATGTGATGGGAGAGCTTTATTTTTATGACGCCAATAAAAACATTTGCACCCGCAATTGTTGCTACTGTTCATGTTGATGTTGCCATTGCCAATGCTAGTCCCTGTTGTTGCCGCTGCTGCTGTTGTTGTTGTTACAATTATTGTCATTTTCTCATAGAATTGTTCACTGAAATTTTAAATTGCAACAGACGGGTAAGGATTCCTTGGCGGTACTGATGTTGTTGAAAGGATAACACAGGACTGTTACAGGTTGTCACAAAATGTTTCAACAATTACATGAACATAAAACGTACACGGCTAGGGTATGTCAGAGGACGTATGTTTGTATATACATACGTATATACGAGTATATGTACATATTTATGTAAATAAGACCTTATGTAAATAAAACAGAATGTATGCGTAGAATTGACTACGGTACATAAAAAGGGAATTTTAAAAGAACCTAATATAAGTGGAAACCAGTAAGGAAAGGCTAAAGTCGGGCGGTGCCGACTATATAATACCCTACACCACTCTCGTAATATTGAATAACTCTGATATATAAATTTTGTAATTCATGTATAAATTGTTTACATAAATTTACTTTTGGGACATTTTATACTTAAATAATACCCTGTACCACAGTGTGGTGTAGGGTATAAAAACGATTGGATCTAAAGAGCCAAATCGGATGAAACATATATATGGGAGCTATAGCTAAATCTTTACCGATTTTCTTCAAATTCGGAAATGTTGGTTCATGGAACAAGAAACTCTACCATTCTAAATTTCAAAACGATCGGATGTAAAATACAGCTTCTATAGGACTAAAGGGCCAAATCGGACGAAACATATATATGGGAGCTATAGCTAAATCTTAACCGATTTTCTTCAAATTCGGCAATGTTGGTTCATGGATCAAGAAACTCTACCATTCTAAATTTCAAAACGATCGGATGTAAAATACAGCTTCTATAGGACTAAAGGGCCAAATCGGACGAAAGATATATATGGGAGCTATATCTAAATCTAAACCGATTTCAACCAAATTCAATAGCGATCTTAACAGCCGCGAAATACTCTAAACTGCAAAATTTCAGAACGATCGGAGTGAAATTGCGACCTGTAGTCGACGAACAACTTTACATGGACAGACGGACGGACAGACATCGTTAAATCGACTCAGCTAGTGATTCTTAGTCGATCGGTATACTTTAAGGTGGATTTAGCTGTGTTATTTTCAGGTGTTACAAACATCTGCCGTGAAACAAACATATAATACCCTGTACCACAGTGTGGTGTAGGGTATAATAAAAATTTGAATCTGGAAATTGTATCTTTAAACCTCTGATTGATATGAGGTTTAAAGATACAATTGATTTTTAAATGAAATATGAACTATTTTTTATAACTATACAATTAAGTCAATATATATCAAATTTTAATTGACCACATAAAATTCGTAATTGAATCAGAGTGATAATAAAAATTCGAATACTCCTACAAAAACAGGATTTCAATTTTGCCAATTTTTTCTATTCAATTTTATTTTGAATACTCTTATTTGTACACCCTTTACCGCCGGTGTATAGAGCAACTGTTCAACAAACAAATGAAAAAAAAATAATCATTTCGTTTTGCCGTTTTATTTACTTTTGTTTTCATAATAAACGTTTAATTGTCGTTTCTGTTGTTATTTTTGTTATTATTCCGTTTTTTCGCTTTTTTTCATTTATCTGTCATTGAGTCGTTAAACATGAAAACGTTGGGTCGTTTGCCGGGAACAGAAGTATATCTGACTGAGCGACTGACTGAGTGACTAACATTGTTTCGCTGAATTGACTACAATTTCAGATGTTGTCACCCACACTTATAATGTTGCCACTGTCTCCACCCGTCAGTGTTCCATCCCAGACAAAGTCCGTACTTTACCATCACTACAATCACCTCAGCGCTATATAAAAGAGTAAAAAACTCGTCAACATTTTTTTTTAAATTTTTATTCATTTATTCACATCTATTTTTGTTTACTCTTGAATCCAGCTTCTTCCCTCTTTTGAGCAGCAGCGAAATGAAATGATTTTGAAAAATATGGTGTTCGAAGAAAAAAATTAAAGCGTAAAAAGATACAAAAATAAATACAAAGCGAAACTATTCGTCTGTAACTCAGTGAAAACATTTTTTGTCAATAGAAGGTATACTAACTCCGACATAACCATAACATTATAGGTTTACGAGGGCGGTCCCAAAATTAGTCGACCTAACAAAGAAAACGCAAAAAAATTGGGAACATTTTTCTTTATTTCTCAACACAATATCCCTTAAACTCGATACACTTTTGCCAGCGATTTTCATTAGATTCGATTCCCTGTTTATAGTAAGAACTGTCTAGCTCCTGAAAATAGCCATCCGCAACCTCCACCCCTTCATTGCTGGCAAATTTTTTGCGCCGAGCCATTTCTTCATGTTTGGAAACAAAAAACAATCCGAGGGAACTAAATCCGGCGAATAAGCAGCATGCAGAAGCAATTCGAACTTTACATTCATTGATTTTGGACATCCAAAAGTGGATGTGTGAACTGGTGCATTGTTTCAATTGTGAGCAAACGCGGCACCCATCTTGCGCTCAGCTTCTCATCATCTCATGTATAGCACTATTTGAAATGCCTATGACTACATCTAGCTAACGAACATTACACCGAAGGTCATCCAATACCATTTTATGGATTTTTTTTAACCATTTCTGACGTGAACACCTCAATTGGTCGACCACTACGGTGTTCGTCTTGGCAGCTCGTACGGCCCCTTTTAAACTCTGCCATCAATATTTTGTAGTTGTGAACGAAGAGCAGACTCCCCCAAAGTAGAATCTGGCTCGATTTTAATATTGGTTGGACTGAGACCTTTTAAATGAAACTATTGTGCTACATATCGGTCATCAATGTTGACAAATACCCTGAGATCGTTTACTGTTGAATGCTCAAAAATAACTGAACACCATGGCGCCTTCAAACTTAAAACATATGTTTTAGAAGGTTGCCACTGTTTACGAAAGTATTTTTTTAGAAGGTTGTAATTTTTCACGAAAGTGTTTATTTTTCAAACTACTACCGCCATCTTTATGTCAGGTCGTGACCGCCCTCGTACCTTCATCGATCATCATTTAACAGATAGTTGGGTAATTCCACATGGGATCTTGACAGTAGTATACAAACTTTGATGTTTTGAAAATATGTGTAAATGTGTTGTCGTTATTTATTGTTAGTCTGTGTTTTTGTTATTCAGAAGAATTAGAGAATTTGTTGGTTCGAGACCATATGTTTCATTTACTTTCTGTCTATTGCAAAAAAGTAATAGAAACAAATACAAAAATTGGTAGAGAGTTTTAATTGCTTGGTAGAATTGACTGCAGTCTCGATGGACACCACTCTAGCATCTTCAGAATTCAATAGCAATAATGTATGTCTTTAACTTAAATTAGCTGAAATACTTATGGAAGCAGTAAATTGAATTTAACAGGTTGGTTAGTACCAACCCCGTATTTTGCCGAACTAAGTCAACATGCTAAAACTCTCATATCAATAAATTTTTGTTTGGACCCGCATCGCGAGCCGCGAAAAAAAATATAGTTTTATCAACAGCTAACGCCGCATCATCGTACCTCATGTGTTTGTATGTGTTGTTGTTGTTTGTGTTGTTGTTGTTTGTGTTGTTGTTGTTTGTGTTGTTGTTATTAAAAATTCGGCTCAACATTGGGACCGAGCGGATGACAACATTTTTAAATAACCTAAATTCGAATCGAATACTTTTCAAGATCTTGTGATTCGACAAAAGCTCAAAAAAATTGCAGACTAAAAAATTTGTTGTTTGGGTAGATTGAGGTATACTTTTACACAAAATCAAAACAACAAATTTTTTATGATAAAGTTTTTTTAATTTATTTTTTAAATAAAAATTCTCATTGAATGTACCTTTAGAATTTTAAAGTATAAGCCCGACAGAGCCGCTATACACGTTAAATTTAACGTAGAACCAGTGGTTTAGTAACAGTCGATAAAAAGATTCAGAAAAAATAGATTTCTTTCAAAAAAAATAGTGTTTTGCTGTCACGAAAAAAACATAAAAATAAATAAAAAACACAAAAAATATTTTATTTAATTTTTTAAAATCTATACTACTATTAACGTAGAAAACAATGTCTAAATGTATAAGTAAGTTATGGCCCATTTTGTAATAGTAAGGGAAATGCAAAAAACTCATGTTTCAAACATTTTATTTTGGCCAAATATTAAAATCAAACATTAATTGTGGTAGGTACCAAAAGAGGCGTGGCAATAACACCCATTTCTACTAGACTGTAAGTTGTAACTGACATACATTTTACATCATACGTATTACATGCCCGTACATGATGAGAAATGGTAAAAAAAATATAACATTTATCAATTTATAATTGCATTTAATAACTTTAAAGTATATACTGGAATTAAAGTTGTAAGCTGTTAACTTTTTGTGTAAAATGGTGGATTTGTGTGGGGAGTACAAAAAGGGGCGTGCCAATAATGGCAACTTTGGTACAGTGTAACGAAATTTCAAGTACTGTACGAAATATCAAGTATTAGTATATACTGGTATTAAAGTAAAAAAATGTTAATTTGTGTGGGAGGTACCAAAAGGGGCGTGCCAATAACGTCCATTTTTCTCTGGACTCTTGGTACTATAAAAGCATTACACTGTACAAAATTTCAAGTATTAGTATGTACTGGTATTAAAGTAAAAACTGTAAACTTTTGGTACAAAAAATGTCAATTTGTGTGGGAGGTACCAAAAGGAGAGTGGCAATAATGCCCACCTTTCACTGTATTGTAGGTACTATTAAACTATTACACTGTACAAAACTTCAAGTCTTTGTATGCACTGGTAATAAAGTTATAAGCTATTAACATTTGTTTCAAAATTGTCCATTTGTATGGGAGGTACCAAAAGGGGCTTGGCAACTTCGCCCATTTTTATCGAGGTAATACACGCTGAAAAAAATCGCTTCTGTAGTATATTGTCCCAAACATATTCGGCTTGAAACATATATATGTTTGGGGTAGACTCTAAGCATGTAATATTTGGAACACACAAAAATTGTGTATTTGGGAAGATGTTGTTCTAAACAAATATTTGTTTACATTCCAATATGTTTTTATTTCCGAAACAAATATTTATTTGCATTTAAGTATTCATAAAATACATAAATTGTCTCAAATTTTTCAGTAATTCAAAGTTAAATTTTTAGAAATTTTTAATGTTCGTAAAATACTTGCTTTCTATCACTGTATAGAAGCAGGTTGGTCTATAGCCGAGAGAGTATCTCAGTTTAAATCATAACGAATACAGACCGAAATAATAACGGGCAACCGACACGTTCGTAAAAAATAATAATTGAAATCATATAATCTTGGATCAATATAAAGTACTTAGAGGATTGACGACTAATGATGGCTTGGAATATTCAGAAATTTGAAATGATTGATTTAAAACAGAAGGTAATGCTGCATATGGTATCATAACTGGGAGGTACAATTCGAAACCCAAGAAAATTTTAAACTGAAATATGAAAAACTCAACAAAAGTTTTGGAAATATTTTTTAAATAAAATATATTTGGAAAAATTCCTAAATAATAATTTTATTTGTATTTAAACACATATTTTATTTGAGAAATTTAGTTTGCAAATATAATTTGTTGTAATATATTAATATATGCGTTCCAAATATATTTTATTGATTTTCAAATAAAATTTATTTGCTAAGAAATATATAATATTTAAAAATTTGTGTTCCAAATATATTTTCTTTAGATTCAAACATATCAAAAAAGGCGATTTTGCCCCGTGTAGTGACTAATAAACTAATACTATATGTAGAATTTCAGAGGATTCAAATAAGTAATATAGTATAAAATAATCAATATTTCACTAAATGTTAAGCCTTTGTGGGGGAGGTACTAGAAAGAGTGGACTAATATGGCTCATCTTCGAACATAGCCGGAGATAGAAGAAAATATAACAACATACCAAATTTAAAGTCAATCAGTTACTCCTTTCGAGAGTTATCGTGCGCACCAGCCAGCAGACAGACGGACGGACATTGCTCATTCGACTTAAAATGACCCAAAACGGATATCCGCCGAACATACTTACACGGGGCAAAATCGCCTTTTTTGATATGTTTGAATCGAAAGAAAATATACTTGGAACACAAATTTTTAAGTATTATATATTTTCGAGCAAATAAATTTTATTTGAAAATCAATAAAATGTATTCAGAACCCATATGTTAATATATTAGAATAAAATATATTTGCGAACTAATTTTCTCAAATAAAATATGTCTTTAAATACAAAAAAATTATTGTTTAGGAATATTTTCAAATATATTTTATTAAAAAAAAGGTTTTCAAAACTTTGCTGAATTTTTCGAATTTTAGTTTTAGTTTTTTCAGTGTTTTCGAATTATGCATTCCTATTAAAAATAGCATACTTAGCATTTACTTCTATTTGAAACCACTTATTTTTATTTTCTAACTATTCCAAGTCATTATTTTCAATTGTAAAGAAACTTTACTATTACTATTAAAATTTTACTATTAAAAATTTCTAAACATTACCTTTCAATTGCTGAAAAAAGAATAGATATATATTCACGCAAATATATCTTTGTTTGGAAAATAACATATCCAAATAAAAAATATTAGGATGAAAACATAGTTTTGTTTAGAACAACATCCTCCCAAACATATAATATTTGTATGTGTCAAATATTATATATTTGGAGTGCACCCTAAAAATATATATGTTTCAAGCAGAATATGTTTGGGACAATATACTACAGAGGCGATTTTTTTTCAGCGTGTAGGGTCTTAGGTCACTCCTTCGATGTGTTACACTTTTGGCTCGTAGTAAATGATGTATACCCTCCTCTCTAAGGTGAGGATATAAATAGGGAAGTGGACTTTTTTATTGATGTGTATTTTTCTGTTGGCTCCTGTAACGAAAGAGTTTTCTACACGCAAAGAAAAAAATCGTTTCTGCGAAACGAAATATTAGACAACTACATTTCTCGTTTACGACGACAGAAATTCTTTTGGTCAGAACAAAAAATTGCTTTCGCGAAATAAGTTTCTGTCACAACAAACGAAATTTCAGTTCCGGCAAACGAGAATTGTAGTTGTCTAATATTTCGTTTCGCAGAAACGAATTTTTTCTTTGCGTGTAGAGAAATTCCACCCACATTTATGAGTACTAATTTTTTGGAAAGTTTTGAAAAATTTTAAACGAACACTAAAGGTACACTAAGTACCCTAATCCATACTCATGTAAGCCTCGGGAGCAAGGGCGAAAACATTTCATTATGTATATTAAATTTCTCAATTAATAACTAGTTATAATTGTAAAGCCTGGTGCTTATTATTATTAAGACAACACATTACAGTCTTAGGGCCCTATTCATAAAAACTTAATGAAGGTTTGAAGAACGGTTTAGCAGTGTTAAAGTGTTCTTCAAACCCTCATTAAATTTTTATGAATATGGCCCTTAAGTATTATGTTGTTAAATTTATTTCACTATTATATGTTCTAAATATATGTTTCCATGCATAGATACCGTAAAAAAGCTGATATTTTCTGTTCAAGAATAGCTGTAATATGAAACGGAATTTTTATTTTCATGCGAAACAAGGATTATAATGAAAAAACAGCATATTTGTGGATTTGTAATCTAGTTATTAAACAAAAAATGTAAAAATGGGGGAAAAATGGAAAAATTGATTGATTTTTAAGGCACTGGATGTACTTTTTTCGGGTAAGTTTGTTCCGCCTTTTTTTTTCTACGATTCAATATCTACAACTTTGCTTCAGACACAAAAGAGATATTCCGAGATATAAACGTGTCCAAATATAGAAAAAGTGCTAAAAATCCATTTTGAGCAAAAAATTTCGTATGGCCATTAAATTATTAATTGAGCCAGCTTGACTAAACGAATGGTCCAGAAGTTCTTATTTTTGGAGCTACTTTTACGTCCAATTCTCAGAATTGAGTCCCAAATCAATGAGCTGAAAAATGCTGTACTGTGTAAAGGAAGACAATATCATTCTTATGACTACCACGACTGGCTGGGAAGTACCTCATCCGATCAACCCAATTTTTCAGTACCTTTCGATTGTTTCGGGTCGAATCTCTTTTATGGCAACTTCAGTTTCATGTTTCAACGTTTCAATTGTCTCTGGATGCTTTGCGTAACATTTATCCTGAATGGCTCCCCATAGAAAATAATCCAAAGTCCAAATAATCGTTAGTTCAAATTTTAAATAGCCCACCCTTTATATATTTTATTATATTTGACGTCCAATCATTTTGAAATTTAGCAGACCCACACTGTTGACTTTAGGAAAATCAGTTCAGATTACATATAGCCTCCATATACAGGGTTGCCCATATTCGACGGACCCATGTTTTTTTTGGGCCCATTCCAATCGACGAGGCTTGTCCGCAGGCAACAATCTTTGCGTCAATTGAATTTTGTACGGGAACAAATGCAAATCAACGCGAATAATCCGTTGTAAAGTGGACCGAGCCATGCCCAACTGCTGAGAACGGCGTTTTTGGGATGTTCTTGGGGACCTCTCAACACTGACTCGTACGGCAGCATATTCTCGGCCGATCGCCTTGGTCGACTTTTATTTGGCCTCTTCGGATTAGAAAGAGCCTCACCAGTCGAAAATTTTTCGTATAAACGCTTAATGGTGTTCTTAGAAGGCGCACTTCTCACATTTTTTAATATTTTAAAAGCACGTTGAGTTTTCACAATTGACTTCTTCTGTTGAATGTAAATTTCAACTATTTCGCGTGGCGTGTATTGTTCCATGGTAAAAATCTGCTTGGACTGACGCTTCAAACGCGGTATGTCATTAAGCGATCTGACATCTCTGTCAAAAGTTATGGCGTTGCCAGATGGGTCCGTCGAATATGGGAGACCCTGTATGTACCTGTGGTTTTCATAATATAACAATATGAAACACAACGAATTGGAACATTAGAACACCACAGTTTTATTATGAAATATTCGGCCTAATGTGAATAAGTGAATAGATAAAGTTGTCCACCACTTCAAAGCCAAAGGGGAAACCAAACAAGCACTGAATGATTTAGCTAAGGGTTTCCATTAATTTCAATTGTGGGTTTGTAGATTTGTGGGAGGAAAAATTGATTTAAATGATACACGCACTCACTCGATCATTTACCATTTAATTGACCCTAAGGGATTTGGGTTTTGGATATTCGGACAACAACGAGTCACTGGATGTGCTCCATTTCATTTACCAATTTCAAACCGAAACATTTATGTCGCAACAGCAACATTAATTGCAACAATTTACATTGAACAAATGGCAATTGCGGCAATGGTACACAGAAAAAATATGTAGAAAAACAAAAAATTATAACCTTTTTTCTTTTTCAATGTACGATGTTTAAATTATATAAAGTTTAAATTATAAGAGTTAAGTTTTAAAAGAATGTTTTTGGGACTCTTATTTGTATTTCTTAATATTCATTGTAGTTTTGTCAAATTTTATACAAAATACCAGTCAATATCAGGTTGTCAAATTGTCCACATGTTGCCGGTTTTGATGGACTTTAAACTTCGTACGCTATCAGTGTGAACACATTTGGTTGCCGATTTTTACACTAACCTATCAAATTGATTTTCATCTGTGTTTGTTCCCACAGTTAAACCACGTTTGGTAAATCATTTCTATCAGTGTACCAAAAATGTTCTCGATAATCCAAAATAAGTTCGGACAAAAAACCACATTCGAAATAAACACAAAATATATTTTGTTATTTACAACAGATGTTTTGATCAAAAATAATGTATAATAAGATATGTCATCCCGGAGCGAGTAAGTTGTCAGTTACGAACGAATAGAAATTTCAACGAGTAGGTGTTCAAAAAGTGAGTTTTTCCGCGGATTTCGGACCGATTTTCCCGAATTTTTTGTAATTGTCACAATTAAAAAATTAATATCAATCGATTAGTGCAAAAAAAGTTCAAACTATGTTCGCGGAAACCTGTTTTTTCGTGTGTGACATTTCATTCCTATTCGTTCGTAACTGATAGATTTTGACGTTTCTGGCTGACGGCACATCTGTATAATTTAAGGTCTGTGGTTTTGATGTGTCTCTGTTTATTCGTTCGCATTAGCCGGAATTTCAAATTGAATGATGTGAACACAAAACAACCAACTCGTAACAATAGCGCCGAACAAATTAAATTCAATTATGTCAAAATACGAAAAACACACAAAAGCAGTACAAATTAAATTTTTTTTGTGAAAAAAAATTTGAAATTGTAACAAAATCTGACATGACTGACACATGATGGCAAAACAACAATTACGCGGTGGAGGAGTACGAAAGGCATCACAGCTCTGCTTAGAGCATTTCTTAAAAGACAATTGTCATTTTGTTAGAATAATTTCTGAAATTTGTACTACAACAACTACAACAATGACAGTCAACTGTCGGCAAAATTGTGATTTCATTAGCAGCAATTATTTCATTGTTCTTTTCTTGGCAAAATTTGGATGATGTCAGATTAGCTTTGCTAAGTGCATTAAGTTACTTATTTCCTGGGATATTATAATACATATATATTTAAATGTAATTATACAATTTAACAAAGCAAATTTTGAAATTGATATAATCCTCCTTTTCAAATGTGTTGAGACTGAAATGATTTTTTAAATTTGTTTGAAAAAATGTTAATTGAATATCGATGCCTAATATAGAAACAAAGAAGAAAAAAAACTGAATACAACTTTAAAAAAGGGATATACTGATTTTTATTAAAAGAGACGGCGAATTCTTTGAAAATAATAATTTTTATTTTTTTTAATTTTTAATTTTTAAAAGGTTATCTTAGGGCTTTATTGTCATTGTTTTTATACCCTACACCACACTGTGGTACAGGGTATTATGACCTTGTGCATTTGTTTGTAACACCCAAAAGGAGAAGAGATAGATCCATTGTTTATTATACCGATCGACTTGTAATCACTTTCTGAGTCGATTTAGCAATGTCCGTCTGTCTGTCCGTCTGTCTGCAGATGTATTCTTGTAATCAAAGTACAGGTCGAAATTATGGCCCGATCTTGACGAAACTTTACACATATCATTTTTTGGCCCAAGGACGATCCCTATTTAATTTGGTTAAAATCGGTTCAGATTTGGATATAGCTCCCAAATATATGTTAGCCCCGATTTGACATGTAAGCGCTGTAAAAACTTTATTTTATATCCGATCAGTATGAAATTCAGCAGAAAGAGGTTTCTTATTACATGAAGGAATACTGCCAAATTCGGAGAAAATCGGTTCAGATTTAGATATAGCCCCCATATGTTACCCCCGATTTTACATGTAAGCGCTGTAAAAAGTGTATTTTTAATCTTATCAGTACGAAATTCGGAAGAATGAGGTTTCTAATTACATGAATTAATACGGACAAATTTGAGGGAAATCTTTTGAGATTTAGATATATCCCACATATATATGTTACCCCCGATTTGACATGTAAGCGCTGTAGAAACTGTATTTTATATCCGATCAGTAAAAAAATTAGCAGAAAGAGGTTTCTAATTACGTGAATTAACACTGCCAAATTTAAGGGAAATCGGTTCAGATTTAGATATAGCCCCCATATATATGTTACCACCGATTTGACAAGCGCTGTAGAGACTGTATTTTATATCCTCCTGTTCCTCCTGATTTGGTATCAACGCGCTATAGAAATTGTACTTTACTTCTGATCATTAATATTTTCCGGAAAGATGTTTCTCAATTTAGGAACGAATATTGCTTAATTTAGCGATTATCGGCTCAGAATTAGATAATATGTTTCTGCCTACTTACCAATTATTCCAAATTATTATCGCAATGACCTTTATCGCATTGTTAGAGAGGTGTAGGGTATTATATAGTCGGCCCAGCCCGACTTTCTGCCTTTCCTTACTGGCTTTATATGGAAATATTATTTCCGAAACAATGATTAATTTGTATTTAAATATTTTGGAAATGTATAGATGCTTTAATTTCGTTTTTTTAGAAATTAAAGGTTCATTTTTTTTTAAATTTTATATGTTTGTAACATAATCGTATTATCTTTGGTAACGAAAAATAGCATTGATGGATTGACAATTGGACTATTTTATAAATTAAAAATTAGTGCTGTAAAACAAAATAAATTGCTGCTTACGATATTTTTAACTATAAAGTACGAGTATAACACAAAATTTGGGAAAAAATAAAATTAAAAATTGACAAAGTCAGCAAAGTTAAAATATTTTTTTAAATGTAATGTATTTGAAAGAATTCTTAAACAATATCTTTGTTTGTGTCTAAACACATATTTTATTTGTAACAGTCAGTTCGCAAATATATTTTGTTGTAATATATTAATATATGCGTTCGAAAGAACATTTTTTGATTATCAAATAAAATATATTTGTTCAAAAATATATAATACTATCTGACCCCAGCAGACTTTGTCCTACCCGTCCCGTTTGGGATGTATTGGTTTGTTATTCATTGATATTTCATTAAAAAATGCAGACATCCCGAGTTTCAGGAAAAAATCATCAAAAAAATGTATATTGACCATATGTCCAGCGCCATAAGCCGGTTAGGGTCATACATACAAACAATTTTGCAAATAACTTGACCAATCCGCAATTTATCGCGGTGTAAACAATTCTAAAACACAAATGACCCCAAACTGAATATATTGTTAAATTTTCAGCCCATTCGCTTTTATGGTTTCGGAGATCATGCGTTACTAACAAACGTACAAAGGATTTTATATATAAAGTTTTAAAAAATTTGGTTACAAGTATATTTTCTTTGAATTCAAACATATCAAAAATGGCGATTTTCCTCCGTGCAGGACTAAGGTACTTCAAATGCGTTACACTGGGCAACATTTTGTAGTATTTGCTAGCATTGGTACTCATGCTGTAAGCTTTCAACTTTTTGTACAATTTGTGACAATCACTTTGTGTGGGTGGTACCAAAAGGACGGGGCCACTTTATCCATTTTTTTCCAGTTAATAGCGTCAAATAAACATTACTATGTGTGGAATTACAGAGGATTCGGATATGTAGTATAGAAGTAACCAGAGAATCAATATTTCACTAAATTTCAACCCTATGTGGGGAAGGTACTAGAAGGAGTGGACAAATATGGCCCATCTTCGAACTTAGCCGGAGGTAGAGAAAAATATTACCGCATACCAAATTTGAAGTCAATCGGTTAATCCTTTCGAGAGTTATCGTGCGCACCAGCCAGCAGACAGACGGATGGACGGACGGACGGACATTGCTCAAATGACTTAAAATTACCCAAATGACTCGTAGCAAATGATATATACTCTCCTCTCTAAGGTGAGGGGTTACAAATGTGGTCCAAATACTAAAGTCAAAATTTACATTAATTTTTTTTTTAATTTTTTGTGTTTAGGACACAATATTACGCCAGAAAATGTTATGCACAGCCCTTCGACAAAATTTTTGCTGCATAGTGTTATTTAAGCCCAGCAAAAAATAAACGAATTACTTCCAAAAGAATAACATAATAAGTAAAGGGTTTTCCAATAGGGATGACATGATTTGGAAGTGACGTTCGGCCATTTGTAATATGTCATGATCTGTCATTTGTTTTTCATTGTATTCAGTGGAGCTTACAATTTCATCATGGACAGCTATACGAAAGAACAACGTTTACAAATTATTCAGTTTTGTTATCAAAATAATCGTTCTCCAATTGCAACATTTCGTGCGCTAAGTCCATTTTTTTTAAAAAAATCGTTTAGAGCTATATTTTTGCCATTACCCGATTACCGATTCGAGGTACCGTTAAGGAGCTAGAGCAAAAATAAACTTTCCGTTCACATGATGCTAAGTCACAATGCCTAAAACTACAAATCTAAATTAATCAGAAAAGGAACTATTTTTTCCTAAACTCTTTATAAGAAAAGAAAAAAAATTTAAACAACGAAATGTTATAAAAATAAGGAATTGAATTGAATTGAAATAAAAAAACACTCTCCAGTCGACCTACGACCTTGACACCAATGAGCAATATTTTAGCTCTCGTTAAGAGGTATCTTTTTGCCATTGACCGATTGTGATTACGTGCCACACAGCAAATGAAACAATTGAATTGTTGCAAGAAAAGTTTGGAGACTAGATTATTTCAAGAAATTGTGATATTAAATGGCCTCCAAGATGTTGTGATTTAACACCATTAGATTATTTATTGTGGGGTTATATGAAGTCATTGGTGATTAGGGGCTATTTGTGGTTGAAATAATCTCAAAAAATCAGGGTTTCCCTTAATAAAATTGTCAATTTTTATTACTTTTAGGAATTGAACACTGGACGTGACGTCCAATAAAAAAATTGCAGTGTAAAGTGACTTTCTTCGATTTTATTGCAATTTTTAGTGCATTTTTTAAAAAAACGAAAACAATTTCCACAATTTTGGTCCCATTTTCACTTTTCATTGCTAGTTATAAAATCATGATGATCTCTTGATTTCATTGTTATAAACAATTAACCCTTTCAAGGCCGTAAACTTGTTATTTGATTGTTGGCCCCAAATGGGTTTATTGTAGACTCCATTCTTCTGATTTTCGTAACAGGGGATGTAAAATACAGCTTATACAGTCCTTGGAAGCCAAATCGGAAGGAACATTTATATGGGGGCTATATCTAACTCTATAAACCAATTTCTGCAGAATTAGTAGTCTTTATTAATGGGTTAAAATACCTGTCTCTGCCAATTTTTATTTCGTTATGGTGTAAAATACACCTTCTATAGCCCTTAGAAGCCAAATAGGAAAGAACATACATATGTATAGATGGGGGCTATATCTAAATTTTAACCAACTTTCACTAATTTTAGTAGTCTTTATTGATAGGTGACAAACAGTGTATCCTCCAATTGTAATAATATATACGGGCGCTATGCTTATATATGCATCTGATCCGATTCCCACTAATTTCAATAGGGACCATGCCAGAGCTAAAAAGTACTAAATTTCATCACAATCGAATCATAATTACGACCTGCACTTTGATTACAAGAATACATCTACAAACTGAATGACGGACGGACATGGTTAAACCGACTCAGGAAGTGACTTCAAGATGATGGGTATAATAAAACCCTTTCTGGGTGTTACAAACAAACGCACAAACTCATAATACCCTGGATCACAGTGTGGTGTAGGGTATAAATGTGATTTTGTCATATTTAGGGGATATTTAAACATTTGAAAATGTCATTTTAAGTCATTTGATCAATGTCCGTTCGTCCTTCTGGTCAGTCTGTGTGTCTGTATGCTGACTGTGGCGCACGAAAGGAGTATCCCATTGACCTCCCATATTGTATGCGATAATATTTTCCTCCATCTTAGACCAAGTTCGAAGATGGACCATATTGGTCCACTCCTTCTAGTACCACCCCCTCAAAGGGTTAACATTTAGAGAAATATTAAGTCTTTAACAACTTCTATGCTACTTATTCGAATGTTCGGAAATTCCACAAATAGTAATAGTTTATTAGTCGCTATCACCTCAAGAAAAATGGGCGAACAAATTGCTTTAACATCAGTTCATTCAAGCATTTGTAGTACCTACAGTGCAGTTAACAATTGGCGTCATTGGCACGCCCTTTTGGTACCTCCCACACAAATGGTCAATTTTGCATCTAAAGTTATCAGCTTATAACGTTAATACCAGTTCATACTTTAAAGTATTAAATGCAATTTAAATTGATAACAATTTAATGAAAACAAAATAATAAAGAATTTACGCATATTTTTTGGGACTGAAGGTGAGGGAGAGTCGTAAGTCGGATTACCCGACAGAACTTTATTACTTGTTTTAGGATAAGTTGTATGTTTTTCAGTAATTCAACGTTCATTTATTAAGAAATTTTAAATGTTCGTAAATTGCTTTATAATTGAAATGGTATAATCTGAGGAATAAATATAAATTAAAAATTAGACCTTTAACACAAAAGCTAGTGCTAATTATGTCATTTTTAACTATAAGGTAGAACTCGAAATCAATGAAAAAAAAATTAAATAAATATTTTTTTTACCAAAATATATTTGGTGAAATTCCTAAACAATAATTTTATTTGTATTTGAACACTTATTGTTTTTTGAGAAAATAAGTTTGAGAATAAATTTTGTTGTAATATATTAAAATATGCGTTCCAAATAAATGTTATTGATTTTCACATAAAATTTGTGTTCCAAAAATTGATTTTCTTTCGATTCAAAGATATCAAAAAATCCGATTTTTCCCCATTTTATTATTGCATGAGATATGTCTTCATAATATGCATAATTTTTCATTCTGTTGTAACGCCATCTGCATGTCAAGTTATCATCTTTTATGTCAATAGTCAGTCCGTCGTTCTGGATTTTAGGCCTTTGGACGTACTTCGGTGCACGCTATAAATTCACAATTCATACTTCGATCTCCTTTCAAGCAAAACTATATTTGTGACTTAGCATACTTTGGAATGAAAGTATCGTATTTAAATTCCCCTAACCGTGGTGCACTGTGGCGTATGTGTGATGACTGTCGTTCTGTGTAAATGAATTTAATTAAAACGATTCATTATAAATGTATTGGAATTTTCAAAAAAAAAAATTAAATAAAGAACAAAAATGATTATTGCAAATGAATTATGTACATAATTTAATACTCCAAAAAGCGAGCAAATATTGTATCATTACATATGTATTTTTGTCTGTACACTTACACACACACAGCCATTCTCATATGAATGAATGAATATGCAACAATTTAATTAACCCGCAAAGTGCCACGGGACGTATGAGTGACGATGGCGAAAGCACATTTGATGATAAATGCCACAAAACAACAGATGCAGATACGGATGCAGACACACAAACATACACGGATACGAAGGATTCTGCCTGTTTTTCATCATCATTATTAACGCATTGAATGAATGCAGCAATTGCAATGCCACTGTTTATCGAATCGGACATTTATACATTTCTTGGAAAAATAATTCAGACAAATGAAATTAAATCCAATGGCAGCAACACAACAAAAATAACAACAGTAATGCAAATGGAAGCATTCACAAAAACAAAAAATTATTAAACATTAATGAGTACTGACAGCGGCGGAGGGAGGGATGGAGGGTGGTAGAAAGGGGTGTAGGCGGGCGTATAAGGTCATATATAAGGCAGCCGATGAAATCACAGAAATCATCGCGGACTCACTCACACAAGATCCGCCAGACAAACGCCAATGAGTGAATGAAATCAAGAAAAATAATCATAAATTAATGAAAATTTATGTACGCCATTCAGAAGGAGGCGGAGGATAGGGGGAAGGGGCGGAAGCAGCCAAAGGCCAGAACGAGCTTCAGCCACAACAAACAGAAAATGAAAAATCAATTAAATTAAAATGATGTTGAACATATGCCCCGCTCGCAACCAAAGTCGAAGAGCAGGAAGAGGAGCTAGGAGTAAGCAATTGTACACTGAAAAAAATAAGGTTAAAAACCTTAACATTGATTTGGCGCCAAAGGCAATAAATGCTTAAAGTTATGATAATTTAATTAGAATAGAATATATAATAAATAAATTCCCAGCTTTAGACTAAACATACGATCTTTAACACATTTTATAGATTTTTCAAATAAAAGTAATTTGTAAAAAAGGTATAATATTTGAAAATTGTCCGCCAAAATATATATTAGAATCGGAAAAAACAACAATTTAAAAAATTACAGTTAAATTGTAAAAATTTTAAATCATACACAATTTTTATACCCTACACCACACTGTGGTACAGGGTATTATAAGTTTGTTTCACGGCAGATGTTTGTAACACCTGAAAAAACACAGCTAGACCCACCTTAAAGTATACCGATCGACTCAGAATCACTAGCTGAGTCGATTTAACCATGTCTGTCCGTCCGTCTGTCCATGTAAAGTTGTTCGTCGACTACAGGTCGCAATTTCACTCCTATCGTTCTGAAATTTTGCAGTTTAGAGTATTTCGCAGCTGTAAAGATCCCTATTGAATTTGGTTTAAATCGGTTCAGATTTAGATATAGCTCCCATATATATCTTTCATCCGATTTGGCCCTGTAGTCCTATAGAAGCTGTATATTACATCCAATCATTTTGAAATTTAGAATGGTAGACTTTCTTGATCCATGAACCAACACTACCGAATTTGAAGAAAATCGGTTAAGATTTAGCTATAGCTCACATATACATATATATTTCGTCCGATTTGGCCCTTTAGTTCTATAAAAGCTGTATTTTACATCCAATCGTTTTGAAATTTAGAATGGTAGAGTTTTTTGATCCATGGACTAACATTGCCGAATTTGAAGAAAACCGGTTAAGATTTAGCTATAGCTCCCATATATATGTTTTATCAGATTTGGCTCTTTAGTCCTGTAGAAGCTGTATTTTACATCCAATCGTTTTTATACCCTACACCACATTGTGGTACAGGGTATTATTTAAGTAAAAAATGTCTCAAAAGTAAATTTATGTAAACAATTTATACATGAATTACAAAATTTTTATTTCAGAGTTATTCAATATTACGAGAGTGGTGTAGGGTATTATATAGTCGGCCCCGCCCGAATTTAGCCTTTCCTTACTGTTTTTTTTAATACTTTTGCTAAATTATTTTCTGAAAAGTACCAAAAAATACCAACATTTAAAAAAAAAAAATTTTCAAATCGGACAATAACCTAAGATGTTATGACCAAAAACACGATACACAGAGTGATATCTTAACGACTTTTTATACCCTACACCACACTGTGGTACAGGGTATTATAAGTTTGTTTCACGGCAGATGTTTGTAACACCTGAAAATAACACAGCTAGATCCACCTTAAAGTATACCGATCGACTCAGAATCACTAGCTGAGTCGATTTAATTTTATGTCCGTCCGTCCGTCCGTCTGTCCATGTAAAGTTGTTCGTCGACTACAGGTCGCAATTTCACTCCGATCGTTCTGAAATTTTGCAGTTTAGAGTATTTCGCAGCTGTTAAGATCGTTGAAATCGGTTCAGATTTAGATATAGCTCCCATATATATCTTCCGTCCGATTTGGCCCTTTAGTCCTATAGAAGCTGTATTTTACATCCAATCGTTTTGAAATTTAGAATGGTAGAGTTTCTTGATTCATGAACCAACATTGCCGAATTTGAAGAAAATCGGTTAAGATTTAGCTATAGCTCCCATATATATGTTTCGTCCGATTTGGACCTTTAGTCCTATAGAAGCTGTATTTTACATTCAATAATTTTGAAATTTAGAATGGTAGAGTTTCTTGATCCACGAACCAACACTACCGAATTTGAAGAATATCGGTTAAGATTTAGCTATAGCTCCCATATATATGTTTCGTCCGATTTGGCCCTTTAGTTCTATAGAAGCTATATTTTACATCCAATCTTTTTGAAATTTAGAATGGTAGAGTTTCTTGATCCATGAACCAACACTACCGAATTTGAAGAAAATCGGTAAAGATTTAGCTATAGCTCCCATATATATGTTTCGTCCGATTTGGCCCTTTAGTTCTATAGAAGCTGTATTTTACATCCAATCGTTTTGAAATTTAGAATAAACAATTTATACATGAACTACAAAATTTATATTTCAGAGTTATTCAATATTACGAGCATGGTGTAGGGTATTATATAGTCGGCCCCGCCCGACTTTAGCCTTTCCTTACTGGTTTAAATATAGATAACTTCTGAACGAGTTATCGGAAAATCTCAAAAAATTCCCCAAAGCGATTCTTCAGGTGTACTAAAAAAAATTGTCGTGGAATTCCCCATATACGAGTATATTATTTCAATTCATACATATCAAAAACGTTGATTTTCCTCCGTGTATGTATGTCTGTATGAATACCTTCACAAGTATAGCAGTTGTGTTAAGAAAAATATGGTCTTAATGGGAATGTTTATGGAAAAGCTATAAATTTCCGCGAAAATTATTTAAAATTATTGTATGATTTTTAATAGTTTACAAATATTCATCCATACAATGTTGGAAATAATGAAAATTAAAATGATATGAATTTTTAATATAATTGGATCATTATTGAAAATAAATGGACGAAATTTGCTGGAAATTTAAATGAGAACAAATAACGCTGACGACTAAGAAGTAATACAATTATGTTATGACCATTTTTAGAATGTCGAAAGCTTAGCATATGAATTAATTTACCATATCAACCTTTATTAAAAACCAGCGCATGGTAACATTTTCCCACCTCAAATTTACACGGCTAAAAAGCAATATTCACAATGCATAAATCATTTTACAGAGAATAAAACCTGTGAAAGTATGTCACCCAACATTTCCACAATAATGCGTAAAATTGTTTTGCTCCCAAAAATCTCTATCACTGTGGTTGGTCGTTCGCTGCATAACACAATTTATTATTTACATATTTGAAAAGAAGATTTATATATTTTTATTAAACATATTTTTGTTTTCATGCCAATGCATTTGAAACAGAGATTTTCCAACAGATTTTGGTTCAGTTGCATTATATGAATTAAATGTTGGTTGCAACCAATGGCATGCAATTATGGTAGTATCAGTTATTTTAATGCAAATAAATGTGGTAAAATTCCTGTTCATTTGTACATATTACAAAAGTGTAAAATATGGTACAGTGATTTACAAGTGTTAAACAAGGTCCCATGGTGCTAGGGTAGCTTTTGTAACATTAACTAGAGATCGCAAGTGATTTTTAGAAATATTGGGAGGCACAGTGGGGCAAAACGGGTTAATAATGGTTATTATGGTGCATTGGGGCAAAATGAATCAATCTGGCAAAATTTGAACTTAAACATGAGATATGAAGAGTTTTAATGCTAATAGTTACATATGATAACGAAGAACAAAAAGGATTAAATATGGCACAGTGGGACCAAAAGCGTTACATATGAAACAGTGGGGCAAAAATGAGTTAACTATGGTACACTGTGACAAAAATGTTTGCCTATGGTCCAGTGGGTAAAAAGGGTCATACATATGGTACCCTGGGGGCAAATAGTGTCAAATGTGGCGCAGTGGGTACTATCCTGAAAACTCCGTTTTTCAAACGACAACATTTTGAATTTAATTGAGTTTTTTGCTTCTCCTGAAAATTTTTCGAATACAATGATATTCACTTTCTCGTTTCAGATGACGAAATATACCCTCTTCCAATAAAGTGAGGGTATAAAAAACACCTCTGCTGAAAAGCTTTGATTTTCGATATGTTTAAATGGAGGTGTCTATAAAAGGTCTTCGGCCATATCCTTGATGTATTACACTTTTTACCTAGCATATGATATATTATATAACCTCCTTCTTGTAATATTATGAGAAATCACAGTTCTAGAAGTTTTGCGTGAGAACATTTTTTAATTTCTTGCCATAGTGTAATTTTACAAATAATCATCTTCGATGAAAGAAAACAATAAATAACTGTAACTAATGTTATTGTTGCAATTTTCGAGAGTGGCTCTGATAGAACATGAGGCTTGATAGAAAATCGATGCTAAACATGTCTGGCTATAAAATTAACTAGAGAAACCCCCACTGCATTGTCTTGGCAAAAGAAAGACAATGCTTCAGCTCCTCCTCCTGCAGATGCTATGGGGTGGCATCTGTCATTCATCAGTGTGTGTTGTCGACGTTGAAACTTGTCGACAGGTAATCAATAATAATGTCCATTCATCCAAACCATTCAAAAAGCAGAGAGAAAAACGAAGTCTTCATGAGTTGTCCAGCATTGCATGCAGATGATGATCGTAATGACGATGAAGATGATGCTGACGGTCTGTGTTGATGGTGGAGGCCTTCACCAACTATGAAATGACTTAAATGAACAAAGAGAAAGAAAGCTTGGAAGAATGCTTAAAAGTCGTGCTGTTGCTGTAGTTGCTGAAATCATGGTGTCCTGTATTGGAAAATGTGGCTGTGGATGGTGTTAATGCAGCTGCTACTGCACATACTACACATACTGCAAATAATAACACTAATCAGTTGTAAATTTTCCTAGAGGCGATATTTAGGGGGGCAGAAGCAACACCACAACCACCCATTGTTTCCAACATATTGAAAGCCAGGGCGAAACGTAGAATGCGGCAGAGGTGATATTATTAATGTCTTTTCCTGTCTAAACTTAAAGACATTTATAAAATATTAAAAAATAAGGTAAAAAAAATCACTGAATATTGTATTTCTTTGTTACCTACAAGTGGTGGACATACGTAAGTACTCCCGCTTTCAGGTCTCCACTGTATTCCTATGGAGTATAAAATGTTTAAATAATGTCTTAACAACTATGCATGTCTTCTAACAAAAACAGTACCGGCCACCACGAGGAAAAAATCTCAAACTCCATTCAAGTTCGCATCCAATGGAGTCAGTCACTCGTACAGTCCTCTGCTTGTCGACAGATTCATTTGTGGACACTATTGGTTGGTTGTTTGGCTGTAAGGATGGAATGGTAGTCAATTGCCATTCAACATCATAGCACCATATGTTGGAGCTGTTGGAACCGTTTGAGGTTTAAAAGCTTTTTATACTTGGTCACAATGCTTGGATAGGATTGAAGTGTAAACAGTTCCACATACGCTTGGATTGGCTCGGCTCGGCTAGATGTGTTTAAACAAATCACATGTAATTTATTTAACTAAATTACCAACAATAAACATTGTAATGGTGATGTTAGATATACTTAGTTAGGAAACATGCGAAGGCGGATGGGAAAGTCCTCTAAAGTATTTAGTGAAAAAGAAGTGAGAAATAATATAATAAAGAAAGTAAAATAATAATAATTCAGCCAGAATTTACTTTGGTTTGAGACCATATGTTTCAGTTACATTCTGTGTATTGCAAAATATAATAGAAACAAATACAAAAAATGTTAACGAGTCTCAATTGCTTGGTAGAACTGACTGCATTTTCGAAAGACACCACTCCTCTATCATCTTCAGAGTTCAATAGCAATAATGTATGGATTTTACTTAAATTAGCTTGAAATACTTATGGAAGTAATAAATTAGGTATGAAAGAACTACGCGCCATAACCGCATTTCACCGAACTAAGTCCACACACTGAAACTCGCATAGCGTTACATTCATCCATCTATCACTCAATCGGTCATTACTCAAGCTGACCTTACAAAAACCAGATAAAAAGACCCCTCAGTAGTCAGCAACAAGTGGTGCAGTAAAAAGAAATTGTCACGTCCGACCGCCAAAAACACAACACAAAAAAGCACAACAATCAGCAGATAGCTCCCAAAAAACTGCTCAAAAAAACTAAACAACGTGGCATCTTGAAACATAACAGATATGTTTTAGGAGGTTATAACTTTTAATTTTTTTCAAACTACTACCTCTATCTATATGTCAGATCAATTAGCCGGGGACTGTCCTCGTACAACGGGTACATGGAAATGGTTTTGGGGCTATAGTTCTGAAGGTATAAAGCAGGATGATGTCCACTACGGAAGGTTACCATCCAGTCGCGCCGAACCCTACTCGCCAACAGTTTATTGGGCCTCAGGCTCTAACACAAAGGCAGTACTACGAGTATCTATTTCTGTCGACGATTGCGGGTCTTCGGACACTGACGAGCTGAGAGGAGTTTCCGGACTTCTTGACGCATCCTCGATGATACGGAAGAGGAATTCAAAAAAACAACCTTGTTGAGCTGGAGATTGCTCTGTCGGCTACCAATGATGTTGAGAATTCTACAGATTAACCTCCATCACGCAAAGGCAGCCTCAGCGGCTCTATTGCTACTCTTTTCACATCTGGTGAGGACATGCTCGTCGATGATACGGAAGAGGAATTCGAAAACAACCTTGTTGAGCTGGAGATTAATCTGTCGGCTTCAAATGATGTTGAGAATTATACAGATTAACCTCCATCACGCAAAGGCAGCCTCAGCGGCTCTATTGCTGCCCCTTTTCACAGGTGTAGTAGGAACCCTTCGTAATGGAGGGAAGTTTGTGGTACCAGGACATACGAGTATAAATGTAAGTTGCTTCTGACAAACTGTCCAAGTACACCAAGAATCTGCATGTCGGCCAGGAAAACATCAAAACATTGTTCTCTTACCTTATTTTAGTGACAAATATCAAACACTTGCAAGTCTAGAGATAGGTAATCGGATATATTGGGTGGTCTCCAGTTACTTGCCTTATGGCAATGAGGTAGTTGTGTTCAGGGGAGTAATAGCAGAATCAACCTCTGATGAGTGTGATTTGACAATGGATATTTGTAGAAGAGACCAAATAACGATATACGTCTATCGGCGTTTTGAAATATCACATCCGAATTTTATTTTAGGGGGTTTTAAAGTTCCCCTTTTTCTTTTCGTGCAGCATATCGGCATATGAAACTATGTGTTCTTTACGTCTGAGGGATGGCATATGCTCTACAACTTTATAGAAATCATTAAGACCAATATTTTTTGGAATAAAATAACCCTCTAGCTCCCCCACATAAGGGAAATTTTTGGCTCTATTTTAATAAATTGTAAAAAAAACAACAGTAAAAATTGGGAGGGCGGGATGAAATGGTCTACAAAAATGTTGGTCATAAAATTTTACTGTCCGAGGTATGTTAACAAAATTTCGCGAATTTTTAATTTCCGCGGGCTACGTGTATTTTATGTTTGATATTTTTGTAGCGTTATGTTGGTACTCATGTCCCTTACTTATGCTGACAAGGTCGGCCATTTTGACTGTTTAGTTAATTTTTGACAGCGGTTGTGCTTGGATGTGTTTTAACTTATCTTCGATTTTTATCTATTTCAGAAAATGGATCAAAGAATCTGCATCAAATTTTGTGTGAAAAACAAAATAAAGTGCGCTGATGCATTCCGACTGTGGCATATGGTGAAGCTACCTTGGACCAAAGCAACGTTTATCGGTGGTACAAAATGTTCTTAGAGGGCCGAGAAGATGCGAAGGACGAACAGCGTGCCGGACGACCGAGTTCGGTCGAACGTAAAGGTTTTGCTCACAGTTTTCTTTGAATGCAGGGGCGTGGTGCATTATGAGTTCTTGCCACAGGGTAGTACGGTCAATAAAGGATATTACCTGCAAATTGCGCGAAGCAATCCGCCGAAAACGCCCGGATTTGTGGAAGAACAAAAACTGGCTTTTGCACCATGATAACGCCCCTGCACACACATCGTTGCTTGTGCGCGAATATTTGGCCAAAAACAACACAGTAATGGCGACGCAGGCACCGTATTCCCCTAACCTAGCCCCCTGTGACTATTTTTTCCCAAAACTGAAAAGGCCCATGAAAGGACGACGCTACGCTGCGATTGAGGAGATAAAGACGGCATCGAAGGAGGGGCTGAACAAGATCACAAAAAATGATTATTTGAAGTGCTTCGAGGATTGGAAAAAACTTTTGGCAGAAGTGTATTATATGCGAGGGGAATTACTTTGAAGGGGACAAAGTAGATATTCATGAATAAATAAATACTTTTTGAAAAAAATACTAAATTCGCGAAATTTTTTGAACATACCTCGTATATGTCAGAACACACCTCAGCTCAAAACTTATCGCAAACAAATCAACAGTCAAATTCTAATTAAACCCCTCTCTCTACTGGTATCGTTATAGATTTTGCCTCTGGGTCGTATGAATAACATTGCTGAACGAATATTTCAAGAGAATGTTTTTGACTGGAATTTTACTGTTTTTTGGTGTTTGTGATAAGTTTTGGTGGTGTATTCTGACATATATTCGTATAGTATCATTTTATGGCCTATATTTATCCCCTCACCTAAGAAAGGGTATATATCATTTGCTACGAGCCAAAAGTGTAACACATCAAAAAGTGACCTGAGACCCTAAGTATGTTCGGCGGATATCCGTTTTGGGTCATTTTAAGTCGAATGAGGAATGTCCGTCCGTTGGTCTGTCTGTCTGTCTGCTGGCTGGTGCGCACGATAACTCTCGAAAGAATGTACCAATTGACTTAAAATTTGGTATGTGGTAATATTTTCTTCTATGTCCGGCTAAGTTCGGAGATGGGCCATATTGGTCCACTCCTTCTAGTACCTCCCCCACAAAGGGTTAATATTTAGTGAAATATTGATTATTTAATAAATAATAAATAAATCCTCTGAAATTCTACACATAGTATTAATTTATTAGTCACTATTATCTCGAGAAAAATGGGCGAAGTTGCCACGCCCCAGTGCAAAGACTTGAAATTTTGTACAGTGTAATGCTTTTATAGTCCCTAGAGTCCAAAGTGGTCATTCTTGCCACGCCCCTTTTGGTACCTCCCACACAAATGGACCTTTTTGTACCAGAAGTTACAAACATACAACTTTAATACCAGTCTATACAAATACTTGCAATTTCGTACTGTTTTTAAGTTTTTAATGTTTTTATAGTACCTAGAGTCCAGAGAAAAGTGACCGTTTTTGGGATGCCACTTTTGGGCTTTACCACACAAATGGAGCATTTTGTACCAAAAGTAAACAGCTTTCAACTTCAATACCAGTACATACTTTAAAGTTATTAAATTGATAATAGTTTTATTAAAACAAAACAAATTATAAATTTACTAATATGTTTTGGGACTCAAGGTGAGGGGATTCATAAGTCGGTTTACCCGACTGAAATTTTTACATGTTTTGTAGAACATTTCATCTCCGCCCTCCCCATCTTTAGGGGTTTTTTACGATTTATTAATATAGAGCTAAAAAATAACATTTATGTATATGGGGCAGCTGGAGGGTTAATATGATCCACAAAAATATTGGCCTTAATGTTTTTAACAAAGATGCTGAACATTTTCACACTCAAATGCAAAGAACACATATCGTATTCAGAAACGAAAAAGGGCGTAACAACAAGAAAAATGAAAATTCAGTTTTTGATGGATTTCGGTACACTGCATCAAAATACACAACCTGACAAATTTTTAGCGGCGTAATATTAAAAATGGGGAATTTATTAACGAACTTCAAAATGGCCTAACAACAAATTATTTCTTTTTTCATAGTTAAAAAATCCTATTTCACGCAATTTTCACAAACAAGTTGTAAATCATGCTTGTGTGCATCATTATGTTTAGATATTATTCTGAAAACCACGTTTTTCTAACGGCAGCACTTTTCGTTTTATTTAGTTTTTTGCTTCTCCTGTAAAAATTGCAAATATGATGATAGGCCCTTTTTCGTTTCTGATGACGATATAACAGGAAAAGGGAGAAACCTAAATAAAATTCCGATGTGATCTATTAAAACGCCGATACATGTATATCCTTTTTTGGTCTCCTCTATAAGAATCCGTATTTAGGAACCCCTTTTTTAAAAAAGTTCGAAATGTGAAATGTTTAAAAAAAAAACCGTCAATTCGAAACTTCCTTACAGACCGAATACCTGAGTCCATCTGGATAATCTGATGGATCACACCTCCATAGTTTTCAATACTTTCCTTGAAGAAAAACTACAATGGTGAACTACTGAGCTAAAGACCAGTAAAAAATCTGCAACAGGCTATTCAACAAGGCCAAATGTAATCGGGTCACCAATGACTGGAATGCCTATAAAGATCAACTCAAATCTACAATAAGAAGCTTAGTTTTAGCCCAAAATTCCCTCACCCATCCTTCGAGAAACATTCAATCCTCCCTCTTTTAATGTAAACGTATATTTACACATTCCTATATTGCCGGAAAAAAGTTAGCGAGGAAATCTTTAATAAATTATAGTAATTTTCCCATGTCATACCAAATGAAATGACGGCGGCCTCTCTCTCTCTCTTCAATACAACGAATTTATTTTCTTTGTCTATGTGCCAACACGTTAAGGCTAACTTTTCATTCGACCTTATACATATATTGAAGACATTTGATGGCTGTCGTATAATTAACTGATTCCCCCGCATTTTTGTGCCAAATAAATTTCTTCACGACTCAACCGTAATTTATGTTTGTATTTCGTTTTTTGCAATTCACAATCCCTTAACACTAATTGCTCCTCAGTTTGTACTTGTATTATAGGCAACTTTTTTTCCAACTACAAACTATGTATAAATTGTTCATATTCATAAAAAGCAGAAAGTCGACGACAAAGACGACTACATGGGATTGGGTGTTGTAGGTAGCTCCACCCGCGCTCCTCTTCAGAAACGCTCATATAATGACTCTTTGTAAAGACTTCCTTCTTGGTGCTGGGTAATTTGTACATTTCTAACCTTTTTTTAATTGTGTGTTCGTTTGTTTAGTGTATATAGTTTGAAGTTTTTCTGAATTGCTTATTTATTCATAGTTTTACGAAATAATTACCACCTTTTTGTAAAACTAAACTGTTTATTTTTGCTCGAGAGAAAATGTAACACAAAATTTTATTATTCAAAGAAATATATACAGTTTAATTCGCTTGGGATGGAGGGGAATATATATTTTGGGTATAGTTGGGGCAATGAGTAATAATTCAACAAAAAAATTTACTTTAACAAAATCGAAATTTTCGCTCATAGGTTTATATAATATTTTTTTAGCCCAGTTAGAAAATTTCAGTTAAAATTTCAAATACTTGTGTGGTCTGGAATCAATGTTATAAGTCGTTAACTTTTTGTCAAAAATTATCCATTTGTGTGGGAGGCATGAAAAGGGGCGTAAAAACAACGCCCTTTTTTTACGTGACTGAAGGTATCGTTAAAGTATTACACTGCACATTATTTCAAGTTGTATTTGTATGAACTAAAATCAAAATTATACGCCGTTAAAATGTTGTGCAAAATATTCCGTTTGGGTGAGAGGTACCGAAAGGGGAATGACAACTTTGCCCATTTTTATCTATGTGTGGAATTACAGAAGATTAAGCTTTTTATTAAAGTTTTAATAATTGAGCTCGATGTCTAGTTGGTTGTTTATTATGTTATTACTTCGATATTTCGATACCCTTCGTGGATCATCATCAGGTATTGAAAAAAATATAAACAAAAATACTTTAAAATTACAGCGACGTGTCAAACTTCCTTGACGTCATCTCGTTTCGCACTGGCGAGAAAGATTCTGATAATTGTGGGGGAAGCAACATAGTCCATCTTCGATCTAAGCGAGATATTGAGAGTTATCGTGCGCACAATCCAGAAAGACGGACTTACTTTTCTGAAATGACTTAAAATGACCCAAAAGGGATTTCCGCCAAACATACGTGGGGTCTTAGGTCACTCCTTCGATGTGTTACACTTTTGGCCGGTAGAAAATTATTATATCCTCGTCACACTAAAGTGAGGAATCACTTTTTAAGTACCTTTAAAGAAGATGTTAGTGCCATTTTTAACTCCCAAATAAGTTCTTTTTCACAAGTTCTAAATATATTTATAATTTATGAAAAATACAAAATATTACAATTTTTCTATTAAAAATTAATTTTTTTAAAAATTAAATACGTTAGAAAAAAATAAAAAAAAAGAATTTAATAAAAAAAGTTTAATAACCGGTGCGGGATTTGAGCCGGGATACTGCAATTTAATTATTACTAGATAAAGGGAGCATTCAAAGCAGTGGATTTAGCTAAAAAGGACTCATACGCTCAAGTGTTCCTATATATCTCTGGAAAGCGATATTCGAACTCGTTCGTTGCATGCCATGTTACGCTGCTGCAGTGTTAGGAGACCCAGGTTCGACTCAAGGTGGAACAAAAATTTCACTTTGAAAAATTTAATAAAAAATTGTACATACATAAAAATTTAAAAAAATTAAAGATAATTTTTTATTTTTTAAGCAAATTGTTGAGCAGCGTTATAAAAAGTATATGCATTACTTTATGAGCACCAATGCGAATGTAATGCCAAATAATAAATGAACAAGTAAGAAAGTTTCAGTCGGGTAAACCGACTAAGGAATACCGTCACTTTGTGAGTAATGTAATATACGAGTACAACAATACACTAATTAATCTGTCAATTTGTGTGGCAGGTTTAACAAATACACCTATTTTTCGTTAAACAGTAGATTCTGTTAATACATTGCACTGTGCCGAACAATAAGCGTTTATGTGCACTGGTATATTAATGTTACGAGCTATTCAGTTTTGGTATGATTTGGTCATTTCGGCCCACTTTTCACAGGACTGTACGCACTATAACAGCATTACACTGTACAAAATTTTAAGTATTTGTATGCCCTGGAGGTACCGAAAGAGGCGTGGCAGTTTTTTCGAGGTGATAGCGACTAATAAAATAACAGAATGTGTGGAATTTCAGAAGATTCTAATAAATAGTATAGAAGTTATTAAAGAATCAATATTTCAGTAAAGGTTAACCCTTTGAGTGGGAGGTACCAGATGAGTGGACCAATAGGGTCCATCTTCGAACTTAGCCGGAGATAGAAAAAAATATTACCATATACCAAATTTGAAGTTAATAGGTTACTCCTTTCGAGAGTTACCGTGCGCACGAGCCAGCAGACAGACAGACGGACGGACATTTTTCATTGGACTTAAAATGACCCAAAACGAATATCCGCGGACATACTTAGGGTCCTAGATCACTCCTTCGATGTGTTACACTTTTGGCCCGTAGCAAATGATATATGCCCTCGTATCACTGAAGTGAGGCTTAATTCATCGGTGAGTATACGATATAAAGGGTTTTCTAATAGGGACATAACAATTTCGAATATTAATGTTAACGCACCCTCAAACATTTTAATGATCTTTCAGTGTCAAAACGTTAGTCAAAGTCAACATTTGGTCAGCGTTTGGAAATCATTAAAAAAAAAATTCTGAGTCGGTGGTCGCAACTTTAACCCTCCGTTAGGCACATGTTTCAATAGTCATACATGTGCCTCATGAGTCTGGCCAGACCCATAGACACTTTCATGTATTTGTATGAAACATATGTGGCTTATTTCTAAATCAGAACCGATTTTCTTCGAATTCGGAGCCCTCCAAATTTCAAAAATGATTGGAAGAAAAATACAGCTGCTGTAGCGTTAAGCGGCAAAATCTTCTTATTGAAAAAAATATAAACAAAAATACTTTAAAATTACAGCGACGTGTCAAACTTCCTTGACGTCATCTCGTTTCGCACTGGCGAGAAAGATTCTGATAATTGTGGGGGAAGCAACATAGTCCATCTTCGATCTAAGCGAGATATTGAGAGTTATCGTGCGCACAATCCAGAAAGACGGACTTACTTTTCTGAAATGACTTAAAATGACCCAAAAGGGATTTCCGCCAAACATACGTGGGGTCTTAGGTCACTCCTTCGATGTGTTACACTTTTGGCCGGTAGAAAATTATTATATCCTCGTCACACTAAAGTGAGGAATCACTTTTTAAGTACCTTTAAAGAAGATGTTAGTGCCATTTTTAACTCCCAAATAAGTTCTTTTTCACAAGTTCTAAATATATTTATAATTTATGAAAAATACAAAATATTACAATTTTTCTATTAAAAATTAATTTTTTTAAAAATTAAATACGTTAGAAAAAAATAAAAAAAAAGAATTTAATAAAAAAAGTTTAATAACCGGTGCGGGATTTGAGCCGGGATACTGCAATTTAATTATTACTAGATAAAGGGAGCATTCAAAGCAGTGGATTTAGCTAAAAAGGACTCATACGCTCAAGTGTTCCTATATATCTCTGGAAAGCGATATTCGAACTCGTTCGTTGCATGCCATGTTACGCTGCTGCAGTGTTAGGAGACCCAGGTTCGACTCAAGGTGGAACAAAAATTTCACTTTGAAAAATTTAATAAAAAATTGTACATACATAAAAATTTAAAAAAATTAAAGATAATTTTTTATTTTTTAAGCAAATTGTTGAGCAGCGTTATAAAAAGTATATGCATTACTTTATGAGCACCAATGCGAATGTAATGCCAAATAATAAATGAACAAGTAAGAAAGTTTCAGTCGGGTAAACCGACTAAGGAATACCGTCACTTTGTGAGTAATGTAATATACGAGTACAACAATACACTAATTAATCTGTCAATTTGTGTGGCAGGTTTAACAAATACACCTATTTTTCGTTAAACAGTAGATTCTGTTAATACATTGCACTGTGCCGAACAATAAGCGTTTATGTGCACTGGTATATTAATGTTACGAGCTATTCAGTTTTGGTATGATTTGGTCATTTCGGCCCACTTTTCACAGGACTGTACGCACTATAACAGCATTACACTGTACAAAATTTTAAGTATTTGTATGCCCTGGAGGTACCGAAAGAGGCGTGGCAGTTTTTTCGAGGTGATAGCGACTAATAAAATAACAGAATGTGTGGAATTTCAGAAGATTCTAATAAATAGTATAGAAGTTATTAAAGAATCAATATTTCAGTAAAGGTTAACCCTTTGAGTGGGAGGTACCAGATGAGTGGACCAATAGGGTCCATCTTCGAACTTAGCCGGAGATAGAAAAAAATATTACCATATACCAAATTTGAAGTTAATAGGTTACTCCTTTCGAGAGTTACCGTGCGCACGAGCCAGCAGACAGACAGACGGACGGACATTTTTCATTGGACTTAAAATGACCCAAAACGAATATCCGCGGACATACTTAGGGTCCTAGATCACTCCTTCGATGTGTTACACTTTTGGCCCGTAGCAAATGATATATGCCCTCGTATCACTGAAGTGAGGCTTAATTCATCGGTGAGTATACGATATAAAGGGTTTTCTAATAGGGACATAACAATTTCGAATATTAATGTTAACGCACCCTCAAACATTTTAATGATCTTTCAGTGTCAAAACGTTAGTCAAAGTCAACATTTGGTCAGCGTTTGGAAATCATTAAAAAAAAAATTCTGAGTCGGTGGTCGCAACTTTAACCCTCCGTTAGGCACATGTTTCAATAGTCATACATGTGCCTCATGAGTCTGGCCAGACCCATAGACACTTTCATGTATTTGTATGAAACATATGTGGCTTATTTCTAAATCAGAACCGATTTTCTTCGAATTCGGAGCCCTCCAAATTTCAAAAATGATTGGAAGAAAAATACAGCTGCTGTAGCGTTAAGCGGCAAAATCTTAAGGACCATATATCGATAACTCAATTCTAAAACATGCTAAGTCGACTTGCATGTCCTAAGGGAGATTGCATTTTTAATTTCTATTTTTTTTAATTTATATTCCAATTTATATTCATTCAGAATTTGGTGTTTATCCGTTAACCCAATCAAAAATTATTCACAAAACAGTACAGGTCTTTCGATTTACTTTGTAAAGGACTTCCACACAAATAAAAAAAAATCGTCAAACTTTGATCGCCTCTCTAAAAAAACTACCTTTTTGCACTTAGAATTGCTTTGAATGGAGGTATCGATATATGGGGGGTATACCTAAATCTGATATAGCCTCCATGGTGGGCCTAGCTCCAATATTTTAGGGTGTTACAAACATCTGGCAACAAGAACTTATACTCGTAGTTCCCTTTACCACAGAGTCATGTAGGTTATAATGACCGAAAGAAACAAAAAAAGCATATGTGCGTGAGGGTGTATTCAAAAACACACTCTCTATGTGTAAGAACAATAGAGAGATTATACAAATGGCAATTTAAATGGAATGTTATCAATTACATGCAAATAAAATAATAAAATTGTACAAACTTTCGTTTGAAGTCAGTATGGGTCTAGCCAGACTCATGAGGCACGTAAGCGATGTGTACCTCACAAAATTCTTATAATTTTCTTTATGAGGTGTTTATCGTCCTGATTTCTTCATAGATCGATTAAATATTATTTTTTAGGAAGCTACCTGATGTTTCAAGTCGCTAGCTCGTTTAGAAATATCTTTATATTTCAATTAAATTCGAAAAAGGTCTGGCCAGACTCATGTGCCCAACGGAGGGTTAAGAGCGCTTTCTCCAATTTTCGGCCGTAATAATCGTCCCACCCGACAGTCTGTGCATGCTATAGTGGATAAATTTTAATCCAATTTTTTTTTACTTTTGATTGTTCCGGCGCCAAAGAGACGCCGCACCGCTCGAAGCGACGAAAATATCGCAGCGGTAAATGTATCCGTTCAAAATGAGCCAAATCAGTCGAGTCCACGTCGTTCTCAGGAATTGGGCATCTCTCAAGCCACATTGTGGGGTATTTTGCGAAAAGAAGTCAGTCTGATCCTTATAAGATCAGACTGACTCAAGAACTAAGGCCACTTGATCATTTGAAACGCCGAAACTTCTCCGATTGGGCTCTGGCAAAGTTAATGTTATGTCTTTAATGGAAAACACGGTAGAAGTACTTGTGGATCGCAATAATAACATATTCACCACTTTGTTGAAACTTCTTTCTTTGGTGAGATTTTTTATAGAAAGTTAACAGCTTTTATCGTGAATGCCAATGCATATAAATGCTCAACATTTTTCACAGTGTAAATTTTTAAAAATTCATACAGTCCTGTTTAAAATGGGAGTTATCACCACTCTCGTTTTAGTACCTCTCATACAAAAAGAGCCAAGACATACAAAATTAAATAGTTCATAATACGGGGTGGGCCATTTAAAATTCTAAATTGGAATCGGTTATAAAAAAAGTACTGATATTTTGTTCAAATTTCTGATTTTATTGGAAAGGTTGAACTTTGTCATTTAATAATGGAAAACAATATAATTCATATTGTTTACCACGGCAGGCTCGGCAGTACCTCATCCGAGCAACCCACTTTTTCAGTACATTTTCGATTGTATCGGGTCGAATCTCTTCAATGGCAACTTCGATTTCATGTTTCAACGCTCCAACTGTCTCTGGTAAAGTAATATTTATCCTTAATGGCTCCCCACAAAAAATAAGCCAATGGGCTCAAATCAGAAGTCAAAGTAATCGGTAGTTCAAATTAAAAATTTTAAATGGCCTATCCTTTATTAGTACATATATTACATTGCTCACAAAGTGAGGGTATACCTTAATCGGTTTACCAGACTGACACTTCCAACTTATTGTCGTAGCAAACGGCTTTTCCAATAGGGAAGATATGATTTTGAAGTGACGTTTCGGCCATTTGTAATACGTCATGATCTCTCATTTGTTTTTCATTGTATTCAGTAGTGTGTACAATTTCATCATGGAGAGATATACGCAAAAAACAACGTTTACAAATTATTCAGTTTAATTATCAAAATAATTGTTCTCCAATTGCAACCTTTCGTGTGCTAAGTCAAAAAACACTTTCCAGTCGACCTACGGCATTTGAGCTCCCGTCAAGAGCTCTCTTTTTGCCATTGACCGATTCCCGATCCGACGTACCGTTAAGGGTCTAGAGCAAAAATAAACTTTCCGTTCACATTTCAAAATGATACTAAGTAAATTTTTTTTAAATCCAAAAAGAGACCCTTTCCAGTCGACCTACGACCTTGACACCCATGAGCAATATTTGTAGCTACCTGCCATACAGCAAATGAAACAATTAAATTGTTGCGAGAAAAGTTTGGAGATTCGATTATTTCAAGAAATTGTGATATTGAATGGCCTCAAAGAAATTGTGATTTAACACCATTAGACTATTTTTTTTGAAGTCATTGGTCTGGCGAAATAAACCAGACTCTCTTCAAGCTTTACAAGTCAATATTGAACGTGCCACTTTAAACTGCTTGTGGCCAACTGTGAAGGCACTCCAAGAACCTGCATTTTGGCCAGGAAAGATCTTAGTATCTTTCTCCTGGCTAATTTAAGTGGTATAGACCAAACATCTGCTAGTCTGGAGATCGGTAATCGCATATATTGGGTGGTCTCCAGTTACTTGCCTTATGAAGCTGTAGTACCGACTGCTCTATTCAGGGATGTAGTAAAAGAAGCAACGTCTGACGAGGTCGAGCTGATTGTTGGCGCAGACACGAACGCTCATCATACTATCTGGGGTAGTACGGATATAAACAATAGGGGTGATTCGCTTCTTGACTTTATTCTAACTACCAACCTAAGTATTTGTAACATAGGTAATAAACCGACCTTTACAATTAAAGACAGACAAGAAGTACTAGACGTAACGTTTGCTACTGACCGGCTGTCAGACAAAATTATTGGGTGGAATGTACTGGGCGACCACTCATTCTCAGATCACAATTATATTGAGTTCCAAAAGCGCCAAAAACAGCGAGCAGTCTCTCAATGTACTGCTCGACACACATTTCCCGGGGAACTCTCTAACAGAACCAGAGGATCAGCAGGACCAACAAGAGTGCGAGTGGACTGCGAGCGTCGCTAGCTTGTTGACTGAGAGATCCAGAATGCAGCAGAAATGCAGAAAATGTTGAAGTACATTATCCCCTGGCTGGAGAAAATTTATGTAGCCTGTATCAGGCTTTCATACATCCCGAATCGATGGAGGGATACCAAAGTGGTATTCATACCAAAAGCGGGGAAGATATCACACACTAGGCCAAAAGACTTCAGACCAATTAGCCTATCCTCCTTCCTATTGAAAGGTCTGGAAAGGCTTTTAGATTATTTCATTAGGGAAAACCTGGATACAAAACTCCTGTCGGTGAACCAACATGCTTACAATAAGGGGAAGTCTACAGAATCAGCCCTGCACGAACTTGTGAGCACTATCGAATCGTCCCTGCATTTCAAGGAATTCACCATGGTGGCATTTCTTGACATAGAAGGGGCTTTTAACAACATTCACTCAGATGCAGTAATTTCGGCACTGTCACATCTAAAAGTTAACTCTAGTTTGATTAGACGATTGGTTGCAATCGCAGTGAGTGGCAAATTCGAAAACGTCCTCCGAGACATTCTACAGGTGACTCTGAACAAATTGGCTAGATGGGCCAGAAGCAGCGGTTTGGGCGTAAACCCAAACAAGACAGAATTGGTTCTCTTTACTAGGATGAATAAAGTCCCACATGTGGATCGTCCACCTCGGATAAACGGAACAGATCTAGTCTTTTCTGAAAGTGCAAAATTTTTAGGAATAATTCTAGATAGAAAACTTTTATTTAGACTTAACGTATAAGGAAGGCCAACGTCGCCTTATATTCCTCTTAACGAGATGGCTGAGCAGTTTAATATACACCTCATATGGGTGCCTGGGCATAGGGATATCCCGGTGAACTTGCTAGGAAAGGGACGACATTACAAATTCTCGAAGAATTTGCATATATTGGTGCGCCACTATCCACGTGCAAGCTTTGGCTTAGGCAAGAGGCAGTCAGGCAGTCCAACGAAAGATGGACAGAAATCGGCACCTGCAGAGTAGCTAGACAAATCTGGCCAAGGTATGACCTGAGAAGATCAAAATATCTCCTCGCACTGGAGAGGCAAAGATTGTCTACGTTAGTATCAGTTCTGACGGGACACTGCTTGATCGGCGAACACGCCAAAAGATTGGGTATTGACTCTAATGACTTCTGCAGAAGCTGTGGTGATGAGGAAGAAGTGGAGAGCATTGAGCACTTGCTATGCGACTGCCCCGCTCTGAGTAAACGACGACTGTACATACTGGGGTCGGCTTTTCTAGGCAGCCTAACAGATCTTTCCAGTACCGATATTCGTACTATCGACAAATTTGTATATCAAACAGGTTGGTTTCGATGAGGGTCATTTCAGCCCGTGGTAACACTAGGGACCTAAACTGGTCTATGTGAGCTTGTATAAAAAAATACGGCTGCCACCCTAACCTAAACCTTACCCTTGAACGTGCCATACGACTTGAGTTAGTGGAAAAAGTGCTCGAAAATTGGGTTCATCGAATTCGTTCCTGCAGAAGAAGTCGTGAAGGCAATTTGAATGTCGTTTTATTTAGAGCTTAATTGTATCGATTGTACTTCACATTAAATAAAAAACTTTTGAATTTCCTTAACAATAAGTGTTTTTTCTTTTCAAAGAAATCATACCACTCTTTTTGGAAAACCCTGTATATACCCTCCACTCCTTCACTAAAGTGTGCCTAGATAAAAGTTATTATTTTTTAGCATTACTTACTGCAAAGCGTCTGACAATTATTCAACATAAAATTCATATTAACTTATCGTTCTTACCTGGAAAGAAAAGAATAATGTAAATAATGTGTTAGTAAAAATATTCAAAGATGATTGCAAAAAATATATATTTGGGTGTACACAGATAAAATATATGATAAAAATATGGTCACGACAACCATACAATTTGTATCAGAAATATATATAAATGTTGTGGTTTTTATGAAAACATGTTTCCTGCATTAGTAATTATTTATTTATTTATATGAATCATAACACAAAGTAAATTTATATTCTAATTTATACGGTGCAGGGAATCCGGGTTACAAATACCATGTGGGTAGATTTTGCAGCCATAGACAAGAGCCTCTGGTGGGAATCGAACCCACGAGCCCCAAACTCATAGGCGAGCCCGCTAACAACTCACCTACAGGGCCGCTTCTACAACAAATATAATAATACAAATTCTATAGCAACATGTTTGTCTCATGATAATCAATGTATGTACATGAAACTAAATTCGGATATAATTAGCAAAGACACAAACAATACAATTGCACACTAGGAGGAATTAAAAAAAGGAAATAATTCGGCCTCTTCTCAACCAGACAACCGATTGCGACAGAAAAAATTGCACATGCTTATAGAAGAGGTATTAGAAAATTTAAGCTTTGAATTAGGGCGGAGCAACAGATTTCAGAACAATTTATTTTTTTTATTTTGGTGCACCCTACATACCGCCCTTTTAGTTTTTTTGTCACTGCGTCGCCATTTGAAGTCCGATCGTAACGGGAATCACACGGTTGTCCATATTTTTAAAAAACACATCTTTTTCCTACTGATCATTTTTGACTCCGACGTCAAATTCGACTTTTGACCTCTTGTATCTCGTTTTCTACCCCCCCCCCCTAAGAGGGGTATATCCTATGACTCAAGTAAATAACTTTTAAAATAATGAATCTTTTTCCTTTGAAGTATTCACTTTCATGTGTAAACAAAAAAGTTACAGATGTTTCAAAATATCAAAATGTACTCGTACTCAGAGTTCAAATTAGAATTGTTATATGTAAATGATATCACTTTTGCCACACACACCCCCAATTTTCACTAAGTCCCACACACCATAAATGTACGTATACAGAGGTAAAACAGAATAATTTGCACACTTGTTTTAAATGTGTACTTAAAGAGTTCTAGAACCATAAGCATTTGTTTAATTGCACCTTGTTCCTCGTTGGATTTCCATCCAGTTTCCAACTTTTCCATATACATAAATTATGAACATTTTACTTTGAAGTATTTTGTTTTATTTTGTAATGAGTGCTTACATATAGTTATAAGAATATGGGGAGAAAATTTACATTCAGTTAAAAAGACATTTACATAAAATTTTAAAAAATTCATGGGTTAAAATTTGTTTAAGTTAAATCCTGACGTGAATCAAGTTTGCTATAGCGCTCGCGACTTCTTATTTTGGCAAATATATAGCCCATTCGCTTTTCCTCTGTTACCTTAGTTGTTGATTCATTAACAACCCGTACAAAACCTTCGGTGTTTTGAGAATGACAAGGAAAATCTATAAAATATTTGAATATACATAGTATAATTCTGAACCATATTAAGATATTTGTATTACCTGGAATTTCTATAATTTCGTCAGATGAATGTTGGTATTGCGCTAACTGATCATCCGTATGGAAATGCAGACATGGTGGTTCGGTTAATTCGAGATTTTTCCAATTTATACTTTCCATATAAGTGTCGCATTCGAAATTAATTTGATTTTTTGGTACGCGGAACTGTCGTATACCCGGCGGTGGGTCTTCCCGTACTCCTCTTATTATTTCATACCCCTTATAACGTACTATCTGGTTCTCATCAGTTATCATAGCCAGGAGCACATTTTCTGGGTGCAAATAGTAACTATTATACTCAATAGTTGGGCGAATTATCTTCTGAATATATATTGGTAATTGGCGGATCCAAACTATATAATTAAACACATGCCGACTTCCGTGTATGGATTGTGGTTGGCTCTTGATCAGAAACCAGAATGGAGCGTAAACTTTTACAATGAAATCCACTAAATTTCTTAAATTTTCTGTTGGATTATTTTTCGAAACATAAAGACGAAGTATTCTAGATGCCGTTGTTAACCATCGCGCTGTACTCACAGGTCCGGGTTTCTGAGTAGCTAACCCTTCTTCACATGCCCCACTGTTAACGGCAACAACCATACGATATAGATAGCGCTGATCGCCACGGAGGGTCCAATTATCTATATTGTCTGGCATAGGCCCCATAGAAATTGGTTCAAAATGACTTGCGACCTGAAAATAGGTTTGTCAATAATTTTAATTGTTGCGGGTAGGAACTTACAGGATGTTGGTCACACGTCAAAATTTCAGATCCAAATTCACCAGATCAAATTCCTGGACCAATTTGTTTTCCATATAAATGTGTCAAAAGTGTTTTGAGTGGTAGCTCATTAAAATGAAATAAGCAGACATTCCATTGTAAGGGACGTTGAAAAATATCTCCATGCACGCATTTACTCCGGCCTTTAAGCCTGTGTTTACAGCAGTTCCGTCACAATTAATTGCAACCAAGTGGTTTAGAGTATAGCCTTCTAAATGCAAAAAGTTTACAATGGCCTTTTGAATTTCTACCCCTGTTCCATTGACTGGTATAGCGTAACCAACAAATTTCGATTCGGGCTCTTTCAAAATTGTTATATGCTCTTCTGTTCTTTCACAGAGACGCACTTTATTCCCAACCAAATATTTTTTTAAAGTTTTATCTTTTTTCCCGTCGTAACTAATGCATTTTAACACGGTATTGCTGGTAGATACTGCTCTAGATTCAGCTCTGAATTGCATTCTTTCTCTGTGGATTTTGTTCTTATCAATAATAAGGGAGTCTAAATAATGCAATATTTTGTTACAAAAATCTGCACAATCTTCTCTCGTCTTTGCAGCAATGGATACTTTGAGATCTTTTATTAATGTTGTTGCTAGCAAAGAGCCATAGCGATCTGATGTACCAGTGCGGTCCAATGCTAACGAATAATTTTGCAGTGATATGTCCGATACTTTCAGTTGCTGCTCGATAGGCGACACATCAATATTTTCAGCTTCGAATTCAAGCTCTTCCATTGGACTTGGAGCGTAATCAATTGTGTATGGAGATTGTCGATCTTTTTCAGAACTTGATCCCATGTCGAGCATATCTACGTCTCTGTCATAATCTTGCAGTTGGTGTAAAGATAAACTCCGTGGACCACACTGATCTATATAAAAGAATTTTAGATATGGTGGAATTTGTTTCACTTCTGGACAACTGCATTCCATATTCATTTCAATGCCGCACTTGCACTTACAAATTCGAAATAATGCATTCCATTCATTTTCCACATATTTTTTTGGTTTCTTAATTACTTGGTAACGTTTGTCTAAAAGTCTCTTTAACAAATTTCTAATTGTGGTATTTCCAACTATTGGAATATTTCATTTTTCCCACAACTCACAAATCACTTTCACTACAACTTTTATATAATATGACAACTTAACATTTGTTTTAGTAGTAAAAGAACCACTTTTCTTCAAATATAAAAAATATTCGATCACTTGGCGGTTTGTTGGCAATTTTGTTTTATCGAGATTGCGCGCTTAGAAATCCATTTTGCGATGAAATGTATTTATACCGAATTCACTTATTTCAGCTTTTTCGCTGCTAGTTGTTTTTTTTTTTTGCTTTAAAAAATAATAGTTAAGCATGAAATCTTTACAAAACAGTTAGAACACTCTAAAATTAAGTTACTGATATATTGGAAACTGTTTGTTTACGAATAAAAGAATAGATACTTTTAAAGACAAACGATTCATGACATACTTGTGTTAAGAGTTCCACTTATAACAATTCTAATTTGACCTCTGAGTACATTTTGATATTTTGAAACATCTGTAACTTTTTTGTTTACACATGAAAGTGTAAAGTTATTTACTTGAGTCATAGGATATACCCCTCTTAGGGGGGTAGAAAACGAGATACAAGAGGTCAAAAGTCGAATTTGACGTCGGAGTCAAAAATGATAAGTAGGAAAAAGATGTGTTTTCTAAAAATATGGACAACGGTGTGATTCCCGTTACGATCGGACTTCAAATGGCGACGCAGTGTAAAAAAAACTAAAAGGGCGGTATGTAGGGTGCACCAAAATAAAAAAATAAATTGTTTTGAAATCCTCTTTGAATAATCTTTAAATCTAGGGGGTGTCAAACGCAACTTTTTTTTGACCCTATCTATTGGACACCTCGGTTATACAAAATGTTGTATAGCCGAAATGCGCGTGTAGTTTTGATTTTGTCATCGATGTATCATTTTTTGTAAATGAGCCATATCACTGTATTTTTCGATATAGCCCTTAATAACCCTGTAGAGAAATTGGAAACAGTCTATGAAAAGGACCGGATCTGAGCTGGTCCAAAATGAACTAGATCCAGACTAGAGCAAAAGTAATGGAGCCAGAAACAATTGAGCGCAAAAAAACAAGAGAATTCAAAGAAATCTGCCTAGGCAGCGCTGCTTTTGTTTGATTTTCTACAGCGTGAATATTTGTTTGTGTTTTTCGTCTGCATTGAAATAATTCTAAGTGTTTACCGCTAGGAATTTATGGTGGTGCTTGTCATTTCAGTCTTGTGTTCATTGTTAAGTGGAAATTTAAACAAGTAAGACGTTATAATGATAATAATAATTATAACTATTTCAAGTTTCCCTTTTCTAGGAATTAAAATAATTTATTTCCGTTTCTCAAATAATAAATATATTTCAATTTAGTTTTTTTATAAATATTATAAAAATAAAAACCAATCAATAAATATTTTCTTTTTAATTCTTAAATTGTATAATAAAGGCAAGCTGAAAAGTGGTTCTAGACTGGTCCATAACCAAGAGAGCATGAACTAATTCTACATAATATATTTTTTCCAGCAAGCAACTGTTTCTTTTTACATGGGCTTGTTCTAGGAAGAATCAATTTTTCTCCGGGTGCATTCGCATTAGATATATTCCTGAAGAACTATATCAGAGCTAGTTCCCTAGAATTAATTCTAAACTATTCCATTCTGAACTATATCAGAACTGTTCCAAACGAATGCAGCTGGAGACAATTGATTCTTCCTAGGACAAGCCCATGTAAAAAGAAACAGTTGCTTGCTGGGCAAAGGGTATTATGTAGAACTAGTTCGTACATTCTCATGGACCAGTGTAGAACTATTTATGAACTGGTCCGCTTCGCTGCAGGGAAATATCCCATCCATTTTAATTTTTGTCGCTTTAGAAAAGCATATTTTGCAAACGATCTCGCTTAAATGTGGACGTTTCCGTTTTATTTTCACCAAGAGTTAAGGTAGGCAAAAGCGAGCTACGAGGGCGGTCCTAAAATTAGCCGTCCAAACAAAGAAAACACAACAAATTTGGGAAAATTGTTCTTTTTAGATCATACACTGTGGAAACAAAAAATGTCTAGCTCCTGAAAACAGACATTGCTGGCAAATATTTTTCCGCCAAGCCATTTTGCAACTTTGGAAACAAAAAATATTCCGAGGGAGCAAAATCTGGCGAATAAGGAGCGTGTTTAAGCAATTCATTGGTTTTGGCCATCGCAACAGTGGACGTGTGAACTAATGCATTGTCTTGATTGTGCGCACAGCTCTCTCATCATCAAATTATCCCTCAATATGCGATGTATAGCACTTTTTGATATGCCTATGACTTCAGCTAGCTCATGAAACTTCAACCGACGGCCATTCAATACCATTTTATGGATTTTTTAACCATTTCTGGCATGGACACCTCAATTGGTCGTCCACTGCGGTGTTCGTCTTGGCAGCTCGTACGGTCCCATTTAAACTCTGCCACCCAATATTTAATAGTTGTAAACAAAGGAGCAGACTTCCCCAAAGAAGAATCTAGATCAGTTTTAATATTAGTTCGACTGAGACCTTTCAAATGAAAGTATTGTATTACATACCTGGCGCCTTGATATATTTTAGTAGGTTGCCACTTTTCATGAAAGTCATTTTATTCAATCTACTACCGCCCTCTCTATATCAGGTCGTCTAATTTTGGTATTGCCCTCGTATATCGTTAAATATTTTGTTATGAACAAATTAATTCGATGCGTCCTCTTCTTTCAGGGTACGAATATAGTATAATTATCTAAAAGTAATTATGATTGGTCGACTGCACTGAATTCATTCAGTGAAATATATGGTATTTTTCAGTACTAAATGATAACATCGGTATCTGATTTGTAATTAAAATGTTTCCGCTTTAAATGTTAAATGTTCAATTAATTTAGACCTTGCGCGAGATTTATATTCAAATGTTTTATGTATTTCTCCCTTAGTAAAACATTAGTCTTCCTGTCTGTTACAGTTAGCCAGAATGTTCCATAGAGTCATATTAATTCTATTGGCATTTAATTATATTAATACAACTCAAGTCAGTGATTTCGAGAATTATCCATTTAGTACTTTTGCTCAACATATTTTCCTATATTATTATATATATAGACAGCGAAGTCGACGCGATCCTTCAATGTGGAATTTAACAGAGTCACCTGTAATAACTTCACTGCTCCTGCCAAATATTTATATTGTAATGTGAGAAAATTGGATGTTAATCGCTATGCATCCGATATATTAGCTGTATTGGAACGTGATCTGCTGGGAAATGCCGAAATTGGAATACGTATTCATTACCAACTGCCAAAGGGGCGTAAAATTGTGAAATTCTTAGATGTAAAGCTGAATATATGCGATGCTATGGATCAACTAAGGGCTATGCCAATGGTTAAGAAACTTTTTATTGAATTGATGAGGGCGAGTAATTTGCCCTATTCGTGTCCGATAAAAGGAGTAAGTTTTAAATGTACAGAGTAGAATGTACTGAATATAGAATAACTTTATTTTAACTTTGACAGAATCGCCTATATAATATGAGCGATTTTATTTTGACGGAAGATCTCCTACCTGTCTATACACCAATCTTGAGTTTTAATTATACTGTAAGTTTCTACGAAAACCATACACAATTTGCAAGTCATAATATGGAGGGAGCTACTGTGCCGAAATATAAAGGAAAATATTAAATGTTAAAACCAAAGAAAACGAAATAAAATTACACTGTAACCAAAATTTACGAATTGGAATTTAAAATAAGAAAAAAAAATTGTAATAAAAAATAAAGAATCTTTAAACACAAAATTATGTCCATTCATAGATTATTTTTTATATTTACGAGTATACAACTTTTTTTGGGGTTCTTTAGGTTAGGGTGGCAGCCGGAGTTACCAGCTCACATAGACCAATTGAGATCCCCAGTGCTACCGCGCCCTCATCGTAACCAACCAGTTTGATACACATTTTAGTTTAGTTGAACATCGGTGCCGGCAAGATCTATCAGACTTGTTAGCAAAGAACGACTCCGGCATATCCAAATGTCGCTTGTAGAAAAAGTATTAGATAAGTTAAGCTTTGTATTTGGGTATCCTATAGTATGCAGGGGCGGAGCTACAGGGTCTCAAAGCTAGTAACTTTTGTCTGCTCCGTCAAATTCATAAAATCTACTAACTGAGGTCTATAAAAAACTGTTCACCTAAGAGTTATCGTGTACAGCTACCGAGATATCTGCAACATTAAATTTTTCATATTTTCCAGACGTTGTCTTCTCCGATTTCTTTCACATCGACTATTCTGAATAGGCAACAAAATGTCCCACTGTGTGTCGTTTACGCAATGCCGGACAGTAGAAAAGCAGCTGTGAATGCTCTTCACTTCTTCCTCATCTCCACAGTTTCTGCAAAAATCATTGTACTCAACTCCCAACATATTGGCGTGTTCGCCGATCAGGCAACGTCCCGTCAGAACTTGCACTAATGTAGGCAGTATTTTTCCTCTCTAGTGGAGGGATATTTGTACCTTTTCAGGTAGTATCTTTGCCAGATTTGCCTATCTCCCGTTGGATTGCCTGACTTTATTGAAATGCCCCAGCATTTTGGTTAATGATGGAAGACCTATGCATCCATATGGCTGCCGCGTCTGAGCTTGGAAGGGCCCATTCCGTCGACCCAATTTCTTAACACATTTTCCACTCTATGGCTGCAATTCAATTTCGTGTTTCATGTCATGAATCTTATCCAACAAAAAATAGCCAAATCGCATCTGCAAGGCGGTCAGTTGACATCGCCGTTTCGGCTAATTACACTATGCAACAGTGAACAAAACACACGGACTTGACAGTAAAGGTTCGATTCTACTACCAAAGGTAAAACCCTATACTCGCTTTGGCGAAATTGATGACTATTTTTTTTAAGGGTCTCAACAGTTTCTGCAAATCAGTGGGTTCCTCGAAAAAGGTGTCATCACTGTTGTCCAACAACTAATTCAGACCTAGTGATACCGCTTAAATATATTTGGCAACTTTTTTTTGGAAAAACTAAAGGAAAAAATATTTTTTTTTCACCTTTTCAGCGTAACTTACAGGGTCTTGTATTTTTTTTTTTACTAACAATATTTGGCAAAATTGTAGCCACGGTAAATCTTAACAACTTTTGTGATCATATCAACACAATCTGAACCTGTGTAAGGTATGTTCAGCAATTTTATATGTAATATTAAGGCCAATATTTTTGTGAAACATATTAACCCTCTAGCTTCCCCACAAAACTATAATTTTTGGCCCTATTTTAACAAATCGTTAAAAACGCCACTAAAAATGGGGAGTGAGTGAGGGGATGAAAGTTCTACAAAAACACATGCCATAAAATATTACTATATGTGTCACAACACAACAAAGCCCAAAACTTAACACAAAAGCAAAACCAAAACCAAAACCAAAAAAGGTCAAATTCCAGTCAAAAACCCTCCTTGGCCTGTACGTGCAGAAATGTTAGTCATACGACCTAGTGGTCGAAGCAACAACGATACCAGTAGAGATAATTTTTGAATGGACTTTAGCCGTTTTTTGGGGTTTTTTTTTTTGTTAAGTTTTGGGCATCGGTGTGTTCTGACACATACAATACAATTACATGGCCATTTCGTTAACCGCAAACCTTGTACTGAATCATCAAAGCTCAAATAAACCGTAGCTCAAAAAGCAACCGCTAGATGGGTCAACCTTTATATACAAATTCTTCGAGAATTTTTAATGTCGTCCCTTTCCTAGCAAGTAAATCGGATTTGTAGTTCCCCGGGATATTCCGACGACCTGGTACCCGTATTAGGTATATGTAGGACTGTTCGAGAATTTAGGAATGTAGCCTCCAGAGATTTAATGGCAGTCAGGCTGTTGGCGTACATGACGACGCTAATCACCAACACTAGTCACTATGTTGCGACTCAGCCACTTCCCTTATTAAAATTAGTTCAGCTTGGTAGAAACTACAAATATCTAGTGGTTTGTGGGCTATATCAACACAAAGCTCTTTACAGTGTACTCCGAAGCCAACCAATATCATCAATCTTCGAACAATCTTTATAGAAGTAGTGATTATTTATATTTTCTGGTATTCTGCCAATCCAGTGCTATAAAACAGGTATCTTAGTGGCAAAGTTATGTTCGAAGATGTACACCGTTGGCATATATTTCACTCGGTCGGTTACCATTGCGCTACAGTGTGATATCTTTATGTAGCCGTATCTCTTTTGCCATCACATTAATTAATAAAAATTTACTTCTCTAGCCACAATATCAATCGGCAGTAGATGGAGTAGGATTTGTAGAGACTCTGTCGCTGTAGGCCTTAAAGCCCCTCTTAAGGCTGGGTTATCCAAACTTAACCGTAACATAACTATAGCGCAGTCGTAACGTTGCGCGCTGGAGCAATTACCCAAAACATGAAAAACGTGCTATATGTCTCAGACATTCACAACCAAAATTGTAAAATCCTTAGGGCATATTTTATATTTTTTGCTCTTATTTTAATATTTTATTACTTGTTATCATTCCATTTCAAAAGTTTCGCATAAATGTCTTCTTTTTTCGTTGTTCTGCTAATTTTGTTTGCAAATGCACGTAAACGTACCGTCCAAATCGAATTTCAGTAAATTCAGCCGTCCGTTAAGGTTTCGTTTTCGTTAGTTCGATGGCTAGATCGAATCAGCCGATTCGTTACGCTACGGGGGCGTTACGGTTACGTTAGCCTAACCCAGCCTTTATATTTATTAATCGGAAGTAGATGGAGTAGGACTTGTAGAGACTATGTCGCTGTATTCCTTAAAGCCCCGCTTATAAAGTTCTCCGAATCTTCATTAATTAACTGGCGATGGAACGTTTTTCAGTTTCTATCCACCATACCAGTTTGTCGTACTGTTGTCTTGGGTGAACTACTCCTACGTATATCTTAGATAGGATTCGACGTGCCCCTACATCTTTCAGACAGGAATATAAGGCGATGTTGGCCTTCTTTATCCGTTCCAATACAAAGTCTGAATGACAATTTGTTATCTAGATTTATACCTAGAAATGTTGCACTTTCAGAAGTGGCCAGCTCTGTGGGACCTTATACATCCTATTAACTAAAACCATTTCTGTCTTGCTTAGGTTAACGTCCAAACCACTGCTTCTGGCCCATCTGGCCAATTTGTTCAAAGCCATTTGTATAATATCTCTGATGATAACTTTTCAGTTACTGTGATTGCAACGTCTTTCGCATATGCCACGACCTTGCAGCCACAACGTTCTAGATCTAACAGGATTCCAGTCACGGATTGGATCGAAAGTAGAGGAAACGGTACTCTACCTTATAAACTTGTAACAGTTGTGGACCCAAGATATGCTGTTATGTGTCTGCTGTTGAACAGCAATTAGTCTAATCAGGCTTGAGTTCATCTTTAGGCCGACGATAGACCGCACGCTGAAGCAGTGCAATGCTAAAACAATGCCACAACATGTCTGACCGACTGCAGAGAGATAGAGAAAGTAGACATGTATTGAAGTGGGAAAGCAGATTGTCAGTGTTGGTTTTTCTCTTTCTTGCTTGCTTTTGTGTTCTGACGAAGCAAAGCTGGGCTAGAAACGCTTCACAACACGCTCTCTTACTGAAATTATCACTTTCGGTCTGACGTTCTAATAAGAAAACACACAAAACACTTTTCAGTCGTCGTACGCTCACACAACAAAATAGCTTCTTGCTTTTGGTCTGCCGTCAGCCTTGGATGTGACAATGTCCTTAAAGCCCCTTCAGTGTCAAGAAAGGCCACCATAGTGAATTCCTTAAAAGGTAGGGTCAAGTTCACGCAGGTCAGATTCGGAAGACTTACCCTTGGTGTAAGCATATTTGTTCCCCGACAGGAGTTTTGTATGCAGGATTTCTTTAACTAACGCATAGAGCTTTTTTCTAGAGCTTTTAGTAGGGACGAGGATTGACTAATTGGCCAGAAGCCCTTTAGCCTTGTGTGTGATATCTTTTCTGGTTTGGGTATGAATATCACTTTGGCATCCCTCCGTCGATTGGGAATATATGAGAGCCTTATACAGCCTTCATAAATTTTCTCCAGCCAGGGGATAATATACTTCAACATTATCTGCATATCTACAGGAGTAATACCGTCATGTCCAGCTGACTTGAACGGCCCAAAGCTGTTAATCGCCCAGCTTAGTCTGGATTTATCGGTCAACAATTTAGCGACGTTTGTAGTCTACTCGCTTTCTTGTTCATCCCGCCGTTCCTCCAGTTCTGTTAAGGCGGTTCTCCGAGAAAGATGAAAATTATGAGTCCCCACAAATATGTCCCTTTCGATTTGGGTCCTAAACGCTGTATTACCAAATGCCGAGCGCCCCAGTAGGTAAATTGGTAGCGTGCTCGCCTATGAGTTTCGTGGTCGTGGGTTCGATTCCCACCAGAGGCTCTGGTCTGTCGCTGCAAAATCTATCCATATGGTCTTTGTGACCCGACTTTTCCCTGGACCGTAAAATTAGTATATAAATTTAATTTGTATTGTAATTCAAATAAAACAAGAATATCCAATGATATTGAAATTTGCACAAACCCTCCAAAATTTTGAGAAAATCTGTACATTTAGATATGGCCCTCATATATCCATATTTACCATCGATTTGGCATACAAGCGCTTTGGTTTGAGGGAGCTGTAGAAATTGAATTAATATTATATTTTGAAAATGTAAGATTCTGGCTGCCGTATACACAGGGCAAAATCGCCTTTTTTGATATGTTTAAATCGAAACATAATATATTTGGAACACAAATTGTTAAATATTATATATTTCTGAGCAAATACATTTTATTTGAAAATCAATAAAATATATTTGGAACTCGTATATTAATATGTTACAACATATAATATTTGCAAACTAAATTTTTCAAATAAAATATGTATTTGAATACAAATAAAATTATTGTTTAGGAATTTCTGCAATGCCACAAGATTTTCGAAACTTTTTTTTTTGGTTTGAACCTCCCATTTATGATACCAAATGCTTCATTAACTTACGTTTTAAATCAATCATTTAAAATTTCTGAGTATTCCAAGCCATCATTGGTTGTCAATCCTCCAAGTATATATTTCGATCCAAGATTATATGATTTCAATTATTATTATTTATTATATTTACGACGTGAATTTTTTTTAAAAAATTAACTTTGATTTACTGACGAATTTAACACAATTTAGGTATTTTCTGAATACTCAAATGCAAATAAATTTTTGTTTCGGAAAAAATAGTCTAAAATAAACACATATTGGGATGTAAACAAAGATTTGTTTAGAACAACATCTTCCCAAATATATAATTTTTGTGTGTACTAAATGTATTATATGTTTATAGTGTACCCTAAAGATATATATGTTTCAAGCCGAATATGTTTGGGACAATATACTACAGATGCGATTTTTTTTCAGCGTGTAAGCTTATTGGAGCTCGAGGGATATAAATGGTAACTTGGATATAGCTCCACTAACTTCTGCCGCCATATTATCCTTCTTTTATCTACAGTTCTGAATTCTACCACCATTCATACCCTACACCACATTGTGGTATTATATCTTTGTTGGTAACACACAAAATAAAATGAGATAGACCCATCATTTATTGTAACGATCGACTTAGAATCACTTTGCGAGTCGATTTAGCTATGTCCGTCCGTCTGTCCATGTATCCTTGCAATCGAAGTACTGGTCGCAATTATTGTCTGATCGCGATAAAATTTGGCCTTCGGACGAACCCTATTGAAATTGGTTAAATTCGGTTCAAAGTTTGATATAGCTACCATATATACACGGGGCAAAATCGTCTTTTTTGATATGTTTGAATCGAAAGAAAATATATTTGGAACACAAATTTTTAAATATTTTATATTTCTGAACAAATAAATTCAATTTGAAAATCAATAAAATATATTTGGAACGAATATATTAATATATTACAACAAAATATATTTGCAAACTAAATTTCTCAAATATTTTATTTGTTTAAGTACAAATAAAATTATTGTTTAGGAATTTCTCCAAATATATTTTATTTAAAAAATAATTTCAAATCTTGTGCTGACTTTTTCGAATTTCATTTTTATTTTTTTTTTGGTTCCTAATTGTATCTACCTCCCAGTTATGATACCTTATGCAGCATTGATGTTTGTTTCAAATCAATCATTTCAAATTTCTAAGTATTCCAAGCCATCATTAGTTGTCAATCCATCGAAAAATTTATTTTGATCCAAAATTATAGGATTTCAATTATTATTTATTATTTTTACGAACATTACAAATTTGTTAAAAAAAATGTTAACTTGTTCCGAAAAATAATAGTCCCAAAAAAAAAAATTGGGAGTAATAAAAAAGATTTGTTTAGAACAAAATCTTCCCAAATATATATCCTTTGTGTGTACCAAATATTATATATTTAGAGCGTACCCTAAATATTTATATGTTTCAAGCCGAATATGTTTGGAAGTTGATGAGCTTTTTAAATATTTAAAAACAGTTCCTCTATTTCGGTAAACTTTATGTGAATAAAATTGTTTTGTAAACAAACACCTCAGAAAAGCGTTCATAAAAGAGATTGAAGTAAAAATAGCTATAATTTGAAAAACGTGATTGCATTACCGCATTATCTTTAGGCGCGCAGCAGTAGAGTTAAGAACACTTCAAAAGAGTTTTATAACATAAAGCGCCTTCATGTTATGGCGTGAAAATGATTAAGGATAATCGCCATAAGATACGAATACTACGAGTATCTCAAAGTATAACTCTACTGCACGTAAATTGCATAAACTTATATACGAAAGAAACCTAATGAAATATGTATGAATTTTAACATCGCGTAATTATAATAGTGATGGAAGTTTGCACAGCAAATTGTTTTTATAATAATTTTATGTAAAGCTGTGCAATATTAATGTTTAAAGAAAATGATGGCAATTAGTAGTTATAATAAATTACACGATAACGAGGTGAAAAATAACAAAGGAGAAACAAATTAAATAAGACAATTCCATTGGGGTAAATTGACTTCCATAGACTCTCACTCTCGGGCAAATATGAAGGCAAATAACAAATGGTAAGGTTTTTCAGAATAAACGTACATAGGGTGAGAGGTTGTAACATGTGATTGGATTGTACTACTGAATGGGATGAACTACTAATACATAGTACCACAGTGTAGTACATGATTTCATGAGTTTGAGCAGTTCTTTGTAACACACGATCATTCATTATAATCATTACTTACGGAATAGGTTTAACCATGCCCGTCCTCCATCTGTAGATTTAAGTATGTTTGTAATCAAAAATTTGGTACATCGCACAGTGGGAGGAATTAAAAAGGGAAATAATTCGGCCGTTTCTGTGCAAGTCAACCGATAGTAATACAACATGACATTCTTGTAGAAGAGGCATTAGCGAAATTAAGTTTGGATTTGGGCCTCTTGTGGTATAAAGAGGCGAAGCTGCGGTCCTCAATGCTGGCCACCTCGGGTGCACAAAATGTTCAAGCGCGTATAACTTTCCTCCTTTTTGTCCGAATCTTTTTTGTACATTCTTCTAACCAAGGTCTGACAAAAGGCTTTTTGCACCTCACAGTTTTCTTGTATAGTATAGCATTTGAAAATTTACTAATTCTTTTTTCACCGACCCTGTCCTAGTGTTTTGTGAATATCGGAGCAGAATATGCATTTCTGTCATATCAACTTTTCTGAATTGCCAATAAAATTTGCTATATGATGAAAATATCTATATAGCTTATAAGTCAAAGTTATGACCATTTGAAATTATATTTTTAAAATATGAGATTTTCTGTCATTTTTTGGGGAAAAAGTAACGGTGTCATACTTTTTTCAATAGCCTTTTTTGACAGATTACGTGTGAGTCGTGTCATGCTGTCATCTTATTTTTGTTAAGTATTGTTTGGCATTTCATCATGGAAAGACTTGCGCCTGAACAACGTTTACAAATCTTTCAACTTTATTACGAAAATTCACGTTCTGTGAGGAATGTGTTCCGTGCACTTCGCTTAACTTATGGTCAACATAATCGGCCTACTGAGCGTTCTATTTGCAACACCATCACCCATCTTGAGACCCAGCATTTATTATTGGATAATATTCGACCGAATAGACCATGTCCAGCACGCAGCGAAGAAAATGTAGCGGCCGTAGCTGAGAGTGTATACGAAGACCGTGGAGTCGATTCGACTCCGTTCGCAGCATCTCGGACTGACGTATGGAACGACTTGGCGCATTTTACGTCGAGATCTTAAATTGAAAGCATACAAAATACAGCTTGTGTAAGAACTGAAGCCGCCCGACCTTCCCAAGCGACATCGCTTCGGTCCATGGGCTCTTGAAAAGTTCCAAGAAGATCCGACGTTTTCGAGCCAAATTTTGTTCAGCGATGAGGCCCATTTCTGGCTCAATGGGTATGTAAACACGCAAAATTGCCGCATTTGGGACGAAGAGCAACCTGAAGAGTTTCAAGAGCTGCCACTTCATCCAGAAAAAACAACGGTTTGCTGTGGTTTGTGGGCGGTCGAATCATCGGTCCATATTTCTTCAAAAATTATGCCGGTGAGAACGTAACCGTTAATGGCGACCGTTATCGTGCCATGATAACCGACTATTTGATGCCTGAAATTGAAGCTCGTGATCTCGGCGACATTTGGTTTCAACAAGACGGCGTCACTTCCCACACATCGCATCAATCAACGGATTTATTGAGACAACACTTCGGTGAGCAGATAATTTCACGTTTTGGGCCGGTCGATTGGCCACCAAGATCGTGTGATATCACACCGTTAACCATTTTCCTGTGGGGATATGTAAAGTCTAAAGTTTATGCAGACAAACCCGCTTCGATGCAGGCCTTGGAGCAAAACATCACGCGTGTCATTCGCCAGTTACCAGTCGAAATGCTCGAACGAGTCATCGAAAATTGGACTCAACGGATGGACCATCTGAGACGTAGCCGCGGCCAACATTTCATAGACATAATCTTCAAAGAATAAATGGCAAAGAATGTTCTTTCAAATGATAACAAACATTCCCCGTTCAATTTGAATTTTCTGTTTTTTTTTTCCTTAAAAAAGTAGGAAACATCGAAATGGATCACCACGCTTTATATGTCGTATTTTGGAGTAATAGAATAAGTTATTTAAAAAAGTATAACATATTTAAAACCAAACTCCCTACAAAATGTTCTCGAAAAAAAAACGGGTCAAAAATATGATTGCCAAGCTTCTCCAATTAACACAATTTTTTACATACATTTCAAAAGTAAGCTACACTTTCTCCAATCGCGAAGCTAGAATATTAAAGCCTTTACAGTTTTTTTACGTGGTTAGTATAGTAGATTTAAGGGAAAGTCCAAGAAATCCCCTTTTTGGGTATTTTCGAATTATTTCGGAAATTGTGGGATTGACTTTTGGAAGTATAAAGACCCAAAACCTAAAAACTATAAAATGTTTCTTTGAAATATGTTAATTTTTAAATATTTTATGGCGTTTCATTACATTTTTTTCTTGATCCTGTCCTAACATTTTCTTAGGATCAGTGCAGAATATAAACCGATTTTTCTCACATCAAATTTTCTAAATTGACAACAAAATTCGCTATATGTGGTACGAAATTTCGGTCAGATGTGCCCACTGGGTGAAAAGTTATGGCCATATCAATTTTTATTTTCAAAATACAGACAATTTTTGTATTTTATTGGAAAAAGGTATATGGGTAACTCCAAAGGAAACCGGCCAACTGCGAATATTTATGGATTTAGATTTTAATGTAATTCCACACGCGTATACTAAACTTGGCAAATTGGAAACCTTTCAAAGCCACTAAGAATGAGTTGAAGCACTAGTCAGTAATGGCGTACAAAACTGTGTGGAATAGCGCAACAGTAGGAGCAACTGCAAATATACTGTGGGGTGACCCAAATGAAAAGAAAACAAGAAGTTTTCTGAAACTAAACAAAATCGATATTTAAAAGATGATGAGTGTTCTAACGGGACACTCAAGCTAACAAGCACATCTTCGTCGCATAGGACTAGCAGAAAACGACGAATGCAGGGTAGGCAGGGAAAACATCGAAACGATGGAACATTTTCTGTGTCACTGCCCGGCTTTCACACATGCAAGATCCTAACATTTCGGGTCCGACATATTACCAGACTTGACTCATCTCAGAGAATATGAAGATGGAAGATACTGAGAAAATTCGTGTCTAGTACCGATTTTCTGTAACTCATGAGGTATAAAAAGATCATAAATAAGGAGCGCACAACATGCCGAACCACTGGCTTAAGTGTATGTCCATGGACATGAGACGTTTACACGTCTCCCTTCGGAGTGGAGTTGCATTTCAGCCGGGTGCCACTACCCATAAAATGGAAGGAGTTTTAGGTAGACTCCGCCCTTAACCAAAGGGGACTCATGCACTTGTGTGTGGGGGCGTTGGTAGACGCATTGTATTCACCCTGTCCTTAAGCGGTAAGGCCATTGCGGTGGGTACGCACTTTATACACTTGACTCCTTCATAAGAGTTTATATTTTATAGGGCGCCCAAGTTGGTCATCAAAAATTTGTTTGTCTTACAAATTTAGCCTTTTTGTCTACGTAACTTTTAAAAAGATATTAGATTTGAATTATATAAGTACCACTTGAAAGAATCTAACATCCTCTCTAAGATTATATATTAAGTAGTAATTTTTTTCTATTAAGGACAATAATAAAAGGATTATAATAAAAAGTATTCCTTCATTCTTTTCGTGTTATTTTTAAAAATTACCCACATATTTTACCACAAAATGTAAAAATTTCAGCATGGGTCAAATATGAATTAATTAGTGTCCGTCCGTCAGTTCGACTGAATGGTGCTAACGATAACGCTGAAAAGGAGTGCCTTAAAATAGCATACGTTAAAATATTTTATTCAAGCCCAGATTATGTTTGACGGACAACCAAATTGGCCTTCTCTCAGTGGTACCTCGCCCACAAATGGTTATAATTTTGTGATATGTTAAAGCTCTTATAACTTCTATACTACTCAAGGGTATCCGGTAAACTTGCATGCATGTTAATCATTTTACTGCCTCTATAAGGTGAAGAAAAATGAGCGAAAATGCAAGTGAAATAAACATTTGCAGTTACATTTTCTAAAAACTAAATGAGTATTTAGATAGTTCATGTGCCCTTTCATTTGACACATATATTGCCTTTTAAAAAATTACAAAAAAAAATCTGTAATTATATCTCTAAAAATGTCATGCCCTCTTTAAAGCGAACTCGACTAGAAAATAAAAAAACTGGGCACACAGTTTTGTTGTGATGCTTGTCAGCTTTCAGAATTATGTATAGATTTTCGTGACCAAAAATGAGTGTCGCATGCACCAACAAATTTTTCGTCTATCTTTGAAAACAAAATTATTTATTTTTTCCCAGTCCTTACCTACGAATCGGTATATATTAGAGCCGGTTATATACCGATTCCTATCTCATTATCTTTTAAGGATAGAAAATAAAATTTGCTATTTGATGCAAAAATATTGTAAAAGGCTTTCCAACAAGAGGTGTTATTTTGGTATTCAAAGATTCGGTGGCCAAATTGTGATCACCTCTTCGAGAGATAACACGGTCCGGAAACTTTTCCCGTGACAGAGCAATGGTTTCGTTGCTTGTGTGACACGTAGTGCCGTCTTGTTGAAAGTAAACGTTGTCCAGATCAATACCATCCAACTCCGACCATAAAAAATCATTAATCATCTCTCGATAGCGCAATCCAGTCACCGTAACTGTTGATCCAACCTCATTTTCGAAAAACTAAGGTCCAATGACCCCGCCGGACCATAAACCGCACCAAACAGTCTCAACAATAACTCTTGGCTTTTCCGAGCCCCAGATGCGACAATTTAGCTTGTTGACGTAGTGAAAATGGTCCTCATAATTCAAGATGATTTTTCGATGATTTTCGATTTTTCGAATTTTAATAATTTCAATGCGTTATTGAATCCTGTATCGTTCCATTTGTATACCCTACACCACACTGTGGTACAGGGTATTATAAGTTTGTTTCACGGCAGATGTTTGTAACACCTGAAAATAACACAGCTAGACCCACCTTAAAGTATACCGATCGACTCAGAATCACTAGCTGAGTCGATTTAACAATGTCTGTCCATGTAAAGTTGTTCGTCGTCTACAGGTCACAATTTCACTCTGATCGTTCTGAAATTTTACAGTTTGGAGTATTTCGCAGCTGTAAAGATCCCTATTGGTAAATTAATTTGATTGAAATCGCTTCAGATTTAGATATAGCTCCCATATATATCTTTCGTCCGATTTGGCCCTTTAGTCCTATAGAAGCTGTATTTTACATCCAATCGTTTTGAAATTTAGAATGATAAAGTTTCTTGATCCATGAACCAACATTGTCGAATTTGAAGAAAATCGGCTAAGATTTAGCTATAGCTCCCATATATATGTTTCGTCCGATTTTGCTCTTTAGTCCTGTAGAAGCTGTATTTTACATACAATCATTTTGAAATTTAGAATGATAGAGTTTCTTGATCCATGAACCAACATTGTCGAATTTGAAGAAAATCGGCAGAAAATTACAAAATATATATTTCAGAGTTATTTAATATTACGAGAGTGGTGTAGGGTATTATATAGTCGGGCCCGCCCGACTTTAGCCTTTCTTTACTGGTTAGTAATGGCGTAGTTTCTACTTGTCAAATGTCAAAGAATAAAAGCTTCAAAAGTAACAGCTACCGAAATACCGGGTGATTCAAAATAACACCTCTTGTTGGAAAATCCTGTAATTTGATATTTTTTGTAAAGCATTATTTCAAATGCCCATAACTTCTCTTTCTCTTCTGGATCCCTCTATAAAACCATGGGAATTATGTAGAGGTTTATGTATAGGTTTTTCCAATAAGAGTGATATGATTTCTTTGTAAAAAAGGCACACTTATTGTTAAGGAAATTCAAAAGTTTTTTATTTAATGTGAAGTACAATCGATACAATTAAGTTATAATAAAACGTCATTCAAATGGCCTCCACGACTTCATCTGCAGGAACGCATTCGATGAACCCAATTTTGGAGCACTTTTTCCACTAAATCAGGTCGTAAGTCATGAATGGCACGTTCAATATTGAATTGTAAAGATTGAATAGAGTGTGGTTTATTTCGAAAGACCAACGACTTTAAATAATCCCATAAGAAATGGTCTAATGGTGCTAAATCGCAACTTCTTGGAGGCCATTCAATATCACAATTTCTTAAAATAATCGAATCTCCAAACTTTTCTCGCAACAATTCAATTGTTTCATTTGCTGTGTGGCACGTAGCCACAACCGGTCAATGGCAAAAATATAGCTCTTAACGAGAGCTGAAATATTGCTCATGGGTGTCAAAGTCATAGGTCGACTGGAAAGTGTTTTTTTTTTTTGGATTTAAAAAAATTGACTTAGCGCACGAAAATTTGCAATTGGAGAACCATTATTTTGATAATAAAACTGAATAATTTGTAAACGTTGTTCTTGCGTATATCTCTCCATGATGAAATTGTAAACACTACTTAATACAATGAAAAACAACTGGCAGATCATGACATATTACAAATGGCCGAAACGTCACTTCAAAATCATATCATACCTATTGGAAAAGCCTTTACATCGAAATCTTGTAGAGTCTCATGTTTCCATACGATGAGTGGAACATGCCTCCATTATGGCAATTGCAACACGACAACGACCCGTAGCATTCCGCGAAATGTTTCAAATATTGGTTTGGAAAGAAAGTGGTTAACGTTATTGAGTAGCAAGCCCAACCTTGACTTTAATACCATTGAAAATCTAAGTGAAATTGTAAACAAAAATATAAATGGAGAAGTGTAGTTGGAGATAAAAATAAGCCTTTTCAGGCCATCATAGATTATTGGAACTGCATAGATACGAAGATAATAGACAATCTTACTGCTTCCTTGCACGAAGAAAGAAAGCCGTCCTTGATATAAAGTTTTTTCAACACAATCGTAGGAGAAATTCATAGTCTAATATGTTTTGTCGTGCGAATTTCCGACTTTCTTGTTATTTTTTTTAAATAAATTTTTAATTTTAAATAATTTCGTACATATTAGGTACAATTTTTGGAATATACCATCGATGTTTTTCAGTTTGTGACGATAGAACAGAATTGTGAAGGCAATCCAAGACTGTATTTATATTTTTGGAAATTACGTTCTAAAACAATGTTCTGCTCTATAGTTGTTTGATGTTCAGGTATATTAGATGCACCAGATAGTTCTTGTGGAAAACAGCAATTTCTCAATGAACTATGGACATAGCATATACACTCTATTCCAACAATTTGAAGTAATTTTATATACCCCAAATTTACTGGGGGGACTTGCTGTGGACTAAAAGTAAGTAACACATCGAAGAAGTGTTTAGTGTAAGATCCTTAGTCTGATTGGCGAAAATTCGATTTGTACCTTTTAGTTATGCTCATTAGGGTGATGACTTTTATACAACCTCGTTTCCCTGTATCATATTTAGATGAGTTTTAATTTAATATAAGATAAAATCTTCCATATAAGGTGATTCGATAAAAAAAAAACTCACGCACAAAATGATTTTAAAATTTTTATTTATCAGCAATTTTTTTTATTTTGGGCAATTTTGTATTTTTTTTTCCAATTTTTTCAAAATAATGACCGCTCATAAATGTGGTTTCTGTAAAAACATCAGAAAAAATGAGAATCATAAAAAAGTCGTCAACGTTTTTCCAAAAAGATACTTTCGATTCAAAAAGAGATATCTTCACTTAATTGTAAATAAAAACGAAAGATGTTCATCGATTTCTATGATCAATGTCTCATTTTGTTCATAGGTTATGTGGCTTTTCGTGAAAGTTATAAGACTTGACACTTTTTTCCGTTTTGGATTTATATGATTAAAAAAAGAAAAAAATTAAATTTTTCCTAGATTTATTGAATGTTTTCACATTCGAATTGTTCAGCTTTTTCGATCATCTCTTCCTTTCGAAAGAGAGGTTTTTGTGGTGTATTGGAAAAGATAAGACACTGCGCTTTGAAAGCCATGTAAACACATACCCTTATACGTATTTCAATCCTCTGCGGGGATATCATCTGAGGGACTTATACATGACACAGTGTGAGCTTGTAGTTGTGGCGATAATCACTTGTATATATACCAATCTACAAAGAAATTTGCATATGGCAATAATATAATTTTAAAGTGGTTTGTGCTTGACCTTTTTCAAAATTTAAATGGAATAAACGTTATTTTAGTCATTAATAGGCATAAGTTCATTCATTCGTGCAACTGGAAATAATTTTTGAGAACAAAAATCATAGTCATCACCCTAATGCCCATCCGTCTGTCTCTCTGGCTGGTACTAACGATAAGTCTTAAAATAATTTACCGATTGACTTCAAATTTTGTACGTGGCTATATTTTTTCCTATCTCAGTCTACGTTGGAAGATAGACTCCTTCAGAAAAAACAATGAGATTTTCGTGACACAAAAATTATATTTTATTGTTTGGGAGAACGTACGAGTATAATGGCATGAACTAAACTTACTCGTAATGACCATGTTCTAGGAGAAATCCTGTGAAATCCATATAACTTTTTCAACCGTTCAATACTTCTAACTCCTCAGGCTTTTTGCGAAATTTTATTTATACTAAAACACTCTCCATTTGAAAACGCAGTGGTGATAGCTTTTCATTTCAAATTTCCTGAAACACATTAGGGCAATCGCAAATTTAAATTTACCCATATGTCGAAACCGAAATACGATGGAACGCCTAAACTTATGACGGGTGGGGGAAGTAAACTGTAAAAAGAATGAAAAACTGCATTGAGTTAATAAATAATTTGGCAATTTGCCCATATTTCGCCGACAAATGTAGGATTGAAGATGGCTTTGGGTGCTGGTGGCTGCATTTATATGCCAGGCCATCATCAACGCCATCATCATTCACATCGTTTTTGGATTATGCAATTTTGTTTTTCGATGCCAATATTTCAAAATAGCGTGGAACAAACAAAAAGCGAACAAACAACCTTTAAAAACAACAAACTATTGAATATTTCATGGATACGAGTACGACTATGAATGTGTGACGTACATAGATAGACAAATATGTATGTATGTAGTGGGTTATCGGTTATGCATATGGCGACATACTGCATTGCACCGAACATATCATTGAAATGCCAAATAACGGATATTAATTAAAAATTACTTTTTTTCGTTGAATGAGAAACAGTGGTTTGGATCTGAACTAAACGTATAGAAATATTTTTCAACGTGAGTTAAAAAAATTAAGTAAGAAAATTTCAGTCGATGAGTAAAGCACCACACGCAAAGAAAAAAATCGTTACTCACAAACAAAAAATTATACAAACGAATTTCGTTTGTGGTCTATGTTTGTCGCAAACGATTAATGTTTTTCCCAAAATCCAAAGAAACGTTTATAGCAAACAGTTAGTGTACTTATCATAAATGATTTGAATTTATTACAAATTTATTACAAACGGTTATTGTGTTTGTCACAAGCAATGCCTGTTTATCCCAAACCCTGTGATACGTTTGTTGCAAACGGTTATTGCGTTTGTCACAAGCACTGCCGGTTTCGCAATAAATGAGAAATCGTTTGTCACAAAAAGATAATTTTTGTGAGTTATGATATTTGATAAACGAAAAATTATACAAACGAATTTCGTTTGTGGTCTATGTTTGTCGCAAACGATTAATGTTTATCCCAAAATCCAAAGAAACGTTTATAGCAAACGGTTAATGTACTTAACGTAAATAATTTATATTTACGAGTATTACAAACCCTGTGAAACGTATGGTGCAAACGGTTATTATGTTTGTCATAAGCTATGCCTGTTTATCCCAAACCCTGTGATACGTCTGTTGCAAACGGTTACTGCGTTTGTCAAAATCAAGGCCAGTTTTTCAATAAATGGGAAAACGTTTGTCGCAAAAGCATAATTTTTTTTAATTATGATATTTAATATGTTTTATGTTTATAATCAAAAATGTTACAATTTTTACAAAAAGGTACCCGGGAGCTCCACGACAAATACCTCTGCTATTAATTTGGTGATATCTTCTTGACACCGCTTTTTCTAAGGGGATCTTGATAGATATCAATGAAAAAAATATTTTATGAAGAAAATTAAAGTATTATGAATAATTAAAGTATCACAGTATTTTTGATGATTTCGCTAGTCGGAATGGTAAGGGTATAAATTTATATTGTAACTGGAACTGTTTTCACAGATATTGATTAAAATAAATGCATCCGCAAATGCGTTCCTTTTACACCACAGTACTTTAGCATTGTAACAAAAAAAAGCTAAGCTATCTAACCGTGTAATAAACTTTATGAATTTACATAATTTGAAAAATAGCGAAGTATCATTGCAAAAAAGCTAAAACAAAATTGCCACTGCACAATGCGAATACGAATAGAAAAACGCAAATTAAAGGCGCAAAAACTCTATTCAGTGATTAATTACTGCAAAAATAGGTAAATTGTAAGGCCGACACTGCCGCCGACACAAAAATAAACAACGCGCGATATTTTATTTTTTTTTTTTAGAGAGAAAACATTTTGTATTTTCGCAAGTATTTATAGATAAACAGAAACACAAAAGCCAAATAGTTAAACAAAAAAAAACGGCTAAATTAAAATGTGGTAAATTGTGAAAATTTATCATTGCTACACCATCAGTTGGCCCCAAATTCGCGGGGGAGTGGAATTTGGCGTTAGGCCGGAGAGTTGGAACGTGACGGGCTGTCAGGCAACCAACCGAAAAACCCGGCCATCAACAACAGCAGCAACAACAACAATGTTGTCTATGACATGACATGCGACGTTGGCGATGAGCTTGTCCAATCATTCCTTTCGGCCGTTGGACATTCAGTCAGTCCATCCTCATCTATGCAAAAAATTACGGATGATGATGACGCTGATGGGTATGTGTCTCTTCTGTATGCGGAAAATTAATTGCATTCAAATGCGTTGCAATATTTACGATTTTTTTTCACAATATTTTTCCCATTTTCCATTTATTTTCAGCGTCATCGACATGGCCCATTGTGAGTTGGCAGGCCGTTGGCAGCCTCCTCGCCTTGCCGCCATCACCAACAGCGTCAACGACGTCGTCGTCATCATCATCAGTGCAATCAATGACAAAGTATGGTGATGACATCGATATTGTTGCAACCATTTGGGTGGCGGTGGCAGATACCAACCACATCGATATGCTTATGAGGAAATTGTTTTATTTGAAATTGGTACAAGTCACTTCATTCAAAATAATGAATGATTTTTATATTAAATTGTGACACATTTTTAGAAAAAATGTAACGGGGTTTCTGCTGAAGTAAGTTCAGAGGACTCCAGGGTCAACTCATGGACCCACAAAAACCTTAAGTAAAAACACAGGGATTGAGTCACCTGGACTATATAATGTGTTCTTTATTGATAAATCCGATATTGTTACAACGACAATAAATAGAAAATTGTATGTGAGTGGCCCTGCTGGTATACGCTGGTAGTGAGCCTTTGCAATATGCCCCGGTGATATTCTGGCAGTTAGCTCTTGAAATAGGGCCAGCCAGGTGATATTCTGGCAGTGGGCTCTTGAAATAGGCCACGGTGATATATGCTGGCAGGGGGCCTGAAAATATGCCCCGGTGATATATGCTGGCGGTGGGCCCTGGAAATATGCTCCGGTGATATATGCTGATGATGCTTCGTGATGTGATGAATACTGGAACCGGTGGTAGATTACGTTGAATACTTAAACTATCTTATATCTACTCTAAGTTAACAGCTAAGTCAAATACAATACAATGGGTGAAGAGAACGAATCGCGAAAGCGAACTAATCACGGAAGCGAAGGAATCGCAGAAGCGAACGAATCGCCGAAGCGAACTAATCGCCGAAGCGAACTAATCGCCGAAGCGAACTAATCGCCGAAGCGAACTAATGGCGGAAGCGAACGAATAGCGGAAGCGAACTCATCGCGGAAGCAAACTCATCGCGGAAGCGAACGAATCACGTATCAACTAACTAAGGCTTATATCTAGGAGTGTTTGAACGATTCGCGCCTCGACTAACTACGGCTTTAAACTAATTGTATATGCGAACTAATCGCGGAAGCGAATGAATCGAAAGGGTGAATTTCTGGTGTTACATTAAGACAAATTGCTTCGACTGCGGTCGGGCCACACATCTACTTTGGTCCGTCAAACTCTAACTCCAGAACTCCACACCTAGAGGTCGACCAGACCAAAGTGAATGAGAATTATAAACAAAGGCGAGTATTAATACTCGTATGTATTTTGGCACACTGAATTCAATTTGGTCGTACAAGTAGTAGGTCTTAGAGTTTTGTCAGTGAGTTTTAATAAGTTTATATAAGGGGCATTCTTTGCACTGATAAACAATTTGTATAAATATTTGCAACAAATTACAAAACATATATCAAACACAAAAAACGCGACATAATCTAAATGTAATCTGCCATTAATACTATGAAATGTATCATTGTATTAATACTGACTGCTCAGAGTGCTGATCATATAATTATATTAATTGTCAAGCGCCCCAGTAGGTCAGTTGATAGCGAACTCGCCCATGAGTTTGAGGCCGTGGGTTCGATTCCCACCAGAGGCTCGGGTTTGTAGCTGCAAATCTACGAGTAGCTACATGATCCTTGTAACCCGCCGTACAATTAGAATATAAATTTACATTGTATTGTAATTCATATAAAATCAAATAAATAAATAAATAAAATAAAATAATAATTGTGAATTTGTCGACGTTTGCAAGAGCGATTTTTTCGCAATATCTTGTAAAATATCTTTGAAAACGTTGATGGGATGAAAAAGGAAATCTCTAAAGCTTTCCTAAACAAATTAGGAAAACTGGTAACCGAGCTATGCTAATATCTGGTTCAACCTCTACTTTTTACCCCGCACTTTATCTTCTCATTTGCTACGAGCCAAAAGTATAACACATCGAAGGAGTGACCTAAGACCCCAAGTATGTTTGGCGGAAATCCGTTTTGGGAGATTTGAAGTCATTTAAGCAATGTCCGTCCGTCCGTCTGTCTTTCTGTGAGACTACTGTGTGCATGTCTGCTGTCTTGTATAACTCTCCAAAGGATTAACAGATTTACTTCAAATTAAATGCGGAAATATTTTTCTCTATGGTATGCGGTAATATTTTTCTCTATCTCCGGTTAAGTTCGAAGATAAACCATATTAGCCCACTCCATCGGGTCTCCCCAACAAAGGGTTAACATTTAGTGATATACTATTTACGCGAATCATAACACGGTCCGGAAACTTTTCCCGACCAAGAGCAACAGTTTCGTTGCTTGTGTGGCACGTAGCGCCGTCTTGTTGAAAGTAAACGTTGTTTTGATCAATACCATACAACTCCGACCATAAAAAATCATTAATCATATCTCGATAGCGCAATCCATTCACCGTAACTATTGATTCAACCTCATTTTCGAAAAAGTAAGGTCCAATGACCCCGCCAGACCATAAACCGCAACCAAACAGTCACACGTTGAGGATGGAGAGGCTTCTCAACAATAACTCTTGGGTTTTCCGAGCCCCAGATGCGACAATTTTGCTTGTTGACGTAGCCACCGAGGTGGAAATGGGCCTCATCAGTCAAGATGATTTTTCGATGATTTTCGATTTTTCGAATTTTAATAATTTCAATGCGTTGTTGAATCGTGTGTCGTTTCATTTTTAGTAATGACGTAGTTTCTACTTGTCAAATGTCAAAGAATAAAAGCTTCAAAAGTGACAGGTACCGAAATACCTGGTGATTCAAAATAACACGTCTTGTTGGAAAACCCTGTAGTATTCCCAAAGTGAGGGTATATCTTAGTGGGTTTTCTCCACTGAAGTTTTCTTACTTGACACATAACGGTATTTGCTATGAGCAAAATACTTTGTTGATTTTTTACCTACATATCGCATAAGTTGAAAATGTTTAGTTAGAAAGGTTTAATATTTTGACTTCATGTTGCCAATTCAAGCTATTGTTTTAAGAATGAAAGAAAAGACTCAGCCGCATCATCAAATATAAATCTTCAAATTATTTCACTGAGAGTTTCAATATTCTTACCTGTTAAAATAGGGAAAATAGGTTAGTTTCCAAATAAGTAAAAGAAATAGGTATTTTATATTTAAAACAATACTAGTAACTTCTAATTCTAATTACGATAGCCAAATTAAAACTCCTTCTTCGCAATACGAAAGAAAAGCCTGTAAACTAATTGTTTGAAAAATATCAACAAAAAACCTGCAGCGTCTTCAATCAACCTAATCATAAATACAATAATTCACCCAATCCCAATTTCAGTTGACTAACCTTCACATAAATATAGAGTTCCACATACTAATTAAATGTTACCATTGCAACACGCACGCAGATTTACATGCCGTAGTGGACTGTAGTACCCCAGTCAGTCTGACGGTACCGCAATAAAAGTGCATTATAATACGCAACACATGTGGTGGACAGAAAGGCAGAGAGTATGAGGTGGAGAGAGTGTGAGAGGAGACGGAACGACAACAAAAGATAAACCAATAGATAAGGCGACATAAAGTGGCAGAAGAGACATGTAAATGCTGTTGTAAATTGTTAAATTATGGGACAATTTAAATGCGTAAATATCTCAAACGACTGACCGAACGACCAACCGGGCCGGGCCGCCAACCAACCAAATGGTGACACCAAAAAAAAACTCAGCCAAACAGGAGCCCAGAGAACGATATCCCAAATACCCCAACAAGGCGCTGGAATAGCAAAAAGTAGGCATCATCAACGCCATCGCCCAACTTGATTATCATAGTCCTGATCAGCAGAGCCACCATCAACATCACCATTACCATCAGCGTCACTTGTATTATCAGATAGAACTTGAAATCCCCGAGCGCAAATCGTGCTGAACAATTGTCTGCGCCTGTAGATGTGGCGGGTCTCATTGAAATATGCGCTAATTGTTTTAAATAATGGCACTCTGGCAACATTCACTATTCGCATTTCGCCATTCAAAACAACGAATATACATTACTACAGAGAGTGCGATGCCTTCACGCCTCTCTCTATGGACCGGACCGTTCCGGTTCTGGATGACACTGTCAAGGCAGTATAGGAGCATTGGTGTACACTGGCTGACTATGTTGTTCAACTTAGAATTTACAACTCGACAGGGACTACTGCTGTTTTTAGCTCTTTAAAATGACACTAGCCCCAGGAACAGCAGCACCGCCATCAGCATGACCATCGTCGTCATCATCATCATCCTCATTGCCAGGAAAAAACATAGGATGTGCGAATGGAAAATAGTGTTGTATGTGTGGGAGTGCGTGCCAAAATCATGAGTCGGTAGGCAGTACTTAATCTAAATCGAAAAATGTGAACTGAATGAAAATGATGCAAACAAATTATGTGCCACAAATTCAGTGGATGCATTCGTTCGTCTGCTTTTTTTGGAGAAACCCATTGAAGCATTTGAGGAAATAAAATGTTAACTACATTGAAAATACTAAATCGGCGCAGGGAAAACTGTACATTAGCCTACACTACTTGCAAGGCTAATCCCGTGTCTCCCATAACTTAAAAGGTCAAATCGGTTGACCTTGTTTAGGTTGTCCAGAACCCAACCATATATATTTGTGCAATGATGGAGTGGTTGCGACTCTGATTGTTTTTAGGGTTTCCAGACCCAAATCGTGCCATATACGTTTAATGATAGAGTGGTTTCGACTCTGATTGTGACAATATAACATTATAAGTGGTACTGATTGGGGTCGAAACTGCTCGCGGTGATCGGACGTTGTTCTACGACAGTAGCAAGCAGGACGATTTAATAGGGCATGGGACGAGAATTTTGCAGGATACTGGCGAGATTGTTTAAGTTTTCCAGAACCCCACCGCACCATATATGTTCAATGATGGAGTGGTTACGACTCTAATTGGGACCATAGAACATTATAAGTGGTACTGATTCGGGACGGACCTACTCGCGGTGAACGGACGTTGTTTTACCACAGCAGCAAGCAGGACGGTTTAATAGGGCCTTGTACTGGACTCTTGCAGGATACAGGCGAGGCGTGGTTTGGTCTCAGGAATATGAATCTGGGCGTAAAACATCCGTGGTAGTTCGATTACCATTAACAATGTAATACGATTATACCAAGCAGAACCGTTTAATAGGGCTTTGGATGGGTATCTTGCAGGATTCTGGCTGATGTGTGACATGCTCGGACTTCACCGCCGACGGGGTTATTAAGGGTGTCCAGCACTCTCCATATGTCGGTTTGCAACTTTAACCATAGAGCATTAAAGTGTCGCAATATGCTCACGATTGTGTGGTTAGAACTCTGGACTATGACTCTGACATTAGTGGTTGTTCTGATTTGAGACGGTTACAGTTAATGAACGTAATTCTACGACTACATCAAGTAGAATGCTTTAATAGAGCATCCATCCATACTCAAGATGGTGTGGTTTGGACTCAGAAATATGATTCTGGCCGTAGAACAGTAGAGGTGATTCTGATTAGAGATGACGAGCGAGGTTCTGCGACTATAGCAAGTAGGACTGTTTACTAGGGCCTTGGGCGGGATTCTTGCTGCATGCAGACTGACATGTGACATGCTCGTACTTCACTGTCAACGTGGTTGTTTAGGGTGCCCAGGGCCCTGCCATACTCACTAGGTAGTGGTTAGGACTCTGGACTACAACATTCACAATAGAGACATTAGAGCACCACACCGTCGTGAGTATGGTGTGGTTAAAGCTCTGGACAATGACCCTGGCATTAGAAGTTGTTCTGATTTGAGACGGAACTGCTCACATTTAATGAACATAATTCGACGACTATAACAAGTGGGATGATTTGAAAGTGCCTTGGAAGGAAATCTTGCAGAATACTGACTGAAATGTAGCAGGCCTGAGCTTAAGAGCCAACAGTTCGCCGTAATCTGTACATCAACATACGGTACTCACAATGACGTGGTAAGGACTCTGGACTATGACTCGGACCATAGAGCATTAAAGGACTCTACCGTTTAAACGATGTTAGAAATCTTGAATATGGTTCTGATCAAGGAAAGGTTGTTATGAGGCGGAACTTAAAGTTAAAGATCGATGTTTTACGACTATAGCCAGTAGGATGGCTTAATAGGGCATGGGGTGGGAATCTTGCAGGACTTTTCATCGCCGGGGTTATCGTACTCACAATGGCGAGGTCAGGACTCTTTAGTATTAATTTGATTTTAGAGCACGTGGTGGGCGTGGTTATAACTCAAAATCTGAGCATAGAGGATTGAGGCGATGCAAATCGGGACAGACCTGTTATAGATTAATAAACCATTTTCTACCACTATAGAAAGTAGGATGGTTTAATAGGGCCTCGGAAGGGAGTTCTGCAGAATGATGGCTACTATGTTCGGTATACATTGTGGGACGCGATTGTTTTGTTGTAACCATGTGATTCTCCCTGAAAGATTGAACGAATCATATTAGTACATTGGTGTTGTTGGAATTTGGTTGAATACCTAGGATCTTGATGTGTGAGGGATGTGGAGGGAAGGTAAGTGGGTACATGTCGGAGTTATGCCACATCATGGGGTCAAACCCATAGATCGTTGGGACGCAGATCCGTAGGTCGACTGCTGCATTTGAACTGATGCTCTGTAATGTGAGGTCCTTGCCGGTACTCGGGGCATATGTCGTCAACGCCAGCTGGATCAGCCAGACCGAAGTTGTGCCGAGGTGGTTCTTGTCTGCCATGGAAAGGCTCTCTCACTACCTGAAATCGCTGGTGGGTGTTGTGCAAGAACTCTGTTTTGGCTATAACCGCTAACCGCTTGGTGTACAGCGTCGGTGTTTAGCGTGTTCAGCGCTACTGTAAGTGACAATCGGTCAATGTCAGATGGAATGACATCCTGTTTGAGGACGCTATTGTAGTAGATGACGATGGTAGTTGGGCTTATAAAGCATGCTGCTGTGTGGTCGGCCTTGAAGGCCAGCATCGATATTGTATTAAGGGCTACGGCTACTTACACGCAAGATTTTTTGGTCGTTTTATTAAACCAATGCCCGAATTTTGGTTGATTTCTGGCCTCAAGAATGATCACTTCACTACATTCTGAAGCCGGGGATCGAGAAAGCTACAGGTCCGTCAGTCTGTTATTTTAATTCGGCAAACTTATTATTTGTCCCTTCTCGCTAAGATTTCGTTTTCGCCTGTAGAATTAGTTCGTATTTAGAGAGCTACTCTCAAAGCACGCTCTGGGAGATCATGTGGCAAACGGTTGGAATAGGCTCCGCGTGACATCCTTTGGTAATCTATGACAGGACGTAATTACATGACTACCATGGCTTTGGCTATAGTGCATGCAGGACCGTTGCTTATTTTTTTAGGTGCAAAACTTCTCTCGTAAGTGCTGGCGAGTCGTTTTCGAATACTACAACGGTGTTGGCTGGAGTAACTTGCTCATATATGATTAGGGTGACGACTGGAGAATCTCTTCGGATTCAGACAGCGACTGTCAAGGTCGCATTTCCATACGGTCCTGGGGCATCGTGAGGCTAGCAGTTTAAAAGGCGTCGCGTGGCCATAGCTCGATTTCGCTAGACCCTTTCGCTATTATATACCATTTTAAGATTGTAAAACGTAGACTGAAGTATGTGCAGGGACGTTGCTGACTTCCTTAGGCGCAGGAATTCTCCTGTTAGAGCTGGCGAGTCGTTTTCGAATGATAGAGTACCTCAGCGATCGCTCCTATATATCTTCATATTCATCTTTTCATGAGGGACTTTCTGCTGATATAAACGGACTAATTTTAATGCGAAATGGACTAGTAGTCTGTATATTATCAAATGGAAGATGACGATATTTGGCGTAACATACACGGGTTACGTCCTAGCCAAGGTGAGGAAAGTATTTGGGGCCTATCTGAACATCATGAGACAGGTTGATGCTGCTGGTCTATAAACATATCATTAGAACTCCTATACTTGTAATTTCCTGAAGGAAATAACTAAACTGAGAGTTATAACTAGGTATTACTTTCACAACAAATCGTTGATGTTCAAGAGAACAGATTTTAGTTCCAAATATTTAACTGGGTTACGTCAAATCTCACCCAGCGAATATTTACAACATACGAGTATCGCTGCCACGGTAAATAATAATGATTTTGGCTGCAATTGACATATAAAAAAATACGATTATTGCACTTCTTCCAAAACAAATAATACAAGTAGAGTCGGGACAAGTTCCATTTAGGAGTTGGCGGCTTGGTGGCTAATATTGAATCACCAGGAGGAAAATAATTTGTTACAGTGTAAATGAAATGGCCAAACAGATAGCAGCAGCGCCATCAGCAGAAGAAGCCAACACACAACTCAAAGTGTCTTAAATGCCGGAAAAATCATAAACAATTGTAAATAATAAAAGAGCAATAGAGAAAAAGCAGTACAATAAGCGACATAAAAATGAAAGGAAAAAAGCACCAAAACAAGTTGGTAAGTACAATTTTATCGTTGGAATAAAAAAGGCAAAAACTATCTCCGATACGAGAATGATGACAAAGACAAGATAAGTGTGCGTCTCACACCATGTGGCGGAGTGCGACTGAACACAATGGATTTTATGAACATTTGGCTCCATGACAAATAGACGATGGTTACAAAAGTCTCAGGATTTATGTGATAGTATCAGGAGGTCCTTTCAACTAGGGGGTTGGGTCAACTAAAAACATCACTTTGAAGTATAATCGATTACAAAAACGATTGGAAATAAAGTAAGCAGATTTTAGCCTATATAAGGTCTTGCCAAATAAATTCTATTAAGAATATATATTTCCAGGCTATGTTGAGAGTCCAAAATAAATAATGAGGAATTTAATTACGTTCTTCGTAGCCAAAGAGACTTTTGTTTCTTACGGAACCTCTAAAATGTAAAATATTAGTAACAATTATTGAATTATATTTCAAATATCAGCAACCTCCTCCCTCAAATCTTTCTCAGCAGTTGTCGATTCCGACAAAAACATCGGGTTTCGCTTATCATAACAAAGATTTCCAAATTTGACGATATGGTTGTCCATAAACACTATAAAAGTTTTCAAACACCAATTTTCAAACAAAATCTCTCAAATAAATGTTAAATTGTTGAACGAGTAATAGCCAAGAAGGCTATTGGAGTCTAGTCGATTGGTAAGAATACTACCAAAGTTGCTTCATGATGATACAAGTTGGAAAATCTTAGTCGAGTTGCAGACAGAAGTATACATACTCGTATACCCTCCATATACCGATTAATATAGGGTAATTCATGTTGTGATTCCCCAAGAGAGTGACGAATATTTTGCGAATATTAATGTATTCAGCACTGAAAAGATTTTTCTGTGTTCTTGGTACCTACACAAAACAATATACAAGGTGGCGCAAAAGTAATGTCATAAGGTAATTTGCCTACCATATTGTTAAAAAAGAAAAATATGAGTTCTGTTTTCACGAAAAGTATATTTGGAGATGGAAAATTAATTACATTGAACAAATTATATCGGTCGCATGAGTACTCCCCTAGTTTATGCAAAACTGTGCTAGTTTTGCTGAGGCGTCTAGTTATTAGCAAATGCAACCGTCAAAACATAGTACTGCGAACCGACAAGCACGATGAACACGGTACGCATAACACTCCGGACTTAGGGGGTTTGTTTTAAGTACAACCACTACTGTATGGGAGATACATGTCCACCACAGCATAGCTCACGTTACTGTGGCAAGTACTGGGTGCCACAACACCTGTTACTTGCTGAGTCATCCGGGTATCAGCAAGGCTACGTAGAAATTCACTCGATAGCCCCTGACTGCAAACCATACACCGATGGGCACTAGGTAGCATTACACCGCGGTGTTAGGGGAATTCGTTTTAAGATGAACCACAACTTTGTATACCATTTAGCGTTACCCAGGGTGCACTATGAGGAAACGGCCTACCGTTGCTCGGCACCGCCAATATAATCTACGAGAGCGGTCCCAAAATTAGCCGACCTAACAAAGAAAACACCACAAATTTGGGAACATTTGTCTGCATTTGTTTTAGCTCGATACACATTTTCCCAGCGATTTTCAGTAGCTTCGATATCCTGTTTATAGTAAATATAGCTCCTGAAAATGGCCATCAAGCGCAACCTTCTCTTAATTGCTGCCAAATCTTTCCGTCGAGCCATTTTTACAAGTTTGGAAACAAAATACAAAATAAGAAAGTTCAGTCGGGTAAAGCGACTTAAGAATCCCCTCACCTGCAGTCCCAAAAAATATTTGTAAATTTATTTATTTGTTGTTTTAATTAAAATATTATGTGGGTGGTACCAAGAGGGGTGTCCCAATGACGCCCATTTTTCACTGGGATATAGATACTATTAAAGCATTACACTGAACAAAATTTCAAGTATTTGTATGCAGTGGTATTAACGCTATAAGCTTTTAACTTTTTATGCAGAATGATCCATTTGAGTGGGAGGTACCAAAATACACGTACCAATGGACTGTAGGTACTACAGGGTTTTCCAATAAGATTTCTTGAAAAAAATACACTTATTGTTAAGGAAATTCAAAAGTTTTTTATTTAATGTGAAGTACGATCGATACAATTAAGTTCTGATGGCCTCCACGACTTCTTCTGCAGGAACGAATTCGATGAACCCAATTTTCGAGCACTTTTTCCACTAAATCAAGTCGTATGCCATGAATGGCACGTTCAATATTGACTTGTAAAGCTTGAAGGGAGTCTGGTTTAGTTCGAAAGACCAATGACTTCAAATTAACCCACAAGAAATAGTCTAATGGTGTTAAATCACAACTTCTTGGAGGCCATTCAATATCACAATTTCTTGAAATAATCGAATCTCCAAACTTTTCTCGCAACAATTCAATAGTTTCATTTGCTGTGTGGCACGTAACCACAATCGGTCAATGGCAAAAATATAGCTCTTTTTTTTTGGATTTGGAAAAATGGACTTAGTTCACGAAATGTTGCAATTGGAGAACGATTATTTTGATAACAAAACTGAATAATTTGCAAACGTTGTTCTTGCGTAATTTTCTCCCTGATGCAATTGTAAACACTACTGAATATAATGAAAAACAAATGACAGATCCTGACATATTACAAATGGCCGAAACATCACTTCAAAATCATATCATCCCTATTAGAAAACCCGTTAGAATAGAAGTTATTTAAGAATCAATATTTCACAAAATGTTAACCCTTGAGCGCCCCAGTAGGCGAGTTGGTAGCGTACTCGCCTATGAGTTTGGGGGTCGTGGGTTCGATTCCCACCAGAGGCTCTGGTCTGTCGCTGCAAACATTTAGCCATATGGTCTTTGTAACCCGGCCTTTCCCTGGACCTTAAAATTAGAATATAAATTTACTTTGTATTGTAATTCAAATAAATAAATAAATGTTAACCCTTTGTGGGGGAAGTAATAGAGAGTGGACCAATATGGCCCATCTTTGAATTTAGCCTGAGATGGAGAAAAATATTACGTGCGCACCAGCCAGCAGGCAGACAGACAGCGGGCGGAAATTGTTCAAATGACTTAAAATGACCCAAATCAAATTTCCTCCAAACATACGTGGGGTCGTACGTCACTCCTTCGACGTGTTACACTTTTGGGTCGTAGCATATTGCATATATCCTCTTCTCTAAGGTGAGGGGGAGCTAAATCAGGCGAATAAGGAGCGTGCTCGAACTTTAATTAGTCGATTTCGGCCATCGCAATAGTGGATGTGTAAATTGGTGCATTGTGTTGATTGTGAGCAAACGCTGCACCCATCTTGGGCACAGGTAGACATCTACTGCATTTGTTAACTTATCTATATATATAAAGAAGAATGTGTGTTTGTTTGTTTGTTTGTTGGTTTGTTTGTACCGAATAGACGTCTAAACGGCTGGACCGATCTTTTTGAAATTTTCACAGAATGAACATATGTGGGGCGTGGTGAAAATAGGGTACTTGAATTTTCGATATATCAAGTGGGCGTGGCCCCGCCCACATAAGACAAATTTTAAAATTGAGATATCTTGCACAATTTGTTAGCGAGAGTGCTGTAATTTTGTACATATGCATCTGGTGGCAGTCTACGTGATTAGTCCAAAAATGGGCGGGATCGGACCAATGGGCGTGGCACCGCCAATATAAGCTAAATTTTAAAATTGAGATATCTTGCACAATTTGTTAGCGAGAGTGCTGTAATTTTGTACATATGTAGCTGGTGGCAGTCTACGTGATTCGTCCAAAAGTGGGCGGGATCGGACCAATGGGCGTGGCCCCGCCCATATAAGCCAAATTTTAGAATTGAGATATCTTACACAATTTGGTAGCGAGAGTGTTGTACTTTGGGGCATCTGTATCTGGTGTACGGGATTGGTCCAAAAAAGGGGCGGGATCGGACTAATGGGCGTGGCCCCGCCCACATAAGACAAATTTTTAAATTGCGATATCTTACACAATTTGTTAGCGAGAGTGCTGTAATGTGGTGCATATATATCTGGTGGAAGTCTACGTGATTGGTCCAAAAGTGGGCGGGATCGGACCAATGGGCGTGGCCTCGCCCAAACTTTGAAATGGAGATATCTTCCACAATTTGTTAGCGGGAGTACTGTAATTTTGTGCATATGTATCTGGTGGCAGTCTACGGGACTGGACCAAAATTGGGCGGAATCGGACCGATGGGCGTGTCCCCGCCCATATAAGACGAAATTTTAAATTGAGCTATCTTAAACAATTTTTTAACAAGAGTGCTGTAATTTTGTTTACATGTATCTGGTAGCAGTCTACGTGTTTGGTCTAAACAAGGGCGCGATCGGAGCAATGGGCGTGGCCCCGCCTATATAAGCCAAATATTGAAATCTGGATATCTCACACAATTTGTTAAAGAGAGTGCTGCAATTTTTTGTATATATATCTGGTGGCAGTCTACGAGATTGGTTCAATAATGGGCGGGATCGGACCAATTGGCGTGGCCCCGCCCATATAAGGCAAATCTTGGAATTGAGATATCTTGAGCATTTTTTTAGCGAGAGTGCTGCAATTTTGTTTATATATATCTGGTGGCAGTCTACGTGACTGGTCCAAAAAATGGGCGGGATCGGACAAATGGTCGTGGCCCCTCCAATATAAGGCAAATTTTGGAATTGAGATATCTTGAACGATTTTTTAGCGAGAGCGCTGCAATTTTTTTTATATATATATCTGGTGGCAGTCTAAGTGATTGGTTTAAAAATGGGCGTGGCCCCGCCCATATAAGGAAAATCTTGGAATTGAGATATCTTGAGCTATTTTTTAGCGAGAGTGCTGCAATTTTGTGTATATATATCTGGTGGCAGTCTACGTGACTGGTCCCGCCCATATAAGCCAAATTTTGAAATTGACATATCTTGCATAAATTGTTAGCAAGACTGCTGTAACTTTCTGCATATGTACATGGTGGTAACCTACGCGATTGGTCCAAAAATGGGCGGGTTGGACCAATGGGCATGGCATCCCAAATAAACCAAATTTTAAAATTGAGATATATGTAGAATTTGTTAAAGATAGTGCTGTAATTTTGTGTATATATCTGGTGGAAGTCAACGTGATTGGTCCAAAAATGTGCGGGATCGGACCAACTGGGCGTGGCCCCGCCCATATAAACCAAAGTTTGAAATTGAAATATCTTGGTAATTTGCTAGCGAGAGTTCTGTAGTTTTGTGTATATGTATATTGTGGTAGTCCACGTGATTGGTCCAAAAATGGGCGGGGTCGGACGAATGGGCTTGACCCTGCCCATATAAGCCAAATTTTAAAATTTAGATATTCTAAATTGATATATCTTGCATAATTTGTCAGCGAGAGTGCTGTACTTTTGTGTATATGTATCTGGATCAGACTACGTGATTGGTCCAAAAATGGGCGGGATCGGAACAATGGGCGTAGCCCCGCACATATATGCCAAATTTTGAAATCGGGATATCTTGCACAATTTGTGTGCGAATGTGCTGTATTTTGTGTATATGTATCTGGTGGCAGTCTACGTGATTAGTCCAAAAATTGACAGGATCGGAAATCTGAAATCTGGGCCAACGAAGTGGACCGGGTCAGCTAGTATCTTATAAAAAGAAGTAGTTTCATCTTGTTTGGGATCATGTATCTCTAAGACTACTAGGAATCATTCCTTAACACTCATCTTCTACACAGAGAGCAGAATACTGTTCAATAGCTGCGGAGATTGAATGTCTCCTGTGGGCATTTAATCAGAAAACATGGCAGCATTTGCAAAAAATGGATAAGGCCAAGGTAAAATATCTACCAACTGAACTGATACCTACCAAATATAAAAGTCATATCCGAGAGCATTATGCAAATCTTTCTACAGGCGAGACGTTTCATTTGCCACATTTATCTTAATATACCAGCCATATCGTAGCAAAAATATAGTTACGACTTATAACAATAAAGTGAAAACATTATGGCAATTACGGTAAACTTGTAATCGTGACAATGTTCAACAGTAAATTTCGATATGAAAATAACAGAATAGTGAATGTTATACTCATACATACAGACGTAAATATCGATACAGAGTTGGTACAGGTTTGGTTCGTTGTCTCCATAGATAGAAAACAGTGGAATTGAATTACATCAATTTTTATGAGTTGTTTAATAAAAAATGATTGCAATGATTTTTATGACATATATTGTTAGAGGTGTATAGCACGAAAATCAATTGAGTTGTAGCACAAAAAAAATAATATTCTCGTATAAACGAAAAGCAAAAATATATGAATAGGAAACAATTTACGAAAGGCAAAAATGTATTAAATACAAAAATACACTAAAGTCTAATTATACCTGTCTGCATTAACTAAAAGCGAATTACCAATACACGTGTATAAATAAATAAGAAATTGGATCATATTGGTTCACACATTCAAGTACATTCACCCACAAAGGATTAACTTGTAGTGGATTATTTAATCTCCTCCTGTAACTTATACTATATTAGGTTTAGGTTTAGGGGACATAACAATTTCGTATCCTTATGTCAACGCACCCTCAAACATTTTTAATGAGTGTCAAAACGTTAGTCGAAGTCAACATTTTCATCATGGTAATGTACATTTACGTGCAACGTTTGGAAATCATTAAAAATTACTGTCGAATTTCTGAGTCGGTGATCGCAACTTTAAATCCAGAATTTGATCGAAAAATCATTTGCCAGAAGATGCTTCAAATGGTGGAAGAGGACGTAAACATGTTGAACTGTCTTTTCATGTCTGACGAGGCCCATTTCGATTTTAAACAAACAAAATTGTCGAATATGGAGTGCTTCCAACCCACAGATACTCCATGAGACGGAATTGCATCCACTTCGTGTCACAGTGTGGTGTGCAGTTTCATCACGCTGCATTGTCGGGACCTACTTCTTCGAAGAAAACGGCACACCGTTACAGTTACTGGAGACCGTTACTTGAGCATGTTGAGAGAGTTTTTCTATCCGGAATTACGCCGAATGAGAATTTCTTTCAACTCTGTGTGGGTTCAGCAAGATGGTGCAACTCCTCACATAGCCCGGCGGCCTGTTATGACAGAATTGCGGCGAAAATTTCCCAATAAGCTGATATCCAGAAACTCCACATTCCGTTCGCCTGACCTTACTGCACCTGACTTTTTCTTGTGGGGCTATTGCAAACAGGAAGTCTCCAAAGCAAAACCAACAAATTTGAATGAACTACAAGCAATCCATTCGAGAAACAATTGCGGCTACTCCCGTCTCAACTCTCCAAGCAGTAATGAACAACTTTTTGGTTAGATTCCGCACATGCATCAACGAGCAGGGGGGCATTTAAATTCCATTATTTTTAAAACTAATTAAACTATATTTGAGTTTCTTAATGTAGCAATATTCATCAGCCACCCTGTACCTTACTTCTCCAGGGGAACTGAAATACGTAGGGATGCCTCTAGCAACCTGCGATCTCTTCTTGAGAGATAGTGCCCTTACGACAATAAATGACAGGTCACTAGTCAGCAACTGCATTCATTCCAGGTTGATGTGGCCCCCCGTGGAACAACGCCCTCACATAAAGTGTCTGTCATGATAAACCCCTACTTGAAACAGAGCTGATCCGCTCGAAGCAAGATATAGCTGGAGAGAAATAAAATCATTGTCATTCACCAATTTTCTACCACCGTTGCGTTTTTGCATCAGTAACTTTACCCATATCCCAATTAAATGAATATACAGTTATTCTATGTTTTGAAAGTATATATACCTTATTTAGAACCTTAGCATTTAAAACAGGTCCAACAAAAAAAATCTGCATAACTGTAAAAATTGCTACCGCAGCTGCAAACGTAGTCTAAAAATATAACTTTTTTCAAATGGCTGCTGAAAAAAAGAATATTTACAAAAACAGTTTCAATACTTCAAAATGTCTAGTCGAAAGATCATACAAAACGATAATAATGAGCTCGAGCAATAGAGTTGACTAATAAATGAATACCGGGCTCGTGAAAACTGGTGATGCGAAAACGCATCAGTGGTCAATTATATGTTACTCGTTAAACAGGCGTTGCCATCAATCAATGATCAATTTGCTATTAGTAGTGCACGTGTTCTGTCCAAAATTGTGTTGGAGTCATCACGTGAAAAAGATTTTTCATAATATCGATAATAATAAAATATTAATAAAACTGTGGAAAATTTATTTCCAATCGTGCATTATGGCCAGAAGACAGTTTTTGTCCCAAAAAGATCTTCAGAGGAAATAGATGAATCTCCTGACGAAGAAAATGAAATTATTTTTAACGAAAATACACGTGTCGTTTATGTTCCTCCAGCTAAAGTCGATATAAGTGATGAAGAATGTATTGACGATAACGATCTTTTTACGGACAATGACCCAAATTTAGAAATTGCTGGAGAAATCGAGGTTCAATATGAATCCATCAACGATGACTTCGCGGCGCCGCCCAAAGGTTCATCGGAACTTGAGTTATCAGCTGAAGAAAATCAATATTCGACTCTGAAGAGTTTTGGAGAACCCAAATGGAAAAAAACCAAACGTATTGATTTCAAATTTGATGCACCTGATGAAAATGGCGTGAGGCACTTACAAATTCGAATCGTCGAAGAAATGTGTAAGTTTATAGTTCAATGTAATGAAAAAAGAGGTCTCAAAACGTTATTTGCATATTCCAGGTGGGAAGTCTCCCTTAGATTTATTCTTTCAATATTTTGATGAGGAAGTAATGGAATTGGTAGTTCACAACACCAATACATACGCTTCTCAAAATAGTAACTTGGTGGAAGAGACCAAGCAACAAATTTGTCGTTTCATTGGAATTATAATTCTGTCAGGATACCACACAATTCCACAGGTGGGAATGTACTGGTCATCCAAACCGGATTTTGGAGTACCTATCGTTCAGCAAGCTATGTCACGCAACAAATTCACAACCATCAAGAAAAACTTACATTTGGCTGATAATACTAGTATTGACACAACTGATCGTTTTGCAAAAGTTCGACCCTTGATTACTTTGCTGAATGTGAAATATAAACAGTTCGGAATATTCTGTACTAATCTATCAATAGACGAGGAAATGGTCCCGTACTTAGGAAGGCATAATTGCAAGATGTTCATAAGAGGTAAACCCATTCGATTTGGGTTCAAATTGTGGTGCATGTGCTCCGAGCAAGATCAAAAAGATTGAAAGGAGCGGACCTGTATTTGGCTGCTGCCAAGGGCTCTAAAAAAATACGTCAAAACTGCTAAAACACGAATATGACTATATTTTTGACACTAAAAACAAACTGTTTGTTGGTCGTTGGCATGACAATAATGCAGTGACCATTATTTCAAATTTTGTTGGTGCAGAGCCACAATAGACAGTTTCCCGATATTCATCAAAGGAGAAAAAAAGGATTTCCATTCCACAGCCAAAATTGATTACCCAGTACAACCAGCATAGTTGCGGTGTCGATTTACATGATAATGGAGTCGCCAACTATCGCATCGCTATGCGAGGCAGAAAATGGTGGTGGCCAGTATGGATTAATTGTATTAATTCAACAATTGTTAACGCGTGGAAGATTCATTGCCTAGTTGCAAAATCTGAAAATTCCAGATCTATGCCACAGCTGGAGTTCAGAAGTGAGATAGCTAGGGTTTTGTTGTTATACGAGGAGAAAAAAGAATATTCAACATCTGAAGATGAATCCTTTCGAGAAACACCAAATAAAATGCCAAGATTGAGTGTACCAGACCACCTCATATGGAAACCTCCAAATGCCACACGGAAAAGATGTGTGAAATGCCACTCACAAACAGTGTACCAGTGCAAAAAATGTAACGCAGCTCTTCACCCCAAGTGTTTCGATGAATACCATACATCCAAGGAATAAAATAAAGCACTAAAACAGATTTATCTAAGTTATAAATAATAACTTAAAAAGTAAATAAAAGCAAAAAAACATGTTTTTATCAGTTTTTATTTCTTATGAACATATACTTTATCGACCATTGATGCGTTTTCGCAACACCCTATATCTCGGAATCTATAAAACCTAGGCACGTAATTCTTTCGATTTATTAATCAGGAGTGCCTCAATAGCCTACATTCCAAATTTCGTGAAGTTATCTCAACGGAATCGGGTAGTGGTAGAAAATGGGTTAAATAGATTAGCTTTCAACAACTTTTTAAGGGCCAATGTTCTACCTAGGAAGTTTTTGGAAAATATAATTATATATGATGAACCACTGCCTCAGTGGACGACAGGCAGAGAGTTTGAAGGTCTTGCGAAATGACTTTGGTAAAAGATGTGTAGACAAAGGGGAGTAGGAATCAATATAACACCTACAAAAATAAAGAAAATTTAAATTATTTGAAAAGAAGGAAATTTGTTCCTACTTAAAGTGTAATATACGCGACGGATATTTTCATTTAAATATATGTAGTCTTAAATTAAAAAAAAACCTATACTATTTATTTGTCTATTAATTTACGAAGTTAGCTAGTATTTTGCACCATTCGATTTGTGCTATTTATTTCCTTGTTCACTTCGTACATATATCGATTTGTCGAACAAACTACAAAAGTAATAAATAAACATTAAACGGATACATTGTATTTGCATTTATTGATCTATGAAAGAAAAACTTTTGTATATATAACTTGTTACATCGAGTCTTAGATAAATATTAAATGTAGAAAAACAAAATCCATTAAATTTTACATATAAATACACTAATGAATGGTTGTGACTAATAATGTGCCATAGCAAAAACTAAACAAAAATTGTACGAGTATATTGTATTATTGCTTTTAGCGATTACAACAATTCAATGGGTTTCAATGAAACGATATTTGTTTACGTCTAGTCTACATGGCGTAAACAAAACAAAAATAGTTGGATACCCTATATAGAGATAGAATATGTGTTTCGGATGATTAATCATTGGTGACAACCTTCATAATTCCCCATTTCATAATGGATATACGAGTATATGGAATGTTCAAATACCACATTTGCTACTTTTAAATAGCAGAGAGTGGGTGGTATTGGTTCCATATGCTCAAAGAAAATTTTATAGAGGTGACCCATTTTAATGGAGCACAATTTTCTTAAAATGGTAAGGTCCTATTATATTAGTCTATTTAAGTTCCTATGTTCCATATAGAAACTTTTTGGAAAAAATATTTGTATATCCTATTATATATACGCCGCTCTCTTTGGCGATTATAACACAGCATCTACTGCTGTTATCTGTAATCATGTTGTAGTCGTAATTTACAATAATGTAATAATAAAATAGTTTTTGTAATAATTCACCAGTCCCTTTGAACCTATGTTATGTTCGCATTTCAATAAAGAACGAACCTTTTTTAAACATGGTTACACTATGCAGCAAAATTTTTGTCGAAGGGATGTGCATTTTCTGACGTAATATGGAGTCCTAAATACTAAAAAAATATCTTAATACAATTCTATGTTGAATTTCTTAATTTAAAAAAAATCATTTCAAAATTACCATTTTCTTGGAAGGTGCCTTTATTAGTTGGATCATATTTTTTGAAGTATGTGCTCGATAAATTGTGGGAAAATATAGGACAGTCCTTATCCAGTCTCATTGAAATTTTGTGTCATAACTATACACACAGAAAAAAGATTGGTTGTCTCAACCGAAGTTTTTGCCAACCAAATTTTGGTAGTTTGTCTACTATTATGCGATACCATCGGACAACCAACATTTTGGTTGTGGTTTAATTCTGCTTCCCTGTTGACAACAATCATATTTGTTTACGCCAACTACAAAAATGGTAGCTAAAATTATCTTTTGCATGTTGTATACTACCTACAATTAAATAAAAGCAGTTTTCATTAATTTTTATTTCATTTATTGAACAAAAAACCAAACAATTCTTAACAAAATTAAAAATCCCATATTACAAATTCATCACTATTATGAGATGTGGAATTTTTGACACAAATTTTAGTACTCGAGAGGACAATGCATATCAATCAATACCTTTAGAAAAGAACAGCAAATAAGCTTTCGAATGTATTTCTTAAAATATATTTAATTATTCTAAATCTGGAAAATTATTGGGAAACGATTACTTATTAATATTTTTTCTGTTATAGTAACCAATTATTCAGTGCAATAATAATCGTTGGTCTATTGATACAATTTCTGTTGTCAAGAAAAAAATTCGTTGTCACTACGAAATATCGATCATATGGTACTATAATGATCATTTTAAAGTAGTTACCACAGCTAACCGAGTGTCAATGAAAAAAACATCTTAAATCGATTGATACAACCATCGATTTAGTTGCAAGCATTTTCATTTGATCGTCTCCATGTTATAATTGTTGTTTTAACTATTAACATATAAATACAACAGTACTATTTTTTATTGTTACTATCGAATTCCAACCAATTATTTTCCTGGGTGTACAGGACTAAACTTGGAAAAGTTTCATTCCGATCAGAAGACATCGGTTTCAAAAGTTCATCAAAATATGTAGAGGATATGAGTATTCAGAGAATATCGTTCTCCCCAACGCTACAACCTCTAGCGTCATAGCGCATTGTGCACACGTGTAATAAATATGTTCTATTATTGTCGTAGTTTTTTTTTTGTTTTGTTTAGCATTGTTAAGGCGCAGTCTTCGTGCTCAAAGTTATTGAATATCAATGTAAGCCAGATATTGTTCCCGGTCCATAGAAATTACAATTGAAATATGACTACAAATTTATTTTAACCGCTTCTGTAGTTGTTGTTGTTGCTGCTGCAATTGCGGCAATTATGATTGAATGTGTAAACGGCGAGAAAATGACCGTTATATTAAAGATCTTTATCACATTACGCCTCCGGCGTAATTTATGCCGGAGGCGTAATGTGATAAAGTATCTGTATAGAAACTCTGCTTCCTTGTAATCTCATGCCCGGTTGTATAAATAGATATACATATACAAATTGTCTATACCGGACATAAGAGTGGGTCATTGCAAAGTAGTTATATCATATTTTTACATTACTGGACTTCGATAGGGCTCTAGGACATTCTCGATGGGTAGGTACAAAGTCGAGAATGCAAAGAAGTGTTTTCCTGTCTGGCCTAATGCGATTTGTATATAAATTGAATCTGATTTTTACTTTTAAATCCATATATTTCACTACAACTTATGTCGATTTTTTCTTGGGTTTTTTTCAATTATATTCGATTTGGTCTCAGTGCAGTAGAGTAAAACCCCAGCTGGGTTTTCCACAGACAGCGGGCCATCGAATCTATCCGAAACCAAAATTTGAGTAAATAATATAATATGCCCCACAACTTTTTTCGAGCCTCTTTATTATACACATATTCACCAATAGACAGAAAGATATTACCTGCATACTCGTACTTATTCCGTATATTTCAATTCGCTGATATGCAGGTACTTAACAATTTAATTACGTGTTGCATTCATTGCATTTGTTGTCGATTGTATTAATTTTAAATACTCGAAGTACGTCGTTCAACGTACGATTGAATTCATTCGAGTGTTTAATCGGCCAACAAAGTGTTGAGTTATAAAAATGTAAATTTTCTATTGTTTTATAGCTGCGGCGAATGTTGGAATATGAATATTTTGCTGTTTCTTTTACATATAGCACAAAATTACTATAATTATGATTAGTTAGTTAATTTATATTGCATGCATTGAATTAAATTATAGAAAAATTTACAAATGAAAAATAAACATGTAGCCATCAGCATTCTTGATGTAGTTTTATATTTGTATAGCCTCAAATCAATAAACCCCCAAAAAAATTATGTAAGCTATGAAAATGCAAATAATTGACAGTTTCTTATAATTTTAGGTGTATTATAACCGATGCGCTCAGTAGAGTGAAAGCTTTACTAAAGGACATATAATTTATATATGTGTCCTTTATTAAATATTTCAATAATATAATACACATGCACATAGGGACATACCATTTACTAGGTCCCAGAATGGTATTTTTGGAATGATGCTCCGCTAAGCTAACACAAGTGGAAAAATTTGATGCGACTGTCCGTGCCCGTTTACAGAAAATTTCTCTATATATATTTTTTTAAATCATATTTCTCGCTGTTTCTAGACGTTTGCCATTTAATGTGAATCTATTACATTTGTTACGAATAATTCGTCATGCGTCCATATTCAGAATAGTTTAGAAAAGGTTTACAGATCTTTATTATGGTCATTCAAAGCTAGAACAAAAATCATCCTTCACGATTAGGTATGATTTTGGCGTCCCTACATGTGATAAATAACGAAACAGACTGCCCCCCAGATAGAATTGTACCCTCTGTTGGCAAATGTAAAATGTTGGATTGAAAATTTTAGTCCCTATTTACATTGGCTGAATGTTCAGCAGATTATCGGCGTTTTGTAGGAGAGAGAGGCAGTCGGCAAGAGGGGGGAAAAAACTCTCCCCTACTCAGGCTTATCGGTCTGAACGTTTTGTGTTTTTCACTCTGCCTTTGATACAACAACAATTCACACACAAAAATCCGAAACAAAATTATGTGTCTAAACGCAGAGGCAAGTTTAAAAGAGAATTACGGGATAAGCTGCTGAAAAAATATCCTAGTGTAAATCTGGACTTAGTAGCCGAAATATTTTCCATCATGCTGTATTCGAATATGTTAGTCTAAAGTCTCAGAAAACTTGATTTCGCAATTTCTCACATATAGGTGGCACCAAGGAAAGTTGATTTGTGTCCTCACTAGTTAATAATTATCTAAAATTATCTAAACGGCAAACATATGTGTGGAAATTTTACTTTAGTATTAACTACATTTATATTAAACTACCTTAAAATCCAATTCATAAATACATATTACAAAAATTCTTACCAAGACAAAAGTAGTCTGAACGAAATTCAATTATTACCTAGAAAGAAAAGAATAAAGAATGTTAATTAAGTACAAAAAGAATGTTAAAAATTTAATAAAAAGTGGTCAGATTCTACAATATAGTAGGACGACCTTAATAGTTGGACTATACATCATGGAAAGACGACTTCAGTGGTCGGACTCTGTAGTATAGTAGGACGACCTAAGTAGTCGGAATATATAGTATGGACGACCTCAGTGGTCAGACTCCACAATATAGTAGGACGACCTCAGTGGTCTGACTCTACAATATAGTAGGACGAACTCAGTGGTCAGACTCTACAATATAGTAGGACGAACTCAGTGGTCAGACTCTACAATATAGTACGACGACCTCAGTAGTTGCACTCTACAGTACAGTAATACGACTCAGACTCAGAGGTCAGACTCTACAATATAGTATGACGACCTCAGCGATAGCACTCTACAGTATAGTAGGACGACCTAAGTGGTAGGACCTCAGAGGTCAGACTTTTCAATATAGTAAGACGACCTCAGTCGTCGGACTCTACAAAATAGTTGGAAGACCTCCGTCGTCGAACTCTACAATATAGTTGGAAGAACTCAGTGGTTGCACTCTACATCGCAGCAAGACGACCTAAGTGGTCGGACTATATAGTATGGACGACCTCAGTGGTCAGACTCTGCATTATAGTAAGAAGACCACAGTGGTCAGACTCTACTTTACTATACAGTAGGACGATCTCAGTGGTTGCATTCTACAGTACAGTAGGACGACCTCGGTGGTTGCACTCTACAATACTGTAGGACGACCTAAGTGGTCGAACACTAACTAGAACTAGAAGAACGAACTCAGTAGTCGCACTATACAGAATAGTAGGGCGACCTCAGTGATCAGACTCTACAATATGGTAGGACGACCTCAATGGTTGCACTCTACAGCACAGTAGGACGACCCCCGTGGTCGGACACTACATATAGAACTACCTTCTTGGTCGGACACTACAGTCTAGCAAGACGAACTCAGTGGTCAGACTCTACAATAAAGAACTACCTCAGTGGTCGCAATCTACAATATAGTAGAACCACCTCAGTGGTCACAATCTACAGCACCGCAGGACGACCTCAGTGGTTGAACTCTATAGTATAGTAGGACGAACTAAGTGGTTGGACTATATTGTATGGACGACATCAGTGGTAAAATTCTTCAATATAGTAAGACGACCTCAGTGGGCAAACTCTGCAATGTAGTCAGACGACTTCAGTGGTCGGACTCTACAATATAGTAGGACGACCTTATTGGTCGTCCCTCTGTACAGCACAATATAGTACAGTACAGTAGGACGACCTCAGTGGTTGAACTCTACAGTACGACGAACTTCAGCGGTCGCAATCTACAAAATAGTAGGGTGACTTCAGTGATCAGATTCTACAATATAGAAGGTCGACCTCAGTGGTTGCACACTACAGTACAGCAGAACTCAGCGGTCGGACACTACAGTGTAGAAGAACGTCAGTGGTCGCACTGTATAATATAGTAGGACGACCTCAGTGGTCGGAGTCTAAAGTATATTAGGGCGATCTCAGTGATCGGACTCTACCGTATAGTAGCACACACTAAGTACAGCATAGTAGGACGACCTCAATGGTCGGACTCTACATCATAGAATGACCTCAGTGGCGCACCCTACAGTATAGTAGGACGACCTCTGGGTCGGACTCTACAGTACAGTAGGACGACCTTAGTGGTCTGTCTATATAGCATAGCAATACAAATTCTATAGTATAGTAGGACGACCTAAGTGGTCACACTATAAGGTATAGTTGGACGACCTAAGTGGTCGTACTCTACAGTATAGTAGGACGACATCAATGATCAGACTCTACATCATAGAATGACGACCTCTACGATATAGAAAGACGATCTCAATGTATAAGTAGTAGGACGACCTCTCTGGTCCGACTCTACAGTATATTAGGACAACCTCAGCGGTCAGACTCTACAGTATATTAAAAAGACCTCAGTGGTAAGAATCTACAATATAGTAGGTCGATCTCAGTGGTTGCACTCTACATTAGGACGACCTCAGTGGTCAGACACTACAGTATAGAAGGACGAACTCAGTGGTCGGACAATATAATATAGTAGATCGATCTAAGTGGTGCACTCTGCAGTGCAGTAGGACGACTTCAGTGGTCGGACTATACAATATAGTAGAACGGCCTAAGTGGTCGCACTCTACATAATAGAAAGATGACCTGATTAATGGCCAAACTCTACATCATATAAAGACGACCGCTGCGATATAGAAGACCGACCTCAATGTAGTAGGACGATCTCTGTGGTCGCACTTAACAGTGTATTAAGATGGCATCTGTGGTCGGACTTTACAATATATTAGGACGACCCCAGTGGTCAGACCCTAAAGTATATTAGAATGAACTCAGTGGTCAGACTCTACAATGTAGTAGGACGACATCAGTGGCCGGACACTATAGTATATGAGGATCACCTCATTGATCAGATTCTACAATATAGTAGGACGACTGCAATGGTTGGTCTCTACATACATCATAGAAAGACGACCTCAGTTTTCGCACTCTGCAGTATAGTAGAATGATCTCAGTGCTCGAACTCTGCGGTGTAGTACGACCTCAGTATTCGTAGTCAATAGTATAGTATGACAACTGTAGTGGTATATTATGACAAGTACCTTTGGGTTTAAAAGAAGGCTAAAAACGGTATCCTCTCTCTGAGACGAACTACACAGCCCAAAATAGTTTGGAAGCTATTCTTATGCAATAACATTTGAAGTACTTCCAAAGAGGAACTTCTTAGTTCCACAAATATTTATATTTTATGAAAAATATAAAAAACTAAAATGTTGTTATGAAAAATAGATTTAAAAATTTGAATACGTTTGAAAAAGTAAAAAAAATGAAGAATAAAGTTAAATTCCCGCTGCGTGATTTGAAACCGGACACCACGATTTAATAATACTGAAATTTTGCACAACTTTGCTAAAAACTACTCATACGTTAAAGTGTTCTTATATATCTCAGGACAGCGGTAATTCAAACTCGTTTGTGGCCGTGTGCGCTGAGGTGTGATATTATGTTTATGCGGCGCTAGGGCACCTCAGGTTCAAATCAAGGCAAGACGAGCAAATTTTACTTTGAATAAATAAATAAAAAAGTTTCCAAATATAAAATTTATAAAAAAAATAATTTAAAGAAAAAGTAAAAGGATCTTTTTTGAAGAGATATGTTTACATCCTAAGAGCTTTCAACAAAACCATTTGCATTACTTTCTAAGCACTAGAGCGAAAGCACAGCAAAAGAATTGCATTATGGCGCGGCAAGCCCTTGTTAAATTCATTGGTGGTGATCCAATTTTGAAAAGCTTTCGGATCATAAGTTTAGGATTTTTATCACTTGTTTGGATATTCTTTTTTGGTGGGTAATACTTAATGCATTTTCAACACCCAATTATTCGGGGGTCAAACGAAGGCACAAAATGGAACCCAATCTATGAGACGAACTAGTATGGGACACATAAACATATATGACCCTCTCCCTGATACAAGTATCGAGTACAAAACAAAAATGTTTTCAATAGTCCTCTATACATTGTTCTCGAACATGAACGTAATATTATGCTTCAAAACTCATCCCTGAAGCAAACAAAGAAATCAATTTTGGAATAAAATTTAAGTAAATTTAAATAAAATTTCGACAGATATCTAATATTAAAAGACACATTCAGAAATTTACTATACAGAGGTAGAACTTTCATTTCAGTATGGTCGGGTTTTGTCACATTGCTTTTTAACAACACTGTATAGGAAAAAGGTACTTGTAAGTTAAGTAATTTATCTCCACACTTTTCTTTCAGTGCTTATTTGTCTTTTTCAATATTTATTTAAAATATATCTTGTCGTGTTCGTCGTTGTCTTATGAATCCGTCTGAAGTGGGCGTTTCTCGCAAAACAAAAAGCATATTGATTGTAATTTAAGGCTGTTATAAAACATAAAATGTCTATAAATCAATTAATTAATTACTTAATACCCGACACACAGTAGACATTTCAATAAATGCACAAACAAATCGACCAGACACGGCACAGGTTTGCATAATATCTCAAGAAATTGGAAACCAATGTAAGTGAACAACAGCAGCAAGGTCTTGCAAATATTAAGAGAGTAGCATTGTTACGCGGCGGCCGAGTGGGAAACATCAGAGAGAGGAAAGACGAGAAATCCAATGACTGAGGGGCGTATGGACACAGACAGAAAACTCCATAAGAAATACATGCATAATTGTAATTCAAGGTACTCATTCATTCAGACAGACAGTCTGAGTTGGTGACGCGGAGAGTAGATTGACATTTCATAAGATAAAGCTACTGCGGATTAACAGAGTAAAGTAACACTTGTTATTTTCGTTAATTTAAACAAACAAGTAATGAAAGTAATGAAACTGACGAATGAAACTCGTGCTACCTACACTACTTGTATTTTATTATCGGATAAACAGGAAAAACTGACCAACTCAATTATTTCCTATATTTTACTATGAATAAATGTTATTTTATTATAAACAGATTGAGGAAAATAATTATTTATAATTAAGTGCTTGACTCTGGAGGATGAACTCAGTGGGCGACTCTACATATTATAATGGACGACTTCAGTGGTCGTTACTATATAGTATAGACGACGATCCTAGTGGTTGAGTCTACCGTATAGATGACGATTTTAGTTTTTGATCCTATAGTATAATATGACAAACTCAGTGTTCCGACTTTATAGTACAGGGTGGAGCGCGGTAATTTGCTTATTTGGGAATGCAATAAAAAAGTTATGAACCTTAGAAAAGTTTATTTTATATATTTAATTATATTGAACAGTAAGGCAATTTTTAAATTACTTGGTTTTAAATAGAGTATCTGGCAAATGTCGACCTTCGCCATCCACACATTGCTGCATACGTTTTCTGAATTTTTCATGAACTCTAACAAGCATGTCCACTAGTATTCTGCCAATTTTAAGCCTCAATATTGTTAATTAGGTCTTCCAAGGTGTTGGGACGGTACAACTTCGACTTCATATACTGTATATCAACCGTCCCAACACCTTGGAAGACCTAATTAACAATATTGAGGCTGAAATTGGCAGAATACCAGTCGACATAGTTGTTAGTCAACATGTTGGCTCTTTAGTATAGTAGGACGATCTTAGATGCCGGACTCTATAGCAAAGTAGGACCAACTTAGAGATTGGCTCTATACTATACAGGGGATACAGTGGTCGGACATAATAGGCTATGAGGACGACCTCAGAGATCAGATGTATAGTCGGACTTTATAGAATAGTAGGTTGATCCAAGTGGTCGGACTGTATAGTATAGTAGGACTACTTCATTGTTGCGAATCTATACTTAGAATTATATTGGTAGGACGACATCAGTGGTCCAAAAATATAGTATATGACGATCTCAGTGGTCGGACTCTATAGTATAGTTGAACAACCTCAGTGGTCAAACCCTACAGTACCACAGGACGAGCTTATTGGTCAGACTGTATAGTATAGCAGGAATACTTCACTGGTGCGAATCTTCACAATAGTACTCGTAGGATGACTTCAGTGGGCCAACAATATAGTATAAGACGGCCTCAGTGATCGGACTCTACAGTATAGTACGACGACCTCACTGGTCGGACACTACAGTATAATAGGACAACCTTTGAATCCGGAATCTATATTCGGACTCTATAGTATAATATGACGACCTTCTTAGTGTCGGACTCTATAGTACGAGTGTAATGGGACTACATCAGGGTCGGACTCTGTAGTATAAAAGGACGTCTCCAGTGGTGGGACTCTTTAATATAATGCTTAAACTCTATAGTATAAAAGGAAGTCTTCAGTGGTCGGACTCTATAGTTCAAGTAAAATAGGACGGATCTTAGTGGCAGTACTCTACATTATAGTAAGATATCCTCTGAGTTTAGATTCTATAGTATAGTATGAGGACATACGAGGTTGGACTGTACGTATAGAAGGAAACCTCAGTTGTCGGATCTTATGCAATAGTAAGACGAACTGAACCGTATATTATAATAAGGCGACCTTTGAGATTGAACTGTATATGACAGTAGGACGACCTTAGAGGTTGAACTGTATAGTATAGTAAGACGATCTCAGAGGTGGAACTGTATAGTATAGTAGGACGATCGCAGGGTATGTCTCTATAGTATAGTAGTACTATAGAGACAGTGGTCGAACTTTATATTTAGTATAGTATAACGACCTTAGAGGTTTGACTCTACAGTAAAGTAGAACGACCTCAGTGGTCGGACTCTACATAATAGTAGGACTAGAGTGATCAAAACCGGTTTAAAATAAACCGGCCCACCGGTTTTTTGCTTCCACCGTCCCCGGTTTTTCTCAAAATCACGAATTTCGAACCAGTAAGGAAAGGCAGAAAGTCGGGCGGGGCCGACTATATAATACCCTACACCTCCCTAACAATGCGATAAGGGTCATTGCCATAATAATTTGGAATAATTGGTAAATGGGTAGAAACGTATTATCTAATTCTGAAACGATAATCGCTAAATTAAGCAATATTCGTTCCTAAAGTGAGAAACATCTTTCTGGAAAATTTTAATGATCGGAAGTAAAATACAACTTCTATAGCGGTTTGATACCAAATCAGGAGGAACATATATATGGAGCTTTAATGTAAATCTGAACCGATCTTCCCTGAATACAGCGCTTACGTGTCAAATCGGGGCTAACATATATATGGGAGCTATATCTAAATCTGAACCGATTTTCTCCAAATTTGGCAGTATTCCTTCATGTAATAAGAAACCTCTTTCTGCCGAATTTCGCACTGATCGGATATAAAATACAGTTTTTACAGCGCTTACAGGTCAAATCGGTGGTAACATATATATGGGGGCTATATCTAAATCTGAACCGATTTCTTCCAAATTTAATGGTGTTCATCCATATAATAAGAAACCTCTTTCTGCCGAATTTCATACTGATCGGATATAAAATAAAGTTTTTACAGCGCTTACATGTCAAATCGGGGGTAACGTATATATGGGGGCTATATCTAAATCTGAACCGATCTCTTCCAAATTTAATAGTGTTCATCCATATAATAATAAACCTCTTTCGGCCGAATTTCATACTGATCGGATATAAAATAAAGTTTTTACAGCGCTTACATGTCTAATCGGGGCTAACATATATATGGGGGCTATATCTAAATCTGAACCGATTTTAACCAAATTCAATAGAGATCGTCCTTGGGCCAAAAAAAAAAGATATGTGTAAAGTTTCGTCGAGATCGGACCATAATTGCGACCTGTACTTTGATTACAAGAATACATGCACAGACGGACAGACAGACAGACAGACAGACGGACAGACGGACATAGCTAAATCGACTCAGAAAGTGATTCTAAGTCGATCGGTATAATAAACGATGGGTGTATTTCTTCTCCTTTTGGGTGTTACAAACAAATGCACAAAGTTATAATACCCTGTACCACAGTGTGGTGTAGGGTATAATTATTTACAACTTTATATACAAAATATCACAAATTAAGATAATAATATGAAAGATCTCCTTATATGGCCTAAAAAGACTCGGCAACTTTGCTAGAATCCGAAGCCATTCACCAATTTCTATACAAATTACAAAAATTTAAAGAAAATAAATGATTCATACGCGCAGAAGTTGTGTGAAAAGTAAACGCATTCTCCCACTTCCAAACCGAAAGAAAAACAAGTAAGAAAATGTCATTTGGGTAAACCGACTAGTGTATACTCTTGTATATTTATATGTATACCCTGCACTAAAGTGTGTATATAAAATATATATGTATAAAGATTTAATACCTCTATTAAATATTCTATTTAATATCCCGAAATATTAATATTTTCTTGACTGTAGTTCAGTAAGGGGAATTTCATGTCAAGTGAGTTAATTTTTAAAAGGGATGTCTTCTGTCGGGATAAAAATTGCACCAAGTAGCCCTATCAGATAGTAGTTATGAGACACAATTCCAACGAAATCGGTTAAGGACTTTCCGAGTTGGAGGGTGTCAAATATTGACATTTTTGTCAAACGGTTGTTTTTCCCATCTGAAATGCTAATATGTTTGGTTGAACGTAAATTTTTTTTCAGAGGTTTATATTTATTTTGATAGATCAACAGGCCCCATCCCATTAATAGGTCACAAAGCTTTTAAAGGAAATTATCTAAGCTTTCTTTTGAGCAAAAAAATCAAAAATTAAAACATAGGTTTTTACCAAAATTTCAAAAAAAGTTTAATTTTGCAAAAAAGTAATGAAAATATATTTGCTAATTTGTTTAAAAGGTTGAAGAAAAGACTATCGATAACACTTTTGGAAAATGTTTCTAAATACAATAGCTAATTAGTTATAAGTATGAGATAAAAGGACCGTTTGACTCAAATGACAATATTCATCACAATCCAACTCATAACTACTATCCAACAGGACTAAATTTGGTGCAAGATTCCTGATCAGAAGACATCGCTTTTATAAATTTAATATTAAAAAATCGCCTATTTTGTTATTAAAAAGGAAAATGTTTTTCAAACGGCAATTTTCATACTGTTTTGTTATGCAGAAAAAAACCGGTTCTACCTGTTTCCCCGGTTTTCTTCGAAGAAAAAAACCGTCCACCGGTTTTTTATTTTTTCAAAAAAACCGGTTTTTTGATCACTCTAAGTAGGACGTCCTATGGGTTGGGACTGCAGGACGACCTCTGAGATTTGACTCTATGGCATAGTAGGACGACCACAGTGGTCGGTCACTATAAACTAGTAGGACGACCTCCGAGTTTGGATTCAATGGTACAGTACGACGAACTCAGTAGTTGGACATTATAAAGTATTAGGGCGACCTGTGTGATTGGACTCTATAGGATAGTATGAGGACTGGCTGGACTCCTTATTTTAGTAGGGGGACCTCAGTGGTCGGCTTGATTGTATAGTGGGACGACCTCAGTGGTTGGACTCTGCAGTATAGTAGAACGAATTCAGTGGCTCTTTAGTATTATAGGATGAACTCAGTCGTCGGATTATGTAGTAGTACGACTGGAATTTTTGTTATTATAATCGGACTACCTCAGTAGTCGCACACGATAGTATAATAGGACGACCTTAGTGGTAGGACTCTATAGATAATAGGACTGAAGACCTTTGTGGACTCTATAGTATAATGGGACGACCTTTATGTTCGGATTCTATAGTACAATTGGACGACCATTATGGTCGGACTCTATTGTACGAGTATAATAGGACGACTTCAGTGGTCGGACTTTACATTGTAGTAAGATGATTCCGAGATTCGACTCTCTAGTATAATATGACGCTCTCGGAAGCTGTACTACATATGTGTATTGGGATGACCTCGGAGGTTGGATTGTATACATATTACAGAAGGACGACCTGAATGGTCGGACTTTATACAATAGCAAGACGACCTCTGAGACTGGACTCTACATTATAGTAAGAATACAGCAGTGGTAGGACTCTGCGGTATAAAGGGTTGAACTCAGAGCTTGGACTGTATCCCAGCAAAATTTCTCATTACCAAATAATCCGACGAGTAAGCAAAGTTCGATAATGGTAAGTACTTATTATTTAGCCACTTTTCTCATTATTTTAACATGGGGATGTCATTGGAGGAAAGTACTTCCCAAAAGCATACAATAAAGTAGCATAATAATTACATATTTGTAGCAATGGCATACCACATAAATATGTGCTTATATTTTCACGATTTTATGTACATGAATAATGCATTACCAATAAGTTATAAAATAAGTAGTAGATATGAAGAAATGGTCATTTAAAGTGATTTGTTGCATATTGTCGCGAATTTTTCTTGAAACAAATTTCATCATGCCAGATTTGAGTTTCTGAACCTAAACCCCCATGTGAAAAATTCTTCAACGGTCTAACATTATACGATATACGTAAATATTTATGGTATTTTCATTCAAATCTGCACGTATTATTTGAAAACATGTTGAAAAATAAAAAAATCTTGTACAATAACCTACATATATCCAAAATTGCATTATATCAAAAATTGCCAAAATGATTTTAATAGCAAAAATCACGTATTTATGTTGTTATTGGTAAGTCATTATTAATAAGCCGAAAGTAATTCAGCGAATAACGAGATGTCATTATTTGGTAATGCAGGGAATAATGACAGGTACTTACCAAGATTTTGCTGGGATAGTATACATAGTAGGACGACCTCAATGGTAGGTCTTTATATAAAAGTAAGACGACATTGGACTCTACAGTATAGTAGTAGTAAACCTATGGTAGGACTTTTTAGTATAGTTGTGTAAGCTCAGAGGTTTAAGTGGATAGCATTGTAGGACGACAGTAGGACTACCTCAGAGTTTGTACTGTATAGTACAGTAGGCGGCTATCATCGATGGGACTCTGTAGAGTCTGGCCGACTCTGACTCTATAGAATAGGTGGATGATCTCAAAATAATCTGGTAATAAATTGCATCTATTACTCGCTTACTTGCAATTCTCTAGTAACATTTAAAACTCTTAAAAGGTGTCTGAGCAGAAAATTTGATATAACAATGCTTATAATCGTTAGCACATACTTGTTCGTTGCATATTCATCATACTCTTTTATACCAGCATTTTTCATTCAGTCCTGTCTTTTGTCATAATGCGTATAATTTTTGTTATTCCATTTTCCAACATTTTTTTCTCCTCATTTCCTTCTGTTTTCTCATCTACGACGACAATGGCATTTTGGAGTGTCTGCCACAAAAAGAAGACATTGTGTCAGTTTCGGTAAAGTATTCACAGTCTAACAAAGAAGAAAGTCGGAGGAGATGATGAAGAACTTTATACACAGAGAAAAAAGTAAAATCTAATCGAATTATATTTAACTGGCATCTGATAACAATTCTTTGTACAGTTGATTTTTGCAGAATTTTGATAATCTTTTAGAAAAAAAAGTCTATATCTGATCTATTTAAATCTGAATATCGAAAAAGATACGTATTGTTAGATATAGAATACAACACTGGTGTTACAGGCGTGTTCGCCATATAAATAGGATATATCGTTCCAAAATAGTCTCCATATCATGAACCTAAAAACAATACAATGATTTTACAGTGTCTACAGATAAAATGGTAGGTAATGTGATTGACTCGTGATTATTCGGTGATCGTGGTTTAAACTTTAAGGAAGGACTTTATTTGCACATTTAAGAGTAGAAATATTGAAACACATCGCAAAAATTATTTAAGCCGTTTAAAAATAAAAGTGAAAGCTTACATGAGAATTATATAAGATACAATTCTTCGATTATTTGTTGATTTATTTTTTCGCAAATAGTCGCTACAATTATATTTCACTGTGTATACTTTCCTTGAAAGTCCTGCCATTTCCATTTTTTCCTCTATTTACTTTATGCTTTCTTTTCTCCGTTTCTTGCATTCTTTTTATTAAAATATTTCTGGCAGGTAATTACGAAGTTCTTAATTTTTACACACCCATTGTGCTCCTTTGCGCTGCTGTCCTTTTGTCTCGCATGTGGGTGGTAGCACTTTTGATGGCTTGTATAAATTAAGTTTGCCTCGGCCATGGACATCTGGGAGGCGAATCATTTATTCAGTCAGACTGAGATGGAGAGAGAGACGAAGCGTTGCAAGTCTGGCTGGTGGGTGTTAGTAAAAACAGAAACATTTTCTGCTTACAATGGGGAAAAAATAATTGCATTTATTTTACAAAAATGAAATTTTATACTTTTTCTCGTTTCCTTTCAGCTTTTTATATTTTTTATATTTATTTTTTTAGTTTTTATTGTTCGCAAGGTTTTAAAAGGACTACGAGCAGATATATTTACTGGGTGATATGTTCCAGATTTTTTCGGCAGGTTTCTTATTTCATTCTTTCGTTACAATTTCATTGGGTAGCTTTTTCGGTTATCTACCGATGGAAAACTATAATAACAAAGTGGGTTCAGAATATATTCATTGTTATTCATCTTAGCAAATACGAGTATATGGAAATTATTCATAAGTAATCACATTTTAAGCAATTCGTCGTTTCAAAGGGCCAGATTTCCGGGAGAAGAAGACGTATCCAACATTGAAGTGCAAATTGTACGTGAACATGTAAGAAAATTTTACACTACTGTTTACCTCCCTTCGCTATTAATGTAATATGGCATTCTGGCTGGAAGATGGAAGTATTTTACTCTGTCTAAAGTAATTACAAAAGTATTCTAAAATACAGGATATGAAAATAATAGGATGATGGCTACAGATTTTAAGATGAGGTTGTACTCAAATGAATCTGTCAATTTGTTGAGAGTACCAGAATGGTCTTGACAAATACGACAATTTTGTGCAGAATACTAACGGGGTTTCCATTAGGGATGATATGATTTTGAAGTGACGTTTCGGCCTTTTGTAATATGTCGTGATTTGTCATATGTTTTTTATTGCATTCAGTAGTGTTTAAATTTCATCATGGAGAGATATACGCAAGAATAACGTTTACAAATTATTCGCTTTAATTATCTAAATAATCGTTCTCCAATTGCAACTTTTCGAGCGCTAAGTCAATTTTTTAAACACTTTCCAGTCGCCTACGACCTTGACACCCATGAGCAATATTTTAGCTCTCGTTAAGAGCTATCTTTTTCCATTGACCGATTGTGGCCGATCGTGCCACACAGCAAATGAAACAATTAAATTGTTGCAAGTAAAATTTGGAGATTCGATTATTTCAAGAAATTGTGATATTGAATGGCCTCCAAGAAGTTGTGATTTAACACCATTAGACTATTTCTTGTGGGGTTATTTGAAGTCATTGGTCTTTCGAAATAAACCAGACTCTCTTCAAGCTGTACAAGTCAATATTGAACGCGCCATTCATGACATACGACTTGATTTAGTGGAAAAAGTGCTCGAAAATTGGGTTCATCGAATTCGTTCTTGCAAAAGAACTCGTGGAGGCTATTTGAATGAAGTTTTATTTAGAACTTAATTGTATCGATTGTACTTCACATTACATAAAAGACTTTTGAATTTCCTTAACAATAAGTGTCTTTTTTTTCAAAGAAATCATATCACTCTTATTGGAAAACCCAGTACAGTACACAATTTTAAAGAAATTGGTATTTACTAAATCAATTGAATAATTACTTCAATTCAATTAAAAAGCAATTGAAAAAGCTTTTTCATTATGTTGATGTACCACATTATTTTCAGTGTAGATAATCAGAAGCAAGGGGATGTACTAGAAGGTGTTATCCGATATGGCCTATCTTCGAACTTAGACTGATATAGAAACAATCTACATATTACTATATACCAAATTTGAAGTCAATCGTTTACCCCTTTCGAAGGTTTTCGTGCGGACCAGGCAGAGTGACGGACAATACTCAAATTACTTAAATGATCTGAATCGATTTCCTCCGAACATATTTAGGGTCTTGGTCACGCCTCCTCCTCTACTAAAATATGCCACATAAGAAATGAATAGACAGAAACCCATAGTTCGACTTATTATTAATTAAAATTTGATATTTTCTCATCAACAATATAAAAATATATACACACTCCCTTAAAAAAAATATCCCCATCTTGTCATGTTATTAAAACCTCCACGTTTGCTCTCGACTGCTTTTCTTTTTCATATTTCACTCTTTTTGTGTAAAAAGTTAAAAATGAAATGTTCACCATTTGTATATATCCGGTCTGTAATAATAAGATCCTTGAATACAAAGTAATTTCCACTCCCATTTATAAATATATAACCTCGCACGCACTTGTACAATTAACAGCATCGCCCGCTCCCCTACTACAGTCGGTCTATCTAACATCTCCAAAACCAACATCATGATTTTCTCTTTCATAAGGGCTTTGTAAAAATCCTGAATGTCCTTGTGCGATTTTTTCAAATACATGAGAGTGAATACCACCAGCAGCATCAATTTGGTTGTTTGAAATTGTCACACATTGTCGAGAAATGCCAAGAATACAACAAAGCCACCCACTATCAGATACAGAACATATTTTAGCTTCTGTTGACTTCACACTCCTTCCATTCCTGGTATTGTTGGCGTCATCGTCATCATCACCACCAACACCACCACCATCTTAGGGCCTTAGGGCCTGGAGTTATTTTATCACGCATCTATCATTATTTTGTTAATGTGCGAATAGTCATGAATTTCTTATCAAATCTTACATTTCGAAAAATTTATGTGTGAATTTCTCCCAATTGACTTGAAATTGTTGGGGTTGATTTGGGTAGACTATGGAATGGGCTCCAACAGCTTAAACAAATAGAATTAAACTTGTGTGTAATCAAGTGATAGGCAATTGTCCAAATTGGTATTTAGAAAGGAGGTAAGTAAGCACAATATTGAGAATTTTTCACTAAAATATACTTTTTCTAAATAACTTAGGAATAACAAGAAAATAAATTATATCAAAACCTATGTTTTCTTTAATGCGATAATGGTACGAGTATTTGTACTTTCGAAAGATCTATTGGATTAAAGTCCAATAAAATAATAAAATGTATGTATTACTATATGTAATATAGTACAATGTATATAAAAAGTGAATGTCTATTTCATTTCATTTTCGCATATTCCAAACAATTTTCAATGGAAATAAAATCCTTTTTTAGCACATAACAAATAAATCTTATACATTTTAACAACAAACAAAGCGCCTTGGCATATGTAACAAAAGCCAATAAAATTCTACATACATAACAATAAAAAAACGTTTTTACATCTTTTAACACAAATTTAATAAATATATAAAACCAGATGATATTCATTTATGTATGAACAGCCGAGAATGTTTTATGTAAATATACACATAAAAATCAACAAAATCCATAAAAACCTAAAAAAAAAGAAAATTACACGCAATTCAACAGGAATAACAATAAAAATCCTTTTCTTTCTCTTTTTATAAAAACATAAAAGCATTTTTGCCAGACCTTAGCAAAGGAACCCTTCTTCTGCGACATAAGGAGGAAATGAAATGCAAATAAAGTGCGACATTCACATGGGCAGAGAAAAACAACAAAAATAACCTAATGTTATTTTAAGAACATTGAAAATAAAGTGAAAATAACGCAATGAAGGGTGAAGAAAATGGTGGAAGGGAGAGTCAAAGGATGCACTGCTACAGTCGGTCTTCATGTCAAATTGATGGGGTTGAAACATTATCGTTGAATTTTCCATATATATCTAAGTTAGTGACTTCATCACAGACTTTCCCTATAGAAAAGTTGAGACTTTTCCTATAGAAAAGTTGGTGATATTACAAGTATCACAGAATTTTGCTATAGAACAATTGGTGATATTATCACAGAATTTTGCTATAGAACAATTGGTGATATTATCACAGTATTTTCCTATTGAAATGTTGGTGATATTATCACAGACTTTTCCTATAGAAAAGTTAAAGATATTGTCACAGTCTTTTCCTTCGTCATCACAGCCTTCCTATAGAAAAGTTGGTGATATTATCACAAACTTTTCCTATATAAAAGCTGGCTTTCTATAGGAAAAATCTGTGATAATATCGTCAACTTGTCTATAGCAAAAGTCTGTAATAATACCACCAACTCTTCTATAGGAAAAATCTGTGATAATGCCACCAACTTTTCTATAGGGAAAGTCTGTGATAATATCACCAACCTTTCAATAGGAAAATACTGTGATAATATCACCAACTGTTCTATAGCAAAATTCTGTGATACTCGAAATATCACCAACTTTTCTATAGGAAAAGTCTGTGATGTCCGAATTTTACATAGGCAAAGTCTGTGATAACATCACCAACTTTTCTATAGGAAAAGTCTATAATAGCATTACCAACTTTTCTGGAAAAGTCTGTGATGATACCACCAACTTTTCAATAGGAAAATACTGTGATAATATCACCAACTGTTCTATAGCAAAATTCTGTGATATTCGTAACATCACCAACTTTTCTATAGGAAAAGCCTGTGATGACAAAATTTTACATAGGCAAAGTCTGTGATGATATTACTAACTTTTTCATAGGGAAAGACTGTGATATTATCACCAACTTTCTATAGTAAAAGTCTGTGATCAGACCACAAAGATTTCTATTAGAAAAGTTTGTGAAACTACCACCAATTTTTCTATAGGAAAATTGTGTGATAATATTGCCAAAGTTCTATAGGAAAAGGCTGTCATAATATCACAAACTTTTCTATACGAAAAGTCTGTGATAATAACACCAACTGTTCTATAGGAAAAGTCTGCGATGATATCACCAACTTTTCTGTAGGGAAGGTCTGTGATAACATCAACAACTTTTCCGTAGGAAATATAATAATATAATATCACCAACTTTTCAATAGGAAAAGTCTGTGATGATATCACCAACTTGTCATAGGAAAAGTCTGTGATAATATCACCAACTTTTCTATAGGAAAAGTCTGTGACAATATCACCATCGTTTCTTTAGGAAAAGTCTGTGATAATATCACCAACTTATCTATAAGAAAAGTCTATGATAATCTCATCAACTTTTCTATAGCAAAAGTCTGTGATAATATCACCAACTTTTCTATAGCAAAAGTCTGTGATAATATCACCAACTTTTCTATAGGAAAAGTCTGTGATAACTTTTCTGCTGATATTATCTCGGTGATATTAGCCAGTGACTTTTCCTATAGAAAAGTTGGTGATATTATCACTGACTTTTCCTATAGAAAAGTTGGTAATATTATCACAGACTTTTCCTATAGAAAAGTTGGTGATATTATCACAGAATTTTCCTATAGAAAAGTTGGTGATATTATCACAGAATTTTCCTATAGAAAAGTTGGTGATATTATCACAGAATTTTCCTATAGAAAAATTGGTGATATTATCACAGAATTTTCCTATAGAAAAGTTGGTGATATTATCACAGAATTTTCCTATAGAAAAGTTGGTGATATTATCACAGACTTTTCCTATAGAAAAGTTGGTGATATTATCACAGATATTAATGATATTATCACAGACTTTTCCTATAGTAAAGTTAATGATATTATCACAGAAAAGTTGGTGATACTATCACAGACATTTCCTATAGAAAAATTGATGATATTATCACAGACTTTTCCTATAGAAATTTGGAGGCATTATCAGACTTTTCCTACAGAAAAGTTGGTTATATTATCACAGACTTTTCCTATAGAAAAGTTGGTGATATTTTCACAGACTTTTCCTATAGAAAAGTTGGTGATATTTTCACAGACTTTTCCTATAGAAAAGTTGGTGATATTTTCACAAACTTTTCCTATAGAAAAGTTGGTGATATTATAATATGATATTTATTATTATATCATAATATTATTTATTATATTATATAATTAATTTTGAACATCCAGTTGATATGTTAGTAACCCTTCAATTATTTCAAAACAACCTAACATGCCAGTCATAGGTAACCTCCAAAGAAAACAGAAACCAAACTAAACATTTCAAAAGCCGACAATGAAAGGAAATAAAAAACGTTTTAGCAGAAACGAAAGACATATAAAATAATCTGGGAAAGATTCGGTATTCAAGATGACAAGAAATGCGAAACAACCCTTAACTCTTTACCTGCAGACAGACAGTTATAGATGAGAGAACTGAGATTTTTATTATGAGAAAATTCAATTACTTTTTTTCAACACATTTTCAAAAGGGGGACCTATCGCCGCCAATTTAAACCACAAGTGAAAAATAGGCAAAATTCGAAAACTTCTAATTTTTGATTTAACTTGTTTGAAAGCACAATGTATGTTACCGTAAATTGTTCGCTGTGTATGCACCTAAGTAAAAAATGCATACGTCCTCTGCTTCACCTTTATTAATATAAGGTCATTCGGATAATTCTCTAGCATTCCTTTTTTGATATAAATTTCTCATTAAGCGATCTTGTTTTAATCCCATGTTTTATTGTCATATTTTTTTGATGAACAAACAAAAACGTCGAAACGACAGAAATAAATCTCATCACAAATCATAAAATTATTTATCTTCATCGCAAAAACTATTACCACGCCCAATCATGTCATAATACTACTCTCATAAAACTTCCATCTCCAGAAGATGAGGATGACTACGAACGGCCATTCCTCATTGCGGCTTTAATGCAATGCATTCTGCCGCTCCATGGAAGATCCACTTCACCAATGTCATGGAAGTCGGTCGCATGGACGACACGATGGATGGATGCATAAATGAGTGTCGGTCGCATACATTTTGATTAAGAAGATGAAGGCAAAAGACGTCGGAAAAGACATATAAATTGCGTACATAAAGAGTGTACAAATTAAATACGCATTCTAAAGAGGCAGTAGTTCTCTGGGATCAGTAATAACCCTCACACAGGGACCAACTATGGCCCTCTTCAAGGGCAATAGCATAGGACACTTTTAATGGGACTCGGAATTGTATAACACAACACTTTTACAGCCCTTTTGCTTCATTACATTGTGAAGATGTGCTGGATGGACTAAATGTCAACATCGTAATGAGTGGCAAAATGCAGAAATTCACTTACCATGAACTTTATGTACACTATTTATATTTCCCAGTCACCCTCCATTTGCAATGGCAAGGAAGCACTGTGGTTAAGAAAAGTTGATGATAACATCACTGACTTTTCTTATAGAAAAGTTGTTGATGATAACATCACTGACTTTTCTTATAGAAAAGTTGGTGATGTTATCATCACCAACTTTCTTATAGAAAAGTTGGTGACGATAACATCACTGACTTTTCTTATAGAAAAGCTGGTGATGATAACATCACTGACTTTTCTTATAGAAAAGTTGGTGATGATAACATCACTGACTTTTCTTATAGAATAGTTAGTGATGATAACATCACTGACTTTTCTTATAGAAAAGTTGGTGATGATAACATCACTGACTTTTCTTATAGAAAAGTTGGTGACGATAACATCACTGACTTTTCTTATAGAAAAGTTGGTGATGATAACATCACTGACTTTCCTTATAGAAAAGTTGGTGATGATAACATCACTGATTTTCTTATAGAAAAGTTGGTGATGATAACATCACTGACTTTTCTTATAGAAAAGTTGGTGATGATAACATCACTGACTTTTCTTATAGAAAAGTTGGTGATGATAACATCACTGACTTTTCTTATAGAAAAGTTGGTGATGATAACATCACTGACTTTTCTTATAGAAAAGTTGGTGATGATAACATCACTGACTTTTCTTATAGAAAAGTTGGTGATGATAACATCACTGACTTTTCCTATAGAAAAGTTGGTGATGATAACATCACTGACTTTTCCTATAGAAAAGTTGGTGATGATAACATCACTGACTTTTCTTATAGAAAAGTTGGTGATGATAACATCACTGACTTTTCTTATAGAAAAGTTGGTGATGATAATATCACTGACTTTTCTTATAGAAAAGTTGGTGATGATAACATCACTGACTTTTCTTATAGAAAAATTGGTGATGATAACATCACTGACTTTTCTTATAGAAAAATTGGTGATGATAACATCACTGACTTTTCTTATAGAAAAGTTGGTGATGATAACATCACTGACTTTTCTTATAGAAAAGTTGGTGATGATAACATCACTGACTTTTCTTATAGAAAAGTTGGTGATGATAACATCACTGACTTTTCTTATAGAAAAGTTGGTGATGATAACATCACTGACTTTTCTTATAGAAAAGTTGGTGATGATAACATCACTGACTTTTCTTATAGAAAAGTTGGTGATGATAACATCACTGACTTTTCTTATAGAAAAGTTGGTGATGATAACATCACTGACTTTTCTTATAGAAAAGTTGGTGATGATAACATCACTGACTTTTCTTATAGAAAAGTTGGTGATGATAACATCACTGACTTTTCTTATAGAAAAGTTGGTGATGATAACATCACTGACTTTTCTTATAGAAAAGTTGGTGATGATAACATCACTGACTTTTCTTATAGAAAAGTTGGTGATGATAACATCACTGACTTTTCTTATAGAAAAGTTGGTGATGATAACATCACTGACTTTTCTTATAGAAAAGTTGGTGATGATAACATCACTGACTTTTCTTATAGAAAAGTTGGTGATGATAACATCACTGACTTTTCTTATAGAAAAGTTGGTGATGATAACATCACTGACTTTTCTTATAGAAAAGTTGGTGATGATAACATCACTGACTTTTCTTATAGAAAAGTTGGTGATGATAACATCACTGACTTTTCTTATAGAAAAGTTGGTGATGATAACATCACTGACTTTTCTTATAGAAAAGTTGGTGATGATAACATCACCAACATTTCTATCATCAACTGACTTTCTGAAGCCACTGTGCAACAGACCTAACCGCACCAACAACTAATGTTAATGTCAACAACATTGTTGTCAATAAAAGTCTACAAGCGTCAACGGCGGATGTGCAAGATGCCGAGGGAATGTCTAAATACGCACTTTATAAAGCATCATCAACAATTGCAAATCAGATTTCTCCTTGACGTGGAAGACCCGGCGACAACGATGACACCACCACCATCAAATCCATGAGAATCGTAAATATTTGTAAGGCGAAAAAATATGTTGAAGCATCTTCAAAGAACGGAGGAGGATGTCAATTTGGAACGATGTGTTGTGTATGTCAGATGGACGGGATATACACTTAAAATCAGATACATGGCACAATATGATACTCACCATCTCAGTGCTAAATATGATACAAAAAGCGAGGCAGAACATCAGTTCTTTGGGGCGTGTTGGGCAAAGTGACTGACGAAAGGACGGACAATTGCCAGTCTGACAATGCATCTCGGCACCCATCGCTCGAAATGGTGGACTCCTTTGGCATTTGCGGGGAAATGCAATTTCATTGATATGTGTTGTACTGCATTAAACCAAAGGCGGTTACGCTGACGATGTCTACACTACATGGCATCGATTGAACGTTCCAACGACTATGAGTTGAGTTCCCCCATTCAACTCCCCTACGGAAAGATATGCCTTTACAAACGATGATAGGGATTTTTTTAATTACAAAGTCATATCTTGTAAAAGCGAAGAAGACTTCTGGAAGGATTTTCGTATTTTCTCATTGTCACAATCCCATAAATTTTTATTAAGCCACTTAAAAATACAGCAACAGATTTGTGTTGCCTTCGAGGGATTTGTCTTCAGCCGACATGGAGAAAGGAATTTTAGATTAACGTCGAAAGTACTTAATGAAGTAGGAAACAAGCAATTTTCTGGGAAACTAGAAATAATGACTAACATTGAAAAATTTCTAAAATAATTGGAAAACAGAAAAATCTTAACATTATTGTGAAAATAACTAATTAAAAAACTAAATAAACTATTAATGAATCATTTGAAAACTACAGCTTTTTCTATAGGAAAGTTGGAGCAAATACCAATCACTATTCTTTTAGAAAAGTTGGTAAAATTATCAAGGTCTCATATTACAGAAAAAATCTTGATCTCTTATAGAAATGTTGGTTATAAATAGACTCTTAACAAATCATTTGAAAACGACAGCTGTTTCTACAGAAAAGATGGAGTAAATATCAATCACTATTCTTTTAGAAAATACGGTAAAATTATCACGTCTCTTATTACAGAAAAAATGTTAATCTCATATAGAAAAGTTGGTTATATTGTCACGGATTTTTCTTTTAGAAATATTGGTGATATTACAAAACAAATTATCACGGATATTTCTTAGCGAATAGTTGGTAATATTGTCCTGGACTTTAACTATAGAAACGCGGGTGATATAATTTTTTTCTTATACTAAAACTGGTGATATTATCACCGATTCTATTATAATAAAACCAACTTTTCTATGAGAAAAGCTAATTCTAATAATATCAAGTTTTCTATTAGAAAAGACCGAATAGACGTTGATAAGACCTTTATAATATCACCAACTTTTATATATGAAAAGTCGGTGATAATTATACCAACTATTCTTTAAGAAAATACCGAGATAATATCACTAACATTTCTATATTTATATATATATTTGCTATAAGAAAAGTCAGTGATAATATCAGCATTTTTTCTAAAAGGAAAGTCAATGACAATGTCACCATATTTTCTAAAAGAAAATTTAGTGATCATATTACAACATTTTCTAAAAGAAAAGTCAGAGATAATATCCCAAACTTTTCTGGAAGAAAAGTCACTGATAATATCACAAACTTTTCTAGAAGAAAAGTCAGTGATAATATCACAAACTTTTCTATAAGAAAAACCAGTGATTATATCACAAACTTTTCTATAAGAAAAGTCAGTGATAATATCACCAAATTTTCTATAACAAAAGTCAGTGATAATATCACCAACTTTTCTATAAGAAAGGCCAGTGATAATATCAACAATTTTTCTATAAGAAAAGTCATTGATAATACCAAATTTTCTATAATAAAAGTCAGTGATAATATCACCAACTTTGCTATAAGAAAAGTAAGTGATAGTATCACCAACTTTGCGACAAGAAAAGTCAGTGATATTATCACCAACCTTTCTATAAGAAAAGTCAGTGATAATATCACCATCTTTTCTATACGAAAAGTCAGTGATAATATCACCATCTTTTCTATAAGAAAAGTCAGTGATAATATCACCAAATTTTCTATAAGAAAAGTCAGTGATAATATCACCAACTTTTCTATACGAATAGTCAGTGATAATATCACCAAATTTTCTATACGAAAAGTCAGTGATAATATCACCAAATTTTCTATAAGAAAAGTCAGTGATAATATCACCAAATTTTTCTATAAGAAAAGTCAGTGATAATATCACCAACCGTTTCTAAAAGAAAAGTCAGTGATAGTGTCACCAAACTTTTCTACAGGAAAAGTCAGGGATAATATCACCAAACTTTTCTATAAGAAATGTCAGTGATAATATCATAAACTTTTCTATGAGAAGTGTCAGTGTTAATATCTATAAGGAAATTCGGCGATGATATCACAAACTTTTCTATAAGAAAATTCGGCGATAATATTAAAAACTTTTCCATAAGAAAAGTCAGTGATAATATCACCAACTTTTCTGTAAGAAAAGTCAGTGATAATATCATCAACTTTGCTATAAGAAAAGTCAGTGATAATATCACCAACTTTTCTATAAGAAAAGTCAGTGATAATATCACCAACTTTTCTATAAGAAAAGTCAGTAATAATATCACCAACTTTTCTATAAGAAAAGTCAGTGATAATGTCACCAACTTTTCTATAAGAAAAGTCAGTGATAATGTCACCAACTTTTCTATAAGAAAAGTCAGTGATAATATCACCAACTTTTCTATAAGAAAAGTCAGTGATGATATCACAAAATTTTCTAGAAGAAGTCAGTGATAATATCACAAACTTTTCTAGAAGAAAAATTATTATCACTTATTACTCAATTTTCTTATAGAAAAGTTGGTGACATTATCACTCACTATTATTATAGAAAAGTTGGTGACATTATCACTCACTTTTCTTATAGAAAAGTTGGTGATATTATCACTCACTTTTCTTATAGAAAAGTTGGTTATCACTCATTTTTCTTATAGAAAAGTTGGTGATATTATCACTGACTTTTCTTTTAGAAAAGTTGGTGATGTTATCACTGACTTTTCTTATAGAAAATTTGGTGATATTATCACTGACTTTTCTTATATAAAAGTTGATGATATTATCACTGACTTTTCTTATAGCGAAGTTGGTGATATTATCACCGACTTTTACTATAGAAAAGTTGGTGATATTATCACTGATTTTTCTTCTAGAAAAGTTTGTGATATAATCACTGATTTTTCTTCTAGAAAAGTTTGTGATATTATCACTGACTTTTCTTATAGAAAAGTTGATGATATTATCACTGACTTTTCTTATAGCGAAGTTGGTGATATTATCACCGACTTTTACTATAGAAAAGTTGGTGATATTATCACTGATTTTTCTTCTAGAAAAGTTTGTGATATTATCACTGATTTTTCTTATAGAAAAGTTGGTGATATTATCACTGACTTTTCTTATATAAAAGTTGATGATATTATCACTGACTTTTCTTATAGAAAAGTTGTTGATATTATCACTGACTTTTCTTATAGAAAAGTTGGTGATATTATCACTGACTTTTCTTTTAGAAAAGTTGGTGATATTATCACTGACTTTTCTTTTAGAAAAGTTGGTGATATTATCACTGACTTTTCTTATAGAAAAGTTGGTGACATTATCACTCACTTTTCTTACAGAAAAGTTGGTGATATTATCACTCACTTTTCTTACAGAAAAGTTGGTGATATTATCACTCACTTTTCTTATAGAAAAGTTGGTGATATTATCACTCACTTTTCTTATAGAAAAGTTGGTGATATTATCACGGACTATTCTTATTGATATGTTGGTGATATTATCACTCACTCGTTTAAAATGGTGAGTGTAATTATCATCCACTTTTCTTAAAGAATTATTGGTGATATTATCACTCACATTTTTAAAGAAAAACTAGAGATATTATCACGATATTTTAGAAAATTTGGTAACGTTTTTACTATTTTTCTTATAGGAAAATTTAAAAGGTTTTTAGTATCTATTCGAAACTATAAGCTTCTGATGATATTGTGAACTTTTCGTATAAGAAGTTTGGTGATGTTTTCATTGAGTTTTCTTATAGGAAATGTTAGCAATATTCCTATAAAAAAAACTTTCGGATTTCTTCTTATCAAACTCAGTTCGAGTATTAGTAGCTTCTTTTGTATTCTTTATAAAAATATCATAAGATCATATTTTGAGGTGTCAAGAGAGTTTAAGCATTCATGTATGTATGTAGGCTTTACAAGTCACATCACACATACCCTTATCCGCTGCCATATGCTTCATAGGTATCACATTACATTAGGTCTGATTTTTTTTGCCTTGGTATTGTTTGGTGTCTTCATCACATTTTTTTACTATAGAATCTTGGTTCTCGATCCAAGTCATGCCATGCAAGAGCCATCATCGTCTTCATCATTCACATCAACATCGCCAGCCTTGTGTCAAATCATTTAGGCTTTCAATAAACATTAACAAAGAAGCCCCCCGATTTGATTTCACACAAAAACCACAAATGTTGAGCCTATTAATGTTACATTAAACATGATTTCTCAACATGAAGACAGCCACAGAACTCTGTCCGTCTTCTCAGATCTCAACAGTGCCAGTCAGTCAGAGCCACAGCCGTCAGCACAAAAGATAGGAAAAGCATTTACAATACAAGAATGGTGTGGAAGAGATAACCAACCACCACTGAAAGGTAAAACCTGAATCCCTACAAGAAATCACGAAGTTGAGATGATTACATGGTGCTCATACTGAGGTTATTTTCTAAATGACTACGACGCAAAGGGTTGTTGATGTGGCCTGTAGTGGTAGTGGCTATGGCGATGATAAGCCTCATTTTGAAGTTCTGCAAAATAAATAACTCAAGGTTTACAGATAAGCCTTGGAAAATGCTGCTTTAATGGGGAGAGAAATATACTAAAAGAACTCCATTGCATGTACTCCCACTTAGTTTAGAGAAAAAGCATTAAAATATGTAGGGTCAACCTTAAAAGTAGCGTGCGAGAGTTTGAGTTGTGGGTTTGATTCCCAGCAGGACGCTGCAATAGTGGGGAATTTTCGAAAGAAATATACTTCATAAATGTGCGACAAGAAGTTCGTTGCATATACTCACGCTTAGGTCAGAAGAAAACGCATTAAGATTTGTGGGTCCACCCTTGCAGGTAGCGTGCGCGCATATCAGAGTAGAAGTTGTGGGTTTGATTCCCAGTAGGAGGTCGTCTGAAACCGTATTGACAGGATTCTATTGCAGAACGTCTTTCAGAGATTGATGTACATGATTTTAATCACTGCTAATATATATTTTTTTTACTGCGAGCAAAGTTATCCTGTTATTTGAGTATTATCTGTATCTCCCCTCCACATTTGGAGTGCCCCTGTCACACAATCAGAAAACCTCAAAAGTTTTTTTATTATTCTTAAACTCTGTTCGCACTTTCATTTAATTTAAACAATAAAAAACCAACAACAACAACAATACAATTACTTCTCACATAACTTGGACCAAAAATTGAAAACCGCAAAAGGCGAATAATCAAGACCTTCGCAAAAACGTAACAGAAACCTACCGCACGCATAAGAAAAGAAAACAACCAAAGTTTTGTGATAAAAAAACACAAAAACCAAGAAAAGAGTTGAACATCTGGTTGCAATTGCCATAAACTGGTCTTATTTTATTATATCAAATTGTTTAGATTGTGAAAATCAATTTGAAGCCACAAGAGCTAAAAACAAATGCAAACAATATAAACCGCAAGAAGAGATCGTAAAATAGAATCTAATATAATAATTGAAGTTATAGTTTTTTTAGTGAAATGGGCGAAACTAATGATTGAGAAAAATCTAAGATATTCATATGTTTAGATTTTTTTGGGTAACAGGTTGAAAATAAAATTCATCATCACCTAGTCCAAAGCATGAAACGTGGTCTCCAAATCCAAATTGGAACGCTAGCAAGGCGAAACCTTAGGATAGTTTGAACATGATTCCAACAAAAAAATATAAAATAAACCTCAAAGATCTTTACTTATTTAACTCTTCGAAATAATTTCTTCAATTGCTTCATATTTTTATTGTCTTCTCACCCTCTTTGTGTTCCAAGACGAACAAAATTGAAGGAGATCTTTAAATGAGGTCGAGTATGAATATTTTTCTGCAGTTTTTATATTTTTTGCAAAAAACGAATTGCCATGCCATGAACCCCTTAGACAATGCATCACTTAATTCTTATTTAAGAACAAAAAAACGCTGAAAATTAGCCTTTTTAAGTCCTTTGATGTCCGTCCGTCTGCTCGTCTTTTAATTCAATTCTTTGAAAGATGAAAGATAAGAAAATAAATAATGAAAGAAATATAATTGTTTTTAAGACTCTGGTCATAAACATTGCAATGAACGACGAGCATATCTTTAATTGAGTTTGATTTGTGTTGTTCATTTCCGAAAGTGAAGAAAATAAAACAAAAAAAATGGAAAAAAGGGGGGCAAACAAGCATTTTATCAATAAAAACTTCTGAGGAATTGGGTTATGAAAGCAACTTGATTGTGACAAAGGCTGTGGTGTGGTTATTCCATCATTTGGATTGTTGAAAAATAACCCGACAGATGTATTTCAAATCGTGTAAAAACTGTGATAATTCAATAAACATCTTTGTCAGTGTATATGTCTTTTGGTAGTTTGATTTCTAGAGAATTCGTATTATTTGCAATTTTGGTTGTACTACTATGTACCCAGCAAAATCTTGGTAAGTACCTGTCATTATTCCCTGCATTACCAAATAATGACATCTCATTATTCACTGCATTACTTTCGGCTTATTAATAATGACTTACCAATAATAACAGAAATAAGTGATTTTTTGTTGTCAAAATATTTTTGACAAATTTTAATATAATGCAATTTTGGCTATATGTGGGTTATTGTACAAGATTTATTTATATTTCAACATGTTTTCAAACAATACGTGCAGATTTTTATGAAAATACCAGAAATTCGAATCTGGCATGAGGAAATTGTTTGTTTCGAGAAATAGGCGCGACAATTGTCGCGCTCATTAATATGCGCCTATATTAATATGCAAAAAATCATTTTAAATGGCAATTTCTACATATCTACTACTTATTTTACAACATATTGGTAATGCATTACTCAAGTACATAAAATAGAGCTACAAATAAGTACTTATTATGCTACTTTATTGTATGCTTTTGGGAAGTACTTTCCTCCAATGACATACCTATGTTAAAATAATGAGAAAAGTGGCTAAATAATAAGTACTTACCATTATCGAACTTTGCTTACTCGTCGGATTATTTGGTAATGAGAAATTTTGCTGGGTATACATAGAAGGTAATTAAATTTATGGGGGAAAAAACTAAAAAATTTTATACATACAAATCAAAATCATCAATCAAAACGGTAGTGGTTGACAAAAATAATACAAATATAAAACATATCCATTCTAACCTATGCTATGCGATCAAATTTTGGCGATATTTTTTAAATTTCTTTGGAATTTGTTCATGATGGAAACCGAATGACTTGTACTGTTTTGTGAATAACTTTCGATTGAGTTGATGGATAAACACCAAATATTGACTGAATATAATTTTGAATATTTAGAAATTAAAAATGGTAGCTCCCTAAAAACGATATGTTTCAATTTTCACAATAGAACAAAAAAAAACGTCATGAAGATGTTTAAATGTAGTGTTTGGCGCTGTGTCACCGCAATAAATCCGAGATTTTTGCCGATTCGAAACCAGGGATTAACCATGGTTCCAGCAAATCATTCTTGAGACAAAATAACAGTCGAAGTAGTGAACTGCATATTCGGAAGACGACCTTTTGCTTTTTGGGATGAGCATGGAATAATTTTTATTGATAACACCGTGCTAGTTCAAACATTAAAAAGGCACAATATGGATAGACCTTTTTCGACATGGCCGAATCTAACCGTTTTTTTAGATTAGCTCTTATTTTCGAGATATTCGGCCACAAAATTGCTGCGTAATCAGACTGATCAGTTATCTCGGTGGTGATTTTGAAGTGGAATACACGATTTGATGGAAATGTCTTGGGGGTAGGGTAGATAAGAGGGGCGACATTCCGGAACATTCCGTATTAAAATTGAGCCTGCATTTATTAACCCTTTCTTTACCCAACAAACTTTGTGGATAAAAACGATATATATTTTTTTGAAGGGGATTTTCAGTGGTAAAGCGATGAGCGGGGGTGTCGGGACTTTTGGAAGAAACATTTTCTGAAGTATCCCCTTTAATTTTTTCCTTGACATGGAACATCTATTCCGAAGCATTATAACTAAAATTGTCCCCGAATTTACTAACTTCTTTGTTTACCCAGAAAACTTTAGATTATCACGAAAACGCGATGTCACAGGAAAAAATTCGATTTAGCGGGTCAAAATTATGCGGGGTAAGTTGTTTTCATCGAGGATACATTTTGGTGCACACACAGTGTTATAGTAAGATCGGACGTGCTATACAGTTTACATTTTTTCGATCTCCTACAAATTTATCCATATTCGTTCATAAATTAAGAAACTTGGCAGAAGACAAATTGTGTAATGATCAGAAGTACAACATCTATAGCGCTTTGATACCAAATGGGGAGGAACAAATGTATATATCTAAATCTGAACCGATTTCCCCCAAATTTGGGAGTGTTCATTCGGGTAATAGGGAACCTCTTAGTATAAAAAGGGTGTATCTCGATTTTTTTGTTACTTAACAGGGGCACGAAAAACCGAATAAAAATCAAACAAAATTGTTGACTAGACTTATGGGGTTTTTACAATACCTATAAATCCTTTATTTGCAACTATAGCCCCCGAAATGTTTGAAAAAAACTAAGTACATTTGACCGTTTTCGACCAGAATGATTTTGCTTTATAAACTTTGAAAAATATTGAAATCACAAAATAGACAGAATCATTCAATAACAAGTAAGAAAGTTCAGTCCGGTAAACCGGGGGCTCACCTTGAGCCCCAAAAATCCATTTCGAGGTTCCCTACTTTTTTAAAGAAAAAAACACAGAAAATTCAAATTGAATGGGGAATGTTTATTATCATTTGGAAGAACATTCTTTGACAATTATTTTTTGAAGATTATGTCTATCAAATGTTGGCCGCGGCTACGTCTCAGATGGTCCATCCGTTGAGTCCAATTTTCGATGACTCGTTCGAACATTTCGACTGGTAACTGGCGAATGACACGCGTGATGTTTTGATCCAAGTCCTGAATCGAAGCGGGTTTGTCCGCATAAACTTAAGACTTTACATATCCCCACAGGAAAAAGTCTAACAGTGTGTGTGGCGCAGTCTTGTTGAAACCAAATGTCGCCGAGATCTCGAGCTTCAATTTCAGACATCAAATAGTCGGTTATCATGGCACGATAACGGTCGCCATTGACGGTTATGTTCTCACCGATGATTCCACCGGCCCACAAACCATACCAAACCGTTCTTTTTTCTGGACGCAGTGGCAGCTCTTGAATCTCTTCAGGTACTGGTATTAATGTTATAAGCTGTTGACTTTTGGTATAAAATGGTCCACTTTTGTGAGGGGTAACAAAAGGGGCACTTTTGTCTAGACTCTAGGTACTATGAAAGCATTGCATTGTACGAAATTTCAAGTATTTGTATGTTAAAGTTAAAAGCTGTTAATTTTTGGTACAAAAAAGTCCATTTGTGTGGGAGGTACCAAGAGGGGCGGTCCAATAACGCCCATTTTTCTCTAGACTCTAGGTACTATGAAATCATTACACTGTACAAAATTTCAAGTAATTGTATGCACTGGTATTAAAGTTATAAGCTGGTAACTTTTGGTACAAAATGGTCCATTTGTGTGGGAGGTACCAAAAAAAAGAGTGGCAACTTCGCCCATTTTTCTCGAGGTAATAGTGACTAATAAACTAATACCATGTGTAGAATTTCAGAGGATTCAAATAAGTAGTATAGAATTTATTAAATAATCAATATTTCACTAAATGTCAACCCTTTGTGGGAGAGGTACTAGAAGGAGTGGATGAATATGGCCCATTTTCGACCTTAGCCGGAGATAGAAGAAAATATTACCACGAACCAAATTTGAAGTCAATCGGTTACCCCTTTCGAGAGTTATCGTGCGCACCACCCAGCAGACAGGCAGACGGACGGACATTTCTCATTCGACTTAAAATGACCCAAAACGAATATCCGCCGAACATACTCAGGGTCCTAGATCACTCCTTCGATGTGTTACACTTTTGGCCGTAGCAAATGATATATACCCTCGTACCACTAAAGTGAGGGTATAATAATTGGGTGGAAACTAAGATTTGTTTAAAACAATACCTATTCAATTATAAAATAGTTCTTTGTTCCGTGTGTCAAGCTGAATATATTTGGGACAATATACTACAGGAGCGATTTTTTTCTGCGTGTAGGGAAAATTACCTAGAAAGTTTTAAAAATATTTTTAAAAAAAAATTAAAAACAAATTCCAGAACTTTATTAGACTGTAAAAGAGCGATAGATGATTACTCAACTCAAGGACGACTTTGAATCTCTCGGGTGCCATGACACATCGGAGTTTTTGGAAACGAGGGAGCAAAAAGTTTGACCACTAAGGGCAGAGAACTTCGAAAAGTAAACTTAGAACATTAGAAACCCATCTCAGAGGATATGACTGAATGATACTGAGAAATTCGTGTCGATTTTCTGTAACTCAAGAGGTTTTATAAATATCACAAAAAAAGAGCGCACCATAGACCGAACCACTGGCTTTAGTGTATGTCCATGGACATGAGGCGTTGAAAGTCTCGTCTCTTCAACTTAACCTAACCTAGTAAATCATCATAATTGCCTTAACCTTAACGCATATTCCAGTTTTATCGGGTTTATACTTAAAAAAATATATATTAAATACTAAAGAGAGCTTCCGTGAAATTTGGAATTTACATTTTTTATGGCATAGAGTTGTTTTCTATTTGCAAACTTTAAAAAACGGCTATGTGGTAAGAGATTTACCAACAATTAAGTATTGTTTTCTGCGATTTAAGGAGCAAGACAGTTCTTTCTATAAACCGGGTATCGAAGCCAACGCTGGTAAAACAGTAGTGAGCTAAAAGGAGATTATGTTGAGAAATGAGGAACTTTTTTTTCCAAATTTCTTGTAATAATGCTTGAACAGATGCGACCCCTTATTATAGGCCACAATTCTGTTGGTAAAGTCCTCAAACGTCAAAAATAGAAGAACATATTTTTGTCAGCCTATACTTATATATGAGCACTTTTGGACATCCACCTTACTGTGGGATTTACTTCACTTCCATGCCAAATTACAAGCAAAGTAAACATTGATGGAAGCAAAAAAAAACCTTTATATACACAATGTCCATCACTTTGATGATCATGGAATCTACCAATTCTTGTTAAAATAAAATTTTTTTAAGCTATACAGGATGGATAGATATTTGCCCAAGAATTTTTTCCCAACATACAAATATTGCTCAAACTCATATAGTCCACAATAAAACCTCATTTGGATGAATTGTTTTCCTCTGCCTGAGAACGAAAAGGTGCCATACCCCAAAAAAAACAAGAACCAACGAGGAAGAGACTGCAAAGGAGTTTGGCGATGATATCTCATGACGGACTGAAAGACAGACGGAAGGACGGACATGGACAGAAAATAAATACAGAATAAAATAAAAACTACAACGAACGGAGGAGCTTGATTTGAATATGATGAAAATGAACTCAAACGAAATAGTAACAACAACTAAGACTGGGCTGGGAAATCATAAAACTATGGGAATGGCGGTAACATGTAGGAAAAAATATTATGTCATGCATTTTAAAAGACATATGAAAATGTTTTCATTCTTTTCTGTTGATACGAGTTTTTGCCTCTTTCCATTTTGGCCGAACACAAGCATGCCGCCCGCCCCCCGTTCCGAATAAACCTCTCTCCATTATATGATGGCAAAGAAAGCCAAAACTTTGCTTGTGAAAAACAAGCCAGGGAAAAATAAATAAATATTATACAGAAAATTACAACAAAGGAAATACAACGTGTATAGCCATTGTCATAAAGATTTGCTGCTATGGGGAGATACGAGCTGGAGTAGGAGAAGGAGAGGGGCACTCTTGTACACAAGGAAACCTAAACTCTGTGACCTTTAACTTTTTTGTGCCATGTTTTCAAAAGAAAACTTAGTCATATATTTTTGGAAAATGTTCATACTACGTATATGCGAACAATGAACAAACAAACGACCGACCGACAGAATGATGGAAGGCAGGAATGACTGCACATCTAACTAATGTAATACAACAATCAAATATGAATAGCAATGAGGAGTACAGTAGTTTGTCTGGGAATATATTTCAATTGGTTAGAGATCTTTTGGCTATGAAGTAGCAAAATTTAGTTTTTGAAGTACTGCAGAGTTGTTGACAGTTTAAAAGTTATTCTATAAATTTTATGTTTTAAAGAATTTAAATAAATAAGAAGAATTTGAATAAACTACTTACAATATTGTTCCATAGAAAACGAAACCATCATATTTGCACTTACCTAAAAAGAAATAAATATGGAAAATCTATATTAGTAAAAATATATAGGAGATATATAAAAAAATTAAAACACTATGCTGAAAAAAAATATTTTTCTGGCACCTAAAAATACATTTTTCAATTATAAAACACGAATAAATTTAAAAAATTGTAAAAAATGCTGTAAGGAAATAACATAATAATACTATGCAACAAAACAAATTTTTTTCTGTGTCCGAGACCTAAAAACTTTTTTTTGTATAGATTGAGTCATACTACGAGTATTTTATGAAACCAAAACAAATTTTTGTTTATGGCAAAGTTTTTTTTAATTTTTTTTCTTTCCAATTTTCATGGATGTTACCTCTAGTATTTGGAACATATTTTTTGAATTATAAGCTCGATAAGGATTAAAGGAACTTATGAGGGCTAGAAATGCTGAAAACATCACTTTCACGTAGAAACGAGGTTTAGTAACTGTAGGTAAAACAATTAGAAAAAATTAGATTTTTTTTAAAAAATCTCGAAAAAGAAATCTGGAAAAAATTGTTTGTTCCATTCGAAGAAATCAATGCCTATATGCAAACATTCTATGGGTAAATGTATAAATTATGGCCAATATTGTCAAAATAGGAAAATTAACAAAATTATTTTTCATATTTTTTATTTTGGCAATTTTGTTTTGGGCAGTACCAAAAGGGGCTTAGCAAAAACGGCAAATTTTTAATGTACTATGGGTACTATAAGAACTATTCCTTGTACAAAATTTCACATGTTTGTATGTGCAGGAAACGAGGTTATAAGACGTTAACTTTTTGTGCAAAATGATCCAGTTGTATGGGAGGTACCAAAAAGGGGCGTTGTAATAACACCCATTGTGAAAGCGACTATAGTAACTGTAAAGGCATTACACTCCACAAAAGTTTAAGTATTTGTATGGACTGGACCCAAAGATATAAGCCTTCAACCTTTTGTTCAAAATGGTCCATTTGTATTGGGGGTACCAAAAGGGGCGAGGCAACTTCGCCCATTTTCCTCAAGATTATAGCGACCATGAAACTAAAAGTGGAATTGTAAAAGATCCTGGGTAGTAGCATATAAGTTATGAAATAATCAATATTTCCTTACATTTTGACCCTTCGTGGGGGAGGTACTCGACAGAGTAGAGCAACATAGTCCATCTGACCTTAGTCTGAGATAGAAATAAATATTGATGCAAACCATGATCATGGAGAGATCTGAAGTCAATCGGTTAATCCTGTCGAAAGTTATCGTGCGCACCAACCAGACAGACAGACGGAAATTTGAACATTTACTCGCACAGTGGGGTAAAAAGATATAAATGTGGTACAACAGCCAAATCCAAATGACAAGAGCTAGAATCGTGAAATATGCTGCGAGAGTAGCACCTGAGACGTAAACTAGAACAAGAAACGATTTTTGCAAATTTTAGGGGCACAGTGGGACAAAAAGGGATAAATATGGTACCACCGCCAAATTCAACGCACAGTATTAGAATCGCGAAAATTGAAGCGAGGAACGTTTTGTCCATAGGGCAACGGATCGGGGTAGTCGGTTTTTTTTATACCCTACACCACACTGTGGTACAGGGTATTATGACTTTGTGCATTTGTTTGTAACACCTAAAAGGAGAAGAGATAGACCCATTGTTTATTATACCGATCGACTCAAAATCACTTTCTGAGTCGATTTAGCCATGTCCGTCTGTCTGTTCGTCTGTCTGTCCGTCTGTCTGTCCGTCTGTCTGTCCATGTATTCTTGTAATCAAAGTGCAGGTCGTATTTATGGTCCGATTGTGATGAAATTTAGCATAGTGCTCTTTTTTGGCCCAAGGACGATCCCTATTGAAATTGGTTAAAATCGGTTCAGATTTGGATATAGTCCCCATATATATGTTTCACCCGATTTGACATTCAAGCGCCGTAGAAACCACATTTTACATCCGATCCTTATGAAAGAGAGAGTTTTATTATTACGTGAATGAACACTACCAAATTCGGAGAAAATCCGATCAGATTTAGATATAGCCCCCATATATATGTTTGGCATGTAAGCGCTGTAGGAACTGTATTTTATATCCGATCAGTACGAAATTTAACAGGGAGAGTTCTATTATCACATGAATAAACACTGCCAAATTCGGGGATAATCGGTTCAGATTTAGATATAGCCCCCATATATATGTTTCACCCGATTTAACATTTAAGCGCTGTAGAAATCATGTTTTATATCCGATCAGTACGGAATTTAACAGAGAGAGTTTTCTTATTACATGTATGAACACTGCCAAATTCGGGAAAAATCGGTTCAGATTTTAACATAGTCCCAATATATATGTTACACCCGATTTGACATGTAAGCGCTGTAGAAACCGTGTTTTATATCCGATCAGTACGAAAATCGGCAGAGAGAGTTTGCTTATTACATGTATGAACACTGCCAAATTCTTATCGAAATGCCCATTTTCGCATTGGTAGGTAGGTGTAGGGTATTATATAGTCGGCCCCGCCCGACTTTCTGTCTTTCCTTACTGGTTTTATATTCGTTCCCTTCGGGCCACAGTGGGGCAAAAAGTGTAAAATATGGTACAGTGGGATAAAAATGCTAAGCATGGTCCCATAGTGGTAGAGTTGCTTTTGGAATATAAACGAAAGTGATTTTTAGAAATTCTAACTTTAAGAGACACCGTGGGACTAAACGGGTTAATTATGGTGCATTGAGCAAAAATGGAAAAATCTGGAAAAATTTGAACTTCTATATGATATATCAAGATTTGTTTGTTTAGGAGCCAAAAACAGTTAAATAATGTTCAGTGAGCAAAAATGGTACAGTGCAGAAAATCATTTCTTAATAAAAGATTTAGCAACCAGACTTCTTTAAACATATTTTAATTTATCACGACTTTAAATTTACATTCTTTATTTGTTTAAGTTGTCGCGTTATGTTGCTAATTAAGCGTAAAGAGCTATATTTACAATTTTGGTATCTTTGGCCAGCCCCACTGAAATTTTCCGGCAAACATTTTCGTAGAATATGTTAATCCTTAAATGTTTGAAAGGACTTTTTGATTTTTTTCGAAAAAGGGCTTCGTTAAACATATTTTAATTTATCACGGCTGTAAATTTACATTACATTATTTATTTATTTCATTAACCTGTAATTTTGCTAATTAAGCGTAAAGAGCTATATTTACAATTTTGGTGTCTTTGGCGACCCCCACTGAAATATTCCGGTAACAATTTTCATAGAATATTTTAATACTTAAAAGTCCTTTTTGAAAGGACTTTTTTGATTTTTTCGAAAAAAGGGTCAAATTGACCCGTTAAGAAGGGAGCTAGAGGGTAAAGATCTTCCACAAAAATGATAGTCGTACAGTTCCACTATATAACTCTGACAATAAGAAATCTCTCAGATATTAACTTACAGCATTTTTTTCATTTAATATAATGCTCCTTCGACAAGGAAATTAATACTTTGACCAACTGTAAAAAAAACTCAGACCAGCTGGACCATAAGTGTATTCTACAAAAATGATTTACTCGACATGCCCTGTCCGAATTATAGGGCCGCTATTCTGTTCCAATCAAAAAATCTTAATTTGTTGGACAGTATAATTGTGAATTTACGAAAATAACAAAAATATTATATTTGTGCATTTCTCTATGTTTTTAAGAAGTTTTAATGTAAAAAATATAAAAAATTTCTTCAAAAATAATTATTTTCGCAATATTTTGTATGATACCTTTGAAATCGACGATGGGATGAAAAAATAATATTAATATTATTAAATAATATTAATAATATTACTTAATTTAGGATTCTTTAAAGGTTTCCTGAAGCAATTAGGATAAATGGTTCTCGTGTTTTGCTAAAAAATGTGGTTGAACCTCAAATTTTTTTAAATATTTTGTTGACGGATACACAAGCCCCATCCCACTAATAAATTATAAACTTCTTACATGAAATTACCTAAACTTTCGTTTGAGCAAAGAAAACCTAAAAAAAAATATTTTTTTTTACAAAAATGTCAAAACAAGTTTTAATTTCGCAAAAAAAAAATCACAAACCAATATTTTTGTGCATTTTTTTATTTTTTTTTTAAAAGATTGAAGATGAAACTATCGACAAAACTTTGGACAAAATTTTCTAAATACAATAGGTGGATGGGAAAAAGGACTGTTTCATCAAAATGTCAACATTCAACACCCCTAAACTCGGATAGTCCTTAACCGATCTCCAAAAGGACTAAACGTGATGCAAGTTTCATCCCGATAAGTAGATATCGGTTTTTAAAATTGACTCACTTGACATCAATCCGCCATATACGAGTCTATATCGATACCTCCATTCTAAAACATACTAAGTTCTAAATATTCCAAATTATATTCAGTCAAAATTTGTTGTTGATCCGTCAACCCAATCAAAAGTTATTCACAAAACAGTACAGGACATTCTATTTTAATTATAAAGGAATTCCACACAAATTTAGTAAATGCATCTAACTTTGATAGCTTCTCCTGAAAAGCAACCTTTTTGCACTTAGCATAGTTTAGAATGGAGGTATCGATATGTATACTTTTTTGTGATTATTCATCTTTGCACTAAATAAGCCTATTTCCCAGCCGAACTTTGTGAATTTTGAAGGAGAGTAGTTTCTTCATTCAAGAGAGAGTACTTTGGGTAATCGTTTCAGATTTCGAGTAATTTAGTATGAAGTTATTCCGCTCGAATGTCTTTACTTGCTATTCTATTATAGTAATTCAAAATCAAAGCTGATGAAAATACATTTCACCAAAGAAAAGGCGATACATCACTTTGCAAGTAAGTATATTTTTAGAGACATTCTTAAATAAGCAGGAACACTGTGTGTTCAAGTTTCTCTAGACTGTTATGATATAGAACAAAATTACATCTGCATATATAAATTTACGACTGCGACCAGCAGTTTGTGTTGTGGAAGTAGCAACTTCTCATACATTTTCTTACATGCAGACGCACATATGGCACCAACATACATTGCCACTTGGTTTATCTTTCGGTCTGTCTTCCTATCTAGAATACAACTTTGTCTTTTCCCCAAGGGATTGCTTGGGGAATTTTATGAAAATCCCCCATATGACATGTGATCTGTTTTTCCACTGTCAGTAGCTGTGTGTTGGCCCAACGAATGGTGACGATGCGAAGACTGATGGCAATGGTTGGGATGGGGCGACGATGGTTGGCGTTGGCGATGATGTTGATATTATTTTGATCCAAATCAAATGAGAAATGCTCTGTTGAACATTTGTAACAATAATGAGAGCACATGTCGTTGTCATTTAACTCAAAATAGAAGAAGAAAAATGGAACAAATGCTTTAATGAATTAATTATTTACAAGGAAATACTAATATTTAAGGGAAGACTCTTAAATGGTGCAAAAATAAACGACAGCTAAAATAGCCCAGGGTCTTGCTCATAAAACTCAAGAGGAATTTATAAAATAGAGTTAAATTGAAGACTTTTATTAAATTATTAATTTTTACAAGTTGATGTGTAATTTTGCTAATTAAGCGTAAACAGCTATTTTTATAACTATGGTGTCTTTGGCGACCCACACTAACATTTTCCGGCAAAAATTTTCGTAGAATATTATAATCCTTTAATGTCCTTCGTGAAAGGTCTTTATTTGATATTTTCGAAAAAAAAAAGTGGCAAATACCATTAAGAGGGCAGCTAGAAGCTTAAAATCTTCCACAAAATTAATCCTCATAAAATTCCACTATATAACTCTGACAATAAGAAATCTCTTAGACATTAACTTAACTTTTGTTCAGTCAGTATAATGCTCCCTTCGACCAACAATTTAAAACTTGACCATAAGTTTATTCTACAAAAATTATCTACTCAATAGCCCCTTCAGAATTATAGGGTCGGAATCCGTTTTCGGTAATTTTAAGACATTTGAGCAATGTCCGTCCGTCCGTCTGTGTGTCCGTCTGCTGGCTGGTGCGCAAAATAACTCTCGAAAGGAGTAATCTATTGACTTCAAAGTTGGTATGCGGTAATATTTTTCTCTATTTCCGGCTAAGTTCGAAGATGGGCCATATTGGTTCTCTCCTTCTAGTACCTCCCCCACAAATGGTTAAAATGTTGTGAAATATTGATTCTTCAATAACTGCTACACTACTTATTCGAATCTTCTGAATTTCCTCACATAGTATTAGTTTACTAGTCGCTATAAACTCGAGAAAAATGGGTTTTCCAACAAGAGATGTTATTTTGGTATTCAAAGAAAAATGCCATTTTTTGAGATAAATGATCGGATGTTTGTTTCATAATAAAGAGGAAGGTATGCCGTTAATAATGAAAAACAACATCTGCCAAATGACCACCACGACCACGCTTACAGGACCATATCCTTTTCATGAAATTGTCCATAACCAAATCGCAAAGTGGCTGCCCTATGTCCTCGATAGCCTCACGCATTCTATCTTTGAGGTCTTGAATCGACGCTGAGCTGTTGGCGTAGACCTTATCTTTCACGTGGCCCCAAAGGAAAAAGTCGCAAGGTGTTAAATCACAAGATCTCGGTGGCCTCTTCGAGATATAACACGGTCCGGAGACTCTTCCCGTAACAGAGCAATGGTTTCGTTGCTTGTGTGGCAAGTAGCGCTGTCTTGTTGAAACTAAACGTTGTCCAGATCAATACCATCCAACTCCGACCATAAAAAATCATTAATCATCTCTCGATAGTGCAATCCCTTCACCGTTACTGTTGATCCAACCTCATTTTTGAAAAAGTAAGGTCCAATGACCCCGCCGGACCATAAACTTTTAGTAATGGCGTAGTTTCTACTTGTCAAATGTCAAAGAATAAAAGCTTCAAAAGTGACAGCTACCGAAATACCGGGTGATTCAAAATAACACCTCTTGTTGGAAAACCCATTATTATCCTGAAAACGCCGTTTTTCATACGATTTTATTAAGTTCTTTACTTTTCCTGTAAAAGTTTCAAATATCATGATACGCCTTTTCTCGTTTCTGATGACAATATACCCTTTCGCAATAAAATACCAAAAATTACCTATTTTTTGAAAATATTAATTTGGTTTGGCCATAACTTTCGTCTCAGTGGGTACATCTGACCGACATTTTTATATCGTATAGCGAAAGTTGTTGCCCATTCGAAAAAGTTGATTTGAGAGAAATCGGTGTATATTCCGCATTGATATTAAGAATATGATAAAACAGGAAATAAATAAAAATAAAAATAAATTTTCAAATTGAGACAGAAGTCAATCCCACAATTCTAAAAGCAATTTCAAAAATCCCCAAACTGAGATTTTTCTATTATCAAATTCCCTTTGAATTTCCATGTGCAACACCACATATAAAAGTGATAATGGTTTTAATATTTCAGATTCGTGATTGTACAGGGTGGCGCAGAATGAGCTATACAGTAGTTTAAATGGTTTATAACTTTTTATACCCTACACCACACTGTGGTACAGGGTATTATAAGTTTGTTTCACGGCAGATGTTTGTAACACCTGGAAATAACACAGCTAGACCCAAAGTAAAGTATACCGATCGACTCAGAATCACTAGCTGAGTCGATTTAACCATGTCTGCCGTCCGTCCGTCTGTCCATGTAAAGTTGTTCGTCGACTGCAGGTCGCAATTTCACTCCGATCGTTCTAAAATTTTGCAGTTTAGAGTATTTCGCAGCTGTCAAGATCGCTATTGAATTTGGTTGAAATCGGTTCAGATTTAGATATAGCTCCCATATATATATTTCGTCCGATTTGGCCCTTTAGTCCTATAGAAGCTGTATTTTACATCCAATCGTTTTGAAATTTAGAATGGTACAGTTTCTTGATCCATGAACCAACATTACCGAATTTGAAGAAAATCGTTTAAGATTTAGCTATAGCTCCCATATATATGTTTCGTCCGATTTGGCCCTTTAGTTCTATAGAAGCTGTATTTTACATCCAATCGTTTTGAAATTTAGAACGGTAGAGTTTCTTGATCCATGAACCAACATTGCCGAATTTGAAGAAAATCGGTTAATATTTAGATATAGCTCCCATATCTTTTGTCCAATTTGACCCTTTAGTCCTATAGATGCTGTAGTTTACATCCCATCGTTTTGATATTTAGAATGGTAGAGTTTCTTGATCCATGGACTAACATCGCCGAATTTGAAGAAAATCGGCTAAGATTTAGCTATAGCTCCCATATATGTATGTTTCATCCAATTTGGCTCTTTAGTCCTGTAGAAGCTGTATTTTACATCCAATCGTTTTTATACCCTACATCACACTGCGGTACAGGGTATTATTTAAGTATAAAATGTACCAAAAGTAAATTTATGTAAACAATTTCTACATGAATTACAAAATTTATATTTCAGAGTTATTCAATATTACGAGAGTGGTGTAGGGTATTATATAGGTGGCCCCGCACGACTTTTGCCTTTCCTTACTGGTTTATTTATGCGATTATTGGTGATATGTGCTTCGCACATACGTGCTCTTTTTAGCATATTTTCCATAACTTTTCGCAACATTTTGGAAAAATTCAATTATTTTTGTACGTTGTTCGATTCATAATTATTTCCCCAAGTCTCATTCACAAAATGCTGAAAAAAACGAAGAAAGAATAATAATTAAAAAATTGATAAAGAATTCGTACCATATAGCCCATTCTGAACCACCCTGTAGAAAATCTGGCTTACTTTTGAAACTTGTGTTAAAAATGGTGTAAATTTGAGAAGCTTGGAAACAACAGCGATGATTATTTTGACCCGTTCTATCTTCGAAATCATTCTCAAGGAAGTTTCCTTTATAACTCCAAAATACAATTTTGTTATGAATTGTTTGGTTTTTTGTTCAATAAATAAAATAAAAAATTTTAGTTCATTGTCGGTAGTATATGACTGACAAATTGTCAGAACAACCAATGTTTTAAAACAGTTGGTTGTGGCAACATACAACATATAATTTTAGTTTTGAAAATGCATAGGACTCTCACGAATCCAAAAGAGAAATTGGATTTTCGGGTTCTCAATATTTGTAAAATTTATGAACGAAATACTGAGATTGTTTTGGCATTTTTTAAGTTTTTTGTTTTTCTGTGACACAATAGACTATTTCGAAATCTTCTTTATATTAAAATTTTAAAGATTTTTTAATAGCACACTTTTTCGCAATATATCACATGTAGGTGGCGCTAAGACTTCGTTGTAATCTTGCGTTAGTTTGTGTCTTTGTTAGTTAAGTAATATTTAAATGTCACAGACATTATAGGTCAAATGTGATACGCTTTATGTTCTAACATACATAGATAGTATAAGTTGAGGATATACAAATTATATGAAATATGAGTAGTAATAACCCTCTATTTGCGAAAACGGTTACCCTCTAGATAATTGCCACTCTCGTTATGTTTAGAAATCTCCAATTTGAGCCCACTGCACAATTTTTAATTGAATTATTTTTCTTCAAGTCGCTTATAATTGGGACAAATTGTTTTTTTTCATTCGAGCTACACATCGTTTCATGAAGCAAACCAAAAATCCTAGTATGTTTTGCAGTGCATATCAATGATGCTTCTGGGAAGGATGCTTTTCCCTTTAACTTCATCTCTGTGTCTGTACTACTATTAGCTTTGCGAACTGTGCTGTATCCCTTGGCATTTGTAGATGTATTAGAATTTCATAGTTTTATGTAATACAAATCTTGAGTAGTTCTTGTTGTCGGTTGTAACCCCTTCAAGTGTTTTTTACATTTATTTTTTTTTGCTTTCTTAACTTGGTTTTTATGTCTGCATTCCGCATTTCTTTTTTTAAGGTTTTACTTGTTTTTTTATAATTTTGTGTTTGTCTAAAGCAGACAATCCTTTTTCTGGGGTATTTTTGTATTTTCCTTTCGCTCATATGTCTTCATATTATTGCCATATATCAAATATCATTCTATGGCCCCGGAGGGTTTTTGGGGGTATTGGATTTGCTGTGCAGAAGTTTGGTATGCCTTCTGCCTTGGGGTTATGTGAATGTTACCACAAAAGTTGAAAAAGAAATTTGGTCTATGTAGTCTTAGTCAGCGGAGTCTGGGCAACATTGGCAACATGTCAAGTTGAATTTCCTCCGAAGGCAGGCGATGGTATGGATTGGATGTGTTTTATTGTAGCAAATGATGACTTTAGTTTTAGTTTCAGTTCATAAATATATAAAGTTCGTTATACATAAAATATGTATGACAGATTCTAATGGCATTTGTAGACTAACTATTGCAAATAAATAAAATGAGACAGAGAGTTGAGGAACGATGAATAACATGAATCTATTGAGGAAGTTCAGAAATATTTTAGGGAGGAATAAATCGCAAAATTTTAGGAAGATTTTGCACAAGTGTACAAATCTGACTTTTTGGATAGAAATCTGTTGATTATGCAAAATAATACAAATAACATACATTTTAGCCAGCTTCGAGAAATTTGTGAAGAAAAACAATGACAATTTTGTTTCAAGGAGGAAGGAGCGTCCAAATAATAAAACAAGTCCAAAAACTAATCGATGGATTTTAAATATGTTTCTATTATTTGAAAGTTTCTTGGTCGCAGATGGTTTTAAATAAAAATAAAAAAGTAAAACTGGACTTGGCATTATTTAAACCGTGAATGTCTTAGAAAATATTGGTCGTACATTTTTAACCTCACTAAAAATGGACTGGGCCGGATAAGCGGATTAATATATCTGTTACACTGTGCAGCAAAAAAAATGTGTTTCTCTGAAATTTTTAAAAAAAATTTAAATTTGCTTTTGTAGCTTGAGGTGTTTTATTCTATAAAATCAAAACAAACCCAAAAATGTTTTGGTAAATTTTTTTTAATTTCCAATTTTTTTTAAGATATCTTTAGCAGTTGGGCCATAATTTTGAAGTATAGCGTTATGTGTGGGAGTAAGAGGCTTAAAATGTTCCACAAAAATATTCCTCGTAGTGTTTTAAGTATAATTTCTGGACATATCCTATACTTAAAATGTAAGGATCACAAGGTTGCCGATTCATCATAAGAAAGAGAAAAAGGGGGAATATTGAAATCCCTGTAAAATGACCTCCATATGTAAAATTTCGAAACGACGATACACGTATATTCTTTTTTATCCCCTCTACAAAAATCCGTTGTCAGAAACTTCTTATTTTCGATTCCACAATGTAATCAATATTTCACAAAATGTTAACCCTTTGTGAGAGAGGTGCTAGAAGGAGTGGGCCAATATGACCCATTTTCAAACTTCGCCTGCAATACAGAAAAATATTATCTCATACCAAATTTTGTGCAAATCGGTCACTCTTTTCGCGAGTTATCGTTCACCCCAGCCAGACAGACAGACGGACGGATATTGCTCAAATGACTTAAAATGTCCTAAAATGGATTTCCGCCGAACATACTTAGGGTCTGAGGTTACTCCTTCGATGTGTTAGAAGGTTAGCCCGTAGCAAATGATATAAACTCTCCTCCTCTAAGGTAAAGATATGTTAAAGTGAGGGTAGAATTAGGCGTATCAAATTTAAAAATATCCATGTGGTCGTATAACCATAAAACGTTGGAAATTCTTCTTCTTTCTTATTAACCTTATATTTACTATAAGCTTAATGTAAATAAATAAATAAATATATGATGAAATAAACACTTTTAATTCGGTACAGCGTAACGTCTTTGATGTATCTACCGTCCAGCGAAACATTTTCTTACTTGTTTTTCTAATTAATTGTAAAAATAAAACCAATTTCTCTTCGTCTCATTGCAGAATGCCCATAGATTTTATATGCATGTAGAATGACATACAAATTTATGATATTATTCGCTGAATAATAAATGAAAAACAAACAAAAAATAAATAAACAAGACGAAGAAACTAACGATTTAAAATTGGTTTTAGATGACTTTCCAGGTCAAGAAACACAACTGCAAAACCAGAGAAAGGCAACGAACCGCCACAGAAGCCAAAATCTAAAGAAAGAAAACAACTAAAAACGCGCAGAAACCGCATAATCACCAAAAAGCAAGAAGCAAACAAAAGACAGACAAATGGCCAGATGGACAGACAGACGAACGGACAGACAAACCGTGCAATGAATGGATAGTAGCCAAACATTCGAACCAGAAATAAACATAAATCAAACATAAAAACTTCTCTCGTTCGAGCGTTAAGACGACGGCCCAGAAGCCGAGCAATGGCAGTGGCAGTGGCCAAAAAAAAGCATAAATGCGGTGTATTGGAGTGGCAAGAGTAATAAAAGCGATACACCACAACAACAGCCAGAACAACAACAGCAATCAAGAAAGAAAGAAAGATACATCTGCAGCAGGAAACATAGGCGAGAGAAATCTTAAGAATGCGGAATAGCATTTCGACCAAAACTGCATAACTCAACCGTCAAACAACGAACGAACAAACCAACAAACAAACAAAAAACAACACACAAAAGCGGCAGCAATAGCCATAACCACATAAAAACGGTAATAACAAGACACACACAAAAAATAATATCTGATGACTTTTAAAAATGTTCTAACCGAAAGCAAGAAACCAAAACGGTGTTACCATAGGTCAGGACGAATTTTAAACACACTTTAATATGGTCACACATTGAGGTTTTTGTTTGAGAAGCTACAAGAACATAAAAACTCAGGGCAACAAGTTAAGAGAAATTAATTGATACTTTTTCAGGATATTCAAGGATTAAGGATATATTCCATATTTTCACATCCTTCCACCCAAAGGACATACATATTCCATTCATTGAAGAGGAGTAGCAGAGCTTTTTGTTGGTGTTAATATCTTCAAAATACGCGACACAGTTAAGAAGATATGGATAATTTAACAAATGGTAATTTTGAGAATAATCCTTGAGATAGGTAACATTGGAGCTCTGTACCACAAAAACTACAATGAATTTTGAAAAACTAAAAACGTCACAAATTTCGGACACATTTGTAAAATCATTATAAAAGCTTTACTGTAATTATTTGGTTTAAATATGAAACATAAAAGGAATAGCATCCACCAAACGAACAAGAATTATTAACAACTTCAAAAAACTTAAATAAAAAAACATCACGCCAAGTAATGAATTCGCAAACACTGCTTGAACGAGAAACGAATTGGATATGGTTGCGCACAAATGTTTATACATATACATCTCGTCGATTTATATGAGTGTGTGTTTGATGTTGCGTCAGCCAAAATGTTTATACATATACATCTCGTCGATTTATATGAGTGTGTGTTTGATGTTGCGTCAGCCAAAATCAACCACTTAAATGAGAGTGGTTGAGAGGGTAATTTTATTGTACTCTATAATTGCTCTGCCTCTCAGAGATGAAAGTAAGCTTTTTCTTCTTACTTTAAGCCATATTAGGCTAAATTTTCCTCTTCAAGAATTTTTTTTCTTGAATTCAAGCATTATATACTTATTGTAAGCCTCACAGCGCTTGATTTTTCCAATTTAAGCCGATTTATACTTGTTTTAAGAAAAACTTAGTACAAACGTACTTAAATTTTTAAGTACGATTTCGGCTTAAATTAAGAATTTTTTACTCGAATTTAGTATGTCATTTTTCTTTCTGTGTACATATATATATATTAAAACAAGTAAGAAAGTTTCAGTCGGGTAAGCCGATTAAGGTATACCCTCACTTTGTGAGTAATGTAATATTGAATATTACACAAATTATTCTGTCAATTTTTGTGGGAGGTACCAGAAGGGGTTTAAGAAATACACCTATATTTCGCTGAACAGTAGATACTTTAAATACATTGCACCGTGCCGAATTGTAACCGTTTATATGGACTGGTATATTAACGTTGAGATATTAAATTGTGGTATAATTTGGGCATTTTGTGTGGGAGGTACAAAGAGGGGCGTGGCAATAACGCCCATTTTTCACAGGGCTATAGACACTATAAAAACATTACACTGTACAAAATTTCAAGTTATTTTATACACTGGTTTTAATATTATAAGCTGTTAACTTTTGGTGCAAAATGGTGCCTTTGTGGGAGAGGTAACAAAAGGGGCGTGACAATAACGCCCATTTTTCACAGGGCTATAGACACTATAAAAACATTACACTGTACAAAAATTTCAAGTATTTTTATACACTGGTTTTAATGTTATAAGCTGTTAACTTTTGGTGCAAAAAAGTACCTTTGTGTGGGAGGTACCAAAAGGGGCGTGACAACAACATCCATTTTTCCCTGGACAGTAGGCAATATAAAAGCATAATACTGTACAAAATTTCAAGTATTTTTATACACTGTTATTAATGTTATAAGCTGTTAACTTTTGGTGCAAAATGGTGCATTTGTGTGGGAGGTACCAAAAGGGACGTGGCGACTTCGCCCATTTTTCTCGCGTTGATAACGACTAATAAGCTAATACTATGTGTGGAATTTCAAAAGATTCGAATAAGTAGTATAGCAGTTATTAAAGAATCAATATTTCACAACATTTTAACCCTTTGTGGGGGAGGTACTAGAAGGAGTGGACCAATATGGCCCATCTTCGAACTTAGCCGGAGATAGAAAAAAATATTACCACATACCAAATTTGAGGTCAATCGGTTACTCCTTTCGAGAGTTATCGTGCGCACCAGCCAGCAGACACACAGACAGACAGACAGACGGACGGACATTGCTCATTCGACTTAAAATGACCCAAAACGGATTTCCTCCGAACATACTTGGGGTCTTAGGTCACTCCTTCGACGTGTTACACTTTTTTCCGTAGCAAATGATATATACCCTCGTCACACTAAAGTGAGGGTATAATTACTCTATATGTATATCTGTGCGTATGAGAAATATAAATTAAAGTACCACATAACGAATGATTCATATTAGAGCTATATAATCGAAAAATAACTTATACGCCAACATTCATTTCAAAAAAAGAAAATATTAAAATATTTATGGTTTATTGAATTCTAAATTGTATAAAATACTTAATACATCTGTTTTTACAGTATTTTAAAAGTTTATAAAAGTGTTTGTGTATTGTTGACAATGATAGTAGAAGATTTTGGAAAGGGAAAGGATTATGTGTACCGACCATTTTGGGCTTAAGGACCAATAATTTGTTAAGTGGATGCAATTCGAACCCATCCTCAGACCTTTGTCCACTGCAGCAAAATTAATATGGGCACGACCACCTCAAAACCCACAATAAAAGCGATATTTTTAATCATCTTACAAACGTTCCAAACAATTCAAATGCAGCTCCACATTACAACGAAGTGTATCGAAAATATTAAACTAACGGAGGATTGATGGCTGCATTCACCAAAAAAAAAGAAAGAAAAAAACGGAAAACAAAAGATAAGAAAAACTCTTTGATTTGAGTAGGTTGAGTATGATATGCATAAGGCGATGATGGCGAAGGCAATGACGTTGCCTTTTTTCCGCACACATGAAAATGAAGATCATGGTGCTATTTACTTCGGGCATAATCTTGTTCCACATGACGTGGAAGTTGCTGCTAACGCTGCCAATGTCTTTGGCTGTCAGAATACCTGATGTGTTCGAGAGATAGTGTGGCATTAACAAACAAACAAACAAAGAACGGCAGCACTATAAATCTTACATTAGGATATAATGGTAGAACACAAATTTACATGAGTACAATCGATTTTATTAGGTTTTGGAAATTGTTTTCAGGTAATTTTCGGCACTTGCAGGGTAGCTAGACAAATCTGGCCAAGGTATGACCTGAGAAGATCAAAATATCTCCTCGCACTAGAGAGGCAAAGATTGTCTACGTTAGTATCAGTTCTGACGGGACACTGCTTGATCGGCGAACACACCAAAAGCTTGGGTATTGACTAATGACTTCTGCAGAAGCTGTGGAGATGAAGAAGAAGTGGAGAGCATTGAGCACTTGCTATGCGACTGCCCCGCTCTGAGTAAACGACGACTGGACATACTGGGGTCGACCTTTCTAGGCATCCAAACAGATCTTTCCAGTACAGATATTCGTACTATGGATAAATTTGTATATCAAACAGGTTGGTTTCGATGAGGGGAATTTCAGCCCGTGGTAACACTAGGGACCTAAACCAATATGGCCCATCTTCGAACTTAGCTGGATATTACCGCATAGAAAATTTGAAGTCAATCGGTTAATCCTTTTGAGAGTTATACTGCACACCAGCCAGCAGACAGACAGACGGACGGACATTTCTCATTCGACTTAAAATTAACCAAAACGAATATCCGCCGAACATACTTAGGGTCTTAGATCACTCCTTCGATGTGTTACACGTTTGGCACGTAGTAAATGATATACAGGGTGGCTGATATGTATTGCAACAACTTCAGGTTGCTATCATTTCTAAACCGCTAGTCTGATAGCTGACAGATTTATTTCAGTGACAGTTCATTTTATTGTTTACAACCTTACAAAAGCATTTTGATCTTTGGATTCAGAAAAAAAGTTATTCGTGATGGAATTCAAGCGTGATAGTGTGATTGCTTTATATTTGGGTGGAAAAACACAAGTGGCTATCGTTAGAGCCCCCCAGCATTTAAATGTGAATAAATCTTTTGTTTCTCGTACCATTGCTCGTTACCGTGATACTGGCAGCGTGGCATCGCGTCCAAAAAGTGGACGAAAAAAACGGTAACAACACCAGAAATGATCCGAAAAGTGAAGGCCAGATTTGATCGAAATCCACTCCGCAGTGGTAGAAAAATTGCTCGTGAGCTGAACATATCGCGAGAACGGATACAACACGTATTAAAAAATGAGCTTGGACTAAAGCCATTGAAGTTCCAACAAGTGCAAGAGCTCACCGATGCACAAAAAAAAGTTAGACTGCAAAGAGCCAAGGAGTTGCTTCGCTTGCACGAAAGTGGCCAGTTACCGAATTTGGTTTTCTCCGATGAGAAGCCATTCCAAATTAAGCAGTTTGTGAACAAACAAAATGATCGGGTTTACTTGCCAAAGAGGTCAGCTGAAAATGTACACCTTCGATTGGCCACCAGAACTCAAGCGCCGCCGATGGTAATGGTGTAGGCCGCCGTAACGGCCGATGGTCGCTTCCCGCTCGTATTCAACGACCATGGGGTCAAAATAAATGCCGAATATTATCGGGAAAATGTCCTAAAGACAGTATTGAAGCCCTGGGCAGACAAACATTTCGGCCGCAGACCATGGACATTCCAACAGGACTCAGCACCATCGCACTCAGCACGCGTCAACCAAGAATGGCTTAAAAAGGAGGTTCCTCGCTTCATTTCTACCGCACAATGGCCACCAAGATCTCCGGATCTCAATCCGTTGGACTTTTGCGCCTGGGGCATTTTAGAGAGTAAGGTTCGAACTAAAAAATACCAAAGTATCGATCATCTCAAGACGGCGCTTCGTCGGAAATGGGCCAAAATACCGCAGAGCCACTTTCGTGCAGCGTGTGATGGCTTTGTCGGCCGTTTGAAGGCCATAATTCGTGCCAAAGGTGGCCAATTCGAACAAATCTAAACTGTTTCTAAAATTTTATGTTATTTCCGACATTTTTTGCTTTTGAACAATAAAATTAAAAAAATATAGCGCTTTACTTTGTTGCATTACATATCAGACACCCTGTACTTTTGGGACATTTTATACTTAAATAATACCCTATACCACAGTGTGGTGTAGGGTATAAAAACGATTGGATGATAAATACAGCTTCTATAGGACTAAAGCGCCAAATCGGACGAAACATATATATGGGAGCTATAGCTAAATCTTAACCGATTTTCTTCACATTCGGCAATGTTGGTTCATGGATCAAGAAACTCTACTATTCTAAACTTCAAAACGATTGGATGTAAAATGCAGCTTCTATAGGACTAAAGGGCCAAATCGGACGATTTCAACCAAATTCAACAGCGAAATACTCTAAACTGCAAAATTTCAGAACGATCGGAGTGAAATTGCGACCTGTAGTCGACGAACAACTTTACATGGACAGACGGACGGACGGAAGGATCGGTATACTTTAAGGTGGGTCTAGCTGTGTTATTTTCAGGTGTTACAAACATCTGCCGTGAAACAAACTTATAATACCCTGTACCACAGTGTGGTGTAGGGTATAAAAATGAAAGTAACAATCATGAAATTGAAAGCACAGGGTTAAGCGATATTTGCATTAAAGTTTTGTGGTTTTTTTCCTGTACTAAAATTTGTGTCAAATATTTCCACATCTCATAATAGTGATGAATTTGTAATTTGGGATTTTTAATTTTGTTATGAATTGTTTGGCTTTTTGTTCAATAAATAAAAAAAATATGAAAACTGTTTTTAATTAATTGTCGGTAGTATATGACGGACAAATTGTCAGAACGACCAATTTACAGTTAAAACAGTTGGTTGTGGCAACATTCAACAGATAATTTTAGCCACCATTTTCGTAGTTGGCGCAACCAAATATGATTGTTGTCAACATTAAAGCAGAAGTATACCACAACCAAAATGTTGGTTGTCCTGATGGAATCACATGATAGTAGACAGAACTACCAAAATTCGGTTGGCAAATAATTCAGTTGAGGCAACCAAACTGTATTCTGTGTGTATGTGTGTATGTGTGCTAACTTTCTAAATGTCTTTCTTGCTAAAAAATATATATTTATTTGTTTCATTTACTGCATCTTGTAAGTACCTTGTAAGTATGCTTTGTGAAATGTAAATAAATACCATCGTAATGCATTTTTAAAGTGCATGGGGTTGGCATTTTAATTGCCCCACTAATTTCAATTCTTACTGAAAGTATCCCTTATATGCGGCTGACGATGTGAGATCCATAACTCAAAATTAAGAGGTTTTGGCCAGAAAATGTGGAAAATTAGCCATAGTGCATTCCATGAAAATTGTTATTATTAAAATGACCAATTGAGTAATTAAATAAATAAATTAGGGTTTTCCTTAAAATAATATTTCTAAACAAATGAAACAAATATGTATAATCCTGCTAAATTCAGCGAATACAATGCAAAGTTATGTCTTTATCGGTTTACTCGACATGAGCTCTGTATGCATTCATTTCGCTTTGTTTAGTCAGTCAAGGACGTCGTTCAATGTAGATTTTTGCACAGCTTGCAGTGCTAGCGATTTTTGGACCGTTTATGCTGCTGCTAAGTGGAACATTATGACTACAAAGCTAATGTCTGTTTTGATTTTCTGCTTCCGAAATTTATTTGCATTTTTATGGCTTTTCCCCCAGTTGTTACGACTTTGGCTGCTGCTGCATTATTAATGTTATGTTTTGTTAATAAAAAGGTGTTACTTGTAATAAAACACGACAATGTTGAATTTATTTGTTTTTCTTATGTCAACATTGTTGAAATTATTAATAATTATTTTTGTTGTATAGCTTTGTGTTGCCAGCCAAACATTAAGAAAAACTTTTCAGAAATTTTCAGTCGATTAAATCGACTAAAGTGAGAAATATGCTGTGGAGTTTGGTATTTTGTATGGGAGAAAAGATTTGCTAATATATAACATATTACAAGTATCAAAAAACATATTTAATGGCAACCTTAATATTATATGTTTTGGTTGACAATTTGTTCCCCAAGTAAAACATTTTTTTTATTTGAAAGCCACAATATATCACAGAACATTTTAAATAAATAGTCCAGCAAAATTTTCCCTTATTTTCTTACTCTTGTGGAAATTTAATATCCCGGAAATTACACTCTGCAACAAAAAAAAAATTTTGTGTGTTAGACCTAAAAATTATTTTTTTGTATAGATTGTGGCATACTGTTATATGAAATCAAAACCAAAAATTTTTTATGGATAAATTTTTTTTTTAATTTTTTTATTAAAAATGCTATTATCGTCGAAGGTACCCTTAGTACTTGCACTATAATTTTTGGAGTATATGCCCGATCAGGTCGACTTATACGTTAAATTGAAGCTATTAATGTGGGCTACCAATGTTGGAAATATCTCTTTCACTTACAAACAGTTGTTTAGTAACAGTCATTAAGCAAATTGAAAAAAGTAAAATTAAAAAAAAATCCTGGGACTTTTGTCCCAGGATAGAAAAAAATCGAAAAGAAATATTATATTTTTTTTTAAGTTTGCATCCTAGCGAAGAAAATAATGCCTATTTGAAAAAAAACTACGAATAAATGTAGAAATTATAGCCCTTTTGGAAGAGGTAAGAGAATTTCAAAAAATCTTTTTTTTTTAATTTCTGTTTAAATAGCGATTTTATTTATTACTTTTATTTATATTATGTACATTTGAGTTTATTTGCATGAGCAAGTTTCATTAGAAGTAATTGTGAGTTCTTTGTTGACGTTTGTAGATTTCGGAATCGGTTTCTCTAATGAGGAACCAAATATAATCTCCCATCATTCTTTCATCCCAGTGCCCTTGGTAACACCGCTCGATGGACTTCAATTCTTGGTGAAACCTTCCGCCATGTTCGTCACTTACGTCGCCAAGATTCTCGGGGAAAAAGTTTAAATGAGAATACAAGAAATTAATTTTGAGGGACATATTTCACCTGTTGGAATCATTCATCAGTTTGCTTATTTTAGGCCCATTAAAAACTCAATCTTCGATTTTTTGAAAAGAAAGACTTTTAAATAAACTTTTTAAATATGATAGTGCATTGCTATCTTACCTTAAGGCTTTTACAAAATTTTTAAAGAGCCTCAGATTAATATGAAGTGGTGGCAAAATATAGGCTATCCCAGAGGCATAACATAGCAACTACTTTTAAATCGCAAAAAATTGTAGCCATTGTTTCGTATGAGTCCTTAGTGTTGATAGAATGAGCAATGGGAATAGACGGTTTCTGATTTCCGTTGTGTAAAAGCACTGCTTTCAAACTTTCTTTACTGCTGTCAACAAATAACCGCCATTCCTTTGAATTAAGTTCCTCGAACAATCCGGGAATGTCCTTGCAAAAACATCTGTTATCCACAGTTGTATAAAATTGTTTGTAACGTATATCACGGACTCTATAATATGACATGTTAACATCTGGGGCCAAAATATTGTACTGTTTCATCCCAGATGTAAGTAGTTCTGCCTTATCTTTGGTCAGTTCCAAATCTCTCACTAGATCAATGAGTTGAAACTGAGTAAAAAGCGATGACTTCTGACTTAATCTTGAATCGCTCAGAGTTGAGTACTCAGTTGAACTTGATGATGTTTCACTTATTAGGCTGTTAGCTATACTTGGACACTTCCTACTCCAATCTATTAACTTAGACAAAAATAGCAGTTCGTATCGTGTATGAATGTTTGTCTCCAAATCATTGGCATTCCAAATTGCACGTGAAGTCTAAAATTGGAACGTTTTATTCCACAAAACATTGTAATACATTAATTTTAAAGTACTTACTAGTCCATCGAGTAAGATTTACATGGCACGAATTACACAAAATACTAGGTGTCCACGGTTCGTTCATATTTTTAACTCGTATACCAAAATATTACACATATATTTCTTCTATTATTTTACTAAACGCACGTCGATTTTTTTAATTACATATTTTCCGCAGATGTAGCAGAAATTGTCGGGATCATTTAAACATTGAAAAGTTGTTTGCCTTTTACTTACACTTGGAAATATAACTTTGTAATATTTTTCAGAAAATCGACTTATCTCTTTAAGGCGCTGAATTACACTAATTTATTAATAAGAAGTTTCATTCATAAATTTCGGGTTTAAGGTTCATAAGTTGCAGTACCTGTAGCTGATATATAGTTTGCTTCGAAAGTAGACAACCAATATTTTCAAGACTGCCGCGTACTACTTTGTATTGCGTACATATAATTTTACTACCTTGAGTAACTGGTAGGAAACCTCATAAATAAAAAACCACAAATATTGCTGAAGAACCCTCTATCTGAGCGGATCTCATCCAATATAGCTCTCACATTGCATATCATGTTTCGAACGGCCATAAAACCTCGTCCTCTCTAATAATTTTATATGTCTGACATCACTCCGCATAAAATAAAATGCAAGTGCAAAGTCTCTTATATGTCTCTCTCACATATGGCGAATTCAATATAAGCAAAAACATCATTTAAAAACAAAAAAATATGAAACAAGATTTTTTTGAATTGCCCTAACATTTACAAAATGGCTCATAACTTTTACATCTATCCATTGATTTTTCTCAAATATACAGTGCTTTCTTCGTTAGCATGCTGGGTTTTTAAAAATGTGATAAAATAATTTTTTCGATTTTTTTCCGATTTTTTATGGTTTCTTTTTGTACCGGAAAAAGTGTTTTTTTTTTTAAAAATATTTTTTTTTCTCATATTTTTGACGACTGTTACTAAACCAAAGATTCTACGTGAAAGCCATATTTGCAGCATATGTAGCCATCATAATTCCCTTTAATATAACAAATACTGAATGTACTTTCCATGAAAGCCGGAATTTAAAAAAAAATAATTAAAAAAAAAATTAACATAAATTTTTTTTTAATTTTTTTTTCGTCTTTGTGACACCTAATTGCACCAGAAACTGTTATCCACATCCCTTGGACAAAAATTTTGTTGCATAGTGTTACAATTTAATTACAAATTAATGCATATCTGCTATACACATTTAAATAATTTTAACCACAAGTTTTCATGATAAAAATATTTTGTTGAATAAATTGATAAGCTAGAATTTTAAAGGTACAAACATCTATTAATTTCATTCACAAGCTCGCTTATATTTTGTGAAACACAATGCCTTCAATTGTAATTTAAGACAAACTGCGCATGCGCAACATCAACTGCCCGACAGACACATTAATATTAAGTGGTATTACGTTTTTAGTACAAGGCATATTCTCGGTTGGTTATTTATTTATTTTATCGTCTGGCATATAAATAAGTATGAAAAAAACAACTGCTGCTGTTAACGAACCGACTTACTGACTGCTATCTTAGAGTCTTTGAAGTTTTTCCCCACAGCGAGCAAAAGCAAGTGGTGGCTACGATACTCCAAATCGTCTCACTTTGTAGATACATACGGAGTATACTCTTACGTATATCAGAAGGAAAACATAATTTTTTCATGTCGTCTGGTGTATACATTTCCATTTAATGTTCGTAATGCTTTTTTGGTGGCATTTAATTACACAATTAATATCAAATTGGGTCATATTATGAATAAACATCAAATGACGACCATCACGACTACTTAAGCGCTATGAAGGAAAGGTCTTGGTGGATATGGGGTTGATGGAGAGAGAGAGAAGCCGCCGGTGGTATGGCTCAGCGGAGATGGTTTACACCCAGTTGCCTGGCCATTCATTGTTGGTCTTTGGTAAATAAATAAGTACTTACCAGATATCCATAGATAGATATCCGTAAGCGTCAGTCGTATGCACTATTACAATATTTACCTTCCTTACAGATGGACGGACGGACTGACAGACAGACAGACATATAGAGAGGAGAGACAGACAGACAGTAGTTTATAATTACACGTTATATACGCCAAAATGAACGGCATAAAATTATTATATCTATGTTTTTTAGTTCCACATAATCGTTGAAGAAGGCAAATATGTACTTTATCATAGCCATAGCCATAAATAAACGTATTCAATTTCAATGCTTTGGCGGCGTCGAAACTGGAGAAACGCGCCTTTTTATCTTCTCTTCATTCAATTGAAAATGTGGAAAACGAAAGGTGCCACGACTCCATTTCAAAAACAAATACAAGGCTATGTTAGTATTTAGAAAACACTTATGTAGCATTATTTTAATTGGGCGGGGAGGGGTATCAACAATTAGGTGTTTACTTATTATGGAAAAGTTACAGTCAATTTCCACAAAACACCATATTTTATTTGAAATTACGGAGAAAACATGTAAGATAATTTAATTCTATTAAAATCAATTAAATTAACTCTAAGGATGGGAGATATAAAATGCCAAGTATACAATTTTAAGTCTTACTGAACAAATGTTATGAGACATTTTATTAGATTTTACTAAGGTTATGTACGCTTCGGTAAATCATCAACTTAGCTCCAAATTGTTTAGAAATTGCGATTAATATATAAATATTTAACCCTTGGACAAACATATACCTGGCCAGACCCCTATACAATTTGTATGAAATAAATTATTATTCTACACATTTTGGGCTGTTTTTCTGTGAATTCAATGCAGATGTTTACTTCCAGGTAGTTTCTTTGTTAATTTTTCTCTTATTTCTTTCTTTAGTTTGTGATTTTGGTTTTCAGTTCAGACACGTTTTTACTGCACCAGATGCACTAATCCTGTGTGCCAACAACATTCTAAAGTTGATTGTATTGACTAGTTTTTCATGCATTCCAGAAAATGAATAAAAAATAATAAAATTTTACATTTAGTCTAAAGACCAAAATAATATACGAACATACTTAGAAATTCGAAGTTACGGTACCCTTTTTGCCATACAAATGCATGAAAACATATAGGGTATAGGTATATAGGTCAGGGTAAATAGGTCAGGCATATGTGTTTGATCGAAGGTTACAGAATATGTGTTTGACGGGGGGTTAAGGAAATGTTGACCCTTTAACAGTTACGAGACGTTGTTGGATAATATGAGGCATCAAGCATTGACTAAGTAGTGATGTATTATTACTACATGCAGCAGTTGAAGCAATTAATCCATATCTTTCATCTTTAATCGTACTCACTTGGCACAGAGACAGAAATGAGAAAATCGTTCATGCTTATGGTCTAATGGCGAATTCGTTTCTGCCAAAAAGTGCAACACTTGTATTGCCCTTTTCCCGTAAACTGCACTATTGTATCACTTTTTTGAAATTTGGAAATTTTAGTTGTGCTAAATTCGAGTAACTTAATTACCAAATGTCAAAAAAGTAACACAAAAGTTCAGTTTTCGGAAAAAGGGCAATGAAAATGTTGCACCTTTTTGCAGAAACGAATTCGCCATAAGTACAGGTGAATTTAAAATTATATTTTTATACCACACAACAACACAATGCTACAGGGTATTATGATTTTGAACTATTGTGTGTAACAACTAAAAGGAAAGGAGATCGCTAAAGGGCGGCTTACCGACATGACATATAGATGGCAGTAGTTTGAAAAAAAATACTTTCGTGAAAAGTGGCAACGATCTCAGTGAATATGTGATACAATACTTTCATTTGAAAGCTCTCAGTTCAACCAATATTAAAACCGTGCTAAATTCTCCTTTTTTGGGAGTCTGCTCCAACTACAAAAAAAAATATTGGGCGGCAGAATTTAGACGGGACCCTATGAGCCGCCAATTGAGGTGTTGATGTCAGAAATGGTTAAAAATCCACAAAATATTATTCGATCACCGTCGCACTATGGACGAAAATTTAAAAATGCGGCCAAAACTCAAATTTTATGAGACTTGTAATATTGACAAAATGGTTATGCCAATCTGTTGACCACATATTCAGTATATTGTATCCAAAATATAAACAAAATATGTTAATAATTAGATGATCAAATGACTGCCGAAAGATAGGCATATATTTGTATCTGAATTTATAGTACAGTTTGCTGATATTTGAACTGTTGAGAAGATATAAATAAAAAACAAATTGGACCAAAATACATATGAGGCGGTACTTTTCAAAACTTGACTATTCCACTTTTTGTGTTTTTTCACAATTTGAGAAATTAGTTTTATAGGTATGGCCCTATGTATTTAACCCGAAATTTTGCCGCATTATGAAAGACGTCAACATTAGTCATTGCCCTATATAGGATTCAAAAATGTACCTCTAATATATTTTGAATAGATCCAAAATTTCAAATGGAATAACAAAGTTTTGACGCGTCTGATTGGAATAATCAAGTTTTGTTATGTGCTCCAAAGGAATAATCATGTTTCGATTCAAACCACTGTGGATTAATCTTGTTTTGCTAAAACTAGTTTTGTATCAGAAATATTATTCTGAATAAAAATAACCTGGGGCTTTAAATAAAATAATGCATAAAAAAATATACAATGTTAAATTCTAATAAAATACGAACTAATTTTAATCATTTTTAATGATATTGTTTCTTTTACTTCAATTTCTTAATAATGCCAAGTCCGGGAGGTGGACTTATGTGGATAACTGGGCTGTTCAGCCGTTCTTTAAAAAAAGATTGGACCCTTATGTCCTAATGACATCTGTGCGTTGTTGTTTCTGGAGTAAAAGATTGGGTCCCAATGTTGCAATTATGTTAAGATTTTTATCTTTGGTGTAGTGGTGTTACATTATTTAGCTGAGACAACAACCGGATTAGTACTACTTGTAAAATCACATAACTTAGCCGAGACGACTATCAGTTTAGTACAGTTTAGTTCTTACGGACCTATTGTGGCCACGGGTTTTGTACTTTAAGAACATTAAGTTCTGACTGAAAAATTTGCGGATAAAACATGTTATATTTTAATTTAGACAAAAATCGGTAATTAACGTTATTTCGTGCAAAAAGGCAAATTTTTAAGATTTTTTTGTGACGACATTTTTTGATTGAAACAAATTGTACATTAAAGTATAACTTTCAACGTTTATTGTGTAAAATTTTCATAAAAAATTATTAAATAATATGGCAACGACAGCATTTATGCGGAAGCGTCTCGAAAAAAAGTTGAAGCCCCTCATAACTCCATACCGGATCATCAAAAATAAAAAAAATATATTTATTTAGTTAGATCATCGTTTCGAAATTTAAATTTTTCAATTTTTGGGAACACTTTGAAGTGAAAATTGCGAAAAAATCGACTAGTTGGTTATTTTTAAATAAAAAAGATTAACAAACTCACAAAACTCGACAGCGTTACCTCATAAATTATGTAAAGAAATAGTGTTCAAAATTTCAAAAGTATCGGTTCAGTAGTTTTTGAGTTATGAGGGGCACCGTCTTAGAAAACATGGGTTGTGGGAAAAACGCTTTAATGTTATATTCAGGAAAAAAATTTTAGAAATGTTTATAAGTTTTACAAAAACAGCCCCTTTGTGTGGGTGGTACCAAAATGGGTGGGCCTTTTTTCTCAAGGTGATACCGATGGATAAACTATTACTATGTGAGGATTTACAGATGATTCAGGTAAGTAGTATATAAGTTATTAGAGAATCAATATTAAACTAAATGCTAACCATTTGTGAGGGAGGTACTGGAAGGAGTGGACCAGTATGACCCATCACCGAACAAAGCCTGAGATAAAAAAAATTATCAGGTACGAAATTGTAAGCCAAGTCGTTACTCTAGCGCTCCAGCAAGACAGACAGATGGACGGACATTGCTCAAATGACTTAAAATGTCCTGAAACGGATTTCCGCCGAACATACGAGTACTTGGGGTCTTAGGTCACTCCGTTGATGTGTTACACTTTTGGCTAATAGCAAATCATGTCTTGGATGATTTCTTGTTTTGGTTGTAAAAACCGCGATCCCTGTAAAGTCTTTAAGGAAAATTCACAAAATTTGGATGTCATACTTAAAAACCATTGTAATATATTTCAGTTAGCTAATTTTGAATAAATACCTTTAGTCTGCCTACACTGAAAAAAAAAATAGTAATAAAACTAATGATGACACATTCTTATATTAAGTATGCTACCTCGGCATCAATTCAATGACAATTTTCATTAAAAGAATGAAAATTTACACGTTTTTTACGAAATTTTCCTTAATATAAAGTTTTTTGAATTTGAATTAATGTCTATCTAATCATTAGTTTTGTGTACGCGCTTCTTTAAACGTACGCATTTAAATTAAAGAAAAAAATCATTATTTTTGTGAGAATCCCCATTATTTTAAGTAATATTTCAATACTTTTAAGGATTTTCTACATTAACACTACGACGTAGACATGTCATAGTTTTAATGCCGAATCGGACTTAATTAACAGTATGATTTATTTGAGTAATAAATTTAAGGCTATGCTCCCCTTAAAGGAAAGGCTGTCTTGGTAATAAATTTTATGACTATTGTCATTATTTTAAGAATACATACGAGAGAATTATACAATCTCTCCCTCCCTCTCTCGCTCTGAGAATCAGTTTTGTTTGGTAATGTGTGAATCAATAATTGTTATGGAATGCTAGAAGAGAAAATAGAGAACAGTTCTGTTCGTTTTCTTCTAAATCGTCAGTTATTTACAAGCGATGGAAGGAAACGGTTGCCTGTTTTCGGGACGCGGATTGTGAAAAAATTTGATTGCTGTGAATATGTAAGTATACGTGCATACATACGTGCATATTGCACCGAAAATAATTTTAATATGGGCTGTTAACAGTTATTTTTGCTAAAGCATAGCAACAACAATAAATGAAACCGTCGTGTACATGTGTGTATGCATGTGGTTATGCCGTCGGCGTCACCATCGATCTCTGTGATAAGCGAGTGCGTGTGTCATAGTTATTTTTGCTGTATGTTATTTATGGCGATGTACATGCGTTTTTGAAGGAGATCTTGTTTGTTAGTCCTGTGAAGAGATTTGTGCCAAATGGATGAGAAAAATGTGAGTAATAGAATTTGTAATACTGAAAGAGACAATGGGAACAAATTTAGTTTAGGTACGTGAAAAATAATATTATTATCCTGAAATAAACATCTTATTGGCAATTACAAAATTAACAAAACACATTTTAATTGAAAGTATTTATTTATTAAAAATACCAGCGCATAATGCAGAAATTTAAAATTATTTGTGGCAATATAGAAATTTATTATTAATAATATGTTATACATATAACTATCTTTTTTAATTTTTTAGTAAAACAATTTTAGAATGGGCCTTTTGTGAGAAGAGTGGCAAATTTTACAAAATATTTCAACGTAATATATGAACGGTTGAAATATTTCTCTTAGTTTTCATCGTTTTCCAATTGTGATATGATAAAATTTATTTGCATATTTTTTGTTTATAGATAATTTTATTTCATTTATTTTCAGAAAAAATTTAATTATTTTAATTTTAGATCACGCAATATTTAAAGATAAATGTGATGGATATATGGAAAATGCTGTGCTGAATGCCATTTATAACCTGCAAAAAATAAGTGAGCATACACCTACATGGGAATGTTTGAATTGAAAGGAAATAGATTTGGAAACAATATTTGTAAGTATTATGTATTTCTGATCAAATATATTTTATTTGAAAATCAAGAAATTTAATTTGGAACGCATATATTAATGTATTAGAAGAAAATATATTTGCGAACTGACGTTCACATATAAAATACGTGTTTTCACACAAACAAAGTTATTGTTAAAAAGTTGTCCAAATATAATTTATTTAAAAAGATTTTTCCTTTTTTTAATTTTAGTTTAAATTGTTCCTTGATTTCGTGTTCATAATTGCTTCATAAGTACATCATCATTAAACCTGCTGTTAGATTAGGCCCATTTAGTCCAATTTTTGTATCGTTTCCTTTATAAACGGTAATATATATAAGTATATATATTGCCTTATAATTTTGTCCAAGGGATATTTTTGTTTTACTAAAATCAAAATAATAAGCGTTTTTGCTCAAAATTAATTGTAAATAAGCTGTTTTCTTTTCACGAAGTATTGAATAAAAATAAATATAAAATATTGTCTTCCATATTCATTTTATATGAAAAATGTAATGTTGACCAAATGGACTCTTAATCTAGGATTCCTACAGATTTTCTAATCTAACACCAGGGTTAAGAATGTCATAAGCAGCATTAGCTTTTGTTTTACAGAAGTAATTTTAAATACGTTTTTGTAGTTTTGTTTGCTAACAAAACTTAAGATTTTTAAAATCTAAGTCACGATTGATTTTTTTGAGAAAATTATTTTTGATAACTCAATTTATATGAAAAATTTCACTTTCGCCCCTTTCAAAACAATCAGTTTCTATTATTAATAATATCTTATATAAATATTTTTTTAACTTTTAGTACAGCAAATTTTGTATGGATCTATTATGAGAATTTGTGTCGTAGAAGAGTGACTAAATATTTCAGTGTAAGTAAGTATATTCCAAAGATTTTAATATATCTCTTATCTTTCACCATTTTGTGACAGTTATATGATAAAATTTATTTTAATACTTTATCGTATATAAAACATTCTGTTTGATTTCTATTCAAATTATTTTTATTTTAGTTCGCGCAATTCAACTTTATTTGGATATATGAAAAATGCAGTGGGGAATAACAATTTACAAATTGCAGGAAATGAGTGAGCATCCAAATGATATAATAATATAATATTTGTTTTATATAATTTCTATTTAAATTCCAGTCAAATTCTAGGTTAAAAATCATTAAGGTCGGTTCCGATAAAAATTGTTCATGGACAACAAATAGAGAAACGAATCCCGCGAATCGATACATAACAATACAATATTCGAATAAAAGTCAAACTTCATAGTGTGTTGGCCGATTTGTCTTTATACAATTACATATTGTGTTCAAGGTTATCCATAATATGTATTATATTTTTTTGTATTTTCCAATATAAAATATAACAAATAAAATATTTATTTAGAAAGATAAAGTGTTGTGTTATTGAATTTTCTATGAATAGTAAATGATTTCAAAGAAAATGATTCATTTAAAAGAGTAACATTATAATCAATATAATGTAACGAATTTTCCATACATATTTAAAAAAAACTGTATTTAAATTCATGTATGCCTTAAATTAATTACCAGTATATTCTTATATCAAGGACAAACATTTTAAATTTTATTACGATAATGTTTTAAATTATATGATATTTTACTAAAAATAAGCACGCGCCATACTTAAATTTACGCAAAAATGTGCTTATTTTAAGACCAAACTTAATTAGTTTTATTACCCAAAATTCTTAATTCTATGAAATGCATCCTCAAAACAAATACTATTCACGTCTTTAAATTAACTATAAAACCTTCTTATTTTTATAGCGATTGTCTTTGGCTCGAAATCATTGCCGAAATCTTAAACTTTACGAAAAATTCATTGATTTTCAGTACGCTTTTTTTTTAGTGTATTATTTGACATACAAATTGTCACTTACCTGAAAGAAATAAAAAAATAAATAAAATGTATTAGTAAGGTGTGGAATTACGAGTATAGATTTTAAAAGTATATCTCTAACAAGTGGACTTGGCTGCTTGAAGGTCAATTGAATTGAGCTCTGCACTTATTGTGTACTTATGTATTTATTTTTATGATTACGGGCTTCCTTGGCACACATCTTTAATTTTAAGACAACATTTTTTCTCAGTGTATTGTTCAACGGAAAATAGGTGCAAACGCAACATGCTCATAACTTCTGCAGCAATCATCTATTTGTTTTCATAGACTGACAAATATTGGATAATTTATTACATTACTCACAAAGTGAGGGTGTACCTTAGTCGGTTTACCCGACTAAAATTTTCTTACTTTATTTAAGATTGACAATAAAGCTATCAATAGCACTTCGGACACATTTTCTAAGCGCAATAGTTAATTAGTAATATGGATGGGAAAAAAGGGCCGTTTGGCCAAAATGTCAATATTCAAAATCCTCCAACTCGGACCGCCCTTAGCCGATCTCGTTGAAATTTGGTGTCATAACACATAGTTCAAGTTTAATTCCGATCGGAAGACATCGGTTTCAAAGTTCACTCTCTTGACATAAAATACCCCAAAAATTTCTGGATATAAAAAAAAATTTGTTAAACAATATACGAGTATATTTAAAAATTTTGGTTCCAAATATATTTTCTTTCAGTTCAAACATATCAAAAATGACGATTCTTCTCCCTGTATGTTTATGAAACTTTTTCAAGAGTTTAACAACAAGGTTCTCGCTCGCTCCATAAAAAATGCGACTTCTGCAATGATTAGCTCCGCAATCTGAATAAACATGTAAAGAGTATTTCATCACATAGTAAATTTTGTTGCTAATTCAAAAAGTTGATGAGAAAGAAATCAGTACATATTGCGATCTCAGGCTATGTTCAAAGATGGGCCTTATTTGTCCACTTCTTTTAATACCTCCCAAACAGATATTTATTATCTAATAACTTATTTACAAACAATCCGAATCCTCTGTAATTAAACACATACAGGGTGGCGCAGAATGAGCTATATGGTTTGAATTCTTTAGCATTTTGTGAAGGAGACTTTACTGATAGAAAACCCGTTCGTTACCGAGACGAATGGATTGGAGTTCGTCTAGGTGATGAATCGGATTCGTCGTTGTGATGAATGGGATTGGTCGTGGTGATGAATGGTATTCATCGTGGTGATTAATGCTATTCGTCGTGGTGATGAATGGGATTCGTCGTGGTGATGAATGGGATTCGTCGTAGGAATTAAATGTGATCATCTTGAGGACGAAAGTTTTTGGAAACAGAGATTCGTCATGGTGACGAACAAATTCATCAAGAGGATTATGTTGTACGTTAGCTGACTTTTGACGAAAAAATAATTGTGATGATGTATATATTCGTCGTCATGACGAAGCTTTTTCTATCAGTGCATATTCCTTAAAAGTATATCTCTAACAAGTCGAATATATCTTCTACGGAAGTTGCACCGAAAGAATTATTCTTCGTTATACTAGTAAGGGTAAGATTATTTCATAACCATTTTTTATAAACATACATAAATTTTATAAATATTAGAAAATATGTTTGCTTGCTTGCTTTTATTAGGTCTGCAAATCTTTTATGATTCTAACTAGGACATTCAAGAATTATAGAAAACAAATATTTTATACTTGGCGGTGTATAAATATGTAAAGGGTGGTCCAACCAAAACGCACGATGTTAATTGTAAATATAACAAAAAGTTGTCAGATTAAATTTTTTTATTATGACAGAAGGATCTATACATGGCGGTGTATCAATTTGTATTAAAATTGGCAGCACACATCCTGAATCATGAAAACATACAAAATACAGCTTGTACAAGAACTGAAGCCGCCCGATTTCATGATAACCGACTATTTGATGCCTGAAATTGAAGCTCGTGATCTCGGCGACATTTCGTTTCAACAAGACGGCGCCACTTCCCACACATCGCATCAATCAATGGATTTATTGAGAGAACACTTCGGTGAGCAGATAATTTCACGTTTTGGGCCGGTCGATTGGCCACCAAGATCGTGTGATATCACACCGTTAGACTTTTTCCTGTTGGGATATGTAAAGTCTAAAGTTTATGCGGACAAACCCGCTTCGATTCAGGCCCTGGAGCAAAACATTGCGCGTGTCATTCGCAAGTTACCAGTCGAAATGCTCGAGTGAGTCATCGAAAATTGGACTCAACGGATGGACCATCTGAGGCGTAGCGGCGGCTGTGTTTTTTTCTTTAAAAAGGTAGGGATTGGACTCAACGGATGGACCATCTGAGACGTAGCGGCGGCCAACATTTGATAGACATAATCTTCAAAAAATAAATGCCACAGAATGTTCATTCAAATGATAATAAACATTCACCATTTAATTTGAATTTTCTGTGTTTTTTTCTTTAAAAAGGTAGGGAACCTCGAAATGAATCACGATATATTTAAAATATTTTTTTAAAAACGTTAAATTTTTTTAAAAACTTTGAAGTCCTTTGAAAGGGCATTAGGACCAGGAAATGAAAAACTGAACATTCCAATTAACTATATTTTGCGTATAATTTCAGACATATATCAACCAGATCAAGTGTAAGTAATATGGACTGTCGGAAGGTGTAGTATACAAAGGTTTTAAGGTTTCGAAACAAAATATTTAATGAACCAACTTCTATAGATGCAAATTTTAATATAATTGTTTTACTTGACCTCTAAAAAAAATCAAACAATGTTTGCCATTGACATAATCACCCAAATTTCAGGCTAATCACATGGCATACAACTGCTAAAATTTCGAAAAGAAACGTGTTCCAATTTCGGTTTGTTTTCATAGTTCACAAATGATAACCTTAATTTCTTAAATCTTAGCGCTGTTCTGATAACTCAGCACACAAGTAAATAGCAAAAATTCGTTTGAGCTCTCAGTTATGAAAACAATTTGAAAGCGGGCGGTAGTTGGAATTAAGAACACAAAATCAACAAAAACATAGTATCAACAAATAATGTTTTTACATTTTCCAAAAGCTGTGGTTTTTATTATTATTTTATGGACCTCAAGTGTATGCGGAGCTTTGGATTCATTTGAGGATGTGAGTCCAGGTTATTTGCAGCAATTGCTACGCTATGCCAAATCGGCAGAAATGCGCAACTATTTGAATTTGTCCGAGGATCCATGTGAGAATTTCTACGACTACGCGTGTGGCAACTACTATCGCATCAATCCACCTAATGAGTATCCCTATATGAGTAATCCCTTTGAAACCATATCGAATGCTTTAAATCGAAAAATTTCCCTAGCGCTCAAGGAAAGCGGCAGCCAAGATACATTGGCCGACATGAAAGTGAAAAATTTCTATGAGTCATGTATGAATTTGTCAATTCTGAAGCATACTTACAGAGAGAAACTGAAGGAAATTATCAAAGAATTTGGTGAAATGCCCGCTTTGGATGAACGTCTGTTTTGGGAGGAGAATTTTGATTGGTTGAGGACAGTGGCGGAGATTGCCCATAAATACGATATTCGCATTATTGTCGGTTATCAGGTGGAAAGGGATGTTCTTGACAATACGGTGAATCGGTTGATGGTCTCAATGCAATCATTTTCATTTCAATCAAAATTGGTTTATACCGAAGAGTCGAATGAATCATATCGCGAAATACGTAAAGCTAATATAGCCACTAATTTAAATACACTTTTGGGATTGACCCCAGAACGAGCCACAGAAACAGCTAAAGAGATTTTCGCTTTCGAAACTCTTCTACTTGTGGGAAATGACAGCAAATATACGCCGCCGGAATTAACTCTGAACCTTACGTCGGTGCAGGAAATGCATCGTAAATATTTCCCTCAGTTGGACCTACAGCGATTGCTTGAAATCTCTTTCGGTTCAATACCCAATGTCGATGTATATGAACTAACAGCCTCCGATGCCCAGAGAATAATAAACGCCATTGCAAAAACTCCAAAACGAATAGTGGCCAATTATATTTTCTACTACCTTGTGGAACATTTTATGCTAATTCAACCCAAGACAAGAGCTGAACTCGAAACTATGTGTGTAAAAAGAACGAAAAAACATTTCGCCAATATTTTGGACAATATGGTCTATCGTAAATATATCACTCCCAAAATGGAGGAAGATGTAGAGCTGATGTGGACAACAATTAAGACCACCTTTGGAGGTGTTCTGGATTCCTGGCGACTTCATTGGATGCAGGAAACCACACGCCAGAGAGCCAAAGAAAAGCTAAGAGCCATACAACTGGAAATTAATTCGCATCAACAAATAGACTTCACTCGTGAATTTGAAGCGTTAACTCTAAATAAACATGACTATGTGGAGAACATCAAAGCCTTTTCCATTTGGAAAGCCCAAAGAGAAAGGGCCAAATTGTATGAAGCACCCAGACCGCATCAGGAGCTCGACATGTCTTTCACTCCCGTCTATGTTCTAAATGAGAATCTCATCAAGGTCCCCGTGTCCATGTTGCAGCCCTATTACCTTTGGTCTGGCTCATATCCGAAAGCTTTGAAATTCGCCACTTTGGGATTCTTCATATCACACGAACTGATTCATGCCTTCGACACAGAGGGACGACTTTTTGATGACTCCGGCAATCAGCGCGAATGGTGGGATAACGCTTCCAAACTGAATTTTATGCTACTCATTGAATGTTTTAGCCAGCAATATAGCAAGTACATGTACAATGGTCGTAAGCTTTCCGAGACCATATCACAATCGGAAAACATAGCCGATAATGGTGGCCTTCGTTTGGCCTATGCCGCCTATCGCCATTGGTACGAGCTGTCTTTGAGCTCGCAGCTGGATATGGATCAGGAAGTTATGCCACGTTTGAACTATACAAGTAAACAGCTGTTCTTCATAGCTTTTGCTCAACTTTGGTGCAGTTCTACACATCCATTTTTGCGTAATTATCTCACATCTACCGATGAACATGTTCCGGATAAATTTCGTGTAATAGGTTCATTGTCGAATCTTCTGGAATTTTCGATAGAATTCGATTGTCCACTGGAAAGTGCTATGAATCCTCTGGAGAAGTGTATAATTTATTAGAAATGCATGGGCATTACTGGGAATAGAGATGTATAAAGACTCATTGAATTTTAAATAAATTTATATATAAGCAAAATAGCGGAAAGTAAATTAAAATTAAGTAAAACTTATACATAGAAACAGAGAAAAAAAATAATAAAATGTACGTATTTAAGTTAACTTAAAATTACAATGGTGTTTCATATACATTTTAGAAAATTATTATACATATATGTACTAGCCTATTCCAGCAGACGTCCTGCCTGCCCCGTTTGTAATGTATTGGTTTGATTTCAAAAATGTAGACATTGCGAGTTTCAGAAAAAATCAATCCAAAATGTGGTTTGTCTGATATACTATTTCAAGACAAATTTCAGTCAAATTCCAAACCACAATGAATTAAAGTTCATATTCTTCAGCACCTTATTCGCCAGATTTAGATGCCTCGGATTATTTTTTGTTTCCAAACCTTTTAAAATGGCTCGGCGGAAATAGATTTCCCAGCAATGACGAGGTGGAGGTTGCGGTTCTTGGCTATTTTCAGGAGCTAGACAGTTCTTAGTGTAAACAGGACATCTGAAAATCGCTGGAAAAAATTTATCGAGTTAAAAGGAGATTATGTTGAGAAACAAAGACAAATTTTCCCACATTAGTTGTGTTTTCATAGTTAGGTCAGATAGTTTTGGGACTGCGCTCGTATCAGCCGAATTGGCGATATCGATTGGCCACATCGGAACTACGATTCGACGACGTTCGACTTTCTTTGGTGGAATAACGTGAAGGACCTATGTTATGTGTACAATATTGAAAATCGCTGGGAAAAGTGTATTAAGCTAACAGGAGATTATGTTGAGAAATAAAAAAAATCCCAAATTTGTTGTGTTTTCTCTGTTAGGTTGGCTAAATTTGGGACCGCCGCCGTATCAGCCGTCTTGGCGACAACAATTGTCCACCTTGGAGCTACACCTTGACGCCGTTCGACTTTATTTCGTAGGGTAACGTGAAGCACCGATGTTATGTGAACAATATACTAGACATTAAGACCCTTAAGGCGTATATTGAACAACCCAATCATCAGATAGATCCAGAAACCGTCACCGTGGTCTTGGAAAATTGGGGTGACAGGATGTGCTTCTGCGAAGCCAGTCGAGACAGTCACATGAATAAAATCATGTTGCATACATTATGCTAATGGTTGCTCTATCGAAAAATATAGATTTTCAAATTTTTCATTTTAAGTATGGAAATTACGCTCCCTTTACACTCGTTTCACTTTGAGTTACAATAACTTTTTATACCCGACACCACACTGTGGTACGGGGTATTATGACTTTGGGCATTTGTTTGTAATTCTTAAAAAACAAAGAGATAGACCCATAGGTTAGTATACCGATCGGCACAGAATCACTTTCTGAGTCGATTTAGCCATGTCCGCCTGTCTGTCAGTCAGTCAGTTTTTTATTTATTTTTTTTAGCTGGTTGTGGAATCCTTCATAAGGTCCCACATAAAATGGGTATGTCGGATTCTTACCGACTAAAACCACCTCCATCGCCAGCCCCTTTCCCCACGGCACTGCCATCAGGTATTACTTTGTGGGGGGGTCATCTCTTGATGCGCCTTTCTGCTTACTTTTTTGCTCCTATTCGATTACTGAAAGCGGCGTGTTTCTCCCTGCTTTTCGAATTTCTTCCTCTTCTCTCAACCCCATGCTAACAAAAGTGATGAAGTTGCTGAGTATCTCCCAATCGCGTTCAGACCTAAGCATAGTGTCAACCACGTTCTCAGCTGTGAGGCTTAGACCCAGATCTTCTTCTGTTCGCGATCTCTGTGCGTGGAATCTCCCACAACAAAGGCTGACATGTCCCGCAGTTTCGTCCTCATTCGGACAGTTTGGGCAAGCTGGGGAGTCATCTAGTCCAAACCTATAAAGGGTGTTTTTTTTACAGCTTTGTTTTTCGAATAGAGATAAAACTGGCATTTTGTGGTCAAATCTGGCAACTCTAATGTCATTTATGTTCAGTTTGGTTTGCCATTTCATCATGAACAGGTTGACAAAAGAACAACGCTTGCAAATCGTGCAAATTTATTTCGAAAACAATGGTTCAGTTCGCGAAGTTTACCGCAAGCTCCGTCCATTTTATGGTCGACATAATCGTCCATCAGAGCAATTAATTCGGTTAACCATGGATCGTTTTCGCACTACGTTTACTCTATGTGATAATACGCATCCGCAGAGACGTCGAACAGTGCGCACCGAAGAAACAATTGCCGCTGTAGAGCAAAGTGTTGAAGAGGACCCGAATGAATCGATTCGCCACCGTGCACAGCAATACCGTTAATGGAGACCGGTATAGAGCCATGATAACCGACTATTTTTTTCCCGAATTGAATGGCATGAATGTGGATGAGTTGTAGTTCCAACAAGACGGCGCTACATGCCACACAGCGCACGTCACAATCGATTTATTGAAGGAAACATTCGATGAGCGCATAATTTCGCGGAATGGACCTGTCAATTGGCCACCAAGATCGTGTGATTTGACACCATTGGATTATTTTCTTTGGGGATATGTGAAGTCGCTCGTCTACGCCAACAAACCAGAAACGTTAGGGGAATTGGAAGCCAACATTCGTGGCGTTATTGCCGACATACGGCCCCATATGCTCGAAAAAGTGGTTGAAAATTGGACCTGTAGAATTGGCTTTATACGAGCCAGCCGCGGCGGCCACATGCCCGAAATCATATTTAAACATTAATGGCATAAAATTATCCTTCCAATAAAGCCAAATTGATGGACCTTAAAAAGATTTTCTTGTGTTTTATTTCAATTCGAAGTTCTATACCCCTAAAAAAAACACGCGATACAAATAGGCCCTGTAGCCTCCATGGCCCGTTAAGAATTGGGTAAGGTGGTAATTCACCTCCCCATGTCTCCTGTCTATCCACTTGATTATATTAGGAATAAGCTGGTATGTCCACCTTCCCTTGGTCGAGTTGCACCATTTGGTCTGCCATCTCGCCAGAGATTTCGTCCTCTCCATCTGTCTTAGGGTCTTCCTATCTATAGGTATAACTTCAGCGACTACGCTAGCTGCGTCTAGGCGCAAACAAATCGCCGGGAATAGACCAGTCAGTCAGTCAGTCAGCCAGTCTGTCTGTCATGTATTCTTGTAATTAAAGTGCAGGTCATAAATATAAAGCAATTTTTACAAATATTGGTACAGGAGCATTTCTTAGACTAGAGACGATCCCTATAGAAAATGGGGCATATCGGTTTTGATATAGCTCCCATATAAAAATCCCCACGGATGTCATTTCTTGACACTCTAGAGAACACCTTTTTCGATGGATCTGGCTGAAATTTCAGAATTTACACTTTATATAGAACCTAATCGTCCCTAGTAAAAATGGGGCACATCCGGTCCATGTTTTGATATACCTCCCATATAAACGTCCCCACCGATGACACTTCTTGACGTTCTAGAGAACGGATTCTTCAATTGATCTGGCTGAAATTTTATAATTCATACTTAATATTGGTACTAATCGTCCCTAGTAAAAATGAGGAACATCGGCCCATGTTTTGATATAGCTCCCATACACAGGTGATTTTGAAGTAGTAGACTTCGGAATACACGCTTTAGTCCAAAGAACGAAATAAAGGGAACCCTTAGAGAATTATTTCTCTCAAAACAGTTGTCCCCGCGTCTCACCCCCTTATCCCTAAAAAATTGCAATCAAATCTTATCATATGTCAAAAGTCATACAAACCCTTGGATAATTACTTCTCTCAAAACAGTCGTCCCTGCGTCGCACCCCCTTATCCACAAAAAATTGCAATCAAATCTTATCATACGTCAAAAGTCATACAAATCGACGACATTTTTAATAAGTGACTTTGAAAAAAATATTCCTCGCGGAAAAATACTAATACCTCAGGAATCTGCCCAATCATTGACCAGCTTGTAGATATTGAAATGTAGGACAATTTAGTATGACCACCTCAAAAAAAAAATATTTTAGCGACGTTCTTTTTCTAAATGAGCCTAAACCAATTTATGTTAAATAATAACGTGGCACTTGCACGATTTCGCCCATTTTTTGACAGATGTTTTGACTTGTCGGTAAAACCAATATTGGAATCCACAGGTGGATTGGGGAAAAAGTTATGGACTTTTGACGCCCTAGATGCTGAATTTCGCGCACTGTGTGACGATCCAATCCGTCATAGTTCCGTTAATCTGAAATGGTTGTACAGTGTAACTTACAGAAAGTAAATTTGATTTAGTGATGAAATCATCTCTTTATATGGAATACACTGAGAACAGAAGTCTTGTACATCCAGTAAATACACTACCAATGAACAAAAAATTTAAAACCTATTCGATTCATAAAAAATAAAGACAACAACAACAAATATGAATAGTGATAACAGCAATGACAACATCGACAACAACAGCAATCATCATTAAACAAGAAAAACATCGTTAAGTTAAGAAAAAATAAACAGACCATTACCGGGCGGACGTCTGTCGGATTGTTGTTTCTATAGTCTGAAATTGAACAGCGTTCCTCAGTATTCTTCTATGTTTGAATAGGTATTTGATTTTGCTAACGATTTTTAAAAGAAAGATCCTCATCATTTATAGTGGGAGCCAACTCAGACATGAGGACTACCCCCTATGGTAGGGTGATAATAGGTGAAGGAGGACCCCAGTCATTTGCGGCTGCATTCATTGTTGTTGCCGATGTTAATACTATAAGCTTCAATGAAGCAGTCAATACTCCTGTAAACCAAACAATCACAAGGCTGGTTGTTCAACAACATCAAAGTGAGCACTTCTTAGAGAAATGTTTCCATAAAGAAGGAGGAGTAGATGCAGCAGCTGTAAGCGAATGACAAATGTATGAGTACTATACGATGTAGGGCTTTGATCAGCATTGGCGGTGTGGTTACCTCCAATAAATAGGATGTACTTTGTACGGAATGATGACTTAAAGTAAATTGCAACGAACAGCGGTATTCACAATATGTGAAAGCAAATAGAAGTCATAAACGATATTAGGGTGGAGAGATTTTCGAAAATCCAGAATTTTTCTCAGAGCATGTCTTAAATATCGGATTTAAAAAAAACAAGTAAGAAAGTTTCAGTCGGGTAAACCGACTAAGGTATACCCTCACTTTGTGAGTAATGTAATATTGAATATTACTCGAATTATTCTGTCAATTTGTGTGGGAGGTACCAGAAGGGGTTTATCAAATACACCTTTTTTTTGCTGAACATTAGATACTTTAAATTCATTGCACTGTGCCGACTTATAAGCATTTATGTGCACTGGTATAAACGTTATGAGACATTAAATTGTGGTATGATTTGGGCATTTTGTGTGGGAGGTACAAAGAGGGGCGTGGCAATAACGCCCATTTTTCACAGGGCTATAGACACTATAAAAACATTACACTGTACAAAATTGCAAGTATTTTTATACACTGGTTTTAATGTTATAAGCTGTTAACTTTTGATGCAAAAAGGTACCTTTGTGTGGGAGGTACCAAACCCTGTTGGTGACAACAACACCCATTTTCCCCTGGACTGTAGGCAATATAAAAGCATAATACTGTACAAAATTTCAAGTATTTTTATACACTGTTATTAATGTTATAAGCTGTTAACTTTTGGTGCAAAATGGTGCATTTGTGTGGGAGGTACCAAAAGGGACATGGCGACTTCGCCCATTTTTCTCGAGTTGATAACGACTAATCAGCTAATACTATGTGTGGAATTTCAAAAGATTCGAATAAGTAGTATAGCAGTTATTAAAGAATCAATATTTTACAACATTTTAACCCTTTGTGGGGGAGGTACTAGAAGGAGTGGACCAATATGGCCCATCTTCAAACTTAGCCGGAGATAGAAAAAAATATTACCACATACCAAATTTGAGGTCAATCGGTTACTCCTTTCGAGAGTTATCGTGCGCACCAGCCAGCAGACAGACAGACACACAGACAGACAGACGGACGGACATTGCTCATTCGACTTAAAATGACCCAAAACGGATTTCCTCCGCTTCTGTAGTATATTGTCCCAAACATATTCTGCTTGAAATATACAAATGTTTAGGGTACACTCCAAATATATAATATTTGGCACACACAAATACTATATGTTTGGAAGAATATTGTTCTAAACAAAAATATGTTCCCGTTCTAATATTTTTTTATTTGAAAGTAATATTTCCGAAACAAAGATTAATTTGTATTTATGTATTTTGGCAACGAATCAATGTCTTAATTTAAAGACAAGTTTTCTGTTTTCGGAAGTTATGTTTGTAAAATGCAATTAAAACTTAAATCGTAACTATAAATTGCATTGATGGATTGACAAAAAATGATGTATTGAAATATTTATAAATTAAAAATTTTGATGTGAAACAAAAGCTAATGCTGCTAAAGACATTTTTAACTATAAAGTTTAACACGAAATCTAGGAAAAAATAACTAAAATTCGAAAAACAGCAAAGTCTAAAAAATCTTTTTTTAAATAAAATATATTTGGAAAACTTCTTAAGCAATAACTTTGTTTGTGTGTAAACACATATTTTATTTGTGAAAGTCAGTTTGCAAATATATTATGTTCTAATATATTAATATATTCGTTCCAAACAAAATTTCTTGATTTTTAAATAAAATTTATTTGTTAACAAATATTAAATATTTAAAAAATCGTTTCCAAATATATTTTCTTTCAATTCAAACATATCAAAAATGCAGATTTTTCCCCGTGTACCCTCGTCACACTAAAGTGAGGGTATAATCATTAAGTACCCAGTAAAAAAATATGGATGTTATTCCTAAGGAATAACATTTGAAGTACTTACAAAGATGCAGTTAGTGATTTTTTCACTTCCAAATATGTTCTTTTGCAGTAATCATACACGCTGAAAAAAATAGCTTCTGTAGTATATTGAAACATATATATGTTTAGGGTACACTCTAAACATATAATATTTGGTACACACAAAGGTGATATATTTGGGAAGATGTTGTTCTAAACAAATCTTTGTTTACTCCTAATTTGTTTTTATTTGGGACTATTATTTCCGAAGCAACCAAAAAATTTGCATTTAATTATTCAGAAAATACCTAAATTGTGCTATATATTTTTCAGTAATTCAAAGTATTTTTTAGAATTTTTTTATGTTTGTAAAAATAAGAAATAATAATTGAAATCCTATAATCTTGGATCAAAATAAATTGTATGGTGGATTGACAACTAATGATGGCTTGGAATACTCAGAAAATGTAAATGATTGATTTGAAACAGAAATCAATGCTGCATATGGTACCATAAATGGGAGGTACAATTGGGAACCAAGAAAAAATAAAAATGAAATTCGAAAAAGTCAGCAAAAGATTTGAAAACCTTTTTTAAATAAAATATATTTGGAGAAATTCCTAAACAATAATTTTATTTGTACGTAAACACATACTTTATTTGAGAAATTTAGTTTGCAAATATGTAATATTTGTTGTAATATATTAATATATGCGTTTCAAATATATTTTATTGATTTTCAAATAAAATTTATTTGCTCAGAAATATATAATATTTAAAAATTTGTGTTCCAAATATATTTTCTTTCGATTCAAGCATATCAAAAAAGGCGATTTTGCCCCGTGTAAAAATATTTATATTTTATGACAAATATAAAATAGTAAAATGTTATAGAATAGATATAAAATTAAAAAAAAATATTTAAAGAAAAGTTAAAAAGATTTGTCGTAATTTTTAAAGCAGATACGAGTCGGTTCCAAAATTAGCCACAACAAATTCGGGACAATTTTTCTTTATTTCTCAACATAATCTCCTGTTAGCTCGATTCACTTTTTTAGCGATTTTCATTAGCTTCGATATCCTATTTATAGTATATATAGAACTGGCAAGCTCCTGAAAATAGCCATTAACCGCAACCTCCACCTCTTCATTGCTGGAAAAAACTTTTCCGCCGAGCCATTTTTTCAAGTTTGGAAACAAAAAATAATCCGAAGGGGTAAATCTGGCGAATAAGTGGGAGCTGAAGCAATTCAAACTTTAAGGGCCTGTTTTGTAACTTCTTTTTCGCCACTTCGCACGTCAAATGGCAAGCGAATAAAATTTTTGGTTTTTACACACTTTGTTTTGGATAAAAACAAAGAAGCTTTCAATTATCGGCAACATTTTGGTTCTTATAAGACAACAACGAATGAAATGAAATGTCAAATCAATGCCGTCCTTTTGAAAGATAAAGTGAAAATTGTTGGGAAAATTAATAAAAAAATGGATAAATGAAGCAAACAACATTAAAAAACCTCTGTTTATTAGCGTGTATAAAATGTATTCAAATCCTACAACTACACTGTTGCTTTTTAAATTGTTTCATAATACCTTAAATTAGGTGAAACAATCGTTTATTATACCTATCGACCAAGAATCTCTTTCTGAATTGGTTTGGTTTTGTCCGTCCGTCTGTTTGTAAGTGTATTCTTGTTACCAAATACAGGTCACAATTATGCTCAGATCACTATCAAATTTAGCAAGAACTTTCTTTTTAACTCTATGACTTACTGAAATGGGTACAGAAGATTTCCGATTTAGATATACCCCCTATACATATTTATATATGTATGTATATGTATATATATGTATATACATATTTGATCAATCAAGCAAACAATTGTATTTATTTTCGGTTGATTGATTATTTTTCATTGTCTAGAATCAGCTGTTGCTACTTTTATAGCTGTTGGATAGGGTTGCCCCCGTTCTGATATTTTCGTATGGAAAAAGCTTTAAGAAATATCAATAACAACATGTAGGTAATATTGGTATTTGAAACATGATCGCTTGGCTGAGAATAAGAAGAAGAAAATTATTGCTTGGGTAGCTATCGCACGTCTGCGTTTTGCGATTTTTAAGGCACAGGACGCACTTTTTTCGGGTAGGTTTGTTCCGCATTTTTTTCTCCTATGAAATATCTACAACAGAGGCCATGAAGCCTACAGATGGAACTGCCATTGCCTTCTTTGGACACTATTCTCACCGTCCAGTCCACTATTTCGACTGTTACTTTGTCTCAGGTGTAAAGTTGTGGACCCACGTCACAACCGGTGACAAATCGATGCAAAAACTCCGCTTTATTATGGTGAACAATTGCCAAACACTCGATTGAAGCATCTTCACGAAGCTGTTTTTGTTCTATTGTGAGCAAACGTGGCACACATCTTGCGCACATCTTTCTCAGCATCAAATTTTGCGTCAATACGCGATGTACTGTAGCACTTTTTGAAATGCCCATGACTTTAGCTAGCTCACGAACATTTAACCGAGCGCCATACTTTCATCTGAAAGGTCAAAGTTCAACCGATATGCATCCCGAAAAAAAGAGGTCATGACCTTGCCTACAGATGGAACTGCAATTGTCTTATTTGAACACTGTTTTGACTGTTCCTTTGTCTCTGGTGTAAAGTGGTGGTGCCACGTCTCATCCTAATGACAAATCGATGCAAAAAGTTCCGCTTTTTTGTGGTGAAAGATCGCCAAACACTCGATTGATTGAGCAAACGCAGCACCCATCTTGCCCACAGCTTTCTCATCATCAAATTTTGCGTCAAAATGCGTCAGCGAGCTAACGAACCTTCAATTGACGGTCATCCAATAACATTTTGCGGATTGGTCGAGCAGTACGAGGTTCTTCTTGACAGCACGTACGGCCCCGTTTAAACTTTGACAGTTTTTTTTTACCGTTGTAAACGAAGGAGCAGACTACCCCAAAATAGAATATAACTCGGTTTTAATATTGGTTGGACTGGAGAAAAATCTAGTCAAAAAGTGACATCGGTGGAGACTTTATCCAAAAAAATGGACCCATTTTCAATAGGGATCGTCCTTAGTCTAAGAAATGCATCTGTACCAATTTTCGTCAAGATCGCTTTATATTTGCGACCTGCCCTTTGATACATGGACGGACATGGCTAAATCGTCTCGAAAAGTGATTCTATGTCGATCGGTATTAGGGATTTTTTTCCCGGAAAAGAAACAATAAAATTTTAAGAAAACAACAAAAATTTAAAGATGTCCTAATCTTAGATATAGACCATTTAAAATAAAATAAAGACCATTTACTTCATTCAAAATGAGCGCCACAGTAGGTGATTTGGTAGCGTGCTCGCCTGTGAGTTTAGGGGTCGTGGGTTCGATTCCCACCAGAGGCTCTCGGCTGTCGCTACAAAAATAAAACAAGGCTTTTTCCTGGACCGTAAAATTAGATTATAAATCTACTTTCTATATATATATAATAAATATATAATCTTCTATTTTTAATATTATAATGTCTTTGGAGCAAAATCTTCAAAATGACGATATTTTAAATAGTCTACCCCAGTGTCCACTCGTGATCCCTTCTACCCATTACATTGAATGAACAAACATCACATCGCTGGTATCTCTTGTCAGTTATCAAAAGACATAAGCAAATATTTGCATTTATGTCGAGCAAACACACAACACAGTTGACAGATGTCTGTCAGTTCGGTTTGGTTTCGTTTTGGCAGAGTTCTGGTGGACTCAATGGAATGCATTCATTGTTGGTTTGTTGTTGACTTGGTTTGCACGCTTCGTTCGTTCGTGTTTGTTTGCTGCAGTTGCGCCGCCTTTAGATATAGACTCGACCAAAGCTAAAGACGTCTGCCACAAAAGGGTGCCCTTAGGCTATTATCATATGTTGTTCAACTCGAAACCTAGTTTCGTGGAAACCACAAAAGAGGACTGTCGCTACTAATGTAGTTTGAATGATAAGCTCACATCGGTAAGAATTATGCAAAAATTTAAAATTTATATTATATGACATTTGTCGACTTAGGAATGCTGTTCTTCAGTTTGGAGTCTTTTCGTGAGGAATTCCTTTACAGCATATTTTGGGGTATATTAAAGGGTGGGTCATTTAAAATTTTAAATTTGAACTACCGATTACTTTGACTTGTGATTTGAGCCTTTTGGATTATTTTCTCTGGGGAGCCATTAAGGATAAATGTTATGCAAAGCATCCAGAGACAATTGAAGCGTTGAAACATGAAATCGAAGTTGCCATTGAATAGATTCGCCGAGACACAATCCGAAATGTACTGAAAATTGGATTGATCGGATGAGGTACTGCCGAGCCAGTCGTGGTAGTCATATGAACGATATTGTGTTCAATTATTAAATCACAGAGTTGAAACTTTCCATGCTCGAGGATTGGTCCCTCAGTGTACTTTGTCCCGTTCAAAAAAAGGGAGATCGCACGGTATGCACCAACTACCGAGGCATAAGCCTGCTCCAAATTGCATACAAAATACTCTCAAGCGTTTTATGTGAACGCGTGGATAACATCATAGGAGCATACCAATGTGGCTTTAGGCCTGGTAAATTGACCACCGATCAGATTTTGACATTGCGTCAAATTCTGGAGAAGTCTCGAGAAAAACAAATCGACACGTACCATATCTTCGTCGACTATAAAGCCGCATTTGACAGTCTTATAAGATCAAAGCTGTTCCAAACCATGACTGACTTTCGTATCCCCGCAAAACTAGTACGTCTTTGCAGAATGACGTTAACTGACAGAAAATCTTCAGTTAAAATAGGGAAGGACCTCACCGAACCTTTTGACACGAAGCGAGGCCTCAGACAATGTGACAAGCTATCTTGTAATTTGTTCAACATCCTGCTACAGAAAATTATTGAAAACGCAGCAGCTGTTACCGAGTTGAATTTAGAGAGCACACTAATAACATCACAAGCATGCTTCTAGCTTATGCTGATGATATAGACATCATTGGCAGAAATTTGAGAGCAGTAAGTGTGCCCTTTGCAAGTATAGAAAAGGAGTCGGCTAAACTGGGACTGATAGTTAGTGAGGACAAAACCAAATTATTGGTTGCAACATCTAGAGAAATGTCACGACAACATCCTAGCGGCAAAGTGGAGGCTGGCAGTTGCAACACGCTTATACTACCCGTGCTTCTCTACGATGCGGAGACATGGGTACTAGCGCAAGCAGACGAAGCTGTTTTAGGTGTTTTTGAGAGGAAAATCCTTCGAAAAATATTCGGCCCCGTTTGCGTAAATGGCGAATATCGCCGCCGAAACAATAGTGAGCTGTATGAGCTTTATGCTGACATGGGCGTGGTAGTGCGCATTAATGTCCAAAGATTGCGGTGGTTAGGCCATGTTATGCGAATGGATGGAAATGCTCCAGCGTCTCGAATTTACGGCTTAAATTTCCAAGGACCGCGCAAAAGGGGTCGTCCAAGGCTCCGGTGGTGTGACCAAGTCGAAGAAGATTTAAGAGGACTTGGAGTAGTTAACTGGAGAGCACGCGCACTAGACCGAGACGCGTGGAATTCTACAATAAACGCGGCTAAAGACCTACTAAGGTTGTAGATAGCCATCTAAGTAAGTAAGTAAGAAACTTTCCAATAAAACCAGAAATTTGAAAAAATGATCCGTACTTTTTCTTTATAGCCGATTCAAATTTGAAATGTTAAATGGTCTACACTATACATAAGACGTTTAAACGGAGGCTACTTTGAATAATAATTTTTATCCAAAAACATGTGTTTCATTTAAAAAGTCATAAGCCCGTGATTTTTTATATAAAACCGGCCATCATACTATAAAACAAAATATATCTGTAATCAAACCTAATCGTCCTTATCATCATATTTCAAAATAAATGGTTTGCAAATAATATTTTCTTCAATTCCTATGTTCTTCATATCCCTATATTGTTGAATAATGATATCAAAATACATAACACATAGTAGATTATCTACAACCTTCAACGATTCCCTGACATTGTTAAAACAAACTTCTAAAATTATGCTAATAAATCCAAAAAGTAATTGAATACAACCAGTTCCCATAAAATTAACCTAATTTCACGTAATCACACGATAGAATAACAGGATGAAATGAATATATAAATATTGTAAAAAATATGCGAAAATAATTTCTTATTCCAGTCAAATAAAAGAAATAACAAATGCTAAAGGCATCGTATCTGAAGCAAGGAAACCCTCTTGAAATGAATAATAAGAAAACCGGTTGGTTAAGGATTCACCAAAGCAGAGCGATGGGTTATGATGCGGAATGGGATGGAGTGAGTGAAGGAAAACCAACATTCGAATTTTAATACACAATAAAACCTATGCTATTGAAACAAATTCCAAATTCCGCAGGGTGAAAGGAGAACTCGTTACAAGCTTTTCAAAGGAAGGTCGGTCTAAACCAAGAGTCACAACAAAGGTAAAGAGAGGGGGAGGGGGGAATACAAAACCAGTCCTATGAAAGTATATCCTTTTTCAAGGATACCAAAAACAAACACAAACAGAACGCAAAGTAACAACCACATCAACAACGGGAGCGGCGAAACATGCAACCCGGACAACACCGGTTCTATTTCGTAGTTATAAAAACTTTTATGGTTTCATCAAATGTTAATCTGTTCCATTCAGTCTGCTCCTTTATTTTTGGGCGCTTGAAGGTTATAAACTTAAAAATACTCACACCCGGAAATAATGCCGCATTTTTTTCGTCATGTTCTATGCCCCCCAAAGAAAGAAGCCGGAAATGAAAAACTTGGTAAGTGTTTTTCTTCGGTGTTGAAACCCCCTCAAAAATACATTTGTGTGGATGTTTGTGGTTTGAGGCTGTATGTCGAAATGTGCTTATTGTTGTGTGATTTGAGGGTGTTATTGTAATTTTTGGACTTGCTATTATTATTATGATTTGCTTAGAAAATCACCCGCCCCAAGAACAACACAATTTAATGTTTGTGTTTGTCTTTGAGGTGAGGTTAATAAGATTTAGAACTGCTCTAATGGAATTGTCTCGTGGAAAACAATGTAAAAATCCTCTAACAATGATTTCTTTACGTTAAACCGATTAAGGACTTAAATACTATGGCAATATTTGCCCAGCATTGAGGCAAGATTGAAAAGTCAATTCTCTTGAAATTGGGTCTTAAGAGAAGTATAGAGAAATTACCACTTTTGAGTAACTTAAAAAATTCACGAGATATTATTTGATAGAGATCTAAAAGTATGGCCATAACTTCTAAACTTATTAAAGCTTATAAAAATGTATACTATAAATAAAGATTATGATAAAGTTGTTGTCGAAAATATTCACAACGTTTTCTTTCTGATGACTATAAATTTATTTTCCGAGGCTTGCCCAAAAAAAAATTATTTCCTTCAAAAATTTCAAGAGCTATATATGAGGGCGGTCCCAAATTATCCGACCTAACAAAGAAAATACAACAAATTTGGGAAAATTTTTCTTTTTTTTCAACATAATCTCATTTTAGCTCAATACTTTTATCCATCGAAATTATATGGGGTTGTCTAATAGGGACATAACAATTTGGTATCTTTATGTCAACGCACCCTCAAAAATGTTTAATGATCTTTAATCATGGTAAAGTTCACTTACGTGCAACATTAAAAATTACTACCGAAATTCTGAATCGGTGGTCGCAACTTTAAGAGGCCGTAATAGTCGTTCCACCCGAAAGGCTGTGCGTGCTATAATGGATAAATTTAATAGAAAATTTTCACTTTTGGACGTCCCGGCGCCTCGAAGCGACGAAAATATCGCAGCCGTAAGTGTATCCGTTCAAAATGAACCAAATCAGTCGATTCTACGTCGTTCTCAGGAATTGGGCATCTCTCAAACGACACTGTGTCGTATTTTGAGAAAAGATCTTGGCCTTCATCCTTATAAGATCAAACTGACTCAAGAACTAAAGCCACTTGATCATTTGAAACGCCGAAACTTCTCCGATAGGGCTCTGGCAAAGTTAATGTTATGTCCCTAATGGAAACCCCGGTAGTAAGAACTGTCTAGCTCCTGAAAATAGCCATCAACCGCAACCTTCACCTCTTCATTGCTGGCAAATCTTTTTCCGCCGATACATTTTTTCAAGTTTGGAAACAAAAAATAATCAGATGAAGCTAAAACTAGCGAATAAGATGCGTGCTAAAGCATTTCGAACTTTTATTCATTGATTTTGGACATCGCAATAGTGGATGTATGAAGTGGTGCATTGTCCTGATTTTGAGCAAACGCGGCACCTATCTTGGGCACAGCTTTCTTTCTCTTCACCGTCAGTATGACTTCAGCTAGCTCGTGAGTCTTCAACCGACGGTCCATTCCATGCATTTTGTGGGTTTTTTAACCATTTCTGGCGTGGACGACCTCTAAGGTGTTGGTCTTGGCAGTTCGTGCGGCCCCGTTTAAACTCTGCCATCCAATATTTTATAGTTGTAAACGAAGAAGCAGACTCCACCAAAGAAGAATCTAGCTCGTATTTAATATTAGTTGCCGAATAAGGGGCGTGCTGAAGCATTTTGAACTTTAATTCATTGATTTTGGTCAACACAATAGTGGATGTTTGAACTGGTTGATACATTGCCTTGACGCAGCACCCATTTTGCCCACAGATTGCTAATGACTTCAGCTAGCTCACGAACCTTCAACCGACGGCCATCCAATACCATTTTGTGGATTTTGTTCAACCATTTCTGGCGTGGACGGACACCTCAATTGGTTGTTGTAGCAGCTTGGAGACACTGAGTTGGTAATCCTTAAGTCAATTTATATTACAGACTTGGTTGCGGCATATATTCGATTATAGCAGGAACCTTATGTTGTCTTCATCTTCTCAATGTTGTCCGGTTGCAAATTAACATTCGTCTGTTAATTTCAGCGAATGGATGTTATTTGAGTGTTACCGTGTCCATTCTCCACTAGAAGCGCTGCATTTCTTTTAACAGCAATTATGGTGTTATGTCTATTTTTAGCTTCCCTGTTGACTTGGGCGATCAGATGATAGTGGTAGTGTGTCCGGTGAGTTATTTTTGCTGCAGAAACTCGAATTATGATGAAAACATGAACATCTTAATGTTCAATTTAACAGTGCCCTGGCTGGGAATCGAGCCTAGCACCTTCGGAATCCAAGTCTAACACACTAACCACTGAGCTACCAGGCCTTCGGTAGCTCAGTGGTTAGTGTGTTAGACAATTGGTCGACCACTACGGTGTTCGTTTTGGCAGCTCGTACCGCCCCGTTTAAACTCTGCCACAAAATATTTTATAGTTGTAAACGAATGAGCAGACTCCCACAATGTATAATCTAGATAGGTTTTAATATTGGTTGGTTTGAGGCCTTTAAAATGAAAGTAAAGGGTTTTCCAACAAGAGGTGTTATTTTGGTATTCAAAGAAAAATTCCATTTTTTTAAGACAAATGATCTGATGTTTATTTCACAATAAAGAGGAAGTTATGCTGTTAATAATGAAAAATAACATCAGCCAAATGACGACCACGCTCCTTTTCATGAAATTGTCCATAACCAAATCGCAAAGTGGCTGCTATTTGGTTATGTCCTCGATGGCCTCACGAATTCTATCTTTGAGGTCTTGAATCGACGCTGGGTTGTTGCGTAGACCTTATCTTTCACGTGGCCACAAAGGAAGAAGTCACAAGGTGTTAAATCACAAGATCTCGTTGGCCAATTGTGATCACCTCTTCGAGAGATAACACGATCCGGAAACTTTTCCCGTAACAGAGCAATGATTTCGTTGCTTATGTGGCACGTAGTGCCGTCTTGTTGAAAGTAAACGTTGTCCAGATCAATACCATCCAACTCCGACCATAAAAAATCATTAATCATCTCTCGATAGCGCAATCCATTTACCGTAACTGTTGATCCAACCACATTTTCGAAAAAGTAAGGTCCCATGACCCGCCGGACCATAAACCGCACCAAACTGTCACACGTTGAGGATGGAGAGGCTTCTCAACAATAACTCTTGGGTTTTCCGAGCCCCAGATGCGACAATTTTGCTTGTTGACGTAGCAACCGAGGTGGAAATGGGCCTCATCAGTCAAGATGATTTTGTATCGTTCGTATCGTTTTTTGTTCGATCGTTTTTTGATTGTTTTGTATAGTTCGATGATCGTGTATCGTTCCATTTTTAGTAATGGCGTAGTTTCTACTTGTCAAATGTCAAAGAATAAAAGCTTCAAAAGTGTCAGCTACCGAAATACCGGGTGGTTCAAAATAACACCTCTTGTTGGAAAACCCTGTATTAGTATCAGTGACCAATTTTTCCCATGCTTACAAATTCACTGAGTTCGTTTACTTCTGAGTGCTCAACAAAAAAACTAAACAATGTGTGGCGCCTTGAGACATAAAACATATACTTTAGAAGGTTGCCACTTTTCACGAATATGTCGTATATGTCAATTCGGCCCTCGTACATTTGACTTTAAATTTTCCAAGGGTTTATTTACGATAGTCTTAGATGAGTAAAGCAAAAACTTTAAGGGCGGTCTTCGACGACCCGTCTTTGAGGATAGCTGAAAGCTCAGACTGACGGTGTTCTATAACAGGACCAAAAGGGAATTACAAACACGGAATCGAAATATAATATACAAATATTAGTCAAATGATTTTATTGAGGATGTCTACGAAGAGAGTTTTTCTTAGACAGATGTTGTCGTTTGACATTTTCGACAACGACTTTGTAGGGAAACAACAAAGAAGTTTATATGGCTGGAGTCATTATAGGTCGGCTGGGCCGGTCAATTGGCCGTCTATATCGTGCGATTTAACGCCCTTATCTTAAGTCGTATGTCTATAGGGACAAGCCCGCAACGGTTGGTGGACCGGAAGCCAATATTGAAGAATTAATTTTGGGAGATACTGGCCGATATGTTGAAGAGAGTATGCCAAAATGCAAATTATCTTTAAACATTGAATTATAGAGACCGTTTTATCGGCTCAAATGAAGATATCATACATTTCTCTAAACTTTATTTGCTTTTTTTAATCAAATCCGAAAGCTCTTAAAAATCACTCGTAAGTATGTATCTATGAATAGGTCTTCCAATGACCTTTCCAGAAATATATATCTTATATTCCAGAGCGTGTACACATTCTAAGTATTTGCGTAACGGGCGTGACAAATCTCCATGTTACAGAAACATATGCAGGTACTGTTGAAGTCACAACAGCTGACTGTCGACTTCATCGCCACTTGCAACAGATTTGGAGCCGTTCATTTAACCGCAACGCCGCAAAATTACACAACTGATGGCAACGCCGTCAGGGTTGTACTTTAGTTATCAACTCACCCGTTTTTTTGGCATACTGCCAAACCCCCAGGCTCACGGCCAAAATAAAATATTAAATCCTGGCGTGGACTTAAGCAGGTACTAAATATTTTCCAAAAGTTACTCTCCTCTAGTCAAACGACAAATATCAGAAAATAAAAAACATGTCGATATATAGTTCATGTAAGTTCAATAGTGAAAGTAGTGCATCCAAAAATTTTATTATAACCTATAGAAACTCATTGGTAGGAAAAAACCAGTAAGGAAAGGCAGAAAGTCGGGCGGGGCCGACTATATAATACCCTACACCTCCCTAACAATGCGATAAGGGTCATTGCCATAATAATTTGGAATAATTGGTAAATGGGTAGAAACACATTATCTAATTCTGAAACGATAATCGCTAAATTAAGCAATATTCGTTCCTAAATTGAGAAAAATTTTTTTGGAAAATTTTAATGATCGGAAGTAAAATACAACTTCTATAGCGGTTTGATACCAAATCAGGAGGAACAATCAATATAAATCTGAACCGATCTTCCCTGAATACTCATTCATGTAAAAAGACCTCCTTCTGTCGAATTTCGTACTGATCGCATATAAAATACAGCCTCTACAGCGCCTACATGTCAAATCGGGGGTAACGTATATATGGGGGCTATATCTAAATCTGAACCGCTTTCTTCCAAATTTAACAGTGTTCATTCATATAATAAGAAACCTCTTTCTGCCGAATTTCATACTGATCGGATATAAAATAACATTTTTACAGCGCTTACAAGTCAAATCGGGGGTAACGTATATATGGGGGCTATATCTAAATCTCAACCGATTTTCTCCAAATTTAGCAGTATTCCTTTATGTAATAAGAAACCTCTTTCTGCCAAATTTTGCACTGATCGGATATAAAATACAGTTTTTACAGCGCTTACATGTCAAATCGGGGGTAACATATATATGGGGGCTGTATCTGAATCTGAACCGATTTTCTCCGAATTTAGCAGTATTCCTTCATGTAATAAAAAACCTCTCTTTGCCGAATTTCGCACTGATCGGATATAAAATAACATGTTTACAGCGCTTATATGTCAAATCGGGGGTAATGTATATATGGGGGCTATATCTAAATCTGAACCGATTTCTTCAAAATTTAACAGAGTTCATTCATGTAATAAGAAACCTTTTCCTGCCGAATTTCATACTGATCGGGTATAAAATAAAGTTTTTACAGCGCGTACATGTCAAATCGGGGCCAACATATATATGGGGGCTATATCTAAATCTGAACCGATTTTAACCAAATTCAATAGGGATCGTCCTTGGGCCAAAAATAAGATATGTGTAAAGTTTCGTCGAGATCGGACCATAATTGCGACCTGTACTTTGATTACAAGAATACATGCACAGACGGACAGACGGACAGACGGACAGACAGACAGACGGACAGACAGACAGACAGACGGACAGACAGACAGACAGACAGACAGACAGACAGACAGACAGACGGACAGACGGACATAGCTAAATCGACTCAGAAAGTGATTCTAAGTCGATCGGTATAATAAACGATGGGTCTATTTCTTCTCCTTTTGGGTGTTACAAACAAATGCACAAAGTTATAATACCCTGTACCACAGTGTGGTGTAGGGTATAAATATTCTTAAATCTCATCAACACTTCATGCACTTCTGAAATTCAATAAATTCGCGATATTCCTTGTTTTTTTTTGTTGCTAAAATCTGTTTCGTATTTTATGAGTGATAGCGTCAGTTTACGTGGAATCATGTACATGCCAATTAAAATTTCAGTTGTGTTTTGTTTATCTTTTATTTATTTTTAGGACAAATTTCATTCATTGTGCTATTTTTAATATTTTTGGACCACGTTTTGAGTTCGGCGATTTGATTGAAACTTCCAGAGGGGAAGTATTTCTTCGAGTTCCACTATAAGGTAATATTCTTCCTTCACTTAAATTAATAGACGCTTTACTTCAACTTATCTTATAATATACAAATCCCACTAACACTTTCTATTTAATAATGTTCATAAAAATACGTAGTAAAATAAGTTCAAAACCTACCTTATATAAACAATTTCATTGTTATCGTTTGTGTGTCGACGCCAACCGGGTGGCAGGTTGGGTTTGAAGTCCTCGTCCTTGTCGCTTTTCTCCGGATTCGTAGTTAATCCATTTGTAAGTAAATTTTTTGGTAAATTATTTTGTAAGTCTTTAACAATATTGGCGATATTGTTGTTAACATTTATGTTGTTATTAGCAATATGTTTAATGTCACTGGCAACTTGCGAAAGCTTTGAATTATCACTGGCAACATTTAGCTGTACTGCTGTTTGTTGTTGCTGTTCGACTAGTGCTGGTGCAGGAGTTGGTCGTTGCAGTGGCAGTGATAATTTTGTTGGTTGAATATTTACAGTAGTCACCGTTTGGTGCTGATTACTTAGCTGCTGCTCATTATGATGTTGCTGCAGCAGCTGTTGATTATTGTTACTGCTAGTGTTATTCGGCTGTATATTTATTTGTGTAGCCATTGAATATGGCTGCTGCTGTTGCTGCTGCTTGGGTCGTGGTGGCCCTTGTATGATGGTTTTATTACTAACAACAATTGGTGTTGCGGGTTTGCGAGCTTGCTGAAATGTTTGATATTGTTGACTCCATGTCATAGTGTTGCTGACACTGATGCTGCTGGGTGTGGAGGCTGCGTTGCTGGTGACAAATTTATTTGGTTGTGTATGCAATTGTGGCGGTGGTGTCATGAAATTCTGACAAGGCATCATGTTGCTGGCAAATTGGCTATTTTGATTATGAAACAGTTGCTGCTGCTGTTGCATTTTCAAATGCATTTGTTGCTGTTGCTGCTGTTGTTGAGAGATGTGGTAGGTTTGTTGCAGCTGCTGTGTCTGTTGTTGCTGCATAATATAAGATTGATTGATTTGTTGCTGCTGCTGCTGTTGTTGTGGCATATTGTAATTTGTATGCTGTTGCTGTTTCATTGTATATTGTTGCATTAAATGCTGTTGCTGCTGCAAATTGTGTATTTGCGCTGACTGTTGCTGCTGTTGCATTTGCACATTTCTAGTCATAGCAACATTCACTGTTGCACTGGAATTATTTAGCTTTTGCTGAGCAGCATTTGTTGGCTGCTGCTGATGTTGCTGTGGCGTTTGGTGACCAGCACTAGTGGCGGCCATTTTATGGGCTCAAGTAGTATTACCGTTAATTGTAGGTGGACTACAGCTTGGCTGTTCGTATGTCCTGAAATAGAAAAAATGAAAATATTATTTATTAAAATGATATTCTGATTTGGAAAATTGAAACAACTATTTGAAAGGAAAATAATGGAAATTAAGTATTTTGTGTGGGAGCATATATGTACATATGTATGTATGTGGGAATTGACTGCCAGAGCTGTTGAAAGACAAAGTGAGCAGTATTTAATCATATAACAAAAATCGCAAGGAAAAATAGATGAAGCTGTTATCCCCAAATTAAGCAGTACTCGTTACTAAATTAAGAAACTCCTTTCTGCAGAATTTTGTAATGATCTGACGTAAAGTATATATGGGGACTATATCTAAATCGATTTTCCCAAAATTTGGCAGTGTTCATTAATGCACTGATCGCATATCAAATACATCCCTTACATGCGAATTTGGGGGTAACATATACATACGAGTATGTACAGGGTGGCTGATATATAATGCAACAAAGTAAAGCGCTATATTTTTTTTAATTTTTTTTTAAATTTTATTGTTCAAAAGCAAAAAATGTCGGAAATAAAATAAAATTTTAGAAACTGTTTATATTTGTTCGATCTTTGGCACGAATTATGGCCTTCAAACGGCCGACAAAGCCATCACACGCTGTACGAAAGTGGCTCTGCGGTATTTTGGCCCATTCCCGGTGAAGCGCCGTCTTGAGATGATCGATACTTTGGTATTTTTTAGTGCTAACCTTACTCTCTAAAATGTCCCTGGCGCAAAAGTCCAACGGATTGAGATCCGGAGATCTTGGTGGCCATTGTGCGGTAGAAATGAAGCGAGGAACCGCCTTTTTAAGCCATTCTTGGTTGACGCGTGCTGAGTGCAATGGTGCTGAGTCCTGTTGGAATGTCCATGGTCTGCGGCCGAAATGTTTGTCTGCCCAAGGCTTCAATACTGTCTTTAGGACATTTTCCCGATAATATTCGGCATTTATTTTGACCCCATGGTCGATGAATACGAGCGGGGAGCGACCATCGGCCGTTACGGCGGCCCACACCATTACCATCGGCGGCGCTTGAGTTCTGGTGGCCAATCGAAGGTGTAAATTTTCAGCTGACCTCTTTGGCAAGTAAACCCGATCATTTTGTTTGTTCACAAACTGCTCAATTTGGAATGGCTTCTCATCGGAGAAAACCAATTTCGGTCCTTTGACTAAAAGAAAGATATGTACAACGTCCCGTTGAGATCAGGTCGTAATTGCAACCTGTACTTTGGTTACAAAAATATGTGCACAGACAGACGGACAGAATCAGAAAGTGATTCTAAGTCGTTGGGTATAATAAGCGCTTGGTCTATTTCTTCCCCTTTTAGGTATTACAAACAAATGCACAAATTTATAATACCCTGTACCACAGTGTTGTGTAGGGTATAAATAGTCTAAAATATAAAATGTGACGATAATTAGATAATTGTTACAGATTTTAAGCAGAAAAATCACTGAGTTTGCTTCAAATGCTATTAACGACTCTTTCTTCAGGAACTTGTCTAAATACGATTATACAGGGTGGAGCGCGGTAATTTGCTTATTTTAAAAATTCGCATTTGAAAAATACGCTTAAACACAAAATGACCTCTCCTCACGTGTCCAATGCATGATGGCAACTGAAAGGCAGACGAATACAAATCTCCCGTCAGCCACTATAAGCCACGCACACTCTCGCGCTCAACCCTGTATAAGTATATGAGAGCGGTCCCAAAATTAGCCAACCTGACATATAGATGGCGGTAATAGTTTGAAAAAGTGAAGACGGATTAAGTTCAGCCATGACGAATCTTATATACTCTCTTATAAACTAATTATAACAAAATTCGTAGCACAATTCGTTGAAATTTGAGGTTCTGGGGTTAAGAAATCAAATATAGGACGACCTTTGTATGGGGGCTATATCAAAACATGGACCTATGACTACCATTGTTCGTGTGAAGGATTCCGGGTATAAATAAACCCTAGCTACCAATTTTCAGCCCGATCAGTTGAAATCTGTTGTCTCAAATCGGGGATATGCTATATATGGGGGCTATATCAAAAAAGGGATCGATATTGACCAATTTCAATCGCAATTGTAGCTATAAGAAGTATCTATACCGAATTTCAGCCATCTAGCTCTATTATTGTAGATTGTAGCGTGATTGCAACAGACGGAAGGACGGAACGATGGACAAGTCTAAATCGTCTTAGAATTTTATTTCCATCCTATGGTGGAGGCTATAAAAACATGTAAGAAAGTTCAGTCGGGTAAACCGACAAATGAATCCCCTCACCTTGAGTCTCAAAAAAATATTAGTAAATTTATTTTTTGTTTTATTTAAATTATTATCAATTTACATTGCATTTAACAACTTTAAAGCTTGTACTGGTATTAAAGTCAAAAGCTGTTTACTTTTGGTACAAAATGGTCCATTTGTGTGAGAGGTACCAAAAGAGGCGTCCCAAAAACGGTAACTTTTCTCTGGGCTCTAGGTACTATAAAAGCATTACAATGTACAAAATTTCAAGTATTTATATGCACTGGTATTAAAGGTCTAACCTGTTAACTTTTGGTGTAAAATGGTCCATTTGTGTGGGAGGTACCAAAAGGAGAGTGTCAACTACAGCCACTTTTCTCAAGACTCTAGGTACTATAAAAGCATTGCACTGTACGAAATTTCAAGTATTTGTATGCACTGGTATTAAAGATAAAAGCTGTTAAATTTTGGTACAAAAAGGTCCATTTGTGTGGGAGGTACCAAAAGGGGCGGGCCAATAACGCCCATTTTCCCCTGTACTCTAGGCACTATAAAGAATTACACTGTACTAAATTTCGAGTATTTGTATGCACTGGTATTAAAGTTATAAGCTGGAAACTTTTGGTACAAAATGGTCCAAAGTTATAAGCTGGTAACTTTTGGTACAAAATGGTCCATTTGTGTGGGAGGTACCAAAAGGAGCGTGGCAATAATGCACATTTTTCATTGTATTGTAGGTACTATTAAACCATTACACTGTACAAAATTTCAAGTCTTTGTATGCACTGGTAATAAAGTTATAAACTTTTAACTTTTGGTTCAAAATTGTTTATTTGTGTGGGATGTACCAAAAGGGGCGTGGACACTTCGACCATTTTTCTCGAGGTATTCAAATAAGTAGTATGGATGTTATTAAATAATCAATATTTCACTAAATGTTAACCCGCGCACCAGACAGAGGGATGGACGGACATTGCTCATTCGACTTAAAATGACCCAAAACGGATATCCGCCGAACATACTTTGGGTCTTAGGTAACTCCTTCGATGTGTTAAACTTTTGGTTCGTAGCAAATGATATACACCCTCCTCTCTAAGATAAGGGGATAATTAATATTAAAATGAATTAGTTATATGGATGGCAAAAAAGAGCCGTTTGACCTATATGTCAAAATTCGACAGCCCCCAACTCGGAGAGTCCTTAACAGATATCGTTGAAATTTTGTTACCTAACTACTATACAATAGGACTAAACTTGGTGCAATTTTCATCCCGATCAGAAGACATCGGTTTCAAAAGTTCACCCACATATTACACCCATATATTAAAATGTTTTAACTAAAATTTTTATTGAAATAGTTTTTTTTATCTAAAACACTGTAAAGTATTAAAATAAATTTAAAAATACTAAGTAGAAGGCTTGTCTGAATTAATCCACAGTTTTGATACCAAATACCCCAGTGTGCGTTGGCAGAAAAGTCATTGTGAGATAATTTGCAGATTTGTGGCAGCACCAATAACGCCGTTATCGAATGACAGACACTCTGGCAACTTGGTAACGACTAAGAGGAGGGGAAACAACAACTGATTTCAAGAATAGTCTTCGAAATCAGCTCAAGAAATAGACGAAGAGTTAAAAACTATTTTGGATCGCGCAAATTCTTTGAAACTACAAATAGTACATTTTGATACGACATCAGTATACTGTGACATATCCACAGGATATGTTCGCATGTATGTTCTTGAGTCACTACGTCAACAAATCTTCAATTCAATTCATAATCATTCACGTTTTGACGGCCGTGCTAGTCTTCAACAAATACGTGAGAAATAGGTATGGCCTGGAATGAGTCGTCCCAAGAGCAAAGATCACCAGGTACAACAGCCTTACTCCGGACAAGATAGATATCCTAGACCATCGGTACTAGACCATGTCCTAGACCATCGAATTGTTTCAGCGCGCATCTTCTTCGCCAGATTTAGCACCATCGGATTATTTTTTGTTTCCAAACTTGAAAAAATGGCTCGGCGGAAAAATGTTTGCCAGCAATGAAGAGGTGGAGGATGCGGTTGATGGCTATTCTCAGGAGCTAGACAGTTCTTACTATAAACAAGGTATCGAAGCAATTGAAAATCGCTTAAAAAGAAATAAAGAACAATTTTCTGTGTTTTCCTTGTTAGGTTGGCTAATTTTGGGACCGTCATTGTAGGAACACACATATCGTCCAATGAGAGTTACGAGAGAGACCCAGCGCTGAAAGTCTCTCCTTACGATCCGCACAATGCGAATATAGTTAAAGGAAAGCTGTAGTAAGATCCAACGCTGGATGTCCCTCTCTACAATCCGCACTATGCGAATATCGCCCAAGGAGAGTTGTAATCGAGACTTATCTTACTTCAACCCGGCAGAGTTGCCAATCAACGATGTGATTGTACAAGCTAGGGAAGTTATGCGATAATTTTACGAACTTAAACAAAGAGATTGCTATTATTATTTGTAATTTGCTGTCATATATTTGTAACACTGTTTCACACACTTTATCATCCATAAACTACCACACTCCGGAAAAAGACACATGTCTTAAACTTAATAAAAAGATACTTATAAACAAAAAAACGGTTGAATGTTTTATTTTTCGGAATTTCCGAAATCTTAACCATCCGCTTAATCTCCATAATAAATTAAATTCCCGAAAAAGACATAATGAAACCTAAATGCTCCCCAACCGACAAAGCGTTTAACACTAATCGTTAAACTCCAAAAATATTTTGGCACATCCAAATGAATACCAATTAAACAGTTTATTAATAAATAATAATGTGAAACAAAGAAACTGTGAAAAAACAGATCAAATAGAACGCCCAAAGGAGTGGTTTTGTTGACGGCTATTAACTCACTCATATGAGAAGGGGTTATCCCCTATGGTTAGATGTGAAAGCGCACCAAAATACAAAGAACGTCAATCAGAAAACTCCAACGGTTGCTTGTTATGACTAAATTCGTTTTATGGGATATACCGTCAAAATGTTAGGATTAAATGGATGATGGTGTTGAATCATATTTTGGGTTAAGACCATGAGGAGGGATGCATCCGTTTGTGAAATAGGAATTCTTTAAAAAAATACACAATTTGTTTAGTTTGTTATCTTAATCATCATCAATTTGGGGCGTTATATCGATGACACAAGTTTGCTTAGAATTTCACAACAGAGACAATATCACTCAAAAAATGCTCTATGTTGCTAAACTGAGTGAAAAAAGACAATAGTTCGATTGCGTAAAAAATAAGACCTTTTTTGTTCTGTATTTAAATGTAATGTTGTTCTTATAACCAGCTGCTCATAATAATAGCTACTTCCAATCAGTTACTATAAAATTGATAAATACTCTTAAACTATTGATCTGAAGTGTACAATATTTCCCCTTAATATTTGATGGAGGCAAGTAAGATCTGATCTCTAAAAGCGTCAGAAAGACTTTCATCACCGTTTGTGACCACATTTGGTTCATTTTTCTATGAGTGTACCAAGAGTCATGTACTCTGAATGTTGTCAGTCATGTTCCTTCCTTTGTCTGTCCAAGTTTTATTTTTTGGAGGATTTTAAGGATATTTGTTGAATGGAGTATAGTGTGTTTTAAGTGTTGATTAGATCATCACTTGTTACCGTATAACGGGAATAAATTCATGCTCATGTTCCTTTATTCTCCTTTTCCATTGGAAAAGAACGAGAATGCAAGCAGAACAATACAATCGCCCTTATCACTCTCACATTCTGATATGAAGCGCAAATTCCATCAATTGGTTTTCCCTTCCCATCCGCTCTTTTATTCCACGCTACCCTAAAGTAGCACAATTCAAAGAATATGGATAAAAAAATGATGGTGATGATTCGGGACGTGTTAGCAATTTCAAACATTTTTCTATTCTATCATATTCAATAGCATTTCGCCCTATTCAATAATTTTCAGCGTCTGCGGTTGTCTAAAATGAACACCATTGATGGTGTTGCCTTTGTTGTCAATTCAAAAATTAAAATGTCATTGCCAGAAATTGGGCGAGAGATCAAAATCACAACAAATTTAAATGAAGCGTTTCGATAATATGCCATTTTTATTTTATACTAGCTGAACCAAACAGACGTTGTCCTGCCTATTATGTTTGAGATGTATTACAGTTTTGGTATTTCGTTCTTACATATTTCATTCAAAAATTCAGACAGTTCTAGTTTCAGGAAAAGTCACAATAAAAATGTTTATTGGACATAAGTCCACCTACCGGTTAGAATTATAAATATATACAAACTTTTTTCGAGTCAACCCACACATACATTTTAATTTTCTCTCAAATCGCTCTGAAAATGGAATTTTTGAAAATAACTTGATCGCTCCGCCATTTATCGCGGTTAAAGTAATTCTTAAACACAGATGACCATGACCTGAAATTGGAAATTGGAGCTCGACTCAAGTATAGAAGAAGACATCAGAGGTCGACCCTAGTATAGAGGAAAATTTCAGAGGTCGTCTCGAGTACAGAGAAAGGCTTCAGAGATCGACTCTATTATAGAGGAAGACCTCAGAGGTCGACTCTAGTACAGAGGAAGACCTCAGAGGTCGACTCTATTATAAAGGAATACCTCAGAGGTCGACTCTAGAATAGAGGAAGACCTCAGAGGTCGACTCTAGAATAGAGGTCGACTCTAGTATAGAGGAAGACCTCAGAGGTCGACTCTAGAATATAGGAAGACCTCAGAGGTCGACTCTAGAATAGAGGAAGACCTCAGAGGTCGACTTTAGAGTAGAGGAAGACCTCAAAGGTCGACTGTAGTAGAGAGGAAGACTTCAAAGCTCGACTCTAGTAGAGAGGAAGTCCTCAGAGGTCGACTCTAGTATAGAGGAAGACCTCAGAGGTTGACTCTGGTATAGAGGAAGATCTCAGAGGTCGACTCTGGTATAGAGGAAGACCTCAGAGGTCGACTCTGGTATAGAGGAAGACCTCAGAGGTCGACTCTAGTATAGAGGAAGACCTTACAGGTCGACTCTAGTATAGAGGAAACCCTCAGAGGTCGACTCTAGTATAGAGGAAGACCTCAGAGGTCGACTCTAGTATAGAGGAAGACCTCAGAGGTCGACTCTAGATTAGAGGAAGACCTCAGAGGTCGACTCTAGGATAGGGGCAGACATCAGAGGTCGATTCTATAATAGAGGAAGACCTCAGAGGTCGATTCTAGAATAGAGGAAGACCTCAGAGGTCGACTCTAGTAGAGAGGAAGACCTCACAGGTCAACTCTAGTATAGAGGAAGACCTCAGAGGTCGACTCTAGTATAGAGGAAGACCTCAGAGGTCGACTCTAGAATAGAGGAAGATCTCAGAGGTCAACTCTAGTATAGAGGAAGACCTCAGAGGTCGACTCTAGTATAGAGGAAGACCTCAGAGGTCGACTCTAGAATAGAGGAAGACCTCAGAGGTCGACTCTTCTCGCTAAAAAAATATCGCTCCTGTAGTATATTGACCCAAACATATTCTGCTTGAAGTATATAAATGTTTACGGTACACTCGAAGTATATTATATTTGGCACATACAAATATTATATATTTGGGAAGATGTTGTGCTAAACAAATCTTTGTTTCCATCCTAATATATTTTATTTGAACTTTTTTTCAGTAATTCAACGACAATTTTTTTCAGAAATTTTAAATATTCGTAAAATTTCTTTATAATTAAAATTATACATTGCTCGATTGATTGACAACAAATTACGACTTGGAATAAACATTAATAAAAAATTTGTGCTTTCAAGTATAACTCGAAATCAATAAAATTCGAAAAACTGAAACGTTTTGAGCAGCTCTTTAAACAAAATATGTTTGGAAAAAATCCTAAACAATAATTCTATTCGTATATAAACACATATTTTATTTGAGAAAATTATTTTAATTAATTATAAATTTTTGGTGTAATATTTTAATATATGCGTTCCAAAGAAATTTTATCGATTTTCAAATAAAATGTATTTGCTCAGAAATACAGAAATCATAAGTAATGAAGCTACTTTGGTATTTTGAATTATTAAATGAAAAACATATTTTTTTCCAAAAAAAAAAAAAAAACAAAAAATCTCAATTCAAAATAATAGCACCTCTAGCATTTTGACTAAAAATTATATAACTGGAAAACGTATAGCTATTAATGTTAGTTGCGGTTGTCTTAGTAACAAAATATTTATTCAGCAATATTACATTGAGCAACAATGCCCTACCACGTCTCCCACAATAATTTTCCAGATTGTGACCCATATCTGCTGAATCGAATATTTAAATGTCGTTCCCGTATTCCCTAAAGCTTCGTGCGAGTTTTCTTTTATTCTTATAAGATCTCCCTTAATAACACTATGCAACAAATGAACACTTTTTGAAAAATACATGGACTTGACAGTATAGGTTCGATTCTGCTATCAAAGGGAATTATAACCCTATACTCGGTTTGGCGAAATTGGTGACCAATTTTTTTTATGGCCTCCAAAGTATCTGCAAATCATTGGGCCCCTCGGAAAAGGTGTAATCAGCATTTGTCGAACAACTAAGTCAGACTTGGTGATACCGCTTAAGTATATTTGGCAATAATGTAGCTAAGAATATGCTGAACAAAGCTTCTTAAAATTTGCAGCGAAAAAAATTTTTTTCCGGTACTTTTTGAACGTGAAGGAAAAAAAAAATTGTAGCCAACGTAAATCTGAACTACTTTTGTGAACATATCAATACAATCTGAACGTGTCTACACGGGGGGAAATCACCATTTTTGATATGTTTGAATCGAAAGAAAATATAATTGGAAACAAATTTTTTAAATATTATATATTTGTGAAGAAATAAATTATATTTGGAAATCAAGAAATTTTATTTGGAACGCATATATTAATATATTAGAACAAAATATATTTGCGAACTAACTATCACAATTAAAATATGTGTTTACACACAAACAAAGTTATTGTTTAAGAAGTTTCCCAAATATATTTTATTTAAAAAAGATTTTTAAAACTTTGCTGTCAGAAATTATAGTTTAAATGTGTTCGTGGTATATTTTATACTTATAGTTAAAAATGTCATAAGCAGCTTTATATTTGGTTTTGCAGCACTAATTTTTATTTTATAAATATTACAATTCATCACTTTTTGTCAATCCATCAATTCAATTAATAGTTAAAAAGAGTATACGATTTAAATTTTAATCTAATTTTACAAACATATGACATTTCTAAAAAAATGATATTTGAACTTCTGAAAAACAGAAAACTTGCCTTTAATTTACTTCATTGATACTTAAATACAAATAAATCGTTGTTTCGACAATATTAGTTCCAAATAACAAAATATGCGAATGAAAACATTTGTTTGGAACAACAACCTCCCAAACATTTAATATTTATGCGTGTCAAATATTATATATTTGAAGTGTGTTCTAAACATATGTATGTTTCCAGCAGAATATGTTTGGGACAATATACTACAGAAGCGATTTTTTTTCAGCGTGTAGGCACCCTAAATAGCTTAAAAAACACATTGTACCCCAAAAATGGTAGTATTTTACTATTATGTAACAAAAATATTTTTTTTTGGTATAGGATATGTGGAACATATTAACCCTCTAGCTCCCCCACATAACTGTAATTTTTGGCCCCATTTTAACAAATTGTAAAAAACACCCCTTAAAATGGGGAGGGCGGGGATGAAATGTTCTGCAAAAATGTTGGCCATAAAATTTTACCATATATTTGCGAATTATTTAACCATTATTTCAGAGATAAAAAAAATTTGCGGCTCCTTTATTCATCATAAAAAGTTTCACATTGCTTGTCCTAACTAAACCCTTAACCAATAAATGCGTCAAGATAGACTTGATTATACATTTTCCAATTTTCGAAGAAAACTTTACAGTATTTTTGATCAGTTTTTGTGAACAACTGAAAGATTTGGAGACAAAATTTTATGAAATTAAAATTTTCAGCGTTTTCAAGCTCTAATACACCCTATTAATAAAACAAGTTTCAATAAGTGCATTTAGTTTTTTCAATAATCAAAGATTTAGCCCTATATTACATTTATGTTGCATTTATGGATGTTCTGAATGACAAAATTGGTAAAACTTTATCAACTTTCGTCTCTGGTGCTATTTTTTTGACTGGCCTGATTCAGAAATTAATTCAAAGAATCCCTCGAAAGACACAATCTATTGATTTCTTTTACAAAATGTAGATATTTTTGAGAAGAGGTGATTTACAATAATGGTTCAACATGACAATTTTTAGTGAAATTGCTTTATATTTTAAAATTTCGTATCCACATGATTGGAGGTGAACGTGGTGCTATTATTTTGACCGCAACTGTTTTGACTGTATTTTGGTATGCATGTGTACGTATATGGCATCAACTACAGTCATTCCTAATTTTCAGACAAAAACAAGAACTTGATCTGAATGTACAAATCTTAAGCTAATCATCATCATTAAGCTAATCATCAGGGCTAATTTTAGTTCAACAAATTTTCCTGCAAATAAGACGGTGACCGACCTAATTTGGAGTATATACTATATTTAAATTTGCAAACCATTCTTTTTCACTGGTTGTAAAGTTGAGTACAACATATATAACATTGGAAATTAATCTATTGGGCTTAGGTTTGCCCTCATATTCTGGAAATACGAATTCAAAAAAATTATTTTATAAATAACTTAATTGGAGTAACATTTTTCAGTAGAATTTTTTATTTATGTCGAGTTTGTTTTTTTCCCAGAAATATAGGAATTATTTGGAATTAAAAACGTTGAATTCTACTTTAGCTCATGTTTTTCTCAGTGTAAATATTTGTTCACATTCGGTCAGCTGATATGCAAAGGCATACGAAATGCAAACGTGTGTATTTTGTTGTTGTTTTGCATAAATTTCCTATGCTCTTTTGCTCCGGTACTTTTACAAGACTATTTCTACATAAATGTGAAGTTATCTAATAAAAATTTGTATTATATTGTTATATGTAATTAGATATTCCTAATTGTGATGCACACGCTGCTTTTCACAATAACAGAAAATCACAAAACGCATACACTTGCTATAAATATAATAGCAAAACTGTAATTATCCTGTAAGAAAAAGATATACATAAGTATGTCACTTGTAGTATTACAATGTGTCATACACTTCCCGGTTTCCATGTGTCTCACGTTCACAAACGTGTGTTCATGTCACTTTCGATTTTGTGTTTGTTTTGATTGCAGCCAAAGTGTATTAACAAATCACTTTTTTAAGCAAACATAATCTCAAAGTAAAACTCAACAAACCCAGCAGAGTTGTTTTGTGGGGAGAAGTGTCATATGTTTTATAAAATAACAGAGCACCAACTAAGAGGGGGCGATGGATACAAAGAGATACATATGCATGTATGTATTTATGTACAATGTGAAATTAGGGATAATCTTCTTATTGGAAGCAACACTTGACACACTTCAAGCATGTGGCATGAGGTTTACAGTCTTGTTGCACTGATGATTTATTTTGAAATTCAAATATTTACTATGTTTTCGATACAGATATTATTAATTACATAATTTTTGTATTGGCTTTCAAGTTTTATAAGTATGTAAACATTTATAAAATCAATGAATGGTCGTGTCGTGTTTTTTACATAGTATGCTCCAAAATAGAAATGAGAAAGGGAGAGAGAGTGTCTGAAATACAGAGAAAGAGAGAGATTGTGTTGGGGATTTAACGGAATGCAGAGAGGAAGGCATATACCAAGAACGGCATATACCAGACTCAGAGAGTAAAATATTATAGATGAAGAGAAAAAGAGAGCGCAATGAAAAATTTATTGTTGTGGTTTGTTGTCGTTTTTTTATGGTTCTGTTCTCTGTTTTCTCTGTTAAGGCCCAGTGTGGTGTTGTTTGTTGTTATTATTTTTTCGGTGTTGTGATAAGAATGTACGAGTATTTTGGTATGCATGTGTGCCTGCATGACTATGTGTTGTTTTTTTCGTTAGACTTTTTTTTGGTTTTGGGGAGGGGTGGTGGTTAGCTTGGTGGAGATGCAGTGGGAGCTATAACAGAGAGATAAAAACACACACACACACCGATTGCTGTTTGAGGAAAGTAGGTGAATGGAGCACAATAATTATAAAAATATTCTTTTGTGGGAACAATACAATAAAATTCCTGTGTTGTAAATAGATTTTTTTTGAGGAAAATCGAAAGATTTTCCTGCGTGAAATGTGCATATGTTTTGTCTACTCTCCAAATACCTATACACATTATGCAAATCTTTGCTTCCATCCTAATATTTATTGTTAAGATATATTTATAAGTATTTATGTACCCATCTTAAATATTATCCGCCTGATCCACGATGTCGAACGTTAACGTTCGCATGACTTCTATGTGAAAAACAGCTGATTTGCGAACACCTAACAGGCATCGGGCAGCATGTTTTCACTTAACGTTAATTCGTGCAAAAAGCCACATTTTTATGATATTTTTCTGTGGCGAAACTAATGGTTTGATTGAAACTAATGGTACATTAAAGTATAACTTTCAAAGATTATTGTGTACAATTTTCATAAAGAAATATTAAAAAATATGGCAACGGCAGCGAAAGCGTCTCGAAAGAAGTTGAATTGCGGTGCCCATAATAACTCGATACCAGATCATCTGCTATAATCGTTATAGCCACTTTGAAGTGAAAAATGCGATTTTTTCGAGAAAAATCGACTAATTTGTTATTGTTAAATAAAAAAATTATGAAAAACTCGACAGCTTTACTTCGCAAATTATGTAAAGAAATAGTGTTAAAATTTCAAAAGGATCGATTTAGTAGTTTCTGAGTTACGATAGGCATCGTCTTTGAAAACATGGGCTGTGAGAAAATCGCTTTAAAGTTTTTCGGATGTAGTGAGTCACATATGAGACTGCTTAGACTGATTCACACAACATTCTTGAAAGGTTCTCTATTCAGAAAAAAATTTAAAAAAATGCAAGCAAAAGTTTATAAACCCCCACCTTAAACAATCCTTGGGGAGAGTATGAAATCAGAGGTGCCGCGATCTGACTTCAAAATAAGAACAGTGTCGATATGTCACTTAGTTATCGAGTTATCGTAGGTACATGTTTAAAAAATGGATTTTTTCCTTAGAATGGGTTCGAAACTAGAAGAACGTATATATAAAAAATCTAAAACATTTTTCAGATGTCGATAACTTCCTCAGTAATCGAAAACCTCGATAGTTATCGTTAACGATAACTTCCATAGTTATCGATTGTGGTCATTTGTCTCGGATTATGGATCGCCGATTGTGGACATACCTCAGATCAGAAAATCGCTAGCCCTGGCCGGTCATACAGTAGCATTTTGGCCCGCGTAGCAGGTTTGGAACATTTATATAACTTATACGTTAGTGTCAGATTTGATGGGACATTGCCTGATCGCAGAACACGTCAGGTGAATCGGAATTGAGTCCAATAACTTCAGCAGATGCTGTGGAGATGAGGAGGAAGTGGAGAACATTGAGCATCTGCTTCGTTACTGTCCCGCATTGAGTAAACGACGTCTGGTTATACGGTTTTCGGCCTTTCTAGTAAGTCTGACAGATATTGTCAGTACAGATTCTGTTTGGTTCCAACTGGGCATGTGGTAAGCACTAAGGACCTGAGTTGGTCTATGTGAGTTGGTAACTCCGGCTGCCACCCAACCTATGGTAGTTACTGAAATATTTTATTTCAGATTGAGCCAATTTACAAAAAAATCTATTTTGTTTATTTTAACGTCATATAGCTCTGGAAGAGCATGATATGTCCCGTTATCGATATTTCGCTTGTAATAGATAACATTTTAGTTATCGTTACCGGCCTTAGCAATCGATAACTTCCATAATTATCGACTCCATGTAAAGACACTTTGTTCCGCGTAGTTCGAGGAGAAAATATTTAACAACGACTTTGTCCGCTTTGGACATTTCGCTTCTCGAAAGTTTAAGCCCGATTTTTTTTTTTTGCTTTTTCATTCAAGCTAAGGTAGTTATCGAAACATTTTATATATTTCTTCGGTTGTTATTTCAGTTTATAAAAAAAAATTATTTGAGATTTTTTTAAACTTTAATGGCGGATAACTCGACATTTTTTTTGGTTCCGATGGGAAGGAAAGAATAGAAAAAATCGATAACTTCAATTCCAAAGACACCTTAATCCGCGTTCGCGTCTTTGGGCATTTCCCAGAAGAGAAAATCAGAGGAGCAAAAAACCCCGGCCGCAGACCATGCACCCAGAAACACTTTGGCCATACCTTAAAGAAGAAATCTTTAACCTTGATGGATTGATCATCATGAGGCCATCAATCAAAAATGTTATCAGATTTCATTTTGCCCTTTTTTCATTCAAATCAGTTCAAAATAATAAAAAGTAAAAAAAAAATCAATTGTCGAAATTTTGATAACTAGGATATTTGTCGGCTATTTTTGTACTTCATTTGCAAAAAAATATTTTTTTAACTTTAACGTCCCATAACCCGATAACTAAGCGATATATTGATAACATGCATACCTTTTTTTTAGATTTATTTTGAAGTGCTCTATCCAAATATTTGGCCACAGCGAGGGCTTCGTTGAGTCTATCGATTTTTTTCATTGGCACACAACTGAAAATTTTATTATATTGGAATAAACAATACTGGCAAATAGCTAAGCAAACCTAAACTAATTTTATAAATAACTAGCTGACCCCAGCAGACGTTGTATTGTCCGTTCTGTTTGGGATGAATTAGTTTGTTATTCATTAATATTTAATTAATAAAATTTGGAAATACAGATTTTGCAAAAAACTTGCCCACTCCGCCATTTTTCGCGAATAAAATAATTCTTAAATACAGATGAACCTAATATTGAACCTAAACCCCGAATTGAACCTAATATGCAATTTTTAGCCCATTCGCTCTTACCGTTTCGGAGATCATGCGGTACTAACAAACGTACAAAGGATTTTATATAAAGAATAAAACATGTAACATACTCAATTTCTTCTGGAACGTAGAGCACAGACCTTAAATTATACAGATGTTTCGTCCGGACGATACGTCAAAATTTATCAGTTACGAACGAATAGGAACGAACTGTCACACGGGAAAAAACAGTGTTCCGCGAACATAGTTTGAACTTTTTTGTACTAATCGATTAATATCAATTTTTTAATTGTGACAAAAAAAAATCGGGAAAATTGGTCCGAAATCCGCGGAAAAACTCACTCTTTGAAGTCCTACTCGTTGAAATTTCTATTCGTTCGTACCTGACAACTTACTCGATCCGGGATGACATATCTTATTATTTATTATTTTTGCACAAGATATTCCGAAACAATAACACATTGGTATTTTATTTGAGAAAATTAGTTTGCAAACATATTTTGTTGTACTATATTAATGCGTTTCAAATGCAATTTATTGATTTTTACATAGGATTTATTTATAAAAAAAATAGGTACACTATGCTTAAAAATATTAATTCCAAATACATATGTAGATATCTATTCAAACATATCAAAAATTTCACTTTTCCCCATGTGTATTAAAAATATATATATAAAGAATTTTAGCGAAAAAAGTAGGTACTGCTACAAACCTTTTTTTGATTCGTAGAGATTGTAGTTGTGTTAAATTTTTGCAGTTTTTTAATTTCAACTTTAATAAATCATTAATTATTCACTGTATTACTCTTGCTTCTGATACGCAATAAGTAGATTCACAATTTTATTTCTTAATTTGCTTTCGATTACAATTTTCACACTTTGTGGTTGTTTTATCCAGCCGGAACTATAAATATTTTTTAGTTTTTTTTTTTTTGTGGATTTATTTATCTGCAATTTTTATTTCACTTTATAATTTTTTAATTTGAAAATTTTTCTTTGAAAATTTCCCATTTAATTATTCTGTTTTTTACAATTTTTTGCAAAATTTTCCACTTTCACAATAGATTGAATTATTTGATTGTTTTTTTCTTTTTACTCAACAGAATTTCTGAATACAGCTATAAATTCCAAACAAATTTTTAATGCTTTTGTAGATTTTCTTTATCCGAAAATTTTATTTCTGTTTTTTTTTTTACAGTTTTTTGCTAAATTTTCCACTTTCACAATAGATTGAATTATTTGATTGTTTTATTCTTTTTGCTCAACAGAATTTCTGAATACAGCTATAATTTCCAAACAAAATTTTAGTGCTTTTGTAGATTTTCTTTATCCGAAAATTTTATTTCACTTTATAAATTTTTTTTATTCGATATTTATTGCATTTTAATTATTCTGCATTTTTATTATTTGCCAAAATTTGCCACTTTCACACTGAACTGCTTTTATTTTTTGTTCTTTTTATCATTTAATTTCAAATAAATTGTTGTTGCTATTTTATAGATTTTTTATCTGACAATTTCATTATTTGATTTGATTTATGTTTCCAATTTAATTGATTCTGCTTTTTAAAAAATTTGCCAAAAATTTGCCACTTTCACACTTGATTGTATATATTGTTGTGTTCGTTTGGTTTTTATTTGATAGAATTTGTTGCTTTCTATAGATATTTATCATTCAACCTTTGCACTTATCTCTTATTAGAATAAATATTTTATTGCTCTTCTTTTCTGCTTTAGTTAGTCGTTTTCACCTGTGCTTTTGTTGTTGTTTTGTTTATCGTAGTAGGTATTTATCGATTTTAATTTTCAATCTCAATAAATTTTTCACTAAAACCCACTTACGTCAAAGATACTAATGCTCTTTACTCTTTCGGCGCTCTCTCACACTCTTTTCGCTCTGTATATATTACGTTTAACAGATACGACGTGGAACTGGCTGTCTGTCATCCATTCAATTCAAAGGCCAGCAGCTGTTTTCGAAGTGTTTTTGTTGTTATTATGATTTGCAACACTTTACTCACGTCACAACAACCTTAGCGCTCTCATGTGCTCCTTCTCACATTCTCTCTCATTCTTGGGCTCCCCCCAAAAACAAAGAAAACAAAAACATTATAATCGTTTACGTTTAGCACTATTCCAAATTGATGATGACGACGAGCATATTTATTTATACAAACACGTTACACTGTGACACTTGTAAAATATGTTGTGAATGGTTTTGATGGTAGTGCTGTTGTCGTTGCTGCTGTGTTGTTATTGTTACCGCTAACAGGGGATTGGGGAGGTTGACGTTCACGTTGTCGTCTAAAATGACGACTTTGATGTTGTGCTGCTGCCGCGCCGTTATTGACGAATGACCTCAATACGCATAAAGACAAACACTAAAATATTTTTTTCTTCTTCTTTGATTTTTTCTAACTTTATGACATTATTTCTTGCCTTTTTCTTTCACTGTTCACGAATTCTATTAACTTTTTCTTTGGACCTCCGTAAAAATTTATTGATTTTTGCTATATTTTCAACAAATATTTATTTGCATCTCATTTATTTCAATTGCATCGATTACAATTAGAGCAAAAAGCGTTTTTTAAGGTTTGCTTTTGCACACACACAAACACTCGTTTGCTTATTGAACAGAAAATTAATTTGATTTTCGCACTTCTCACACTTAGTCGCGCTCAGCGCTGCTCTGCTCTGCTCCAAGCACACCATTCACTTACTCAACGACGCGTATAATGTCGCCCAAAAACGAATGCTGCTGCCGCCGCAGCTACAGGCTCTCGCTCGTGGTCGTCGTCGTTGTATACAATTATTTCGATAACAAACGTCACACACGCACTCACGAAATTATTTTACACTTTTTTTCTGCAGATACATTTGCTGCTGCTTCTTCTTTCATGAACTTCTTTGCATTTTATTTATTACTATATTATTATTATTATTTTTGCTTGTTGACTTGCTGCTCTTTACTTTCGAAACACAACAAACACACTACATGCCTGTGCCGTAAAAAAACAATTGATTTTTTTCTCTCTATGAATTTCTTCTTCTTTCATTAAACTTCCAAATTATTTTATCATACACTGACACACAAATGCTCATGTAGAAAGAATTTTCTTTGATTTTTACTTTTTTTAAATTCCACGTTGAACTATTTTCCTTTTGGTCGCATCGCAGCACATTAGTGAGATAATAATAATAAAAAAACAACAAGTTAAAAAGACACTCCACTCACACTCTACAACACTTTGTATATCGTTCTTATATCGACTCGATGACGACCGTCCGCTTTCAAGTACGTACGAACCGCATACCAACGAACTCACTACGAGAATGACTAAAGTGTTAAGAGAGCACCGGCTGACTACAAGTGCACGCAGTTTTTGTTGAATCTCACGAACTCCCCTTTTTAAGCAACTGTGTATTTTAACTCAGCACTAAGCCAGCAGCTACATTAACATCTGTTGTGTGTTATGGCCTCTCTCTGTTAAAATAGGGGAGCTGTGTTTAGTTAGACATTTAGACATTTGGATTGTTGTTTTAACAGAATTAGCTTCACAGTGTTTAGCTCTGTTAAATTACATTCCAATCGGAATGCTATTAGCATTAGAATTCGATAACACAACACAAAAATATGTTAGCCATTATTATCACCCAGGGAAAAATATGGAAGTACATACTTCCTCAGGAATCACTTTTTAAGTATGTACTTCGAAAATGATGTTAGTGCAGGTTTTTCACTACCAAAGAATTTATTATGTGAATACAAAATATTAGCAGTTTAATATAATCTATTATCAATAATATAAAACATATTAATTTATATACCAATTTAATTATTTCTAGAACCAAAACGGTGAAGTTAGCTAAAAAGTACTCATACGCTCAAGTGTTCAAACAAGTATAGGGTCAATATTTAATATCGACCTATGTAGTTTATTTTTGACTAAGACGTTTATCAGCAGTTGCAAATAGGTAAAATAAGATCACGTTATATATATTTTTTTTAAAAAATTTAAAAAAAATGTGGAAAAAATTGTATAGGCTTTTTTATTTTTGAAAAAATTACAAAAATTAGTTTTTGTGTTTTTCAAAATTTGTAATTGCTCTCGAACGGCTGAAACAATTTGTGCAAAGTTTACTTTGTTTTAAAGAGGACACAATGCGCCATTTTTTGTTTTGGATCAACATGTCTGGATGTGCAATAAAATGCCCTATATGACGAAAAAAAATTGCTTCGATATACCCAATAGTACAAATAGTTATGACCAATTGAAATTATATATATTTATATTTTTTTCCTAAAAAAAATTTACAAAAATCAGAATTTTTTTTGTGAAGATATAACTTAAGGTGGTCATAACTTTTGTACTATTGGGTATATAGAAGCAATTTTTTTTTCGTCATATAGGACATTTTATTGCACATCCCGACACGTTGATACGGCTAAAATCGGTGCATATTATGCTCCGATATTTACACAATAAAATTATTTACAAAATAAAAAATTTAATTTTCAATTGCGTTTTTTTGTAGACCTCAGTTAGTAGAACACACACACATATTGTTGTGGATTTGTGAGAGTGTGACGAAAATTCTGTGAAAATTTGAAGAAAATCGATGGTTTTTTCAACAAAAAACCAGTAAGGAAAGGCAGAAAGTCGGGTGGGGCCGACTATATAATACCCTACACCTCCCTAACAATGCGATAAGGGTCGTTGCCATAATAATTTGGAATAATTGGTAAATGGGTAGAAACGTATTATCTAATCCTGAAACGATAATCGCTAAATTAAGCAATATTCGTTCCTAAAGTGAGAAACATCTTTCTGGAAAATTTTAATGATCGGAAGAAAAATACAACTTCTATAGCAGTTTGATACCAAATCAGGAGGAACATATATATGGAGCTTTAATATAAATCTGAACCGATCTTCCCTGAATACTAATTCATGTAAAAAGACCTCCTTCTGTCGAATTTCGTACTGATCGGATATAAAATACAGTCTCTACAGCGCTTAGATGTTAAATCGGGGGTAACATATATATGGGAGCTATATCTAAATCTGAACCGATTTTCTCCAAATTTGGCAGTATTCCTTCATGTAATAAGAAACCTCTTTCTGCCGAATTTCGCACTGATCGGATATAAAATACAGTTTTTACAGCGCTTACAGATCAAATCGGGGGTAACATATATATGGGGGCTATATCTAAATCTGAACCGATTTCTTCCAAATTTAATAGTGTTCATCCATATAATAAGAAACCTCTTTCTGCCGAATTTCATACTAATCGGATATAAAATAAAGTTTTTACAGCGCTTACATGTCAAATCGGGGGTAACGTATATATGGGGGCTATATCTAAATCTGAACCGATTTTAACCAAATTCAATAGGGATCGTCCCTGGGCCAAAAAAAAAGATATGTGTAAAGTTTCGTCGAGATCAGACTATAATTGCGACCTCTACTTTGATTACAAGAATACATGCACAGACAGACGGACAGACAGACAGACGGACATAGCTAAATCAACTCAGAAAGTGATTCTAAGTCGATCGGTATAATAAACGATGGGTCTATTTCTTCTCCTTTTGGGTGTTACAAACAAATGCACAATGTTATAATACCCTGTACCACAGTGTGGTGTAGGGTATAATAATAAAATGTATGCATTTGAAAGTATAATTTCATGAAATTTGCAAAAACAACGCCGACTCCACAGCCCTGGTCATTAGATAGGTACTGAATACATTCCATGCTGTTGTAGACCTGTCGAAACTCCAAACGCAGCAACACCTTGCTGTCATTAACAAAATCGGTCGCATCACTTATCACGGCGGTCATGACAGGTCACTGCCTTATTGGACAGCACGTAGAGAAAAAATAGCAGTCGGAACTCGAGCGAGTTTATTAGATTTTGCTGAAAATTACTATCATCAAAGTTTCCAAATTATTGTTTATTAGAATACACTTTGAATTTTATGAAATCAATATTTTATTTATTAATTAGGTCCATTAAACAACATCCCTAATAAATAACACAAAAAAACACATTTTAACTGACAGCACAAATTTCATATTTTTCATATTACAATTTTTCGTTTTATTTTTGTTGTATTGTATAATGTGCGAAATTGAAATAAATATAAATTTTACAAAGACTTTATGAACAGAATAAAAAAATATACCTTTTTTGTTTAAAAAATTTTTAATTTTGAATTTATTAATATTTTAATATTATTATTACATCTTTACAAAATGTTGATCGATCACCAATTACATGTTTATGTTTTCAGGATAATGTCCTTATCTTTTAGCCAAAGGTAATGCAGGGCGCTAATGAGTTGTCATTACTAAGTAACGTAAATGCTAAAAAATACATTTTGATTAAACTTTTTGAATTTTTTATAACAATTCATTAAAAACTGGGCACACCGTCCTGCATTAGTCAAACATAATGCAGGGCGGTAATGAGCTGTGTTTACTCGGTAATATAAATCCTAAACATAATATACTTTTTATTACAAAATTGCATTTTAATAACATTTCATTCAAAACTGGTCACACCTGTTGTGGGGATTCATGGGACTGCCTTTGGGGCAATTGAACTCTTTGGAAAATGCCTCAAAATTTCTTAAAGGCATATATGTTCGAATATCATCGGGAGAATGTGTATCCGAGGCAGCAACTGCGGCTCGATCCTTTTCAAGAGTTTCCGAACACAGCATTTGCGAATAATGAATAAAAAACAACTGTTCACTGGTATAGTTAAGCGAGGGCAGTGTTTCCGAGTCCAACTCTTGCTGGGTGCGTCCAGTGTCGTGGTACCAATTTCGATAGGCCTCCAAAGCTATGCGAATGCCTACATTGTCGGCCACATTTTCAGTTTGTAAAATGTTCTGGGGAAGAGGTTTCCCACCGTATGAGATATTATGATATTGCTCGTAGAGACATGATCTACGCCCAGCATTGCTTTCAATTTCTTCGTAAAAATTGTTGACAATTTTGCCAAATTTATCGTAAAAGCGACCGTGACCGCTAAAGCCGTGCATCACTTCATGCGCGACCAGGAAACCCAAACGGGCATAGTTTAAAGCTTTCGGCAAAGGATGCGACCAAAAGAAATCCGTTGACAATGCGGTGGGAGGAAAGAGAATAGTATTTCCTTTGGTTACATACGAAGGGGTATACAATTTCAAACCTAAATCTACAAAATTGGGTTCCTCTTCCAGTGATGCCCTCTGTCGCTGGGCTGAGAATGTCTTTAGCGATTTAATGTTTTCCAAATAATCCAATTTACCCAGGTTTAGATCTCGATATTCGACATCGAAATTTTGCTGCTCATACAAAGGCATTATCATTTTCATTGAGTGCATCTTTTCCAGGGCATCTTCACGAGCGGCTTCGTCGAAGTCGCCAAAGTCTTCGGACTCCAGTAAATTTGCGGTAATAGATTTCACCGACTGCCACATATCCTCAAGTTCTTGGCGAGAGTTTGCCAAATTGCTCGCATCATAGAACATGGCAACAATAATTTTAGGGAAAAAGTTTTCTACAACACCAACACAGTCCGCTACGTCGGCAGGTAATGTACGAAGAAATTCGATGGCTAAATGGAAAAATATATAATTGGCCACCACTTGCTTGGGAGTGTTTTGCAGGGCATCAATCACGTCTAGCATATAACTGGGTTGGATAATCGCCACTATGCCGCTGGGTATAGATCCGTAGGATATATTCACCAATTTCATGACATCCAGTTGAGGGGAATAAGTATTTTGCATATCCTCTACAGTGGTTTTTTTCATCGACTCATCCGAGGGATTTTTACCTTTATACAAAAGGAATTCAAAGTCAACCAATTCCTGGGCCAGACGTGAAGCATTTCTGGGAGAATGCACAGAAAAATAGCGAACTAACAAATTTTTCACTTGAGCTTGGTAAGCCTTACGACTAAGACCTAAAGTCTTCACTAGAAATTGCGGTTCGGTTATTACCAGTAGATTCGATGAACGATCGTTCCAATCTGTCATAATAGATGATCCAATTATAATATTTAAGCCATATTTGTAGTTTATCTCGGCCACCGTCTTCAGCCAATCGAAATCTTCCTCAAGCCAATTTTGACCTTTTAGTATTGGCATTTCACCGAACTCTGCAATCAAATTACTCATTTTCTCTTTTGTTTCTTCATTTTGTAGGGAAGCCGTATTCAGACACGATTTGTAAAAGTTTTTCACTTTATCTTCAATTTTTCTAGAATCGCTCTCGCTCTGAGTATCACTATCAGTTGTGTTCAGCATTTGGGAAAGTTGACGATCAAATTCATCATTGGCCATAACAAAGTGGCGCGTTCGTCGTACGGTACCATTCACTGGATGATGTGTTTTCCAATTGCCACAAGCGAAATTATAGAAATCCTCACAAGGATCCGCAGTTATATTCATATATTTGAGTATTTCCTGTGATTTAATGTGTCGCTGGTCATTATTCGGTACTTTGTTGTTCTCCGCTGAAGAAACTGGTGATGCCCAAGCCCCTTGGGACAGAAGAGATAAGGCACATACGAGTTGTATAACGCGTCTTAAAGACATTATCAAAAAAGAAAAAAACGGGTGATTGTGTTTGTTTCTTCGTCGCTTTGCTTTGCAAACCGTTCAATCTGAGATTATTTCTAAAACTGAATTGAAATATAACATAGAATATTAAGATTACCGATTTCAATATTTGACAATTACACTAGGCAACTATAAAAAATTTGCTCAAGTAATTAATTAAAGTAAATAAAATTTGTTGGACTTAACTTATTATTTTTGTTCCTCGAATAGCAAAAATTGCTGCAATTCAGAAAAGTTCATGTGAGAGAAATCGGTATATATTCTGATGTGGACAAAATTAAAACAATAATTTTCAAATGCAGACACAAATTGGTTCATTCAATAGAGAATTTTATGTCATTTATGTTTAAATGTGATTTGGGCCGTTCACGTTTTTAGGTTAAGATAAGGGTGGTAGTCGGCATTGTCAGCTCACATAGACCAATGTAGGTCCCTAGTGATACAACGGGCACATCGGCCCCTCATAGAAACCAATCCGTTTGATAAACAAAGTTCTCAATACTACGAAAATTTCTGCCAAACTTATCCAGATGTCGTTTACTTAATAAGGGACAGTAGCCTAGCAGGTGCTTAATGCTCTTCACTTCTTCCTCATCACCACAGCCACTGCAGAAGTCGTTGAACTTAATACATCACCTTCTGGCCTGTTCTCCGATCAGGCAGCATCCCGGCAGATCTGCCGCTAACGTAAACAGTATTTTCCTCCCTAGTGCGAGGAGACATTTTTACCTTTTCAGTTTTTATCTTGGCCAGATTTCTAGCTTACCTACAGATGCCGATTTCTGTCCATCTTTCATTGGACTGCCCCATTACCTCTTGCGTACCCCAAAGCTTGCATGTGGACAGTGGAGCTCCAATATATGCAAATTCTTCGAGAAATTGTATTCTCGTCCCTTACCTATCCGCGGCAGTCGAAGGCTGTTTACGAATTTAGGGATGTGGCCTCCAGAGTATTGATGGCAGCTTGAATGTCCGAGTCACTTGACGACTTCCCACTTTGCCATCCTTTCGTCTTGACACTGTAGGTATCTGGTAGTCTGTGGGCCATATCCAGACTAAGTTCTTTACAGTGTACTCCGAAGCAACCTTTTCATCAAACTCTACTCATCCCTACTTTTTTAAAGAAAAAAAAACACAGAAAATTCAAATTGAATGGGGAATGGTTATTATCATTTGAAAGAACATTCTTTGGCATTTATTTTTTGAAGATTATGTCTATCAAATGTTGGCCGCGGCTACGTCTCAGATGGTCGATCCGTTGAGTACAATTTTCGATGACACGTTCGAGCATTTCGACTGGTAACTGGCGAATGACACGCGTGATGTTTTGCTCCAAGGTCTGAATCGAAGCTGGTTTGTCCGCATAAACTTTAGACTTTACATATCCCCACAGGAAAAAGTCTAACGGTGTGATATCACACGATCTTGGTGGCCAAACGACCGGCCCAAAACGTGAAATTATCTGCTCACCGAAGTGCTCTCTCAATAAATCCATTGATTGATGCGATGTGTGGGACGTGGCGCCTTCTTGTTGAAACCAAATGTCGCCGAGATCACGAGCTTCAATTTCAGGCATCAAATAGTCGGTTATCATGGCAAGATAACGTTCGCCATTGACAGTTACGTTCTCATCGCCATCATTTTTGAGCAAATATGGACCGATGATTCCACCGGCCCACAAACCACACCCAACCGTTGTTTTTCTGGAAGAAGTGGCAGCTCTTGAATCTCTTCAGGTTGTTCTTCGTCCAAATGCGGCAATTTTTCTTGTTTACATACCCATTGAGCCAGGGACGTATACAGAGGGGTGGGCCCGGGGGCCCGGGCCCCCCCAGAAATCTTTTAAACATAGGCATGAACTGTTTACAATTTTCAAAATCACTCAACAAAATACGAAAAAAATTTGGAAGGCCGTTAAAAAAAACAATACAAAAGCGTAAAAAATGGTAACAGTAAAAGTAATAACAACTAAAAATAAGAAAAGTACATGGTTTCCTCGCTAAAACTTTTTAAATTATGCCTCGATTTTCTTCGGAATGGTCTCAATTTATTCATAACCTTCCAGAGTTTACGATAAAATCACAAAAATATGACAATTATGCGTTTCTAGATGTTTTTATGAGGCTTTTATTTAAAAATTATTAAAATTTTCTCAAAAAATATGATTTTTTGCAACACTTTGTAAGATATCGTCGAAACCGCTGAACGGATGGAAAATTGTATTGTGCGAAGTTCAAGGCTACTTCTGAAGTTTGTAAAGCTTACCAGAACCAATTCGGATGAATGGTTCTCTAGTTATGCCATAATATGTGGTTCAACCTCTCTTTTTTCTTAGCCTAAAGGGTTGTCTCTTTAAATTCTCGCGATAAGCTGTGATATGGAAAGAAATTAGTGGTTGAACCACATATAGTGGCATAACTCGAGAGCTATTTATCCGATTTGGTTGAGGAAAGTTTTAAAGAATTAAATATTAAGTAGCCTTCAACTTCATATAATACCATTTTCCATCCGCTCAGCGGTTTCGACGATATACGAGTATTACAAAATATTGCAAAAAAATTGAATTTTTGATAAAATTTTATTATTTTTAAAATAAAACTAAATATAAAACAATCTAAAAATGAACAAATGCTATATTTTTATGATTTTATCGTAAAGTATGTTCGGTCATGAATTAAACGAGCCCATTCCGAAGAAAATCGATGCATAATTTAAAAAGTTATAGCTAATTTAGTAAGATTTTAACTTCAAAAATTTCTTATCGATGTAAAATTTACATAAATAAACTTTAAAAGCTAAGATTGTAGATTTTGACGTCTAGAATCAGAATCTATGCATTAAAACAGAAACCCAAGAAAAAATGTTGTGTTTGTCGACCGGTGTAATTATTGGTTGGCTTTAAATTTATGATAACCAGATACGGCGAAACTTAAGTTAAAATTACATTTATGATTTCTTATCTATCTACCTTTTTAACATGTAGGTTGCAGTGATGGAATGAGTTTGCACAACCGTGTATGTAAATTTGACTTTATACGGTATTTGCAAACGATTAACCTAGATATAATAAAGGCTTACGAAATCGTAAATTTGGCAACGACTAAATTAAGTGACATGCGTAGAAATTCAGATGCGGAGTTTGATAAACTGTTTGAAGATTCCACACAACTTGCAAGAAGTTTTGGAATATAAGCTGCACTACCTAGAAGAGTAGGCACTCAAAAGTATAGGGCTAATATTCCTGGTTCAGATGCCAAGGCGTATTTTAGGACAGCATTGTTCATACCATATCTGGACGAAGTAATATCACATTTAAATAAGAGATTTTTCGAACATGAAGCTATAATTACAAGTCTGTTTAAACCGAAGAAGTCACACTTCTTTACAAAAACGATTTAAAAAATTCAGCAAAATCTGTTTTAGCTGAAATAAGTATATGGATTGATTATTGGAAGCAGAAGAATCATAAGCCATCAAATGCATTATATGCTATTTCAGTTTGTGATGAGGACATGTTCCCAAGCGTTTTTACCCTTATACACAATACCTGTGACAACGGCATCTGCTGAGCGAAGTTTCTCGACGTTAAGAAGAATAAAAACTTATCTCCGGAACAGAATGGAAGGAGAAAGGCTATCTTATCTCGCTTTGATGTCTATGTACAAAGATGATGTCAAAATCGATGAAATAATTGATATATTTCTTTCAAAAAATCGAAGATTACATTTTTAACTCTTACGTATTTTATTATAAAAAGTTTTACTGATCTCGTACTAAAGTGCACATTTATATTTAGGAATAAAATTCGAATAAACACTAAGGAACTTAACTTCCACTACCTACACAATAAACGCAGTTTTTTTATTGTTTATCTTTGTTATGGAAAAAAAGGTTGGGCCCCCCCGAACCAAAATCCTGGATACGTCCCTGCATTGAGCCAGAAATGGGCCTCATCGCTGAGCAAAATTTGGCTCGAAAACGTCGCATCTTCTTGGAACTTTTCAAGAGCCCATAGAGCGAAGCGATGTCGCTTGGGAAGGTCGGGCGGCTTCAGTTCTTGCACAAGCTGTATTTTGTATGCTTTCAATTTAAGATCTCGACGTAAAATGCGCCAAGTCGTTCCATACGTCAGTCCGAGTTGCTGCGAACGGCGCCGAATCGATTCTCCACGGTCTTCGTGTATACTCTCAGCTACGGCCGCTACATTTTCTTCACTGCGTGCTGGACGTGGTCTATTCGGTCGAATATTATCCAATAATCAATGCTGGGTCTCAAGATGGGCGATGGTGTTGCGAATAGTACTCTCAGTAGGCCGATTATGTTGACCATAAGTTGAGCAAAGTGCACTAAACACATTCCTCACAGAACGTGAATATTCGTAATAATGTTGAACGATTTGTAAACGTTGTTCAGGCGTAAGTCTTTCCATGATGAAATGCCAAACAATACTCACACGTGATCTGTCAATAAAAGGCTGCTGAAAAAAGTATCTCTACTTGGATTACTCGTTAGAAGTGGAGATGGTTTCTATTTGCTGGTATTCTGCCAACCCATTCATCTCAGGCTGGTATCATAGTGATGTAGTTCCTCTCGAAGGTGTACACCGTTGGTACAGAGTCCACTCGGTCGGGTACCATAGTAGTGCACATAGATCTCCTCATGTGGCTGAAGTTCTTGTACCTTCACATTGACAGGCAGTTTAATCTTAATGGCGCTCTAGTTGCATCTTCTCTCGCTACAATATTAATCGGCAGTATATGGAGTCGGATTTGTAGAGATTCAGTCGGTGTAGTCCTTAAAGCTCCGCTTATGCATAGGCAGGCGGTTCTCTGGTTTGTAACAGATTGTGTATTAGTTGCCGTCGACCACACCACATTGCCGTATAACAGTATTGGACGAACTACTGCTATATATACGCAATGGACGATTTAAGGAGAGAGGTCACTACGCGACCCTACAGCTTTCCTGCAGGAATATAATGCGACGTTGGCTTTCCTTACACCTTCCAGTACATTAAGACTGAATAACAATTTTCTATCTAAAATTATTCCTAGATATTTTGCACTTCCAGCTCTGTTGCTGGACGGTCAACATACGGGACCTTATTCATCCTAGTAAAGATATACAATTCTGTCTTGTTTTGGTTAACGCACAAACTGCTGTTTCTGGCCCATCTAGCCAATTTGTTCAGAGTCACCTGTAGGATGTCTCTGAGGACGTTTTCGAATTTTCCCGAAACTGCGATTCTAAAGTAATCCGCAGAAGCCACGACTTTGCAGCCACAACGTTCTAAGTAGATCTAATAGGATTCAATTCACCTCTTGGCTCCAAGTTAGCGGAGACAGTACGCGCCACGAACTTTTCGCAGCATTTGTGGCCGTATCTCGCCGATAACTCGTCGAATGTTGATTTCCAGGTGTTCAATTGTCTCTGGTTTATCCCCAAAGATGTGAGAGCCTTGCTTAGCCTGCCATATTCTAGCAAGGTCGGGGCACTGAGACAGAAGGTGTTCTATTGATTATTCCTCATCTACGTACATGCAGCTTCTACAAGTCATTTCGCAAGTCCTTCAATTTATCCGCGTGCCGTGACCTCCGTGACCCCTTATGATAGATACTATATGTCCGGTCTCTATAGCGACAGCAGGGCGTTGGTGGGTTCGTAGTTTAGGCAGGGCCATATTAATGTAGCCAGTTCCTGACTGGTGACATATGGACAGTACATATTATTTATATATTTTAATTACAATACGAAATACATTTGTATCCTGATTTTGTGATCCAGGGAAAGCCGGGTGACGAAGTTCATGTTGCATGTTATATTTTTGTAGCGACATACCAGAGCCTCTGGGTGAAATCGGACCCACGACCCCCAAACTAATAAGCCGGACTGGGACTTTATAGCAACCTGACTATCAAAGAATATATTGATATAGACTTTACTCATAACATAAACTCTCGGCAACCTCTCTATCATAGCTAAGCTTTCTGCCCGATAAACTTTACAGTGATCTGGTAGTGTGTTTACTATGGATAACTCTAGTTCAGAACTATAAATTCGAGCCCCAAAACACTATAAAACAATGACAGCATCGTGTTGATGCCTTTTGGAGTTTGGGCAACGACACATCAGCCTGGAATGTACGCAGCTCCTGACTAGTGACCACCTGCCATTTGTTGTCGTAAGGGCTCTGACTCTCAAAAAGAACTTCCAGGTCCCTACAAGCATGCCCACGTATTGCAATGCCACTGAAGTGTGGAAGGTTGTTCCCAGTCTTGCAAGTTTATATGATTTACAGTTCCTTGGTATGTACCTCTTGTGTGGCACGCAAATCTGGTGAATTATGAACCACTTAACCATATCTTTAAGAGATCTGCGACAGTCGAGGGGAATTTTTGAATTCAGGAATACATTTTTCAGGGAATTTATAGCACCTTACTATAAGATAATATATTGATATCGTCTTTTGTCAGAACATTAACTCTCGGCCATTTACAACCCCTCTCATAGCTACGATTTCAGCCTGATAAGTTCTGCAATGATGGTTAACTCTAGTTTAGGGCTGAGGAGACAAGTCCCAAAAATCGTTCGACTCCAGTAACGCCAGCAAAGCGTTGGTGCTTTTTGGAGATTAGGCATGCAATATCAGCTTGGAATGTGTGCAGTCCCGGCACCGAAATCTGGGGAATATAGAGCTGTTCAGTCGTCTTGGTAAGAGATTTGCGACAGTCGATCAGCATTTTTTATTCAGAAAGACAGTTGTCATGGACTGTCAGCGAATATATTGATATCGTGTTTAGTCAGAACAGTAACTCTAAGCATTTGTAACATCTCCAATGCCTAAGATTTCTGCCTGACGATAGCAGGGCGTTGGTGCGTTTTGATTTTAGGCAGAGTCACATCAGCCTGCAGTTCCCGAGCAGTGACCGCCTGTCATTTATTGCGGTAAAGGCACAATCTCACAAGGAGATTTTGCAGGTCGCTACAGGCATGTCCAAATATTCCAGTTCCTCTAAAGTGTGTAAGGTAGTTCCTAGTCTTGCAAGTTTACCTGCTTTGCCGTTAAGGTGGTATGTCCCTACATTGATGGAAAAAGGCGTTGCAAAATTAAGCCCGGGTGAGGATAATTTATTGCCGTACGTGCATGAAAAATCATCCCCAATTCGTTCATTTATTATCTCCGAAAAGGGGGTGATTTTAGATCGACGTTGCATTATGTATTGTCACGGTAGAGTTGATGATTTATTATTCGCCTTTGTATTACTCATTGGATTTGTTATTGTCTGTTCTTAGAAGATTAAACCACGAGTTTCTTATAAGAAGAAACCTCGAGTGATTTATAAAGACGTAAAGAAATAAGAATGGATGACGAAGAAATATAATTTAATGACCAGTTCAAAATTGTAGGTGACACTATGGGCTGTCTGGCGAGTGAGAAGAATAATGTGATTGCAAAATCCAGTGACTGCTTCCTATTGAAGAAATGTCTGGAATCAAGAGGAATGGAGTCGGCCTACGACAATTTAAATATATAAAGGTAAATTTAAAGTGTTAATAATGAATGTATGTGCATTGATTCGTCACATACGAGGTTGGTTCATTATCATCTTCCTTTTTTAGAATCGCAGAGATGGTGGATTCCTGCAGGGCCGTCCGCCAGACGACCACGTGTTTAAGAAACAGCGAAGTTATTTCCTTTTTTTATTCATTCCTTTTTATTATTTCCAAGTGTGCTGATTTTCGTAGTAAAACTGAATAATTTGGAAACGTTGTTGCAATACTGGATAAAAACAAGATGGCGATACTCGTATGAAAGAAATAAAAACAATCAAATTTTTGGCTTAGCATATTTGGGAAAATATCACAAAAACTTACGTAACCGACAAAAAGGTTTGTTTCCCAGTGTCATAAGCCCGGAACAAAATGTTGTTGTTGACCTATTAAACTTAGCGCATGTTTAGAGAGATAAGCATACACGACGCAAGATAAGCAATCTGACAAATATATTTTCAACGTTTGCAATTTGCCAAAAAATTTCACAAAACATTATTTTCATATTTCAAATCAATGTACACTCAAAAATTTAATAAATTTTTTAAAGAGTAATGGAGTTTTAAATTTCGGCAAAATTACATGGTAAGTTATGTACATTTTTTTAAAATATAACTTCAAATGACCATAAAATTGTTCTTAGTGGGTATATCGGATCGATATTTTTGATGATGTGAAAGAAATCAAATCACAAAACATGATGCCAAATTTTAAGGGACGATGAGAACGGGAGATCCATTTTGTATCAACCCTGTCCCTCAAGAGGTTCATGGCAATATCTCCAAGCATGCGGTTTGATAAATTTGCAAATAACACAAATGAACACTTTCAAGGAAATGGAATATTGAACTAAGTGCTATCTTTAACACACATATCAATTGCACCATCTTACAGTGGGATAAATTATAAAAGGGAAATAAGTTGGCCGTTTCTTAACCAGACAAATGATTGCGAAAAAAACTTGGTGCGCTTGTAGAAGATGTGATAGACAATTTAAGTCTTACTTTTGGTATACATACATGGGCAGAGCAACAGGGCCTTAAAGTTGGACACATTGGCTGAACAAAGTGTTTAAAAGCGTGTGACTTTTGTGTGCATTCTACTAATCGAGATCTACAGATGATCTTTTGCACCTTAGTGTTATCTCATATAGTTCCCGACCCTGTCGTAGCATTTTGTTAATGTCAGTGCAGAATATATAAAGATTTCTTTCACATAAACTTTTCTGAATTAGCAACACAAATTTTCATCAGAATAAACCAATTTGTTGGCCATTGCCAACAAAATGTTCTGTGTTAACACATTATAAAAAAATTACACAAAGACAAAGGCTGTAGTCATATCAGCTAAAGCTAAAGCTAAAGCTAAAGCTAAAGCTAAAGTTAAAGCTAAAGCTAAAGCTAAAGCTAAAGCTAAAGCTAAAGCTAAAGCTAAAGCTAAAGCTAAAGCTAAAGCTAAAGCTAAAGCTAAAGCTAAAGCTAAAGCTAAAGCTAAAGCTAAAGCTAAAGCTAAAGCTAAAGCTAAAGCTAAAGCTAAAGCTAAAGCTAAAGCTAAAGCTAAAGCTAAAGCTAAAGCTAAAGCTAAAGCTAAAGCTAAAGCTAAAGCTAAAGCTAAAGCTAAAGCTAAAGCTAAAGCTAAAGCTAAAGCTAAAGCTAAAGCTAAAGCTAAAGCTAAAGCTAAAGCTAAAGCTAAAGCTAAAGCTAAAGCTAAAGCTAAAGCTAAAGCTAAAGCTAAAGCTAAAGCTAAAGCTAAAGCTAAAGCTAAAGCTAAAGCTAAAGCTAAAGCTAAAGCTAAAGCTAAAGCTAAAGCTAAAGCTAAAGCTAAAGCTAAAGCTAAAGCTAAAGCTAAAGCTAAAGCTAAAGCTAAAGCTAAAGCTAAAGCTAAAGCTAAAGCTAAAGCTAAAGCTAAAGCTAAAGCTAAAGCTAAAGCTAAAGCTAAAGCTAAAGCTAAAGCTAAAGCTAAAGCTAAAGCTAAAGCTAAAGCTAAAGCTAAAGCTAAAGCTAAAGCTAAAGCTAAAGCTAAAGCTAAAGCTAAAGCTAAAGCTAAAGCTAAAGCTAAAGCTAAAGCTAAAGCTAAAGCTAAAGCTAAAGCTAAAGCTAAAGCTAAAGCTAAAGCTAAAGCTAAAGCTAAAGCTAAAGCTAAAGCTAAAGCTAAAGCTAAAGCTAAAGCTAAAGCTAAAGCTAAAGCTAAAGCTAAAGCTAAAGCTAAAGCTAAAGCTAAAGCTAAAGCTAAAGCTAAAGCTAAAGCTAAAGCTAAAGCTAAAGCTAAAGCTAAAGCTAAAGCTAAAGCTAAAGCTAAAGCTAAAGCTAAAGCTAAAGCTAAAGCTAAAGCTAAAGCTAAAGCTAAAGCTAAAGCTAAAGCTAAAGCTAAAGCTAAAGCTAAAGCTAAAGCTAAAGCTAAAGCTAAAGCTAAAGCTAAAGCTAAAGCTAAAGCTAAAGCTAAAGCTAAAGCTAAAGCTAAAGCTGAAGCTAAAGCTAAAGCTACAGCTACAGCTAAATCTTAAGTAGTACCAAAATGGGCGTTATTGCCACTCCCCTTTTGGTACCTCTCCAACACAATGGCCAAAAAAAAATTAACAACTGTTACTGAACTACTGTCTATAAGCGAAACATTCCCAAATCTTGAATTCAAAGGGCGATACGGCCTCTAACGGGCACCTTCCATGCAAATTGAAATTAAGAAAAAACAGTAAGAAGAGGCTAAAGTCGGGCGGGGCCGACTGTATAATACCCTCCACCATTGTTTGCCAACAAATGCACGGTTAACCATTATTACTATTAACAGTTACAGGTTAAATAGTGTACATTTCTAAATTCCAAACAAACCTATTAACAAATTTGACCATCATGAGGGGCTTATACTTATCAAACACGGATCGATATAATGCATTTTTACTAGAGACGATTTAACTCAATATGCAGTACAAAAGCTTAAATATCCGCATGAAGAAGTCCAATCGGAAGGGACCTTCATATGGGAGCAATATTAAAATATGGACCGTTTTCCCCCATTTTCACTAGAAACGATTAGTTCCAACATTTAGTATGAATGATCAAATTTCACCAGATCAATTGAAGAATCCGTTTTCTATAGCGTCAAGAAGTGGCATTGGAGGGACCTTTACAGGGTGTTATGACCTTTTGTTCAAATGCACAAAGTCATAACACCCTGTACAACAGTGTGCTGTCGGGCATAAACATTAAAAAAAACTTCAAAATAAAAATTGCAACATATTTTTGCGGAAACTTATATATAGAATGTTTGAGATATAGAAGAAAAAGTTTGATGATTTTTTTTAATTTGTATGGAATTCCTTTATAATACAAATCGAATAGCCTGTACTATTTTGTGAATAACTTTTGATTGGGTTAAGGGATAAACACTAAACTTTGACTGAACATAATTTGGAATATTTAGAAATTGAAAATGCAATCTTCCTAAAAGTATGCTAAGTCAACTTAGCATGTTTTAGAATGGAGGTATCGCATTGTGCAATTCTGCTAATGAATTTGCTATAAAAGGCGCCTGAATGCGAATTGCAATCTACAATTCAGAATTAAATTTCAACAAAGTTCTTTAATTTTTTAAGATTTCATTATAGAGTGGAAAAAAAAAATAATTCAAAAAGTTCGAAATGAAATAATGAACAGTGGAACACAGAGTTACAAGAGCTTAAACATTTTGTATACCCGACGTGACCAACTTGGATATCGGCATTATGGCCACCCCCTCTATGGTACCTCCCATACGAGATGGTCAAATCGTACCAAAATTGAATCGCTCATAAAGTTAATGTCAGTGCACATAAACACTTCCGATTCGGTGCAATGTAATGTCTTTGAAGTATCTACTGCTAAGTTCAAAATATACGTATTTATGAAACACCTTAAAGAACTTGGGTGAAATTCAATTGGGAATTGTAGATTGCAGTTCGCCTTTAGGCGCTTTTTATAGCAATTTCTTTGGCATAAGTTCACAAATTCCGTGCAAATAAAGCTGGTATTGCAATTGTACTCTGGGTAGGCAAATTCGAATAATCGACACCAAACAAATATGTACTTACCGAATTTCAGATATGTTTGCCAAATTCTTTAAAACATCTGTCTATTGTTTTCTGGTATAACATCAAATGTGATATATGACCCTGAACTCAGAATTTGAACCGATTGCTACCCAAAAAAAAGATTTTGTTTCCTAGACCTAAAAATTATTTTTTCGTATAGATTGTAACATACTGTTATATAAAATCAAAACCAAACATATTTTTATGGATACATTTTTTTATTAAACTTACTATTATCGTCGAATGTACCCTTAGTATTTGTAATATAATTTCTGGAGTATATGCCCGATCAGGTCGACTTATACGTTAAATTGAAGCTATTAATGTGAGCTACCAATGTTGGAAATATCTCTATCACTTTGAAACAGTGGTTTAGTAGCAGTCATTAAACAAATTGGAAAACGTAGATTTTTTTCAAAAAAAAAAACCTGGGACAAAAAAAAAACAAAAAATAGAAAAAAATCGAAAAAAAATATTTTATTTTATTACTTCCTGGCGAAGAATATAATGCCTATTTGAAAAAATGTATGGATAAATATTTAAATGATATATTATATATATATTATATATGTTATTATAGGTAGATCCCGACCGAATGTTCGGCTTCGGCTACGACTACGGCCAAAACTCGACATTCGGCCAATATCCGGCATTCGGCCACAAAATCAGCCGAAGTTGGCCAAAGGCCGATTTTTTGTTCAAAAAGTAAAAAAAAATAGAATTATATGACTTTTTAAAGAAAACTCTATTATGGAAATCTTCATAGAAGTGTAAAGAAGTGAACAATACTACAAAAATAATTTGAGAAAGGACACCAAAGGAAGAACGACAAAGAAAAACATGACTCAGTTCCTCACCTAAAAGCTCTCCAACTAGTGAAAGCATTTTTGTAAAAGTAGTACGAATAGATAATTATGGACCATTGAGTCAAAAATCATTAAAATTGTTTAATACTGTAACTCGAGATGTTTCAAAAATTTGGAAATAGTGGCAGAAAAGTACTTGTGTGCTAGAGAGCAGCTGTTTATGCTGCTGGGCAGCTGTATTCAAATTATCGAAATAGTATACAAGGTCTTAATGCAGAAAAAATACTTTCTTTGTCATTATAACATTAAGGTTTTTAAATTGTATGTGCTAAGTAAATAAATACGTAAGCAGTGGATATAAACTAATTGAAAACACAATTTTTTGGTGCATAGTAAACAATTTTTTAACAAATATTAAACATTCGGCTTCGGCTACGGCTTCGGCCGAAGGTTTTAAATTTAGCCGAAGTTCGGCTACGGCTTCGACCTTGAAATCCGACTTCGGTCGGGCTCTAATTATAGATTTTTTTTTTAAATTTCTTTTTAAATAGCGATATAATTTATTATTTTTATTTATATTATGTAAATTTGAGTTTATTTACATGAACAAGTTTCATTAGAAGTAATTGTGAGTTCTTTGTTGACGTTTGTAGATTTCGGAATCGGTTTCTCTAATGAGGAACCAAATATAATCTCCCATCATTCTTTCATCCCAGTGCCCTTGGTAACGCCGCTCGATGGACTTCAATTCTTGGTGAAACCTTTCGCCATATTCGTCACTTACGTCTCCAAGATTCTCGGGGAAAAAGTTTAAATGAGAATGCAAGAAATGAATTTTGAGGGACATATTTACACCTGTTGGAATACATAAGGCGAAAAATAAGTTGGAAGAATACATACATATGTGTTATATACATAAATATAAAAAAATATATTTCTATCCAATTTTTTCATAATTATTTAACAAATCTTTATTGCGGGCTTTTATTGGATCCAAGGAAATTTTAAACTACAACCTTAAACGACCTCCATGCTTAAATTTCATCCGACGTCAATACGATTCGAAATTCACATCTTTCATCAGTTTCCAATTTATGCCCATCAAAAACTCCTTCTTCGATTTTTTGAAAAGAAAGACTTTTAAATAAATTTTTTAAATATGAGAGTGAATTGCCATCTTTCCTTAAGGCTTTTACAAAATGTTTAAGGAGCGCCAGCTTAATACGCAGTGGTGGCAAAATATCGGCTATACCAGAGGCGTAACATACCACCTACTTTTAAATCGCAAGAAATGTTCCAGTCATGTTCATATTTTGTGTATTTTTATCAATTTAGCCATTGTTTCGTATGATTCCTTAGTGTTGACAGCATGAGCAATAGGAATCGACGGTTTCTGAAAGTACTGCTTTCAAACTTTCTTTACTGCTGTCAACAAGTAACCGCCATTCCTTTGAATTGTTTGTTTGATTAAGTTCCTCGAACAATCCGGGAATGTTCTTGCAAAAGCATCTGTTATCCGCAGGGCCAAAATATTGTACTGTTTCATCCCTGATGCAAGTAGTTCTGCCTTATCTTTGGTCAGTTCCAAATCTCTTACTAGATCAATGAGTTGAAACTGAGTTGAGTGAAAAGAGATGACTTCTGACCAGTGTTCAGAAAAAAACAGTACGTTATAGGAACGGTTCCTTCAGAGAACACTAATGTTATTTATTTTTTAGGGTTAAAAATGCGCTCTCTAGAGCGTGAATATGTCTTATCGAAAGGGACCTGCGTATGGGTTCTATATTAAATTATGGACCGATATGCCTAACTTTCACGATTGAATGTAATACACGGTACAAATATTTAAATTTCAGCTTGGTCATTTTAAATAGGGATCGTCCCTGGGTTAAGAAACAACTCTGTACCAATTTTCGTTAAGATTGCTTCATATTTGCGACCTGTGGTGTCGAATATAAAAAAGAACGGAAAGCTAAACGTAGTGATACTGTTAGTGTTCTATTCAAAACAACAGTATCACTGCGACGTAGTGACTACGACGTAGTCACTACTGTTCTATGAACCGTACGTTATCGTAGTGATACCGTTCGTCGTGTTCTAAGAACGGTACGTTATCGTTGTGGTACCGTTCGCGAACAGTAACACTAAAAAAATGTTTAGTGCATTCTGTTCTTGTGTAAGGGTTGCGATACTGTTCCGTTCGCGACGAAGGAACGGTACATAACGCTAAGGAACCGTTCCTTAGTGTTTTTTCCGAACTCTGCTTCTGACTCAAACGTGAATAGCTCAGAGTTGAGTACTCAGTTGAACTTGATGATGTTTCCGTTATTAGGCTGTTAGCTATTCTTGGACACTTCCTACTCCAATCTATTAACTTAGACAAAAATAGCAGTCCGTATCGTGAATGAATGGTTGTCTCCAAATCATTGGCATTCCAAATTGCACGTGAAGTTAAAAGGTTTTATTCCAAAAAACATTGTAATACATAAATTTTAGAGTACTTACCGCATTCTTCCACTAGTCCATCGAGTAAGATTTACATGGCACGAATTACAAAAAATAGTAGGTGTCTTAACTCGTATACCAAAATATTACACATATATTTCTTCTATTATTTTACTAAACGCACGTCGATTTTTTAAATACATATTTTCCGCAGATGTAGCAGAAATTGTCGGGATCAGTTACACATTGAAAAGTTCTTTGCCTTTTACTCATACTTCGAAATATAACTTTGTAATATTTTTCAGAAAATCGACTTATTTCTTTAAGGCGCAGAGTTACACTAATTTATTAATAAGAAATTTCATTCATAAATTCAGGTTCATAAGTTGCAGTACCTGTAGCTGACATACTCGTATAGTTTGCTTCGAAAGTAGATAACCAATATTTTCAAGACTGCCGCGTACTACTTTGTATTGCGTTCATATAATTTTAGTACCTGTATGTACGACTGGGATGTCCATGCCCCTAAAAGGCGTAACTGAATAGAAACCTCATAAATAAAAAACCACAAATATTGTTGAATGACCCTCTATCTGAGCGGATCTCATTCAATATAGCTTTCACATTGCATATCATGTTTTATGGAGGGTTACGAACGGGCATAAAACCTAGTCCTCTCTATAATTTTATAATGTCTGACATCAATCCTCATAAAATAAACTGCAAGTGCAATGTCTCTTATATGTCTCTCTCACATATGACGAATTCAATATAAGCAAAAACATCATTTAAAAACGAAAAAAAATGAAACAAGATTTTTTTGAATTTCCCTAACATTTACAAAATGGCTCATAACTTGTACATCTATCCATAGATTTTTTTCAAGTAGACAGAGTTTTCTTCGTAGCATGCTGGCTTTTTAAAAATGTGATAAAATAATTAAAACAAAAATATCATTTTTTTCTCATATTTTTGACGACTGTTACTAAACCAAAGATTGTACGTGAAAGCGATATTTGCAGCATATGTAGCCCTCATAATTCCCTTTAATTTCAGGCATAACACGTTTCAATCGGGCTTATTATGGTCCAAATACTGAATGTACTTTCCATGAAAGCTGGAATTAAAAAAATTAAAAAAAAAAGAATTTACCATAACATTTTTTTTTAAATATTTTTTTCGTGTTTGTGACACCTAATTGCACCAGAAACTGTTATCCACATCCCTTGCACAAAAATTTGCATAGTGTTATCAATGTACATATTGTGCGTTTCTAAATAGCTGTCACATAAGCCACGGTTCATTCAAATCGGCCCACGTAGTCGGGAGATACAATGGTCGAAATTTCCAACTTTGACACCATGTATCTTCGTAATCTATCACGCTAGGAAGCTGTATTTTAAGCACATAGCATACCAAAGTACTTCTGCAACCCCACCAAGTTTTGACGGAATCGGAATAAAATTGAAAAAAGTGGGCCTTTATACGTGTTTTTCCCCATATATAGATTTATACAAAGATAAAACGTAAACTTTTTCAACGAAATCAGAAACTCTCCTTATGCCATAATTAGAGATTGTGTGGAATTAATGTAATTAATATTAACATAAATGTGAAATTATAAAAATGGAAAGTTAATGATATATGGTTTATTATTCTAAATATAATCTATCTATATTCAGAAAAAGTTTGAATGCCTATTCCATAATCAAATTAAGGTTTTTTCCCCTTTTTGCCTTTATAAAACAAAAAATGTATGTTGCAAAAAAAAAAAACAATATTTTAAGTGTACGAGGGCGGTTCGGAAACTTCTTAGCCTATCAATGAAAGAGAATAGTTAGTTTTTCAGAAATATTTTTATTTTTCAATATAATCTCCTGAAACTTCAATACACTTAGTCCAGCGCTTATCTAGCAATTCTATCACTTGATGTAAATAGTTTTCCTCAAGGTCTTCAAAATAGTGGTTTACAACTGTAATTGCATCTTCATTTGCGGTAAAACGCTTGCCAGCAAGGAATTTTTTTAGATTTGGGAACAGGTAAAAGTCACTGGGAGCTAAATCAGGAGAATAAGGTGGGTGGTCAAGCAACTCGTACTTTAATTCGTTGATTTTAGCCATTGTTAAAACACTCTTGTGCGTTGGTGCGTTGTCTTGATGAAAAATTATTGTTTTGTGTTGTAAGCCAGGACGTTTTTCTCGAATTTGTGCATTTAATTGATCCAAAAGGTTGCAATAGTATTCTGAATTTATTGTTTTACCCTTTTGCAGATAGTCAATCAATAAAATACCTTTGAAGTCCCAAAAAACCGTTGCCATAACCTTACCAGCCGATTGAATTGTTTTTGCCGTCTTTAGGGCACTTCCTCCAGCTTCAGTCCATTGTTTGGATTGTTCTTTTGTCTCTGGAGTATAGTGGTGGATTCATGTCTCATCAACAGTTATGAAACGACGCTTAAAATCCATTTTATTTCGCTTAAAACGATCCAAACAAGCTTGAGAAATGTTCATTCTTATGCGTTTTTGGTCGACTGTTAACAAGTGCGGCACCCATCTTGCAGAAAGCTTTTTCATCTGTAGTTCTTCATGCAAAATTAAATGGACTCGATCATTTGAGATGCCCATGATATTAGCTATTTCACGCACTTTTATTCGTCGATCATTTAATACCATATCATGCACTTTTACTGTTGCATATGAAGGAGCACTCTCACCTAACACATTCAACATATCATTATGAATTTCTTGTCCGATAAACCTTTTTATGTAAATATTTAATGACACCACGCATTTCTAATTTTTCCATTGTAAAAAAATCGCGGACGCGTCTTTTGTGAACACCTGTTGCTATACGAAGGAGTTGCCAGATCGAAACAAAATTTAACATTTGTTCATAGCAGAGATGGAAGTTTCCAAAACACTTAACTTTTTTCTGTCTATACCGCGCTTTTTGTGCTAGGCTAAGAAGTTTCCGAACCGCCCTCGTATATATATTATAGATAACAGCATAACTTGTTGTAATATCTTGTAGATTTATCTCAGAAGATGTACATTAGGGCGGGTTGATTTGTACGGATGAAAAACAAAATTAAAAATCGTACAGCAAACACGTAATCTACATTAAATTCTATGAAAATTCTACGAAGAAACCATGAGTCTCACATCAAAACCTAATCCGCGCCTCTCGACTTGAAAATTGTTTTTTCTTCTTTCGCTTAAATTATTTTCTTTTTTTGAAATATATTATGTTTGATTATACCCTCACTTTAGTGATACCAGGGTATATATAATTTGCTACAGGCCAAAAGTGTAACACATCGAAGGAGTGGCATAGACCCTAAGTATGTTTGGCGGATATCCGTTTTAGATCGTTTTAATTCGAATGATCAATGTCCGTCCGTCCGTCAGTCTGTCTGCTAGCTGGTGCGCACGATAACTCTCAAAAGGAGTAACCGATTGACTTAAAATTTGGTGTGTGATAATATTTTTTTCTATCTCCGGCTAAGTTCGAAGATGGGCCATATTGCTCCACTCCTTCTAGTATCTCCCCCTTAACCTTCTTTTGTTTATCGAAACAAAAGAAGGTTATTTTATAAATACTGAAAACAATTTTTTGAGTGCAATTTTTATTTTGTATTTCCAATAATTTTTATTAAATTACTAGCTGACCCCAGCAGACGTTGTCCTGCCCGTCTTGTTTCGGATGCGTTGGCTTGTTATTCATTGGTATTTCATTTCAAAAATGCATACATCCCGAGTTTCAGGAAGAAAATCATTAAAAAAATGTATATTGACCATATGTCCCCTACAGCGCCATCTACCGGCTAGAATCAAACAAACAAACTATTATCACGACAAACCACACATACATTTTTAATCTCCGTCAAATCGCTCTGGAAATGCGAATTTTTCAAATAACTTGACCACTTCGCATTTTATCGCGGTGAAAATAATTCTAAAACACAAATGACCCCAATCTGAATATATTGTTCAATTTTCAGCCCATTCGCTTTTATGGTTTTGGAGATCATGCGATACTAACAAACGTACAAAGGATTTTATATATAAAGATGAAAGAAAATTATTTTATCTATGTTCCTTATAAAAATATTAAATATAACATTATATGCAAACTTTTTATTTGGGTCAAATTTTTTTTAATGAAAAAAAATTTTGAGTGTAGAGAGATATAAAGTTCAAAAGAACTAACTAGACTATTTTATTAAAAAAATTGAATCGGACTTGTCATTTAAATACAAACATAATATAGAATAAAAGGTCGATTATTTAGGAAACATATTCAAAAATTAAATTCGATTTCTTTTTGGAAATAGCTATTTTTTCTAAAATTTTTTTTTTATTTGGCAAAGGCGGGCATATAAATTATCAAGTCGAGAGGCACGGATTACGATTTCTTTTAGATACATGGTTTCTTCGGAGAATTTTCTTAGAATTTTATGTAGTTTACGTTTTTGCTATACGATTAAAAAAAATAATCAACCCGCCCTAATGTACATATTTACCCACTATATAACTGTAATATTTTGGACGAATAAATAAATTGAATTGAATTGAAGTCGCTTTTGTTGGCGACTTTTATGCGCACAGTGAGACAAACCCTAAAAAATAAGTTGTAACCGCCCGATTCAAATTAAGCTGAAACAGGGTAGCCCTTGGATTTCTGATACTGGACTTGAAACGATTTTTTGAAATTTGTACTATATTGGAAGGCGAATGATAATTGATTGCGAAGCTTGACTTTTTGTCTAAAAAGTCAATAGTTAAACCAATTTAAATTAATGAGCATAAAATAATCCCACCTAAATAACTACAACACAAAATAAAAATTTTAAATGCCAGATTTCATATTTAGTTTAAAAAATAACAATTTATTTTTAGGAAACGTATTGAAATCTTCTTTTACAATCTGTCCGTTCCACAGGTATTCATTTCAATTCGAAATATTATCCCAGTAAACCCTGAAAAGAAAGAATAGTTATTTAAATGATGCTCCAATAACATCTACATATACAATTTACATTTAAATTCTGTTAACGTTAAAATATCTACTAATCTGAATTCTAAATACTTACCAGAAGAGTATTGACTACAGGAAGAAAAGGTTTCGGTTGGGGTTCAGGTTTGGGTGCGGCTTCAGCACAGCTGAAAGCTAGAACCAAAGCGGCAGCAATAGCGAAAACGTTGAAAAATTGCATGTTTTATTTTAATCTTCAAACAATGAAAGAACTTTGATGAAATGCAATTCGAAATTGATGATTACAGTTCGCCTTCATGCGCCTTTTATAGCAAATTCTCTAGTCGAATTGCACAAAGTGCATACAAATAAAAATTTTATTTGAACAGTTCTTGCAATTGTAGCCTGGGTAAATTCGAATAATCGACGTCAAAAAATATGTACTTAGCAAAATAACAAATATATTTGTTTCTGAAAACAATACAATTAAAATGGTTTCTTTAAGTCACCTGTCTTTTGATATATATTCGTATATTTTTTTATTGGCATATTCATTTGTTGAACTTAGCCTATTCACAGAAAAATGTCAGTGTGTATAATTGTAAGTTTGTATGATAGTTTATATGTATGTATGTATGTATACTTTTATAATTATTGACATATTCGGTTTATCGAATCTTTCCAACTATTTATATTTCGTTCAATATATCTCAACTCGTTAATCGATTTGGACGTCTCGTTTTGAATTGTTCGCTTACACGTTATCTTCGGGCGAACTCTACATCTTGTGCCTTGTGGGTTCCATGACAGTGCAGCATGTGGTGTATCTGTAGGATCTTTTCTGAGTATATGTCCCAACCATCCATATTTTTTTTGCCATAGTTGCTAGTTACTTATGGTATTTGGCCACCATACGAGTATTCTGAGTATGGTTCTTAGGCATCTGTTCATAAGTTTATCTGTTAGCCTCCAGCTAATGCCTGCTTGTCGACAACTGGTGGCTTCGAAAACAGTATCTAGCGCTGTAATAAAAAGCAGCGGAGAAAGTGCACATCCCTGTTTCACGCCGCTCTTGGTGGTAAAGGCCTCGCTTAGACTTACTGCGTGAAGTACTCGAGAAACGCATCCTTCGTAGCTGTTTTTAATAAGTTTGATGATTTTGTCTGGTATACCCCGGGCTTCTAGCGCAATCCATATGAAATCTCGTTTAAGAGCATCAAAAGCCATATCAAGGTCGATAAATATTCGTATATACCCGTAGGTATTTCCAAAATCCCCGTCGATGTGGAATTTTCACATATTTTGTTAATTATTTTATCTCATATGCAAATTTGATGATCTTTAATATTTTTCTCATATGCAAAATTGCAGATCTTTCAAACATCCATAAGATTGCCTTTACTCCATCTGATTACAAAGATTAATAAGAGTTATAAAAACAAGACAAATTCCTGTTCGGACGTTACAAAATTTCCCAAAATAATTTGCTGGGTATAAACTTCTGCAAAATTCGGTTAAATTATTATTTATTTAAAATAATGAGAACAATTCAAAGATTTTAAATATGTATATCAAACACCGATTTAAAAAAAATACATTTTTTGTACTATTTTAATATTTGTGACAAACACTGCAGACGCTATAAACGCTGTCCGTACAAATAAATATTTTGTAAAAATACAATTTTATGAGTACTTATTTGCTTTTATCCAAAAAAATTGTAACAAAATTAGAATATTTCAATTAAACCTTATAAACCCAGCAAATAAATATGGAAGTTTATTTTTTTAAGAGATTGAGAACGCACAAAATATTGATAATTTTTTGCAACCATCACATTTTATTAATCTAGTTTCTGGTCCACAGCTTAAAGTAAACTTACTTTATTATAAAGCGTGATCCATTTCGAGGTTCCCTATTTTTTTAAGAAAAAAAAACACAGAAAATTCGAATTGAATGGTGAATGTTTATTATCATTTGAATGAACATTCATTGGCATTTATTTTTTGAATATTATGTCTATCAAATGTTAGCCGCGGCTACGTCTCAGATGGTCCATCCGTTGAGTCCAATTTTCGATGATTCGTTCGAGAATTTCGACTGGTAACTGGCGAATGCGTGATGTTTTGCTCCATGGCCTGAATCGAAGCGGGTTTGTCCGCATAAACTGTAGACTTTACATATCCCCACAGGAAAAAATCTAACTGTGTGATATCACTCGATCTTGGTGGCCATTCGACCGGCCCAAAACGGGAAATTATCTGCTCACCGAAGTGTTCTTTCAATAAATCCATTGATTGATGCGATGTGTGGGAAGTGCCGTCTTGTTGAAACCAAATGCTGTGTTCGGAAACTCTTGAAATGGATCGCGTCGCAGTTGCTGCCTCGGATACACATTCTCCCGATGATATTCGAACATATATGCCTTTAAGAAATTTGGAGGCATTTTCCAAAGAGTTCAATTGCCCCAAAGGCAGTCCCATGAATCCCCACAACAGGTGTGACCAGTTTTAAATGAAATCTTATAAAAATGAATTATGTGTAATAGAGTATTGTATTTGGATTTGTATTACCGAGTAATGACTGCTCATTACCGCCCTGCATTATGTTTGACTAATGCAGGAAGATGTGCCCAGTTTTTAATGAACTGTTATAAAAATTTCAAAAATTTTAATAAAAATTTATTTTTACAATTTTTAACATTTTATTATTTAAATTATTCAAAATTAAAAAATTTTGTAATACATTTTTTAAAACAAAAAGGTATATACTCGTACTCGTATTTTATTCCGTTCATAAAGTCTTTGTAATATTTATATTTATTTAAATTTCGTACAATATACTTATACAATACAACAAAAATAAAACAAACAAGTAAAAGCGTTAAGTTCGGCCATGCCGAATCTTATATACCCTCCACCATGGATAGCATGTGACCTCACAAAATAACTCAAACCTAAAGAAAATAACACCGAAAACACAAACAAGTAAAGGCGTTAAGTTCGGCCATGCCGAATCTTATATACCCTCCACCATGGATAGTATGTGACCTCACAAAATAACTCAAACCTAAGAAAAATAAAACCGAATACAAAAAACAAAAAATATAGTAGATGAGAACAGTAGGAGTCAAAACTAGTTAGATGCTATATATGGGAGCTATATCTAAATATGGACCGATATGGCCCATTTGCAAAACAACCTGCAACTATAAGAAGTATTTGTACCAAATTTGATCAACCTAGCTCTATTACTGCGGACTGTTGCGTGATTACCACAGACGGACGGACGGACAGACGGACATGGCTAAATCGTCTTAGAATTTTACGACGATTAAGAATATATGTACTTTATGGGGTCTCAGATCAATATTTAGAGGTGTTACAAACGGAGTGACAAAATGAATATATCCTATGGTGGAGGGTATAAAATATAGTAGATGAGAACAGTAGGAATCACAACAAGTTAGATGCTATATATGGGAGCTATATCTAAATATGGACCTATATGGCCCATTTGCAATCCCAAACAAACTGTAACTATAAGAAGTATTTGTACCAAATTTGATCAACCTAGTTCTATTATTGCGGACTGTATCGTGATTACTACAGACGGACGGACGGACAGCCGGACATGGCTAAAACATTAGCATTTTACGACGATTAAGTATATATATATATATACTTTATGGGGTCTCAGATCAATATTTAGAGGGAAAAGTTTCCGGACCGTGTCATCTCTCAAAGAGGTGATCATAATTGGCCACCGAGATCTTGTGATTTAACACCTTGCGACTTCTTCCTTTGGGGCCACGTGAAAGATAAGGTCTACACCAACAGCCCAGCGTCGATTCAAGACCTCAAAGATAGAATTCGTGAGGCTATCTAGGACTTAGGGCGGCCACTTTGAGGTTTGGTTATGGAAAATTTCTTGAAAAAGATATGGTCCTGCACCCGTGGTCGTGGTGGCCATTTGGCTGATGTTTTTTTTTATTATTAACGGCATACCTTCCTCTTTATTATGAAATGAACACACGATCATTTGTCTCAAAAAATGGCATTATTCATTGAATACCAAAATAACACCTCTTGTTGGAAAACCATGCATATGCCTTGTAACGGGAGATTCAAGTAGAGATACTTTTTTCAATAGCCATTTTTGACAGATCGCGTGTGATTCGTGCCATGGTGTCATGTTATTTTTGTTAAGTATTGTTTGGCATTTCATCATGGAAAGACTTACACCTGAATAACGGCTACAAATCGTTCAACTTTATTACGAAAATGCACGTTCTGTGAGGAATGTGTTTCGTGCACTTCGCTCAACTTATGGTCAACATAATCGGTCTACTGAGCGTACTATTCGCAACACCATAACCCATCTCGAGACCCAGCATTCATTATTGGATAATATTCGACAGAATATACCACGTCCAGCACGCAGTGAAGAAAATGTAGCGGCCGTAGCTGAGAGTGTACACGAAGACCGTGGAGAGTCGATTTGGCGCCGTTCGCAGCAACTCTGACTGACGTATGGAACGACTTGGCGCATTTTACGTCGAGATCTTAAATTGAAAGCATGCTAAATACAGCTTGTGCAAGAACTGAAGCCGCCCGACCTTCCCAAGCGACATCGCTTCACTCTATGGGCTCTTGAAAAGTTCCAAGAAGATCCGACATTTGCGAGCCAAATTTTGTTCAGCGATGAGGCCCATTTCTGGCTCAATGGGTATGTAAACAAGCGAAATTGCCGCATTTGGGACGAAGAGCAACCTGAAGATATTCAAGAGCTGCCACTTCATCCAGAAAAAAAAACGGCTTGGTGTGGTTTGTGGCCGGTGGAATCATCGGTCCTCATTTCTTCAAAAATGATGCCGGTGAGAACATAACCGTCAATGGCGACCGTGATCGTGCCATGATAACCGATTATTTGATTCGTGATCACGGCGACATTTGGTTTCAACAAGACGGCACTTCCCACACATCGCATCAATCAATGGATTTATTGAAAGAACACTTCGGTGAGCAGATAATTTCACGTTTTGGGCCGGTCGAATGGCCACCAAGATCGAGTGATATCACACCGTTAGATTTTTTCCTGTGGGGATATGTAAAGTCTACAGTTTATGCGGACAAACCCGATTCGATTCAGGCCTTGGAGCAAAACATCACGCATGTCATTCGCCAGTTACCAGTCGAAATTCTCGAACGAATCATCGAAAATTGGACTCAACGGATGGACCATCTGAGACGTAGCCGCGGCTAACATTTGATAGACATAATCTTCAAAAAATAAATGCCAATGAATGTTCATTCAAATGATAATAAACATTCACCATTCAAATCGAATTTTCTGTGGTTTTTTTCTTTAAAAAAAAAAGGGAACCTCGAAATGGATCACGCTTTATAATAAAGTAAGTTTACTGTAAGCTGTGGACCAGAAACTAGATTAATAAAATGTGATGGTTGCAAAAAATTATCAATATTTTGTGCGATTCGAAATAGCTGTCCTTTAAAAAAAGGTTCATTTACATTTCAAATTTTGACATCCTGAATCCTCTACAACTTGTGCAATTTTTCTTTGGAAGTACTAAAAAGGTAATTCCCTAAGAAGTAAAGGGTGTCCCCTCATTCGTACGATTTAAAGTCTCTGGATTTCTTTCTATGGGGCTATGTTAAGTCATTGGTTTATGCCGACCTGCCAGCACCTCTGGAAGCATTGGAAGCTAATATTCAAGCTACCGTTGACCCCATACCGCCAGATTTTTGGGAAAAGTCGTCAATAATTGGACTGATCGAAAGGACCATGAAACTCGCAGCCGAGGTTGGAATGAACTATTTTTTCTGTCTGACTTAAGTTCTCAATCTCTTAAAAAAAATAAACTTCTATATTTATTTGCTGGGTTTATAAGGTTTATTTGAAATATTCTAATTTTGTTACCATTTTTTTGCATAAAAGCAAATATGTAAGTACTCATAAAATTGTATTTTTACAAAATATTTATTTGTACGGACAGCGTTTATAGCGTCTGCAGTGTTTGACGCAAATATTAAAATAGTACAAAAAATGTATTTTTTTAAATCGGTGTTTGATATACATATTTAGAATCTTTGAATTGTTCTCATTATTTTAAATAAGTAATAATTTAACCGAATTTTGCAGAAGTTTATACACAGCAAACTATTTAGGGAAATTGTGTAACATCCGAACAGGAATTTGTCTTGTTTTTATAACTCTTATTAATCTATGTAATCACATGGTACTCCATCTTATGGATTTTTGAAAGATCTGCAATTTTGCATATGAGAAAAATATTAAAGATCATCAAATTTGCATATGAGATAAAATAATTAACAAAATATGTGAAAATTCCACATCGACGGGGATTTTGGAAATACCTACGGGTATATACGAATATTTATCGACCTTGATATGGCTTTTGATGCTCTTAAACGAGATTTCATATGGATTGCGCTAGAAGCCCGGGGTATACCAGACAAAATCATCAAACTTAATAAAAACAGCTACGAAGGATGCGTTTCTCGAGTACTTCACGCAGTAAGTCTAAGCGAGGCCTTTACCACCAAGAGCGGCGTGAAACAGGGATGTGCACTTTCTCCGCTGCTTTTTATTACAGCGCTAGATATTGTTTTCGAAGCCACCAGTTGTCGACAAGCAGGCATTAGCTGGAGGCTAACAGATAAACATATGAACAGATGCCTAAGAACCATACTCAGAATACTCGTATGGTGGCCAAATACCATAAGTAACTAGCAACTATGGCAAAAAAAATATGGATGGTTGGGACATATACTCAGAAAAGATCCTACAGATACACCACATGCTGCACTGTCATGGAACCCACAAGGCAAAACGAGACAAAACGAGACATCCAAATCGATTAACGAGTTGAGATATATTGAACGAAATATAAATAGTTGGAAAGATTCGATAAACCGAATATGTCAATAATTATTTAAGTATATGTACATACATACATATAAACTATCATACAAACTTACAATTATACACACTTACATTTTTCTGTGAATAGGCTAAGTTCAACAAATGAATATGCCAATAAATAAATATACGAATATATATCAAAAGACAGGTGACTTAAAGAAACCATTTTAATTGTATTGTTTTCAGAAACAAATATATTTGTTATTTTGCTAAGTACATATTTTTTGACGTCGATTATTCGAATTTACCCAGGCTACAATTGCAAGAACTGTTCAAATAAAATTTTTATTTGTATGCACTTTGTGCAATTCGACTAGGGAATTTGCTATAAAAGGCGCATGAAGGCGAACTGTAATCATCAATTTCGAATTGCATTTCATCAAGGTTCTTTCATTGTTTGAAGATTAAAATAAAACATGCAATTTTTCAACGTTTTCGCTATTGCTGCCGCTTTGGTTCTAGCTTTCAGCTGTGCTGAAGCCGCACCCAAACCTGAACCCCAACCGAAACCTTTTCTTCCTGTAGTCAATACTCTTCTGGTAAGTACATATTTAGAATAAGTATTTAGAATTCAGATTAGTAGATATTTTAACGTTAACAGAATTTAAATGTAAATTGTATATGTAGATGTTATTGGAGCATGATTTAAATAACTATTCTTTCTTTTCAGGGTTTACTGGGATAATATTTCGAAGTGAAATGAATACCTGTGGAACGGACAGATTGTAAAAAAATATTTCAACATGTTTTCTCAAAATATATTGTTCTCTTTTTAACTAAATATGAAATCTGGCATTTAAAATTTTTATTTTGTGTTGTAGTTATTTAGGTGGGATTATTTGATGCTCATTCATTTAAATTGGTTTAACTATTGACTTTTTAGACAAAAAGTCAAGCTTCGCAATCGATTCTCATTCGCCTTCCAATATAGTACAAATTTCAAAAAATCGTTTCAAGTCCAGTATCAGCAATCCAAGGGCTACCATGTTCCAGCTTAATTTGAATCGGGCGAAACTTATTTTTTAGGGTTTGTCTCACTGTGCGCATAAAAGTCGCCAACAAAAGCGACTTCAATTCAATTCAATTTATTTATTAGTCCAAAATATTACAGTTATACAGTGGGTAAATATGTACATTAGGGCGGGTTGATTATTTTTTTTAAATCGTATAGCAAAAACGTAAACTACATAAAATTCTAAGAAAATTCTCCGAAGAAACCATGTATCTAAAAGAAATCGTAATCCGTGCCTCTCGACTTGATAATTTATATGCCCGCCTTTGCCAAATAATAAATAAATTTTAGAAAAAATAGCTATTTCCAAAAAGAAATCGAATTTAATTTTTGAATATGTTTTCTAAATAATCGACCTTTTATTCTATATTATTTTTGTATTTAAATGACAAGCTCGATTCAATTTTTTTAATAAAATAGTCTAGTTAGTTCTTTTGAACTTTATATCTCTCCACACTCAAAATTTTTTTTCATTAAAAAAAATTTGACCCAAGTAAAAAGTTTGCATATAATGTTATATTTAATATTTTTATAAGGAACATAGATAAAAAAATTTTCTTTCATCTTTATATATAAAATCCTTTGTACGTTTGTTAGTATCGCATGATCTCCAAAACCATAAAAGCGAATGGGCTGAAAATTGAACAATATATTCAGATTGGGGTCATTTGTGTTTATACCCTACACCACACTGTGGTACAGGGTATTATGACTTTGTGCATTTGTTTGTAACACCCAAAAGGAGAAGAGATAGACCCATTGTTTATTATACCGATCGACTTGTAATCACTTTCTGAGTCGATTTAGCTATGTCCGTCTGTCTGTCTGTCTGTCCGTCTGTCTGTCTGTCTGTCTGTCTGTAGACGTATTCTTGTAATCAAAGTACAGGTCGCAATTATGGTCCGATCTCAACGAAACTTTGCACATATCTTTTTTTAGGCCCAGGGACGATCCCTATTGAATTTGGTTAAAATCGGTTCAGATTTACATATAGCTCCCATATATATGTACCTCCGATTTGGCATATATGGACTGTATAAGCAACATTTTGTAACCGATTTGTACAAAAATTGACAGAGAGTAGTCTCGTGATACACTTAGATACAATACAAAATTTGGGGGAAATCGGTTCAGATTTATATATAGCCCCCATATATATGTTGCACCCGATTTGACATGTAAGCGCTGTAGAAACTGTATTTTATATCCAATCAGTACGAAATTCGGCACAGAGAGGTTTTTTATTACATGAAGGAATACTGCCAAATTCGGAGAAAATCGGTTCAGATTTAGATATAGCCCCCATATATATGTTACCCCCGATTTGAAATTCAATAGATTTAGAAACTGTATTTTATATCCGATCACAGCGAAATTCGGCAGAAAGAGGTTTCTTATTACACGAAGGTATACTGCCAACTTTGGAGAAAATCGGTTCAGATTTAGATATAGCCCCCATATATATGTTAGCACCGATTTGACATTCAAGCGCTGTAGAGACTGTGTTTTATATCCGATCAGTGCGAAATTCGACAGAAGGAGGTTTCTATTTTACATCAGGGAAAATCGATTCAGATTTATATATAAGCTCCATATATATGTTCCTCCTGATGTGGTTACAAAGCGCTATAGAAGTTGTACTTTACTTCCGATCATTACAAAATTCTCCAGAAAGATGCTTCTCAATTTAGGAACGAATATTGCTTAATTTAGCGATTACCGGTTCAGAATTAGATATATCCGCATATATATGTTCTTACCCATTTTCCAATTATTCCAAATTATTATCGCAATAACCCTTATCGCATTGTTAGGGAGGTGTAGGGTATTATATAGTCGGCCCCGCCCGACTTTCTGCCTTTCCTTACTGGTTTAGAATTATTTTCACCGCGATAAAATGCTAAGTGGTCAAGTTATTTGAAATTAAAAATGTATGTGTGGTTTGTCGTGATAATAGTTTGTTTGTATGATTCTAGCCGGTAGATGGCGCTGTAGGGGACATATTGTCAATATACATTTTTTTAATGATTTTTTTCCTGAAACTCGGGATGTATGCATTTTTGAAATGAAATACCAATAAATAACAAGCCAATACATCCGAAACAAGACGGGCAGGACAACGTCTGCTGGGGTCAGCTAGTAATTTAATAAAAATTATTGGAAATACAAAATAAAAATTGCACTCAAAAAATTGTTTTCAGTATTTATAAAATAACCTTCTTTTGTTTCGATAAACAAAAGAAGGTTAAGGGGGAGATACTAGAAGGAGTGGAGCAATATGGCCCATCTTCGAACTTAGCCGGAGATTGAAAAAAAAATATTACCACACACCAAATTTGAAGTCAATCGGTTACCTCTTTTGAGAGTTATCGTGCGCACCAGCTAGCAGACAGACGGACGGACATTGCTCATTCGAATTCAAACGATCTAAAACGGATATCCGCCAAACAAACTTAGGGTCTATGCCACTCCTTTGATGTGTTACACTTTTAGCCTGTAGCAAATGATATATACCCTGGTATCACTAAAGTGAGGGTATAATCAAACATAATATATTTCAAAAAAAAAAAAAAATAATTTATGCGAAAGAAGAAAAAACAATTTTCAAGTCGAGAGGCGCGGATTAGTTTTTGATGTGAGACTCATGGTTTCTTCGTAGAATTTTCATAGAATTTAATGTAGATTACGTGTTTGCTGTACGATTTTTAATTTTGTTTTTCATCCGTACAAATCAACCCGCCCTAATGTACATCTTCTGAGATATATCTACAAGATATTACAACAAGTTATGCTGTTATCTATAATATATATACTCGTACACTTAAAATATTGTTTTTTTCACAACATACATTTTTTGTTTTATAAAGGCAAAAAGGGGAAAAACCCTTAATTTGATTATGGAATAGGCATTCAAACTTTTTCTGGAAATTAAAATGAATATAGATAGATTATATTTAGAATAATAAACCATATATCATTAACTTTCCATTTTTATAATTTCACATTTATGTTAATATCAATTACATTAATTCCACACAATCTCTAATTATGGCATAAGAAGAGTTTCTGATTTTGTTGAAAAAGTTTACGTTTTGTCTTTGAATAAATCTATATATGGGGAAAAACACGTCAAAAGGCCCACTTTTTTCAATTTTATTCCTATCGCGTCAAAACTTGGTGGGGTTGCAGAAGTACTTTGGGTATGCTATGTGCTTAAATTACAGCTTCCTAGCGTGATAGATTACGAAGATACAGGGTGTCAAAGTTGGAAATGTTGACCATTGTATCTCCCGACTACGTGGGCCGACTTGAATGAACCGCGGCTTATGTGACAGCTATTTAGAAACGCACAATATGTACATTGATAACACTATGCAAATTTTTGTCCAAGGGATGTGGATAACAGTTTCTGGTGCAATTAGGTGTCACAAACACAAAAAAATATTTAAAAAAAATGTTATGGTAAATTCTTTTTTTTTAATTTTTTTTTTAAATTCCAGCTTTCATGGAAAGTACATTCAGTATTTGGACCATAATAAGCCTGATTGAACCGTGTTATGCCTGAAATTAATGGGAGTTATGAGGGCTACATATGCTGCAAATATTGGTTTAGTAACAGTCGTCAAAAATATGAGAAAAAAATGATTTTTTTGTTTTAATTATTTTATCACATTTTTAAAAAGCCAGCATGCTAACGAAGAGGATTGATGTCAGACATTATAAAATTATAGAGAGAACGAGGTTTTATGCCCGTTCGTAACCCTCCATCAAACATGATATGCAATGTGAGAGCTATATTGGATGAGATCCGCTCAGATAGAGTGTCATTCAACAATATTTGTGGTTTTTTATTTATGAGGTTTCTATTCAGTTACGCCTTTTAGGGGCATGGACATCCCAGTCGTACATACAGGTACTAAAATTATATGAACGCAATACAAAGTAGTACGCGGCAGTCTTGAAAATATTGGTTATCTACTTTCGAAGCAAACTATACGAGTATGTCAGCTACAGGTACTGCAACTTATGAACCTGAATTTATGAATGAAATTTCTTATCAATAAATTAGTGTAACTCTGCGCCTTAAAGAGATAAGTCGATTTTCTGAAAAATATTACAAAGTTATATTTCGAAGTATGGTAAAAGGCAAAGAACTTTTCAATGTGTAGCTGATCCCGACAATTTCTGCTACATCTGCGGAAAATATGTATTTAAAAAATCGACGTGCGTTTAGTAAAATAATAGAAGAAATATATGTGTAATATTTTGGTATACGAGTTAAAAATATGAACGAACTGTGGACACCTACTATTTTGTGTAATTCGTGCCATGTAAATCTTACTCGATGGACTAGTGGAAGAATGCGGTAAGTACTTTAAAATTAATGTATTACAATGTTTTTTGGAATAAAACGTTTTAATTTTAGACTTCACGTGCAATTTGGAATACCAATGATTTGGAGACAACCATTCATTCACGATACGGACTGCTATTTTTGTCTAAGTTAATAGATTGGAGTAGGAAGTGTCCAAGTATAGCTAACAGCCTAATAACGGAAACATCATCAAGTTCAACTGAGTACTCAACTCTGAGCGATTCACGTTTGAGTCAGAAGCAGAGTTCGGAAAAAACACAAAGAACGGTTCCTTAGCGTTATGTACCGTTCCTTCGTCGCGAACGGAACAGTATCGCAACCCTTACACGAGAACAGAATGCACTAAACATTTTTTTAGTGTTATTGTTCGCGAACGGTACCACTACGGTAACGTACCGTTCTTAGAACACGACGAACGGTATCACTACGATAACGTACGGTTCATAGAACAGTATCACTACGTAGTAGTGATACTGTTCTTTTGAACAGAACACTAACAGTTCGCAAATATGAAGCAATCTAAACGAAAATTGGTACAGATTTATTTCGTAACCCAGGGACGATCCCTATGGGGCATATCGGTACATTCTTTGATATAGCCCCCATACGAAGGCTCCTTTCGATAAGACATATTTACGCACTAGAGAGCGCATTTTTTAACCGACCAAGCTGAAATTTAAATATTTGTACCGTGTATTACATTCAATCGTGCCTAGTGAAAGTTAGGCATATCGGTCCATAATTTAATATAGAACCCATACGAAGGTCCCTTTCGATAAGACATATTCACGCTCTAGAGAGCGCATTTTTTAACCCTAAAAAATAAATAACGTTAGTGTTCTCTGAAGGAACCGTTCCTATAACGTACTGTTTTTTTCTGAACACTGGTCAGAAGTCATCTTTTTAACTCAGTTTCAACTCATTGATCTAGTAAGAGATTTGGAACTGACCAAAGATAAGGCAGAACTACTTGCATCAGGGATGAAACAGTACAATATTTTGGCCATGTGGATAACAGATGCTTTTGCAAGAACATTCCCGGATTGTTCGAGGAACTTAGTCAAACATACAATTCCAAGGAATGGCGGTTACTTGTTGACAGCAGTAAAGAAAGTTTGAAATCAGTACTTTTACACAACGGAATCAGAAACCGTCGATTCCTATTGCTCATGCTGTCAACACTAAAGAATCATACGAAAGAAACAATGGCTAAATTGATAAAATACATAAAATATTAACATGACTGGAAAATTTGTTGCGATTTAAAAGTAGTTGGTATGTTATGCATCTGGGATAGCCGATATTTTGCCACCACTGCATATTAAGCTGGGGCTCTTTAAAATTTTTGTAAAAGCCTTAAGGAAAGATGGCAATTCACTCGCATATTTAAAAACTTTATTTAAAAGTCTTTCTTTTCAACAAATCGAAGAAGGAGTTTTTGATGGGCCTAAAATAAGGAAACTGATGAATGATGTGCATTTCGAATCATATTTGACGTCGGATGAAATTGCAGCATGGAGGTCGTTTAAGCTTGTAGTTTCAAATTTCCTTGGATCCAATAAAAGCCCGCAATATGAAACAATGATTAATGATTTGTTAAAAAATTATAAAAAAATTGGTTAGAAATATACTTTTTTTATATTTATGTATATAACACATATGTTTGTATTCTTCCAACTTATTTTTCGCTTTATGTATTTCAACAGGTGTAAATATGTCCCTCAAAATTCATTTCTTGCATTCTCATTTAAACTTTTTTCCCGAGAATCTTGGCGACGTAAGTGACGAACATGGCGAAAGGTTTCACCAAGAATGGAAGTCCATCGAGCGGCGTTACCAATGGCACTGGGATGAAATCATTAGAGAAACCGATTCCGAAATCTACAAACATCAACAAAGAACTCACAATTACTTCTAATGAAACTTGTTCATGTAAATAAACTCAAATGTACATAATATAAATAAAAGTAATAAATAAAATCGCTATTTAAACAGAAATTACAAAAAAAATTTTTTTGATATTATCTTACCTCTACCAAAAAGGCTATAAATTCTACATTTATTCATAGATTATTTATTACTCAAATAGGCATTATTTTCTTCGCTAGAATGCAAACTAAAAAAAAAATAAAACAAAATATTTTTTCTATTTTTTATGTTTTTTTGTCGCAGGTTTTTTTTTAACTTCTTTTTCCAATTTGTTTAATGACTGTTACTAAACCACTGTTTTTCTACGTGAAAGATATATTTCCAAGAGATAATCCAAATTGGTAGCCCACATTAATAGCTTCAATTTAACGTATAAGTCGACCTGATCGGGCATATACTCCAAAAATTATAGTTCAAATACTAAGGGTACCTTCGACGATAATAGTATTTGTAATAAAATTTTTTTTAAAAAAAATGTATCCATAAAAAAAATTTTAGTATAGATTTTATGTATATATTTAAACTACAAAAATTAAGCCCATTCTGTTTACTTTATCAATATGAATTTTTCGCAATGGGATGAAAAGCACAACAAAAGCTGTGGAAATTTTAAATGTCAAACCTACTATTTTTATACCCTACACCCCACTGTGGTACAGGGTATTATGACTTTGTGCATTTGTTTGTAACGCCCAAATGGAGAAGAGATACAGGGTGGCTGATATGTATTGCAAGCAACTTCAGGTTGCTATCATTTCTAAACCGCTAGTCTGATACCTGACAGATTTATTTCAGTGACAGTTCATATTATTGTTTACAAGCTTACAAAAGCACCTTGATCTATTGCATTCAGAAAAAAAGTTATTCGTGATGGAATTCAAGCGTAATAGTGTGATTGCTTTATATTTGGGTGGAAAAACACAAGTGGCTATCGTTAGAGCCCTCCAGCATTTAAATTTGAATACATCTTTTGTTTCTCGTACCATTGCTCGTTACCGTGATACTGGCAGTGTTGCATCGCGTCCAAAAAGTGGACGAAAAAAAACGGTAACAACACCAGAAATGATCCGAAAAGTGAAGGCCAGATTTGATCGAAATCCACGCCTCAATGGTAGAAAAATTGCTCGTGAGCTGAACATATCGCGAGAACGGATACAACACATATTAAAAAATGAGCTTGGACTAAAGCTTCCAAAAAGTGCAAGAAGTTCCAAAAAGTGCAAGAGCTCACCGATGCACAAAAAAAGTTAGACTGGAAAGAGCCAAGGAGTTGCTTCGCTTGCACGAAAGTGGCCAGTTACCGAATTTAGTTTTCTCCGATGAGAAGCCATTCTAAATTGAGCAGTTTGTGAACAAACAAAATGATCGGGTTTACTTGCCAAAGAGGTCTGCTGAAAATTGACACCTTCGATTGGCCACCAGAACTCAAGCGCCGCCGATGGTAATGGTAATAAATGCCAAATATTATCGGGAAAATGTCCTAAAGACAGTATTGAAGCCCTGGGCAGACAAACATTTCGGCCGCAGACCATGGACATTCCAACAGGACTCAATGGCCACCAAGATCTCCGGATCTCAATCCGTTGGACTTTTGCGCCACTAAAAAATACCACAGTATCGATCATCTCAAGTCGGCGCTTCGCCGGGAATGGGCCAAAATACCGCAGAGCCACTTTCGTGCAGCGTGTGATGGCTTTGTCGGCCGTTTGACGGCCATAATTCGTGCCAAAGGTGCGAACAAATCTAAACTGTTTCTAAAATTTTATGTTATTTCCGACATTTTTTGCTTTTGAACAATAAAATTTAAAAAAAAATTAAAAAAATATAGCGCTTTACTTTGTTGCATTACATATCAGCCACCCTGTAGACCCATTGTTTATTATACCGATTGACTTGTAGTCGATTTAGCTATGTCCGCCTGTCTGTAGGTAGATGTATTCTTGTAATCAAAGTACAGGTCGCAATTATGGTCCGATCTCGACGAAACTTTACACATATCTTATTTTTGGCCCAAGGACGATCCCTATTGAATTTGGTTAAAATCGGTTCAGATTTAGATATAGCCCCCATATATATGTTAGCCCCGATTTGACATGTAAGCGCCGTAGAAACTGTATTTTATATTCGAATAATGCGAAATTCGGCAGAAAGGGGTTTCTTATTACATGAAGGAATACTGCCAAATTCGGAGAAAATCGGTACAGATTTATATATATATGTTACAAAGGATTTGACATGTAAGCGCTGTAAAAACTGTATCTGATACTCGTTTTAATAGGAAAGCGATTATTTTGAGAAACCTGAATTTTTTTTTTTTGGTAAAAGTGCGTCTGTCGCTATTCTGTTTTCAAAAAATCCTAAAATCAGCATATTTCGTGTCCAAAATCTGCTCACCATGATTCGATTTGACCAGTGCAATATCGTAGGCCTATGTAAAAAATGCGACGTCGACTTTTTTCGAAAGTTTTTGTGTTGTTCTGGTGTATTTGTATATAGAACGCCAACATTATATTTTATTAATCGTGTTGCTGGTCCGCATCTTAGAGTAAACTCACATAAAGAAGTAATGAAAAAATAGTAGGTTTGACATTCAAAATTTCCATAGCCTTTGTTGTGGTTTTCATCCCATTGCGCAAATTCGTTATATAAATTGATAAAGTAAACAGAATTGGCTTAATTTTTGTAGTTTAAAGATATAGATAGAATCCCATCCGCGGAACACAATTAAAATCGCGAGGAAAGCATAAGTTGGGAGAAAAAAAAATATGAAAATTTAACATTTGCAAATAATTATCAATGTACATTTTGTGCGTTTCTAAATAGCTGTCATATAAGCCACGGTTCATTTAAATTAGTCCACATAGTCCTTTTTATACCCTACACCACACTGTGGTACAGGGTATTATAACTTTGTGCATTTGTTTGTAACACCCAAAAGGAGAGAAAATAGACCCATCGTTTATTATACCGATCGACTTAGAATCACTTTCTGAGTTGATTTAGCTATGTCCGTCTGTCTGTCTGTCCGTCTGTGCATGTATTCTTGTAATCAAAGTACAGGTCGCAATTATGGTCCGATCTCGACGAAACTTTACACATATCATTTGTTTGGCCCAAGGACGATCCCTATTGAATTGAATATTTGGATAAAATCGGTTCAGATTTAGATATAGCCCCCATATATATGTTACCCCCGATTTTACATGTAAGCGCTGTAAAAACTTTATTTTATATCCGATTAGTATGAAATTTGGCAGAAATAGGTTTCTTATTACATAAAGGAATACTGCTAAATTCGGTGAAAATCGGTTCAGATTTAGATATAGCCCCCATATATATGTAACCCCCGATTTGACATGTAAGCGCTGTAGAAACTGTATTTTATATCCGATCAGTGCGAAATTCGGTAGAAAGAGGTCTCTTATTACATGAAGGAATACTGCCAAATTCGGAGAAAATCAGTTCAAATTTAGATATAGCCCCCATATATATGATAACCCCGATTTGACATGTAAGCGCTGTAAAAACTTTATTTTATATCAGATTAGTATGAAATTCGGCAGAAAGAGGTTTCTTATTACGTGAAGGAATACTGCCAAATTTGGAGAAAATCAGTTCAGATTTAGATATAGCCCCCATATATATGTTACCCCCCGAGTTGATATGTAAGCGCTGTAAAAACTGCATTTTATATCCGATCAGTATGAAATTCGGCAGAAAAAGGTTTCCTATTAATGAATGAACACACTTAATTTTCCAGAAAGATGTTTCTCAATTTAGGAACGAATATTGCTAAATTTAGCGATTATCGGTTTAGAATTTCATAATATGTTCCTACCCATTTACCAATTATTCCAAATAATTATCGCATTGTTAGGGAGGTGTAGGGTATTATGTAGTCGGCCCCGCCCGACTTTCTGCCTTTCCTTACTGGTTTACCTATGTACCATTTATATTAATTATACAATTTTTGCCACTGCATTGCAAAGAATGATTTTTTTTTAAAATGGTATGTCAAAAGGTTGACAGCAAAAGTAAAAGCTTTGCTGTAATCATTCGGTTTAAATATGAAACATAAAAGGAATAGCACCAACCAAACGAACAAGAATTATTAACAACTTCAAAAAACTTAAATAAAAAAACATCACGCCAAATAATGAATTTGCAAACACTGCTTGAACGAGAAACGAATTGGATATGGTTGCGCACAAATGTTTATACATATACATCTCGTCGATTTATATGAGTGTGTGTTTGATGTTGCGTCAGCCAAAATCATCCAGAGGGTATTTTTATTGTGCTCTATAATTGCTCTGCCTCTCAGAGATGAAAGTAAGCTTTTTCTTCTTACTTTAAGCCATATTAGGCTTAATTTTCCTTTTCAAGAATTATTTTCTTGAATTCAAGCATTATATACTTATTGTAAGCCTTACAGCGCTTGATTTTTTCAATTTATGCCGATTTATACTTGTTTTAAGCAAAACTTAGTACGAACGTACTTAAATTTTTAAGTACGATTTGGGCTTATATTAAGAATTTTTTACTTGAATTTAGTATGTAATTTTTCTTTCTGTGTACAATTAAAAATTTAAGTTACAAATAAAATTTTTGAGCAGCTCATGTTATTGTACTCGGGTAAATTCGAACAATCGACGTGAAACAAATATGTACTTAGCAAAATAACAAATATGTTTGTTTTCTGAATACAATACAATTCAAACGGTTTCTTCAGAACATCCGTCGCACAGTAGGCTAAAATGGAAAAAATTGACATAATTCTGCCATTTCCACTTATAATAATTCGGCAAGCACTTATCGTAAGGCGACGAAATTTATTTTAGGTGTGTATACAAGAGGTGTTAGAGAGTTTAAGTTCGGAACATGGGCCACCTATCTCATACGGGGGCGGAGCTACAGGGCCCTAAAGTTGACCACCTCGGGTATACAAAATTTTCATCGGCTTCTAACTTTTGAATGGAGTGTCTGATTTGAGTGGCGTGGATACTCCTAGACCAGACCTACAATAAACATTTTATAGCTTGAAGATTGCTTGAATAGTTTCCGAGATATGTGGATTTTAAATTTGAATTATTAATTTTTTCGCCGACTTTGCCTTGGATTTTAACCAATATCACAGTTAAAAGTTTACCGATTTTGTTCGCGTGTTTTTTTGTGGATTGCCAATAAAATTTACAATATCATGAATAAAAAAGAATCGATAAGATATATATGAAAAAATAAGAAAGTTATGGCCCTATAAAGTAAAATTTTTGAAAAATTTCATTTTTAGAGATTTTTTGGCGATAAAAGTCCAATTCGTATTTAGGTTTTGTAGAAAAAGTTTGTTACGCAAAGTATATCAAATTTATAGTCATTTTAAAGTAGACGTTTCACAGTATCTGTTAGAGAAAATCCGAAGCCACTTTTTACAGCACTTCTGTCTATTCAGATTTCTAGCCTTAACGGAACATCAGCGGTCAAGAGGTCCAAAATCACATGACGTTGCCTATATTAATTTCCGGGTATTGGGTATCTGGGTACCAAGTTTCAAGAAAATCGGTTCAGCGGTTTAGCGGTTTAGGCATGATGCGGCAATAACAAACAAGCAAATGATTTCATAATATAAATAGGATATATTATAAAGTGAGTTTACTTTAAGCTGTGAACCAGAAACACGATTAATAAAATGTAATGGTTGCAAAAAATTATATTTTGTGAAACTCGCAGCCGAGGCGGACATATTTAAAAATAAATTACATGAACTTATCCTCCAGATTGTAATACAAAAATTTCATTCCAACAATATTTCTGTCTGACTTAAGTTCTCAAGCTCTTTAAAAAAATAAACTTCCATATTTATTTGCTGGATTTATAAGGTTAAATTGAAATATTCTAATTTTGTTACCATATTTTTGGATAAAAGCAAATAAGTACTCATAAAATTGTATTTTTACAAAATATTTATTTGTCACAAATATTAAAATAGTTAAAACCAGTAAGGAAAGCCGACTATATAATACCCTACACCACTCTCGTAATATTGAATAACTCTGATATATAAATTTTGTAATTCATGTATAAATTGTTTACATAAATTTACTTTTGGGACATTTTATACTTAAATAATACCCTGTACCACAGTGTGGTGTAGGGTATAAAAACGATTGGATCTAAAGAGCCAAATCGGATGAAACATATATATGGGAGCTATAGCTAAATCTTAACCGATTTTCTTCAAATTCGGTAGTGTTGGTTCATGGATCAAGAAACTCTACCATTCTAAATTTCATAACGATTGGATGTAAAATACAGCTTTTATAGGACTAAAGGGCTAAATCGGACGAAACATATATATGGGAGCTATAGCCAAATCTTTACCGATTTTCTTCAAATTCGGTAGTGTTGGTTCATGGATCAAGAAACTCTACCATTCTAAATTTCAAAACGATTGGATGTAAAATACAGCTTTTATAGGACTAAAGGGCCAAATCGGACGAAACATATATATGGGAGCTATAGCCAAATCTTTACCGATTTTCTTCAAATTCGGCAATGTTGGTTCATGGATCAAGAAACTCTACCATTCTAAATTTCAAAATGATTGGATGTAAAATACAGCTTCTACAGGACTAAAGAGCAAAATCGGACGAAACATATATATGGGAGCTATAGCTAAATCTTAACCGATTTTCTTCAAATTAGGCAATGTTGGTTCATGGATCAAGAAACTCTACCATTCTAAATTTCAAAACGATCGGTTGTAAAATTCAGCTTCTATAGGAGTAAAGGGCCAAATCGGACGAAACATATATATGGGAGCTATAGCTAAATCTTAACCGATTTTCTTCAAATTCGGCAATGTTGGTTCATGGATCAAGAAACTCTACCATTCTAAATTTCAAAACGATTGGATGTAAAATACAGCCTCTATAGGACTAAAGGGCCAAATCGGACGAAAGATATATATGGGAGCTATATCTAAATCTAAACCAAATTCCTTAGCGATCTTAACAGCCGCGAAATACTCTAAACTGCAAAATTTCAGAACGATCGGAGTGAAATTGCGACCTGTAGTCGACGAACAACTTTACATGGACAGACGGACGGACGGACATCGTTAAATCGACTCAGCTAGTGATTCTGAGTCGATCGGTATACTTTAAGGTGGGTCTAGCTGTGTTATTTTCAGGTGCTACAAACATCTGCAGTGAAACAAACTTATAATACCCTGTACCACAGTGTGGTGTAGGGTATAAAAATGTGTTTTTTGAAATCGGTGTTTGATATATTTAGAATTTTTGAATTGTTCTTATTATTTTAAATAAGAAATAATTAAATCGAATTTTGCAGAAGTTTATACGCAGCAAATTACTTAGGGAAATTTTGTAACGTCCGAACAGGAATTTGTCTTCTTTTTATAACTCTTTTTAATAATTGTAATCATATGGAGTAAAGGCAATCTTATGGATTTTTGAAAGATCTGCAATTTTGTAAATGAGAAAAACATTAAAGATCATTAAATTTGCATATGAGATGTTTAGTTCATAAAATAATGAACAAATGTGTGAAAATTCCACATCGACAGGGATTTTGGAAATACCTACTGGTATATACGAATATTTTTCGACCTTGAGATGGCTTTTGATGCTCTTAAACGAGATTTCATATGGAATGCGCTAGAAGCCCGGGGTATACCAGACAAAATCATCAAACTTATTACAAACAGCTACGAAGGATGCGTTTCTCGAGTACTTCACGCAGTAAGTCTAAGCGAGGCCTTCACCACCAAGAGCGGCGTGAAACAGGGATGTGCACTTTCTCCGCTGCTTTTTATTACAGCGCTAGATATTGTTTTCGAAGCCACCAGTTGTCGACAAGCAGGCATTAGCTGGAGGCTAACAGATAAACTTATGAACAGATGCCTAAGAACCATACTCAGAATACTCGTATGGTGGCCAAATACCATAAGTAACTAGCAACTATGGCAAAAAAATATGGATGGTTGGGACATATACTCAGAAAAGATCCTACAGATACACCACATGCTGCACTGTCATGGAACCCACAAGTCACAAGAAGTAGAGTTCGCCCGAAGATAACGTGGAAGCGAACAATTCAAAACGAGACATCGAAATCGATTAACGAGTTGAGATATATTGAACGAAATATAAATAGTTGGAAAGATTCGATAAACCGAATATGTCAATAATTATAAAAGTATACATACATACATATAAACTATCATACAAACTTACAATTACACACACTTACATTTTTCTGTGAATAGGCTAAGTTCAACAAATGAATATGCCAATAAAAAAAAGTATACGAATATATATCAAAAGACAGGTGACTTAAAGAAACCATTTTAATTGTATTGTATTCAGAAACAAATATATTTGTTATTTTGCTATGTACATATTTTTTGACGTCGATTATTCGAATTTACCCAGGCTACAATTGCAAGAACTGTTCAAATAAAATTTTTATTTGTATGCACTTTGTGCAATTCGACTAGAGAATTTGCTATAAAAGGCGCATGAAGGCGAACTGTAATCATCAATTTCGTATTGCATTTCATCAAGGTTCTTTCATTGTTTGAAGATTAAAATAAAACATGCAATTTTTCAACGTTTTCGCTATTGCTGCCGCTTTGGTTCTAGCTTTCAGCTGTGCTGAAGCCGCACCCAAACCTGAACCCCAACCGAAACCTTTTCTTCCTGTAGTCAATACTCTTCTGGTAAGTATTTAGAATAAGTATTTAGAATTCAGATTAGTAGACATTTTAACTTTAACTGGATTTAAATGTAAATTGTATAGATGTTATTGGAGCATGATTTAAATAACTATTCTTTCTTTTCAGGGTTTACTAGGATAATATTTCGAAGTGAAATGAATACCTGTGGAACGGACAGATTGTAAAAAAAGATTTCAACATGTTTTCTCAAAATATATTGTTATCTTTTTAACTAAATATGAAACTTGCATTTAACATTTTTATTTTGTGTTGTACACCCAGGGAAATAATTGGTTGGAGTTCGATTGTAACAATAAAAAAATGGTACTAGCAACAAAAAGTATATTGCCTACACCGTCTGTCGGTTGTATTTATATATGTATAATTAGTTGAAGCAACAATAATAACATGGATACGATCAAATGAAAATGCTTGCAACTAAATCGATGGTTGTATCAATCGAATTAAGATTGTTTTTTTCATTGACACTCGGTTAGTTGTGGTAACCAATTTTAAATTTTCATTATAGTAACATATGATCGATTTTTGGTTGTGACAACCAATGTTTTATTCTTGACAACAGAAATTGTATCAATAGACCAAATATTGTTATTGCAACTAATAATTGGTTACTACAACAGAAAAAATATTAATAAATAATCGTTTATTGGTTATCCCAATCATTTCCCAAATTTATAATAATTAAATGTATTTTGGGAAATACAACCGAAAGATTGGTTGCTGTTCTTTTGCTGATACATGACAAACAAAAAATAAAATTACTCGACATAAAAAAATCTTCAACATTTTGTTCAAGAACGGTATAGGTAATCCAAAAAAATCTCGTGTGGATAATAATGTGTGGAATGCAGAATATGCTGTACAAAATGTTTTACATAAATAAAAACTAAAAGCAACAATCATGAAACTGAAAGCACAGGGTTAAGCGATATTTGCATAAAAGTTTTGTGTTTTTTCGTGTACTAAAATGTGTGACAAATATTTCCACATCTCAAAATAGTGATGAATTTGCAATATGTAATTTTTAATTTTGTTATGAATTGCTTTGTTTTTTGTTCAATAAATAAAATAAAAATTAATGAAAACTGTTTTTAATTAATTGTCGGTAGTATATGACTGACAAATTGACAGAACAACCAATTTTTTAAAACAGTTGGTTGTGGCAACTACAACAGATAATTTAAGCCACCAAATATGATTGTTGTCAATACGGAAGCAGAAGTATACCACAACCAAAATATTGGTTGACCTGATGGAATCGCATGATAGTAGACAGAACTACCAAAATTCGGTTGGCAAATAATTCGGTTGAGGCAACCAAAATGTATTCTGTGTGCGTGATGTTTTGCTCCAAGGCCTGAATCGAAGCGGGTTTGTCCGCATAAACTTTAGACTTTACATATCGGCACAGGAAATAGTCTAACGGTCTGATATCACACGATCTTGGTGGCCAATCGACCGGCCCAAAACGTGAAATTATCTGCTCACCGAAGTGTTCTCTCCATAAATCCATTGATTGATACGATCTTGTTGAAACCAAATGTCGCCGAGATCACGAGCTTCATTAAATAGTCGGTTATTATGGCACGATAACGGTCGCCATTGAAGGTTACGTTCTCACCGGCATCATTTTTAAAGAAATATGGACCGATGATTCCGGTACGTAGGATCGGGAATCGGTCAATGGCAAAAAATAGCTCTTAACGAGAGCTAAAATATTGCTTATGGGTGTCAAGGTCGTGGGTCGACTGGAAACTGTTTTTTTTTTGGATTGATTTAAAAAAATGGACTTAGCACAATTGGCGAACGATTATTTTGATAATAAAACTGAATAATTTGTAAACATTGTTCAGGCGTAAGTCTTTCCATGATGAAATGCCAAACAATACTTAACAAAAAAACATGTCAGCATGACACGACTCTGTCAAAAGACGGCTATTGAAAAAAGTATCTCTACTTAGATCACCCATTATTAATTACATTAATTCTAAACAATCTCTAATTATGGCATAAGGAGAGTTTCTGATTTTGTTGAAAAAGTTTACGTTTTATCTTTGTATAAATTCTGTATATAATTCATATCCGGTCTCGTTGTGCAGCTCTGACGTTGGATATGTCCAGGGTTTGTTGTTTATCGACATTCGAACTTTCACCACACCGAAAAATATATTGAACTGAAATTGAAAACAATTTTTCGCTTAAATCATAAATTTAGTCTGTCTTTGTTTGAAGAACAAATTTCTTTAAATTTAAGAAAATTTAATTGAATTATTGCTGACTTAAACGTTACGTCGTAAAATTAAAGAAAAAATCATTGAATGTAGGGCAACTGTCAGTAACTCAAGTATATATTTTAATAGTTTGTACGGTTTTTTTTCTTAAAATTGTAGAAATTGTTATGCCATGTTTTTTGGTATCGTTGAATTGAGGATTAGTTATCTTTTAAAATAAGAGATCGTTTTTATCTGCGAGAGCAAAATATAGACTATTTTTAGTCACTGAAGTTTTTTTGTGTGTTGTGTAACGAAATTATATTTAAAGCACAAAATAACTGTTTATTTATTCATTACGGAAATATTTACAATTTACATCAACAGAGGAAAAACAACATTCGATTTTCGTTCATTATTTTTCGTCTTCGGCTTTATTTGGTTCTTTCTTGAATACATAAACACATTTACATAAGTTCTTTTTGCAGTGTTTCTGTCAAAGTAATAAATTCGTAAACGCACACAACCTCCACTACTCTGAATGTCCGAAACGGATTTTATTACTCTCTTTGTTAACAATGCGCGTAACTACAAGGTACACACTCATATTTTTCTAAAGGGTGGTTAAATTGTAAGGGCCGATGTTGAATGTGAACCACACCTAAACGTCATGTTTTTTTCTGCATTTCATATGACATTTCTCAATTTCAGACTAACTCAATTTGAACCATGGAAAGATACACAATCGAGCAACGCGTTAATGTTTTTTAAGCATTCTACGAAAATGGACGTTCAAATCAAAATGCATTTCGTGATGTCCACAATCGGGAGAATTGTGCGCAAATTTCAGCAAACCGGGTCTGTAGGAGATGTGAAAACACCTGAGCATGCTCACCTAGTTCGTTTGGTGCGGCTTATGAGCTAGCGACGTCATCGGGCCATACTTCTTCGAAATGAAGCCGGTCAGGCAGTTACTGTGAATGGTGTTCGCTATCGTGAGATGATAACGAACTTTTTATGGGCCGAATTGGAAGATATGGATGTGGACAATATGTGGTTTCAACAGGACGGTGCCACTTGCCACACAGCTAACGAAACAATGGCTCTTTTGCGCAACAATTTCAATGGCCGAGTTATCTCACGTCGTGGCGACGTCAATTGGCCGCAAAGATCATGTGATTTGACATTGGACCTCTTTCTTTGGGGTTATTTGATATAAGAGGTGTACGTCGATAAGCCAGCAACAATTCAAGAGCTAAAGGATGAGATAATTCGGCACATTAGCGGCATAGAACCTCAATTATGCCTCAGCGACATCGAAAATTTGCACCGTTTGAAGGAGGTGTGCCGCCGAGGTCGCATACATACATAATTCAAACATACCAATATTATCATAACAAAAAGAAATGACAATAATTTTCCAAATAATTTGTGTTTTATTCAAAATCAAAAAATCATTAAAATTTAACTACCCTTTATTCATATACATATATTACAACAAAATATAGTTGCAAACTAATTTTCTAAAATAAAATATGTGTTTATATACAAATAAAATTATTGTTTAGGAATATCTTGAAATATATTTTATTTAAAAATGATTTTCAAAACTTTGCTGATTTTTTCTAATTTCATTTTTAATTTTTATTCGTTTCGAATTATTCCTTTAGTTAAAAATACCATAAGCAGCATTAAAGTCCGTTTTAAAGGACTCATTATACCCCCTCACTTTATAGTGGCATTTCTTGACATAGAAGGGGCTTTTAACAACATTCACTCGGATGCAGTAATTGCGGCACTGTCACATCTAAAGGTTAACTCTAGTGTGATTAGACTGGCAAATTCGAAAACGTCCTCCGAGACATTCTATAAGTGGCTCTGAACAAATTGGCTAGATGGGCAGCGGTTTGGGCGTAAACCGAAACAAGACAGAATTGGTTCTCTTTACTAGAATGAATAAAGTCCCACATGTGGACCCTCCAAAAATTTGTAGGAATAATTCCAGATAGAAAACTGTTAGACTTAACGTATTGGAACGTGCAAAAAGGCGGTAGGGCCGCGGTGGGGCCTCGCTCCTAAAATCGTCCACAGGATATATATAGCAGTAGTTCGTCCTATACTGCTATACGGCATTGTGGTATGGTGGGCGGCAACTGACAAACTAACCATCACCAACCTACTAACAAAGGTTCAGAGAACAGCCTGCCTGAGCATAAGCGGAGCCTTAAGGACTACAGCGACCGAGTCTCCACAAGCCCTACTCTATATCCCGCCGATTAATATTGTGGCGAGAGAAGTTGCAACCAAAGCGGCAATAAGATTAAACTGCCTATTAATGTGGAGTTACAAAAACAACGGTCACATGAGGATATTAATGTGTAGTGCTATGGTAACCGACCGAGTGGACTATATGCCAACTGTGTACACCTTCGAGAGAAATTACATCACTATGATTCCCGCCAGAGATGAATGGCGGGAATCATAGTGATCCACTCCACTTTTACGCGGATGGTTCGAAGCTTGATGAAAAGGTTGGCTTCGGAGTACACTGTGCAGAGCTTAGTTTGGATATAGTTCACAGACTACCAGGTACCTGCAGTGTTTATCATGCCGAAATAATGGCAATATGGAAAGTAGCCAAGTGGCTGGGTCGCAACATAGCAACAAACACTGGCGTTGTCAGCCAGGCTGCCATCAATTCTCTGGACAACATCCCTAAATTCACAAACAGCCCTCGACTGCCGCAGATCTCTTAACGAGATGGTTGAGCAGTTTAATATACACCTCATATGGGTGCCTGGGGATAGGGACATCCCGGGGAACTGCAAAGCCGATTAACTTGCTAGGAAAGGGACGACATTACAAATTCTCAAAGAATTTGCATATATTGGTGCGCCACTATCCACTTGCAAGCTTTGGCTTAGGCAAGAGGCAATCGGGCAGTCCAACCAAAGATGGACAGAAATCGGCACCTGCAGGGTAGCTAGACAAATCTGGCCAAGGTATGACCTGAGAAGATCAAAATATCTCCTCGCACTAGAGAGGCAAAGATTGTCTACGTTAGTATCAGTTCTGACGGGACACTGCTTGATCGGCGAACACGCCAAAAGATTGGGTATTGACTCTAATGACTTCTACAGAAGCTGAGGAAGAAGTGGAGAGCGTTGAGCACTTGCTATGCGACTGCTCCGCTCTGAGTAAACGACGACTGGACATACTGGGGACGGCCTTTCTAGGCAGCCTAACAGATCTTTCCAGTACCGATATTCGTACTATCGATAAAATTGTATATCAAACAGGTTGGTTTCGATGAGGGGCATTTCAGCCCGTGGTAACACTAGGGACCTTAACTGGTCTATGTGAGCTTGTATAAAAAAAAATACGGCTGCCACCCTAACCTAACCATGCCCGCACCTTACATGCAAGAGGGTATATATTATTTGCTACAAGCCAAAAGTGTAACATATTTAACGGAGTGAACTAAGATCCTAAGAATGTTCGGCGGAAATCATTTTTAGAACAGTTTAAGTCATTTGAGCAAAGTCCGTCCCCCTGTCTCTTTGTCTGTCTATTTGGCTGGAGCGCGCGATAACTCTCGAAAGAAGTAAAGGATTGACTTCAAATTTGGTGTGTTAAAATTTCTTTTTTCTATCTCAGGCTAAGTTCGAAGGTTGGCCATTAGGGCAAAAACGTAATCTACAGTTAATTCTAAGAAAAATTTCCGAAGAAACCCTGGGTCTAAAATCAAAACCTAATCCGCGCCTCTCCACTTGAACAATTGTTTCCTCTTCTTTCGCTTAAATTATTTTCTTTTTTTGAAATATATTATGTTTTATTATACACTCACTTTAGTGATACGAGTGTATATATCATTTGCTACGGGCAAAAGTGTAACACATCGAAGGAGTGACATAAGATTTTAAGTATGTTTGGCGGATATCCGGTTTAGGTCGTTTTAAGTCGAATGAGCAATGTCCGTCCGTCTGCCTGACTGTCTGATAGCTGGTGCGCACGATAACTCTCGAAAGAAGTAACCAATTGACAAATTTGGTATGTGGAAATATTTTTTTCTATCTCCGGCTAAGTTCGAAGATGGGCCATATTGGCCCACCAATTCTAGTACCTCCCCCACAAAGTGTTAATATTAAGTGAATTATTGATTATTTAATATCTTCTATACTACTTATTTGAAACCTCCGAAATTCTACACATAATATTATATTATTAGTCACTATCACCTCAAGAAAAATGGGCGAAGTTACCTCGCCCCTTTTGGTACCTTCCACACAAATGGACCATTTTGCTCCAAAAGTTAACAGCTTATAACTTGAAATGTTGTACAGTGTAATGGTTTCATAGTACCTACAATCCAGTGAAAAATAGGCGAAGTTGCCACGCCCCTTTTGGTACCTCCCACACAAAATGGACAAATCATTTTATCATTTTTTACTTGGGTGAATATTTTTTTAATGAAAAAAATTTTGAGTGTAGAAAAGATATAAAGTGCTAAACAATTTTATTCAGAAAATTCGATTTCTTTTTGGAAAAAGCTTTTTTTTGTCTAACATTTATTTTTTTTGGCAAAGGCGGGCATATAAATTTTGTAGTCGAGAGGCGCGGATTAGGATTTTATTTTAGATGCATGGTTTCTTCGGAGAAGTTTCTTAGAATTTTATGTAGTTTAAGTTTTTGCTATACGATTTAAAAAAAAATCAACCCGCCCTATTGGTCATATTGGTATACTCCTTTTAGTACTTCCCTCACAATGGGTTACAGTTTAGTGAAATATTGATGCTTCCAAATCTTATATACTACTTATCCGAATCATCCTCACATAGTGACAGTTTATTCGTCGATATAACCTTGAAAAAATGGGCGAAGTTTCGCCTCCCAAATATATAATTGTTGTGTGTACCAAATATTATATATTTATATATTTAGAGTGTACCCTGTTGTTTGGGACAATATACAACAGAAGCGATTTTTTTCAGCGTGTATGAATCGATCCGATATTTCGGTTATTTGGTAAATTGGCCCCAAACGAACATGAACAAAACAGCACCGTACCATAATTGATCCTCCACCATGTTTCACTACACCTGGCCTTCGGTAGCTCAGTGGATAAAGCATTAGACATGGATTCCGAAGGTGCTGGGTCCAATTCCCAGCCATCGCACTGAAAAAATTTAACATCAACTTTTCATGTTTTCGTCATAATTCGAGTTTTTGCAGCTAAAAATAACTCACCGGGCGCACTACAACAACATCTGATCACCCAAGTCAACAGGGAAGCTATAAACAGATAATATAACACCAAGACGACTATAAACAGAAATGCAGCGTTTCTAGTGGAGAATAGGAACGGAAACACTAAAAAAAGGTCCATTCCCTGTTGTTAATTAACAACCGGACAACATTCAGTAGTACTTAAGGATTATCAACTCAGCGTATCCAAGCTGCTACCACAACAACTACACCTTTGAAATATTGAGGCGTTCATATTTGGGTAGGTCATCTTACCGTGAATATTTTCATATCAGAGACTTTTATATTGAATAGTAATTCATCTTAGAATTCTATATTTCATCATTGAGCAAGACACCAATCGATATGTGCTTTCGTCAAGGCTAGTCTGCCTTGTCGATTGTTTGGAGCGAAAAAAAGGCTTCTCCGATGGGTTTAGAGCTCGTTGGTTGGTTAATGTGGTGGCTAAGAATCGTTTCCTAGCCTCAATGAGTATATTAAAATACCGTTTTGATAACCACCTCCCTCGCGCAGTGTCTGCTATACTCTTGTATCTTTATATCCAGCCTGATAGCTTGAGGTATTTGACAAAGTCTCTCAGACCTATATCTGACACCTCGACGAGGTTATGAAGGAACGGTTGACCTAAATCTTTAAGTCTGCGCTGTATTAGTGCTGGGCAGGAACAGATAAGGTGTTCGACTGTCTCCTCTACCTCCTCGTTGTCGCAATTGCGACAATGGTCTATATATTGAGGATTTAGCCGTTTTGCATGATCTCCAATTGGCCAGTTAGCACAGCGACTCGTCGCGACAAATTCCGTCGATTTTGGTTGATCAGAAACTATGTTCGTTGAGTGTTGTACCGTGGCTAGGTGCTTTCGGATATTCGACATGCTTCAGTCCTATCCCACCTGGTCTCTGCTTGTTTCAAGTAGTAATTGAAGATGTCCTTCTTAACGACTCCCAGAGGCGTTGCGACTGCTGCCATATGGTGGTTGTTAGAAGAGAATCCTGCTCTAGCTAGTTCGTCTTCCTTTTCATACCCCTCAAGTCCCCTATGACCTGGGAACCACACTGAGCCAAAAATTAACCTTATATAAGGTTAACTTAACCATAAATAAACATGATTTGGAGTCTACGTTATATAAGGTTAATTTGAACATTTTCTTGTTGACTGGTATTTAACAATAATAATATTTAATTTAACTACTCCATGGTTGAATTTTTTAACCATGAAAATTGTTAATATTATAATAATAATTGTTACTTTAACAATGCATTTTTGAATTTTTTAACCATGAAAATTGTTAATATTAACATTTCATAGTTAATTTATTGAAACAATGAATGTTCAATTTAACAATGAAATTGTTAATATTATTAACTATGAAGATTGTTATTGAAACCTTTTTTATTGTTAATTTCACTATTTAGTGGTTACTTCATGTAACCAGAAACATAGTTGTTTCAATAATTTTTAATATTTATATCAAATAAAACAAGAAAAATTTAAATTTCGCATTTTTATTTTTTATTTTATTTACAAAATATATGTTAATATATATATGTATAAGAAACACCTGAAAAGAAAAAAAACAAAAAGGTTAGAAAATATAAGTATAAATGTAAAAAAGGGTGCAATTCTAAGAAGATCTTTTGACTTTTTACCTAAATTCTGTAGTTCAAAGAGCATAAGCTTTTACCGATGGGCTGATCTGATGGAAAAATCTGCTCTGTGACTATAAGTTAAGTGCCTACGTTTCTGTGCTTGACCAACATGTGATCAGTCCCCGCTCAAAAGGTGCCGTCCACGTAAACTCCCTGAATCTTTCGATTATTAAGGGCCCAGGACGGTTAGACACTTAGTTTGGGGTACTGAGCTTAGTCCGATCTTACGGCAAACTTATAGGAGAGAGGAGATTAATAACAAAGGCAATCTGATAGAAAGCCGATGTCCCACCAAAATCATAATCGGAATAGATATACAAATCAAGGATTTGGTAAGTCAATGGATGATACTTCAAGGAAGTGCACTGAATTGTATATTAGAAACAAGTAAGAAAGTTTCAGTCGGGTAAACCGACCAAGGTATAGTTGTTATTAAAGAATCAATATTTCACTAAATGTTAACCCTTTGTGTGGGAGGTACCAGAAGGAATGGACCAATATGGCCCATCTTTGAACTTAACCAGAGATAGAAAAAAATATTACCGTATACCAAATTTGAAGTGAATCCGTTACTCTTTTCGAGTGTTATCGTGCGCTCTAGCCAGCAGACAGACGGACGGACATATCTCATTCGACTTAAAATGACCCAAAACTAATATGCGCTGAACATACTTATGGTCTTAGATCACTCCTTCAATGTGTTACACTTTTGGCCCGTTGCAAATGATATATACCCTCGTATTACTAAAGTTAGGGTATAAAAAAACAAATGTATGCATGCATACCACTTTTCCTGTAATTACTTCGCACACTACAACTAGTATTGATACAGCTTATCAACAGTTTCTTGGCACAACTTAACAACAGATTCAAGGCCGGACTCCCAGCACAAGCAGCCGCAAGCCACAGAAAAAGAAACAACTGAAAAGAAAAAACAAAAACATCGTTTATATGTATGTATGTAGGTATTACGAAAGCACTTCTAACAACATATGTATGTATGTACATTTAACAGTATCAACATCGCACAGCAAAAAAAAACTAACGTATGTATGTACGGCGTAGCAGCCACAAGTGTTCAAACCAGTGATGCCCAAACACTTGTTAGAACAACGAAGATTAATCGGCTTTTTCATATACACAGCCCGAGCGTCAACGAAAATAATTCAGTTGCTTGTTAGTAGTCAGCGAAGAAGGTCTATGTCGCTTTGTTTAATAAAATAAGTACACTGAAAATATTTTACAACAACGATTGATATTTTTTTATTGTATTTATTTTCAATTTAGTATAAAATAATTTTGATTTTTTTACTTTTTGTTATTTTTTAGTTTATCAATATATAAAATTATTTATATATATTTTTTTGCCCAATAAATTATTGGCAAAGAACACATGTACCTATTTTCTTGAAGAAAATTTTTTTGTTACATATGCATTGTTTTTATGTTTATTTAATTTTTTATTGGCTTCATTGCTAAAATTTAACACACAAAAACATAAATAGTAAAACAATATAACAACATAAACAAACAAACCCAAGTGATTTTGTTCAGTGAAATTGTACCACTACAATCTCATTTTTGTGTAACCTAACTAACACATTCTCATTTCTCTTTGTGGGCACCACTGGTTCAAACGAAAAGGCAAGATGAACTCATACCCACACGTACACATCACTTCTCTCCGTATGTTTGCTTGCTGCTGCATATACTTACGTGCATACATTGTTGTTTTTTCATGCTCAGTTAATGCGACAGCGTGTACATATTTTTTCCACTTTTAACCACTGAATTTCACAATTGTAATGGCATAATCACAAAAAATAATATTAATATTACAATCGCCTTTACTATAATTAAACAGGCACAAAACACTATTAACATTTTTAACACACATATTTTATTATTTCACCTTTTAAATACACATATGTACATACATACTTATGAATGCAGTTCTTTACAAAATGTTTTACTACTTACCTCTATACCAACAGCTTCCGACAACAGCACTAGTCCCATCGACTATTCAACACCAACTGAACTCCCGCACTCGATCAAGCACCGAAGCTGGCATTTGGTGGTGTTTTCAATGAGCGAGATAAATTCTCTTATGACGACAGTCGCATTCGTTTCAACTTCGTTTAACATACGGCCTGTTTCTGTATTTCTAACGAAAGTCTCTGCGAACGAAAACCAATCACTCACTTTCGTCTGGAATTTGGTTTCTCTAAGGTTCGTTCGTTCGTTCTCCTGGCTTTACGTCAATGACGTTAACAATTTACCAATTGGCAAATAATGTAATTGCCAGGTCAATAATTTCACAACTTCCGGTCTAAAAAAGCACACATTTTTGTATGGTCGACCTTAGAAAATACAACTCTGTATCCTTTACTCTTGTGGTGGCCAAAAATCAACCCTGGGGTGGTTCAGCTGAGCTGATCCAACACTCTCATTTCTTTCTCTCCCTCACGTCTCTCTCATTGTGCACTGATGAATTTTTCCATCTTAGCGAGCTGCCAATGTTGACTTCTTTATGCTTAAAAATGTAAACATATGTATACAATTTTATTATTTTTTAATTGTTTTTACCATAATTATATTTATATCTACATACTTATTTTTTGCTTTTAGGGCCTGTTTCTGTAACTTATTTTCGTTCGTCTACGGCGAACGATCAAAATTCTCTCAGCTATTACTTTAATTCTATAAAACGCAGGTTAGAAATATTTTAGGAACAAGCTTTTTACATGATTTCCTACAGACACAACGAATTATAAACCTCTGCGATTTATAGATTTCTCGGAATAATTGAGTGATTTTTGATCGTTCGCAGTAGACGAACGAAAAAAAGTTACAGAAACAGGCCCTTAATAACGTTTTTATTGCATTGTTCCTATCAGTCGACAAATAAAATAAAGTGACTCGATCTGACACTTGTGTTCGCCCAGATGACAGCAAAGAGAGATAGAGAAACCAAAATTTACACTGAAATGATTACGTTTTCGCACGAGTTCATTATCGTGCGACTTGCCGTTGTGATGGTAGTTAGTGAAACCCAAATCAGCTGTTTGTCGTCTGGCAAGCGAACGAAAGCAAAATTTTAAGTTACAGAAACAGGCTGTTAATACTCAACTTCGTCTAACACAAAGCAGTTGAAAAACGTCGACCACAACAGAGCCGAATTGTTGTTTATCTCGCACATTTTTCTGCCTCTCTTTCAAAAAAACCAACCAAATGTTAACTTAACCATTTTTCATGTACATTTGAACTTATATAAGGTTATTTTTCTCTTCGTAATCAAACATTTACTATGAAAAATTTAACCAGACACATGGTTAAAAAAAATCATTGTATTTTCGGCTCTGTGCAGGTGAGAACCAGACTGAAAAAAAATTTACATGAAATGAAAAACAAGTTTGCCCTTAAATCATAGATTTAATCTGTCTTTGTTTGAAGAACAGATTTCTTTAAATTTAGGAAATTTTACTTGATTTCAAAGAAATTTTTATTAGTTTAAAGTAAAATTCCTTACCTCTATGATAAGACGTCCATAACTCTACGTCATGTTGACTTTAACGTTACGTCATAAAATTAAAATTGAATAGTCTTTGTCTTTGGATGCCAAATCAAAGAAAAAATCTTAAAAGTTAAGAAAATTTCAATGATTTTTAGTACACTTCTTTTCAGTGTAGATGGATTTTTATTCGTTTAAAGTAAAATTCCTTACCTCTATGATAAGATGTCCATAACTCTATGTCATGTTGACTTTAACGTTACGTCATAAACTTAAAATTGAATAGTCTTTGTCTTTGGAGCCAAATCAAAGAAAAAATCTTAAAAGTTAAGAAAATTTCAATAATTTTCAGTACACTTCTTTTCAGTGTAGATGGACATCCTGTCAATTAACATATGGGTAGTTCTTTATACAAAATTTACACCACGGTAGATAACATCTGGACCATTTTTCATAAAAAAGTGACAGACATAAATTGTTTAAGATAAAATTAATATTTTTCATAGTTTTGTTTTTGACTATTGAGTTCGAGATCATTGTTTATGTTTTCTGCAAAACAGAAAAACAAACTTTCTTTGTTGTTTTTCAGTTTTACACACGCTGAAAAAAATCGCTTCTGTTGTTCCAAACATATTCGGCTTGAAACATATACATGTTTAGGGTACACTCTAAACATATAATATTTAACAAAAATTATATATTTGGGCAGATGTTGTTCTACACAAATTTTTGTTTACATCCTAAAATGTTTTTATTTGGGACTATTATTTCCGAAACAAATATTCATCGGCATTTATTAAGTATTCAGAAAATACCTAAATTGTGTTAAATTTTTCAATTATCCAACGTAAAATTTTTAGAAATTTTTAATGTTCGTAAGAGTAATAGATAATAACAATTGAAATCGTAGAATCTTGGATCGACATAGATTACTTGAACGATTGACAACTAATAATGACTTCGAATACTCAGAAATTTGAAACTATTGATTTAAAGCTTATGCGAAAAAAATATTATAATATTTATGAGTAATTCATAATAGGTCTATTTGGGGACAATAATGTTTTGTGTTTAAAGCCCCTCTACATTGAGGGGCTGTTGGTTCTAAATTAAAGAAGGCATATTAAATACTTTACGAATATCAACAAATAATTGTTACTCTGTATAGTTTCGAACAAATCAAATTTTTTGTTCAGGGGTAGAAAACTACCCGTCAGGGCTTTAATGTGTTAAATTAATATTTTTTATGAAAAGTGCACGGAAAATCCTTTAAGAAACAATATTTTCTATTTTAAATATCTTATGCTTTGTAGCATTAAAATTAACTTAAAAAAACCATCACAGAGGGGAAAAAGTAAATTTTTCTGAACTTTGAACTCGCCCCCTGATTCCAATTTTCATTATTATTTTGTATACACCTACACCACACTGTGGTACAGGGTATTATAAGTTTGTTTCACGGCAGATGTTTGTAACACCTGAAAATAACACAGCTAGACCCACCTTAAAGTATGCCGATCGACTCAGAATCACTAGCTGAGTCGATTTAACGATGTTCGTCCGTCCGTCCGTCCGTCTGTCCATGTAAAGTTGTTCGTCGACTACAGGTCGCAATTTCACTCCGATCGTTCTGAAATTTTGCAGTTTAGAGTATTTCGCGGCTGTTAAGATCGCTATTGAATTTGGTTGAAATCGGTTCAGATTTAGATATAGCTCCCATATATATCTTTCGTCCGATTTGGCCCTTTAGTCCTATAGAAGCTGTATTTTACATCCAATCGTTTTGAAATTTAGAATGGTAGAGTTTCTTCATCCATGAACCAACATTGCCGAATTTTAATAAAATCGGTTAAGATTTAGCTATAGCTCCCATATATATGTTTCGTCCGATTTTGCTCTTTAGTCCTGAAGAAGCTGTATTTTACATCCAGTCATTTTGAAATTTAGAATGGTAGAGTTTCTCGATCCATGAACCAACACTACCGAATTTGAAGAAAATCGGTTATATATGTTTCGTCCGATTTGGCCCTTTAGTTCTATAGAAGCTATATTTTACATCCAATCGTTTTGAAATTTAGAATGGTAGAGTTTCTTGATTCATGAACCAACATTGCCGAATTTGAAGAAAATCGGTAAAGATTTAGCTATAGCTCTCATATATATGTTTCATCCGATTTGGCTCTTTAGATCCAATCGTTTTTATACCCAACACCACACTGTGGTACAGGGTATTATTTAATTATAAAATGTCCCAAAGGTAAATTTATGTAAACAATTTATACATGAATTAAAAAATTTATATATCATAGTTATTCAATATTACGAGAGTGGTGTAGGGTATTATATAGTCGGCACCGCCCGACTTTAGCCTTTCCTTACTGGTTTTAATATTGTGGGTGAGTACTCCCACATACTAGGGCAACATTTTCTGAGAATTTGAGAAAAATCTAATGTTTGACCTGTGACACTTGAGAAAGAACTACCCATATGCGGTTCAAATACAATTTGTGGATTTTCAAGTAAATTGTATTTGTTCAAAAGAGTTTGTTCCTATTACACTATGCTACCACTTATTTTTTGTTTCAGAGACCGAAAAATTCGTTTTTTTGTGTAGATTGAGACATTCTATAAAATCAAAACATAAAAATGTTATGATAAAGTTTTGTATCACCTCACCTTAGAGAGGAGGGTATATATCATTTGCTACGAGCCAAATGTGTAACACATCGAAGGAGTGAACTAAGACCCCAACTACATATGTTTGGCGGAAATTCGATTTGGCTCATTTGAGCAATGTCCGTCCGTCAGTCTGTCTGTCTGCTGGCTGGTGCTCACGATAACTCTCTAAAGGATCAACCGATTGGCTTCAAATTTGGTATGCGGTAATATTTTTCTCTATTTCCGGCTAAGTTCGAAGATGAGCCATATTGGTCCCCTCCTTCTAATACCCCTCCCCCCACAAAGGATTAACTATTAGTGAAATATTGATTCTTTAATACCTTCTATACTACTTACTCGAATCTTCTTAAATTCCACACATAGTATTAATTTGTTAGTCGCTAACACGTCACACCTTGTATCTTCATAACGTATCACGCAGGCAAGCTGTATTTTAAGCACATAGCACAGCCAAAGTTCTTCTGCAACCCCCACCAAGTTTTGACGCGATCGGAATAAAATTGAAAAAAGGGGGCCTTTTGACGTGTTTTTCCCCATATGTGTTTAAAATATTTTTTGTAAATATTTATATGCAGGATTGTCAATAAAAATATATTATAGACAGTGTTGCCAATAAAATGTTTCTCTGACAATGGCGCCAATGTCAAATTATCTCACAATAACATTTCTGCCAATGTAGCCAGAAAAAAAATTTATGTTCACACGGTTGTACGTGCACAGGGTTGCATTTTTACGCCATTTTCCTGACAATATTTTCCGATCTGGCAATCGTCTGTACTTAGCTTAAGCCTCACTCACTTGTTGTTTTGTGTGTGACTCAAAGAAAAAATAAATTTTATTGATTGCCGAATACTTTTAAAAGTGGAAAAAGGTACAGAAAACAAATGCTTAGTAGATATGAATGTATCATAATTATAAAGGGTCCGCCAAATAAATTTTTTTTTTTGAAAATGCTACAAAAAAAAATACTGAATATTTTCTCAAATTTCTTTTTTATTTGAAAGTACAATCCTTCCGGTTAATAATGGAAAATAATTTCATTCAAATGGCTGCCTCGGCTGGCAATGCAGTAGCCTACACTCCTACACACTCGGTCCAATTTTTAAGCACATTATCGATTGTGTGCAGCTGTATTTCACCAATGGCTTCACGAATATTGTCCTTTAAAGCGTCAATTGTCTCTGGCTTGTCGGCGTAACACTTATCTTTAAGGGCACCCCACAAATAATAGTCCAACGGTGTCAAATCGCAGCTCCGAGGTGGCCAAACGACATCAGCTCTGCGACAGATAATGCGATCTTCAAAAACAGGGCACAAAACATCGAGTGTTGCGAGCGTAGCGCCGTCCTGTTGAAACCAAATGTTGCCAATATCCTCCTCTTCAATTTTTGTGAACAAAAATTCGTTCAACATGGCCCGATAACGATCGCCATTGACTGTTACTGCCACTCCTTGCTCATTTTCGAAGAAAAATGGCCCAATTATGCGTCTGGACCTAAATCCGCACCAAACAGTGACTCGTTTTGGGTGTATCGGCTTTTCAATGTATGCGTGCGGATTTTCTGTGTCCCAAATGCGACAATTTTGCTTGCCCGCCAAGATCAAAATGAGCTTCATCTGAAAAGATGATTTTTTTTGGCAAAATCGACATCTTCTGTTCAAAGTAATGTCGCAATATTTCCCAGCGTTGTTCAAGCGTATACACTAACATATTCGTTCAGCGGAAGGATAAAACTAATTATCTGACAAATCAGACATGAGCTAAGTATTACCATTCACGAAATAAGCACTAGTTGAAAAAAAACGTTAGATGGCGGACCCTTTATAAATATAGGGTTTTCCCAAAGATATAAATACCAAGATACAACAGTATCCATTCACAACGAATTCCTCACAACTAGTTTGTAGATGGCGTTCTGCAGGTTGCAACTAGTTTGCATATGGCGTAAATAAACAATAGGGTAGCCATTTACACATGAATTCAAATTTTTGGTGTTGCCGATTGTCAAATTTGAAAAGTTTAATAATCCAGTGAATTCAATTACTACCCTTAAATCTTTACAGAAAATCAAGGTTTAGGGAAACAACACACCATGTATTTGGGTTAGTAAGAACTATTTATTTCCAAAAATGTTCAGATCTTTTACAAACAAATCGATGTTTGTTTAAAATTAAAGTATTTTTCTAATGGTATATTAGGAATATTCCAAATTGTTTAAAGGACCGCAACCTAATACAATTTAATATAAGTTATTCAAAAATAGACCAATATATTTTCCATCTTCATCTTCTCTTGCGCCTAACTCCTTGGATAGCAGGATGTTCTATCATTTGCGGTTGCTTTAATTTCGTTCCAACTTCTACCGGTTTTCTGTTTTCCTTTATCAGGCTTCTCTTCCAAGAGTTTTTTGTCGTCCTTTTCTTCTGCTTCCTTGGACATATTTGATTTTTAGTTACGTTGAAATTTCAGAAATCGATAATTTTATTAAAAAAATAAAACTACTTACTGAAATTTAAATACGAAATTACTAAATTCAGAAAATCATTTTAATGCAGCGGACTATTCGAAAAAACTAGAATTATTTTACATAAAATGTTCCAATTAGTTTGGGTAGTTTCTGAGATAATTTTGGGGGTGAAATATAAAATTGGGAAGCGGCAACTCTGGTTAACAAAGAGACACAGAAAAAGTGCCTATTGACACCTATTTTCAATTTTTAACAACGTGCAACGACATCTTTTGGAAATTGTGAACAATTTATTGTTGTATCTTGGTATTTATATCTTTGGTTTTCCAACAAGAGGTGTTATATTGAATCACCCGGTATTTCGGTAGCTGTCAATTTTGAAGTTTTTATTCTTTGACATTTGACAAGTAGAAACTACGCCATTACTAAAAATGGAACGCTACACGATTCAACAACGAACTGAAATTATTAAAATTCGAAAATCATCTTGACTGATGAAGCCCATTTCCACCTCGGTGGCTACGTCAACAAAATTGTCGAATCTGGGGCTTGGAAAACCCAAGAGTTATTGTTGAGAAGCCTCTCCATCCTCAACGTGTGACTGTTTGGTGCGGTTTATGGTCCGGCGGGGTCATTGGACCTTACGTTTTCGAAAATGAGGTTGGATCAACAGTTACGGTGAATGGATTGCGCTATCGAGAGATGATTAATGATTTTTATGGTCGGAAGCGTGGTCCTGTAAGCGTGGTCCTGTGATATGGTCCTGTAAGCGTGTTCGTGGTGGCCACTTAGGTGATGTTGTTTTTCATTATTAACGGCATACCTTCCTCTTTATTATGAAATAAACATCCGATCATTTATCTCAAAAAATTGAATTTTTCTTTGAATACCAAAATAACACCTCTTGTTGGAAAACCCTTTATTATATTTTTTTCCTTTATCTATTCCTCGAGGGAACATAGGGCTTCTGCAATACATTTATAATAAGATTTATCGTATGCATTAATTTTAATAAATTCTCAAGATTTGTTTATCTTGGAAAGGTCTTTCGTGAGTGTTCTTCTCCATGTCATCGCAGGGCGTCCAGGTCTTCTACTGGCTTCCGGATTCCAGTCTAGTGCCATTCTAGTTACTGCGTCTTGTGGCTTTCGCAATGTATGCCCTATCCATCTCCACTTCCTCCTTTTTATTTGTGCGTCGACCGGTTCTTCGTTCGCTATACTCCATAAGACTTCGTTGGTAATCGTGTTGGGGTAGAAAATGCCACATATGCTTCGGAGGCATCTGTTTATGAATGATTGCAGATATTGTTTGATCGTTTCCGTAAACAGCCATGTTTCGCTGCCATATAATAAGATTGATTTGACCAAAAATAATAAATAATAAGATATGTCATCCCGGAGCGAGTAAGTTGTCAGTTACGAACGAATAGAAATTTCAACGAGCAGGACTTCAAAGAGTGAGGTTTACCGCGTATTTCGGACCGATTTTCCCGAATTTTTTGTAATTGTCACAATTAAAAAATTAATATTAATTGATTAGTGCAAAGAAAGTTTTTACTATGTTCGCGGAAAAGTGTTTTTTCGCGTGTGACATTTCATTCCTATTCGTTCGTAACTGATAGATTTTGACGTTTCGTCCGGACGGCACATCTGTCTAATTTAAGGTCTGTGGATTTGACACATGCGTTGAATATTTTTATTTTTGTGGCCCTTGTGATTTTTTTGCTTCTCCATGTTTTCTGCGCGTCCAGCCTTCTTGATTCGGTTTTTGACGTCAGCTTCTATCCCACCATTTATGCCGTAATACTTCCCAAATAACAAGAGGTATCGATGTATTGGATTGGCCTATTCTCAATACTTATGTGCCTTTCGTTACTGCTATTCAGTCGCATAGCGTTAGTTTTTTTTTGCGTTCACTTCCAGTCCAACGCATCTGGCTAGTTGAATGAGCTCTTGTACGTTGTCTTGCATGTATACAGATGTCATCAGCATAGTCCAAATCTTCAAGACGCCTGTGCAAGCCCCACATGATTCCTCTTTGTTTTTTGCACAGCTTTAACATTATGTTGTCCAGGACAACTGCAAAAAGCAATGGCGAAAGAGGGCATCATTGCCTTACTCCCATATTCGTTATGAAGGGACTGCTATGTTGCCCATTATGTAGTACTTGAAGTTCTGCGTTTGCATACATGGCTTTTATTATATTAATGATTTTATCAGGTACACTCTATTGTCTTAATGCATGCCATATTGCACTTCTTTTTATTGCATCAAAAGCTATCTTGAAGTCTATGAAGAGCAGATATAATGGAGAGCGCCATTCAACTGACTGCTCTATTATAATTCTGAGCGTGTTAACTTGAATTGGAGACAGCCTTGTCAGAATAATTGTAGCCAAGGTTTTGAAAATGCCGTTAAGGAGGGTAATTCCTCTCCAATTTTCACAATCTTTCAAATCGTCTTTTTTTGGAATTTTAACTATAATTCCTCTAGTTCACGTGTCACAGACAGACTCGCGCATCCATGTGTTTGCAATGTGTGGGTGAAGGATCTTCGCTGAAATTTCCAGGTCTGCTAAAAACATTTCTGATGGTATATTATCTTGGCCTGCAGCTTTGTTATTTTTTAATTTAGTGATAGCAGATTTAATTTCTTCCTCTGTAGGCGTAACGATATTGACATCAGTATGTACAGTTGAACTTCGATTAACCGTGATGCTCGGGACCGGGCTAATCACGGATAACCGAAAATCACGGTTAAAAGATGTAAAATTTTACATGTATAAATTTTATTATTTTTATTTATTTTTGACAAAAACATGTAAATCTGCGTCTATAAACAACTTATCATATCTCTAGGAATACATAAATTTATTTAAAAAAATCTTTTATGGAAGTCTGTCTTATGTTTTTAGCTTTTGATTGTTCTTCCAACAAATGAGTTTGTATGCGATATATTTGCATTTTATCTGGTTCTGAAATACTACTTGGACAATTAAAGTTTTCTAAAAAACCTAACAAAATACTACTAGCCTCTATTGGCTGAGCCAATGTAGGCGTTTCGTCCGCATTTCCTCCATCTGATTCCTCGGAATTTGAATCAAGCTCATCTTCTTGGCTTTGGGTAACCATGTCTACGATTTCGTCTTCAGATATAATAGCAAACGGAGTGACATCAGAGTCGCACACCATCCACTTTTCGACAGCATCAATCGTACATCCAGACGGTATGGTTATATCTGTTTGTATCTCAACAAGGCTATTTGGAGCATCTTCATTATGAGATAGTAAGTTATTCCAAAGTCTTTTTAAAACTTTTGGAGTTACAGAGTCCCACGAAGCTGCGGCTGCCCACAAAGCTGTCTTAATATTCAAAGATTTAACGAACTCACGTCTGTCATTAGCAAGTTTTTGGACGATCAGTTTACGGTAGTGACATTTGAAGCACCGAATTACTCCTTGATCCATAGGCTGAATCAAGGACGTGCAATTCGGTGGGAGATATTTTACTGTAACGTTTTCAGATATCATAGCATTTACATCTGGGTGTGCTGGACAGTTGTCTAATAGTAAAAGTATTTTACAGTTATTTTTGAGACCGATGCGCCGTTGATGTTCCTTTGCTTCTGGTACAAAATTTTGATTAATAGCTGTTGTGTTACCCAAGCTTTCTTATTAGATTTATAAATCACAGGAAGATGTTCAACGTTTTTTAAAGCTCTTGGATAGCACTGTGATTCTCTCCTTGGATTCCTTGTACCCTTCAATAGAATATTCATTACCACTAGCCAAAGAACTCTGAGGCAAACACCTCCAAAATAGACTGGTTTCGTCTGCATTGTAGATCTGTTAAGTTGTAAGTTGTTCGTTTTTAATGATTTCATCCAAGTCGTCCACAAACATCGTAGCAGACTCATAATCAGCACACTCCTTTTCTCGCGTAGATTTCAGTCGACGGATTCCATGATGTTTTTTGAATTTATCCAACCAACCAAATGAATAAGTGCACTCTGAATTCATGTTTAACTTCAAATGGAACATTTTTGCCTTTTCGACAATCATTTCGCCTGAAGTTCAGAAGCAAATTTCAGTTTATGTTCATACAATATCTCGATTTCAGTTAACTTACCTGAAATTGGAGTTCCCTTAAATCTTTCTTGCCGAAACCATTCATATGTTGCGAAATCAACTTTTGGATTTTCGGATGTTTTTAGTGTATATCTGTGTTTAAGGCCAAGCATTGAATCAGTATCGGAGCAAAATTTTAAAATCCGATCTTTGTTATACCCTCACTTTAGTGTGACGAGGGTATATATCATTTGCTACGGAAAAAAGTGTAACACATCGAAGGAGTGACCTAAGACCCCAAGTATGTTCGGCGGAAATCCGTTTTGGGTCATTTTAAGTCGAATGAGCAATGTCCGTCCATCTGTCTGTCTGTCTGCTGGCTGGTGCGCACGATAACTCTCGAAAGGAGTAACCGATTGACTTCAAATTTCGTATGTGGTAATATTTTTTTCTATCTCTGGCTAAGTTCGAAGATGGGCCATATTGGTCCACTCCTTCTGGTACCTCCCCCACAAAGGGTTAAAATGTTGTGAAATATTGATTCTTTAATAACTGCTATTATACGTATTCGAATCTTCTGAAATTCCACACATAGTATTAGTTTGTTAGTCGCTATCAATTTGAGGAAAATGGGCGAAATTGCCACGCCCCTTTTGGTACCTCTCACACAAATGCACCATTTTGCACTAAAAGTTAAAAGCTTACAACATTAATACCAGTGTATAAAAATACTTGAAATTTTGTACAGCGTAATGTTTTTATAGTGCCTACAGTCCATTGAAAAATGGGCGTTATTGTCACGCCCCTTTTGGTACCTCTCCCACAAAGGTACTATTTTGCCCCCAAAGTTAACAGTTTATAACATTAATATCAGTGTATACAATTACTTGAAATTTTGTACAGTGTAATGCTTTTATTATAGTCCAGTGAAAAATGAGCGTTATCACCACGTCCCTTTTTGTACCTCCCACACAAAATGGCCAAATTATACCACAATTTAATATCTCAACGTTAATATACCAGTCCATATAAACGGTTACAATTCGGCACAGTGCAATGTATTTAAAGTATCTACTGTTCAGCGAAATATAGGTGTATTTCTTAAACCCCTTCTGGTACCTACCACAAAAATTGACAGAATAATTTGTGTAATATTCAATATTACATTACTCACAAAGTGAGGGTATACCTTAGTCGGTTTACCCGACAGAAACTTTCTTACTTGTTTTTTATTAAATCGGATACAGTTTGAATGCCAACTCCATATTTTTCAGACAACATTTTAAAAGGTACTTTACGTTTTGAGTATTCATTAATCTGCTCCATTTTTTCTTTAATTGAAAGAACCTTTCTTGCTCTTTTCGCGGATTTAGTTTTTGTCGGTGGCATGATGTATGGAGGACTAATGGAAGAGTGACGCGAATATAAATGCTACATTTGTACACATAGCCAATCCTCTTCAATTGTCAACCTCACCCACTGTCCACCGGAGACTTGGTGTCCTCTGTCACGCTAACGAGGCTCTGACGACCGACCGTGGGCGGTATAACCCTAACCGCAGCATGGTGTAAATACCTGCAGCACCTCAACATGGATTGTTTCTCCTTGCAGGATCACGATGGGATCGTGCAACAGGGATGGCAGCGGATGAGCCAATAGTGTGGCCAACGGTGGCGCCCAAAAGTCTTCAAAAGACCTACCATCAACCAACCCTAACCTAGAGGGTTGCTGGCAGCCCCAGCGCTAGGTGCGGATGCGATGGCCCAATCAGTCGTCCATCTTTAACAAAACCGATTACAGAAACATCAACAAGCAACATTAGAACTGTTAACCCTCCGATGACGACCTATGGATTCAAAACCCGGTTTATGATTGGAACATGGAACGTAAGAACTCTTTCAGAACCATCGAGACTCCACCAAGTCCAAAACGAGATGTCAAATTACAGTGTTGATGTCCTTGGTTTAAGTGAAGTACGCTGGCCAAAATCCGGAACAATGGGCCTCCAGAAGGGCTACCAATTTATTTTCTCTGGAAATGCAGTACACCGAATAAATGGGGTCGGTCTTTTGTTATCGCCAATGGCAAAAAGTGCCCTTCTATCATACAATGCCATATCCGAGCGCTTCATAACGGCGAGACTAAATTCAAAATTTAGAAAAATTTCTATAGTGCAATGCTATGCTCCAACCGAACCCGACGAGGACGAATCAAAAGATCAATTCTACTCCCAACTTGATTCAATCGTGCGCTCTCTCCCGAAGGGTGATATTAAGCTCATTATGGGTGATTTCAATGCTAAAGTGGGTAGTAACAACAGTAACCTTCTTTCAGTCATGGGTAGACAAGGTCTTGGCGAGACGAGAAATGACAACGGCGATAGGTTGGTAGATTTCTGTGCCAGAAACCGTCTATTTATCGGTGGCACAAAGTTTGTGCATAAAGATATCCACAAATACACATGGGAATCGCCAGATGGTCACACGTGCAATCAAATTGACCATGTACTTATAAGTAAACTATTCTTGGGCTCGCTGATGGATGTAAAAACTAGACGTGGAGCTGACATTGATAGCGACCACATGCTGCTAGTTGCTACCTTACGTTTACGCCCCGCCGTTGTAAATAGATCTCAATTAAAGCGTACACAATTCAATCTCCCTAGATTTCAAAATCCGGAAACTGCGCTCGCGTATAAGTCAGCTCTGACTGATAGATTGCAAAGCAATCTCATGAACACCTGGGCCGAGATATCAACAGCGTGTACAGAAATAGCTTCCACCGTTATAGGCCCTGTAAAACTAAAACCAAAACCGTGGATAAGCAATGAAACCCTGGAGGAAATAAAACGCCGCAAACACCTTCGCAACGCTCTACTACGAACAAAAACAAATGAAGCGAAAGCTACAGCCAAAGCTAATTACCGCACTTCTTCCTCTCTGGTAAAGCGTTTAGTTCGCAGAGATAAGCGCAACTACTTCAATAAGCTAGCCGAACAAGCTGAAACCGCCGCCAGCATTGGAAACCTACGTAGCGTATATGACACCATAAAACAAATGAGTGGCAACAATATAAGACCTACGGCAACAATTAAAGATGAAAATGGGGCCGAATTAACGAATGCCGACAAACAAGTAGATCGATGGCGCAAGTTTTTTAGTACGGAAATATCAACATCCGACGAGATACATTCAGGCACTGAAACTCCCGTACGCCGTAATCCAAGAAGGGATATATCTACAGCTCCACCTTCATACGAAGAGATTGAAGCAGTCTTAAAATCGCTCAAAAATGGTAAAGCAACCGGTCCGGATAACATCCCCGCGGAACTGCTTCGGTACGGATCAGAGCCTATTGCAGAAGCTATTACCCCCATAATCAGAGAAGCGTGGGATACAAACATCATTCCCACAGAATGGAAAAAAGGGATAATAATAACAATCCCAAAGAAGGGTGACCTGACCCAATGTAAAAATTGGCGGGGAATAACTTTGTTAAATGCCATCAGCAAAGTTATGGCAAGTCTGCTACTTCAACGCATCTCCCCTGCGCTTGACTCAATTTTGCGCATAGAACAGGCTGGTTTTCGACCAGGGCGATCTTGTGCTGATCACATTAACTCGTTGCGCATAATCATTGAACAGTCAGTAGAACTCAACTCACACCTATATCTGCTATTCATTGATTTTGAGCGAGCTTTCGATACTGTATCGCGCGACGGTATGTGGAACGCACTCATAAACAAAGGCATACCTACAAAAATTGTTACACTGATTAGTGAGCTGTACAGAAATGCTGAAATTACAGTTCGTTTTAATGGAAGGGAAAGTCTACCATTCGGGACCCACAAAGGTGTGAAACAAGGATGCATCCTATCGCCCACTCTCTTCCTAATTCTCCTGGATTCGGCTTTAGAAGCGACAAACAACCAAGCACCATATGGCATCCGTTGGAACGTCAACAACTTTCTTGGCGACATCGACTACGCTGACGATATATGTTTTTTCGCGCATAGTTTTGAACATATAAAAGCCAAGCTGGAACGCCTGATAGAAAATGCTGCTAATGTCGGTCTAAAGATAAATGCTAAAAAGACCAAGCTCATGAGAGTAGGAACAACAAATGTAACTCCGCTTTGTATAGACGGTCAGGTCATCGAAGACGTCGATAGCTTTTGCTACCTTGGTAGTAAAATAACGAAAAACGGGGGATCAGAGGCAGACATCAGCGATCGTATTAATAAGGCTAGAAGCGCTTTTCTTACACTAAGTAAAATTTGGAGAAGCAACAACATCTCGCGTACAACCAAAATAAGAATTTTCAACTGCAGCGTCAAATCCATCTTACTGTATGGCTGCACAACTTGGAGCTTGACACAGGCGACAATTCGCAAAATCCAAGTTTTTTTAAACCGCTGTCTGCGCCAAATTTTAAGAATTTTCTGGCCTAACCGCATTTCTAATGAAGAACTGCTACTACGTACAAATACCAGCCCCGTCGAAGTCGAAATCCGAAGAAGGAAATGGACATGGTTAGGACACATCTTTCGCCGACCACAAAATGATATCGCTAGAGCTGCATTGGACTGGAACCCCCAAGGTCAACGTAGAAGAGGCCGTCCAAGAAACACATGGATACGCTGCACTAAGAGAGAATTGGAATCAGCCCAAATACCCTGGAACCATGCAAAAACACTGGCCAACGATAGAGTAAGATGGAGAGAGCTTGTCGATGCCCTATGTTCACTTTGAACCATTTACAATTGTTTTATGTAATTTAACTCAGTTGTAAATAAAGGACATATATATATATATATATGATGTAAGGAAAACACGTCTTGACAGATCAAATTTCACACTGATGAATGAATACATATGAAATTTGATATGAAAAATACACTTTCATGAAAAAGGGGAATCACCGAATTTTAATATAAGAGATGTGTGAGTATTATAAGAAAAAAAAAACAAACAAGCAGTCATATGGACATGTGCATCACGGATAATAGAGGTAAATCACGGTTAATAGAGGTAAAAAAATCAACCACTCAGCATCACGGATAATAGAGGTAAATCTCGGTTAAAAGAGGTAAAAAAATCAACCACTCAGCATCACTTTAATAGATAATCACGGTTAATAGAGTCACGGTTAATCGAAGTTCAACTGTATTTATCTCCATTTCAGTACAGTCTAGAAGTACGTTGTCATCGGGATCTGGACAGTTGCTTAAACTTTCAAAGTACTCTCGCCACCTTACTGTTTGATCCTCTGTGGACGTGAGTAGACTTCCATTTTGGTTACGGATTGGTTGGGTCTTTTATTATTTATCTTGTTTATGAGCTTATGTAACTCCCTCGCGTTGTTCTGGCCAGCAGCGTCTTCTGCTTCCTTTGCTAGGTTCTCCATGTGTCGCCTTTTGTCTTTCCTTGCTGCTCGTTTAACATTTTGGGACGTATTGTGGTTTGTACGAGCTGTTGTTGCTTAATTGTGCTTTTTTAGCATTCCTCTGCTCGATCAGTTTCCATTATATTATATTATTAGCCAACTAAATAATACAAAAATATGGATAAACATTTCACCACACAGAAGTGAACATAGCAGCAGCTCTGTATCTCGGCGATGAACAATGCAACCGCCAGTTGATCATGTGTAGCGGTTTTCACAATCAAAAAAAGTTTTTTTTTTTGTTTTTTTTTTTTTTATTTGATGAAATTAGTAGTATTTAAAATACTTTACAATATATCCATTATACATTACTTCTTAAAGAGGAATAAATTGATCAGAAACTCTGATCTATGATACTATTTCTAATAAAATATACAATTTTTGTTTTAAAAACGTTATTGTTCCTTTCTAATTTAATATCTGCTGGTAGCATGTTGTATAGGTGTAATCCTTTAAAGAAAAGTGATCGTTGCATAGCTGATGTTGTTGCTTTTGGAAGTCTGAAATTTTCTGCATTTCGCAGGCGATATGTCTGTATATCTCTGACAAACTGTAGTTGATCTCTCAAGTATTCTGGTGCATTTCCCATTTTCATTCTGTGTATAAATTGAAGTGCATTTAACATATCATTTATAGGTGTGTAACGATTGCATTTTAAAATTGATCGCATTGCTTTGTTTTGTAGTTTCTGAAGTCTTTCTATTTGAGTTGCAGTGCAGCATGTATATAATATTGTTGAGCCAAATTCAAAATGTGGTTTTATCATTACGTTATATATATTTATCGCAGTCAATACCGATATTTTTTTACGTATTCGTTTAAAAAAGCCGATTTTTTCCCAATTTTTTTGCATATATATTCTATATGTTCCTTAAATTTTAGTTGTTTATCTACAATAAAACCCCGGTATTTAATTTCGTTTACTTTCTCTATTTGTTCCTCATTAATTTCAAAAACGTGTTCACTGTTCATATATATCTCCATTATTTTCGTTTTACTTTCATTTAGTTTTAGTTTATTCATTTTTAGCCATTTATTCACATTATTTATATCATGGGTCAAATTATCATGACATTGATTATCTGTCTCCCCTTCCGTAAAGATCAGAGTATCATCTGCGTATAGTATTATCTCGCATTTTTCCATCACATCTGGCATATCATTTATGTAGATAATAAATAATAGTGCTCCCAAAATTGAACCCTGTGGTACTCCAAATTCATTATCTATATTTTCCGACGTTTTACCGTTTATATTTACAGCTTGAGTTCTACCAGTTAAGTAGGATTTAAACCAATTTAGTTCGTTTCCTTGAATTCCGTACTTGTATAGTTTTTCTAATAAGATTTTTCTATCAATGGTTTCAAAAGCTCTCTTAAAGTCTAAAAATATTGCCATAATTTTCCTATTTTTATTCACATTCTTCCATTTATTAATAACATAATTTACCGTCGTTTCACATGAAAATGTTTTTCTGAATCCAGATTGATATTTTGAAAGTATATTATTTGTTTCTATATAGTTCTCTAGTTGTTGTTTTACGACTTTTTCAATTATTTTTTCGCACGTTTTCAAAGTATTTATTGGCCGAAACTCTTCACATTTGATAGTTTTTGCGACTTTTTCTATAGGTGTCACCATTGATAATTTCCAGCCATCAGGGAATTCTCCCGTTGTTAGTGATGTGTTTATTATCTTCATCATGATCGTCCCCATTATGCTCCAGTTATCGTTTATTAATTTCATTGATACTTTGTTGAAGTCTGGTTTCTTTTTCATATCTTTACATATATTCTTGAGTTCTTGTAGATTTATTGCTCGAAATTTGAATTTGGAATTTATCACAGATATATGGTTTATATATTGCACTTGTTCTATTGACTTTCTTATTTCTCTTATACTATTTACAAAATATTTATTAAATTTATTGGCTATTTGGTATTCTTTCTTATATTCTACTTGGTTAAATATCACAGTTTGTATCACATTTTTGTTATTATTAAGGACTAAGTCTTTAATTTCTCTCCACATCTGTTTTTGATCTTTGGCGCTGCTTATTTTATTGTTGACGAACTTATTTTTCTCGTATTCAATTTTTGTTTTGTAAATATTTCTTGTTATTTTATAATTGTTCCATGATTCGAGTGTGTTCTGCGTTTTTGCCATCTGATATTTGGTACATACTTTAAAATTATTAGTTATAACAAAGTCTATTAGGGTTTTTGAGTTTTCAGTGACTCTGGTGTACTCCTTAACTATTTGCTTAAGCCCGTTATCATTAAGCGTTACTAGTATTCGTTTTTTATATGTTTCGTCTTTAGTCCAATCTATGTTGAAATCACCAGCTATAATTATTTCGTAATTTGTTTCACAAATTTCTTCCACCATTTCTTCAAATTCTGCACACCATTCTACTTCTCTACAACTTGGAGATCTGTAAACAGCCATAATTATCATGCAGTTTTCATTATATTTTGCTAAATATGCACTCATCCAATATTTTGAGTCAGCGACTCTTTCACACAATTTGTTTACGATCCATTTTTTCTTAAAGTAAATTATGACTCCACCAGTACGCGATGAGTTAGATGTTGTATTATATAGGTTGTATTCTTTTAGTTCATACTCGTGCTCTTCTACATCTTTAGTAACATGGGTTTCGGATAATACTATAAATTCAGGATTTTTTTGTGCTGCGATTATTTCAACTTGGTTAAAATTGTTTATTAAACCTTGGACATTAGTGTATATACCGTACAAATTCTTTGATTGTTAAAGTGTAACCCCATTCTTCTCTACTTAATATTCAGTTTATTTTGATAGACAGGACATATCTTGCTTGTAGTTACATGATTCTCATCAAGCCCAAGGTTTAGATTTTTGTTCGATCTTACACAATTTACACATTTAATTATAGCTTCTTCGTTGCAGTCCTTAGATCTGTGATTTCCATGGCATTTGTGACATATTTCTTGATTTCTGCAATCGACTGATTTGTGATTAAAACCTTTACATTTGTAGCACATTATTATTTCAGTCCCGTCAAAAACTCTGCATCTCTCCCAGCCTATATTAATTTTTTCTGCCAGTAAGATTTTCGTGTACGACTCATTATCAATTTTTATCTTTGCGTTATATCTTACTTTATTATTCCTTTTAAACTCATAAAATCGTACTTGTTTAATTTCACTGTCCTTTAACATATTATTTTGCTATCTCGTTTTCGGTATATTTAAATGTCATATCCGTTATTGTTACACTCATTTCATTACTATCTGGTACTACTGGAAATCACCCAGGACAACAATCTTTTGGTTGTTGTTTTGGGTGAATTCTGGATTTGGTTTTGGTCATCGCTACGCATAATGAAAAGAGCTCGAAATATTTTGTTGGAATGTACACAAATGTATGTTTTTTTGGCAGGAAGTTGCGAAATTGTCAACCTGGCAATTATATTATTTTCCAATTCGTAAATTGCTTACGTTATAGACGTAACGCCAGGCGAACGAACCATTGAGAAACCAAATTTCTGACGAATGTGAGTGATATGCCAGTTGCGGTATTCACAACCAAAAGAAGAAATAACCCAAGACAACAATCTTTTGGTTGTTGTTTTGGGTGAATTCCTGTTTTGGTTGTGGCCATCGATCGCTACCCATACTGAACCGAGTTGAGAATATTTTGTTGGAATGTACAAAAATTTATGAAAGTTGCGAAATTGTTTATCTGGCAATTGAATTTTTCAATTCGTAAAATGCTGAAGTTACAGACTTGTCTAGGATATTATATTACACCAGAAAATGTTATGCACAGACCATTGGCAATTTTTTTTATAAACTAGTGTATCTCTTTGTGAATTCAAAGAATGCGTTTTGTCTTACCTGACAACTTCTCAACGTCGTAAGTACAAAAGACAATAGGTATATATAATAAATGATTCTAGTTTATTCTTAATATTCAAATCATGACATCTTTTCATTTTCATAAAGTTGAAGTGCACACTATACCCAATCGTTCTTTATTTGCCCTGTAACAGAATACAAACATAGTTATAATACATACTGGTATATTCGAACAAAATTATGTAAACTTTTTCGCTTTTGAATTTAATTTTTTGATAGAGCTTATTATACTTACAAGATAGCTGAAAAGTCCAGCTGCAGTGCCAGCAAGAGCACCTAAAACTGGTTCGGGTTCTGGTTGAGGTTCAGCTTGAATAGAACTGATGACCAAAACCAAAGCAGCAGCGAAAGCGAAGGCGTTGAAGAATTCCATTTTTCTTATAGTTTTTTTTTTGGCCGGACTGTGTTCAGAACTGATTATTGCGTCTTGTTTTAGCACTCATTTTATATCAAAATTTTGTAGTAGGTAACATTTGTTCTGAGCAAATAAATGTTTTGTCAGTACAGATAGTGATATTGTCTATTTGTTTCAATAAAACAAACTAAAAAATTTGCAATAAACAATAGAAAAAAAAAACTTTGCAAAAGTAGAGCATAACTTCCGCTATGACATTATAACAGGAAATTTGGAAGTGAACTAGGAATTCAATAGTTCTTTCTTATTTGAAATTGAAACAAGTATGAAAATGTCAGTCAGGTATACCCTAAATTTGTGAATATTGGAATATTGGAAATTTGTGAATATTGGAATGCCCATTTTTTACCGGACTGTAGGTACTATAAAAGCATTACACTGCACAAAATTTGAACTATTTATTTGCACAGTCTTTAAAGTTATAAGCAGTTAATTTTTTGTGCAAAATGGTCCATTTGTGTGGATGTAGCAATTTGTCAATTTTTCTCAAGGTGGTAGCGACCAATAAACTAATACTATGTGTGGAATTTCAGATGATTCGAGTAAGTAGTATACATAGAAGGCATTAAAGAACCAATATTTCACTTAAAGTTAACCTCTTGTGGGGGAGGTACTACAAGGAGTGGACTAATATGGCCCATCTTCGGGGATAGAGAAAAATTATACCGCATACCAAATTTGAAGTCAATTGGTTGCCTCTTTCAAGAGTTTTCTTGCGCACCATTCAGCAGACAGACGGACGGACATTGCTCAAATGACTTAAAATGACCCAAATCGAATTTCCGCCAAACATACTTGGGGTCCATCCTTCGATATGTAACACTTTTGGCTCGTAGCAAATTATATAAACCCTCATAACACTAAAGTGGGGGTATAAGAATTCGAAAAAAATGATTTCCAATTTTTAAAAGCTGCATCCTAACAAGAAAACAGTGCCTATTTGAAAAAATCTATGTATAAATGTAAAAAGTTATATTCATCTTGGTATAAGAGAATGTGAACAAAATAATGTTGTTATACCTCACTATTGTGAGGTATGATATACGACGATACCCTCGTCACTCTAAAGTCAGGTTATAAAGAGAGAGACCACAATATATCGATCTGAGAGTTGACTTCATTAGAATCATAGTTGTAGGCTATTAGTGTTTGAATATAATTTGATTTATGATGACACCGCCTCCGCGACATGTACGAAGTATGTTCAAAAATATCGCGAATTTTTCATTTCCGCGGTTTGATTTTTGTTTTTGATATTTTTGTAGCGTTATGTTGCTACTCATGTCCCTTACTTATGCTGACAAGGTCGGCCTTTTAAATGTTTAGTTAATTTTTGACAGCTGTTGTGCTTGGATGTGTTTTAACTTTAACTAACAGAAAATGAATCAACGAATCTGCATCAAATTTTGTGTGAAAAATAAAATAAAGTGCGCTGACGCATTCCGAATGTTGACTGTGGCATATGGTGAAGCTACCTTGGACCAAAGCAACGTTTATCGGTGGTACAAAATGTTCTTAAGAGGGCCGAGAAGATGCGAAGGACGAACAGCGTGCCGGACGCCCGCGCACGTCAACAACAGACGAAAACATCACAGTTTTCTTTGATCGCAGGGGCGTGGTGAGTTCTTGCCACAGGGTAGTACGGTCAATAAAGAATATTACCTGCAAGTTATGAGCAAATTGCGCAAAGCAATCCGCCAAAAACGCCCGGATTTGTGGAAGAACAAAAACTGGCTTTTGCACCATGATAACGCCCTTGCACACACATCGTTGCTTGTGCGCGAATATTTGGCCTAAAACAGCACAGTAATGGTGCCGCAGCCACCGTATTCCCCTGACCTAGCCCCCTGTGACTATTTTTGTTCGCAAAACTGAAAACGCCCATGAAAGATCGACGCTACGCCACGATTGAGGAGATAAAGGAGGAGCTGAACAAGATCACAAAAAATGATTATTTGAAGTGCTTCGAGGATTGGAAAAAAAATTTGGCAGAAGTGTATTATATCCGAGGGGAATTACTTTGAAGGGGACAAAATAGATATTCATGAATAAATAAATACTTTTCGAAAAAATACAAAAAATTTTTGAACATACTACGTATGTCATATTTTCAACCACTTTTTCAATTAGTAGATTGGGGCATATTATTTAATGAAACCAAAACAAACATTTGCGAGTATTTATAGTAAAGTTTTTTTAAATTATTTTCTAACATTCCAATTTTCATGGAAGTTACCTTTAGTATTTGGACCATATTATTATTTTTTGAAGTATAAGCTCGATAAAGACGAGATACCATTTAAATTAAGGGAAATTATGAGGGTTAGAAATGCTGAAAACTGTCGTTAAAACAATTAGAACAAGTAAAAGCGTTAAGTTCGGCCATGCCGAATCTTATATACCCTCCACCATGGATAGCATGAAAACTCAAACCCACAAAATAACTCAAACCTAAAGAAAATAACACCGAAACACACACAAAAAAATATAGTAGATGAGAACAGTAGGAAACATATAGTAGATGAGAACAGTAGGAATAACAACAAGTTAAATGATATATATAGGAGCTATATCTAAATATGGACCGATATCGCCCATTTGCAATCCCAAACAACCTGCAACTATAAGAAGTATTTGTACCAAATTTGATCAACCTAGCTTTATTATTGCGGACTGTAGCGTGATTACCACATACGGACGGACGGATGCACGGACGGACATGGCTAAATCGTCTTAGAATTTTACGACGATTAAGAATATATATACTTTATGGGGTCTCAGATCAATATTTAGAGGTGTTACAAACGGAGTGACAAAATGAATATACCCAGGGAAAAAAATAGAAAAACAACGCAAAAAACTGTTTGTTTCATTTTTTGAAAGCTAGCATCCTAAAGAAGAAAACAATGACTATTTGCAAAACGTCTATAGATAAATGTATAAATTACACAGCACGACACATTATTTTGCAACTCAATTCTGAGAACTGGACGTAAAATAGCCCTAGAAATAAGAACTTCTGCATCATTTGTTTAGTCGAGTTGGCTCAATTAATAATATAATGACCATAAGCAATTTCTTGCTCAAAGTGGATTTTTGCACTTTTTCTATATTTTCTACAAGTAACTTCAAGGAATCAAGTTTAACTGTTTAAAAGCGAAATTTTATATTATTAAACTCCCTGATGATGACTAACGAAGTTTCTCGAAAAATGGGAAAATAAATATAAATAATTAAAAATAGATAAATTCGTGTCGACCCCAAGCCGAACAATAACCAAAACTAAATATTAAAACAAAAGTGGATATGGACCAAAATGCCATGTACAAAATTGTTATAACATGCATATTTGTGAATATTATGGCATAGAAATGCATGAGCATCATACAAACACTGTTGGGAACCGTATGGAATAACAAGTAAGAAAGTTTCAGTCGGGTAAACCGACTAAGGTATACCCTCACTTTGTGAGTAATGTAACTTGTGAGCACTATCGAATCGTCCCTACATTTCAAAGAATTCACCATGGTGGCATTTCTTGACATAGAAGGGGCTTTTAACAACATACACCCAGATGCAGTAATTGCGGCATTGTCACATCTAAAGGTGAACTCTAGCTTGATTAGACTAATTCAAAGACTACTCAACAGAAGACGTATAACAGCATGTCTAGGGTCCACAACTCTAACAAGGTTTGTAATGAGAGGGACCCCACAAGGAGGAGTACTGTCTACACTAATTTGGAACCTAGCGGTGAATGAAATCCTGCTAGATCTAGAACGTTGTGGCTGCAAGGTCGTGGCATATGCGGACGACGTGGCAATCGCAGTGAGTGGCAAATTCGAAAACATCCTCCGAGATATTCTACAGGTGGCTCTGACCAAGTTGGCTAGATTGGCCAGAAGCAGCGGTTTGGGTGTTAACCCAAACAAGACAGAATTGGTTCTCTTTACTAGGATGAATAATGTCCCTCATGTGGACCCTCCTCCTCGTGGACGGCAACAGACAAACTAACCATCACCAAACTACTAACAAAGGTTCAGATAACAGCCTGCCTGTGCATAAGCGGAGCGTTAAGGACTACAGCGACTGAGTCTCTACCAGCCCTTCTCCATATACTGCCGATTAATGTTGTGGCGAGAGAAGTTGCAACCAAAACGGCATTAAGATTAAACTGCCTATCAATGTGGAGGTACAAGAACTACGGTCACATGAGAATATCAAAGTGTAGTGCTATGGTAACCGACCGAGTGGACTATATATCAACTGTGTACACCTTCGAGAGAAATTACATCACTATGATTCCCGCCAGAGATGAATGGGTCGGTAGAATACCAGGTAATAGAAACAATCTCCACTTTTACACGGATGGTTCGAATCTTGATGAAAAGGTTGGCTTCGGAGTACACTGTGAAGAACTTAGTCTGGATATAGCTCACAGACTACCAGATACCTGCAGTGTCTATCAAGCCGAAATTATGACAATATGGGAAGTCGCCAAGTGGCTGAGTCGCAACATAGTAACCAACACTGGCGTTGTCATTTACTCGGACAGCCAGGCTGCCATCAATTCTCTGGAGGCCACATCCCTAAATTCACAAATTCAAAGAGACGACTTTACAATTTCTCGAAGAATTTGCATATATTGGTGCGCTAACCACGTGCAAGCTTTGGATAAGGCAATCAGGCAGTCCAACGACAGATGGACACAAATCTGCACCTGTAGGGTAGGTAGACAAATCTGGCCAAGGTATGACTTGAGAAGGTCAAAATATCTCCTCGCACTGGAAAGAAAAAGATTATCTACGTTAGTATCAGTTCTGACGGGACACTGCCTGATCGGCGAACTCGCCAGAAGATTGGGTATTAACTTCAATGACTTCTGCAGAAGCTGTGGAGATGAGGAAGAAGTGGAGAGCATTGAGCACTTGCTATGCGACTGTCCCGCTTTGAGTAAACGACGACTGGACCTACTGGGGTCGGCCTTTCTAGGCAGCCTAACAGATCTTTCCAGTACCAATATTCGTGCTATCGATACATTTGTTTATCAAAGAGGTTGGTTTCGATGAAGGGCATTTTAGCCCGTGGTACCACTAGGGACCTAAAGTGGTCTATGTGAGCTGAAGAAATAAAAAAGAAAACCTAAACCTAAATGTAATACATACCATTACATTAATTAATCTGTCAATTTGTGTGGGAGGTACCAGAATGCGTTTAGTGCGTTTAACCTATTTTTTGTTAAACAGTATTTTCTTTAAATACATTGCACTGTTCCAAACTACAACCGTTTATGTGCACTGGTGTATATTAACGTTACGACCTATTCAATTTTGGTATAATTTGGTGGGAGGTACCAAAAGGGGCTGTGCAATAATGCCCATTTTATACCGGACTATAGGCGCTACAAAAAAATTATACTGTACAAAATTTCAAGTATTTTTATGCACTTGTATTAACGTTATAAGATGTTAAATTCTGATGCATAATGGTGTCCATTTGTGTGGGAGGCACCAAAAGGGACGTGACAACTTCGAACATTTTGCTCGAGGTGATAGTGACTGATAAAATAATACAATGTGTGGAATTTCAGAAGTTTCTAATAAGTGGTATAGATGTTATTAAAGAATCAATATTTCACAAAATGTTAACCCTTTGTGTGGGAGGTACCAGAAGGAGTGGACCAATATGGCCCATTTTCGAACTTAGCCGGAGATAGAAAAAATATTACCGTATACCTAATTTGAAGGACGGAGATTTCTCATTCGACCTAAAATGACCCAAAACTAATATTCGCCGAACATACTTAGGGTCTTAGATCACTACTCATAAATTTGTATAATTCAAATTAAACATTTTTTTTGAAAATTTCAAAATTGTACACATTTTTGGCAATCGCAAAGCTAAAATATTAAAATCGTAAAAAAATACAAAAAATGACAGAAATACTAATGGCCATATTTTTTCATCAAATTTAATTTGATTGCTGATTATAATAAATTAATAAACAATAATAAGTAATAAATTATATAATAAATTAATGTTTAACTTATATATTGTATGTTATGATACCCCAAACAAAAATGTTGGGCACATCTTTAACTATTTTTAATGTTTCTGTATTTAAATTTCATTTTAGCTGTTCAGGGTGGCGCAGAATGAGCTATATGGTTTAAACGGTTTATAACTTTTTTATTCACGCGATTATTATAATTTGTTTTTAAAAATACAGTATACTATTGGCGAATTTTTTTCAATTAGCTTTGAAAAATGATACCCTGTAATTGATGTCCATTTTCTGCTTTGCACATACGTGATATTATTAGCATATTTTCCATAACTTTTCGCAAAATTTCGGAAAAATGCAATTATTTTTGTACGTTGTTCGATTCATAATTAATTCCCCAAGTCTCCTTCACAAAATGCTGAAAAAACAAAAAATGAATAATAATTAAAAAAGTTATAAAGAATTCAAAGCATATACCTCATTCTGCGCCACCCTGTATTATAACTTTTTAAAGAAGGTACGTTGTTCGATTCATAATCAATTTCCCAAGCCTTCACAAAATGCTGAAAAAAAAACAAAGAAAGAATAATAATTAAAAAGGCATAACGAATTCAAACCATATAGCTCATTCTACGCCACCCTGTATAAATTAAACACTATTTATTTATTTATTTATATGAATTACAATACAAAGTAGATTTGTATTCTAATTTTAAGGCCCAGGGGCTATATTTTGCAGCGACAGACCAGAGCCTCTAGTGGGAATCGAACCCACGACCCCCAAACTCATAGGCGAGCACGTTACCTTCTCACCTACTGGGGCGCTCAATTTAAACAATATACAGGGTTTTCCAATAAGAGTGATATGATTTCTTTGAAAAAAAAACACACTTATTGGTTTATTTCGAAAGACCAATGACTTCAAATAACCCAACAAGATATAGTCTAATGGTGTTAAATCACAACTTCTTGGAGGCCATTCAATATCACAATTTCTTAAAATAATCGAATCTCCAAACTTTTCTCGCAACAATTCAATTGTTTCATTTGCTGTGTGGCACGTAGCCACAATCGGTCAATGGCAAAAAGATAGCTCTTAACGAGAGCTAAAATATTGCTCAAGGTCGTAGGTCGACAGGAAAGTGCTTTTTTTTGGATTTAAAAAAATTGGACTTAGCATCATTTTCAAATGTGAACGGAAAATTTATTTTTGCTCTAGCTCCTAACGGTACGTCGGATCGATAATCTATATATATAAAATTGTTGCGTGACTGGCTGACTGACTGACTGATCATCGCCCAGGCCAAACGGCTGAAGCTAGAATCATGAAATTTGGTGGGAGGGTAGTCCTTGGGACGTAGACGAGCAATAAGGCGGGATTTTTCGACATTCGTACTATTAGCCGCACAATGGGGCAAAAGGGATAAATATGGTACCACCGCCAAATCTAAACGAAGTGAGCTAGAATCTTGAAATTTGGTATGAGGGTAGCCCTTTGGTGGTAGACTCAGAAATTGGCAGGATTTTTCGAAAGTCGAACATTTACGCACACAGTGGGGTAAAAAGTGATAAATGTGGTACATCAGCCAAATCCAAATGGCAAGAGCTAGAATCGTGAAATATTGTGTGATGGTATCCCTTATGAGATAGACTCTGAAATTGGCAGGATTTTCCGTATTTCGAATATTTACGCACATAGTGGGGTAAAAAGGGAAAAATGGGATATACCAGCAAATAACGTGCTGAAAATTCATCAGCTTTGTAAGGGAAGATAGGGTGGTGTAGCACTTACTATTGCAAGGAATTCATTGGTGATTTTATAAAGAAATGTCCCACCAAAATGCGCTTCCCTTGTGCAACTAATATGAGCCCCTTTATGCGATGAATTTGTCAAAATTTGCAAGCTCTTTTAAATGCAATGAAAAGTTATGATGAAATGATACGTTTTTAGAAGAGCTGATGTGTTTGCTTGTAAGAAGCGTAATTGTATTGACTCCCTGAACACAATGAAATAATGCACTATTGTTTTAATACTAACTTATTTGTTTCGGTCTTTTTATTCAAAGGTACTTGGCACAAATATTGCTTATAAGGAACATAAAATGGCTTTAAAACTAATTTAATTCAAATGATTATTAAAAATTATTCAGTATTCAATAGTCTTAAGTTATGAAGTATTTTTTATGTTAAAAGATTCAGATACTCGCTATCAGAAGGTAAGCTGGCGGCAGATTTATTAAAGATTTGTTTTTATAATAAAGGTTTTTAACAAGCCTTATGCATTTACTAAGATGCTTGAAGAATTCGTTTTGATTCCCATATACATTACTATTTAAAAAAAACAATACTTACGGTAGAGTGCCTTCATACATTTTTTATAATTAAGAAGTCGTTTTTCCCCTGAACACCGAAAACATTGTATTGAAGGAGATGTAATGTTGTAAATATGTTTTTTAAACACTTTTGCAATTCTCTACTGCCAAGAAGGAACTTTATTGTTGCAGTCTATAAGATAGAAATATAAAAATATGTTATTAGTAACAAGTAAAAATTACTTTTAATTATAAAATTTCGGATTGTAGCGTGATTTTAACAGATTGACATGTAAGCGGAATTTAGTATGCCCCATAATAATAAAAATATTGCTTAAATTTACCATTGCTCCTTTGGTATCCGAGTTAATTTTGTGTTCAACAGCTTCAAATTCTGTTTGAGACGAAATGGGAAACATATTTGTGTACTTCTGTTGTATACTTTCAGGGGAAAGATTTGTCTTCACCACGACTTTTATCTCCGACAACAGGTCCACTATAATCTGTCTTTGATTTGCAGAATTCTCTGGAAAATCAAATATATCAGTGAAATCAAAAAGAATGTTATTAGTGTTTAGTACCTTGTAATCTAATCATTTCTTCTTTAGCTGCTTTACTTCCATTAGGTAAGTTTTGGTGTTTTCTTCTGAGTTAGCTTGCATTTTCCATAATAAATTGTCAGTAATAAATTGTCAAAATGATTATCAGTAAATTCGATTGTTGTACAGTTACTGTTGTCAGGAACAGAAGGATTAGAAGCACTCACATTTGAATTAATTTCTTTTCTTATTAGGCTCTTCATTTGTCTTTTACCGACCGTTTGGTTTTTCATTGTTTGCTTCATATTGACAAGTTATATTTATATATGTACATATACGTATATCAGACAGAACCGAACACAAATCACCACCACCGCACACCAAAAACCGTGCTACTACTTTTGTGTATACCTACCAACGCACAAAAAAATTGGTACAGCAAAAAAAATTGAATTTGCGTAGCGACGACCGGACTTCTCGATTGCAAAATATCAACTAATTTCTTTTTCTCTCTATCGCTTTTAATTTGTTCAAAATTCGGTAGAGTTCTTTTACAGAACTACCACCAACACCTATTGCTTTATAATGCAGAGATTTTCTGATCGGCAAAGTTCGCTAGAGATCGTGAGATAACCCACAAAAACAAAGCTTGCATACTTTAGTGCAACTGGGTAAGCGAGAGAGGAAGCTCCCGCTTACTCCGGTTACACTAAAGTATGCACAAATTCTTAAATCAATCTCCATTATTGCCAGTTCATTATCTTGAAGTATATAATACACTACTTTTTGAACAACATTAAGCGCTGAATTCCGCAAGATAAAATGAGCGCTTAAAAGTAGTGCCTACAGTGTGTACACAAAACCTCGAGTGCTTCCAAAATTCCAAAAATTTTCTGCTGGGATATGTAGTACAACAGCCAAATCCAAATGGCAAGACCTAGAATCGTGAAATTTGGTGTGAGAGTAGCTCTTGGGACGTAAATTAGAACAAGGAGAGATTTTTTTTTAAAAATTTAGAGGCACAGAAAGGTATAAATATGGCACCACCGCCAAATTTAAAGCCTAATATTAGAATGGTGAAAATTAAAGCGAGGGGTGTCTTTATGACAACTGGTCGGGGTATTAAGTTTTTTTTGTATTCGTAGTTTTCGGGGCACAGTGGGGCAAAAAGTGTCAAATATAGTACAGTGGCTTAAAAATGTCAAACATGGATCAATGGTTCCAGGGTAACTTTTGGAACATAAACTAAAGATTGGAAGTGATTTTTAGTAATTCTAACTTTAAGAGGCACAGTGCGACACGACTGGTTAATTATGGAGCAAGGGGAAAAAAGGGAACAATCTCCCAAAATTGGAACTCAAACATGAGATATGAAGAGTTTTTATGGATTTAGGAGCACTGTGGTCAAAAACGGTTAAATAGTGGAGTGGAGAAAATATGATTAAATATGTAACAGTCGGGGAAAAACGTTTAAGTACGCTAGCATGGAGATATATTTTAAATACGAGTACGGTACAGTGAGACAAAAATTTTTTAAATATGGTACAGTGGGTAAACATTTTGTACAGTGAGATAAAGAGTTGAATGGGGCACAGTTGTGCAAAAAGGTTTAACTATGGTACAGTGGGGTAAAAATAGTTATATATATGTATATGGTAAAATGAGACACATGGGTTAAAAATGGTACAGTGGGGCAAAAAGCGTTTACTATGGAACAGTGGGGCAAAAAAGTATTTACTATGACACAATGGGGCAAAAAGGCATAAATATGGTACAGTATGACAAAAATGGTTAACTATACAGTACAGTAGGGCATAATTGTGTTAAATATTGTACAGTGGAGCAAAGAGGGTTAAATATGGGGCAAAAAGCGTTAACTATGGAACAGTGGGGCAAAAAAATATTTACTATGATACAGTGGGGCAAAAAGGGATAAATATGGTACAGTGTGACAAAAATGGTTAACTATACAGTACAGTAGGGCATAATTGTGTTAAATATTGTACAGTGGAGCAAAGAGGGTTAAATATGGTACAGTGGGGCAAAAACTGTTAAATATGGTACAGTGAGACAAAGGGTTTGATATGACACAGTGGGGCGAAAAGGGTTAACTATGGTACAGTGGGGTACAAGTAGTTGAATATGGTAACGTGGGACAAAATGGGTTAAATATGTTACAGTGGGGCAAAAAGCTTTAGCTATGGAACGGTGGAAAAAAATGTGTTAGCTATGATACAGTGGGGCACAAATAGTTAAATATGGTACAGTATGACAAAAATGGTTACAGTGGGCACAAATAGTAAAATATGGTAACGTGGAACAAAATGGGTAAAGTATGGTACAGTGGGGCAAAAAGCGTTTACTACGGAACAGTGGGGCAAAAATGTGTTAACTATGGTACAGTGGGACAAAAATGGTTAATATAGTGGACAAAATATAGCAGGACAAAAAGGTGTTAAATTTGAGTCAGTAGACCCAAAAAGCGTACATAGTACAGTGGGTAAAAATATGGAAGCAGGGAGAGATGGTAAGTTAAATATGAAATAAGAATGTTTTTGTCAAAATTTATGCTTTTGGTAGCACTGTGGTGCAAAAAGGTTAAAATTGTGATGCAGTTGGGGCAAGCAAAAATTGTTCAATATGTTACAGAGGGGGAAAAATGTGTTAAATATGGTTAAGTGAAGCAAAAAGGGTTAAATATGGTACGGTGAAGCAAAAAAGTTAAATGCGGTAAAAAGGTTAAATGTGGTAAGTGGGTAAAAAAGGAATCAAAATAGTCTCAGATATGTATAAAAATTCGTACTTTAGAAGCACATTGTAATAAAAAGAGTTTAATATGGAACAGTGGTGCAAAAGGTGTTGAATGTGGTCCCTGAGTGCAAAGGTAGCTCTTACAACATAAACCAAAGCTAAGAATTGTTATTTCCAAACAGGTTCTTCTATTTACACCGTGGAGAAAAACACGTTAAATAAATGGCACAGATAGGGGACAAAAATGTTGAAATACGTCCTAGGCTTGCGAATTTGGATCTTGAAATATCAATTATCATTCTAAAATATTGTACAATCGTACAAACTGGTTAATTATGACACACAACCGGTTAAATGAGGTACAATGGAGCGATTCACTTTACACGGGGAAAAATAGCCTTTTTTGATATGTTTGAATCGAAAGAAAATATATTTGGAACACACATTTTTAAATATTATATATTTCCTAGCAAATAAATTTTATTTGAAAATCAACAAAATATATTTGGAACGCATATATTAATATATTACAACAAAATATATTTTCAAACTAAAATTCTCAAATAAAATATGTGTTTAAATACACATATAATTATTGTTTAGGAATTTCTCCAAATATAAAATTTTCTAAACTTTTGTTGACTTTTTCGAACTTCATATTTAATTTTTCCTTGGTTCCGAGTTGTACCTCCCAGCATTAGCTTCTGTTCTTAATCCATAATTTAAATTTCTGAGTATTCTAAGCCATCATTAGTTGTCAATCCTCTAAGTAATTTATATTGATCCAAGATTATACGATTTCAATAATTATTTTACAAACATTAATAATTTATAACAAATTAACATTGAATTACTGAAAACATAACTTAGGTATTGTCTGAATACGTAAATGCAAATAAATATTTGTTTCATGCCCCAAATAAAAATATATTGGGATGTAAACAAAGATTTGTTTAGAACAACATCTTCCCAAATATATAATTTTGGTGTGTTTCAAATATTATATGTTTAGAGTGTAACATACACATATATATGTTTCAAGCCGAATATGTTTGGGACAATATACTACAGAAGCGATTTTTGTTCAGCGTGGGACAAACATGGTTTTATATTGTACCAGGGTGTGAATGAAGCTATTGGAACATAAAATAGGGAAAGTTGCTAACGTATGAACCAAAAAAATAGTTTTTCAACGTTCAGAGGTACAGTGGGAAAAGGGATACATATTGTACCATGATGTCAGTGTAACTCTTGGAACACACTAGAAATGAAACGAGGGTTCGTATTTTATATATAAAAGTAATCACATCTTCTTCATGTTGCACCATATGTAATAATCATATAATTTTGAAAGAAAGAGATATAACTATTTTACAGTACGCTAAACAAAAAATAAATAAAAGATGGGGGCTGCGATGCGCACCGGGTTAAAGCTAGTCATCGATAATTATCCAGAAAAAAGGAGAAAAAATCGTCATCAGATGCATATGTATATAACGGGTTTACCAATAGGGATGATATGATTTTGAAGTGACGTTTCGGCCATTTGTAATATGTCATGATCTGTCATTTGTTTTTCATTGTATTCAGTAGTGTTTACAATTTCATCATGGAGAGATATACGCAAGAACAACTATTACAAATTATTCAGTTTTATTATCAAAATAATCGTTCTCCAATTGCAATTTTTTGTGCGCTAAGTCCATTTTTGTTAAATCCAAAAAAAACACTTTCCAGTCGACCTACGACCTTGACACCCATGAGCAATATTTTAGCTCTCGTTAAGGGCTATCTTTGACCGATTGTGGCTACGTGCAACACAGCACATGAAACAATTTAATTGTTGCGAGAAAAGTTTGGAGATTCGATTATTTCAAGAAATTGTGATAATTAACGGCCTACTAGAAGTTGTGATTTAACACCATTAGACTATTTCTTATGGGGTTATTTGAAGTCATTGGTCTTTCGAAATAAACCAGACTCTCTTCAAGCTTTACTAGTAAATATTGAACGTGCCATTCGTGACATACGACTTGATTTAGTGGAAAAAGTGCTCGAAAATTGCGTTCATCGAATTCGTTCCTGCAAAAGAAGTCGTGGAGGCCATTTGAATGACGTTTTATTTAAAACTTAATTGTATCGATTGTACTTCACATTAAATAAAAAACTTCTGAATTTCCTTAACAAAAAGATTTTTTTTTTAAAGTAATCATATCACTCTTATTGAAAACCCATGAGTTGGCCAAATGAAAAAACACTTTTTTAATCTCAAGTTAACAAATATGTATATATTTAATAACATCCGGTTATAATGTCATAACAATTGTATAAAGAAAATGATGTTCTACTTTTTCAAGCTTTTCATTGATACTATTTAAATAAAATTTTTTTTATTTTGTTTTAGATGTGAAAGATAAATTATTCCATAGTTTTATGAAAACAAATTGGCGGAGACAGCAATCCCACTATCTGTATAAACAAAATACTTATTTATGCGCAGCAAAAAACAAAACACTTATTTACGCGCAGCAAATTTTACCAAATCAATAATTTTGCTATAAAATGAATGCGGAAACGAGAGACAATTATCAGTTCCTACAAACAAAACTGTAACAAAGATGAAATTCTTGAAAGCTTTCGCTATAGTCGCTGCTTTGGTTTTGGCCATCAACTCCGTTCAAGCCGAATCTGAACGTGAACCTCAACCAGAAACTGAATCATTTATCCATTATCTTTATGTTTGCATAATGTTAATGTCTATAGTCATTGGAAATGTTGTGTAAAATGCAGAATTTGGAAACGTTTAGGGTATTGTCACAGCAGTTATAGGACAACTATTTTCGAATGGATCAGTAAAAAAGGGTGGGGGTACCAGAACAATAAACGAACATTAAATACTTCAAAGACATTTAACTGGACCGAATTCTGAAGTGATTATATGCAGTGGTATTAAAATAATCAGCTATTCAAATTTCGTAAGAATTGGTCATTTTGTGTGGGAGGAGTGGCAATTACGCCCACAGGTACTGTAAAGGCATTACACTGCAAGTATTTTTATGTAGTATTAAAGTTATAAGCTGTTACCTTTTTGTACAAAATGGTCCTTTTGAATGGGAAGTACCATAAAGGGCTGGACAAATTCGCCAATTTTTCTCAAGATTAGCATTCTCTAGTAAACTATCACTAATTGTGTAGAGCAGAGTTGCCAGAAATGTCGGTTTTTGAAGGTCAAAAAGAGGAAAAGACGATTTTTATTGATATCTTACACGTTTCTGTTGTTAGATACTCAAGCTCAAGGTCATGAGTATCTAGCAACAAAAATTATAGTGTAAAATTAAGGTCGATTGACAAAAATATAAGTAAAAATTTTACACGTTTCTTCATACTTTGGGGATGGATTTTCTTTTTGAAATTTTAGATAATGTCTCTAATATAATATGATGATTCTTATCGGTCGGCCTGAATCTGGTATATTGATCGCATGCCAGGTCATTACAGGACATCTTAGGATATTTCAAATTGAATGCAGTCTCTTTCTTGGGAGGGAATATCATTATTGATTTTGGCTTAGTGTCCTTAATATATTATGCAGACTGTGGAATTTAAATTATTGTTACTCCCTAACCATTAATGATAGAAATCTGATATGTTTATATGTGCTGTATCAATTAGAGTTCAGTATCATTTATTTTTTCAGATTTGTAGACCTACAATTTAGACGGATATTGAAGTATAAAAGTTTAAAAGGATATTATTTAATATCCTTCGTCCTTGGAAAATTATGCATACAATTTCAATAAATAGCAGGAATTCTCTCCTTTCATTTGATGTGCATATTTATCAATTCAGCATTGTAATAAGTACAAAGAAAAATATTTTAAAAATTTTATCTTTGAAATAAAAAACTGAGTGGGATACACGCAAAGAAAAAATTCGTTTCTGAGAAACGAAATATTATACAACTACAAGTTTCGTTTACGACGACTGAAATTCTTTTGGTCAGAACAAAAAATTGCTTACGCGAAATAAATTTCTGTCACAACAACCGAAATTTCAGTTCCGCCAAATGAGAACTGTAGTTGTCTAATATTCCATTTCGGAGAAACGAATTTTTTCTTGCGTGTACGAATTTTATGGGACACAAGGACCCGGTTCACTTCGTTGCCCCCAGATTTCAGATTTCCGATCCAGTCCATTTTTTTGCCGTAGACTGCCATCACATGCATATACTTATACACAAAATTACAGCGCTCTCGCTAACAATTGTACAAGAAATTGTGGTTAAATTGTAAGGGCCGATGATGAATGTGAACCACACCTAAACGTCACATTTATTTCTGCATTTCATTTGACATTTCTCAATTTCAGACTAACTCAATTTGAACCATGGAAAGATACACAATCGAGCAACGCCTTAAAGTTTTTTAAGCCTTTTACGAAAACGGGCGTTCAAATCAAAATGCATTTCGTGCACTTCGTGATGTTTTTGTGATCAGCATAATCGCCCAAATGTGTCCACAATCGGGAGAATTGTGCGCAAATTTCAGCAAACCGTGTCTGTAGTTCTTTTGGAGATAATTCGGCAAATTAAAGGCATAGAATCTCACTTATACCTCAGCGTCATTTGGACCATCGGATGGAGGTGTGCCGCCGTTGTCGCTGAGGCAATTTGGCCGATATTTTGTTCCACACTTAATTGAACCATACCAATATTACACTATGCAACAAATGAACACTTTTTGAAAAATACCAGAGTTCGGAAAAAAACACTAAGGAGCGGTTCCTAAGCGTTCTGTACCGTATCCATTTTTTGATACAGCCCAAATACAAAGCTCCCTTGTGACAAGACATATTTACGTTATAAAAGACTAATTTTTTATCCGATCATTCCGAAATTTTAAAATGTGTGCTTCCTATTGTATTTAATTATGTCTAGTGAAAAATGGGCCAAAGCGGTAAATGCGGTTATGTGGGGGAGCTAGAGGGTTAGTATGTTCCACAAAAACATTGACCTTAATATTTTCTCTAAAGTTGCTGTACATGCCCTATACCAAAACAATATATTTTTGCTACATAACAGTGAAACTTAAATTTTTAAGGTACAATGTGGTATTTTGAGATATTTATGGTGCCTAGACACGTTCAGATTGTATTAATATGTTCACAAAAGTTGTTCAGATTTACGTTGACTACAATTTTGCTAAGCATTGTTAGTGAAAAATTACGAGTCCCCGGATGTTATGCGGAAAAAAGTGAAAACAAATATTTTTTTCCTTCACTTTTTCAAAAAAAGTACCGGAATTTTTTTTTTCGCGAAAAATGTTAAGAGACTTTATTCAGCATATTCTTAGCTACATTATTGCCAAACATAGTTAAGCAATATCACCAAGTCTGAATTAGTTGTTGGACAAAAGCTGATGACACCTTTTTCGATGGGCCCACTGATTTTCAGAATTTTTGGAGGCCTATAAAACAAAATTGGTCACCAATTTCGGCAAACCGAGTATAGGGTTATACTACCCTTTGATAGTAGAATCGAACCTATACTGTCAAGTCCGTGTATTTTTTTCACTTTTGCTCAGTGTTATCATAATAAAAAGAAATTACAATAATTTCCTAAATAATATGTGCTTTATTCAAAATCAACATCCGCCCTTAAAATGTTACCACCCTTTATGTCAATTTCAAAATTTGGTTTATATGGCCAGGGCCACGACCATTGATCCGATCCCGCCTATTTCCATTCACATAGGCTATCACCAGATATATATGCACAAAATAACAGTTCTATCGCTAACAAATTGTTCAAGATATCTCAATTTCAAAATTTGGCTTATATGGTCTGATCCCGCCCATTTTTGGACCAATCACGCAGGCTACCACCAGAACTTAACGCCAATACGATGAAAATAAAAGAATGTGGTACAAAAATGCACAAATTATGCAATATTGCATGAGGTTATGTTTAATGATCGAAATTGCTTTCCTCTACGGTCAATAGTTTCAGTGATAATACATGCTTAACTAATGCTACGCCCACTTTTGCCACACCCACTAATCCTATCCCGCCACTTTCTGCTGAAGATTTAGATAATTACTCCACTAAAGTGTGTTCTAAATTTCGTCCTCCTACCATCTACACATTCTGAGTTATTCGAATTTTATATAATGCCACCCCCACTTCTTGTATCCCGCCCACTTTTGGTGAAAGTACTAATATTGCCTCCAACAACTTGCAATCCAAATCTCGTTCTTCTAGGGTCAATTGTTTCTGATATAACAAATGTTTAACTAATGCTACGCCCACTTTTGCCACACCCACTAATCCGCTCTCTCTTTTTTTATTGACGTTTTAGAAAATAACTCCACTGACGTGTGTTCCAAATGTCGTTCTTCTAAGGTCAACACTTTTTGAGATATCGAATTTTAAGTAATGCTACGCCAACTCTTGCCCCGCCCACTATTTTTAAAACTTGTTTTTTACTAAACCATATCTGACAAGGAACCTTTCAAACAAAAGAAAATAAAATCGGTCTAGTGGTTTCAGAGTCTTACATTTCCCTAAATTGTATGTGTTTTTTACGTAATCAAATCTGAAGGCTCTTAAAAACTCACTCTGCATCTGCCTTTTTGTTGCCGAGAAAACCATGAGCATTCGATTTGAGTCCTTTTAAGTCATTTGAGCTATATCCGACCGTCCGAGCGTTTGAAATTTTGAAAAAATTTAAAAAATAAATTTTTAGGGTTTACGAAATTGCAATTGCTCTCGAACGGCTGAACCAATTTTTGCAAAGTTTACTTTGTTTTAAAGAGGACAAAATGCACAATTTTTGTAAATTTTTAAAAAATGTTACCAAAGTTTTTTTTGAAAAAAACCATTGTAGAAAAAACTGCTCTCCCCTCGATTTTTTTTTTTTCAAATTTTCACAGAATATTCGTCGTACTCTCACAAATCCAGAACAGTAAAAAATTTTGGTAGACTCAATATTAGTAAAAGTTATGGACGAAATACTAAGACTGGTCTGACAACTTTCGTCTGTTTTTGCAAAACACTAAACAGTGGTACGAATTCAAAAAGGGGAAATAACTCGACCGTTTCTTAACCAAAAAACCGATTGCGACCAAACTTGGCATGGTAGATGAAGAGGTGTTAGAGAAGTTAAGTTTTATATTTTGGCCCACTATGTCAGACAGGGGCGGAGTTAGAGGGCCTCAAGATTGGCCACATCGGGTGAAGAAAATGTTCAGGGCGTGTATCTCGTGTTTCTCTTCCGATTTATATGTGTGTGTTCTACTAACTGAGGTCTTCAAAAAACTTTTTACACCTAAGAATTATCTCGTATAGTTACCGAGATATCTGCAATTGAAAATTGAATTTTTCATGTTTTCCCTTACCGTACGCTAGTATTTTGTAAATATCGGAGCACAATATGCACCGATTTCATCCGTATCAACATGTCTGGGTGGGAATAAAATTTTCTTTACGGCAAAAAATAAATTGGTTCGATATACCCAATAGTAACGGGTTTTTCAATAGGGATGATATGATTTGAAGTGACGTTTCGGCCATTTGTAATATGTCATGATCTGTCATTTGTTTTTCATTGCATTCAGTAGTGTTTACAATTTCATCATGGGGAGATATACGCAAGGACAACGATTACAAATGATTTAGTTTTATTATCAAAATAATCGTTCTCCAGTTGCAACTTTTCGTGCGCTAAGTAAATTTTTTGTAAATCCAAAAAAAAACGCTTTCCAGTCGAACTACGACCTTGACACCCATGAGCAATATTTTAGCTCTCGTTAAAAGCTATCTTTTTACCATTGACCTTTTTACCATTACCAATAAACTTTCCGTTCACATTTGAAAATGATACTAAGTCAATTTTTTTGAAATCCAAAAAAAAAACACTTTCCAGTCGACCTACGACCTTGACACCCATGAGCAATATTTTAGCTCTCGTTAAGAGCTATCTTCTGCCATTGACCGATTGTAGCTACGTGCCACACAACAAATGAAACAATTGAATTGTTGTGAGAAAAGTTTGGAGATTCAATTATTTCAAGAAATTGTGATATTGAATGGCCTGCAAGAAGTTGTGATTTAACACCATTAGACTATTTAATGTGGGGTTGTTTGAAGTCATTGGTCTTTCGAAATAAACCAGACTCTTTTCAAGCTTTACAAGTCAATATTGAACGTGCCATTCATGACATACGACTTGATTTAATGGAAAAAGTGCTCGAAAATTGGTTTCATCGAATTCGTTCCTGCAGAAGAAGTCGTGGAGCCCATTTGAATGACGTTTTATTTATAACTTAATTGTATCGATTGTACTTCACATTAAAAACAAATCTTTTGAATTTCCTTAACAATATACGTGTTTTTTTCAGAGAACTCATATCACTCTTATCAATCTAAGGTACCATAAGGTATCCCTTCGGGTACCTTCCACACAAATAGATCATTTTGCACCAAATGCAAAGTATAGATTTTAAACATCGCAATATTGGATGTGTAAATTAATGAATTATCTTCATTGTGAGCATCCATCTTGCCCACAGCTTTCTCATCATAAAATTTTCCGTCAATATACGATGTACGTAGTGTGTTCAAAAAAATTTGCGAATTTTGTATTTTTTTCAAAAAGTATTTATTTATTCATGAATATCTATATTGTCCCCTTCAAAGTAATTCCCCTCGGATATAATACACTTCTGCCAAAAGTTTTTTCCAATCCTCGAAGCACTTCAAATAATCATTTTTTGTGATCTTGTTCAGCTCCTCCTTCGATGCCGTCTTTATCTCCTCAATCGTGGCGTAGCGTCGACCTTTCATGGGCCTTTTCAGTTGTGAGAACAAAAAATAGTCACATGGGGCTGGGTCAGGGGAATACGGTGGCTGCGGCACCATTACTGTGTTGTTTTTGGCCAAATATTCGCGCACAAGCAACTATGTGTGTGCAGGGGCGTTATCATGGTGCAAAAGCCAGTTTTTGTTCATCCACAAATCCGGGCGTTTTTGGCGGATTGCTTCGCGCAATTTGCTCATAACTTGCAGGTAATATTCTTTATTGACCGTACTACCCTGTGGCAAGAACTCATAATGCACCACGCCCCTGCAATCAAAGAAAACTGTGAGCTCTCGGCTCTCTAAGAACATTTTGTACCACCGATAAACGTTGCTTTGGTCCAAGGTAGCTTCACCATATGCCACAGTCAACATTCGGAATGTCAGCGCACTTTATTTTGTTTTTCACACAAAATTTGATGCAGATTCTTTGATCCATTTTCTGAAATAGATAAAAATCGAAGACAAGTTAAAACATAAGTAAGTAAAACATAAGACAAGTTAAAGCATACGTAAGGGACATGAGTACCAACATAACGCTACAAAAATATCAAAAATCAAATACACGTATCCCGCGGAAATTAAAAATTCCCGATATTTTTTGAACATACCTCGTATAGCACTTTTTGAAATGACTATGACTTGAGCTACCTCACGAACTTTCAACCGACAGTCATCCAATACGATTTTGTAGATTTATCAACCATTTCTGGCGTGGACACCTCAATTGGTCGACCACTACGGTGGGAAGCTCGTACGCCCCGTTTTAACTCTGCCACCCAATATTTTATATTTGTAAACGAAGGAGCAGACTTCCTCAAAGTAGGATCTAGATCGGGTTCAATATTGGTAAGACTGAGACCAATTTTCGGTGACCAATTTTTTTATAAACTAGCGGACCCGGCGAACTTCGCCTCGCCCCAATTTAACGCCTTCAGATAAACTCCAGAGTGATAATAAAACACAGATAGTTAAAATTTTAATGCGATTTGTTTAAAAGGAATCGAAATCAGTAGAGATAAATCGAATAAGATGATAAACAACAAACAACGAAGACAGAAGACAGGCAACGTACAGATGACCGTGCGAAAAACAGGGAAATTCGAGATTAATTCCACAGACTTCCTACGATTGGTTTTGAGATTTGTTGATTGTCATCGCAAAAGCCAATCGTACAGGGAACTGAATCCGCTTGAATTGGAATGAAAGATCAGTTGGAATAATCGGAATTCGTGGGATAAGGACTTCCTCTCCTTTGAATTTTCCCTTGATGATCGTCGCCTGAATCACATTGTCCATCAGTTTCATAATGGACAACCGCGAACTATGCACAATTTCGGATGATTCAGATTCCGCAACATGATTATGATCGATTCCACCTTCAGCTGTAAATTATGCGGCGGAGCTCCTGGCACATCAAGCGAGTTCGATTTTACTTTGAATAATAAAATTCATGCTATCGACGTCCTAATCTAATCGAGATTTGGAAACACTTTGGTGATGAGTTCCTCGTTCGACGATTTAAACTCGCAAAAATTTGCCGGGAACAATATCAATGCAGTGGAAACATCAACAGTAATTTGGCCATTGCCAAGCGCCAACAGTTGTTTCGAGAATTCAAGAGCCGATGAGTCGTTCTGCAACGCGACTCTCATGTTCGTGGTCAATTTCAACTTCTTGACATGCCGCCACAAAGACCACGATTTCAGGCATGCATTAATTTCATCGGCAGTAGATTTCGGGATGACGGGAAGCGTTTGACGAAAATCTCCGGAGAGCAATATCATAGACTCACCAAATTGTCTCAAATCACGTCGTAAATCCTTCATCGTTCGGTCAACTGCCTCCAGAGCTCGTTTATGCGCCATCGTGCATTCATCCGAAATTATGATTTTGCAATGCCCGCAATCCAATAAGATAACCTTACCTCTTATACTCAAACTTATTATCTGAAAAAATTTTCGAACTGATAAATATCGCATTGGATTTTAATTGATCGTAATGCTTGTACCGTTTGTCGATGTGATACGCGAAATCAGTGTGACAATACGCAAAACTCGAATGAATTGCAGCAAGAAAAATAGCACATACTCGTACATATGTTTAATAGAAAACTTTTTTGTTTAATAGAAAATTAATAAAAAAAATTGGATTCAAAAAGAGAGTAGTAGATAGGAACAGTAGAAATCTCACAAGAAATAGCAATTTTCGATTTTCCCAATTTTCCGACTTTTTTCCAAAATTTTCTTGTGTATTCTTCTTATTTGGCCGGAGACCTGTCCGAATTGGTGCTAATCACCGAAATCGGTCCAGGCGTTCTCGAGTTATAAGCGTAGTAACTAACATCACTTTCTTTTATATATATATCTTTTATATATATATATAGATATAGATAGATTCACTGAGATCGTTTACTTTTGAGTGCTCAAAAAAAACTGAACAACTTGGCGCCTTGAAACTTAAAACATATGGAAGGATGCCAATTTTCACAAAAGTATTTTTTTTAAACTAATACAGTCATCTATATGCCAGGGCGGCTAATGTAGGACCGCCCTCGTATTAGGAGAATATAAATGCTACTTAATTTAGGATTATTTAAAGATTTCCTGAACCAATAAGGATCAATGGATATCGAGTTATTCTAAAATATGTAGTCCAGACTCTATTTTATAAATGTTGATCTTTGTTTTGAGGTTCCCAATTTTTAGGTTCTCAATTTTTGGCAAAGAACAACAGTTAGTTGGCCAAAGGAAAAAAACATTTTTTATTTTCAAGTTGACAAAAATCTATTGAATTCATAGTAGATCTGTTCATAACTTCCGGTTATAAAGTCATAACCATTGTTTAAAGGAAACGAAGCTCTATTTTTCTAAGTTTTTCATTTCTATTATTTATTTAAAATTCTTTACTTTCTTTGTAATCAGAAATGTGGCAGCATATGAATAAATTGTTTTTAGTTTAAACAAATTGAAATTGACGGAGTAAACAACTCCACTATCCGTACGAACAAAACATTTATTTACGCCCAACTCATTTTACCCACTCAATAATTTGCTATAAAATAAATGCGAAAACGGAAGATAATCATCAGTTCCGACAGAAAAAAGCTATAACAAATATGAAATTCTTCAACGTTTTCGCTATTGCTGCTGCTTTGGTTTTGGCCATCAGCTCTGTTCAAGCCGAACCTCAACCTGAACCACAGCCAGAACCCAAACCAGTTATCGGTCACCTCCTTGGCAGTGTTAATGGACTTCTTGGTGGTGTCACTGGGCTTCTTGGTGGTGGCACTGGACTTCTTGGCGGTCTGGTGAGTACAATTTAAATTCAATATACTGTCAATTGAAAAGAGAAAAAGCCTAAATAATGCTAAGAATTGTGTTTGATATTATCAAGGTTCAGGCGTATATGTTTTCCGATATTGAAGAATGATTTTGTTAACCAAATTTTTTGTATCCAGAATACATTTATTTCTATTGTCTAACACTATTTGTCTTTCATTCTAGGGCTTATAAACTATGATTCGGAATGAAGTGCAAGGCCGTTGTAAAATGTGGAGATATATGACGATTTGAATAACAACAATAAAATAGAATAATTCACTAAACATATCCTACTTTTGTACTTGCTTTATTAAGAATTAGTAATGTAAGAAATGCCCCATTTCGCAAATTAAAAAGTATATACATATATATCAATGAACAAAATCATAGTGAATTTGTTCCAATCTGATTCTAAAATTCGATCACTGGAATATGCATTGCATCAATATGTTGTGGATCAGGCGAGCAAATCTACTAAACTATATCATAACTTTGTAATATGCAATTTTCTGTTGCAGCCGCATGTTTGCTAGATTATAGGTACTGTAAAAGAATAACAGTGAACAAAATGTCAAGTTTTTGTATGTATAAAATTGTAAATTTGTATGGGAGATAGCAAAATAGGACATGAGGTAACTTCGTTAATTTTTCCCAAGGTGGTATATACACGCAAAGAAAAAATTCGTTACTCCCAAACGAAAAATTAGACAAATGAATTTCGTTTGTGGTGTATGTTTGTCGCAAACGATTTATGTTTATCCCAAAACCCAACGAAACGTTTATAGCAATCGGTTAGTGTACTTATCGTAAATGATTTATATTTATTACAAACCCTGTGAAACGTTTGGTGCAAACGGTTATTGTGTTTGTCACAAGCAATGCCTGTTTATCCCAAACCCTGTAAAACGTTTGTTGCAAACGGTCATTGCGTTTGTCACAAGCAATGCCAGTTTAACAATAAATGAGAAAACGATTGTCGCAAAAGAATAATTTGATTGAATTATGATATTTAATGTTTTATAAAATTATGTTTATAATCAAAAATGTCACAATTTTTAGTAAAATGTATCCGGGAGCTCCCTGACAAACACCTCTGCTATTATTTGGCTGCTATCTTCTAATTGAGTTGTAGACAAATTGTAAGTAAGAAAGCTTGTATGTTAGAACATGTAAATGTAAATGTAGTAGTCCATTGTATGGATCAAAGCGAGATGTTATCTTACCATATATCGAACTTTTTAGTCAAAAGTGCCAAATGCTGACAATTCATGTTTCCGCGTCCATGAATAGAATACTAAACTAGATCAGAAAATAGCATGAAAAACTTCGGGTGAAAAATCGTGTCGCATAGTGTCATTAAAAGACAAAGTTTAACTGTTTAGCGTTGAAAATATCAGCAGTTTCCAGAAGTATCCAGTTGTATTGTGCCTGAATAAATTTATTTCACAATTACCATTAGCAGCTTCAGTACCTAAACGTGTGATGATTAATTGTTAATGATTTTGATTTGCTTATTCAAAATTTAAGGCGTGTGGAATAATAACCAGTTAGTCATTATGGTCTTAGTTAGCAATAAATGGTCTCAGTTTTTGTTACAATCTACTGTTTTTGTTATTCCGGCTTTCCACAACATATTCAATATTTTCATGCAGTGCCTCGATCCATTTTTTTGATATTAACTATCTGGTTATTTTCCCACATGTCTTCACTCCATTTACCATTTGCCTATAACATTTAATTGGAGTCCGCAGTATATTTGCGAGATATCGCACCTCCGATAATTTAGATTCTTTGGTTTAATTATTTTTTTGATTAAAATCATTTTGAGTTCACGTTGCAACGTCGCTTTTTGTGTTGTATACACACACATCTGCATCTTTTGAGTTTTGTACACATACATCCGACATATACATATTGTTCCGTCATATATATCATCCCAGCAAAATCTTGGTAAGTACATGTCATTACCAAGCGCATTACCAGGTAATGATATCTCATTATCGCCAGCATTACTTTCAGTAAATAAATAACGACTAACAAAATAATGACAAAAATAAGTTATTGCTAGTAATCTAAGTTAGAAAATTTTATTTTAAGTTATAAACTTGTCTTTAAATTATTTACGATTTATGATTTTTTCTTAAATGATTTACGTATATACGTTGTAGCTTGTATTCATTTAAATCATTTTAAGGAAAGTTTGAAAATTCAAATTAGATGACTAATAATAACTTATTTTTGTCATTATTTATTTACCGAAAGTAATGCTGGCGATAATGAGATATCATTACCTGGTAATGCATCTGGTAACGACATTTACTTAGGAAGATTTTGATGGGTTATATTTTTGTACTTGATTATTTAGCGATTTGTCTATGAATCGCGAGGTAGGCCAGTGGTTGTGATGCTAAACTACGAAACCATGAGGTCGCGAGTTCAATCCCACCTCCCGGCAAGTGAAATTTTTCGTCTTATGACAACAACAATCGATAACTACTCTCTCCCAATTATACGCTCTACCCAATGTTACGCTCTTCTACTTTCTCACCACATTCCACCACTGATGGTGGTGAGCAAACAATAGCAACTAGGAAATATCCACTACCACACAAACCCACTCCTAAAATTATTTCTTTTGTTCACGCTTACTTTTTGGATAATTGTAAGCGTGGGGGTAAGTGGTTATTTTTCAGCTGCCTGTATGCTTGAGTGGAAGCACTTTCCTCCAATGACATGTACATGTAAAAATAATTCGAAGGGAGGCCAAATAATAAGCAGTTACTAGTTTTGAATTTAGCTTACCCGTCAGGTTATTTGGTGATGGGAAATTTTGCTGGGATAAAAAAGTCAGTCACAAAATGAATACAAGTTTAGCTTTTTGTTCTCACAACTCTCTTTAATATATTCAATCATGTTTAAATACAATATGGTTCCGTAAACGTTTTTCGTTTACCATAAAAGTAAATTACGAAAATTTTGGAATGAAAGAATGTTCGTTTACAGCCAGAGAAACTACGTTTACGATAAACTTTTGCATTCACCGCAAATATTTCAACCGTTACGGGAAAAGTAAAGCGTTTGAGACAAAGAAAAATGTTTGCAATAAACGACGCCCAAACGTTTTTTTTCTTTGCGTGTATTTTTTCCTGAAATTCCTACAAGGAACATAGCGAACTCTTACCGTATATAGTCTTACTAGTTACTAGAGAATCAAGATTAACATACATTTTAAACCTTGTTGTGAAATGTACTACAAGGTGTGGAACAAAATGGTCCATGTTCGAAATTAGCATGAGACGAAAACAAATTTTCCATATACCAATATTTTGAAGTCAATAGTTTACTCCTTGCGAGAGTTCTCGTGCGCAGCAGCCAGACAGAATGATGGATGGACGGGCAATGCACAGTGGGAAGAATTCAAAAAAAAGGGAAATAATTCTGCCGTTTCTTAACCAGACAACCGATAGCGACCAAACTTGGCATGTTTGTAGAAGAGGTACTAGAAAAGTTATGTTTTGAGTTTGGGCCCCCTGTGGTATACAGGGGCGGAGCTGCAGGGCCCCTAAGTTGGTTTTTGTGTGTATTCTAATAACCGAGGTATACAAATGGCTTTTCGCACCTAACAGTTATCTTGTATACTTACCGAGATATCTGCATTTGAAAATTGATTTTTTTATCTTTTCCCCGACCTTGTGCTAGTATTTTGTAAATATCGAAGCAGAATATGCATGTCTGGATTGGCAATAAAATTTCCTATATGATGAAAAAAAAATTGGTTCGATATAACCTACAGGACAAAAGACATGGCCCATTGAAGTCATATTTAAAAAAAATCGATTTTTTGTCATTTTTTTAGGAAAAAAGTTTATGTCGTATTTTTGAGTTTTAGAAGAAGTTAGTTAAAAAATGTATGACATATTTACTATCATCTTAAAATTTTTAAAAATTTTCATTTTTAAAAATTTTATGTCGTTTTTACTTTTCTTCTGCATTTGAAAAGTGATTTTTTCACTTTTTTCCTGACCCTGTCGTGGCATTTGCTTAATATCAGTGCAGATTATGAACCGATTTCTCTCACATCAAATTCTCTAAATTAACAACAAAATTTTTTGTGTGATGCAAAATTCGGTAAAATGTGCCCACCTATACAAAAGTTATGGCCACATCAATTTACACTTTCAAAATATAGACAATTTTTGTATTTTATTGCGAAAAGGTATATGTAGTATTTTGGAGATACAGAGGAATTTATAAAAAGAAAGTATATTTGTTATATTTGTCTTAAAGGAAACTTCCTGGAGAATATTTTCGAGAATAGAACGAGACAAAAATTTGTATTAATAGTGTTGCCACGCTTCTCCAAATTACACCATTTTTCACGAAAATTTCAAAGCTAGGCCACATTTTCGGCAATCGCAAAGTTTAACTTCAAATGGCCATAACTTTTGTCTCAGTGCAATATATTGGCATCAAATAGTAAATTTTGTTTTCTATCCAGAAGAGATAATGAGAAAAGAATCGGTATATAACAGGATCTAATATATAGCGATTCGTAGGAAAGGATCGGGAAAAAATAAACAACAAAGGAAAATATAAACAACAAAGGAAATTTTATATTTCCATTGAATCTTTACAATTTTAGATATCTCAATATTAATTCTAACATTAATATATTTGTGGATGTAAATCCTACAATTCCCAAAATAAATTCGAAAATCCCCACCAAAGGAAATTTTTTGTTTTTTTTTTTTTTCAAAATCTGTTATACTAAAAGCCGGGCTCAAAAATCCTTTGGCAGTTTATCGTATAACAGATTACTACATATAAAAATGGTAAGGTTTTCATATCCAAGCTTTGACATTGCCGAAAATGTGGCCTAGTTTTGAAATTTTCGTAAAAAATGGCGTAATTTGGAGAAGCGTAGCAACACTATTAATACAAATTTTTGTCTCGTTCTTTTCTCGAAAATTTTCTCCAGGAAGTTTGCTTTAAGACAAATATAAATATGTTATACTTTCTTTTTATAAATTCCTCTGTATCTCCAAAATACTTCATATACCTTTTCGCAATAAAATACAAAAATTGTCTATATTTTGAAAGTGTAAATTGATGTGGCCATAACTTATGTATAAGTGGGCACATTTTACCGAAATTTTTTGCATCACACAGAAAATTTTATTGTTATTTTAGAGAAGTTCATGTGAGAGAAATCGGTTCATATTCTGCACTGATATTAAGCAAATGCCACGACAGGGTCAGGAAAAAAGTGAAAAAATCACTTTTCAAATGCAGACAGAAATGTAAAAACGACATAAAATTTTTAAAAATGAAAATTTTTCAATGAAATATTTTGTAGTTTGTAGGTTCTGATATAGCAAATCGAATGTAATTCACGAATCATTATACTTCCAAAAGTCGATCCCACAATTCTCAAAATAATTTTGAAAATCCCCAAAAATGGGATATTTTGGATTTTCCCCTATATCTACTATACTAAAAGCGAGGTTTCAGATTCCCTTTGCAGTTCAACTTATAACACCTTACCACACATAAATATGATAAAATATTTAACATTTTAGCTTTGCGATTGGAGAAAATGTGGCTTACTTTTGAAATTTGTCTAAAAAATTGTGTAAATTGGAGAAGCTTGGTAACAATACCAGTAAATATTTTTGACCCGTTCATTCTTTGTGAGCATACTTTGGAAAGTTTCCTTTAAGATGATAGTAAATATGTTATACATTTTTTAACTAACTTCCTCTAAAACTCAAAAATACGAAATACGGGTCTGTTCTGTAGCATGGTGATTTGAAATCACGGCGACTTACAATCACTGTTGGAGTTCGAAATCGCCCGGTTTATTATTCATAGCCTCCCAAAAAAGATTGTTCGAAATATGTTCGGTTGATTTCGAACTCCAAAAGTGATGTTAAGTCGCCGGTGATTTTAAAATCACCGTAATATCAAATCGCCGTGATTACAGAACAGACCCGATAAACTTTTTTCCTAAAAAAATGACAAAAAATCGATTTTTTTTTTAAATCAAGGTGCCATAACTTTTGTCCTGTAGGTTATCGAACCAATTATTTTTTTCATCATATAGGAAATTTTATTGTCAATCCAACCATGCTTAAGTGGATAAAATTGGTGCATATTCTGCTTCGATATTTACAAAATACTAGCACAAGGTCGGGGAAAAATTAAAAAAATCAATTTTCAAATGCAGATATCTCGGTAAGTATACAAGATAACTGTTAGGTGCGAAAAGCCTTTTGTAGTTATTAGAATACACACAAAAATATAAACTGGAAGGTGTTCTCAGATTGGTCCAAATTTCAGATAGTACAGATACCAAAGGGTCTTAACAATCATTATATTATCAACACCATAATTCCATCTCAAATTGGATGATATTCGAGCTCCAGTTAGAAATATTAGTACCTTCGATTTATCCAGATTGACTTTCAAACTCCAGATTAAACAATATTGGTGGAACGCATTTATCATTTCTTGCAGTCCTGATGGTGAATCCAATAAAATTACGATGGCATCTGCATATAGTAAGATTTTTACACTTACACCAGAGACTTCTACTCTTCCTGGTAGTACATCAGCAATGTAATTTATATACAATGAGAACAGCATAGGGCTCAGAATACAACCTTGTTTTACACCGAACTCCACAGAGAAAGATTCCGACATTCTAGACTCCATCCCATGTTGTGCTATTAGTGTTGATATATGAGTTAAGTATGAAACGTATTATCTTGAAAGCTTGTGGGAATTTCATCTCTCAAAAATATTTTATTCAGAACAGAGAGAATTGCGATTCTTAAACCATGTGGAACCATGTGTGAGCATATTTGTAAAATTCGTAGCAAATTCCATCTAGTCCTGGAGCTTTGTCATGTTTCAAACCTCTCAAAGCGCTGGCTAGTTCACATAATTCGATTGGAGAATCGATAATTTCATCAGTGAAATGAGGCATACACCAAGATACCATATGACTGTTATGAGATCTCTGTAAAAACGAACTGAAATGTAGGAGAAAGTCATCGTCGGTTAAGTCACCTATAATAGCTTTTGGTTTTTCACTTAATGACTTGGATGTACACCACCAATCCTTGCCGTCCTTAATCCTGCTGAGAAGTGTGTTGAGAGTTTTATTATAAAAATCAAGTTTTTTGCTTTTACAAAGCTGTGTGTATTACATATCTGTGCTCTAGCAGATATGTAAGCGAAGCCATTTCATCATGTTTTATCCTATACAGATTCTTAATGTACATTCTACATTGCCATTGGCAACATTGTTGAGTGCGGATGTGTTTCAGTGGATTCTCTCTAAAAATTAACCAAAAACATTTATTCTTTGGATATACTCCAAAAAAATCATATAACGCTAATTAGACGTTAATAAAATATACCCAAACTGTGTAAAAAGTGCATTGCCCAAGTGTAGCTTTTAAAAATATAAAAGTGAACACATATCACATATCCAACAAAGCCCGTTTGTTGTGAAGAGTGAAGGAAAAATAAGCAAGCAAAAACTGTGAACAACAACAAATAAAAGTGTATGTCTCTCACATCCGCATTTGAGATACGACTCAGCCTAAAAGGTAGAAATGCATATATTGCAGTGACATCCGTGAGCAGAGAATGAAGCCGAGCCAAAATTGGCGGCGGCGGCTGCCATTGAAAATTATAGATCGGCGGTGGCGGCTAAGCCGACATAAAATTTACATTCGGCGGCTCTATGATAGACATTTTAACATTTAAAATAATAGTTGAAAAGTTAAGCTCTGGTATTTATTCTTAAATAATAGATGTTTTTAAGTTAACAGTAAGATATTGTGGGGTAAAAAAATCATCGATTCCACAGTCTGTTTTTTATCAAAAGAGTTAATATTGTTACAATGGCAAATTTTATTGTTAAAATTCGCAATATGTACATACTACAAGCAGAGTTATAGGACTTCGCCCTTTAAAAAAAGAAATGTTGATCATAATAAAATGTTTATTTTTTTAATTACTGCGATTTTTTTTTAAATGTCCTCCGAAGGTTACAAAGTCTCTTTTAAATGTCACAAATGTCCTCCTTTCAGAAAAATGTTTATGGTAACCCTGGGCAAAGGTGAAGACGATTGCAAGAAACCCTTACAATTTCATATATTTAAAATATATTTTGTCAATAAAAATATTTTATAGGCAGTGGCCAATAAAATGTTTTTCTGGCAATGGCGTCGTTGTCACATGCATAAACTTCGCACATACTACAATCTGCAAATTATCTCACAATGACTTTTCTGCCAACGTTGCAAGACAAAAATTGTATGTTCACACGGTTGTAAGTTCATAGGGTTGCATTTTTCCGCCATTCTTCTATACATAGCTTAAGTCGAAACAGGTTGTTTCCAGGAGAGGCGAATTGACGTTTTACTGAAATTTTAAATTTGTGTGGAATTACCTTGTGGTTTAAATAGAATGACATCTACTGTTTTGAGCTTAACTTGATTGATTCTTTAGAATGGAGGTACTCCATTGATTTTTTTCCGAAAATATTTTTATCTCTATATGTACAGGGTTGCCCATATTCGACGGACCCATGTTTTTTTTGGGCCCATTCCAATTGACGAGGCTTGTCCGCAGGCAACAATCTTTGCGTCAATTGAATTTTGTGCGGGAACAAATGCAAATCAACGCGAATAATCCGTTGTAAAGTGCACCGAGCCATGCCCAACTGCTGAGAACGGCGTTTTTGGGATGTTCTTGGGGACCTCTCAACACTGGCTCGTACGGCAGCGATATTCTCGGCCGATCGCCTTGGTCGACTTTTATTTGGCCTCTTCGGATTAGAAAGAGCCTCACCAGTCGAAAATTTTTCGTATAAACGCTTAATGGTGTTCTTAGAAGGCGCACTTCTCACATTTTTTAATATTTTAAAAGCACGTTGAGTTTTCACAATTGACTTCTTCTGTTGAATGTAAATTTCAACTATTTCGCGTGGCGTGTATTGTTCCATGGTAAAAATCTGCTTGGACTGACGCTTCAAACGCGGTATGTCATTAAGCGATCTGACATCTCTGTCAAAAGTTATGGCGTTGCCAGATGGGTCCGTCGAATATGGGAGACCCTGTACATAATCTAATTATTCTAATTATTTTTCTATTACTATCAATTTTATGATTTTTAAGACATGTTAAGCTCCCGCTTGTGACAATAAACGAATCAAAACGAAAATCACTCACTTCCATATCGTCCACCCAATAAATGAATAGTGTATAATTTATTTGTCGTTTCGAGAAAATCACATTTAAAGTTTTTGTGAAATTGAAACTCGATATTATTATTTATTAATGAACAATTTCAAACACCCAATAACCCAATTTGTGGAAGTAGAATTTCAACAGATATAGAACCAATTGAGTAGATTCTTAGAATGCAATAAAAAATAATAGTGTATATGCGTACAAATTATTCTTCTATTAAGGGGACGATATATCTGCTATATAGCTATTTGCTTATCAAAAATGTAAATTGTATCTATCATATCTTAAAGTTTATCTATGGAACGGCGGCTGTGTTTCAGCCGATTTGAGCCGCAAAGATCGGCGGCGGCTTCGGCTGGTGAAAAAAGGTCGGCGGCGGCTAAAATCGTTGGCTCGGCTAGGCGGCTTCATACTCTGTCCGTGAGTAGTGAAACAACAACCACACAAATGCGTGATGACAGTTTGAATCTCACCGCGAGACCCCTCAACCGTGCCACTTCTTTTCATCACATTTGTTAATAAGCGAATCAAACGAAACAAAACAAATGAAAGTAAATAACGAAAAGCCCGAAAGTATGCTCCAAAATACTGTCAACACTACACAGGAAGAAAAAAGTTGCCAACGCTCAACTGGTGCAATTCCCAAAAATACAAATAGCGCTTCAAATAATACAGAAAATAAGATTCAAACAGATATGGATAGATATATTCTCGTGACTAAGCGTAAGTCAGGTTCTAGATCTCCAAAACAAGAGCCAAACCCTAAAGGAATAGTTCAAGACAGTCAAAACCGTTATTCTATCTTCGGTACGGAGGGCAACGAAGAACAAGATAATGAAACTGTACGTGAACAAAAACCACCTCCAATATGCTTACGAGAACAGACATCTAATGTCCTAGTAAATAAGCTTTCACAGCTGCTAGGGAAAGATAATTTCCATGTTGTTTCATTGCGTAGAGGGAATGTTTTTGAAACAAAAATCCAGACATACACTGAAGCACTCTACAGAAAGGTGGTCAGTGTATTTGATCAAGAAAAGCGAAACTATTACACTTACCAGCTAAAAAGCTCAAAGGGACTGGTTGTGGTGCTTAAGGGTATTGATAGTTCCGTACCAATAGATGAAATAAAGGGCGATTTAGAAAAGGAAGGCTACGAAGTGAAATCGATAATTAACATTATCAATAAAAATAAAATTCCCCAACCTATGTTTAAGGTGGAATTAACATTTGAGTCATCTTAAATTAAGAAGAAATGTGCCACACACCCCATTTATGATTTGAGGTACCTCTGCAATCGCAGAATAATAGTAGAAGAACCGCTGAAACGTAGGGCTCCGCCTCAATGCACAAATTGTCAAGAATTTGGACATCCAAAGGCTTACTGCAAATTGCCTTCGGTCTGCGTCAGATGCGGCGACATTCATAAATCTGTTCAATGTCCACATCCTAAAACAGATACAAGCGTTAAGAAATGTAGCAACTGCTGTGAAAATCACACGGCAAATTATAGGGGTTGTCCAGTTTACGTACACGTTAAAAATGCTAACAATAATAGGTATCAGAAATCCAAGTTATGCTCAATATAATCCAACGCCTTTCCCAGGCTTGAAATCCATGTCTCCTATGGTAAATGCTATCCCTAGCGTAAATTGCTTACCCCAAGCTAGAAATAACGTAATTCCTCCAAATATGTCATACGTCCATATGCTAAGAAATGGTGAACCCATGCCAAATAATATTTTTATTGAAAAACTGATTGAAACCATGAATTCATTCATGGTAAACATGCAAAGTATGATGCAAGAAATGATGAGAGCATGCTGATGCAAAATGTTTTGAAACAAAAATAAATCCATTAAAAATTTGTTATTTGAATGCAAACGGCTTAAGCCAACACAGACACGAAGTTGATAATTTTCTTCGAAGTCAAAGTATAGACATAATATTAGTCTCTGAGACACATTTTACCACAAATTTATTTTTCAGAATACATGGTTATTCCACATACGATACTAAACACCCCAGTGGGAGAGCCTGTGGCGGTACGGCAATAATTGTACTGAATAAAGTAAAACACTATCCTATGCCCGAATATAGGACCGATCACATTCAAGCTACTTCAATAGCACTCACCGGTACAAATATCGTAATATCGTATATTTATTGTCCTCCAAGACGCAATATTAGCAAAGATCAATTTATTGATTTTTTTCCACTCTTGGAACCAAATTGTTGGTAGCAGGATATTAAAATGCCAAGCACACATATTAGGGCTCTCGACTCACCTCACCCAAAGATAGACAGTTGTTAAATGCTATAGCATCTGTTAAACTCGACGTCGTCTCTGGTGGCCAACCAACGTATTGGCAGTCAGATTTGAACAAAACACCAGACCTAATTGATTTCGCTGTGCTTAAAAATGTGAAGCGTGAACAAATATCAATTTTTCCTTCACTTGATCTATCTTCGGATCATTCGCCAACCATCTTAACATTGTCCAATAATGCCCAGGAAAGTGCACACGCCACTTTGCCTAACACACAAACTGGATGAAGTATAAAAATACGTTAGCTCTCACCTGTCCGATGGTATATCTTTATGATCAGCAAACGAGATATGTAGACACAGCGGTGAATCTGCTGACAGATGTCGTAAACAGTGTGGTAAAAGTTGCACTCGTAACTCCACAAATATTAGGAATGATGTTTCAAATTATAAAGCACTGGTCAATGAGAAAATAAATATAAGAAGAGAATGGCAACGTTACCGCTCCCCGGCATTGAGACTAAAAGTTGCCCTGAGGAATATGATCTACCTGAGGAATATGATCTAAAAAAATACTTGCAATCTTTGGATCCAACTGAGAAAACAGATTACAGGCTACGAAAAATATGCGAAGACCAATCGCACACGAATCCCCAATCCGCCTTCAAACCGGGAACTGGGATAAAAGCTCGGAAGAGAAAGTCAATGCCTTTGCAAATTACCTTGAATCTGTTTTTATACCAAATAGTGGCACGTCCACCATCTATCCTCCCGAGATAGATGAAACAATTCCTCGTCCACTTAAATTCAAGTTAAAAGATATCGAAAATTCGGTCAAAGGCCTTAAAATAAAGAAATCTCCTGGTAAATATGAATATTCTGGCATTTAGCCAGAATGATAAAAGAACTACCATTATCTGCCCTGAAAATGGTTTTGTTCATTTTTCATAGCATTTTGCGTGTGGGTTACTTTCCTTTATGCTGGAAGATATCGGAAATTGTGATGATTCCAAAACCTGGAAAAGATCCGACCAAAGTAAACTCATATCGTCCGATAAGTCTGCTATCGATACTCTCAAAAATATTTGAAGCAATTTTTATGAACAAAATTACCCCACATATAGTTTCAAATAACATCCCAGGAAAATTTCTCATTACCAAATAATCCGACGAGTATGCAAAGTTCGATGATTGTAAGTACTTATTATTTAACCACTTTTCTCATTATTTTAACATGGGGATGTCATTGGAGGAAAGTACTTCCCAAGAGCATACAATAAAGTAGCATAATAAGTACTTATTTGTAGAATAGACATAACACATAAATGTGTGCTTATATTTTCATGATTTTAAGTACATGAATAATGCATTACCAATAAGTTATAAAATAAGTAGTATATATGTCGAAATATAGGTTTAAAGTGATTAGTTGCATTTTGTCGCGCATGTTTCTCGAAACATACAAATTTCCTCATGTCAGATTCAATGGTTTAACATCATACGATATACGTAAATATTTATGGTATTTTTATTCAAATCTGTACGTAATAAATGCATGGCTCGGCAAAACAAGGTGAGTCTTCTGACTCACCACAAACTATATAAATAAATCTTGTACAATAACCCACATATAGCCAAAATTGCATTATATTTAAAATTGCTAAAATGATTTTGATAACAAAAAATCAATTATTTCCGTTATTATTGGTATGTCATTATTAATAAGCCGAAAGTAATACAGCGAATAATGAGATGTCATTATTTGGTAATACAGGGAATAATGACAGGTACTTACCAAGATTTTGCTGGGATAATACCCGATCACCAATTTGGTTTTCGATACTGCTTTCGTCACTATTTATAAAAACCGTTTAGTTGCGTCCGATCAACTGCAGTCGCATGTCCGAGTCTTAGAGAACTGGTTAGAAAAATGGAGAATAGTGGTAAATGCTACAAAATGCACTCATGTTACCTTTACCCTAAGACGATGGTTATTGGAGGAGTAGTACTCCAAAAACCATCTTCAATTCGTTGATTCCACCGAAAGATCACGTGAAATATCTTGGAATTCACTTAGATCGTTGTTTGACATGGACTCACCACATAGGTTCTAAGATAACACAAATAAAACTCAAAACGAATCAACTTCAATGGCTAATTGGCAAACGGTCTGCTCTAGACATTGAGTATAAAGTCCTTTTATACAACTCTATAATAAAGCCAATTTGGACATATGGTATCCAGCTCCGGGGTACAGCGTGCGCTTCAAACATTCTTCGTTTAATTACAGTTTCACCTTGGTATATAAGAAACGCAAATATCCATAAGGACCTCAACATTCCAACCGTCGCTGAGGAAATCCGAGAATACTGCCGAAACTATGTGGACAAACTATCCGATCACCCAAATATCCTGGCCAGATAAATTCTAAACAATGAAAGAAACACTCGTCTTAGAAGAAGAAATACACTGGACTTACTATAACACATTTATATACATTCAAGATTACATTGTAGTAGAAATTTGATAAATTGATATTCCATTGAAATCCATTATTATTTAAACTTTGCAAATTCTCAAAGGTTTTATTGCACTGGCAACAACCCCCAGATTTATGTATTTATGTTAAGATTTGAAAAATTATTGTTATTTTCATTCTATTATGAAAGATCCAATAAACAAATGTAATGAAATAAAAAAAATTCCCCAGTCAAATCCTACTCAAATGAATTCCAATCTGTTCTCCCATAGGAAATGAATTAACTTGGTCGATTAACTAAAATTTCTAACCCAGAAAATTCAATTTTCAATTTTAGTGGAAAATGCTCCGAAAAAGTTGAAGTACTTTCAATATGAAAATTTGGATTAGGTATATCAACTAAATTTGGACTAATTAAAAAGTGCTCCAGAATGAATTTCCGTGCGGAAATGAAGGAACAAAATCGCACAGCCTCACCAAGGAATTCTCATCAATCCATTTCTGAAGTCCCCTACCATTCACGTTGGAAAACGAATCACCCCACAGTATGTTCTTAGAATTCAAGTCGCCCCCAAGAATCGAAGTTACTAGAAAAATTGAAGTTACTATCGAAGTTACTAGAAAAATTGGTCAAAATGGAAAGACTATTACAAATAATAGACTATCCCAAATTGAATGGAAAATAAATTGAGCCCATTAAAATCCTCCTTAATCGACCCTCGATTGACAGTTATAAATACATGCGGAATTTGAAGACAACCTATCTATATGCCAGGTCGCCTAATGTAGGACCGCCCTCGTATTAGAAGAAGATGAATGCTACTTAATTTAGGATTCTTTAAAGCTTTCCTGAACCAAATAGAATAAATGGTTCTCGAGTTATTTTAAAATATATGGTTCAACCACAATTTTTAAAAATTGACCTTTGTGTTGATAGTGTTGCTTTTAAGCTATCAAAGCAACAGACATAAACTTTCGCTTGAGCCAAAAAAAAAAATAAATAAAGTTTTTGTCAAAAATGCCAAAACTAGTATTTATTTCGTAAAAAATTCACAAAAAATATTTTTGTTTTTTTTTAAAGTATTGATGAATGTGCTATCGAAAATACTCTGGGCAAAAATTTTCTAAATACAAAAGGCAATACGTTTTATGAATGCGAAAAAGGCCGTTTTGCCAAAATGTCAAAATTCAACACCCTTCAAGTCGTCAGTTGGACAGTTCTTAAGCGGTCTGGTTGAAATTTTGTGTTATAACTACTATCCAATATGACTAAACTTAGTAAAAGTTTCATACCGGTCAAAAGACATCGGTTTTAAAAATTCACTCATTTGACATGAAATCCCCCCTAATTTTTTTTAAATTAATAAGGAAAGCCATCAGAAGTTGAAATAAGTGTCTTCTGAACATTGTAAACCTCATTTAATTTAAACAAAATTATTTTCATAAAAGAAAAAAAAAAGATTTCTAGATGCAAAGCCAATTTAGATAAAACTATGTAAATTGTTTGATAACCTAGGTTTAAGTATTAAAATGGTTTTAATATAAAAAATGAGGAAAACTTTAACATGAAATATTTGTATTTCCCTTAAAAAAAGTCAACGTTAATCGACTAAAATCGAGTAAAACGTTGAAAAGAGTTAAAACTCAACTACTTTATTTTGTCAAAAAGCCGAAAGGTCCAAAAGTCGATGTTTTTAGTAAGGGATTTCCAATAAAAGTGATATGATTTCTTTCAAAAAAAAAACACTTATTGTTAAGGAAATTCAAAAGTTTTTTATTTAATGTGAAGTACAATCGATACAATTAAGTTATAAATAAAACACTATTCAAATGGCCTCCACGACTTCTTCTTCTTCGAATTCGATGAACTCAATTTGCGAGGACTTTTTCCACTAAATCAAGTCGTATGTCATGAATGTCACGTTCAATATTGACTTGTAAAGCTTGAAGAGAGTCTGGTTTATTTCGAAAGACCAATGTCTTCAAATAACCCCACAAGAAATAGACTAATGGCGTTAAATCACAACTTCATGGAGGTTATTCAATATCACAATTTCTTGAAATAATCGAATCTCCAAACTTTTTTCGCAACAATTCAATTGTTTCATTTGCTGTGTGGCACGTAATCGGTCGATGGCAAAAAGATAGCTCTTAACGAGAGCTAAAATATTGCTCATGGGTATCAAGGTCGTAGGTCGACTGGAAAGTGTTTTTTTTTTAGATTTAAAAAAAATGGACTTAGCATCATTTTGAAATGTGAACGGAAAGTTTATTTTTGCTCCAGATTCTTAACGGTACTTCGGATCGGGAATCGGTCAATGGCAAAAAGATAGCTCTTAACGAGAGCTAAAATATTGCTTATGTGTGTTAAGGTCGTAGGTCGACTGGAAAGTATTATTTTGATATAAAAAAATTGACTTAGCGCACGAAATGTTGCAATTGCAGAACGATTATTTTGATAATAAAACTGAATAATTTGTAAACGTTGTTCTTGCGTATATTTCTCCATGATGAAATTGTAAACACTACTGAATACAATGGAAAACAAATGACAGATCATGACATATTACAAATGGCCGAAACGTCACTTCAAAATCATACCATCCCTATTGAAAACCCCGTTATATACGAGTACATCAGAATATATACATAAAAACTGAAACCGAAGAAAAAAAGATCGATTCCGCCAGCCATAAAGCACACCAAGCTTTGGCCAACGGCGACTCGTGAATCTCTAGTAGATTGTACTCACCTCAGAAACGTTTTGAATACTTTAGGTTCAGAAATTTTGGGAAGGAATAAGCAACACACAACAATGAGTTGGCCAAAGGAAAAAAAATACTTTTTTATTCCATGTTGACAAAGATCTATTGAATTCACAGTAGATCCGTTCATAACTTCCGGTTATAAAGTCATAACCATTGTTTAAAAAAAACAATGCTCTTTTTTCCAAGCTTTTCATTTCTATTATTTATTTAAAATTCTTTACTTTCTTTAAAATCTGAAATGTGGCAGCAAATTAATCCATTGTTTTATTTAAAGAAAACAACTCCACTATCTGTACGAACAAATCATTTATTTACGCGCAACAAATTTTACCCATTCAATAATTCGCTATAAAATGAATGGAAAAACGGAAGATAATCATCAGTTCTAAACGTAGTTCCGACATAGAAAAAACTATATCAAAAATGAAATTCTTCAACGTTTTCGTTATCGCTGCTGCTTTGGTTTTGGCCATCAGCTCTGTTCAAGCCAAACCGCAACCTGAACCACAGCCAGAACCCAAACGAGTTGTCGGTCAGCTCCTTGGTAGTGTCAATGGACTTCTTGGTAGTGTCACTGGGCTTCTTGGTGGTAGCACTGGACTTCTTGGCAATCTGGTAAGTACAATTAAAATTTAATATACTCGTAACTTTAAAGAGAAAAAGCCTAAATAATGTTATGAATTGTTTTTGATATTATCAGAGCCCAGGGGTATATGGTTCCGATATTGAAGAATGAATTTGTTGACCACATATTTTTTTATCCAAGATACATTTATTTCTGTTGTCTAACACTATTTGTCTTTTCATTCTAGGGCTAATAAACTATGATTCGGAATAATGTGCAAGCCCGTTGAGAAAAGTGGAGATATACGACGATTTTAATAACAATAATAAAATAAAATAATTCACTAAACATATCCTACTTTTGTACTTGCTATATTAAACATTTTTAATGTAAGAAAGGTCCCAGCTTTGTATTGGGGCTGCATCAAAATATGGACCGATATGCATCATTTTAACTAGGCATTATTGAGTGCAATAGAATGAACACATTCAAATTTCGGAAAAATCGGTTAAAAAATGCGCTCTCTAGAGCGTAAATATGTCGTATCGAATGGGACCTTCGAATGGGGCCTATATCAAAGTATGGACAGATATGCCTAATTTTCACTAGGCACGATTGATTGTAATACACAGTACAAATATTTTAATTTCAGCATCGTCGGTTAAAAAATGCGGTCTCTAGTGCGTAGATATGTCTTATCGAAAGGGACATTCGGACCAATATGCCCCATTTTAAATAGGGATCGTCCCTGAGTTAAGAAATACTCCTGTACCAATTTTCATTAAGATTGCTTCATATTTGAGACCTGTGGTGTCGAATATAAATAAGAACGAAACGCTAAGCGTAGAGATACTGTTAGTGTTTTGTTCAAAAGAACAGTATTACTACGACGCACAGTGGAATATTTTCACACAAGACGCGGCAAAAGTAGAAGGAATTGAGCTAGAGCTTTGAAATTTGGTACATATCACTCATTTCGCCTAATTAGCTAAAAACATTTTTTGCTTAAATCCGCCCATAACCACGGCTACTTCCCACATAACCTAAAATTAAAAATCTTGGTATTTTTCTCAATTTAGCATTTATATTATTACAAATCACTTGTAGAGATTGTATTTGAGTCCTCAATTATATAAAAATTACAAGTGCCACGCCCAACGCCCATATATCAATTTAAATTTTATACGATGTTGGAAATTACAGGAAATTTTTTTATAAAACGCTTTGTATCTTTTGTTCGATGTAAATGAGTACATAGAACAATGTATATAACTAAAGCGCAATACATTAGCTCAACATTTGCAAAAAAAATCATGATGAAATAGTTTACAGTTGTTTGTTAATTAATCAATCATTCCAACTATCCTTCATTAATAATACGTCATTTTTAAAGCATACTTTTAGGAATATGTTGAAAGGGCACAAAAACAATGAGGCATGTATATATAGTAGATTGACAAACAAATGTTCGCTTATATGAATATTTACCTTGTTTATGTCGGTTGCCGTTTAATTCGGTCTGTAATCGTTGATGTAAACTGAGATACTCTTTCGGCTCAAGACCAACTTGCTTTTATACATGCTTTATATGCTTTTTGTTATATTTGCAGTCAATTTATCATTTGCCCCTTAAGGTATGCTTTGGTAATGTTGTTCAATACATAGCAACATGGACTAAAAATAACGAATGTTGGATTGTTTTTTGCCGAGTAGGTTTTACCATTTCGTTAAATAAATCAACATAGGCAGGTATAGGCAGAATTTTCTTTTCGCAATGGTTAACTAAGTCCCTAGTTTATAAATTTTTGTTAATGACAAGACCTCGGTCGGCCTCGGAAGTATAGTTTTATCCTGGAGAAAATGAAACACCCTGATTTTTGGCAACTTGCAAGTAAACCACAGATTAAATACGAAAATGACAACACAATTATATTTTTTTACTGCAAAAACACACTTCAAAAGGTTCTGTATGCTATGACTTAAACGAAGTTCCAATGCGTGTTATAGTTTATGAGATATGTGCTTACAAATTACTCTCATAAATTATAAACTTTGCAACCATTGTACCATTTATGAATTTCAAATGCTTGTACCGCGATATTTTGCCAAGATATCGGCAAAACCTTTACAGATTTAGTTAATTGGAATGTTCTTTACAGATTGGAATCAACAATGTTGAGATTGGGCCTCATGAAAATTAAGAGTTTTTGCCGCTCATAATACACTGTGCGACGTAGTGATACTGTTCTATGAACCGTTCGTCGTGTTCTAAGAACGGTGCGTTATCGTAGTGGTACCGTTCGCGAACAGTAACACTAAAAAAATAAATAACGTTAGTGTTATCTGAAGGAACCGTTCCTATAACGTACTGTTTTTTCTGAACACTGCTTGAAATGCCATAATACGAATTTAAACATTTTTAATGTTTTTTTAATTCCAATTTTCATGGGAAGTGCCTTTAGTATGAGGGCCTGTTTCTGTAACTTATTTTCGATCGTCTACGTCGAACGATCAAAAATCACTCAACTATTACTAGAGTTCTATAAAATGCAGATTAGAAATAGTTTAAGTTGAAACCTATATATTGGGGCTATATCTAAATCTGAACTGAATTTCTTCGCATCTGGTAGTTTTCATTCATGCACTGAAAAAAAAAATAGTAATAAAACTAATGATGACACATTCTTATATTAAGTATGCTACCTCGGCATCAATTCAATGAAAATTTTCATTAAAATAATGAAAATTTACACGTTTTTTACGAAATTTTCCTTAATATAAAGTTTTTTGAATTTGAATTAATGACTATCTAATCATTAGTTTTTTTCTTTAAATGTACGCATTTAAATTAAAGAAAAAAATCATTATTTTTGTGACAATCCGCATTATTTTAAATAATATTTCAATACTTTTAAGGATTTTCTACATTAACACTATGACGTAGACATGTCATAGTTTTAATGCCGAATCGGACTTAATTAACAGTATGAGATATTTGAGTAATAAATTTAAGGCTATGCTCCCCTTAAAGGAAAGGCTGTCTTGGTAATAAATTTTATGACTATTGTCATTATTTTTAAGAATACATACGAGAGAATTATACAATCTCTCCCTGCCTCTCTCGCTCGGAGAATCAGTTTTGTTTGGTAATGTGTGAATCAATTATGGAATGCTAGAAGAGAAAATAGAGAACAGTTATGTTGTTCGTTTTCTTTTAAATCGTCAGTTATTTACAAGCGATGGAAGGAAACGGTTGTCTGTTTTCGGGACGCGGATTGTGAAAAAATTTGATTGCTGTGAATATGTAAGTATACGTGCATACATACGTGCATATTGCACCGAAAATAATTTTAATATGGGCTGTTAACAGTTATTTTTGCTAATGCATAGCAACAACAAGAAATGAAACCGTCGTGTACATGTGTGTATGCATGTGGTTATGCCGTCGGCGTCACCATCGATCTCTGTGATAAGGGTGTCATAGTTATTTTTGCGTTTTTGAAGGAGATCTTGTTTGTTAGTCCTGTGAAGAGATTTGTGCCAAATGAATGATAAAAATGTGAGTAGTAGATTTTGTAATACTGAAAGAGACAATGGGAAAATGTTTAGGTACGTGAAAAATAATATTATTATCCTGAAATAAACATCTTATTGGCAATTACAAAATTAACAAAACACATTTTAATTGAAAGTATTTATTTATTAAAAATACCAGCGCATAATGCAGAAATGTAAAATATTTGTGGCAATTTAGAAATTTATTATTAATAATATGTTATACATATAACTATCTTTTTTTAATTTTTTTTAGTAAAACAATTTTAGAATGGGTCTTTTGTGAGAAGAGTGGCAAATTTTACAAAATATTTCAACGTAAGTATTATATATAAACGGCTGAAATATTTCTCTTAGTTTTCAGCGTTTTCCAATTGTGATATGATAAAATTTATTTGAATATTTTTATTAGATAATTTTATTTGACTTATTTTCAGAAAAAATTTAATTATTTTAATTTTAGATCACGCAATATTTGAAGGTAAATGTGATGGATATATGAAAAATGCAGTGCTGAATACCATTTATAAATTACCACAAATAAGTGAGATTTGGAAACAATAGATTTGGAAACAATATTTGTAAGTATTATGTATTTCTGAACAAATATATTTTATTTAAAAATCAAGAAATATAATTTGGAACGCATATATTACGGTATTAGAACAAAATATATTTGCGAACTGACGTTCACATATAAAATACGTGTTTTCACACAAACAAAGTTATTGTTAAAAAGTTTTCCAAATATAATTTATTTAAAAAGATGTTTTCCTTTTTTGAATTTTAGTTTAAATTTTTCCTTGATTTCGTGTTCATAATTGCTTCATAAGTACTTAATATTTAAACCTGCTGTTAGATTAGGCCCACTTGGTCCAATTTTTGTATCGTTTCCTTTATAAACGGTAATATATGTATGTATAAATATTGCCTTATAATTTGGTCCAAGGGATATTTTTGTTTTACTAAAATCAAAATAATAAGCGTTTTTGCTCAAAAATAATTGTAAATAAGCTGATTTCTTTTCACGAAGTATTGAATAAAAATAAATATAAAATATTGTCTTCCATATTCATTTTATATGAAAAATGTAATGTTGACCAAATGGACCCTTAATCTAGGATTCGTACAGATTTGCTAATCTAACACCAGGGTTAAGAATGTCATAAAAAGCATTAGCTTTTGTTTTGCAGACGTAATTTTTAATAAGTTTTTGTAGTTTTGTTTGCTAACAAAACTTAAGATTTTAAAATCTAAGTCACGATTGATTTTTTTGAGAAAATTATTTTTGATAACTCAATTTATAAGAAAAATGTAACTTTCGCCACTTTCAAAACAATCAGTTTCTATTATTAATAATATCTTACATAAATATTTTTTAACTTTTACTACAGCAAATTTTTTATGGATCTGTTATGAGAATTTGTGTCGTAGTGACTAAATATTTCAGTGTAAATAAGTATATTCCAAAGATTTGAATATATCTCTTATTTTTCAACATTTTGTGACAGTTATATGATAAAATTTATTTTAATACTTTATCGTATATAAATTATTCTGTTTGATTTCTATTCAAATTATTTTTATTTTAGTTCGCGCAATTGAACTTTATTTGGATATATGAAAAATGCAGTGGGGAATTACAAATTTACAAATTGCAGGAAATGAGTGAGCATACAAACTACATGATATAATAATATAATATTTGTTTTATATATATTTAAATTCCAGCCAAATTCTAGGTTAAAAATCATTAAGGTCGGTTCCGATAAAAATTGTTCATGGACAACAAATAGAGAAACGAATCCCGCTATAGAATCGATACATAACAATACAATATTCGAATAAAAGTCAAACTTCATAGTGTGTTGGCCGATTTGTCTTTATACAATTACATATTGTTTTAAATTATAAAGGTTATCCGTAATATGTATTATATTTTTTTGTATTTTCCAATATAAAATATAACAGATAAAATATTTATTTAAAAAGATAAAGTGTTGTGTTACTGAATTTTCTATGAATATTAAATGATTTCAAAGAAAATGATTCATTTAAAAGAGTAACATAATCAATATAATGTAACGAATTTTCCATACATATTTAAAAAAAACTGTATTTAAATCCATGTATGCCTTAAATTAATGACTAGTACATTCTAACATCAAGGACAGACATTTTGAATTTTATTACGATAATGTTTTAAATTTTATGATATTTTACTACAAATAAGCACGTGTCATACTTAAATTTACGCCAAAACGTGCTTATTTTAAGACCAAGCGTAATTAGTTTTATTACACGAAGTTCTTGATTCTATGAAATGCCTCCTCAAAACAAGTACTATTCATGTCTTTAAATTAACTATAAAACATTCTTAATTTTATTGTGATTGTCTTTGGCTCGAAATCATTGCCGAAATCTTAAACTTTACGACAAATTCATTGATTTTCAGTACGCTTTTTTTTAGTGTGTAATAAGAAAACTCTCTCTGCCGAATTTCGTTCTAATCGGATATAAAATACGGTTTCTATAGCGCTTACATGTCAAATCGGGTGTAACATATATATCGGGACTATGTTTAAGTCTGGACCGATTTTCCCCGAATTTGCAGTGTTCATACATCTAATAAAAAACTCTCTGTTAAATTATGTACTGATCGGATATAAAATACAGTTTCTACAGTGCTTACATATCAAATCGGGATAAACATATATATCGGTGCTATATCTAAATCTGAACCGATTTTGACCAATTTCAATAGGTGTCGTCCTTGGACCAAAAAAGAACACAGTGCTAAATTTTATCACAATCGGACCATAAATACGACCTGCACTTTGACTACAAGAATACATGGACAGACAGACAGACGGACACAGCTAAATCGAAAGTGATTCCAAGTCGATCGGTACAATAAACGGTAGGGGTATCTCTTCTCCTTTTGGGCGTTACAAAACAAATAAACTAAGTCATAATATCCTGTACCACAGTGTGATGTAGGGTATAAAAAGAGATTTAATAGGAGCCGTTAAAAATATTAAAAATACGTTTTTCTTTTTTCATAAGAATCATAAAAAAATAGGAAAAAACGCAAAAAATATTTTATTACATTCCATATTTATTCTGTGCTATTAAAAGATATTTAAAAATGTATAAGTTATAAGCCCTTAACGTTTTGTGCAAGAATGGTCTCTTTTTTCTCAAGGTTATAAAGACAGATAAACTATTACTACGCGCAAAGAAAAAAATCGTTACTCCCTAACGAAGAATTAGACAAACGAATTTCGTTTGTGGTCCCAAAGAAACGTTTATAGCAAACGGTTAGTGTACATATCGTAAATGATTTATTTTTATTACAAACCCTGTGAAACGTTTGGTGCAAACAGTTATTGTGCTTGTCACAAGCAATGCGTGTTTATCCCAAACCCTTTAAAACGTTTGTTGCAAACGGTCATTACGTTTGTCACAAGCAATGTCAGTTTAACAATAAATGAGAAAACGATTGTCGCAAAAGAACAATTTGATTGAATTATGCTATTTAATAGGCGTGTTTTCGTTACACCATAAGTGCTTAATTTGTATGGGGAGCTAAGCACTTTTAAGCACTATTAGTTCCCGATGAAGTTTGGTGCTTGTGTTCATGTCTTAATCGAGTATGATGTTGCCAGATTGGGCACCCTATATTTAGCAATATGGCATCCCATTTTTGGAGAGATTGTATCAATTATTGTGAATTGGAATTATTGAAATTATTTTAATATTTGCAAAAAGAGTGCAAACAATTGAACATAGAATTGTAAATATATGTTTTATAAATACTTTTCACGATATTTTTGTCTGTTTCGCACTGTTCTTTCTTCGCAACTCATGACACCATTGCTACCAGATAGTGAAAATCCGCCACTTATTGCTTATGTGCCAGTTAGTGGAAGTCAGTTGTTTTCGTTGCAAAGTGCTAAACTAAAAGTGCTAGCTTGTAACGAAAACATGCCTAATATGTTTTATAAAATTATGTTTATAATCAAAAATGTCACAATTTTAAGTAAAATCTACCCGGGAGCTCCCGACAAACACCCCTGCTATTATTTGGCTACTATCTTCTAACTGAGTTGTAGACAAATTGTAAATAAGGAAGCTTGTATGTTAGAATATATTAAAAATGTGGTTGTCCATTGTATGGATCAAAGCGAGATGTTATCTTACCATATATCAAACTTTTTAGTCAAAAGTGAATTTTATAGGTTAATATTCTGACCCAAATGCTGACAATTCAAGTTTCCACGTCCATGTATAGAATACTAAACTACATCAGAAAATAACATGAAAACCTCGGGTGAAAAATCGTGTTGCATAGTGTCATTAAAAGACAAAGTTTAACTGTTTAGTGTTGAAAATATCAGCAGTTTCCAGAAGTATCCAGTTGTATTGTGCCTGAATAAATTTATTTCACAATTACCATTAGCAGCTTCAGTACCTAAACGTGTGATGATTGATTGTTAATGATTTTAATTTGCTTATTCAAAATTTAAGGCGTGTGAAAAAATAACCAGTTGGTCATTAACAAAAGCAATAAATGGTCTCAGTTTTTGTTACAATCTGCTGTTTTTGTTATTCCGGCTTTCCACAACATATTCAATATTTTCATGCAGTGCCTCGGTCCATTTTTTGCTATTAACTATCTGGTTATTTTCCCACATGTCTTCACTCCATTTACCATTTACCTATAACATTTAATTGGAGTCCGCAGTATATTTGCGATATATCGCACCTCCGATAATTTAGATTCATCTGGAAATAGATAAAAATATTACCGCATACCAAATTTGAAGTCAATCGGTTACTCCTTTCTAGTGTTATCGTGCGCACCAGCCAGCAGACAGACAGACAGGCTGACGGACGGACATTGCTCATTCGACGTAAAATGCCCCAAACGAATATCCGCCGAACATACTTGGGGTCTTAGGTCACTCCTTCGATGTGTTACACTTTTGGCCCGTAGCAAATGATAAAGGGTTTTCCAACAAGAGGTGTTATTTTGGTACTCAAAGAAAAATTTAATTTTTTGAGATAAATAATCGGATGTTTATTTCATAATAAAGGGGAAGGTATGCCGTTAATAATGAAAAACAACATCAGCCAAATGGCCGCCACAACCACGCGTACAGGACAATATCCTGTTCATGAAATGTTCCATAACCAAATCGCAAAGTGGCTGACCCATGTCCTCGATAACCTCACGAATTCTATCTTTGAGGTCTACGCCAACGACGCTGGGCTGTTGGCGTAGACCTTATCTTTCACGTGGCCCCAAAGGAAGAACATATTCAATATTTTCATGCAGAGCTCGGTCCATTTTTTTTATTAACTATCTGGTTATTTTCCCAGAATTTTATTGGAATGAAACTTTTTAGCATCAAAAGACTTTGGTACCAGAAGAAAGGTGAAAGTGTCCTCTTTAAGCCTATATATACTTTTGTATATATGTATAGGCTTAAAGAGGAAATTAATTAAATGAAATTATTCGGAAAAAATTGATTGTTCTTTGATTTTACCTGTTCATATGAATATGTTGTAGGTACACCAAGCCAAGCTGTGTGTGTGTGTTTTATGACATATTTACCATATTTATGACATCATAACCCTTTTTTAGTTTTTTTTGGGTCGTTTTATACCCTACACCACACTGTGGTACAGGGTATTATGACTTTGTGCATTTGTTTGTAACACCCAAAAGGAGAAGAGATAGACCCATTGTTTATTATACCGATCGACTTGTAATCATTTTCTGAGTCGATTTAGCCGCCTGTCTGTCTGCAGATGTATTCTTGTAATCAAAGTACAGGTCGCAATTATGGTCCGATCTCAACGAAAATTTGCACATATCTTTTTTTAGGCCCAAGGACGATCCCTATTTGGTATAATTTGGTTAAAATCGGTTCAGATTTACATATAGCTCCCATATATATGTACCTCCGATTTGGCATATATGTACAGTATAAGCAACATTTTTGAACAGATTTGTACAAAAATTGACAGAGAGTAGTCTCGTGATACACTTAGAGACAATGCAAAATTTGGGGGAAATCGGTTCAGATTTAGATATAGCCCCCATATGTATGTTACACCCGATTTGACATGTAAGCGCTGTAGAAACTGTATTTTATATTCTATCAGTACGAAATTCGGCAGAAATAGGTTTCTTATTACATGAAGGAATACTGCCAAATTAGGAGAAAATCGGTTCAGATTTATATATAACATCCATCACAGCGAAATTCGGCAGAAAGAGGTTTCTTATTACATGAAGGAATACTGCCAAATTCGGAGAAAATCAGTTCAGATTTAGATATAGGCCCCATATATATGTTAGCCCTGTACAGACTGTATTTACAGAAAGAGGTTTCTATTTTACATGAATGAGTATTTATGGAAAATCGATTCAGATTTATATATAACCTCCATATAAATGTTCCTCCTGATTTGGTTACAAAGCGCTTTAGAAGTTGTACTTTACTTCCGATCATTACAAAATTCTCCAGAAAGATGTTTCTCAATTTAGGAACGAATATTGCTTAATTTAGCGATTATCGGTTCAGAATTAGATATATCCACATATATATGTTCTTACCCATTTACCAATTATTCCAAATTATTATCGCATTGTTAGGGAGGTGTGCCTTTCCTCACTGGTTTATTTTACCTATGTTTATGCTACTTATCAACAGGGTTTGACACTATACATGTAAGAAAATGAGAAAATCCAGTGGTATTCGAATACAAACTCAGTTGCAAAATTATATCCAAGCAGAAACAATCAAATTTTAGCCAGTAAAAAACGATTCTGAACCACTGTGCGTCAAAACGCCACAAAATATTTATAAATTAAAGGCTAGACCCGGTCCACTTCGTGGCCCCAAATTTTAGTTTAGTGAAATAGGGATATATCATGTATTTCGTATAGGAATCTCGATAACCACAGATAAAAATGTGATAACCTTTATCTCAATTGCTCATATTTTATGCAAAATCACTTTCACAAAATATGCATGTTCTACATATGGGTAGATCTTTCTCAAGTGTTACAGGTTAAAAATTAGATCGTTCTCAAATTCTCAGAAAATGTTGCCCTAGTATGTGGGAGTAATGACTCTCAATATTAAAAAAATTAAATGAAAATTGGAGGCAGGGGGCGAGGTCAAAGTTCAGAAAAAAATATTTTTTCCCCTCAGTTTATTTTGGTCACTTCGCGGAAATAAAAATATAAACTGCGATATCTCAGAATAGATCTAATAAACTACGTAGTATTTTTGAATAAAATAAAAAACATTATTAAGATAGATCAATGCAAAACGTTTGAAAATTAGTCGCATTACAATATCCCTTCAGTTTTCGCTGAAATCAGTGTTTGATGTGTTTGCTTTGAAAGCGACTTCTGTTTTTGTCGCATGTAAATGGGTTGATTTTTGGAATGATCTTGAAAACGAACAATTGGCCAAAATCAACATTCGCACTAATTATAGTGCTAATCAAGACCTATAAGTTTCTCCTTTTGTCAAAATAAAATATTGTTCTGGCATATGTTTTTTCACTTTTAATGCGCATGAATGTCGCATTCGAAATTGGCGGAATGCCCATATTTTCCAGAAAATATCCTCGAAACTAATTTCGTTAAAATTGCATTTTTGTTAGAAAATTTCGTTGAAACTGAATTTCTCTAAAAATATGATAAAATTGCTTTTTTCTACATTTTATGTGAAAATGTAATGAAAATTAAATTTTTCTACAAAAATTCTTGATATTTAATTTTTTTTAGAAAATTCCTTCTAATTTTCATTTTTTCTGAAAATTCCTTCAAACTTGTAGTTTTTCTAAAAATTTTTGTGGAAATCTATTTTTTCTACAAAATTTCGTTTATTGCATTTTTCTTGAAAATTTCGCCGAAATTTCATTTGTAGCAAAATGTTGTGGAAATTGCATTTATCTAGAAATCTTTGTCAAGGTTGCATTTCTCTCACATTTTTTGCAATTACATTTTTTTCTAGAGTTTTCTTTTTTAATTTTATTTTTCTAGATTTTTTTAATTGAATTTTTCTACAATTTTTTCTTTCAATTTAATTTTACTTGAAATTTTCGTCCAAATTAAATGTTTCCATAAAATTGCATCGATATTGGATTTTTCCAGAAAATATCGACGAAATTTCATTAGTGACCACTGCTCAAATTAAAGTCCGATGAGAAACATTTTCCGAGAAAATACTAAAGAAAAATGAAACTTCACAAAATTTTATAGAAAAACTAAATTTCGAAGAAATTTAGAAATATGCCACTTAAGGACATTTTATAGAAAAAAATTAATTTTTCCGCAAAATTTTGTGGAAACTTCATTGGTTAAATTTTTGCATTTCTCTCACATTTTTTGAAATTAAGTTTTATTCTAGAATTTTTTTTTTAAATTTTCGTCCAAATTGAATTTTTCTATTAAGTAGCATCGATATTGGATTTTTCCAGAAAATATCGACAAAATTGCATTATTTTAGAAAATTTCCTTCCCCAGATTAGTGGCCGCTGCTCGAATTAAAGGTCGATGAGAGACATTTTCAGGGAAAATTTTAAAGACCGATGAGAGACATTTTCTGGAAAAATTTTAAATTAAATTTCGAGGAAATTATGTAGAAATATGCTACTTAAGGACATTGTTTAGAAAAATTTAATTTTGACATCATTTTCAAGAAAAAACTAAATTTCCAATAAGAATGTATTTTGAAAAAATTTTTAAAAAAATTAAATTTGTAGAAATTTCTGATTTTTTTTTAAAAAATACAAATTTTTCCTCAATTCTATATTTGCAAAACTTCGTTGGACTTGTATTTTTGTTAGCAAATTACGTTGAAATTTCATTTCTCTAAAAAATTACATTTTTCTACAAAGATCATTAGAAATTTTAATGAAAATTAAATTTTTCTACAAAAATTCTTATAATTTAATTTTTGTTTAGAAAATTCCTTCGAAATTGCATTTTTTCTAAAAAAAATTCCTTAAAATTTGTATTTTTGTAAAAAAAAAATCAAAAAGTCAATTTTTTCTACAAAATTTCGTTTAAATTGTATTTTTCTGGAAAATTTCGTCATTCGTCTGCACATTTTGTGGATATTGCATTTTTCTAGAAAAATCGTTGAAAGCATTATTTCTCTCAAAAACTTTGTTAAAGTTGCATTTTTCTCAAAATTTTGGAAATTAATTTTTTTTTAATTTAATGTCACTTGAAATTTTTTTCCAAATAAAATTGCATCGATATTGGATTTTTCCAGAAAATATCGACAAAATTGCATTTTTTTAAAAGAAAAAAAGGAAAATTTTAAAGAAAAAATTTAACTTCAACAACATTTTTTAGATAACCTAAATTTCGAGGAAATTATCTAGAAATATGGTACTTAAGGATATTGTTGAAAAACCTTTAATTTTAACATAATTTTCTAGAAAAAACGAATTTTTCATTAAAAATTTATTTTTAACAAAACTTAAAAAAAATAATTTTGAAGAAATTTTGATTTTTTTTTAAATACTGATTTTTGAAAATGTCGTCGAATTTTTTAGTGCAAAATTTCGTTGGACTTGCATTTGTGTGAGCAAATTTCATTAGAAAATTACATTCGTTTACAAAACTTCTTGAAATAATTTTTTTTTTAGAAAATTCCTTCAAATTTGCTTTTGTTCTGAAAAATACTATCAAATTTTTATTTTTATAAAAAAAATTGTGTAAATCAAATTTTTTTTAATTAAATTTTTCTTGAAAATTTTCTTCCAAATTAGATGTTTCTATAAAATTGTATTGATATTAAATTTTTCGAGAAAATTTGCTTTTGTTCTAAAAAATTCCTCCAATTTTTTCTAAAAAGTTTTGTGGAAATCTAACTTTTCTTCAAAATTTTCTACAAAAATTTTGTCGACTTTGCATTTGTATGTAGAATTTTGTGGAAACTGCATTTCTCTAAAAAACTTTGTTGAAGTTCCATTTTTATCCCCTCGCCTTAGAGAGGAGGGTATATATCATTCGCTACGAGCCGAAAGTGTAACACATCGAAGAAGTCACCTGGCCCAAAACGGAAATCCGTTTTGGGTCATTTTAAGTTATTTGAGCAATGTCCGTCCGCCTGTCCGTCTGGCTGTGTGTCTCTCTGCTGGCTGGTGCGCACGATAACTTTCGAACGAAGTAATCGATTGACTTCAAATTTGGTATGCGGTAATATTTTTCCCTATCTCCGGCTAAGTTCGAAGATGGGCTATATTGGTCCACTCCTTCTAGTAGAACCCCCACAAAGGGTTAACTTTTACTAAAATATTGATTATTTAATAACTTCTATACTACTTATTTGAATCCTCTGAAACTAAACACGTAGTATAAGTTTATTAGTCACTATTACCTCGAGAAAAATGGGCGAAGTGGCCACTTTGGTACTTTGGTACCTTCCACACAAATGGACCATTGTGTACCAAAAGTTACCAGCTTAAAACTTTAATACCAGTGCATACAAATACTTGAAATTGTGTACAGTATAATGGTTTTTAGTACCTAGAGTCCAGAGAAAAATGGGCGTTATTGTCACGCCCCGTTTGGTACCTACCACACAAAACTTAACAGCTTTTAACTTTAATACCAGTGCATATAAATACTTGAAATTTCGTTTTATATTACCTAGAGTCCACAGAAAAGTGGGCGTTATTGGCTCGCCGTGTTTGGCACCTCCCACACAAATGGACCATTTTCTTCCAAAAGTTAACAGATTTTAACTTTAACGCCAGTGAATATAAATACTTGAAATCTTGTACGGTGTAATGCTTTTATCGTATCTAGAGTCCAGAGAAAAGTGACCATTATTGGGACGCCCCTTTTGGTACCTCTCACACAATTGGACCATTATGTACCAAAAGTAAACAACTTTTAACTTTAATACCAGTACATACTTTAAAGTTATCAAATGCTATTTAAATTGATAATAATTTAATTAAAACAAAACAAGTAAAAGCGTTAAGTTCGGCCATGCCGAATCTTATATACCCTCCACCATGGATAGCATGTGACCTCACAAAATAACTCAAACCTAAAGAAAATAACACCGAAACCACAAAAAATATAGTAGATGAGAACAGTAGGAATCACAACAAGTTAGATGATATATATGGGAGCTATATCTAAATATGGACCGATATCGCCCATTTGCAATCCCAAACAACCTGCAACTATAAGAAGTATTTGTACCAAATTTGATCAACCTAGCTCTATTATTGCGGACTGTAGCGTGATTACCACAGACGGACGGACGGACGGACATGGCTAAATCGTCTTAGAATTTTACGACGATTAAGAATATATATACTTTATGGGGTCTCAGATCAATATGTAGAGGTGTTACAAACGGAGTGACAAAATGAATATACCCCTCATCCTAGGATGGAGGATATAAAAATAAATTTACGAATATTATTTTGGGACTCAAGGTGAGGGGATTCATAAGTCGGTTTACCCTACTGAACTTTTTTGCTTGTTTTCACAATTTTTTTAAAATATTTTTTTTTAAATTAAATTTTAACGGTATGAGCAATGGGCGATGTTACCACGCCCCTTTCGGTACATCCCATAGAAATGGACTATTTTGCACAAAAACTTAACGGCTTCTAACATAGATTCCAGTCCATACAAATGCTTGAATTTTTATGAAGTGTAACGCTATAGTCCCGTGGAAAATGGCCTTTATTGCCATGACCCTTTTGGTAAGTCCCCCACAAAATGGCGAAAACATTCAATATGAAAAATTATTTTTTTTTACTTTTTTTTATCTTATAAATTTATCCATAGATTTTTAAGAATAAGATTAGTCATATAAGAAAGTAAGAAAGAAAAAAATGTCAAAAGGTTTTCGGTTTTTTTTTTCAAAATAATTAGAACTGAATTTTTTTTACATTAATGAAAAAATACCACGTGTAAAATTTCAGACTCATGGTTTGAACACTTATGTATATGACATTAACAAGCATTTTAAAAGCATGTGTATGAAATTAAATTGTTTTGTTTAGGCTCATGAACCTTTGGGCAAAACCCACTTTGTTTTCTATCAAAACAGTCTCAATAAATACGTATTTAATAATTATTATTGGTTTTCCTAACACCTGGATAGGCATTAAATAAAACAACATTTGGAATTGTCTTAAAATCTTTTGTTCATCCACAATAAAGCGAAAATGCATTCTCCAAGTCATAGCAGACAAATTAAACAATTCAAATCTTTTCAAATTAATTTGCTATAAAAGCCGGCCATTTCACAAAGTCCATCATCAGTTCTCAACTGTAGTCGGTCGTCTGTAACATCCTAATTAATCAAAAATGCAATTCTTTAACATTTTCTCTGTCGCCATGGCGGTCATTTTGGCCATCAGCGCTGTTAATGCTGAACCTGAACCGAAACCTGTGGCTGAGCCAAAACCTCATATTTTGGACCAGGTAAGTTTAATAAGTACTTATTTCACTATGCAATAAAACATTTTGTGCAGCGGGTGTACGAAGAAATATTTTTGTACAATTGTGACGCGCAAATCCCTTTGTAGGAATCAAAATAAATTTTTAAATTAATGCATCATGGTTCAAATTTAAAAAAAATTATACCAAGTATCCATTAAGCAATGTAAGGCAAAACAATTTTAGAGAAACGTAAACCAAAGTTTTCAACTAATCGTACGCTGCACAGTGAGAGGAATAAAAAAAAATAAAATAAATCGGCCGTTCGTAATCAGACAAGCGATTGCCATAAAACTTGAAACTTTTAAATTTAAGCCCTCAGTACCATATAGGGGCGGACCCACTGGGCCTCAAATTGTACCACTTCGCTTATACAAAATGTTAAAATACGCTTTGTGTACATCCTATTGAGTTACGCAAAAATATTTCTACACCTGTGAGTTATTTCATTCAGTTTCTAAGATATCCGCATTTGAAAATTTAGTTTTTAATTTTTCTCCTAGTATTTTCTTAATATCATAGCAGAATATTTACGGATTTCCTTAACATAAACTATGCTGAATTGATAACAAAGTTCGATAAAAACCAGTAAGGAAAGGCTAAAGTCGGGCGGTGCCGACTATATAATACCCTACACCACTCTCGTAATTTTGAATAACTCTGATATATAAATTTTGTAATTCATGTATAAATTGTTTACATAAATTTACTTTTAGGACATTTTATACTTAAATAATACCCTGTACCACAGTGTGGTGTAGGGTATAAAACCGATTGGATCTAAAGAGCCAAATCGGATGAAACATATATATGGGAGCTATAGCTAAATCTTAACCGATTTTCTTCAAATTCGGTAGTGTTGGTTCATGGATCAAGAAACTCTACCATTCTAAATTTCAATAACTGCCACTTTTCTCTAGACTCTAGGTACTATAAAAGCATGGCACTGTACAAAATTTGCACATTTTGTGTATGCACTGGTACTTAAGTTATAAGCTGGTAACTTTTGGTACAAAATGGCCCATTTGTGTGGAAGGTACCAAAAGGAGCGTGGCATCTTCGCCCATTTTTCTCGAAGTAATAGTGACTAATAAACGAATTAACTTAACTAATAAACTATGTGTAGAATTTCAGAGGATTCAAATAAGTAGTATAGAAGTTATTAAATAATCAATATTTCACTAAATGTTAACCGTTTGTGGGAGAGGTACTAGAAGGAGTGGACCAATATGGCCCATCTTCGAACTTAGCCGGAGATAGAAGAAAATATTACCGCATACCAAATTTGAAGTAAATCGGTTACTCCTTTCGAGAGTTATCGTGCGCACCAGCCAGCAGACAGACAGACAGACGGACGGACGGACGGACATTGCTCTAATGACTTAAAATGACCCAAAACGGATTTCCGCCGAACGTACTTAGGGTCTTAGGTCACTCCTTCGATGTGTTACACTTTTGGCTCGTAGCAAATTATATATACTCTCCTCTCTAAGGTGAGGGGATCCAAAACTGATTTCCGCCAAACATGCTTAGCGTCCTAGGTCACTCCTTCGATGTGTTACACTTTTGGCTTGTAGCAAATGATGAGGGTATAAAGCATTACTATGCACAAAATTTCAAGTGTTTGTATGTTCACGAATCGAAGTTATAAGCCGTTTACTTTTTGTGCAACATGCTCTATGTGTATCGGAGATACCAAAAGGGGCGTGACAATAATGCCCATTTTTTACGGAACTGAAGATATTATAAAAGCATTTCACTTCACGAAATATCAAGTGCTTGTATGGTCTGAAATCAATGTTATATGCAGTTAACTTTTTGTAAAAAATTATTCATTTGTGTGGGAGGTACCAAAAGGGGCGTGGCAATAACTTCCAATTTACACTAAAAAGCATTTCACTTCACAAAATGTCAAGTATTTGTATGGACTGGAATCAAAGTTATAAGCCGTTAACTTTTTGTACAAAATGGTCCATTTGTATGGGAGATACCAAAAGGGGCGTGGGAATTTCGCACATTTTTTTTCAAGTTCATAGCGACCACGAAATTAATACTATGTGTGGAATTATGAACGATACTTGGTAGTAGTATAGAATTTATGAGATAATAAATATTTCACGAAATTTTGACCCTTCGTGGGGGAGGTACTCGTAGTCCATCTTTGATCTTAGCCTGACTTAAAAGCCTTTACTGCCGCCCAAATCGCTCTCTTAATGATTGCCCCAATCTTTTTATACCCTACACCACACTGTGGTACAGGGTATTATAAGTTTGTTTCACGGCAGATGTTTGTAACACCTGAAAATAACACAGCTAGACCCACCTTAAAGTATACCGATCGACTCAGAATGTCCGTCCGTCCATCTGTCCATGTAAAGTTGTTCGTCGACTACAGGTCGCAATTTCACTCCGATCGTTCTGAAATTGTTCAGTTTAGAGTATTTCGCGGCTGTTAAGATCGCTATTGAATTTGGTTGAAATCGGTTCAGATTTAGATATAGCTCCCATATATATCTTTCGTCCGATTTGGCCCTTTAGTCCTATAGAAGCTGTATTTTACATCCAATCGTTTTGAAATTTAGAATGGTAGAGTTTCTTGATCCATGAACCAACATTGCCGAATTTGAAGAAAATCGGTTAAGATTTAGCTATATCTCCCATATATATGTTTCGTCCGATTTGGCCCTTTAGTCCTATAGAAGCTGTATTTTACAACCGATCGTTTTGAAATTTAGAATGGTAGAGTTTCTTGATCCATGAACCAACATTGCCGAATTTGAAGAAAATCGGTTAAGATTTAGCTATAGCTCCCATATATATGTTTCGTCCGATTTTGCTCTTTAGTCCTGTAGAAGCTGTATTTTACATCCAATCATTTTGAAATTTAGAATGGTAGAGTTTCTTGATCCATGAACCAACACTACCGAATTTGAAGAAAATCGGTTAAGATTTAGCTATAGCTCCCATATATATGTTTCGTCCGATTTGGCCATTTAGTCCTATAAAAGCTGTATTTTACATCCAATCGTTTTGAAATTTAGAATGGTAGAGTTTCTTGATCCATGAACCTACATTGCCGAATTTGAAGAAAATCGGTTAAGAGTTAGCTATAGTTCCCATATATATGTTTCGTCCGATTTTGAATTTAGAATGGTAGAGTTTATTGATCCATGAACCAACACTGCCGAATTTGAAGAAAATCGGTTAAGATTTAGCTATAGCTCCCATATATATGTTTCGTCCGATTTGGCCCTTTAGTCCTATAAAAGCTGTATTTTACATCCAATCGTTTTGAAATTTAGAATGGTAGAGTTTCTTGATCCATGAACCAACACTACCGAATTTTAAGAAAATCGGTTAAGATTTAGCTATAGCTCCCATATATATGTTTCGTCCGATTTTGCTCTTTAGTCCTGAAGAAGCTGTATTTTACATCCAATCATTTTGAAATTTAGAATGGTAGAGTTTCTTGATCCACGAACCAACACTACCGAATTTGAAGAAAATCGGTTAAGATTTCGGTAAAGATTTAGCTATAGCTCTCATATATATGTTTCATCCGATTTGGCTCTTTAGATCCAATCGTTTTTATACCCTACACCACACTGTGGTACAGGGTATTATTTAAGTATAAAATGTCCCAAAAGTAAATTTATGTAAACAATTTATACATGAATTACAAAATTTATATATCAGAGTTATTCAATATTACGAGAGTACTGTAGGGTATTATATAGTCGGCACCGCTCGACTTTAGCCTTTCCTTACTGGTTTATATATAAAATCCTTTGTGCGTTTGTTAGTAACGCATGATCTCCGAAACCATAAAAGCAAATGGTCCAAAAATTTAACAATAGTCTCAAATTGGGGTCATCTGTGTTTTAGAATTATTTTCATCGCCATAAATGGCGGAGTGGTCAAGTTATTAGCAAAATTCGCATTTACAGAGCGATTTGACTGAAATTTAAAATGTATAGATGGTGCTGTAGTGGAATTATACATTTCTGATAATTTTTTCCTGAAACTCGGGATGTATGCATTTTTGAACGAAATATTAATGAATAACAAACCAATACATCACAAAGAGAACGGGCAGGACGACTTCTGCTCGGGGCAGCTAGTACCATATATTTATGTTTTCAATTTATACCGAAAATTCTGCTTTCCTATATAGTACTATTTCTAAATCGATTAAAAATATTGTAGGGCATCTGCGTAACGGGTGAGACAAATCTTAGAATGCAAATTCGAGCGTAAATATTTAAATGATAACGAAACATTTTGATATAACCCTGACCTAACTTAAGATGATATATGCACATCTACATAAAATATATTTATTAAATTAAATTTTTTCCTACCTATGGAAACTCCGTCCGTCCGTCGTTCGTCCGTCCGTCCGTCTGTCCATGTAAAGTTGTTCGTCTACTACAGGTCGCAATTTCACTCCGATCGTTCTGAAATTTTGCAGTTTAGAGTATTTCGCAGCTGTTAAGATCGCTATTGAATTTGGTTGAAATCGGTTCAGATTTAGATACAGCTCCCATATATATCTTTCGTCCGATTTGGCCCTTTAGTCCTATAAAAGCTGTATTTTACATCCAATCGTTTTGAAATTTAGAATGGTAGAGTTTCTTCATCCATGAACCAACATTGCCGAATTTGAAGAAAATCGGTTAAGATTTAGCTATAGCTCACATATATATGTTTCGTCCGATTTGGCCCTTTAGTTCTATAGAAGCTGTACTTTACATCCAATCGTTTTGAAATTTAGAATGGTAGAGTTTCTTGATCCATGAACCAACATTGCCGAATTTGAAGAAAATCGGTTAAGATTTAGCTATAGCTCCCATATATATGTTTCGTCCGATTTGGCCCTTTAGTTCTATAGAAGCTGTACTTTACATCCAATCGTTTTGAAATTTAGAATGGTAGAGTTTCTTGATCCATGAACCAACACTACCGAATTTGAAGAAAATCGGTTAAGATTTAGCTATAGCTCACATACATATATATGTTTCGTCCGATTTGGCCCTTTAGTTCTATAGAAGCTGTACTTTACATCCAATCTTTTTGAAATTTAGAATGGTAGAGTTTCTTGATCCATGAACCAACACTACCGAATTTGAAGAAAATCGGTTAAGATTTAGCTATAGCTCCCAAATATATGTTTCATCCGATTTGGCTCTTTAGATCCAATCGTTTTTATACCCTACACCACACTGTGGTACAGGGTATTATTTAAGTATAAAATGTCCCAAAAGTAAATTTATGTAAACAATTTATACATGAATTACAAAATTTATATATCAGAGTTATTCAATATTACGATAGTGGTGTAGGGTATTATATAGTCGGCCCCGCTCGACTTTAGCCTTTCCTTACTGGTTTATATATGTGATGGGGTCAGTTTACGTGGAATCACCCATGAGCTAATTCTTAACCTCTCTATTTTTACAAATAGCGATTTATAACGAGAATTAGAGCTAATTCAAAGAGACAACCTTTTAGGCTAAGAACTGTTCATATCTCATATACCCAAAAGGGCTGCGAAACCCTATGTCGCAAAAAAAACAGTGCTATTTATTGTGACGCAATAACCGGCTTCTATGGCCGGTAAAACGTTTGTTATAAATTGGAACTACATAAATATGTAGTTGTTTCTTTAGACCAAGTCATTTATAGTTTTATAGTGCAAATTTTATTTATATTTTTCATTTTGATATACAAATCAATGTTGACATAACTAATACTGACTTGTTTATTTTTATTTTTAGGTCTCAAATGGAGTATGTTAAAATTTATTTCATGCAAACCGATGTCAATCAAAGATCCCTACTAGTGCAGAATACGAAATGTAACTTATATAATTTTTTTTTCTACTCTTTGAACTTTATAGGTGAACTGGTTGATGGACCAAATGGGTGTAAGTTTGCATTAAAATCATGTAAATTCGTAATTTTTATGAAATGATTTTATTATTTTTATTAATATTCCTATTTCATGTCGTAAACTGTTCTTCCCTTTTTCAGAAATGAAAGAAATGACAAAATAAAGTTCACCGTGGTTGAATTTGCGTTTTTTATGCATACAATTCATGTGTTGTTTGAAGTAAAACAAAATGTCTTTTTATTTTGTCGTAGTTGGGTCTAAGGTAGGCATCGGTAGACATATGTATACGCGTTGGTTATTTCGACATTACCGGATAATTTGCTGTCTTTCTGTATTTAGATTAGGAAAAATAAAATATATTCCACTTTGGTAGTTACTTTGTTACAAAGCTTTGTAGGACATTTGCGGTCAATAATATATATTTTTTTTAATTTATTTTTTATTTAAAAATTGTCTACCAAATTGCTCAAATGTCATTCCCTTGGCTGCCATTAACTCGACTTAATAAATTTTTTGACAAATTAGTAAATACTTATTAAATAAAAATGGTTCAATGTAAAAAAATGTTTATAATTTCTTATTGATTACTATAAAATCCAGGCCTGCTATGAAGTGTTAAACAATTTGCGAAACTGTGAATTTTGAGGAATACTGGGCTTATAAAATTAAATCTTTTTATCGGTAAAAGCTATCAACATGGGACTTATTGCAAAATGTTAGCAATTATTTGCTTATGTTTCTTAATGAAACATAGAAAATAAAATTAAAAAGATTTTTCGTAATTTTTTTAAAAAATTTTTATTGAAATTAATTTTTAAAAGAAAATCCCGTTTTTATACCCTCCACCATAGGATGGGGGGTATATTCATTTTGTCACTCCGTTTGTAACACCTCTAAATATTGATCTGAGACCCCATAAAGTATATATATTCTTAATCGTCGTAAAATTCTAAGACGATTTAGCCATGTCCGTCCGTCCGTCTGTGGTAATCACGCTACAGTCCGCAATAATAGAGCTAGGTTGATCAAATTTGATACAAATACTTCTTATAGTTGCAGGTTGTTTGGGATTGCAAATGGGCGATATCGGTCCATATTTAGATATAGCTCCCATATATAGCATCTAACTTGTTGTGATTCCTACTGTTCTCATCTACTATATTTTTTTTGTTTTTCGGTGTTATTTTCTTTAGGTTTGAGTTATTTTGTGAGGTCACATGCTATCCATGGTGGAGGGTATATAAGATTAGGCATGGCCGAACTTAACGCTTTTACTTGTTATTTTTATACCCTCACTTTAGTGTGACGAGGGTATATATCATTTGCTACGGGAAAAAGTGTAACACGTCGAAGGAGTGACCTAAGACAACAAGTATGTTCGGAGGAAATCCGTTTTGGGTCATTTTAAGTCGAATGAGCAATGTCCGTCCGTCTGTCTCTCTGTCTGCTGGCTGGTGCGCACGATAGGAGGTCAATCGGTTACTCTCGAAAGGACCTCCCCCACAAAGGGTTAAAGTGTTGTGAAATATTGATTCTTTAATAACTGCTACTACTGATTCGAAACTTTTGAAATTCCACACATAGTATTAGCTTATTAGTCGCTATCAACTCGAGAAAAATGGGCGAAGTCGCCACGTCCCTTTTGGTACCTCCCACACAAATGCACCATTTTGCACCAAAAGTTTACAGCTTATAACATTAATAACAGTGTATAAAAATACTTGAAATTTTGTACAGTATTATGCTTTTATATTGTCTACAGTCCAGGGAAAAATGGGTGTTGTTGCCACGCCCCTTTTGGTACCTCCCACACAAAGGTACCTTTTTGCTCCAAAAGTTAACAGCTTATAACATTAAAACCAGTGTATAAAAATACTTGAAATTTTTTACAGTGTAATGTTTTTATAGTGTCTATAGCCCTGTGAAAAATGGGCGTTATTGCCACGACCCTTTTTGTACCTCCCACACAAAATGCCCAAATCATACCACAATTTAATGTCTCATAACGTTTATACCAGTGCACATAAATGCTTATAAGTCGGCACAGTGCAATGAGTTTAAAGTATCTAATGTTCAGCGAAAAAAAGGTGTATTTGATAAACCCCTTCTGGTACCTCCCACACAAATTGACAGAATAATTCGAGTAATATTTAATATTACTGTTGAAAAACGCAAATAAATTCGCAAGGGCCTTTGATAAACAGTTTGGTCAGTTTATTCACTATATGAAAAATACAATGTTAACAAAATTTAATCTACAAAAAATAAAAACTTACAATTGTAGACCCTTCTACGTTATTCAACAATTCTAGTATAATGAAGAAAAAATATGTGAAAATTTTTGAAATATAAAACAAAATAATACATACTTCGTTAACATGAAAATTGAAAACAAACTAGAAATCGATACAGTGTTAAATTCAATAGAGTAAAAAAATAACATCCCCACCCCCGTGAAATGACTGCGGAGATTCACCAATTGTCTTGAAAGTCCAACTTGGCAAGCTTTGAAACAGGTCTTTTCAGTTCTCCATCCTGGGTTTTGATATCTGCGGACCTAGCAATCCCATCCTTGCCACAATACGTCCGTAGTAACCGGCCTCGTTTCCATTGTGATCTTGGAAGACGTTCGTCGCATACAATTATAAGGTCTCCAACCATTAATGATTTTGACGGCAAACACCATTTAACTCTTCGTGTTAGATCGGGTAAATACTCCCTTATCCAACGACTCCAAAAACCATTTTTTAAATTTTGAAGAATTCTCCATTGTTTTCTTAAATTAATTAACTTGACCTCAAATTCTGCTGGAGTTTGTGTTGAATTTGGCGTGCCTAATAAAAAGTGATTGGGTGTAAGTGGTTCTGCATCTTCAACATTCAAAGGGATATGTGTTAAAGGCCTCCCGTTGATTATATTCTCCGCTTCTATCAAAAGGCTTTGGAAAACTTCCAACTTAGGAGAGATATTTTGAAGTAATACTCGTAATGTCTTTTTGACGGACTGCACCAAGCGCTCCCAAGCTCCACCAGAACTAGGGTCGGCCGGGGTATTAAAGATCCATTTTATTCCAAGAGGCGTTAAAAATCTCGTGATTTCATTTTGGTCTAAAAACTGAGTTTCATCTCGTAATTCTTTTTTCAATCCCACGAAATTTTTTCCGTTATCACTTCGCATTTGCAACGGGACTCCTCTTCTATTGATAAAATTTCGCAAACAAAGTATAAAGGCGTCAGATGATAAATTTGTGGCCACTTCCATATGAATTGCTCTCGTTGAGAGACATGTAAATAAAGCTACCCATCGTTTTTCCATACTCCGTCGTATTTTCACATCAAACGGGCCGAATAGATCTACACCAGCATATGTAAAAGGACGAACAAAGGGCGTTACTCTGTCTACTGGGAGTGCTCCCATTTGAGGCTGATAGGGTTTCGCTTTTCGAATTTTGCATACATTGCATTGCGATTCTACTGTCTTCACAATTCTTCTTATGGACGGAATCCAAAACTTTTGTCTCAGCTCGCATATAACGTTTGATGTATTCTGATGTCCATTCCTTCTGTGGTAATACTCGACTAGTAGTTTAGTGTACTCATGATTTTTTGGGAGAATTATTGGATTTCTTGTATGTTGGGAAAGGATTGTTGCATTTGCTAGGCGACCATTCGCTCTCATAATTCCAGCCTTGTCCACGTAGGGATTTAAAGTTACAATATCACTGCACTTGTTGATAATTTTTCCATCATTTAAAGTAGCATATTCTTCACTGAACGAATTTCTCTGAATTGATTTCAATACAAATGTTTCCGCTTCCGTTTCCTCTTCCACAGATAGCTCACCTCTGTCAACTTCCATCTTAAGTAATTTGCTGCGGATATTCCTTATAAATCGTAACATCCATGCTAACTGACGTCGAATTTTCAGATACTGAGATGACCGACTCACTATTCTCCCCACAATGTTGAAGGATTCTCTTGCGATACCTACGATAGGTTTAACTTTCAGTTCTTCTTCTGATCTATCATACATGCCCTCGGTAGAAAATTCCATAAGCCATTCGGATTCTTTGCAAGTTAGAAATGGAGGACCATTTTTCCAAACACTTTCTGGGTCACACTGCATCGGAAATATTGCTCTTGTGCCTTTATCGGCCGGATTTTGGGAGGTGGAACACCAACGCCACTGTGTCCCTTCGGAATGCTCCAAAATTTCGGACACACGATTTGCGATATATTGTTTATATTTGCGATGGTCCGACCTTATCCACCTGATAACTGTATGTGAGTCAGTCCAAAAGTATATATCAAAATTTTTAAATTCGTGGTTTTTAACAATGGTTTCCTTCAATCGTACGGCTAGTACTGCTGCTTGTAGTTCAAGTCTGGGGATGGAATAATACCTTCGTGGAGCGCAAGAAGTTTTTCCCATAATGAAAACTAATTTTACTTGATTTACGTCACACACCATTCGCCAGTATGCAACAGCAGCTACAGCTTGTTCGCTAGCACCACTAAAGACATGGAGTTGCAACTTTTCCTTTGAACCATTTTTAAAATAGTGTCTTGAAATTTCATAAGTTTCTATTTTGCGCAGTTCTTGTAACCAACATTTAAATTTATAATTGATGTCATCGGGCAGTTTTTCATCCCAATCTATGCCGCTTTTCCAGACTTCTTGCATTAATATCTTCGACCCAATCATGAAGTTTGCCGTGAAGCCAAAGGGATCAAAGACCGACATAGCGATGCTTAATAGCTCTCGTTTCGTTGGAGTTCGTTTCATTGTCATAACCTCATCAGGTACTTTATGCATTTTTAGGACAAATACGAACTTATCTGTTATGGGTAACGAGTGCATCCCAAGTATTCTCTCCATAGTTTTACCAACGTTCACGGAGCTATACTCAATATGTATCCCAAGTTTTTCTGCCACATAATCGGAACTTGTAATCAAATTGTGCATTTCAAATCCACCGACTTTGTGAATTTTCCTTACTGCTTCAACTACTTCTACAGCTTCATTCTCTGTATCGAAACTGTCCACATAATCATCCACGTAGTGTTTTTCGACTATTCCCTCAACTGCCCTCGGGTATAAAGCGGCGAATTCTTGAGCATTTTTGTTTTTTACAAATTGTGCTATAGTTGGGGAGCATGAAGCACCAAATATAAGTCGTTGCATAACATACGTTTTCACAGGTTTTGAAGAATCCCCATCTCTCCACAGAAATCGTTGTGCATCTTGATCGGCTCTAGCGATGGCTACTTGATGGAACATTTCTTTCAAATCACCACAGACTGCAAACTTTTCTTGCCGAAACTTGAGTAAAACCGTCAAAAGGGGTTGATTTATATCGGGACCGGGAAGTAGGTTTTTGTTTAAGGAGATTCCATGTATTTCAGCGGCGGCATCGAATACGAATCGTAACTTCTTCTTGTTTGGATTGATAACGCCAAAGTGAGGCAAATAAAAAGTTTTGCTCGACCGTATTTTTGCCTCTTCATCTGACATAATTCTTGCATATCCTTTCTCGACGTATTCGTCTATTTTAGAGCAATATTCTTCAGCAAACGCTTCACTGTTTGCCATTTTTCTTTCAACGGTTAATAGGCGTTTCATAGCCATATCAAAAGATACGGGAAAGACAACATGATCCCTTCGCCAAAGCAAACCGGATTCAAACCGTCCTTCTATTTTTTGTGTAGATAAATTCAATATCTTTAAAGCTCTTTCATCATCTTTGGACATTCAAGATTTTACGGGCGTTTTTACACCAAATGTTTCAAGTCCAAAGTAATCTTTCATCAACTGTTCAAGCTCGGTTAACTTTTCAACTTCCTCTTCTGATCTACGGAAGTGACATGAAATTAACTTTCTTTGCTGGTTTGCTGCTGGACCGTAAACAATCCAACCGAATTTTGATCTTGTAGCAATGGGTCCAGACGGGCTAAGCATTTTCGGTTCTTCCAAAGCAACGGTCAAGAACGCGTGGGAGACGCTTATAATCATCTTTGGCTTTACGTTGGTATAACTATGTAATTTTATACCGGAAAGAGACACACCAGTACATCTTTCAGCTATTGACGCAGAGTTAAAGCTTTGCACAGGTAAATTAAGTTTCGAGGTAACATACACGTTTTTCATAGGATATTTCATCGAATCTTCTTCTATACCGCTGATGAACAAATTTACTACCTGTGTTTTTTCTCTAGATACTTGGCTGTTAATCCATTGAAGCTCCAATATATCACTCTGGCCGGTGATACCCAATTTCCTTATTATATCCTCGTCGATCATGGACACGTTTGCCCCATCGTCTATAAATGCATACACTGTCTCACATCTACCAGGACCATATAATTTAACAGGAATAATTTGGAATAGAACCGAGCAGGAAGTAGCACTATCATCAACTAGGCAGTTCCGTGCTACATTCACATTTGCCACAACGGACGATTCTAGAGCAGTCTCACTTCTTTCAGTTGTCATATGTCCACATGTAGGCGAGTCGATTGAAGGCTGTTTGACATATTCTACATGTAACAGTCGATGGTGAAATTTTTGAGAAGAATTGATATTACATTTTTTCTTGGAAAAACATTTTGATGCTTGATGCCCACGCTTTAAACAGGAAAAGCACAGCTTAAGCGATTTGACTTGATCCCATTTTGATTCTTGAGACAACTTTGTAAATTCTTCACACACAGATATAGACTTACACTGTTTCCCACAGAGTCCACAAGTCGTACTCTCCACTGAAGAACTTGTGCATGCATATCTTCTGCCTTTTCTATCTAAATCGCTCTTGCAATCCGGAAGTGCGTCGACTGCCATATTAATAACCTTTCCTATTCCATGCAACCAGTCGGAAAAGTCAGCGATTGTAGGAACATTTTGCATATTTAGGCATTTTTCCGCCCATTGAATTCTTTTTGACACTGGTAATTTTGCTATCAGCTCACTAAGCAGCAACGGATTTGCCAAGTGATAGTCACCCTCTACGGACTTTATAAAAGTTGTCATATTCATCACTTTAATTGCAAAAGAAAGAAGACCTTCAAAATCGGTCTCATTAACAGAAGGAAGGCCTCGGATTTTTTGAATCTGGGATTTTATTAGCTGTTCTGGCCTTCCATATGTTTCGGCGAGAATATTCATTATTGCTGCGACGTTCTTCGAATTAGACAACAGCGACTCCACCGTTTCATGGGCTTTCCCCTGTAGAGAATCACGTAGACGCATTATATTATGCAAATTCGAACATTCAAACTCGGCGGTGGTGCTGTTAAAGGCTTCCAAAAATGTTGACCACTCTTCCGGTGATCCGGAAAACTTGGGCAGATCGTATATTTTCTTATGGCGATGTGGCACAAACGAATTTACAGATTGTGAAGGTAGAGCTGGGATAGATAGATTTGTACCTGAATTAATAGTTTGAGATAAAGGGTTTTGTGTACCAGGCATGTGTATATTCGGCCCAATGCAGTTAGGCACCGTATTTTGACCGATATGATTTGAAACGCTGGAACTAAGCATATATGGAAGAACGTTTACTGTTGATGTTGAAAGCTGGTTTGGTGACGTGGCGGAATTGGACGTTACAAATACGGAAGTACATGAACCACGATCTGCGGAATTACAAAATACATCCGGCTGGACAGAACTTACAATAGTTGCGTTATTTAGATTATTGAATCTTTCCAACGACGCTATAGATTGTCGAACTTGCAAGTTATTAGTCTCTACCATTGATTGTATAGAGCTCATTTGGCGAGCTATAGATAGCTGCATCTCCTCAAACTGTTTTGCGAAATGTTGGGTTACCTGTTCAACACTGTTCACTGGAGTAAAGGTCGCGTTCTCTAGCTGAGATGTTGATTGTTCATTCATAGTGGCATTCGATACATTCACATCATTTTAGGTACTTCCGGCGGGCATATTAGTATCACCAGACCTATCTGGATTCACCGGTATTTGGGGGGAACGATGTAGTGGCATTTCTGCAACCGTATAGTTACCACTACGTAGTAGCATACAAATTTAGGACTTAGGTGGCAATATTTTCTCTTGAATCCGATGTAAATCCCAAAGATTTTCAGAATGTCTTTCGGCAGGCAAAGAAAGACGTACAATTATAGACAAATTCTTCAAAGATTTTCGCAGTGCCTTTCGCCAGGCAAAGAAAGGCAGACAATATTATTAACTGCGAGTGCGATAATGATTTATACGGACATCTCCGGGCAAACAAAAACTTCGATATCCAATTATTCCAATTTGAATAAAATTTGTTGAAAAACGCAAATAAATTCGCAAGGGCCTTTGATAAACAGTTTGGTCAGTTTATTCACTATATGAAAAATACAATGTTAACAAAATTTAATCTACAAAAAATAAAAACTTACAATTGTAGACCCTTCTACGTTATTCAACAATTCTAGTATAATGAAGAAAAAATATGTGAAAATTTTTGAAATATAAAACAAAATAATACATACTTCGTTAACATGAAAATTGAAAACAAACTAGAAATCGATACAGTGTTAAATTCAATAGAGTAAAAAAATAACAATTACATTACTCACAAAGTGAGGGTATACCTTAGTCGGTTTACCCGACTGAAACTTTCTAACTTGTTAAATTTTATTTTTGGTATTTTAGGCCAAGTTGTCCTTTACAATATAGGCCATAGTTCCACGATGGCTTTTTTCGTCTTTCTCGAGAAACAATTAAATCTTTACAACAGGGTTGTCCCAGTATTATCTAAAATGCTCAATAGGCCGGAATGAAACGCAAAAAATTACCATTAATCACTTTTGAATAGCACACAAAAGTTGTGTCATGACGATAACAGTTCTGTACCAAAAGGAAACAAATCTTAAAAAATTCCTTTGGGTCGCGCAAGGACGATCTTTGCAAAAAGTTAAAACTTATTTATACTTTTTTATAGCTTCTCTTTAAAGACGTGCTTAATGTTGAAGTTGGGTTTTGTAATTGATGCTAATGCAGCATAAGAGTACATTGTTAATAACACTATGCAATACAAATTTTGTCCAAGGGATGTGGATAACAGTTTCTGGTGCAATTTGGTGTCACAAACACGAAAAAATATTGAAAATATTGTTTATGGTAAATTTTTTTTAAAATTATTCAAGAATAAACCTGATTATGTTTTGCGTTAGATTAAAGGCAATTTCGAGGGCTACATATGCTGCAAATATCGCTTTCACTTAGAATCTTTGGTTTAGTAACAGTCGTCAAAAATATGAGATCGAAAAAATTATTTTAACACATTTTTAAAAAGCCAAAACAGTCTATTTGAAAAAAAACTATGGATAGATGTAAAAGTTATGAGTTATTTTGTAAATGTTGGGGAAATTAAAAAAATCTTGTTTCAAATTTTAAATGATGTTTTTGCTTATATTGAATTCGCCATATGTGAGAGAGACATATAAGAGACATTGCACTTGCATTTTATTTTATGAGGATTGATGTCAGACATTATAAAATTATAGAGAGGACGAGGTTTTATGAACGATCGTAACCCCCATAAAACATTGTATGCAATTTGAGGGCTATATTAGATGAGATACGCTCAGGTAGAGGGTCATTCAACAATATTTGTAGTCGTATATACAGGTAGTAAAATTATATGTAAACAATACAAAGTACTACGCGGCAGTCTTGAAAATATTGGTTCGAAGCAAACTATATGTCTGCTACCGGTACTGCAACTTATGAACCTTAAACCCGGAATTTATGAATGAAATTTCTTATTAATAAATTATTTATCCAAAAATGAGCTCGAGCTCTATGTTGGTGTTTTTATTAGTTTTTTTTTATTATTTCCATTCAATATTTCGTCTTTCTTCGAAAGACATCATGAGGATGTCTCTAAAACCGACCAAAATCCGTTGTAGCCGACCAAATTTATAAAATTAAAGTAGTTGGTATCTTCTAAAGTTTGGTGACATTTTCAGATTTTTATGTATCTTGGTATGTTTGGAAAAGTTAATTAACATAAAAATATGCTAGTTATAATCGAGCAAGTAAAATGTGGCCCATCTGAAACGTATATACCCAACGACATGGATCGCATTCAGTGTTATATACATATATATACACGCTGAAAAAAATCGCCTCTGTAGTATATTGTCCCAAACATATTCTGCTTGAAACATATATATTTTTAGGGTGCACTCCAAATATATAACATTTGACACATACAAATATTATATGTTTGGGAGGATGTTGTTCTAGACAAAACTATGTTTACATCCTAATATTTTTTATTTGCAGATATTATTTCCCAATCAAAGATTTATTTAGGTGAATATATATCTATTCTTTAATTGTTTTAAGTTTTCAGCAACTGAAAGGTAATTTTTAGAAATTTTTAATGTTAGTAAAATTTCTTTATAATTGAAAATAATGACTGGGAATAGTTAGAAAATAAAAATAGGTGGTTTCAAATAGAAGTTAATGCTAAGTATGTCATTTTTAATAGGAAAGCATAATTCGAAAAAATGGAAAAAATTAAAACTAAAGTTCGAAAAATTCAGCAAAGTTTTGAAAATCGAAAAGGCGATTTTGCCCCGTGTACTGGCGTGATGACTTTTATACAACCTCGTTTCCCTGTATCATATTTAGATGAGTTTTTATTTAAGATTAGATAAAATCTTACATATAATATGAATCGATAAAAAAATGTGGTTTCTGTAAAAAAAAATCAGAAAAAATGAGAATCATAAAAAAGTCGGCAACGTGTTTTCCAAAGAGATACATTCGATTCAAAATGAGATACCTTCACTTAATCTATATATATAAAAATGGAAAAATGTTTGTATGTATGTATGTATGTATGTATGTGTTTTATAGACGCTTAAACTACTGGACCGATTTTAAAATTTTTTGTTTTGTTTGAAAGCTATTTTGTCTGAGATGGTTTTGGAAAAAAAAATTTTGCAAAAAGTGGGCGAGGAAAATGTGGGCGTGACAAATCGTTTGTTTGTCTGTCTGAACTTGAAATTTGTTCAAAAATGGACGGGATCGGAAATCTAAATCTGGGGCAACGAAGTGGACCGGTCCAGCTAGTTGTAAATAAAAACGAAAGATGTTCAACGATTTCTATGATCAATGTCTCATTTTGTTCATAGGTTATGTGACTTTTCGTGAACTTGACAGTTTTTTCCGTTTTGGATTTATATGATTTAAATAAAAGAAAAAATTTAAATTTTTGAGCGTGACCTTTTTCAACATTTAAATGGAATAAACGTTATTTTAGTCATTAATAGGGAAAAGTTCATTCCTTCGTGCAGCAGGAAATAATTTTTGAGAAAAAAAATCAAAAAGTCATCACCCTAATATATACTCATTCAATAAAATCGTCGTTTTTCGATATTTTTGTATTTTAAGCCTAATTATCTTCGCCAAATCCCCAAGCTTCAATATAGTCTTTTTCGTCAACTTTTCGTCCCAAAAAATCAATAGGAACAAATTTCTGTATTTGACTGAACATTTGTCAATTTATAAAAAATAAATTTCAATTGTGCTTACCCAACATTACATTATTTTGACAACAATAAATGCTCTCAACACCAACACTTCAATTACATAAACCCAAGAACATTGATCTGTTATATTCCACTAATATTGAAAAAAGTAAAATACGAACATATTCCCGACTTCGGATGGGCCATACTTACACGTCAACACTTGTCAATTGCTTTGGTTCCTTATTAATATGATATTTACTATACGCTTACTGCAAATAAATAAGATTCCGCACTTATGGTGAGATTTATCAACCAAAATTTCGGTTAAAATCCGATCTCGGAATACAGCTCAGGAATGAAAGCAACAATTCTTTCCCCAGGGCCGATATTTTAGCCAACTATAAACAACATTTGTCGAACCTGAAATAAATATTTTCAAACTAAGTTTTATTACAATATATTCGTCTATAATTTCAATCGATACTGCTTCCAACGATCAACAAAAATTTGGGATTCACAATCGACATTTGGGAGTATTCCAAACGGTGAATGGCTTTAACTTTCAGTAATTTACTTTGATATTAAACTTCAAATTATTATACCCTACACCACACTGTGGTACAGGGTATTATAAGTTTGTTTCACGGCAGATGTTTGTAACACCTGAAAATAACACAGCTAGATCCACCTTAAAGTATACCGATCGACTCAGAATCACTAGCTGAGTCGATTTAAGCATGTCTGTCCGTCCGTCTGTCCATGTAAAGTTGTTCGTCGACTACAGGTCGCAATTTCACTCCGATCGTTCTGAAATTTTGCAGTTTAGAGTATTTCGCAGCTGTTAAGATCGCTATTGAATTTGGTTGAAATCGGTTCAGATTTAGATATAGCTCCCATATATATCTTTATCTTTATATACTTCAAATCTATCCGACCAAATTTGGTCGGAAATGACCAAAACGGCAACGCTGGTTGTGTTCCAAATTCTCTGTGTCCGTCTTGTAGTTGATGCGTTGTGTTGTTGGTGTGTTTAGAATATGTAGCATTTCCAGTGTGAGCCTTTTGTTGTAATTGTTCTCACATTGTAGAACACTCATTCTCTCTAGCTCCGGTTGGTGATGCCAGGGATGAAAAATTCAATTTCTCAAAAAGTACTAAAATGGTACTTTTTAGACTGAAAAGGTATTTTTTTATTTATAATATTTATTTAATGCAAATATAATGAAGTTGATGACTTCTTAATGGAAAAATTTTAATGATATACATAATAACGCGTATTTAAATAGACATTCCACTAATAGTAATTCCCTAAAATCATTACATAGAATTATGAAATTGTCAAATGCTCTTCTATTTTGAAATATATACATATACTAATATGGTATGGAATACTTCGAATGAATCCGTTCGCAAAAATTCTTATAACTTCTTTAAAATGCATATCCTTCTGAATTAACTAAAAAAAATAAAATAAACACATTTTAATAAAGTACTTTTTTTATTTTTTTTTTTTACAGCATGTTTTACATAAAAACCGTCAGCCGGATTGTTGAGTTTTTTTCAATATTTAATAGTTATATTCGCATATTAACATATTTCTGTAAGTTAGTGATTCTCGCAAATAATTATATAAATGGTGACCAACAGATATCTTCACCACCGTTTAGGGTATAGATTACTTCTCTTTCAGATAAGGCACGTTTGTTGAAATGTTTCATCCTAATTGTGCTCAAAATTGGACAGCGTCCTATAAAATGTCGTACTGTTTCTACTTCGCGTAAGTTACATATTGAGCAAATTTGTTCATTCTCGGTTCCGTATCGGCTACCGTTTAAACCTAACATGTCAGCTCTAGCTCTCATAATACACCCGATTTGCGTTTGAGTAAAATGTTCATTACAATAAGTTGCACCTAAAGAATTATCGAGGAATTTGTAAATTCGACTCTGACTTTCCTGTGATTTGTGCACATGCTCATTATAGCTTGTAATCTTCATCTCATTGATAAGTTGTCGACTTGCTGTGTACCAAGAGTGTTTGTTCAAAAGCACGTAACGCTCTTCTATGCTGTGGGACGTTAACTGCTCTTTAAACCCTTTATACCAATCTATTTTTTTCGCCACAATCTTGCCAGCGAGCTTATGGGGTAGTCTTTCATGGTCTAGATCAAAGAGTACTTTGGCTACATACTTTAGATGCTGTGCAAATGTATATATGTATCCGGGTTCATATCCAGTTTCCAAAGCAATGATATAATTGGGTGTGTTTTCCGGTAACTTAAGAATACGTTTGATGAAAAATCTGTATAATTGATCAACATCATCAAAGTAGGCATTGCCCCAAATCTGTGTACCATAGCTTTGGATTGATCGACATACTGAGAGAAACATTTTCCATTTTGCCTGCAATTGTATTTTTGTTTTTCCTATGAAGTTTCTCCACGTTGCATTTATACACACCTTAGTAGCTTCATTTTTCTTTTTTATATGTTTTGTGAAGAAAACTTTTGGCGTTAGAGTGATACCAAGGTATTTATATTCGTTGACAACTCTTAATTCTTCTCCATTATAATTCCATTTTTCATTTGATGCTAACCTACCTCCATTTCGGAATATCATGACCTCTGATTTCATCTGGTTAACTTCCATTCCCCACATATTGCAATATGAGGCTAGGTTATTTATCATTAACTGTAGTACTTTGGGTTCATAAGCTAAAATCACAATATCATCTGCATACATTAGCAGTCGTATTTTTATTTCATCTATATTCAGGCCACCTCCTAGGCAATCGTGCAAATCATTTAGATACAAGGCGAATAAAATGGGTGATAATAAACATCCTTGCTTAACGCCTGTCCTTGTTTCAAATTGGCGTGATAGCTCTTCTCCTGTCCATACAGCGGATTTTGCATTTGTATACACCTTTTCTATAAATCGTATTATTTTTGACGAAAGAACTATTGTGTTTAATTTATATATTAAATGATTTCATGGAACTCTATCGAACGCAGCCTTAAAGTCTACAAAGAACGCATAGACTTTTTTCTTTTCCGCAAGTTTTATGTTTACAATGGACACCAGATTAAAAACATTGTCAACTGTGGAGTAACCTTTCCTGAAGCCGGCTTGGTATTCATTCAAAACTTGTTCTCTTTTAATCCACTCTGTTAACCTGGAGTTCACCATACCAATCATAAGTTTTCCTATGCAATTCATAAATGTAATTCCTCTATAATTACTTGGTAGGTTAGCATCACCCTTCTTATGAATTGGGAATATAACACTAGAACGAAACATATCATATCAATGCCATCAGAAACTCGTCAGTTGCGTAAACAAAAAACTCATACGGGACTCGATCTTCACCAGGAGCTTTGTTTTCTTTGATTTTCTTGAACTGTTCCCTAATTTCCATTAAATTGAAATCCCTGTCCAGTATTTCATGCGTTACTTCATTTGGTGCATAACAAATGGCTGGCGCTTTAACTGCCGGATTTAGGAGAGAGTTGAAATATTTCATAATATCCTCAGCTTGTATGTTGCACCCGATATAATTTTCCTGCTGCCTGATTTCTTGCGCTAAAGCCCACCATGATTTGCTATCAGATATAAAGTTTAATTTCTGCTCGATTATATAATAATACTCCATTTGTTTTTTCTTGCATAACTTCTGATACAGTTTTCTTTTCTCAACATAATAATCTCTAGCACCACTCTCATCTGAGCTTCTAAGAGTTCTGAGACTTTTCATTGTTTTGTTTCGAGCTTTCATACAATCTTTATCAAACCATTTTTTCTTGAATTGTCTTTTTTTAGAGGTTGTGTGGTTTTGATATGACTTCAGAATTAGAGCTATGTAATCATATAGAGACGTTGGGTGTTCTAAGATAGATAAATTTTCGTTCAGCTTTATTTGGTAATTTTCCTTTTGATGATTCGTCCACATTAATTTGGGTGGTAGGTTTAACTTTTTCGATTCATTATAATAAAGGCCATTTGTGTTAAGAGTTACTGATACAGGAAAGTGATCTGACCATATCTGATCTTCTATCTCGAATCGTTGTACCGTGTTTAACATATCATAGGACATTGCACAAAGGTCGATCACCGAGCTACCATTTTTATTTGTGAACGTGAATCGCGCTTCGTCATCACCTAAAGTCCTGCCATTAAGTATAGCTAGACCATTATTGTTGCAAAACTCGATATAGTTTCTTCCATTTGAATTTACTACTTCGTCATTTGACTTCCTTGATCTACTGAGGGTTGTCAGTTCTTCTAAAAGTTCTTCCTGAAGCAGCTGTTCTTCACCTATACGAGCATTGTGATCTCCTATAACGATTTTTTTAACATCATTGGCTTCTACGGTATTCTTTAACTTTTCGAAGTCTTCTGCCCAGTTTACTCCTCTTATGTATACCAGAATTATTTCGAATTTAAATGCATTCATTTCACAATTTATTACATCAATATTTTCACGTTGGATTAGGTTATGCTTCAGTCCATATCTTACTAGATCCTTCCTTATACCACAGACTTGACCACCGATAGCTCTGCCACGATTATTAATTCTTGTAGCTGTCTTCCAATAGGTTTTAAAATGTTTGAATTTATTTTCATAGTTAGGTTGGTTTTTTTCTTCTACATGTGTTTCTAAGAGAATGAAAATATCAAACTTTTCTAAAAATTTAAAAAACCCTGGCTGAAGATATTTGTTTCCTAAGCCATGAATATTATACGCTAGTATGTTTAGAACAAATTTATTATTAAAAAGGGTTTTTTACGAGTTATGTTCAGAAGGCTTTTTCTTCTCTTCTGAAATATTTCTTTCTGAGTTTTTTTATAAGTTTTTTGAATTTAAATGGGATAAGATAAAATCATAGTCTAAGTTTAGATTTTGTATAACATCACCGTATATTGGTAGTAGAACTTCTTCTGCCTTTTTTCCCCCACACATTAGCTCCTTTTTTGCGTTCCAAAACAGCGTCTTTCCTTCAACTATCATCTTGTCAGCACGTATACCGACCCTTTTATCTTTATTTACCCGCAAAAGTTCTTTCTTCAGTTGCAGCATGACTTTTTATGCCCTACACCACACTGTGGTACAGGGTATTATAAGTTTGATTCACGGCAGATGTTTGTAACACCTGAAAATAACACAGCTAGACCCACCTTAAAGTATACCGATCGACTCAGAATCACTAGCTGAGTCGATTTAACGATGTCCGTCCGTCCGTCTGTCCATGTAAAGTTGTTCGTCGACTACAGGTCGCAATTTCACTCCGATCGTTCTGAAATTTTGCAGTTTAGAGTATTTCGCGGCTGTTAAGATCGCTATTGAATTTGGTTGAAATCGGTTCAGATTTAGCTATAGCTCCCATATATATGTTTCGTCCGATTTGGCCATTTAGTCCTATAAAAGCTGTATTATACATCCAATTGTTTTGATATTTAGAATGGTGGAGTTTCTTGATCCATGAACCAACATTGCCGAATTTGAAGAAAATCGGTTAAGATTTAGCTATAGCTCCCATATATATGTTTCGTCCGATTTTGCTCTTTAGTCCTGAAGAAGCTGTATTTTACATCCAATCATTTTGAAATTTAGAATGGTAGAGTTTCTTGATCCATGAAACAACACTACCGAATTTGAAGAAAATCGGTTAAGGTTTAGCTATAGCTCTCATATATATGTTTCGTCCGATTTGGCTATTTAGTCCTATAAAAGCTGTATTTTACATCCAATCGTTTTGAAATTTATAATGGTAGAGTTTCTTGATCCATGAACCAACATTGCCGAATTTGAAGAAAATCGGTTAAGATTTAGCTATAGCTCCCATATATATGTTTCGTCCGATTTTGCTCTTTGGTTCTGAAGAAGCTGTATTTTACATCCAATCATTTTGAAATTTAGAATGGTAGAGTTTCTTGATCCATGAACCAACATTACCGAATTTGAAGAAAATCGCTTAAGATTTAGCTGTAACTCCCATATATATGTTTCGTCCGATTTGGCCCTTTAGTTCTATAGAAGCTGTATTTTACATCCAATCGTTTTGAAATTTAGAATGGTAGAGTTTCTTGATCCATGACCCAACACTACCGAATTTGAAGAAAATCGGTTAAGATTTAGCTATAGCTCCAATATATATGTTTCGTCCGATTTGGCTCTTTAGATCCAATCGTTTTTATACCCTACACCACACTGTGGTACAGGGTATTATTTAAGTATAAAATGTCCCAAAAGTAAATTTATGTAAACAATTTATACATGAATTACAAAATTTATATATCAGAGTTATTCAATATTACGAGAGTGGTGTAGGGTATTATATAGTCGGCACCGCCCGACTTTAGCCTTTCCTTACTGGTTTCTTTTCTAGACGACTTCTGGATAAATCTCGTTCTAAGAATATTGAAGATCCTGCCAGGTTATTTGTGTGTTTCAAAACTTCTGTTATCATTTTTGCGGATTTCATCTCCACCAATAATGTCATGTTCTGTTGCAGTTTCTTTATATTCTCAATTTCTAGTTCCGTATCAATTTTCATTTTGGAGTTGAAGAGTTTTTTAATAGCATCATATAATGAATTTTGAGTAGGTAATCCTCTGATAATTAGCTTTTTCCGTCCCAATTCTTCCTCCAATCTTTCTATTCTTCGGTTATCAGCTTCTTTACTTTCTCTCAGCAATTTCATTTCCGCTCTCATTTCTTCATTTTCGGCCGCTAGTCGTTGAACTTCGTCTTTCACTCCTTCTACAGTACTCTTTACTTCCAAAAAATTTGTTTTTGTTGGAAGATTCTCTAATTTTGAATCTAACAATTTGGACATAACATCATTCATGAGCTTCATAAGATCGGTAGTTGGCATATTTCCAACTGTAACTACATTTTCCGGCGATGTCTCCATAAGTTTGCGTTTCGCATTTTGTGCTTCAAACCCCACTGTGCCGCTAGGTGTATCTTCGTTTTTAGTGCTATTTTGTGACATACTTTTAGGCTGATACGTTTATTTGTCGACTGACCTACTATTCGGTGTGTCGCTATTACTATTATTATTCTTCTTAACTGAAGGCAACAATTGTTTTAGTACTAAACACCAGATTTATTCAGTATGGTAACGTAGCAAACACCCAATATTTTGACAGAATGGGATAAACACAGCTGTTGTTTACTCACTCGGCACTACTCTTTTAACTTTTGAGCACTTTGGACGGCCAAAACATTCCAGTGAAATTCTTTGAATTTTACAATAATTTTAATAATGTTCATCAATGAAAAATATGGCGGTCGAAAGTTGGCCTCCGGGAAAATGCAACCTAAATTGAAAATAAAGGGCGCCCCAAATTTGGGATAATTTTCGATACAAAAAGTGTCTTATAAATTACGCCCCAATCAAGAAAACAGCATGAAATGTAAATAGACAAAAAATAAAAATATTAGAAAACTGGGGAGTACATAATAATGTACAAATACGAACCCATTTGCTAATTACAAATCTCTTTCTAAAATCAAATCTTTGTAGAATTGCCTCCCTGTCTCTAAATTTATAATAGATAGAATAAAATGGTACTAAAATAACCGTACTGAAAAAAGTACTAAAGTACTGACTTTTCCATCCCTGGGTGATGCTCGCTCGTACAGTGCGTTGCAAGAGCTGTCTTCTGTCTTGTGTTCTGCTTACAAAGTTTAAAATCGTGGTACCGATATAATATTTGTCACAGCTTTCGACCTCGAGCTCATTATTGGATAAATATCATACAAAATTAAAAACACAGGTCGAATATACAAAATTACACACTCAAATCTATTTATTAAAGGCAGAACTACTTACATCTCGGATGAAACAGTACAATATTTTGGCCCCAGATGTTAACATATCATATTAGTCCGTGATATACCTTACAAATATGCTTTTGCTTTTGCAAGGACATTCCCGGATTGTTCGATGAACTTAACCAAACATACAATTCAAAGCAATGACGGTTATTTGTTGACAGCAGTAAAGAACGTTTGGAAGCAGTACTTTTGCAAAACGGAAATCAGATACCGTCCATTCCCATTGTTCATGCTGTCAACACTAAGGAATCATACGAAACAATGACTAAATTGATAAAATACATAAAATATGAACAACATGTTGCGATTTAAAAGAAATTGGTATGTTATGTGGAATGCAAGGCGGATATACAAAATATAGCTGTGTTTTATGCCTCTGGGATAGCCGTGCTCGCGAAGATCATTACAGGAGAAAGAAATGGCCAACAAGAAAACACATTACATTGGGTGAAAACAACATAAAATACTCATCTCTCGTCCAAAAAAAAAAACATTATTTTGCCACCACTGCATATTAAGCTGGGCTCTTAAAATTTTTTGTAAAAGCCTTAAGGAAAGATAGAAATTCACCCTCATATTTAAAAAGCTTATTTAAAAGTCTTTCTTTTCAAAAAATTTAAGAAGTCGTTTTTGATGGGCCTAAAATAAGGAAGCTGATGAAAGATGTAAATTTCGAATCATATTTGACGTCGGATGAAATAGCAGCATGGAGGTTAAGCTTGTAGTTTTAAAATTCCTTGGATCCAATAAAAGCCCGCAATATGAAACAATGATGAATGTTAAAAAATTTTTAAGAAATAAATTTTTTATATTTATGTATATAACACATATCGTCGGTGCGCCGACAAAAACTCCTATGTGTAATTTTTCGAATTTTTTTTATTGTCGAATTAGAACGTCCTAGCGGTCAAACGACTACCCACCAAAGCATTTTGCGCTATCTTGACCGGTTCCGAAGTTACCAAAAACTCCTATGTGTATCCCTCTATAGCAATGCTCCGACAAAAACTCCTATGTGTTGTAGGCATAGCCTGTCCCAAGGGATAGAAGGTTTGCTTAGGTTCACGCCAAAAAACGGCTAATGAGGTTTTGTTCAGAATCTTCCTCTCTATTCGACAATGAATAGATCAAAATTGGATCTGCTTCCATTCGCGAGTTATCGCGAAAACGGTACTTTTACTCAAAACAAACTTAATAGCTTTGATTTGTAAAGAAAAACGCGGAAATTTAGAACTGTAACACAATTTCCTTTAAATATGATTATTTGTAACACGCTTTGTAATGTCCGCGACATTTGCCATATTTTTATATTGCGAATTTTGTGTAATCCATAAAATTGACTTACACCGCCAAATTTTTCCAAAATTATTATACCGAATTTAATAAGATTAATATACTTGCATTCTATAATCTCTGAGGAATAAATTAATATCAGCATCTTCGCGAAAAATACCCTCGACGAATAAATTTTGTACAAAAAAAATTAGTTCGGAATTATTTTACTATATAATGCTATTATCTCGCGAATGAACAGTTCTAGGGAAAAGTAGTCATAGGAAGTTTAGCAGATAAGCTAAAGGCCTACAACTCTTTCTTTAACAAACTAAATTTATAGAAATTTGGTAAGGATTTACAGTGTGTTAAAACTTGTGTATGCTTTTCCCTTTATAAGAGGCATATTTTGATTTGACACATTGTAAATCCCTACAAAATTATTATATTTTTTTTTGTTAAAGAAAGACTTGTAGTCGTTTTTCATATCTCCCAAACTTTCTTTGACCACTTTTTCCTAGGACTGGCCGTTCGCGTAATAACAGTATTATATAGTTAAATAATTCCGAACTAATTTTTTTTGTACAAAATTTATTCGTCGAGGGTATTTTTCGCGAAGATGCTGATATTAATATATTCCTCAGAGATTATAGAATGCAAGTATATTAATCTTATTAAATTCGGTATAATAATTTTGGAATTTCCATTTTGTTTAATGACTGTTACTAAACCACTGTTTCTAAGTCAAAGAGATATTTTCAATATTGGTAGCCCACATTAATAGCTTCAATTTAACGTATAAGTTGACCCTATCGGGCATATACTCCAAAAATTATAGTGCAAATACTAAGGGTGCCTTCGACGATCATAGTATTTTTAATAAAGAAATTAAAAAAAAATAATTTTATCCATAAAAAAATTTTTGGTTTTGATTTTATATAACAGTAAGCCACAATCTATACAAAAAATAATTTTTAGGTCTGGGACACAAAAAATTTTTTTTTTGTTGCATAGTGTTAACTTTTAGTGATATTTTCTAGAACAAGTAAGAAAGTTTCAGTCGGGTAAACCGACTAAGGTATACCCTCACTTTGTGAGTAATGTAATATTGTGTGGGAGGTACCAGAAGGGGTTTTCCAAAAACACGTATTTTTCGGTAAATACATTGCATTGTGCTGAACTATAAGCGTTTATGTGCACTGGTATATTAAAGTTACGAGCTATGTAATTTTGGTATGATTGGGTCATTTTGTGTGGGAGGAAAAAAAATGGGGCGGGGTGATAACGCCCACTTTTTACAGGACTATAGGCACTATAACAGCATTACACTGTACAAAATTTCAAGTATTTGTATGCACTGGTATTAAAGTTACAAGCCGTTTACTTTTGGTACGAAATGGTCCATTTGTGTGGGAGGTACCAAAAGGGGCTGTACAATAATGCCCATTTTTTACCGGACTATAGGCGCTACAAAAAAATTATACTGTAGAAAATTTCAAGCATTTTTATGCACTTGTGTTAAAGTTATAAGCAGTTAAATTTTGATGCAAAATGGTCCATTTGTGTGGGAGGTACCAAAAGGGGCATGCCAACTTCACCCATTTTTCTCGAGTTAATAGCGACTAATATACTAATATTATGTGCAGAATTTCAAAAGATTCGAGTAAGTAGTATAGAAGTTATTAAAGAATCAATATTTCACTAAATTTTAACCCTTTGTGTGGGAGGTACCAGAAGGAGTAGACCAATATGGCCCATCTTCGAACTCATCCGGAGATAGATCAAAATATTACCACATACCAAATTTGAAGTCAATCGGTTGCTCCTTTCGAGAGTTATCGTGCGCACCAGCCAGCAGACACACAGCCGGACGGACGGACATTGCTCATTCGACTTAAAATGACCCAAAACGGATTTCCTCCGAACATACTTAGGGTCTTAGATCACTCCTTCGATGTGTTACACTTTTTTCCGTAGCAAATGATATATACCCTCGTCACACTAAAGTGAGGGTATAAAAATTAATATTTAATGAAATTTTGTAGAATGCCTAAAAAATTACATTTTGTCAAAATTTTCGAGCAAAATTATTTGCCTATTTCAAATGCAATTTCAACAACATTTTTCTGGAAAACTGTAATTTGAATAAATTTTCAAGAAAAATTAAAATTTTACATGGAAAAGTGATCCCACGGACGCTTATTAAACGAGTTATGTCCTTTTAACGTTTTACAAAAAAGTACATTTCGACAAAGTTTTTTAAAAAATAAAATTTTAGCGAAATTTTTTGAAAAATTAAGACCTAATGAAATTTGTTAAATCTAATTTTCGTTCAAATTTCGTAAAACAATTAAATTTCAAACAAATTTTGTAGAGAAATTAAATTTCAATGAAATTTTATAGAAAAAACTAGCTGACCCCAGTAGACGTTGTCCTGCCCGTCCTATTTGGGATGTATAATTTTGTTATTCATTGATATTTCATTTAAACATGCATAATCCCGAGTTTCAGGAAAAAATCATCAAAAAATGTATATTGACCATATGTCCACTACAGCGCCATCTACCTGTTAGAATCATACATACAAACTATTATCAAGACAAACTACACATACATTTTAAATTTCAGTCAAATCGGTCATGAAAAGGGAATTTTTCTAATAACTTGACCACTCCGCAATATATCGCGGTGAAAATAATTCTAAAACACAAATGACCCCAAACTGAATATATTGTTAAATTTTCAGCCCATTCGCTTTTATGGTTTCGGATATCATGCGTTACTAACAAACGTACGAAGGATTTTATATATAAAGATAAATCTCAAACAAATTTTGTTGAGCAATTCAATTTCAATGCAATTTTCTGGAACAAGTTAGCTTCGGCAAAGTCTTCTAGAAAATTACATTTAGGCAACATTAAATTTCGGTGAAATTTTGTGTTCAAAATAAATTTTTTTAAAAAAGTAAAAACATGCCACGAATTTTTGTAGAAAAATTATATTTCAACATTTTCTAAAAAATTAAGCTTTAATGAAATTTTGTAAAAAAATATTTCCACGACATTTTCTTAAACAATATAATTTCGGTAAAATTTTCTAAAAAATTATATTTTGACACAACTTTCTAGAAAAATGATTTGCTTCTTTCAAAAAATTAAATCTGAATAACAAAAGCACAGACCAACAATAAATAACAACAACACATACAAACACATGAGGTACGATGACGTCGGCATTAGCCGTTGACAAAACTACATTTGTTTTCGTGGTTCGCGATGCGAACCCAAGCAAAAAACAAAAATGTATTGGTATGAGAGTTTTAGTATGTTGACTTAGTTCGGCAAAATACGGGTTTGGTTAGCAGTTCTTGTTAAATTCAATTTACTGCTTCCTCAAGTATTTCAGCTGATTTAAGTTAAAGACATACACTATTGCTACTGAATTCTGAAGATGATAGAGTGGTGTCTATCGAAACTGCAGTCAATTCTACCAAGCAATTAAAACTCTCTACCAATTTTTGTATTTGTTTCTATTACTTTTTTAGAATAGACAGAAAGTAAATGGAACATATGGTCTCAAACCAAAAGATAAATTCTGACTGAATAACAAAAGCACAGACCAACAATAAATAACAACAACAAATCTAGAAATTTTTAAAAAATTTTCTAGAAAAAATAAATTTTAAATTTAAAACTTCGCCTTTAACAGTTTCATAAAAAAAGTACATTTCGACGAAATATTCTAGAAAAATAAAATTTCCACAATTTCTGAAAAACGAAGCTTTAATGAAAGTTTCTAGACAAATAAATTTAATTAAAATTATCTAGAAAGATTAGATTTCAGTGGAATTTTCTATTACAGTTAGATTTCACTGAAATTTTCTAGAAAAAATAAATTTCGACCATATTTTATATATAAAAAAATTATTTCGAAAAATTCTATTATGACAAAATTTTCTAAAAAAAATTATTTTATAAGCAAAACAATTTTCGATTAAATTTTCTAGCAAAATGAAATTTCGACAAACAATTTTGAAACAAGTAAGTTTCATTTCGACGGATTTGTTAATAAGTAAAAGTTTATTTCAATGAAATTTTCTAGATAAATAAATTTTCTATGAAAAATTATTTTTCTTGAAAGTTATATTTTAGAATTTTTAATCAAATACAAAAACACTTCAAATGCTCGAAATTTTCGAGAAAAATTTAATTTTGTAAAAATGTCTTGAAAATTACATTTTGGCAAAATTTTCTAGCGAAATTATTTGCCTATTTCAAATGCAATTTGAACAACATTTTCTGGAAAACTGCAACTTGAATAAATGTTAAATAAAAATTAAAATTTGACAAAAAAAAGGGAACGAGTTATGTCCCTATAAAGCTTTGCAAAAAAATACATTTCGACAAAAAATTTAGCACTGTTGGAATTTGCTAAAATTAAATTTTGTTGAAATTTTCCAGAAGAATTAAATTTCAAACAAATTTTGTTGAGAAATTAAATTTCAATGAAATTTTTTAGAAAAATTAAATTTCAAACAAATTTTGTAGGAAAATAAAATTTTAATTAAATTTTCTAGAAAAAATTAACTTCACCAAAATTTTGTAGAAAATTGCATTTAGGCAAAATTTTTTAAAAAAATTAAATTTTGGTGAAATTTTGTATTAAAAATAAAAATTTTTAAAAAAAAGTAAAAGTACATTCGACGAATTTTTGTAAAAAAAAATAAAATATCGAGAACATTTCCAGAAAAATTATGCATTCATGAAATTTTGTAAAAAAAAATATTTCCACGACATTTTCTAGAAAAAATTTATTTCGGTAAAATATTCTACAAAATTATATTTTGTCAAAAGTTTTCAGAAAAATTATTTGCTTTTCTTCAAAAAATTAAATTTAGAAATTTTCTAGAAAAATGAAATTTTTGTCCAAAGAACTTCGCCCTTTGCAGTTTAACAAACAAAGTACATTTCGACAAAACGGAAGCTTTAATAATGTTCTAGACAAATAAATTTATATTAAAAATGTGAAAAAAAAAATCGTTGAAATTAAAAATTTGCGAAGAATAGTCGAAAAATTATTTTACGTTTAGCAATTTTTATTACTTAAAATGTTTGCGTATTTTTGATGTGTGTCTACTTAAATTATTGAGCTTTTTCTGAATTAGATGGAATGGAATTTTTCACGCCAAACAAGTTTCGATTAAAATTTCTACACACAGAATACAGTTTGGTTGCCTCAACCGAATTATTTGCCAACCGAATTTTGGTAGTTCTGTCTACTATCATGCGATTCCATTAGGACAACTAATATTTTGGTTGTGGTATACTTCTGCTTCCATGTTCACAACAATCATATTTGGTTGCGCCAACTACGAAAATGGTGGCTTAAATTATCTGTTGTAGTTGCCACAACCAACTGTTTTAAAAAATTGGTTATTCTGACAATTTGTCAGTCATTACTACCGACAATTAATTAAAAACAGTTTTCATTAATTTTTATGTTATTTATTGAACAAAAAACAAAACAATTCACAGCAAAATTAAAAATCCCATATTACAAATTCATCACTATTATGAGATGTGGAAATATTTGACACACTTTTTAGTACACGAAACACAAAACTTTTATGCAAATATCGCTTAACCCTGTGCTTTCACTTTCATGACTGTTGCTTTAATTTTTTATTTATATAAAACATTTTGTACAACATATTCTGCATTCCACACATTATTATCCACACGAGATTATTTTTGATTACCTATACCGTTCTTGAACAAAATGTTGAAGATTTTTATGTCGAGTAATTTTATTTTTTGTTTGTCATTTATCAGCAAAAGAACAGCAACCAATCTTTCGGTAATATTTCCCAAAATACATTTGGGAATGATTGGGATAACCAATAAACGATTATTTATTAATATTTTTTCTGTTGTAGTAACCAATTATTCGTTGCAATAATAATCTTTGGTCTATTGATACAATTTCTGTTGTCAAGAATAAAACATTGGTTGTCACAACCAAACATCGATCATATGGTACTATAATGAACATTTAAAATTGGTTACCACAACTAACCGAGTGTCAATGAAAAAACAATCTTAATTCGATTGATACAACCATCGATTTAGTTGCAAGCATTTTCATTTGATCGTATCCATGTTATTATTGTTGTTTCAACTAATTATTTATAAATACAACCGACAGACGGTGTAGGCAATATACTTTTTGTTGCTAGTACTATTTTTTTATTGTTACAATCGAATTCCAACCAACTATTTTCCTGGGTGTAGCAAAATGAAATTTCGACAAAAAATTTTTAAAACAAGTAAAACTTAATTTCGACGGAATTTCCGAGATAAATTTAATTTCGACGACATTTTCTAGAAAACATAAAATTCTTTGAAAATTTTTAGAAAAATAAGTTTCAATGAAATTTTCTGGAAAATTACATTTTGACTTTGAAAATTACATATTGATTCTGTCAATTCAATTAGTTTGGAAAGGAATTTTAAGATTTTAATCAAACACAAAAAGAATCAAAATGTTCGTCCTTTTCGCTCTAGAACGCTTATTTATCGAGCTATGACTATTTAAAGTTCTGGAAAGGAATTTCAAATGTTTGACTAAACGTAGAAAGTGGTCCAAAATTGTCATGCTTTTTCCCTTCTTTTAAAGAGTTAAAGACATATAAAGTTTTGGAAAGGAAATTTCGGCGGATTTTTTGTAACCACAAGTCTTATATATTTTTTGGAGAAATGTTTCAGGACAGTTTAGGTCATTTGAGCTATGTCCGTCCGTCTGCCGAGATGGTGCACACGATAACTCACAAAAGAACATTTTCTCCCATTTCTGGCTTATATCAAAGATGTGTCACACCAACTTTGATTTTAGAATGCCTGAAGGTTACTAAAAAATTTACATATTTATCAAGTACGTATAGTACAGACGGTTTAAGCAATTGCTATTTATTAAAATTTTCTAGATTTCACACTGTTAATTTGCTTATTACCGTAAGATAAATAAACACAATAATGTATACTTCTGCTATGAGCATGTAGAATTTATTATATATTTAATTTCGGCGCAACCTATTATTGTAGACGGAAACATCCAATTGAATTGAAAATAACACAACTTTTGCTTAAACGGAAAACATATTTTATGTTCAGATTTTTTTCAACGGAAATTTCTATTCTTCGTTACCACCAGCAACCGGTGATAATCTTAACTGCAGCCTTAGCAGCGACCTTCAGGATTTTAGGCTGTAAAATGAAACGAGAAAGTAATATTGTATTAATTGAAATTGGAAATTTAAATATTTTTTAAGATATACTTACACCTACTTATCGCATCAACTTGGCCTATATAATTCGAAAAAATTAACAAAAAGAGATTAGTATCTATAATATTGTTAAAATTTCATCATGGAGAGATATACGCAAGAACAACGTTTACAAATTATTCAGTTTTATTAACAAAATAATCGTTCTCCAATTGCATCCTTTCGTGCGCTAAGTCCATTTTTTTAATCCAAAACACACTTTCCAGTCGACCTACGACCATGACACCCTTAAACAATATTTTAGCCCTAGTTAAGAGCTATCTTTTTGCCATTGACCGATTCCCGATCCGACGTACCGTTAAGGAGCTAGAGAAAAATAAACTTTCCGTTCACATTTGAAAATTATGCTTAGTCCACTTTTTTTTAAATCCAAAAAAAAACACTTTCCAGTCGACCTACGACCTTGATACCCATGAGCCATATGTTCACCAATTTCGCCTGAGTATAGGGTTATAACGGGTTTTCCAATAAGAGTGATATGATTTCTTTGCAAAAAAACACACTTATTGTTAAGTAACTTCAAAAAATGTTAATTTAATGTGAAGTACAATCGATACAATTTAGTTCTAAAAAAACGTCATTCAAATGGCCTCCATGACATCTTCTGCAGACACGAATTTGATAAACCCAATTTTCGAGGACTTTTTCCACTAAATCAAGTCGTATGTCATGAATGGCACGTTCAATATTGACTTGTAAAGCTTGAAGAGAGTTTGGTTTATTTCGAAAGACCAATGACTTCAAATAACCCCACAAGAAATAGTGTAATGTTGTTAAATCAAAACTTCTTGGAGGCCATTCAATATCACAATTTCTTGAAATAATCGAATCTCCAAACTTTTCTCGCAACAATTATATTGTTTAATTTGCTGTGTGGAACGTAGCCACAAAAGATAGCTCTTAACGAGAGCTCAAATATTGCTTATGGGTGTCAAGGCCGTAGGTCGACTGGAAAGTGTTTTTTGTGGATTTAAAAAAAAATGGACTTAACATCATTTTCAAATGTGAACGGAAAGTTTATTTTTGCTCTAGCTCCTTAACGGTACGTCGGATTGGGAATCTGTAAATGACAAAAAGATAGCTCTTAACGAGAGCTAAAATATTTTTAATGGGTGTCAATGTCATAGGTCGACTGGAGAGTATTTTTTTTTTTTTGGATTTTAAAAAAATTGACTTAGTGCACGAAAAGTTGCAATTGGGGAACGATTATTTTGATAATAAAACTGAATAATTTGTAAACGTATATCTCTCCATGATGAAATTGTAAACACTACTGAATACAATGAAAAACAAATGACAAATCATGACATATTAAAAATGGCCGAAACGTCACTTCAAAATCATATCATCCCTATTAGAAAACCCGTTATATGATATTCTAATCAACCTGATGTTTCGGAAAACATCAACGCCCTGCATTTTCTAGAAGTTAATACTTACGTCAGCTTTAAGCTAAAATGAAAAATATGAACAGAAAAAATTTAATATGTTGTTGATCTATATATATATATTTCTATATATCGTTCATTTCATATCAAACCGAACACCTTTTTTGGGTCGCCATTCCAGATTTCAAAATAAATTTGTATGTCGATTCTCTGCTCAAAATAAAACATGTAATAATTGGCAAAAAACACGATGAAATTTTCTAGAAAAGTTGGTTTTATTGGTGTTCTCGAAAAACTAAATTTCGATACAATTTTCTACAAAAATTAATTTTTGATGAAATTTTCTAAAAACTTTAATTTTGACGATTTTTTTTAAAAAAATATCGAATTCGACCAAAATTTTTAATTAAATTAAAATTTTAGAAAAATTAAGCTGAACAAGTAAATTTTGAAAATTTGAAATTTTGAATAAATTATCTAAAAAAGTAAATTTTGATTAAATTTACTAAAAAAGTAAATTTTGATTACATTTTCTAAAATTTTGGATTAAATTTTTGAATTTTCGACGAAATTTTTTGGATGAAACTCTTTTTAGGAAATTTTCAAAAAAAAACTATTTTGATATTTTATGAAAAATTAAGCTTCTCAAATATTTCCAGAAAAATTTAATTTCAGATTATCTGAAAAAATATAATATCTTGAATTTTCGTTTCTCTAAAATTTTCTACAATAAAATATTTTGATTAAATTTTCTAAAAAAGTAAATTTCGATTAAATTTTTGAATTTTCAAAAAATAAAATTTACCTGCAATAAAATAGAAAAAAAATCGACGAAATTTTTGGATTAAATTCATTTCAGGAAATTAAAAAAAAAAAATTTTATATTTAATGAAAAATTAAAATTAAAATTCACTAAAATTATAAAAAAACGAATTTTTCCCGAAAAATTATATATCAGATTATCTGAAAAAATATAATATCTTGTTTTTTTGTTTCTCTAAAACTAAATTCAAATAAAATTGTCTAAAAAAGTAAATTTTGATTAAAGTTCCTAATAAGTAAATTTTGGTTAAATTTTTGAATTTAAAAAAAATAAAATAATTAAATATTCCAAAAAAGTAAAAAGATAAAATTTTTGAATTTTAGAAAAAGTTAAATTTAAATTTCGACGAAATATTTTGGATGAAATTCATTTTAGGAAATTTTGTAAATTTTTTTTTTGACATTTGATGAAAAATTATTACATTATTACATAATTTAAAATTACATAATTTAAAATTTTTGAAACATGGAGCTGAAAAAGTAAATTAAGATTGAATTTTCTAAAAAAGAAAATTTTGATTAAATGTTTGAAAAAAAATTAATCGTCGAAAAAAAAATTCGGATGAAATTCATTTTAGGAAATTTTCTAAAAAAAAATATTTTGACATTTAATGAATAAAATTAAACATTGACGAAATTTATTTAAGAAAACATATTTTTTATAAAATGAAGCTGAAAAAGTAAATTCAGATGAAATATTCTAAAAAAGTAAAACTTGATTAAATTTTCTAAAAAAGTACATTTTGATAAAATTTTCTAAATAAGTAAATTTTGACTAAATTTATGAATTAAAAAAAATAAAATTAACCTGCGATAATTTAGAAAAAAAAATTCAACAAAATTTTTGGATGAAATTCATTTTAGGATATTTTGCAAAAAAAAATATTTTGAGATTTAATGAAAAATTAAACTTGCCAATAAAATTAAAAATCACTAAAAAAAATCTAAAATTTTCTAGAATAAAATATTTTGATTAAATTTTCGAAAAAATATTTTTTATTATTTTCTAAAAAAAATTTATTTCGACAAAATGTTGTAAACATTTTTGACGAAATTTTTTAGAAATGTTGAACTCTGACGAAATTTAAATTTATACATATTTTTTATAAAAACTAAATTTCAACGAAATCTTCTATAAAAATTAAATAAATTAAACAATTTTTTTTCAGGTACAAGAAGTTGTTGCTAAAAATGTTAAAATACAAATGGAGCGATTATTTTCGAGTTGACTTTTGTAACAGAAAATACTGTATGTAGCAGTATGGATGCAAAAATATTCAAAATATTCAGATAAGTTAAATTTTGATGAAATTTTCTTCAAAAATTAAATTGCGACATTTTCTGAAAAAATAATCTTTAGTGAAATATTTCATATTCTCACGGACGCTACTCCGATCATTCATCGAGGTTTAGCTGTGATTGTTCGGTCAAAATCCAGCTCTAAGAGGCATAGCTTCTTCCAAACGAATAAGAATTATTAGGTCACTTCTGTTATTTCAACGCGAAAAAATTACGTCAAGTAATCGTATTTTCCGAACGCCTGTACAAGAAACAAATTGTGTTTCGTTATGGCCAGGAGAATATCCTGGTGACACATCAATAACGATTTAAAGACCGAAATAAAAACAAACGAAAATAAAATTTTGTAAAAAAAAATCGTTAATTTCGACGTTATTTTCTAGAAAAGTTTAATTGGGACGATTTTTTTTAGAAAAATTTTAAATTTGTTGAGAAATTATTTTCAACTTTCGACGAAAATTTCTAGAACTTAAAATTTACTAAATTTTCTTTAAAAAATATATATAGGAATTTTCTGAAAAAGTCCCTTAATGAAATATTCTACAAAAGAACAATTTGTGTGAAATTTAAGGTTTTATTAAATGTTGTTGAAAAATGTATCAATACAATTTTCTAGAAAACACAAATTTTCAAACACAAATTTATTGCAGATGTTATTAACATCTGAATAAATAGGAAAATGTTTGTAAATATCCATAAATTAATCTCAACGAAATTTAGTTTATAAGTAAACAATCATATTTCGGATTATTCCACCTTTTTTAAACTTCCCATTTCATCTTTTTTAGTTTTTTTATACGGACTTAAAGTTACACATCTCGACAATTTTCAATTTTGAGTTAGGACAGTCTTGAAGTAAGTCTTGAAAGTACAAGTCAAGAACTAACAAACGGGCCTTCATTTGTAAAATTCCATCCAAGCGTTTTCATAACACTTAACTTCCAAAATATAGCTTTTCTGATATTTTCCCAAAATTGTCTCATTTCAGATTGGATGTTTTTCTCGCCAACTACAAAATGATTCATTTCCATTTTAAAACGAATGTACAAATTTTCAAGACAATTGTCAAAAAAATTTTCGGTTTGACATGGAAGGAACGATATGTAAATGTAACACCCGAAATATGGAGGGTGTATAACACAACTACCAATAATCAATACGGTTGCCGTCGTGGCAAAAGTAGCTATGCGTTTTTTTTTGAAATTTTTCAGAAGAGCGAATAAACTGTTTAATTTTATTATTTCGCGATAATTTTAAAATGATTTTAATAAAGAGTTATATACGAGTATTACAAAAATTTTTTTCAAAAATATTTTACACGATCCACATGTTTTAGTTATCAAATCTCAATTGTAATCAATAAAATTGGGTCTATCCATTATATGTACAGATTTGTGTTACGTCTATGATTTGACTTGATATATGTACTTACAAAAGCTGTAAAAACAGGCTCGGGCTCTGATTCGAGTTCAGCCTTAACAGAGCTGATGGCCAAAATAACGACAATGGCGACGAAGAAAATGCTGAATAATTTCATTTTAGATTTGATGTGCAACTAAAGTTAGGAACTATTGATCGACGTATTGAATCGTATAGCAACACAATATCCAAATATTTTAAATTTGCACTCGTACCTTTGTATTCTCAAAGGTATAAATATTTTCAAGTTATTTTCTAAAAACAATAGATTTGAAGACATTTGCATTGGATTATTTGTATCACAAGATTATCGAAAATGTTGACTGCAAAACGAAACAAGTTGTTCAAATATTTATTTAGTATGTTTCCTTTGCATTGCAATCGAAGTTCCATTGTTGGTTCTTTTAAATGAATATTGTATACGTCTATTTGTTGTCCCGCGCGTGCGTTTTTGTTTCCAAATTCAAAACTCTAGTTGTTTAATTTCATAACGGTGCCTCACATTATAATAACGTGAGCTCATAATGTGAGGCACTCAGCTCAGTAATAATCTCTATTATAGAGGAAGAGCCTAATGAGCCTCTCTATTGTAGATAAAGAGCCGAATGATTGTATCCATTTTAAAGAAAGTGTATAGTAGTCGTCTATATTATACAAGAAGAGCTCAATGGTCGTCTCTATTATAGAGGAAGAGCTTAATGGTCGTCTCTATTACAGAGGTAGAGCTCTGCGATCGTCTCTATCAAAGAGGCTGAGCTTAACGGTCGTCTCTACAATAGAGGAAGAGTTTAATAGTCGCCGCCATTATAGATAAAGAGCTCAGTGGTCGTCCCTATTATAAAGGTACAACTCTGCGGTCGTCTCTATCAAAGAAGATGAGCTTAACGGTCGTTTCAACAACAGAGGAAGAGTTTAATGGTCGCCGCCATTACACATGAAGAGCTTAATGTCTCTATAATAGAAGAAGAGCTTAATGTCTCTATTATAGGAGAAGAGCTTAAAGGTGGTCCCTATTATATAGGGAGAGCTTAATGGTCGTCTCTATAATAGATGAAGAGCTTAATGGTCGTCTCTATAATAAAGGAAAAGTTCAATGGTTGCTTTTATTATAGAAGAAGAGCTTAATAGTCGTCTCTATTATAGAGGAAGAGCTTAAAGGTGGCCTCTATTATAGAGGAAGAGCTTAAAGATGGTCTCTACTATAGAATAAGAGCGTAATGGTCGACTCCATTAAAGAGAAAGAACTTAATGGTCATCTATATTATAGAGGTAGTTCTCAGTGGTCGTCTCTATTATAGAAGTATAGCTCTCTGATCTTCTTTATTATAGAGGAAGAGCTCAATGATCGTCCCTATCTACAGGATGTGATCAAACGTCGTCTTTATTATAGAGGAAGAGCTCAACGGTCGACCTCAAATGTACTCGTTATTTAGAGAAGGATCCCAAAGGAAGAGCACAATGACCATCTCTATAATAGAGGGAGATCTCAAAGGTCGATTCTATTATAGAGGGTGAACTGAAAGGTGGTATCTATTGTAGAGCAAGAGCTAAAAGGTGATATCTACAGGGTTTTCCAATAAGTGATATGATTTCTTTGAAAAAAAACACACTTATTGTAAAGGAAATTCAAAAGGTTTTTATTTAATGTAAAGTACAATCGAATGGCCTCCACGACTTCTTCTGCAGGAACGAATTCGATGAACACCATTTTCGAGCACTCTTTCCACTAAATCAAGTCGAATGTCATGAATAGCACGTTCAATATTGACTTGTAAAGCTTGAAGAGAGTCTGGTTTATTTCGAAAGACCAATGACATCAAATAACCCCACAAGAAATAGTCTAATGGTGTTAAATCACAACTTCTTGGAGGTCATTCAATATCACAATTTCTTGAAATAATCGAATCTCCAAACTTTTCTCGAAACAATTCAATTGTTTCATTTGCTGTGTGGTACGTAGCCACAACCGGTCAATGGCAAAAAGATAGCTCTTAACAAGAGCTAAAATATTGCTCATGGATGTCAAGGCTGTAGGTCGACTGGAAAGTGTTTTTTTTTTTGGACTTAAAAAAATGGACTTAGCGCATGAAAAGTTGCAATTGGAGAACGATTATTTTTATAATAAAACTGAATAATTTGTAAACGTTGTTCTTGCGTATATCTCTCCATGATGAATTTGTAAACAATACTGAATACAATGAAAAACAGATGACAGATCATGACATATTACAAATGGCCGAAACGTTTCCGAAATCATTCCTATTGGAAAACCCGTTATAAAGGAAGAGCTCAAAAATCGCCTCGTTTATAGAGGCAGAGCTCTGTGTATAGAGAAAAAGCTGATGGTGGTCTCTATAATACCGAAAGAGATTTATGATTGTCTCTATTATAGAGGAAACTTATTCCTGGATGGACGTTTCTACTAAAGAAGAAGAGCTAAATGGTCGTCACTACTATAGAGGAAGAGCTTAATGGTCGTCTCTATTATAGAGGAAGAGCTTAATGGTCGTCTCTATTATAGAAGAAGGGCTAAATGGTCGTGTCTATAATAGAGGTAGATTCGTCTCTAATATAGAGGAAGAGATTAATGGCCGTCTACATATATTACACAGGAAGAGCTAAATGGTCGTCTCTACATATTATAGATGAAGAGCTTAATGGTAGTATTTATTATAGAGGAAGAGCTAAAAGGTCGTCTCTATTATAGAGAATTAACTCAGTGGTGGTCTCTATTATAGAGGAAGATCTCAATGGCCTCTATATTATAGATCAAGAGCTCAAAGGTTGTCTCTATTATAGAGGAAGAGTTCAAAGGTCGACTCTATTATGGAGAAAGAGTTCAAAAGTATTCTCAATTATAGAGGAAGGTCCCAAGAACCCGTATTGCAGCCTGCAGATGTGTGCAGGCACCTACAAATTTGGCTTTCGAATAGTGAAATGTTGTTCAGGTCTTCAAAAACAAGAAAACACTTAGAGTTAATAGAATTGAAGACAATATGTATAAAACTATTGAAATTCGTATGAAAATACCATACACGTTAAAAAAGGCCAACAATGAACCTTAAATATTTAAACAACTTGGTTCATTTTGCATTCAATATTTTCGATAAACGTCACAAAATTGGAAAACAAATAATCCATTGCAATTGTCTTCAAACGTATTGTTTTCAGGAAATGGCTCGAAGTTATTTTTTGCAAATATAATGGTATTGATTTAGACTATTTGGAAATAGTTTTGCTATATAAGGCCAATACGATTGGATATAAATCATTAGTTGCACATCAAGTCCAAATCCAAAATGAAATTCTTCAGCATTTTCTTCGTCGCCGTTGCAGTACTTTTGGCCATCAGCTCTGTTAAGGCTGAACCCGAACCTGAACCCGAGCCTGTCTTTGGTGCCCTTGTAAGTATACCTAGTTCATTGTTAGACCTATAATACATTTGCATTAAACAGGACCTAGCTCAATGCTCACAATCGTAATTCATTAACTTAAAAATTTAAATATAGAGCCTCCAAAGGGAAAAAAATATTTTAAAAATGGCGACAATGGCATTATTAAGATTATTGACAATTGACTCACATTTATGTTGACAAATATATCTCATGTTCAATTACTAACGTCTTGTTTTCCATTCCGTTTTCTTCTAGCTTGCAGCTGGCGTAAGTATTAACTTCCAGAAAATCCAGGTCGTTGAATTTTTTTCAAAATATTATAATTTCCATTGGAATAACAGAACGAAGTTATATAAACTCTTGTTATCCTTCAAAAAATTAAATAAAAAAAGTTCAGAGAATCTTGTAAATTAGTTTGTAGTTGTTTACGTTGAAGTAAGAATGACGGGCAAAGGAACTTTCATTAGTAGTTCTTGTGAAATATTTTTTCTTTGCGTGTATTAGGTACAACCATAAATCTTCATAGTTTCAGTCGATCTTTACAGTTTCAATTCGCAAATATTTTCAATATTTTTTGCGAATATCGGAATTATAAGTTTTCTGAAATAATGCAATTTTTAACGGGACGTCACAAAATCTCCTGGTGGTTCTCGAAAGCACTTATTTCGTAAAAATAGCAACTTTTCTTTGTTTATCATTATATATACGCATCAAAATAACCTTTCTGTTTTCGTTTATTTTTCCGTATTAATTAGGCAAAATTTCTGGGAAAAGCTGCTGTAAGTATTTCATAAAAATTATTTCAATCTCCGATTTCAATTAAAATAATATTATTTTATTATTTCATTGTACAGTTGAAGGGAGCTGCTAAGGCTGGAGCTAAGATGATTGCTGGTAATAACCAACAATAAAATGTTCCGCCTGAAAGAAATGTTAAAATAAACTAAATTTCCGTTTAAGTAAAATACTTTGTGTATTAATTTAATTGTATATCTCTATCTGCAACAATAGGTTGTCCCGAAATTATAAATTTATGCTATAGGGTCCCATTCGGTGAATATCTGCGTATTGAGGAGATTATGGAAATGTCCACATTCCCTCAACAGATTATTTTAGACACTGGGAGAAATCTTCATGCACATAGCAGAAGTATACATTATTGTGTTTATTTATCATACGATAATAAGAAAGTTAGCTCTGTGAAGTCTAATGGTGTTAAATCACAACTTCTTGGAGGCCATTCAATAACACAATTTCTTGAAATAATCGAATCTCCAAACTTTTCTCGCAACAATTCAATTGTTTCATTTGCTGTGTGGCACGTAGCCACAATCGGTCAATGGCAAAAAGATAGCTCTTAACGAGAGCTAAAATATCGCTCATGGGTGTCAAGGTCGTAGGTCGACTGGATTTAAAAAAAATTGACTTAGCGCACGAAATGTTGCAATTGGAAACGATTATTTTGAAAATAAAACTGAATAATTTGTAAACGTTGTTCTTGCGTATATCTCTCCATGATGAAATTGTAAACACTACTGAATACAATGAAAAACAAATGACAGATCTTGTCATATTACAAATGGCCGAAACGTCACTTCATAATCACATCATCATCATCCATATTGAAAAACCCGTTTATACATGTTTCCTGAAAATGTCAAAATTACATATGTCACGCAATTTTGTTGCAATCGCATTTGTCTAGAAAATATCGTCACGGTTTAAATTTGGTAGACAATTTTTAAAATATTATTCGTTTAAAAAAAATCTTCGAAATATTTTTCCAATACTTTAAATGGTCATAACTCCTAACCTAGAGCAAAAAGGTCGAAAATTTAGAATGACTTTTTGTTTTCGATTAAAAATTTAAAATTCCTTTCCAGAATGTTAAATGGCCCTAACTCATTAAGTAAATAACTGCGCCGGAAGTACGAAAACTGTAAAGGGTCATAACTCGTTAACTAAGCGTCCTGGAGCGAAAAAGGCGAAGATTTGGGAACGATTTGTTGGCAAAAAATATAAATTTACTAAAAAATTTCATCGAAATTTTATTTTTTTTCAGTAAATGTTGTTGGAGTTGCATTTTGCAAATAACTTTTATAGAAAATTTCGTCAAAATAAAATTTGCTAGAAATTTTGGCGAAATTAAATTTTTCTACGAAATTTCACTTCTAGCAAATTTCTTTGAAATTTAAACTTTTGTCAGTGTTAATTTTTCTGTCAATTGACAACATTAAATTTTTCTAGAAAATTTTTCTTGAAAATGTTGCCAGAAGAAAATGTCACAGTTCATTATTTTAAATTTTTGTTGATATTTAGATTTTTGTAAATTTCGTCGCAATTTTTATTTAGAAAATTTATTTATTCTAGAAAATTTCATCGACATTTTCTGGAAAATTTTATAGGAAATAAATATTTTTAGAAAAATGATTTCTATTTCTAGAACATTTTATCGAAATTGAAATTTTCTGATATATTATTTTTTCAGAAAATGTCGCAATTTAATCTTTAACAGAAATTTCGTCAAAATTTTGAATATTTTTGCCTCTTTTCTGCTATAGGTTCCTCTTTTACAAAAGGATTCTTACAAATCAACCAGAAGTATCCCTTACTTCTGATATTCCAACTCAAAAGTAATAGCACCATTTGTATTTTATATTTGCAACAAAAATTCCAACCAATTTTCGAAAAATGTATTTTCTCTAGAAAATTAATAAATATTTTTTCTAGAAAATATCATCGAAATTATTTTTTTGTAGAAAATACAAATTTAAATTTTCTGGAAAATTTTATTTTTTCTACAAAATTTCTTTGAAGTTTAATTTTTGTAGAAAATGTGTGAAATTTTGTTATTTTGCAAAAAAAAAATTATCAAAATTTAAATTTTCAATGTTTTTAGAAAATTTCATGAAATGGAATTCATCCAAAAAATGTCGTCGAATTTTTTTTTTCTAAATTATGGCAGATAATTTTTTTTTTTTTTAAATTCAAAAAAATTCAAAATTAATTTTTTTAGAATTTTAATTTTATCAAAATGTACTTTGTTAGAAAATGTAATCAAAATTTACATTTTTAGAAAATTTCACATAAATTTACTTTTTCAGCTTCATTTTTCATAAATGTCTAATTAATTAATAATTTTCTTGAAAATGTTTTTCTAAGAAATGTCAACCAAATTTTATTTTGAAATATGTAATTTCTCTCTAATTTTTTTTTCTAGAAAATATCATCGAAATTATTTTTTTGTAGAAAATCCAAATATTTTGTGCAAAATTTCTTTGAAATTTTATTTTTCTAGAAAATTTATTTGAAATTTTGTTATTTTACAAAACTACGGCGAAATTTAAATTTTATAGAAAATGACATTGAATATTAATTTTTTTCTGGAAAAATGTATCGATTTTTCTGATTTAATTAAACCCCCATTTTTCAGAAAAAGTCAAAATATTTTTTTTTTTAATATTTGTCAAAATTTGTCAAATGGAAAATTTCGTCAACATTTTATTTATTTTATCAATTAAAAAATATTTCAGTTTTCAGTTTTTATTAAAAAATATGTTTTCTTAAATAAATTTCGTCAAACTTTAACTTTTCGTAAAAATTTTATCAAAATTAAACTTTTCTAGGAAATTTCGTAAAATTTACTTTTTTCAAAAATTTTGTCGAAATTAATTTTTTGTAGAAAATATAAAAATATTTTTTTTAGAAAATTTAATCGAAATATTTTATTCTAGAAATTTTTTGAGAAACGAAAATGCATGAAATTATTTTTTTTAGATAATCTAAAATTTAATTTTCTAGAAAAATTTGTTATTTTGTTGTAATTTCATTGAAATTTAATTTTACTGGGAAGCCTATTTCTTCAGTAAATGTCAAAATAGTCTTTGTAGAAAATTCATGAAATGAAATTTGAAAAAATTAATCAAAATTTACTTTTTTAGAAAATTTAATCAAAATTTACTTTTTTAGAAAATTTAATCAAAATTTACTTTTTTAGAAAATTTCATTAAATTGACTTTTACTACTTTACTTCAGATTCATTTTTCAAAAAATGTCAAATTAATTAAAAATTTTCGTGGAAATCGAAATTTTTTAAAACAATCGTCGAAATTTCTACAAAATTTTATGGAAATAAAATTTTTTTAATTTTACAGAATATTTAATTCTTCTCGAAAATTAGTTTTTTCTAAAAAATTTCAACGAAATTTCAACTTTTGTCAATTTTAATTTTTCTGTCAACGACAACATTTAATTTTTCTAGAACATTTTCCAAAACTTTGCCAAACTTGCATTTTTCTTGAAACTGTTGCCACAATTTAATGTTTTCTAAGAAATTTCAAACAAATTTTATTTGTAAATATGTAATTTCTCTAGAAAATTAAGAAAAAAGTATTTTTCTAGAAAATGTCATCGAAATTATTCTTTTTTTTAGAAAATAAAAATTTAATTTTTCTCGAAAATTTTATTTTTTCTACAAAATTTGTTTGAAATTTAATTTTTTTAGAAAATGTATTTAAATTGTTGTTATTTTACAAAACTATGTATGCCGAAATTTAATATGAATTTTATAGAAAATGGCATTAAATTTTAATTTTTTTCTGGAAAAATTTATCGATTCTTTTGAATAAGTTCATTCATTTTTTAGAAAATGTCTTAGTTACTAGAAAATGTCACAGTTAATTTTTTCAAATATTTGTCGATATTTAGATTTAGATTTTGTAATATACGTCGAAATTTAATTTTTTTAAAATATTTCGTCGAAATTTATTTTTTCTAGAAACTTTCATCGCAATTTCTGGAAAGTTTTATCGGAAATAAATATTTCTAGAAAATTGCATCAAAATTGAAATTTTCTGAAATACTTCACTAAAGTTTATTTTTTCCGAAAATGTCGCAATTTAATTTTTGAAGAAAATTTCGTCAAAGTTTAACTTTTCTGAAAATTTGGAATATATTTGCCTCCATTCTGCTATAGGCTCCTCTTTTACAAAAGTCTTCTTACAAACCATCCAGAAGTATCCCTTACTTCTGATATTCCAACTCGAAAATAATCGCACCATTTGTATTTTATATTTGCAAAAACCTCTTCTACCTGAAAAATATTCGTCTAATTATATACATTTTTCTAGAAGATTTCGTAGAATTTTAGTTTTTATAAAAAAAAAAGTTTTTATAAATGACAAAATAATGTTTTTAGAAAATTTCAATAAATGAAATTCATCAAAAATTATTTTAAAATTTTATTTTTTTTTAAATTCAAAAAATTAATCAAAAATTAAAATTAATTAAAAATTTTCGTCAAAATTTACATTTTTTTAAAGCAATCGTCGAAATTAATTTTTTTTAGAAAATTCCTTTTCTAGAAAATTTTATCGGAATTTAATTTTTCTACAAAATTTCATCGAAATTAATTTTTCTTGAAAAATTCATCGAAATTTAATTTTTCTAGGAATTTGTATCGTTAAATTTTTCAACAACATTTTTTCAAACCGAGCGCCCCAGTAGGTGAGTTGGTAGCGTACTCGCCTATGAGTTTGGGGGTCGTGGGTTCGATTCCCACCAGAGGCTCTGGTCTGTCGCTGCAAAAATTTAGCCATATGGTCTTTGTAACCCGGCCTTTCCCTGGACCTTATAATTAGAATATAAATTTACTTTGTATTGTAATTCATATAAATAAATAAATTTTTTCAAACCTTAATTTCATACAAATTGTTCTTTGCTAGAATATTTTATTAACGAAATCTTTCAGAAAATACCTAAATTTAATTTTTAAAAAAAAATTTTGTCAATTTTAGTTTTATAGAAAAAAATTTTAATTTAATTTCTTAAGAAAATTTAAAATTTTTCTAAAAAAAATCTTCAAAATTCAAATTTTCTCGAAAATGGCGTCGAAATTAGGAAGTTTATTTTATAAAATCCGAAAATTTTAAAAATGTTTTATTTTTATAGAAAATTTATTGAAATTTTCACTTTTTCGAAAATTTTTTAAATTTTTTTTTAAATTCCGCAGTCAATAGCCCTTTAACTTTAAAGTATTAAATGATCTTTAATCCCGTAAATTATATTTAATCCGGCAAATGTCCTCTAATCAGTCCAACAGAATAAAGCTCAATGTAAAGCTCAATGTTTGGTGCGCACGATAACTCTCGAAAGAGTAACCGATTGACTTAAAATTTGGTATGTGGTAATATTTTTTTCTATCTCCGGCTAAGTTCGAAGATGGGCTATATTGGGCCACTCCTTCTGGTACCTCCCCCACAAAGGGTTAAAATGTTGTGAAATATTGATTCTTTTATAACTACTATACTACTTATTCGAATCTTCTGAAATTTTACACATAGTATTAGTTTATTAGTCACTATCAACTCGAGAAAAATGGGCGAAGTTGCCACGGCCCTTTTGGTACCTCCCACACAAATACACCTTTTTGCACCAAAACTTAAGAGATTATAACATTAATAACAGTGTATAAAAATACTTGAATTTTTGTCTTATGCTTTTATATTGCCTACAGTCCAGGGGAAAATGGGCGTTGTGGCCACGCCCCTTTTGGCACCTACCACACAATGGTACCATTTTGCACCAAAAGTTAACAGCTTATAACTTTAATACCAGTGTATAAAAATACTTGAAATTTTTTACAGTGTAATGTTTTTATAGTGCCTATTGCCCTGTGAAAAATGGGCGTTACCGCCACGCCCCTTTTTGTACCTGCCACACAAAATGGCCAAATCATACCACAATTTAATATCTCATAACGTTTATTCCAGTGAACGTAAACGCTTATAATTCGGCACAGTGCAATGAATTTAAAGTATCTAATGTTCAGCGCAAAATAGGTGTATTTGTTGAACCCCATCTGGTACCTTCCACACAAATTGACAGAATAATTCGTGTAATATTAAATATTACATTACTCACAAAGTGAGGGTACACCTTTGTCGGTTTACCCGACTGAAACTTTCTTACTTGTTTTTTTTTTAAATCTACCTTTTCCAATTTCCAACATTGGTAGCCCACATTAATAGCTTCAATTTAACGTATAAGTCGACCTGATCGGGCATATACTACTAAGGGTACATCCGACGATAATATCATAACAACAAAAAGGTCTACAATACATATATCCAAGATAATAGTATTTTTAACAAAAAAAAATTATCCATAAAAAAATTTTTGATTTTATATAACAGTATGCCACAATCTATACAAAATAATAACTTTTATGTCTAGTACACAAAAAATTTTTTTTTGTTGCTTAGCGTTATTTGACAATAAAGCTGAATAATTTGTAAACGGTGTTCTTGCGTATATCTCTCCATGATGAAATTGTAAACACGACTGAATACAATGAAAAACAAATGACATATTACAAATGGCCGAAACGTCACTTCAAAATCATATCATCCCTATTGGAAACCCCGTTATAAAGGAAGAGCTCAAAAATCGCCTCGTTTATAGAGGCAGAGCTCTGTGTATCTCTATAATACCGAAAGAGATTTATGATTGTCTCTATTATAGAGGAAAGCTATTCCTGGATGGACGTTTCTACTAAAGAAGAAGAGCTATATGGTCGTCTCTACTACAGAGGAAGAGCTTAATGGTCGTCTATATTACAGAAGAAGAGCTAAATGGTCGTATCTATTATAGAGGAAGAGCTAAAAGGTCGTCTCTATTATAGAGAGATAACTCAGTGGTGGTACCTATTATAGAAGATCTCAATGGCCCTCTATATTATAGAGGGCCATTGAGATCTCTATTATAGAGGAAGAGTTCAAAGGTCGACTCTGTTATGGAGAAAGAGCTCAAAAGTAGTCTCGATTATAGAGGAGGGTCTCAAAGATCGTCTCTATTAAAGAGGAAGAACTCAATGGTCAAGCACGCTATAACAACACCTAGAAAATACTATATTGCAGCCTGCAGATGTGTGCAGGCACCTACAAATTTGGTCTACGAATATTGAAATGTTGTTCAGGTCTTCAAAAACAAGAAAACACTTAGAGTGAATAGAATTGAAGACAATATGTATAAAACTATTGAATTTCGTATGAAAATACCTCACACGTCAATAAAGGCCAACAATGAACCTTAAATATTTAAACAACTTGGTTTATTTTGCATTCAATATTTTCGATAAATTTGTTTTCGATTAACGTCACAAATTTAGACATTTGGATTTAGACTATTTGGAAATAGTTTTGCTATATAAGGCCAATACGATTGGATAAAAATCATTAGTTACACATCAAGTCCAAATCCAAAATGAAATTCTTCAGCATTTTCTTCGTCGCCGTTGCAGTACTTTTGGCCATCAGCTCTGTTAAGGCTGAACCCGAACCTGAACCCGAGCCTGTCTTTGGTGCCCTTGTAAGTATACCTAGTTCATTGTTAGACCTATAATACATTTGCATTAAACAGGTCCTAATTCAATGCTCACAATCCTAACTCGTTAACTTAAAAATTTAAATATAGAGCCTCCAAAAGAAAAAAAATATTTAACAAATGGCGACAATGGCATTATTATAGATTATTGGAACTTTCATTAGTAGTTCTTGTGGAATATTTTTTCTTTGCTTGTATTAGGTACAACCATAAATCTTCATAGTTTCAGTCGATCTTTACAGTTTCAATTAGCAAATATTTTCAACATTTTTTGCGAATATCGGAATTATAAGTTCTCTGAAATAATGCAATTTTTAGAAATTTAGAAAATTTCAACAAAATGTTATTTTTTAATTTAATTTCAACAAAATGTACTCTTAAGTTCCGTCGATATTTAATATTTCTAGAAAATTTTATCGTAATTTTTTTTACAAGATTTCACAGAAATTTATTTTTCCAGAAAAATAAATTTTGTCAAAATATAAGCTTCGAACATTTGGCCGAAATTTTCTAGAAATTTTCAACAAAATGTGCTCTTGTCGATATGTAATATTTCTAGAAAATTTTATCGAAATTTATTTTGTTTACAAAATGCCACAGAAATTTAATTTTCCAGAAAAATAATTTTTTTCAATATATAAGCTCCGAACATTTGGCCGAAATTAATATTTTCTACAAAATGTCGTCGAAATTTAATTTTACAGACAATTTAATTCTTCTAGAAAATTAGTTTTTTTCTAGAAAATTTCAACGAAATTTAAACTTTTGTCAATTTTAATTTTCTGTCAATTGACAACAATTAATTTTTCTAGAAAATTTTGCCGAACTTGCATTTTTCTTGAAAATGTTGCTAAAATTTAAATTTTCTAAGAAATTTCAACTAAATTTTATTTTGAAAAATTTAATTTCTCTATAAAATTAAAAAAAAATATTTTTTGTAGAAAATGTCATCGAAATTAGTTTTTTTTAGAAAATCCGATTTTTTTTTCTGCAAAATTTCTTTGAAATTTTATTTTTCTAGAAAATGTATTTGAAATTTTGTTATTTTACAAAACTACGTCGAAATTTAAATTTTATGAAAAATTGCATTGAATTTTATTTGTTTTGGAAAAAATTATCGATTTTTTTGAAGATATTAACGAAATTTAATTTTTGTGAAAAAGTTTATTAACCTCAATTTTTCAGAAAATGTCAAAGAACATTTTTTTTAAATATTGGTCGACATTTAATTATTTTTGTAAATTTTGTAAAAATTATTTTTTTAGAAAATTTCGTCGATATTTTTTAGAAAATTTCCTGGTGGTTCTTACTTATTTCGCAAAAATAGCAACTTTACTTAGTTAAACATTATATATAGCCATAAAACTAACCTCTTTCTGTTTTTGTTTATTTTTCCGTATTAACTAGGCAAAATTTCTGGGAAAAGCTGCTGTAAGTATTTCTTAAAATATATTTAAATCTCCAATTTCAATTAAAATAATATTATTTTCTTATTTCATTGTACAGCTGAAGGGCGCTGCTAAGGCTGGAGCGAAGATGATTGCTGATGGTAACCAACAATAAAATTTTCCGCCTGAAAGAAATGTTAAAATAAACTAAATTTCCGTTTAAGCAAAAGACATTGTGTTTTAATTCAATTGTATGTTTCCATCTGCAATAATAGGTTGTGCCGATATTATAAATTTATGCTATAGGGTCCCTTCGGTTCTGCACATAGCAGAAGTATACATTATTGTGATTATTTATCATACGATAATAAGAAAATTAGCTCTGTGAAATCTAGAACAATTTAAGTTTATACCCCACATTCAGAGCGAAGTACAGATGTGAGTGAGTTTTATGTGATTATATGCCGTGAAGGCCTGAACCACAGTGTGTCACCACACAAGAGACAGATGAAAAGCGACTGTCAACGCCCCTTCCGGATTCAGCAAAAGCCTCCTCCTTCCGGTTCCATATCTCGTTTTACATTAATATGGATGTAAAAACATACCCATTGGTGAGGGTCGAGGCCTATCTAAAACCTCTGCTGATCTATGGGTCACAGCACCCGGTTGCAATGCAACTCCACATCGAGGCGAAACTCTTCCCACATTTGAGTATTAAACCACAGCCACCACGAAACTCCCATAAAGGGCCGTTCCCGTTTGATCAGGCTCTATCAACAGATAGAGGGGCTCCTGATCACCCGTGGTACCAGATTAAAGTCTCTGGTCGAACTTCGTAGCAAAAGCTACTTCCAGATTTTGCTCCATAAAGCACGGGACTGGTCACCCAAAACCTGAAAAGAAAAAGAAAAAGAGAATGAAAGGAAAGAAGGTCCAACATCATATCACAGGTTCTTGAAGACGATGTATCACCATCCTCACCAGTACTTTTGCAAATACTGGGAGGAGACCGATACCCCGATATGAGCCAGGATTACTCCTAACTCCATCGGGTCGCCCCAAGAGAACAGCAACTCTGGCTGTTTTCCAAGCAGAAAACAGCTAAGTCGCAAGCAATGATAAATCACACGTCCATCTGAAAAGAGATAAAGCTAGTAAGAAAATGAAAATAAAATTCGTATCCTTACCAAGCGATACAAAGTAATTAATCCATTGGTCCATAGTGAATATGGCCAAATCCAGGGGTTGGTCCAAGCCTAATCCATTGGTCGATCTGAAAAGAAAGTAAAGCTGGAAAGAAAATTCCTAGGCAGCAATCCTATTCAATTGTGAAGACCTAGCACGACGCATCTGAAATAGCTGCGTAGCAAACCTCCTCGCAGCTGCAACACTCTCATCCGACAAGAGTAAGTTGGTAACATCGAATCCTACATTAGTGGATACTATACACATACTATCTAAATCGCAATTACTGCGTATAAAGGACATTCGCACAAAACGTGCAGCCAACCCTCCATAGGCGCGTCACAATCACACGACTCCCTGTCACTCAAGGTTCTCTTATACAAAAATGCATTGAGAGAACCATGACCAGTCAACAAAAATCCGAGACTAAGGTTGCAACCAAAGTTCGGCCTATCGAAAACAAACCTAACATCCTTTATGAACCTATATGTAGTCCTACCTTTGACACTGCCATCCCACCTGGACTGCCAGTTGGACATGACACAAGCATCCAAGTGATTCTTAAGATCACTCATACTCATGTCATAGATCCCGCTGACTATCCAGGTATCTTCAGGCAGCTCAAAGCCTCCCCGGACAAGGAAATAAATCGCCCTACGAGTCACCTCTAAATCAAGAGGTGGGGCTCCCATCAGGACTTGCAAAGCATCAGTGGAAACAGTCCGGCAAACTGGCATGCTTCCTAGCAATGCAACTCTCTGACAGGAGAGAATCCTACTGAAGCCTACAGCAGACTTGACCGTCTGATACCATACCGATGAGCCAAATGTTGCACAAGCAACAAATAATCCACCATATATGGTACGAACAGCACGCCTACTGAAGCCCCAGTCACTCCTAAGGAAACGTCTAACCTGTCCAACTACTCCTACTAGCTTATCCTTAACACACCTAATGTGTGGAACGAAATTCAACCTCTCAGCCATGGTCACTCCGAGATACTTGACCTCTCTCACGTATTTCCGACTACCACTGCTGATCCTAACCGACGGATTTCTGGTTCGTGACAAACTGCCCTTGAGCAGCATCATAACCGTCTTATCCATCGCTACACTCAGAGCGAAGTACAATAAGTAACTTGCGCTGGCCCTTTAAAAGCCATCTTCGATATAAGCATCGATATTAACTTGAAACGGGAGAGAATATTATCATAGCGAAGTCAATCGGCCACTCCTTTTGTAGGTTATCGTGTGCACAGACGGACGGACATAGCAGAAATGAGTTAAAATGTCCTTCGGTCACATCTTCCGAAATGGTACGCTTTTGCTTCATATCCGATTATATATGTTGTATTCAGGAATAACCGCCTATCTAAAAAAATAAAAATATTTAGAAGAGCATAATTACGTTTTTACTACCAGAAGTCATTGTCGTTTTTTTACTAGAAGTCATTGTAATAAATACGTAGGAACTTTATACATCATTGGGTACATAATGTTGAAATGTCTATATAACGCATTTTAAGACATAGGAGGTTATCCTAGACAACCACAGATATACGAAACAAGCAAGAACATCGCAGTCGTCGAATATACAGACCAAAGTAATACATGTTTCTTGAAAATGTCAAAATTACGTATGCCACACAATTTTGTTGCAATCGCATTTGTCTAGAAAATATCGTCAAGGGTTAAATTTGTTAGAAAATTTGTAAAATATTATTTGTTTCAAAAAAATCTTCGAAATTTGTTCCAAAACTAGAGCAAAAAGGACGACAATTTGGAATGACTTTTTGTGTTTGATTAAAAATTTGAAATTCATTTCCAGAATGTTAAATGGCCATAACTCATTAAGTAAATAACTGCCCCAGAAGTATGGAAACTGTAATGGGTCCTAGAGCGAAAAAAAATTAACATTTGGGAACAATTTGTTAACAAAAAATATAAATTTACTAAAAAATTTCGTCGAAATTATATTTTTTCAGACAACGTTGTTGGAATTGCATTTTGAATAAAGCAAATATTTTCTCTAGAAAATTTCGTCAAAATATAATTTGCTAGAAGTTTTGCGAAATTAATTTTGAATTAAAACTTCAACAAAATGTACTCTTATTTTTTATCCCCTCACCTTAGAGAGGAGGGTATATATCATTTGCTACGAGCCAAAAGTGTAACACATCGAAGAAGTGGCCTAAGACCCTAATGTTCCTATCCTATGTTCGGATATCAGTTTTGGGTCATTTTAAGTCGAATGAGCAATGTCCGTCCGTTCGTCCGTCCGTCTGTCTGTCTGTCTGCTGGCTGGTGCGCACGAAAGTAGTAACCGCTTGACTTCAAATTTGGTATGTGGTAATATTTTCTTCTATCTCCGGCTAAGTTCGAAGATGGGCCATATTGGTCCACTCCTTCTAGTACCTCCCCAACATCTATACTATTTATCTGAATCCTCTGAAATTTTACACATAGTATTAGTTTATTAGTCACTATTACCTCGAGAAAAATGGGCGAAGTTGCCACTCCCGTTTTGGTACCTTCCACACAAATGGACAATTTTGAACCAAAAGTTAATAGCTTATAACTTTATTACCAGTGCAAACAAACACCTGAAATTGTGTACAGTGTAATGGTCTAATACTACCTACGTTGCAGTGAAAAATGGGCATTATTGCCACGCTCCTTCTGGTACCTCCCACACAAATGGGCCATTTTGTATCAAAAATTACCAGCTTATAACTTTATTACCAGTGCATAAAAAGACGTGAAATTTTGTACAGTGTAATGGTTTAACAGTATCTAAAATATAGTGAAAAATGAGAATTATTGCCATGCTCCTTTTGGTACCTCCCACACAAATGGACAATTTTGTACCATAAGCTTATAACTTTAATACCAGTGCATAAAAATACTTGACATTTTGTACAGTGTAATGCTTTTACAATACCTAGATTCCAGAGAAAAATGGGCGTTATTGGCACGCCTCTTGTGTAACCTCCAACACAAATGGACCTTTTTTTACCAAAAGTTAACAGCTTTTAACTTTAATACCAGTTCATACAAATACTGGAAACTTCGTACAGTGCAATGCTTTTATAGTACCTAGGGTCTAAAGAAAAGTGGCCATTATTGGCACGCCCCTTTTGGTACCCCCACATAAATGGACCATTTTACACCAAAAGTTAACAGCTTAAAACTTTAATACCAGTACATATTGTAAAGTTATTAAATGCAGATTAAATTGATAATAATTTATAATAAATAAATTTACTAATATTTTTTTTGGGACTCATTGTGAGGGGATTCATAAGTCGGTTTACCCGACTGAACTTTCTTACTTGTTTTTCTAGAAAGTTTTCCAAAAACTTTGCCGACGTCAAATTTTTCTTGAGAGTGTTGCCAAAATTTAATTTTTCTAGAAAATATCAAACTAACTTTGTTTTGAAATATTTAATTTCCTTAGAAATTAGAAATTTAAAAAAATATTTTTTCTTGAAAATATCATTGAAATAATTTTTTTTGTAGAAAATACAAAATTTTGTTTTTTCTACAAAAATTCTTTGAAGTTTAATTTTTGTAGAAAATGTATTTGAAATATTGTTATTTTACAAAAGTACAACGAAATTTAATTTTTCTTTCTAGAAAATATCAAACTAACTTTGTTTTGAAATATTTAATTTCCTTAGAAATTAGAAATTTAAAAAATATTTTTTCTTGAAATTATCATTGAAATGATTTTTTTTGTAGAAAATACAAAATTTTGTTTTTTCTACAAAAATTCTTTTAAGTTTAATTTTTGTAGAAAATGTATTTGAAATATTGTTATTTTACAAAAGTACAACGAAATTTAATTTTTCTTAAAATGTATTTGAATTTTGTTATTTTACAAAGAAATTTAAATGTTATAGAAAATGGCATTGAATTTTAATTTTTTTCTGGAAAAATTTATCGATTTTTTTAAGATATCAACAAAATTTAAGTTTTTTGAAATAGTTCTTTAAACCCCCATTTTTCAGAAAATGTCAAAATTATTTTTTTTTAATATTTTTTTTTGTTGAAAAGTTCGTCGAAGTTTACATTTCTAAAAAAAATTTAGTAAAAACTTATTTTTTCAATATTTTAGCTTTTCTGAAAATTTTGAATATTTTTGCATTTGCTACAGGCTCCTCTTTTACAAAAGGCTTCTTACAAACCAACCAGAAGTACCCTTACTTCTGATATTCCAACCCGAAAATAATCGCACCATTAGTATTTGATATTTGCGACAGCCTGTAGTACCTGAAAAAAATCTAATTTATTTAATTTCGTTGAAATTTAGTTTTTATAAAAAAATATGTATTCTTAAATAAACATCTTCAAAATTTAACCTTTCTAAAAAAATTTTGTCAAAATTTAACTTTTCTAGAAAATTTTGTCGAAATTAATTTTTTGTAGAAAATATAAAAATATTTTTTTTAGAAAATTTAATCAAAATATTTTTTCTAGAATATTTTAGAGAAACGAAAATACAAGAAATTATTTTTTTCAGATAATCTAAAATTTAATTTTCCTGGAAAAATTCGTTTTTTTTTTGTAATTTCAGTGAAATTTATTTTTACTGGGAAGCTTAATTTTTCATGAAATGTTTAAATAATGTTTTTAGAAAATTTCATGAAATAAAATTCAACCAAAAAATGGCAGGTAAATTTTATGTTTTTTGAAAATTCAAAAAAGTAATCAAAATTTACTTTTTTTAGAAAATTTAATCAAAATGTACTTTTTTAAAAAAGGTAATCAAAATGTACTTTTTTTAGAAAAAATGTCAAATTAATTAAAAGTATTTGTCGAAATCGATTTTTTTTTAAAACAAGTCAAAGTTAAATTTTTTTAGAAAAATTCACCAATATTTCATTGTTCTAGAAAATTTTATAGGAATTTAATTTTTCTAGAAAATTTTATAGGAATTTAATTTTTCTAGAAAATTTTACGAAATTTAATTTTTCTAGAAAATTTCATCGAAATTTCATTTTTCTAGGAATTTGTATCGTTAAATTTTTCAACAACACTTATCAAACCTTAAACTCCATACACATTGTTCTTTTCTAGAATATTTCAATGAGGTAATTTTTCAAAAAATAACTTAATAACATTTTTAAAGAAAATTTTGTCAAATTAAAAGTTCTAGAAAATTTTGTCAAAATTTTATTTTTATAGAAAAAATTAAATTTAATTTCTCAAGAAAATTTAAATTTTTTTAAAAAAAAATCGTCGTAATTCAACTTTTCTCAAAAATGAATTCGGAATTAAGACGTTTATTGTACAAAATCCGAAAATTTTAAAATGTTTTAATTTTTCTAGGAAATTTATTGAAATTTTCACCTTTTCGAAAAATTTTGTCATCATTTAATTTTATAAGTTTTTATATAATTCCGAAGTCAATGACCTTTTGACTTTAAAGTATTAAATTATCTTTAATCTCGTCAATTATTATTGTTTACAAACAACGTTTACAAATTATTCCGTTTTATTATCAAAATAATCGATCTCCAGTTGCAACTTTTCGTGCGCTAAGTCAAATTTTTTTAATCCAAAAAACACTTTCCAGTCTGCCTACAACCTTGACACCCATGAGCAATATTTTAGCTCTCATTAAGAGGTATCTTTTTGCCATTGACCGATTTTGGCTACGTGCCACGCAGCAAATGAAACAATTGAATTGTTGCGAAAAAATTTTGGAGATTCGATTATTTCTAGAAATTGTGATAGTGAAGTCATTGGTCTTTCGAAATAAACCAGACTCTCTTCAAGCTTTACAAGCTGATTTACTGGAAAAAGGGCTCGATAATTGGGTCATCGAATTCGTTCCTGCAGAATAAGTCGTGGAGGCCATTTGATTTTATTTAGAACTTAATTGTATCGATTGTACTTCGCATTAAATACAAAAATACTGTTGAATTTCCTTACAATAAGTCTGTTTTTCTTCAAAGAAATCATATCACTCTTATTGGAAACCCCTGTATATTACAACTACTACATAAATCAAAATACAGTTTGTTATACGATTACTTCAATACAAATTCATCCGTTTGTTTTATTTTAGTTAACGTGTTTGTATATTTTACATAAAAATCTTTTTTATTTTACTCCAAAGCTTCAAGCAAAAAATTCGTCTGTGGCGAACTTTTTTATTAAGATTTCTTTCATTTCAGCAGAAGTGAAGGACAGTTTACTATGAATAAAATAAGAAAATAAATAGAAATAATAAAAACATTAATAATTTCTTATGAATTAGAAAATTATATGATTTCAATGCCAACTTACACCAAATTTGTTTAAAGCCCAGTTCACCTATGTAGTTCACCAAAAATTGGTAAAAAAAAAGTATATAAGTTACAATTTCTATTCTAAACTAAATAGTTAATGCATTGTTGTTCGATTCTTTGATTAAAATCGGTTTGAATAAAGCAATTTGATAAAATCAATTAAGTTTGAACTTACCCCTTCTGAAACCTAAAAATAAAAATAAAAAAAATTCAGTATTAGTTATTTAAACACACAATGTACGAGTAAGTATAGTTTGATTTGTGTATAATATAAATACAATTTGCACTTATCTATAAATTGTTTTTCTAAGTTAATCTATATATATAAAAATGGAAAAATGTTTGTATGTATATATGTATGTATGTATGCTATAGACTCTGAAACCACTGGACCGATTTTATTTGTTTTTCTTTTGTTTGAAAGGTTCATTGTCAGAGATTTGCAATTTTTCGTGCGCTAAGTCAATTTTTTTAAAATCAAAAAAACTATTCCAGTCGGCCTACGACCTTGACACCCATGAGCAGTATCTTAAAAGCTATATTTTTTCCATTGACCGATTCCCGATTCGACGTGCCGTTAAGGAGCTAGAGCAAAAATAAACTTTCCGTTCACATTTGAAAATGATGCTAAGTCCATTATTTTAAAAATCAAAAAAATACACTTTTCAGTCGACCTACGACTTTGACACCCATGTGTAATATTTTAGCTCTCGTTAAGAGCTATCTTATCCATCGGCCGATTGCGACCACGTGCCACACAGCATATGAAACAATTGACAAGCAACAACTGATGTATACCCTCGGTACATATTTTAAACTTTTTAACCGATCATACTTAAATTTAAGCATTTGTACTTCATATTGCATTAAATAATCCCCAGTGATAATGAAGTATATCGGTCCGAGGTTTAATATACTTAAAATTAAGATTTTGTCTACCAAAAAAGAAACTTAAATAACATCAACTTAAGATCAACCTCTCATATGGAATCATCAAAATAACAAATTCTTTTTGGCTGGGACATAATTCAAAAAATTTGATATAATAAGGAAACAAATCGCTATCAAGTCATCTTAAAAGGAATGTCTAAAACCGCAATTTTTAAGAAAAAAAATTCAGACTTCAATGTTTTATATATTCCTTTAAAATGTAAACTTTAGGCCGGACCAAATTCCTTGCAAAAAAGATTTTGGGTGTCACCCTTTAAATCTGAAGTCAATAAATAGAACACTACAAAAATTTTTAAAATATTTATTTTAAACACCTTGCTATTGAATAATATAATAAGTACTTTATATTTACCCGCTCAAAAATATGAGGTTTTGGCTCAGCCACAGGTTTCGGTTCAGGTTCAGCATTAACAGCGCTGATGGCCAAAATGACCGACATGACGACAAAGAAAATGTTGAAGAATTGCATTTTTTAAAATTGGATGTTGCAGATGAGATTGATTGGGAACTGATGATAGCTTTTGTGAAATGGCCGGCTTTTATAGCAAATTAATTTGAAAACATTTGGAGTATGGGAATTCGCTTTGTTGTAGATAAACAAACTAGTTGAAGACTATTGAGTAGTTTTATTTCATACTATCCAGGTGTTTTGAAAACCAAAAATAAATATTAAATATTTACTGAATATTTAATATTAAATATTTATTTCATAGAAAAAAATAGTTTTTTCAACAAAAGTTTATGGAACTAAACAAGTTTTCTATACAATATAAATTTCTACACACTTAATGTTCACGTACGCAGCATTGTCTCATTTTCCTTAGCCTGATCAATAGCTGCCGTTTGCGTATTGACATTTCTAGAATCTCCTCTACACCTCTTCTCTTCGGAGACATAATTCGCTGTTCGAGTCTGAAATTTTGCACGTAGAATTTTTTCATAAATTTCCATCAAAAAAACCATAGACACTCAGAGTCGATCACTTTGAAAGAAACTGATAACATTTTGAAATTTTTAAACCTTCCACTTACATGTGGATTTGTATCTCCAATCACTAATTTGTTTCCCCGCTAAAATTTTGACTTGCGCAGTAATTCAAGAGGCTTTAGGTTGGCTACACACCGGTTACGAATTTAAAACGTACGTAAAGGTACGATACTGCAAGCAAAGAAAAAAAAACGTTTTAGCGAAACGAAATATTACACGACTACAACTCTCTTTTACGACGACTGGTGTTATGCCTAGATATTTGTATTCATTTACGACACTCAAGTAATCACCTTTGTATAACCATTTTTCAGAAGTGGAAATTCTGCCGCCTTCTCTAAAAATCATTATTTCAGATTTTGTCTGATTAAGTTCCCTCTCCCATATATCACAGTATGTCTCGAGGTTGTTTACCATTTTTTGCATAATCATAACGTCTTCAGCTATAATAACGATGTCATCAGCGTACATTAATAAACGTATATTTAACTCATCCACGTCGTATATTTAGCTCACCCAAAATGCAAATCATTTAAGTACACCTGCACAAGTTATAAAGTGGTCCGAAGAGTCTTTTCCTGTCCACACAGATACTTTTGTGTTCGTGTATATTTTTTCTATAAAACGAAATATTTTTGAGGATATGCCTGTAGTCCAAAGTTTGATAGGGATTCTATCAAATTCTGCTTTGAAGTCGACAAAAAATGCAGAAACTTTTTTTTTCTGCCTGTTTTAGTTTCAACCGTCGAATAATGTATTCTGAATCCAGCTTGGTATTCAATAAGTATATCGTGGTTCTCTATCCACTTTGATAGTCTGCTGTTAAAATCATACCCATCATTAGCTCTCCAATACAGTTCATGAACGAAATCCCTAGATAACACTATTCAACAACATTTTTGTCCAAGGGATGTGTATAACAGTTTTTGGTGCAATTAGGTGTCACAAATAGGAAAAAAATATTAAAAAATATTTTTTAAAATTTTTTTTTAAAGAATTCCAGTTTTCGTGGATTGTACCTTCCGTATTTAGACCATAATTTCAAGTATAAGCCTGCTTAATCCTTGTAATGCCTCAAACTAAAGGGAATTATGAGGGCTACATATGCATATCTCTTTCACGTAGAATCTTTGGTTTAGTAACAGTCGTCAAAAATATGAGAAAAAATGATTTTTTTTAAAAAACACTTTTTCCTGGTACAAAAAAACCATAACAAATAGAAAAAAAAAATCGAAAAAATTATTTTATCACATTTTTAAAAAGCCAGCATGCTAACGAACATGGGTAGATGTAAAAGTTATGAGCCATTTTGTAAATGTTAGGGAAATTCAAAAAAATCTTGTTTCATTTTTTTTCGTTTTTAAATGATTTTTTTCTTATATTGATTTCGCCATATGTGAGAGAGACATATAAGAGACATTGCACTTGCATTTCATTTTATGAGGATTGATGTCAGACATTATAAAATTATAGAGAGGACGAGGTTTTATGGCCGTTCGTAACCCTCCATAAAACATGATATGCAATGTGAGAGCTATATTGGATGATATCCGCTCAGATAGAGGGTCATTCAACAATATTTTTTTATTTATGAGGTTTCCCTTCAGTTATGCCCTTTAGTGGCATGGACATCCCAGTCGTATATACAGGTAGTAAAATTATATGTACGCAATACAAAGTAGTACGCGGCAGTCTTGAAAATATTGGGTGTCTACTTTCGAAGCAAACTATATGTCAGCTACAGGTACTGCAACTTATGAACCTTAAACCCGGAATTTATGAATGAAATTTCTTATTAATAAATTAGTGTAATTCAGCGCCTTAAAGAGATAAGTCGATTTTCTGAAAAATATTACAAAGTTATATTTCGAAGTATGAGTAGAAGGCAGAGAACTTTTCAATGTGTAAATGATCCCGACAATTTATGCTACATCTGCGTAATATACATATGTAATTAAAAAAATCGACGTGCGTTTAGTAAAATAATAGAATAAATATATGTGTAATATTTTGGTATACGAGTTAAAAATATGAACGAACCGTGGACATCTAGTATTTTGTGTAATTCGTGCCATGTAAATCTTACTCGATGGACTAGTGGAAGAATGCGGTAAGTACTTTAAAATTAATGTATTACAATGTTTTGTGGAATTAATTTTTATTTTATTTTATTTTTATTTTAATTTTAGACTTCACGTGCAATTTGGTATGCCAATGATTTGGAGACCACCATTCATTCACGATACGGACTGCTATTTTTGTCTAAGTTAATAGATACGAGTATGAAGTGTCCAAGTATATCTAACAGCCTAATAACGGAAACATCATCAAGTTCAACTGAGTACTCAACTCTGAGCGATTGAAGTTTGAGTCAGAAGTCATCGCTTTTAACTCAGTTTCAACTCATTGATCTAGTGAGAGATTTGGAACTGACCAAATATAAGGCAGAACTACTTGCATCTGGGATGAAACAGTACAATATTTTGGCTCCAGATGTTAACATATCATATTATAGAGTCCGCGATATACATACCTTACAAACAATTTTATACAACTGTGGATAACAGATGCTTTTGCAAGGACATTCCCGGATTGTTCGAGGAACTTAATCAAACATACAATTCAAAGGAATGGCGGTTACTTGTTGACAGCAGTAAAGAAAGTTTGAAAGCAGTACTTTTACACAACGGAAATCAGAAACCGTCGATTCCCATTGCTCATGCTGTCAACACTAAGGAATCATACGAAACAATGGCTAAATTGATAAAATACATAAAATATGAACATAACTGGAAAATTTGTTGCGATTTAAAAGTAGTTGGTATGTTATGCATCTGGGATAGCCGATATTTTGCCATCACTGCATATTAAGCTGGGGCTCTTTAAATTTTTTGTAAAAGCCTTAAGGAAATATGGCAATTCACTCGCATATTTAAAAAGTTTATTTAAAAGTCTTTCTTTTCAAAAAATCGAAGAAGGAGTTATCTATGGGCCTAAAATAAGGAAACTGATGAAAGATGTGAATTTCGAATCATATTTGACGTCGGATGAAATTGCAGCATGGAGGTCGTTTAAGCTTGTAGTTTCAAATTTCCTTGGATCCAATAAAAGCCCGCAATATGAAACAATGATTAATGATTTGTTAAAAAATTATGGAAAAATTGGTTAGAAATATACTTTTTTTATATTTATGTATACAACACATTTGTATGTATTCTTCCAACTTATTTTTCGCTTTATGTATTTCAACAGGTGTAAATATGTCCCTCAAAATTAATTTCTTGCATTCTCATTTAAACTTTTTTCCCGAGAATCTTGGCGACGTAAGTGACGAACATGGCGAAAGGTTTCACCAAGAATGGAAGTCCATCGAGCGGCGTTACCAATGGCATTGGGATGAAAGAATGATGGGAGATTGTATTTGGTTTCTCATTAGAGAAACCGATTCCGAAATCTACAAACGTCAACAAAGAACTCACAATTACTTCTTATGAAACTTGTTCATGTAAATAAACTCAGTATAATATAAGTAAAAGTAATAAATAAAATCGCTATTTAAGCAGAAATTAAAAAAAAAGATTTTTTGAAATTCTCTTACCTCTACCAAAAGGGCTATAATTTCTACATTTATCCATAGATTTTTTTCAAATAGGTATTAGATAGGATGCAAACTTTTAAAAAATTAAATAAAATATTTTTTTCTATTTTTTTTGTCACAGGTTTTTTTTTTTAAATCTACTTTTCCAATTTGTTTAATGACTGTTACTAAACCACTGTTTCTAAGTGAAAGATATATTTCCAACATTGGTAGCCCACATTAATAGCTTCAATTTAGCGTATAAGTCGACCTGATCGGGCATATACTCCAAAAATTATAGTGCAAATACGAAGGGTACCTTCGAGGATAATAGCATTTTTAATAAAAAAATTTTGAAAAAAAAATTTATCCATAAAAAAATTTTTGGTTTTGATTTTATATAACAGTATGCCACAATCTATACAAAGAAATAATTTTTAGGTCTAGGACACAAAAAAAATTTTCTTGCATAGAGTAATTACTTGGCATATTTGGGTCCACCTTTTTGAATATTGGGTATAAAATGCTTGACCGGAATGTCTGTACATTAGCACGACCATTAAGAATCTTTGTGAACTCTTTGCTTTCTGTTATGCTGAAGTCAGCATCGAGAATATCATCTGCAACATAATTTGGTGCTTATTGCATTAATGAAGTTTGATTCTCTGGGTTTAGTAACGTTTGAAAATAATTTTTAAAAATATGTGCAGGAATGTTTCCTCCGCAGATCTGATCATATTTTCTTATTTCTTTAGCTAATTTCCACCAAGATTTGCTGTCTGAAATAATATCTAGACGGTGTTCTATATGCAGATAATAATTCTTTTCTTTCCGTTGGCAAAGTTTTTTGTATTCACGCCTCTTTTCGGGATATGTTTCTCTTTTGGTCTCTTCCTTTATTTATACCCTACACCACACTGTGGTACAGGGTATTATAAGTTTGTTTCACGGCAGATATTTGTAACACCTGAAAATAACTCTGCTAGACCCACCTTAAAGTATACCGATCGACTCAGAATCACTAGCTGAGTCAATTTAATCATGTCTGTCCGCCCGTCCGTCTGTCCGTCCGTCCTTTTGTCCATGTAAAGTTGTACGTCGACTACAGGTCGCAATTTCACTCCGATCGTTCTGAAATTTTACAGTTTAGAGTATTTCGCAGCTGTAAAGATTCCTATTGAATTTGGTTGAAATCGGTTCAGATTTAGATATAGCTCCCATATATATATTTCGTCCGATTTGGCCATTTAGTCCTATAGAAGCTGTATTTTACATCCAATCGTTTTGAAATTTAGAATGGTAGAGTTTCTTGATCCATGAACCAAAATTTGCCGAATTTGAAGAAAATCGGTTAATATTTAGATATAGCTCCCATACATATCTTTCGTCCGATTTGACCCATTAGTCCTATAGATACTGTAGTTTACATCCAATCGTTTTGCTATTTAGAATGGTAGAGTTTCTTGATCCATGAACAAACACTACCGAGTTTGAAGAAAATCGGCTAAGATTTAGCTATAGCTCCCATATATATGTTTCGTCCGATTTGGCCCTTTAGTTCTATAGAAGCTGTATTTTACATCCAATCGTTTTGAAATTTAGAATGGTAGAGTTTCTTGATCCATGAACCAACATTGCCGAATTTGAAAAAAATCGGTTAATATTTAGATATAGCTCCCATACATATCTTTCGTCCGATTTGACCCTTTAGTCCTATAGATACTGTAGTTTACATCCAATCGTTTTGCTATTTAGAATGGTAGAGTTTCTTGATCCATGGACTAACATTGCCGAATTTTAAGAAAATCGGTTAAGATTTAGCTATAGCTCCCATATATATGTTTCATCCGATTTGGCTCTTTAGTCCTGTAGAAGCTGTAATTTACATCCAATCGTTTTTATACCCTGCACCACACTGTGGTACAGGGTATTATAAGTTTGTTTCATGGCAGATGTTTGTAACACCTGAAAATACTATAGCTAGATCCACCTTAAAGTATACCGATCGACTCAGAATCACTAGCTGAGTCGATTTAACCATGTCTGTCCGTCCGTCCGTCTGTCTGTCCATCTTAAGTTGTTCGTCGACTACAGGTCGCAGTTTCACTCCGATCGTTCTGATTTATATTTCAGAGTTATTCAATATTACGAGAGTGGTGTGGGGTATTATATAGTCGGCCCCGCCCGACTTTAGCCTTTCCTTACTGGTTTCATATTTATCTCGATTTTTTTTCCTCAACGTGAGTTTCCAACAGAATAAAAATGTCGTATTGTTCTAAATATTGGTAAAAATCGGGGTGAAACATTTTGGTACTGATCCCATGCACATTATATGACACTATATTTAAATCTAAGTCCCTATTATCTATATTATTGTTTGTATTTGAGTTCATAATATTACATTTGTTATTAGCGGAATATTTTAAAAGTTTTTTGAAATTGCTTTGTTAAGTAGAGCATTATATTCTATTTGTAATCCAGTTATGGAATCGCCATATATATTTACCAGGAATTATAATCCATTGCTTTGTCCACACATTAAAATATTTCTTGAATTCCATTATACGATTTTTCCATCTATCACAATCTGCTCTCCTCTGACACCGACTTTTTTTATCCTTGCTGATATTCAAAAGGATTTTCTTGAGTTCCATCATCACCTTCTTTCTTTCCAAGCGTTTTCCCGATAAGTCTCTTTCATCAAATATAGAAGTGCCGGACAATTTCCTGGTGCACTGAAGAATATCTGAAACCCTCTTCACTGATTTCACTTCAACGAGTACCATAGTTTTATCACCGCTTTGGTGTAGTTATTTAACATTTTCTATTTCTATGCCCGTGCCGACTTGCATCTTATCTTTAAGCAATTTCCTTACTGCAGAGTATAAATTATTGGAGTTTGGCAGTCCTCGTACAATAAATTTCTTTCTTCCCAATTCTTCCTCCAACCTCAATAATTTTATACTGTCAGCTTCCTTGGAGCCTTTTAATATTTGTATTTCCCTTTTCATTGCTTCATTTTCCTCTGATAGCAGTTGAACCTCTTCCTTAATCTCTTCGATGTTGTTTTTGACTTCAGCTATATCTGCTTTCGTTGGCAAGTTTTCTAATTTATTGTCCAGTAAAGTGGGCATAGACTCGTTCATCAGTTTCATCAATTCAGATATAGGTGATACCTCCATTAATTTGCGTTTCGGATTTTGGCCACCTTTCCCACTGTGTTGGTTGGCGGGGTTGAATTTGAAGCTATTATCTTGAGCATACTTTTAGGCAGTTTTCAACTTGATTAGTATTCGGCGGGACGTTGTTTATATGTGTCGGTACCGAATATTATAATGTAGCTTTTAGTACTACAAGCTCTGGTTTTGTTATACGGCCTTCTTTCTCACAAATTGTCGGACATGCAAGCAATCCTGTCAATTGTCCAGGAAACAGCAGAGAAAGTTGGATTGAAAATAAACATCGGAAAAACAAAAGCAATGCGCATAAACTCTAACACTGAATAAACACTAGGCGTTCGAAGTGAAACAATAGAAGGCGTGGAATCTTTCTGTTATCTGGGAGGCATATTGGACAAAACTGGTGGCACCAAAGCTGATATCGCTAGCCGCATAAATGAAGCACGGCAAGAATTCGAACGACTTAAACCGGTATGGAACTAATCGGTCATATCCAGCAGAACGAAAATAAATATCTTCAACGCCAATGTGAAGTCCACACTTTTGTATGCGCAACAATTTAATTGTTTTCTCGCAACAATTTAATTGTTTCATTTGCTGTGTGGCACGTAGCCACAATCGGTCAATGGCAAACATATAGCACTTAACGATAACTAAAATATTGTTCATGGGTGTCTAGGTAGTAGGTCGACTGGACCGTGTTTTTTTTTCTTGGATTTAAAAAAAATTGACTTAGTGCACAAAAAGATGCAATTGGAGAACGATTATTTCGATAATAAAACTGAATAATTTGTAAACGTTGTTCTTGCGTATATCTCTCCATGATGAAATAGTAAACACTACTGAATACAATGAAAAACAAATGACAGATCATGACATATTACAAATGGCCGAAACGTCACTTCAAAATCATATCATCCCTATAGGAAACCCCGTTATATGGAATAGCATCAACAAAACGAACAAGAATTATTAAAAACTTCCAAAAAATTAAATAAAAAAAACATGCCAATTGTGAGAGAGGTACTAGAAAGGGCGTGGCAATAACGCCTACTTTGTACTGGACTGTAGGTACTATAAAAACATACACTGCACAAGATTTCAAGTATTTGTATGCGCTGGTATTAATGTTATAAGCAGTAAAATTTGTAAAAATTTGTCCCTTTGTGTGGTAGTTACGAAAAGGGGCGTGGCAGTATCTCCCATTTTTTTCAGCTTATAGAGACGGTAAAATGTTTACTATGTATGAAATTTTACAGGATATCCATGAGTTGTATAGAAGTTGTAAGAGCTTTAACTTGTCACAAACCATTGTAGGAGAGTTACCACAAAGAGTAGGTCCACGCTGAAAAGAAATCGCATCTGTAGTATATTGTCCCAAACATATTCTGCTTGAAATATATGCATGTTTAGAGTCGTTAGAAATTAATTAATTATGAATGAAATTCGAAAAATCTGCAACGTTTGGAAACCTTTTTCAACAAAATATATTTGGAGAAATTTCTAAACAATAATTTTCTTGGTATGTAAACACATATTTTTTTTCAGGAAATTAGTTTGCAAATATATTTTGTTGTAAAATTAATATATTATACATGCGTTCCAAATAAATTATATTGATTTTCAAATAAAATGTATTTGCTCAAAAACATATTATACTAGCTGGGCCCGGTCCACTTCGTTGCCCCAGACATCAGATTTCCGATCCCTTCCATTTATCAAAACATGGCCCATGTAGATATGGACAGTAGGAATCTCGTTAATATATTCGTAGGTAAAGATAGTAGGAATCACTTAAACAATTGGCTAATATGGGCGGACCCACACCCCCTCAATCAAGAACTTGTAAAGCCTATGTCACCCTCTAAGCTTATCTGAAACTTTCATCAAAACCTATCCAGCCGTTTTGGAATCCAGGCGTAACATACATACATCCATTTATATATACATATATATAGCTGGACGCGGTCCACTTCGTTGCCCCAGATTTAGATTTCCGATCCCGTCCATTTTTGAATCAGTAATACTGCCACCTAAAACATCTCCATAAAATAAGAGCACTCTCGCTAAGAAATTGTGAAGATATCTCAATTTCAAAATTAAGCTATGGCCCATTGGTCTGATACCGCCCATTTTTGCACTAATCACGTAGACTGCCACCAGATACATACATATAAACAGAATTACTGTACTATCACAACTAAATTGTGCAAGATAGCTCATATTTGGGTTATATGGGCGGGGCCACGCCCTTTGGTCTAATCCCGCTAATTTTTAGACCAATCATGTAGTCTTCTACCAGACACATATACACAAAATTACAGCACTCTCGCAAACAGATTGTGCAAGATACTTCAATTTCAAAAGGTTGTATATATAGGAAAGCCACGCCCATTGATCCGACCAATCACGTATACTACCACCAGATACATATGTACAAAATTACAGCACTCTCGCTAACAAAATTTTCAAGATATCTCAATTTTAAAATTTGACTTATATGGCGGGACCACGCCCTTGGGTCCGATCCCGACAATTTTTAAATCAATTACACCACCAGATACATATATACAAAATTACAGCTCTCTCGCCAAAAAATTGTGCAAGATATCTCAATTCAAAAATTTGACTTATATGGGTGGGGCCACGCCCATTGGTCCGATCCCGCCCATTTTTGAACCAATCACGTAGACTACCATCAGATACATATACACAGAATTACAGCACTTTCTCTAAAAATGTGTGCAAGATATATCAATTGCAAAATTTGGCTTATATGGGCGGGGCCACGCCCATTCGTCCGATTCCACCCATTTTTGGACTAATCACGTAGACTACCATCAGATACATATACACAGAATTACAGCACTTTCTCTAAAAATGTGTGCAAGATATATCAATTGCAAAATTTGGATTATATGGGTGGTGCCACGCCCATTGGCCCGATTTCGCCCATTTTTGGACCAGTCACGTAGACTGCCACCAAATTCAATTTAAACGAAATTCCAGCACTCTCGCTAACAAATTGTTCAAGATATATCATTTCTTAAATTTGGCTTATATGGGTGGGGCCACGGCCTTTGGTCCGATCCCGCCCATTTTTAGACCAATCACGTAGACAGTCACCAGATACATATGTACCAAATTAGAGCACTCTCGCTAACGAATTGTGCAAGATATCTCAATTTTAAAATTTGTCGTATGTGAGCGGGGCCACGCCCACTTGATATATCGAAAATTCATGTACCCTATTTTCACCACGCCCCTCACATGTACATTTTGTTTAGACGTCTATACAGTACAAACAAACAAACACACATTCTTCTTTATATACAGGGTGGCTGATATGTAATGCAACAAAGTAAAGCGCAATATTTTTTTAATTTTTTTTAAAATTTTATTGTTCAAAAGCAAAAAATGTCGGAAATAACATAACATTTTAGAAACAGTTTAGATTTGTTCGAATTGGCCACCTTTGGCACGAATTATGGCCTTCAAACGGCCGACAAAGCCATCACACGCTGCACGAAAGTGGCTCTGCGGTATTTTGGCCCATTCCCGGCGAAGCGCCGTCTTGAAATGATCGATACTTTGGTATTTTTTTTACTGTCTCAAATGCCCCAGGCGCAAAAGTCCAACGGATTGAGATCCGGAGATCTTGGTGGCCATTGTGCGGTAGAAATGAAGCGAGGAACCTCCTTTTTAAGCCATTCTTGGTTGACGCGTGCTGAGTGCGATGGTGCTGAGTCCTGTTGGAATGTCCATGCTCTGCGGCCGAAATGTTTGTCTGCCCAGGGCTTCTATACTGTCTTTAGGACATTTTCCCGATAATATTCGGCATTTATTTTGACCCCATGGTCGATGAATACGAACGGGGATCGACCATCGGCCGTTACGGCGGCCCACACCATTACCATCGGCGGCGCTTGAGTTCTGGTGGCCAATCGAAGGTGTAAATTTTCTGCTGACCTCTTTGGCAAGTAAACCCGATCATTTTGTTTGTTCACAAACTGCTCAAATTGTTCACAAACTGCTCATCGGAGAAAACCAAATTCGGTAACTGGCCACTTTCGTGCAAGCGAAGCAACTCTATGGCTCTTCCCAGTCTAACTTTTTTTTGTGCATCGGTGAGCTCTTGCACTTTTTTGAACTTCAATGGCTTTAGTCCAAGCTCATTTTTTAATATGTGTAGTATCCGTTCTCGCGATATGTTTAGCTCACGAGCAATTTTTCTACCACTGCGGCGTGGATTTCGATCAAATCTGGCATTCACTTTTCGGATCATTTCTGGTGTTGTTACCGTTTATTTCTCGTCCACTTTTTGGACGCGATGCAACACTGCCAGTATCACGGTAACGAGTAATGGTACGAGAAACAAAAGATTTATTCACATTTAAATGCTGGAGGGCTCTAACGATAGCCACTTGTGTTTTTCCACCCAAATATAAAGCAATCACGCTTGAATTTCATCACGAATAACTTTTTTCTGAATGCAATAGATCAAAATGCTTTTGTAAGCTTGTAAACAATAAAATGAACTGTCACTGAAATAAATCTTTCAGCTATCAGACTAGCGGTTAAGAAATGATAGCAACCTGAAGTTGGTTGCAATACATATCAGCCACCCTGTATATAGATTTAAAAATATGTTTTCCAAAGATATTTTCTTTCGATTCAAACAAATCAAATAAAGAAACAAATCTGTGTATCGGGTTTTTGGTCATAACTTCATTCGTACAGCAAAAGTTCATGGAATATGAGGATTTTGTGAATTAAAGAAAGAAATTTGGGTGCGACCTCAATAGAGGAGTTATATCAAAGCACTAGCTGACCCGGTGCGCTTCGCTGCCCTCAAAGTGCGTTTCAGTGAAATATAACAATATGATATGTTGACACTCTTGATATTACGGCAGTGTTTTCGGGTCATCCATATTGCACTTAAATGCACAAATTTCGTATAATGCAATACCCGTCAAATCACTTTGGGAGGCTACGTTGCTTATTCTCTGTTGGGGCATATAGATTGCTGTGAAATACAGTCATACCAATTAGTATGACTATTTATTTTTTCTATCACTATTTATTTTTTCTATAACGATGCCACATGCACGTAGTCACGCCCTCCAATCCGATATCTCCCAATTTTGTTGTGTCACTTGCTAACTTTAAAGGCACTTGAATACTAAACACACTTGGTCAAGCGTCAATCTAGATATAATGGTCTCCAGATATTTCGTTTTCATCAAGCGTGTCGTATGCACAGATACTTCCACTGATCAGCTTTTTAATCAGAGTCCGTAGAGTGCTATCGACAGCTTCCACTATAAACTTCAAGACGATGAGTGCAACGCCTCTATATTTGGTTTTGAGTACTTTGTCCATCGACACTATTTTCATGCAAATTTTCAAAACTGTTCTGCAATGATATTGGACATTTTTCAAATTCACAGCTCCATCAGCCCTACTGGTACCAAGGCCAAGTTGTGTAGTAGTACCAAATTTCGAGATTTTTTGTCCAAAAGCAATCAAAATATTGCACTTCTGAATTTCTGGTAGTGTGGGTGGTACCACGCCTACTGTCACAATCGCACCTGTTTTCGGCACAAATACTAAATATCGCCGATCTTACTGCAATATTACTCAAAATACAGTATTTGTAAATTTCAGGTTGTGTGGGCCGTGCCACACCCACTATAACTGTCATACCAGTTTATCCTAGTTTTCAGCTACATAACGCGTACTGGCACCAAGGTCACACATACCCAATTTTGAGAATTTTGCTACTATAGTATTCGAAATATTTCATATTTGAACTTTAGGTTGTGTGGGCGGTGCCACGTCCACTTTCACTGTTTCCCCGTTTTTAGTCCTATGACGCGTACTGGTACCAAGGTCACACATACGAAATTTCGAGAATTTTACTGCAATAGTACTCGAAATAGTTCATATTTGAATTTTAGGTTGTATAGGCGGTGCCACGCCCACTGTCACTAACACACCGGTTTTTGGCTCCATGATGTGTACTGGTACCAAGGTCACACATATCGATTTTCGAGTATTTTGAACCAATAGTACCCAAAATATTCCACTTTTAAATTTTACATTGTATGGGCGGTGCCACGCCCCTTTGTCCAATCAAAACCGTATATAGCTACGAACCTTCCACACACCAAAAGATATTCTCATGCAAAAATTCAGCAAAATCTATTCAGCCGTTTTCGAGTCCATCCCGTACCAACGAACACCATTTCATTTATATATATATAGATTAGTCTATTTATATAAGTGTCATACTATGTAAAGGGTGAACCATTTAGAATTTTAAATTAGAATCGGCTATAAATAAAAAGTACTAATAACACAGGTATACACACATTTTGGTGCCGATACTTTTTGAACTGTTAATTCGACCTCCTGAATACGAATCTGCAATCGGTTTTTGCCTAGCAGCTCCCGTTTTCATGTTATGGGGTAGGGTGTTGCAAACCTGACACCACTTAGAAATAGCCAAAATAATTATGAAAAGAAGAAAGTAAAACATTTTTTCTTTGAATATCCAGCTCATTTAGTGACGTTTACAAATAAATATAAAATAATAATAATTCTATTAACTACTAGCGAGTACATTTCATATACAATATATTTTTCACTGCTGATTTGATGTACTGGAACCTATGAAGCTTAGTTTTTTGATTGATCTGCAATGTGTTTTTTCGGACAATCTCTTTGCAGATTCCAGCAGTAATCGGCCATTATATGCGTATCCCACATGCCTTGGGATCGTTCTTCCATTGTCCTTATATCCTGGTGAAATCGTTCACCTTGCTCTTCACTCAAGTCTCCCAAGTTTTCAGGAAACCGCTCCAAATGGTTTTGCAAGTAATGCACCTTGATGCTCATGTTGCATCCAAACTCACGAAAAGCAGTCAGCATGTTCTGAACTAAGTCCTTGTAGTTTGATGCCTTCTTTTTGCCTAGAAAGTTTTTGACAACTGATTCAAATGATGTCCACGCTTTTAGCTCTTTTTCATTCATAGATTCAACAATATTTGTGTCCTTTTTTAACTGTCTGATTTGAGGGCCATCTAATATGCCAGGTTTTATCTTTTCAATGATTAATCCTTGCATCTTTGTAGATATGAATTTAAAACATTATGAATCCTTATCTAGAACCTTACCAAATTGCTTGATTAAGCCAAGTTTTATATGAAGTGGAGGCAGGATTATTTTATTCCGATCAACCAAATATCAATAACATTTTTTCCTCCAACAACCATGTTCTCTCTTTCAGGCCAGCCATTTTTTACCCAATGATCTTGTTTAGCTCTGCTACCCCAAAGGCACAAGAAGCAAGGATATTTTATGTATCCACCTTGCTTTCCAAGAAGGAAGCTAACCATTTCAAGCCAACACAAATGACCCATCCATGTTCGTGATACTTAATCTTTTCCAAGATAGCTTTATTCTTGTATTCTTCTTTCATCCATGCTGCAATTTCGTCCGACGTCAAATATGATTCGAAATTCACATCTTTCATCAGTTTCCTTATTTTAGGCCAACCAAAAACTCCTTCTTCGATTTTTTGAAAAGAAATACTTTTAAATAAACTTTTTAAACATGAGAGTGAATTGTCATCTTTCCTTAAGGCTTTTACAAAAATTTTAAAGAGCCCCAGCTTAATATGCAGCTGTGGCAAAGTATCGGCTATCCCAGAGGCATAACATACCAACTACTTTTAAATCGCAACAAATTTTCCAGTCATGTTCATATTTTATGTATTTTATTAATTAAGCCATTGTTTCGTATGGTTCCTTAGTGTTGACGGTTTCTGATTTCCGTTGTGTAAAAGTACTGCTTTCAAACTTTCTTTACTGCTGTCAACAAGTAACCGCCAGTCCTTTGAATTGTTTGTTTGATTAAGTTCCTCGAACAATCCGGGAATGTCCTTGCAAAAGCATCTGTTAACCACAGTTGTATAAAATTGTTTGTAAGGTATATCGCGGACTCTATAAAATGATATGTTAACATCTGGGACCAAAATATTGTACTGTTTGATCCCAGATGCAAGTAGTTCTGCCTTATCTTTGGTCAGATCCAAATCCAGCACTAGATCAATGAGTTGAAACTGAGTTAAAAGCGATGACTTCTGACTCAAACTTGAATCGCTCAGAGTTGAATACTCAGTTGAACTTGATGATGTTTCCGTTATTAGGCTGATAGCTATACTTGGACACCTCCTACTCCAATCTATTAACTTAGACAAAAATAGCAGTCCGTATCGTGAATAAATGGTTGTCTCCAAATCATTGGCATTCCAAATTGCGCGTTAAGTTTAAAATTAAAACCTTTTATTCCACAAAACATTGTAATACATTAATTTTAAAGTACTTACAGCATTCTTCCACTAGTCCATCGAGTAAGATTTACATGGCACGAATTACACAAAATACTAGGTGTCCACAGTTCGTTCATATTTTTAACTCGTATACCAAAACATTACACATATATTTCTTCTATTAATTTACTTTTAGTTATTTATTTTTTCCGCAGATGTAGCAGAAATTGTCGGGATCATTTACACATTGAAAAGTTCTTTGCCTTTTACTCATACTTCGAAATATGTATAATTCTGTCAAATTTTTCAGAAAATCTACTTATCTCGTTAAGGCGCCGAATTACATTAATTTATTAATAAGAAATTTCATTCATAAATTCCGGGTTTAAGGTTCATAAGTTGCAGTACCTGTAGCTGACATATAGTTTGCTTCGAAAGTAGACACCCAATATTTTCAAGACTGTCGCGTACTACTTTGTATTGCGTACATATAATTTTACTACCTGTATATACGACTGGGATGACCATGCCCCTAAAAGGCGTAACTGAATGGAAACCTCATAAATAAAAAACCAAAAATATTGTTGAATGACCCTCTATCTGAGCGGATGTCATCAAATATAGCTTTCACATTGCATATCATGTTTGAATTTTCCCTAACATTTACAAAATGGCAAATAGACAGTGTTTTCTTCGTTAGGATGCTGGCTTTTGAAAAATGTGATATAATAATTTTAACGATTTTTTTTTCTATTTTTTCTGTTTTTTTTTTTGTACCAGGAAAAATTGTTTTTTAAAAAAATCATTTTTTCTCATATTTTTGACGACTGTTACTAAACCAAAGATTCTACGTGATGGCGATATTTGCAGCATATGTAGCCCTCATAGTTCCCTTTACTCATACTCATACTCATTTCGCGATTACTCTCCAAAAGGAAGCAGATCCAATTTTGATCTCTTCATGGTCGAATGATTCTGAACAAAACCTCATTAGCCGTTTTGGCGTCAATCTAGGCCAACTTTCTACAGCTTGAGGCACGCTGAGTATAATGTTCTGATTTAAAAATTTAACATGGTTTAAATTTGCTGTGCATCTGTCACATAGTATTGGAGATACAGGGGTTTCACTCAAAAAAACCGCCATATCTCAAATATGGATTACAATTTTAGATTAAAAAGCAGATTCGTGGTCATGGTGAATTAAGATTAGCAATTTAGCAGACTTATTATAAAAAAAATTTTTCTCCAATTTGAAAATCAGGAAAAAAATCAAAACTAAAAATTCTGTTTCGAGCATAAGTAATTGCAATCGGTGCGGAAGGTTTTTGTGCAATTTTAAAAAAATAAAAGCGCAGTTCTTCATATTTTTACACGCCCTACACGGTAATATCAGGAGCAATTTGATATTTCAAAAAAAGTGACAAGCCCTACTATACAGTATAGTGGGGGCATAAATGTGTTCAATATTGTACAGTGGAGCAAATAGGGTTAAATATGGTACAGTGGGGCAAAAAGTGTTAAATATAGTACAGTGAGACAAAGGGTTGAATACGGCACAGGTTAAAGGGTTAACTATGGTACAGTGGGGCACAAATAGTTAAATGTGGTAAAGTGGGACCAAATGGGTTAAATGTGGTACAGTGTGACAAAAATGGTTAACTATACAGTACAGTGGGGGCATAAAGGTGTGAAATATTGTAAAGTGGAGCAAACAGGGTTAAATATGATACAGTGGGGTACAGTTGATCAAAATGGTTAAATATATATATACAGTAGGACAAAAAGGTGTTACATATGATTCAGTGAACCCAAAAGGGTTAAAAATGGTACAGTGGGTCAAAAAGTAGAGTGGCAAAAATATTGATGCCGGGAGAAAAGGCATCTCCTGGAACATAAATATGAGATGAGAAGTGTTTTTTTTTTCAAAATTTATGCACTGTGGTGCAAAAAGGTTAAAATTATAAATACTTCTATTTAAACAGGTACAGGTACGGTATGGTAACAAGTTACGCATGGCACTGATACACTTTTTCAAAAAAAAAGCACAGGAAAAATATTTTTTTCGCAAAAAATTGTATGAAACTTTGTACAGCATATTTTTAGCTACATTATTGCCAAACATAGTTAAGCAATAACACCGCGTCTGAATTAGTTGTTGGACAAAAGCTGATGACACCTTTTTCGAGGGGCCCACTGATTTTCAGAAACTTTGGAGGCCCATAAAAGAAATTGGTCACCAATTTCGGCAAACCGAGTATAGGGTTATACTACCCTTTGATAGTATAATCGAACCTATACTGTCAAGTCCGTGTATTTTTTTCACTGTTGCACAGTGTAATGGATCTGGAGAATCCATAGATCTGTAAAAAATATTAATATTAATGCGGCTCTTTTGTCTAGCATATGACCGTCTGTCTTGCTTATAAAATTTGTTCAGTCCGAAGCATTTCCCCTTGGCAGCCAACAGGAAGTGCAAAAGCGACAACAAACTGAGAACAATGCGCTAATATTTATTTTAAGGAAAGTTGCTGAATAGTATATTATTCCATGTATAACAAGGTCCATGTGTAACAAGGTCCATGTGTAACAAGGTTCATGTGTATCAAGGTCCATGTGTAACAAGTTTGTGTTAGAGTATTTTTTAAAACATAGATCGGCATCTTTTGTCTTACTCGGTGATATAGTTGCCGTATGCACAAGAGGGGAGTGTTATGTTCTTTGCGCAGTGAGAGTTCAGCTGTCAATTTCTAAGATTTTCTAATACGAGCTAGTTTATTCTGATATTTTGTTGTTTCCATATTTATTTTTTTAAATTGACATTTTTTGTTTTTTTAAAATTTGGTAATTCCTTACATTGGATTTTCTTTAAACCCATCTCTCACTGTATTAAATGTTTCCTACAATTATATTATGAATAATTGATTAAGAAATAAATCCCACTTTCAGATATGAAATAAATTTTAACAAAAACAATTTTTGTCCCATTTAATTATAAAATGGTTTCATATGAACTGAACTTCAATTTTAGTATGAAAAACTTATTTCGTTTTTTGATTGGAAGTTATGTCATGGCGACAAACTTGTTTTTCTAAAAATTTCGTTCATTTATTTGGGATTTATAACTATACATTTTCAACAATGCCATAATTTAAAACACTCGCTAAATTTTTCAACAAATGTTTTATTTTTGGGTTTGGAAGCATAAAGTCAACACAGCTTGCCCCACCCCATCGGCAAGTTTGCAAAATTTAAATAAGAATAAATGATCAATTTAAGACCGTTGTTAAGTAAACTTTATTTTCTGCAACAAATGCAGCTCCAGTGTTCAATATATTAAATATTTGAACAGGGTACTTGACAAATGATTTTTTGAGTTTTCACACCACCTGGTAGATAATGGATTATCAAAATTTCCCAAAAATACAATTGCAATTTAAATGCAAATAGAAACTGAATTTTGAATAGGCCAAATTTGCCGTTGATGTTTCTGAAGGTCCAATGATTTGCTATAAAAACTGCTGACGCTTCAACTAAATCATCAGTTCTAAATTCAATTGAATCTAAGAAGTTCTAACTAAACATGCATTTTTTGAACATTTTCGCTATTGCTGCCACTTTGGTCTTGGCTTTCAGCTCTGTTGAAGCCGCACCTGAACCTAAACCCTGGATCCCCCTAATTGTAAGTATCCATCAATAAATTCAATTAAATTGTAAATTAAGTAGACTCGACCACTTTTGTCGCAAGAGGATGCCATTCTCAAATGTCCCATATAGAATATCGTCGATTTTTACTTATCTTTAGTATAAATCTATACTATATTAAATCATTTCTGCTATTTAATTAATTTGAAATTTTTTTATTTTTTTCCAGGGCAAATAAGCAATCGTTTGTAATTTAATAAGCAGCAATATGGAATCGATCTTTTGGATCCGAGACTTACTTAACTATTTGGAAAATAAAAGTTAATTACATTGCAAAATCTACATAAGATTTGATTTTTGTATTTATTTGTTTGAGTAGTTTATTGCATTAGTTTGCATATTCCACAAAATGGTAACGGTGTTGGTATTGTGATTCGAAAAAAACGTTGCGTAAAAACAGACAGGCATTAGAAATAGTGAAATATATACAAATGTGAAATTTGGTATTTGGAAAAATGGATTGGAGGGACAATTTAGCTATTTTTTGAAATTAAGTAAGTCAGCGTAGAAGTTATCTAAAGTACTGAATATAAAGATAATTTTTTCGTTTGAATTCTTAAGTTTTTATGATGGGGAGGTGTAACAGATGGGGCTTGAGAAGTAAATCCATTTTGTGTTTACTAAGGTTTCTCAGAAACATTGCATTTTACCGAATTTAAAATACAATGTTAATGTTATTACTATTAAATGTTAATGTTGACAAAAATCTCAAAACAAGTTTCAATTTCGCAAAAAAAAAAACAAATTTTTTTTTAAAGCTTGAAGAAAAGCTATCGAGTACACTTTTGTCAAAATTATATAAATACAATAGGTAATTAATTATATGGATGGGAAAAAAGGGGCCGTTGGACCAAAATTTCAAAATTCAACAACCTCAAACTCGCACAGTCCTTAAACAATCTCGTTGCAAATTTTGTGTCATGGAACTAAATTTGATGCAATGCAATTTTCATTCCTATCAGAATACATCGGTGTTAAGAATTCAATCACTTGACATGAAAACCCCATATATTTGATATTATGTTCGTCCGTCCTTCCAGCTATATGTCTGTCTGGCTGATGGCACTGTAACATTCGTACGGATTCAACGAATGTCTTCACTTTATTTAAGTGCTTTTGTTTTTTCTAAACTAATGGCGTTTACGTTTCTGGGGAAAATGTTGCCCCGTCGGCGTGATTTACTTGAAAACATTTCCCCCTTAAAGTCGAAATGATGTACGAGTAGTCCCTCGAATCTAGTAATGCTACCATTTTCAAAAATATGATAGAAAAGTGCAGTTTTCAGAAACAATGCAAAGAAAATGCATAATTTTTTCAGAGTCGAAAACGCCTTCAATGAAAAGTAAAAGTTGAGTAACTTTGGGCCACTGCTCCTCTCCGAAAGGTGTTATTAATTTCTTAACAATGGATTCGAACTTAGTGAAATGTTGAATTGTTTATAGTTTCTATATTAATTACGCAAATATTCTGTAACGTTAAAGACAGTTTATTGTATTTGTAAAATTTAAAAAAATTGTTGAATTTTAAATTAAGAAAACCCTTTCAAAAATTCTAAATATAATAGTTGAAATCAAATTCTGGAATGAGATTTTAGTATTTTGACTATAGTTTTTTAAGCATAAGCCCGATAGAGCCGGAATACACGTTAAGTTGAAGGCAATTATGATGGCTACAAAAGTTAAGCCGTTAGATTTGATTGATTTTTTTAATAAAAAAAACATTTTTTTAATGTAATTTTGTTTGTGTTTACGGCACCAAATTGCACCAGCAAATGCTTGTCCCAAATCATATTCGGCTTGAAACTTATATATACACTCTAAATATATACTATTTGGTACACATCAATATTATAATGGGAATTCCACGAAAAATCGACTGGTTTACATTTTTAGTATTTTTTATGCCAGCTGAAGGAACGCTTTAGGGAATTTTTTGAAATTTTTCGGATAATTCGTTCAGAAGTTGTCGATATTTAAAAAATCGTTAAGATACCCCTCTGTGTATCGGCGTTTTGTTCATAACTTCTTCAGTTATGGTCCAATTCGAAAAATCTTTTCTTTGACATGTTCGTATTTTCGGTACTTTTCAGAAAAATATATTAAAATGTTTTTTGTGTGCGATTTTAAAGTCTTAGAAATTAAATGGCATTTTTACATTATTTGTACTCTCCGATGTTCGCGAATTTTAAATATTTTAAATTTCTATTAATTCTCTAACAAATAAGCTTTGGATGGAAGTGGGCCTAAAATTATTTATAAATTTTTAATTTTTTAAAAATTTAAAAAAAAATTTGCTGCATTTAAAAAAATCTGTTGAATTGCCATAAAAGTGTATTGTAAGCACCTATACTGTTTTTTTTTTCTAAGAAATCCTTTCCTTTGGATATATAGTTATTTTTTAGGGAGTAAGGGGATCTGCGGTGGTGGCGGATGTTTTGGAAGAAATACTTCCTGAAGTAGTTCCTTTATTTTATTCTTTGACGTGGAACATCTATTTCGAAGCTTTCAAGCCACAAGAACGGGTTGAAATAAAAATTTTAAAAACATTAAAAATTAAAAAAAAATATGTAAATATTTTTCGGCTCTATCCATTGAATTAAAAAACATAAAAATGGCACGCAAAAAATTTTAATATTTTTTATAATTTTTTCTGAAAATTACCGGAAAATATCAACATTTACAAAAAAGATTTTTTAAATCGGGCCATAACTTAAGAAGTTATGACCAATAACCCGATACACATAATCATATCGTAATGATTTTTGAAATATCGATAACTCCCGAACGGGCTATCGAAAACATTAAAAAAAATTCCACAAAGTGTGAAAAAAAACCGAAATTTTTTTGAACCCGTCAATTTGTCTTGGAATTCGCCAAATATTAGGGAAAATCTTGTTGTAAACAAATCTTTGTTTCCATTTTAATAAGTTTTTATTTGGGCTATTATTTCCGAAACCAAGATTTATTTGTATTTAAGTATGTATTCCGAAAAAATATGTGTTAAGTAAGTTAAATAATGTGCTAAGTTGTTCAGCAATTTAAGTTTGATTTTTTAGAAATGTTTATACAATTACTTTATAAATAAATCGTATAATTTTGGAAAACAATCACTTGGTTGAAGGATTGACAAAAAATAAAGACTTGGAATACTTATAAAAATAAAATGAATGCTTTCACAAAGAAGATAATGCTACATATACCATTTTAAACTGGTAGGTATAATTCGATAAGTCACCAAAGTTTTGAAATTCTTTTTTAAATAAAATATATTTGGAGAAATTCCTAAACAATAACTATATTTACATTTAAAAACATATTTTATTTGAGAAAATTAGTTCGCAAATATAATTTGTTCTAATACATTAACATATGCGCCCCAACTAAATATTATTGATTTTCAAATAAAATATATTTGTTCGAAAATATATAATACTAGCTGACCCCAGCAGACGTTGTCCTGCCCGTCCTATTTGGGATGTATTGGTTTGTTACTCATTGAAAGATATTTCATTCAAAAAATTTATATTGACCATATGTCCACTACAGCGCCATCTACCGGTTAGAATCATACATCCAACTATTATCAAGACAAACCACACATACATTTTAAATTTCAGTCAAATCGCTCTGGAAATGCGAATTTTGCAGATAACTTGACCACTCCGCAATTTATCGCGGTGAAAATAATTCTAAAACCAGGGACGTGTACAGAGGGGGGGAGGGGGGGCCCGGGGGCCCGGGCCCCCCGAAATGTTTTAAACATAGGCATAAACTGTTTACAATTTTCAAAATCACTCAAAAAAAAATACGAAAAATATTTGGAAGGCCGTTAAAAGAAACAATACAAAAGCGTACAAAATGGTAACAGTAAAAGTAATAACAACTAAAAATAAGAAAAGTGCATGGTTTCCTCGCTAAAACTTTTTAAATTAGGCATCGATTTTCTTCGGAATGGTCTCAATTTATTCATAACCTTTCACAGTTTACGATAAAATCACAAAAATATGACAATTATGCGTTTCTAGATGTTTTTATGAGGCTTTTATTTAAAAATTATTAAAATGATCTCAAAAAATATGATTTTTTGCAATACTTTGTAAGATATCGTCGAAACCGCTGAACGGATGGAAAATTGTATTGTGCGAAGTTGAAGGCTACTTCTGAAGTTTGTAAAGCTTACCAGAACCAATTCGGATGAATGGTTCTCTAGTTATGCCATAATATGTGGTTCAACCTCTCTTTTTTCTTAGCCTAAAGGGTTGTCTCTTTAAATTCTCGCGATAAGCTGTGATATGGAAAGAAATTAGTGGTTGAACCACATATAGTGGCATAACTCGAGAACCATTTATCCGATTTGGTTGAGGAAAGATTTAAAGAATTAAATATTAAGTAGCCTTCAACTTCATATAATACCATTTTCCATCCGTTCAGCGGTTTCGACGATATACGAGTATTACAAAATATTTCAAAAAAAATTGATTTTTTGATAAAATTTTAATATTTTTAAAATAAAACTCCCATAAAACAATCTAAAAATGAACAATTGTTATATTTTTATGATTTTATCGTAAAGTCTCGGTCATGAATTAAACGAGCCCATTCCGAAGAAAATCGATGCATAATTTTAAAAGTTATAGCTAATTTAGTAAGGTTTTAACTTTAAAACTTTCTTATCATGGCATGAGTTTGCACAACCGTATATGTAAATTTGACTTTATATTGGGTGTGGTCATAAGTAGTACGGTTTTGGCTATTACACAGAACTTAATAAAGGCTTACGAAATCATAAAATTGGCAACGACTAAATTAAGTGACATGCGTAGAAATTCAGATGCGGAGTTTGATAAACTGTTTGAAGATTCCACACAACTTGCAAGAAGTTTTGGAATAGAAGCTGCACTACCTAGAAGAGTAGGCACTCAAAAGTATAGGGCTAATATTCCTGGTTCAGATGCCAAGACGTATTTTAGGACAACATTGTTCATACCATATCTGGACGAAGTAATATCACATTTAAATAATAGATTTTCCGAACATGAAGCTATAATTACAAGTCTGTTTAATATCGTTCCGATACGAGTTGTAAATCTAATAAAGGAAGATTTTGAAGAAGTCACACTTCTTTACAAAAACGATTTAAAAAATTCAGCAAAATCTGTTTTAGCTGAAATAAGTATATGGATTGATTATTAGACGCAGAAGAATGATAAGCCATCAAATGCATTAGATGCTATTTCAGTTTGTGATGAGGACATGTTCCCAAGCGTTTTTACCCTTTTGCAGATACTGGCCACAATACCTGTGAAAACGACATCTGCTGAGCGAAGTTTCTCGACGTTAAGAAGAATAAAAACTTATCTCCGGAACAGAATGGAAGGAGAAAGGCTATCTTGTCTGGCTTTGATGTCTATATACAAAGATGAAGTCAAAATCGATGAAATAATTGATATATTTCTTTCAAAACATCGAAGATTACATTTTTAACTCTTACGTATTTTATTAAAAAAAGTTTTACTGATCTCGTACTAAAGTACACATTTATATTTAGCAATAAAAAACTAAGGAACTTAACTTCCATTACCTACACAATAAACGCAATTTTTTAATTGTTTATCTTTGTTATGGAAAAAAAGGTTGGGCCCCCCCCCCCCCACGAACCAAAATCCTGGATGCGTCCCTGTCTAAAACACAAATGACCCCAAACTGAATATATTGTTCAATTTTCAGCACATTCGCTTCTATGGTTTCGGAGAACATGCGTTACTAACAAACGTACAAAGGATTTTATATATAAAAAGATACAAAAATTTTTGTTCCATATATACGGGTTTTCCAACAAGAGGTGTTATTATGAAACACCCGGTATTTCGGTAGCTGTCACTTTTGATGCTTTTATTCTTTGACATTTGACAAGTAGAAACTACGCCATTACTAAAAATGGAACGATACACGATTCAACAACGCATTGAAATTATTAAAATTCACTACAAAAATGGTGAAAATCTTGCAGTCACAGTTCGCAGAACTAAAGCATTTTTGGGTCGTCGTGAAGCACCTTGTCGGACCGCAATACAGAAATTGGTGGAAAAATTCAAGCCATTGGGACAAGTTAGTGATGTGAAGAATAAAACCCATGCACGTCGCTCAAGAACAACTGAGAATATTGCTGCTGTAGCCCAAATTGTTGAAGAAAACCCAGGTTTGTCCATTCCTCGTCGTTCTTTGGAATTGGGCATTCCACAAACGCCATTACACCGTATTTTGCATATAGACTTGGGTCTTATGGTTCAGTTAACACAAGAACTCAAGCCGACCGATCATCAACAACGTCGTGTCTTTGCTGATTGGGCCCTTGAAATGCCTGAAAATAATCCGGAATTCCATCGAAAAATCATATTGACTGATGTGGCCCATTTCCACTTCGGTGGCTACGTCAACAAGCAAAATTGTCGCATCTGTAGCTCGGAAAACCCAAGAGTTATTGTTGAGAAGCCTCTCCATTCTCAACGTGTGAATGTTTGGTGCGGTTTATGGTCCGACGGGGTCATTGGACCTTACTTTTTCGAAAATGAGGTTGGATCAACAGTTACGGTGAATGGATTGCGCTATCGAGAGATGATTAATGATTTTTATGGTCGGAGTTGGATGGTATTGATCTGGACAACGTTTACTTTCAACAAGACGGCGCTACGTGCCACACAAGCAACGAACCCATTGCTATGTTACGGGAAAAGTTTCCGGACCGTGTTATCTCTCGAAGAGGTGATCACAATTGGCCACCGAGATCTTGTGATTTAACACCTTGCGACTTCTTCCTTTGGGGCCACGTGAAAAATAAGGTCTACGCCAACAGACCAGCGTCGATTCAAGACCTCAAAGATATAATTCGTGACTCTATCGAGGACATAGGGTAGCCACATTGTGATTTGGTAATGTAAAATTTCATGAAAAGGATATGGTCCTATAAGCGTGGTCGGGGTGGCCATTTGGCTGATGTTGTTTTTCATTATTAACGGCATACTTTCCTCTTTATTATGAAATAAACATCCGATCATTTATCTCAAAAAATGGAATTTTTCTTTGAATACCAAAATTACACCTCTTGTTGGAAACCCCTTTATTTTATTCTAATTAAAACACGCTGAAAAAAATCGCTTCTGTAGTATATTGTCCCAAACATATTCATCTTGAAACATATATATGTTTAGGGTACACTGTAAACATATAATATTTGGTACACACTTAAATTATATATTTGGGAAGATGTTGTTCTAAACAAATCTTTGTTCACATGCCAATGTGTTTATTTTGGACTATTTTTTCCGAAACAAATATTTAATTTCATTTAATTATTCAGAAAATATCTAAATTGTGTTAAATTTTTCAGTAATTCAAAGTTAATTTTTTCAAAAATTTTAACGTCTTAAATATAAAAAATAATAATAATTGAAATCATATAATCTTGGATCGAAATATATACTTGGAGGATTGACAACCAATGATGGCATGGAATACTCAGAAATTTTAAATGATTGGTTTAAAACATAAGATATTGCCGCATTTGTTATCATAACTGGGAGGTTCAAACCAAAAAAAAAATTAAATTCGAAAAATTCAACAAAAGTTTCGAAAATCTTTTTTAAATAAAATATATTTGGAGAAATTCCTAAACAATCATTTTATTTGTATTCAGATACATATTTTATTTGAGAAATTTAGTTTGTAAATATTATATGTTGTAACATATTAATACACGAGTTCCAAATATATTTTATTGATTTTCAAATAAAATTTACTTACTCAGAAATATAAAACATTTAAAAATTTGTGTTCCAAATATATTTTCTTTCGATTCAAACATATCAAAAAAGGCGATTTTGCCCCGTGTAGCATTTAGTATTCAGAAAATACCTAAATTGTGTTAAATTTTTCAGTAATTCAAAGTTATTTTTTTAGAAATTGTTAATGTTTGTAAAATAATAAAAATAATTGAAATCTTATAATCTTGCATCAAAATAAATTACTCGGAGAATTGACAACTAATGATGGCTTAGAATACTCAAAAATTTAAATAATTGATTTACAACCGAAGATAAGGCTGGGAGGTACAATACGAAACCAAGAAAAAATTAAAACTAAAATTCGAAAAAATCAGCAAAAGTTGTGAAAATCTTTTTTAAATAAAATATATTTGCAGAAATTCCTAAACAAAAATTTCATTTGTATTTAAACACATGTTTTATTTGAGAAATTTAGTTTGCAAATATATTTTGTTGTAATATATTAATATATGCGTTCCAAATATATTTTGTTGATTTTCAAATAAAATTTATTTGCTAGGAAATATATAATATTTTAAAATTTGTGTTTCAAATGTTATTTCTTTCGCTTCAAACATATCGTAAAAGGCGATTTTGCCCCATGTACATCTCTTCGACAAACTGTTTGTAACCTAGTGTAGTAGATAAAAAAATATCCCACGCGAATGCCAAAAAACGGACACCATAAGCTTGCCTGTAGATGGAACTGTGTTCGCGTTCTTTGGATACGATTCTTCCATTTCACGCTGACAGTAATCTTGGTTCCAAAAATATTCTGATTGAGACATACATATGAATATGTCACACTCCAAATATACAGGGTGGCTGATATGTAATGCAACAAAGTAAAGCGCTATATATTTTTATTTTTTTTTTACATTTTATTGTTCAAAAGCAAAAAATGTCGGAAATAACGTAAAATTTTAGAAACAGTTTAGATTTGTTCGGATTGGCCACCTTTGGCACGAATTATGGCCTTCAAACGGCCGACAAAGCCATCACAGGCTGTACGAAAGTGGCTCTGCGGTATTTTGGTCCATTCCCGGCGAAGCGCCGTCTTGAGATGATCGATACTTTGGTATTTTTTAGTGCGAACCTTACTCTCTAAAATGCCCCAGGCGCAAAAGTCCAACGGATTGAGATCCGGAGATCTTAGTGGCCATTGTGCGGTAGAAATGAAGCGAGGAACCTCCCTTTTAAGCCATTCTTGGTTGACGCGTGCTGAGTGCGATGGTGCTGAGTCCTGTTGGAATGCCCATGGTCTGCGGTCGAAATGTTTGTCTGCCCAGGGCTTCAATACTGTCTTTAGGACATTTTCCCGATAATATTCGGCATTTATTTTGACCCCATGGTCGATGAATACGAGCGGGGAGCGAACATCGGCCGTTACGGCGGCCCACACCATAACCATCGGCGGCGCTTGAGTTCTGGTTCTGGTGTAAATTTCATTTTGTTTGTTCACAAACTGCTCAAATTGGAATGGCTTCTCATCGGAGAAAACCAAATTCGGTAACTGGCCACTTTCGTGCAAGCGAAGCAACTCCTTGGCTCTTTCCAGTCTAACTTTTTTTGTGCATCGGTGAGCTCTTGCACTTTTTGGAACTTCAATGGCTTTAGTCCAAGCTCATTTTTTAATATGTTTTGTATCCGTTCTCGCGATATGTTCAGCTCACGAGCAATTTTTCTACCACTGCGGCGTGGATTTCGATCAAATCTGGCCTTCACTTTTCGGATCATTTCTGGTGTTGTTACCGTTTATTTTTCGTCCACTTTTTGGACGCGATGCAACACTGCCAGTATCACGGTAACGAGCAATGGTACGAGAAACAAAAGATTTATTCACATTTAAATGCTGGAGGGCTCTAACGATAGCCACTTGTGTTTTTCCACCCAAATAAAGCAATTACACTATCACGCTTGAATTCCATCACGAATAACTTTTTTTCTGAATGAATAGATCAAAATGCTTTTGTAAGCTTGTAAACAATAAAATGAACTGTCACTGAAATAAATCTGTCAGCTATCAGACTAGCGGTTTAGAAATGATAGCAACCTGAAGTTGGTTGCAATACATATCAGCCACCCTGTATAACATTTGACGCACACAAATATTATATGTTTGGGAGGATGTTGTTCTAAACAAAAGTATATTTTCATCCATATATTTTTTATTTGGATCTAATATTTCCGAAACAAGAATTAATTTGTATTTCTCAATGCCCTAATTCAATGGCAAGTTTTCTGTTCTGTAGATTTTTTTTAGAAATTTTATATGTTTGTTAAATTCGATTAAAATTTAAATCGTATAATCATGCGTAATATATATATATATATATATATATATTTTTCTATAAATGAAAAATGAGTGCTGTAATACGAAATCGAATGTTGCTTATAACCTATTTAACCATCAAGTATAACACGAAATCTAGGCAAACTGTAAGCTAAAATTCGAAAAAGGCAGAAAAAAAATTTTAAATTTTTTTTAAATAAAATATATTTGGAAAACTTGTTAAACAATAATTTTTGTCAAATAAAAGTCAGTTCCCAAATATATTTTGTTCCAATATATAAATAACGGGTTTTCCAATAGGGATGATATGATTTTGAAGTGACGTTTCGGCCATTTGTAATATGTCATGAACTGTCATTTGTTTTTCATTGTATTAAGTAGTGTTTACAATGTCATCATGGAGAGATACGCAAGAACAACGTTTACAAATTATTCAGTTTTATTATCAAAATAATCGTTCTCCAATTGCATCTTTTCGTGCGCTAAGTCCATTTTTTTTTCAATCCAAAAAAGCATTTTCAGTCGACCTATGACCTTGACAACCATTTTAGCTCCTGTTAAGAGCTATCTTTTTGCCATTGGCCGATTCCTGATCCGACGTACCGTTAAGGAGATAGAGCAAAAATAAACTTTCCGTTCACATTTGAAAATGATGCTAAATCCATTTTTTTAAATAAAAAAAAAAACACTTTCTAGTCGACCTACAACCTTGACACCCCTGAGCAATATTTTAGCTCTCGTTAAGAGCTATATTTTTGCCATTGACCGATTTGGAGATTGGATTATTTCAAGAAATTGTGATATTGAATGGCCTCCAAGAAGTTGTGATTTAACACCATTAGACTATTTATTTCGGGGTTATTTGATGTCATTGGTCTTTCGAAATAAACCAGACTCTCTTCAAGCTTTACAAGTCAATATTGAACGTGCCATTCATGACATACGACTTGATTTAGCGGAAAAAGTGATCGATAATTAGGTTCACTGAATTCGTTCCTACAGAAGAAGTCGTGCAGGCCATTTTAATGACGTTTTATTTAGAACTTAATTGTATCGATTGTACTTCACATTAAATAAACAACTTTTGAATTTCCTTAACAATAAGTGTGTTTTTTTTCAAAGAAATCATATCGCTCTTATTGGAAAACTCTTTACAAGGGCATACAAATATTTGTCATTTTGTACAGTATAATGTTTTTGTAGCGCCTATAGTCCGGTACCCAAAGTGGGTAATTGTACTGCCCATATTGGTACCTCCCACACAAATGCACCGTTTTAAATTAAAATTAAACGGCTTATAACTTTAATACCAGTAAATACAAATACTTGAAATTTTATACAGTGTAATGCTGATATAGTGCCTACAGTCCTGGGAAAAGTGGGCGTTATCACCACGCCCCTTTTTGTACCTCCCACACATGACCAAATCATACCAAAATTGAATAGCTCGTAACGTTAATATACCTGTGCACATAAACGCTGATAGTTCGGCACAGTGCCAAAGTATTTAAAGAATCTACTGTTTACCGAAAAATAGGTGTATTAGTTAATCCCCTTCTGGTACATCCCACACAAACGGACAGATTAATTAGTGAGGGTATACCTTAGTCGGTTAACCCGACTGAAACTTTCGTACTTGTTGTTTAATTGTCTTGGAATGTTCCCCTTAGAGGAGAAATGGGGTGTTGAAGTGTTCTACAAAAACGTTGCGCATAAAATAATAATATATGTCAGAACACACCATAATCCAAAACTTATCATAAACACCCACAAAAAAGCCAAATTCCAGTCAAAAACATCCTTTTCTTATATTCATGCAGCAATGTTGTTCATACGCCCCAATGGTTGAAGCAATAAATATACATGTAAAGAGGGATTTAACTGGAATTTTCAACAACGCAATAAAAATGGCGAACAAATTTAAAACAGACATTGGTCAAATAACTTAATATGTTGGAAAATGGATTTTGGCTAAATATAGGTTAGATCAATTTTGGTCAATAAAGTATTTTACTTTTTCAGAATTTAATAAATTTTTTGAAAAAGTACGATTATTTCATATTAAATACGTAAATTAGAACATAAAGAATATATTGTGTTATTAAAATTCTATTAAATGACGCAGACATTTTAATAAAAATGAAGACATGTTAGAAATTAAATCTCAAAAAATTATTTTGATAAAGTTAGTTATAGTCTATTCATTAGTACATATATGGTATAGTATCCATTGCATCATCTAAGCGTTTGGGCAATGATTTCATCCAATTTGCGACATGTTGCTTCTTTTATTTTCCCAACCATTTGGGCTATCTCCCCCAGCTAGACAACAAGTTGAATTATCTACTCCTCAGTAGCAAACCAGTTGGTCTAATTTTTCAACATCAACAATTAAAAAGTTACCCTTTAGTTGGTTTCGAATGAAGCTTTACTGTTTCTGACATTGAAGGATCTACTTCCACCGGTATTCTTTTTGAACACAAAGCCATGTGAAAGTTACGGACTATTATTATATAAATGGGATAGTCTACGAAATTAAAATAAAAACAAATTTCTGTAAATATATTATAATTAACATTAGTTCTAACACATTTTGATGTTTCATAGAACAATTTAAATTTGAATAGAAACATTTCTTCCACCAATTTCTTTCATTTCATGTTTGTCTACACAAAATTTTCAACAACGCAATAAGTATGATGAACAAATTTAAAACAGTTGTTGTATCATTCATAATAATGAATATTTGTATAGCGTTGTTTACCATTTTTTTGGGTTTTGCTAGAAAGGATCTTGCATCTAAAGCTTGCATTTTCCACAGTCAAATGAGTATAATTGACAAATTCAAAACAGTTCTTAAGTAAACCATTTATTTTCTGCAACAATTGCAATTGAATACTGCTCGTTATAACAAATATTTAAGCACCACCTGGATAAAAATGGATCATCAAAAATTCCCAAAAATACAATTGCAATTTAAATGCAAACAAAAACGGAATATCAATTTAAATAGGCGAAAATTTCCGTTGTTGTTTCTGAAGGTCCAATGAATTGCTATAAAAACAGCTGAGGCTTCAACTAAATCATCAGTTCTTAATTAAATTGAATCTTAGAAGTTCTAACTAAACATGAATTTTTTGAACATTTTCGCTATTGCTGCCACTTTGGTCTTGGCTTTTAGCTCTGTTAAGGCCGAACCTGAACCTAAACCCTGGCTCCCCCCAATTGTAAGTATCAATCAATAAATCAATTAAATTGCATTTTAAATTTAGTATACTCGAATACTTTCGTTGCAAAGAGATGCTATTTTCAAATTTCCCACAGAGAATATCGTCGATTTTTTACTTATACTCGTATTTAATATAAACCTATTTTAACTAATTTGCCTTTGTTTTTATTTTTTCAGGGCAAATAAGCCAATGTTAGTAATTAAATAAGCAGAAATATGGAATCGATCTTGTGTCTCTTAACTAGTTGCAAAATAAAAGTTAATTACATTGCAAAATATACATATGCTTTGATTTTTGTACTTATTTGTTTGAGTAGTTTATTGCATTAGTTTGAATATTCCACAAACTGGTAACATTGTTAATATTTTTAGTCGAAAAAACGGTGTGTAAGAGGCAAGTATTGGAAATCGTGAAATGTATACAAATGTGGAATTAAGTAGTTGGAAAAATTGATTGCTAGGAAAATTTAGTTATTTTTTGGTGAAACTAAGTCAGCGGAAAAGTTATCTAAACTATAGAATATAAAGACAATATTTTCGTTTGAATTTTTAAAAGTGAGTAGATTGTGTACCAAAAGGGCCTCGAGAAGTACATCCATTGTGTCCTTACTAAGGTAATTCAGAAACATTGCATTTTATCGAATTTTAAATGCAATGTTAAAGTTATGACCAATAAATTTGCATACGATTTTTTCATATTTAGTAGAAGGTGAGTGGCGGTCCTTTTTGTAGTGGTAGCAAAATGGTAGATGAACCAACTTTTACTGAACTTGTACATTTTGTGCATTGGTGTTAAATATATTGGTTGTTTAATTTTGGAAATATTATGATATCAATGACTACTTCACTTAAAAAAATATATTATTAGAAGATGCATTCAGGATTCTTTAAAGCTTTCCCGAACCAATTTTGATAAATGAGGCTCGAGTTATACTGAAATATGTGGTTCAACAGACAAAAATACAAAAAAATGTTTTTAAACAAAACTAATTTTAATTTAAAAAAAAATGCACCAAAAAATATATGTATTTGTGATTCTTTTAAAGATTTGTAGACAAAGCTATGGAAGACACTGGGAAAATGTTTGTAAACACAGTAGGTATTTAGACATATGGATGGGAAAAAGAGACCGTTTGACCAAAATGTCAATATTCAAGATCCTACAACTGGGTCAGTCATGAACCCTGAACTGATCCCGTTAAAATTTTGTGTCGTAGGACTTCATAATACATCGGTTATATTAATTCACTCACTTCACATGAAATCCCCCATATATTTGATATTATGTTCGTCCGTCCGTCCCGCTAAATGTCTGTCTGGCTTACATTTCTGGGAAAGTGCTGCCCCGACGCCTTGAAGTACTTGAAAATATTTGTCCCCTTAAAGTCGAAATGTAGTCCTTCGAATGTAATGTTACTTCAGTTTTCAAAAATGTGATAAAAAAGTGCAGTTTTCGGGAACAATGCAAAGAAAATTCTTAATTTTTTCCAGAGTCTAAATCGCCTTCAATTGTTGGTGAATGATGAGCCACTGCTCCTGTCCGCAAGGTAATAAAAATTACTTAACAAGGGATTTAAACTTAGTGAAATGTTGAATTGTTTATAGTTTCTATATTAATTAAACAAATATTCTGTACCGTTTAAAACAGTTTACCGTATCTGTAAAATTTTATATATTATTTAATTTTAAATTTAGAAAAGGTCAAATTTCAAAATATCATACTTGGAGTCACATTATGTGAAAATCGCAGAAAAAAACTGTAAAAAACAGAAATACTACATGTATACAATTTCATGAAAAAATAGAAAAAAACGATTTATGCACAATTCCGGTTTTTTTTCTAAGAGAATTAGTCATCGAGATCACAATATTTCCAAAATTAAACAACCAATATGTTCAACACAAATGCACAAAATGTTCAAGTTCAGTAAAAGTTGGGCCATCTACCATTTTCCTACAACTACAAAAAGGACTGCCACCCACATTCTACTAAAAGGCGACCAAAATCGTATGAAAATGTAATAGTCATAACTTTAACATTGCATTTGTATCCCCTCACCTTAGAGAGGAGGGTGTATATCATTTGCTACCAGCCAAAAGTGTAACACATCGAAGAAGCGACCTAAGATCTTAAGTGTGTTCGGCGGATATCCGTTTTGGCTCATTTTAAGTCGAATGAGAAATGTCCGTCCGTCTGTTTGTCTGTTTTCTGGCTGGTGCGCACGATGTGGTATGTGGAAATATTTTCTTCTATCTCCGGGTAAGTTCGAAGATGCGCCATATTGGTCCACTCCTTCTAGTACCTCCCCCACAAAGGGTTAACATTTAGTGAAATATTGATTATTTAACAACTTCTATACTACTTATTTTAATCCTTTGAAATTATGCACATAGTATTAGTTTATTAGTCGCAATTACCTCGAGAAAAGTGGGCGAAGTTGCCACGCCCCTTTTGGTACCTTCCACACAAATGGAAAATTGTTAACCAAAAATTACCAGCTTATAACTTTAATACCATTGCATACAAAGACCTGATATTTTGTACGATGTAATGGTTTAATAGTACCTAACATACAGTGAAAAATTGGGATTATTGCCACGTTCCTTTTGGTACCTCCCACAGAAATGGACCATTTTGTACCAAAAGTTACCAGCTTATAACTTTAATACAAATACTTGAAATTTTGTGTAGTGTAGAGCTTTTATAGTACCTAGAGTCCAGAGAAAAGTGACCGTTATTGGGACGCCCCGTTTAGTATCTCCCACACAAATGGACCATTTTGCAACAAAAGTTAACTGCTTATAACATTAAAACCAGTGCACAAAAATACTTCAAATATTTTACAATGCTTTTATAGTACCTAGAGTCCAGTAAAACGAAGGCGTTATTGCAAAGTCCATTTTGGTAACTCCCACACAAGTGGACCATTTTGCACCAAAAGTTAACTGCGTATAACTTTAATACCAGTCACACAAATACTTCAAATTTTGTTCAGTGTAATGCTTTTATAGGACTTACAGTCCAGTGAAAAATGGTACAAAAAATAAATAAATGTACTAATATTTTTTGGGATTCAAGGTGAGGGGATTCAGAAGTCGGTTTACCCGACTGAACTTTCTTACTTGTTAATTCGATAAAATGCTATGTTTCTGAATTACCTCAGTAAGGACAAAATGGGTGTACTTCTCAAGCCCTTTTTGGTACACAATCTCCTCACCAAAATTTAAAAATTCAAACGAAAATACTTATTGTCTTTATATTCTGTAGTTTAGATAACTTTTCCGCTTACGTTTTCCAATACTTGTCAGCCTCTTAAGCAAGGTTTTTTCGACTCACAGTACCAATATAATAATATAATAATGGAATATTCAAACTAATGCAATAAACAACTCAATCACATAAGTACAAAAATCAAATAATATGTATATTTTGCAATGTAATTAACTTTTATTTTCCAAATAGTTAAGTAAGTCTAATATCCAGAAGATCGTTTCCATATTTCAGCTTATTTAATTACAAACATTTGCTTATTTACCCTGGAAAAAATAAAAACAATGGCAAATTAATTAAAATAGGTCTATACTAAATACGAGTAGAAGTAAAAAATCAACGATATTCGCTGTGGGAAATTTGAAAATAGCATCTCTTTGCAACGAAAGTATTCGAGTATACTAAATTTAAAATGCAATTTAATTGATTTATTGATTGATACTTACAATTGGGGGGAGCCAGGGTTTAGGTTCAGGTTCGGCCTTAACAGAGCTAAAAGCCAAGACCAAAGTGGCAGCAATAGCGAAAATGTTCAAAAAATGCATGTTTAGTTAGAACTTCTAAGATTCAATTTAATTAAGAACTGATGATTTAGTTGAAGCCTCAGCTGTTTTTATAGCAATTCATTGGACCTTCAGAAACAACAACGGAAATTTTCGCCTATTTAAATTCATATTCAGTTTTTGTTTGCATTTAAATTGCAATTGTATTTTTGGGAATTTTTGATGATCCATTTTTATCCAGGTGGTGCTTAAATAATTGTTATAATGAGCAGCATTCAATTGCAATTGTTGCAGAAAATAAATGGTTTACTTAAGAACTGTTTTGAATTTGTCAATTATACTCATTTGGCTGTGGAAAATGCAAGCTTTAAATGCAAGAACCTTTCTAGCAAAACCCAAAAAAATGGTAAACAACGCTATACAAATATTCATTATTATGAATGATGCAACAGCTGTTTTAAATTTGTTCATCATACTTATTGCGTTGTTGAAAATTATTTTGACAAACATCAAATGAAAGAAATGTTTCTATTCAAATTTAAGTTGTTCTATGTAACATCAAAATGTGGTAGAACTAATGTTTTTTATAATATATTTAAAGAAAATTGGACCTGTACTACACCAAACGCTTGATTAGTCCATGAAGCACAGAAATCGTTTCGTAGATTGACCTTTTTATACGATAACTGTCCGTATCTTTCACATGGCTTTGTGATTAAAGGTGGTGAATTGCTACCTTCTGTCATATCCAAGTACTTGTCTAAAAGAATGCCGATGGAACCGATAAACCCTTCAATGTCTGAAACAGCATAAGCTTCATTTGAAACCAACTAAAGGGTTACAATTTAATTGTTGAACTTCGAAAGTTGAACCAACTGGTTTGCTACTGAGGAGTAGAGAACTCAACCGGTCGTATAACTGGGGGTAGATAATCCAAATGATTGTCAAGTAATGAGTAGATAACTGGTCGTCAAGTAAGGAGTTGATAAACCATTGGTATTTTACTGCCAACTGGTCCTCTGATAAGAAATAGATAATCCAAATGCTTCTCTACTAAGGAGTAGCTAACCCACTCGTGCTCTACTAATGGGTCTGTTCTGTTTTTCCTCACTTTAGAACAGAAGGATATACGAGTATACATACAGTCAGTCAATGAAGTATTTTGCTTTTTCAGAATTTAATGAATTTAGACATTTAAATGCTTTCAGGTCCTTGTAGTGGGAAAACTTACATTTGTTATTGGGATTATGGATCAATATTTTCATTTGTCAATTAATTTGCATACTTGTCTGCAAAAATGGGTCAGATATTATTTACTTTATTTCCAAAAAGAAAGCGAATACAAACACCAAATAATTCCGCACTCCATCCAAGAGTCATTTCTTAAACGCTATAGATAATCGTTATGCTTAGCTCGAGAATAAGGTGAGAAATCGCAATATTTCATTAAATTATTAATATTTTTATTATGATAGAAGAATTTAGGACAATTACATATGTGTGAAACAAAATATCGGCCAAATGCTTGCCACGGCTTCTGTGGCATACCTCTATTACATGGTCTATATTTTCAACGAATCTGCAATATAATTGAGGTTCAATGTCGTTAATGTGCCAAATTATCTCATCCTTTACCTCTTTAATGGCTCTTGGCTTATTGACGTACAGTTTTTCTCTTAAATATCCCCAAGGAAAGAAGTCCAACATATCTCATCCCTTCGCTCTTGAATGGTTCTTGGCTTATTGACGTACACTTTTTCTTTTAAATATCCCCAAAGAAAGAAGTCCAACGGCCACGTGAATTATTCTCGCGCTGTGTGACAAATGGCATCATCCTGTTGGAACAACATATCGTCAAGGTCAATATCCTCAACATCTGGCCACAAGAAGTCCGGTATCATCTCGCGATAGCGAACACCATTCAGAAGTACGGCCCAATGACGACGCCAGCCCATAAACCGCACCAAACAGTCACTCTTTGTGGATGCATCGGCTTTTCAACAATCACTAGTGGAATCTCATTTGTCCAAATGCGGCAATTCTGCTTGTTTACGAATCCACTGAGGTGAAAGTGTGCCTCCTCGCTGAAGATGATTTTCTTTGTAAATTCACCTTTCACTGCTGTCTGTTCAACCAACCATTCGGCGTATGGACGACGCTTGAAATGGTCAGTAGGCTTCAGCGCCCTTGAATGTTCGTGAGATGTTCAATTGTTGGGTGCGACGACAAGTCGAGGTTGGCGGCTCTTCTGCCACACTATCGCGAACAGCATCAATGTTTTCCGCAGAACGAACTGGGCGAGAATGCATAGGTGTTTTCACATCAGATCCTACAGATCCAGTTTGCTAAAATATGTGCACAATTCTCCCGACTGTGGACACATTTGGGCGATTATGCTGACCAAAAAAACCAAGAGTGCACGAAATGCATTTTGATTTGAACGCCCATTTTCTTCAACAATCTTAACGCGCTGCTCAATAGTGTACCTCTCCAGGGTTGTCAAACAGCTAAAAACAAAGAAATGTCAAATTAAGTTGTGCAAAAAACTTGACGTTAAGGTGTGACTCAAATAAGAAAAATACAACAAATACCCTCTTTGCTTACATCCGAGAAGAATATATACTTGGAGATCGCCACAAGACAAGCCTGAAACCATTGTAAGAAATCAAATAGATTACATACTTGTAAACGGCCGCTATTCTACGTGTGTAACAAAAAACGCCACACACAGGAGCATATGTTCCATTTGAACACAACCTCTTAGTATCAACAATCCGCACTAAGCTTGCAGTTGTTCGAAAGAAGGCCAGAAACCCACGAATTGACTTCCAAAAATAAAGGAATCCATCTATTAAAAGAGAAATTAAGGACTGTATTAACTCTAAACTCGAAGACATAAATAGAAATGACTTGGAAAACATATAGAATAGCGTGAAAATTAATATCAATGCGATCACGAAGAATGCTCCAATAAGGCATGAAGAATGGATCACAGATGAAATAAAACAATTAAGAATAGAACGAAGTAAACACAAAAACAATAACAACGAGAAATACTGGGAGGTAAATAAGGAAATTCGAAACGCTACAAGAGCTCCAAAAAATGTCCATCTAAATCAAAAATTTCAGGAAATGTAGATGCTTTAGAGCCTACACGACGATTTAAATTTACACAAAAAAATGAAAGAAGCAGCAGGATTAGATAAAAAACATCAAATACAGTCTTTTTTGACCAATATATGATTTCACCGGAGAACCAATAACCAGAAGCGAGGTGGAATGCGCAATAAATATGTTAAAAGACAAAAAAGCAAAAGGTCCAGACGAAATACTCTCGGAAGTATTCAAATTAATAGAGAACGAAAACATGGAGCTTCTAGTGAACCTCTTCAATTTTATCTATGACACTCGGAAATACCCTCTAGACTGGCTTAGATCAACTTTTATCGCCATACCAAAAAAGAATAACGCAAAAATGTGCGAAGACTACAGACCAGGTAACGAAGCCGACCAAAATGTTCGGCGGCGGCGGCGCATGGAAAAATACCGATCGGCGGCGGCGGCTGATCGGCTTAGCCGATCAAATTTCAACAATCGGCTGAGCCGATAATGTTACAACAAACGATGGCGCACGAATGTCAATCTCAGGCAAAAATGGCTCTTTAAGATATTTACAATTAGATGAAAAAACCTAAAATTAACACAAAAATTTAAGAAAAGTTAAGAAAGTTTTGATTTAATGTCGAAAATCGATTCAATAAATCTCTACTTATTAGTCTTTGTTGGGAAAGAGAATTTATTGTGAATGACATAGTGACTGTTGTTTTCTCTCTAAAACAACGTAGACTTTGTAAAAATTGGTTCGGCCTCTCAAGAGCTATTGTAAAAACCGTAAAAACCTAAAAACGTATTTTTAAATTTTAAATCCGATATATTATGGATTTCTTTAAATAAATGATACCGAGATCAAGTTCGAAACTTCTTATAAATTTCTATGCAAAAATGAACTTTGTTAAAATTTCTGACCCTATTGTATTACTTAGTAGTCACTTTCTTAATTTTCATGGTTGCATAAAAGAAATCTTTTTGACTCACTAAATAATGTTCGGCGGCTGAGTTTCAGCCGATGTGAGCCGCTGAAATCGGCGGCGGCGCCGGCTGGAAAAAAATGGCCGGCTTTGGCGCGCCGCCGATTTGCGCCGCGTCGGCTTCATAGCCTGCTACAGATTCATAAGTACAGGGTTTTCCAATAAGAGCGACATGATATCTTAGAAAAGAATACACTTATTGTTAAGGAAATTCAAAAGTTTTTTATTTAATATGAAGTACAATCGATACAATTAAGTTCTACATAAAACGTCATTCAAATGGCCTACACGACTTCTTTTGCAGGAACGAATCCGATGAACCCAATTTTCAAGCACTTTTACCACTAAATCAAGTCGTATGTCATGAATGGCACGTTCAATATTGACTTGTTGAGAGTCTTGAAGAGAGTCTGATTTATTTCGAAAGACAAATGACTTCAAATAACCCCACAAGAAATAGTCTAATGGTGTTAAATCACAACTTCTTGGAGGCCACTCAATATCACAATTTCTTGAAATAATCAAATCTCCAAACTTTTCTCGCAACAATTCAATTGTTTCATTTTCTGTGTGGCACGTAGCACAGTGCTCTGTCTTCATGTATCGATGTGACAAAAATAGAAGGAGTAATTGCAGAACTATGAAATTTGGTACCAAGCTGTATTTGGTTATAGTTAAGAAAAATTTGAAATTTGGACCCAATCGGACCGCGGATCTCATAACCTTTTGCAAATTATTCCCGGTCCTTAAAAATTCACCAGACTATAACACTAAATTGAAGCATTCTATATTTATGAAATTTAACATGTCATAATATTTCATATATATCTGTTGCGGTGCAAAATTTCGACAGGATATAGCGAGTCCTTTTGGTACCTACCACACAAAGGGTTAAAAGGACTTAAAAATAAATATATAAAAAACGCTCAAGAGTGGCGCTGAATTTCGACCAAAGTTTGTTAAGCGTAATAGTCTTTGCTGTTAGTAAATGTATGCTAAAATTTTGGGAGGAATTGTTTCAAGATCCTTCAACATAGCCCCCTAGAAAATCTTGAAAATGGGTTTTTGGTCCAAATATCGTGCAACCCATCAAATTAAAGGGAATTTTGCGTAGATTACAAATATGGGAGAAAAACTAGAAGACTCAATAGGGAAAATTTCACGTCGGCCATAGTGTTTTTGCGCAGTATTGCACTGTACTGTTTCGTTTTAAAAATTTAATGCTATCATCTTCTTTAATATTATCATCTTCGTCAAAAATTTTATCAAAAATACCGCATAGATATATCTTCGTTTAAAGGATACTTGATATATTACTATGAAAAATATTAGCAATGTTCAGATTTTTAAACCGTATTGAACTTATAATAGGATCAGAATTTATTGTAAGGTACGTCATTAAACCTTTGTTTGTGTTTTTGGAAAATTTTTTCCTGGTATGAAACAGGCGAGCTTCTCGAATAATTTTGTGACTGAATACAGATAAACAACCTTAAATTAAATAAATGTTTCCTGAAATAGAATTGTCAATATTTATATATAACTAATGACATCGTAACCATGAATTAGTACTTTATGTACACTACTGACATATAATATCATCGGAAGCGCGCCAAATTATTATCCTTGTTGCTATTAGGAACTCCTTAAATGCATTACAGTAAATTTTTTGTCGCATGAAAATTTTGGACCTAAAGCAAAAGAAATTTTTCGTAATTTTGTGCGCGAATAATTGGAACTTTTATATTTTATTTTTAAAGAGGATATGGCGTTAATAATTTTTGCGAAAAAAATTTAGATCTTTACGATTTTTTTCTGATGACATAAATATTTTTTTTTTGATTTTTCGAAATAAAAACACCATATTAAATGGATTTTTTTTAAGAATTTTCTCATATTTATTTTATAAATATAATTATTTTGTATTTTTAAGAATTATGTCAACTATTAGGCTCCAAAAAAGTTGTTCTACAAGTTAAAGGAGGTGATTTTTAGACCTAACGCAAAATTACTTTTTCAAAATTTTGTGCGCGAATAATTTGAACTTTTATATTTTATTTTGATGTTTCCCTATGCGGGATTGATCTGTTATTGATGTTATTTTATGGTTTTTCTCACTGTGGAGTTGAGCTAAAGATCAAAGAATTCCTTCAGAGTGAAGGAAGGTTTATGTTTAAAGAGGGCATATCATTAATAGTATCTGGCGAAAAAAAATTAGGGATCTTAACGCATGTTTTTTCCGATGCCATACAATATTCAATATTTTTTGATTTTTCGGCATAAAAGCACCATATTAAAAGCGATTTTTTTATGTTTCTCTCAACAATAATTTATTAGTATGAATTTCTATATTTTTAAGAATTCTGTCAGCTTTCTTACGCAAAAAAAAATTATGGGGTTGGTCAACACGTTAAGCGTTGGCATCTGTTTTTGGAACACCCCTAAAAGTTATATTCGAAAAAAAACTTTTTTAGACATAAAAACATATATATTTTTTTGTAAAGTTTGTGCACTTTTATTTTGGGTTTTTATATTTTTTATTTAATAGTAACAGTACGTACATTGTTTTTTAAGAATACAATTTTAGGGATATGTATGTTCCAACTTATTTTTCTCATTCCAATTCAAATTGTAATTTTTTTTCATTTAACAAAAAATACGAATTTTCCACAGCAATTTTGAATAGCACTATTGCAATTTTCTGCCAACTTGGTATTTTTGTATTATTAGGAATTCGATTTACTATCATATACAAAAAGTTTGGCTTAATTTCCCTACTAAACGAATTTTATACAGCTATTTTACAACATACATTTATGGTAGTTTATTTTTTGGTCGATTTGCGTATACAACAATTGACTTTGGCGCCCTCTCGCGGTGTCAAAAAGAGGTAAATAAAAAAATATTGTTAATATTTATCTTAATTGGTTTGTTAAGATATGATGAGTTCCAATTTTACCATTATTTGAGCCAGTACATTATTATCGATTTTTGTCAATGGGACAGAGCACTGTGCGTAGCCACAATTAAGGTCGTAGATAGAATGGAAAGTGGTTTTTTGGATTAAAAAAATAGACTTAGCGCACGGAAAGTTGCAATTAGAGAACGATTATTTTGATAATAAAACTGAATAATTTGTAAACGTTGTTCTTGCGTATATCTCTCCATGATGAAATTGTAAACACTACTGAATACAATGAAAAACAAACGACAGATCATGACATATTACAAGTGGCCGAAACGTCACTTCAAAATCATATTATCCTTATTGGAAACATTGTTATAATGAAACACGCACAGAAAATATTCCTACGAATTATTTATAGAAGAATATATCCTGAATGTGAAGCATCTATGGGAACTTCACAGTTTGGCTTCAAAGAGTGCATGGGAACCCGAGAAGATGCATAGGTAGATGTACGTCTTTCTGTGTTTCATTGACTACGAAAAAGCCTTTGATACCGTATTACACAACAAACTTTTCGATATTATGACAGAAATTGGAATAGATGGAAAGGAAATTCGGTGCATACAAAATTTGTATTGGAATCAGGTGGCATGCATTGATGTTGAAGGAGAACTCACTGAAGAAATAACCATCTCAAGTGGCGTTAGACAAGGGTGTATACTGTCACCTATTTTATTCAATATATACTCCCAGAAAATATTTGTGGAGGCCGTAGAAAGGATGGGGATACAAAAACATGGATCACTTATTAACAACATTCGATATGCGGATGATACGACAATACTGGCAAGTAGTAATAGAAATAGAATTGAAATTAATAGACAAACTTACAAACGTAAGTGAATCATATGGTCTAAGAATCAACACCAAAAATACTAAATACACGATAATCAACAGGAAGAAGGAACACATCAGCACCAAGTTAAAGATAAAAGATATGGCAATTGAAAAAGTGACAAACTTCAAGTATCTAGGTAAACGAAGTATCTTAATAAACGAACAGTGGGATATGTCAAAAGAGATATGTTGTCGCATAGAAATGGCAAGAGCAACATTCTTTAAATATCACAAAATACTGACAAGCCATGATATCGACTTACAAACAACGATACAATTCATCAAATGTTATGTGTGGTCCGTTCTTTTATATGCTGCAGAGGTTTGGACAATCAAGACGATTGATGAAAAGAAATTAGAATCCTTCGAGACATGGATATACCGAATATTATAAAAACACCATGGACTGATAGAGTCACAAATAACGACGTGATAAGAAGAATGCAAGTAGATCGCCAACTACTAAAAATAACAAAAAAACAGAAAAATTTCATATCTGGGACATTTAATGAGAAATAATAAGTACAAATTCCTGCAAATAATTATGAAAGGAAAAGTTGAAGGAAGATCAGTAAGAGGTCGAAAAGAAATTTCCTAGTTGAAAAACATACAAAACTGGACCGGATCTAATGACGAAAGGTGCTTACTAAATGCCGCTAAAAATAGAGAACTTATATATATATGAAACAAGTAATAAAGTTCAGTCGGGTAAACCGACTAATGAATTCCCTCACCTTGAGTCTAAAAAATATTAGTAATTTTTTATTATTTTTTTCGTTTATTTAAATTATTATCAATTTAAATTGCATTTAATGACTTTAAAGTATGTACTAGTATTAAAGTTCAAAGCTGTTTACTTTTTGTACAAAAAGGTCCATTTGTGTGGGAGGTACCAAAAGGGGCGGGCCAATAACGCCCATTTTTTCTGGACTCTAGGTCAAAAATAATAAATAATAAGATATGTCATCCCGGAGCGAGTAAGTTGTCAGTTACGAACGAATAGAAATTTCAACGAGTAGGACTTCAAAGAGTGAGGTTTTCCGCGGATTTCGGACCGATTTTTCCGAATTTTTTGTAACTGTCACAATATAAAAATTAATATTAATTGATTAGTGCAAAGAAAGTTCTAAAATGTTCCCGGTAATGTGTTTTTTCGCGTGTGACATTTCATTCCTATTCGTTCGTAACTGATAGATTTTGACGTTTCGTCCAGACGAAACATTTGTATAATTTGAGGTCTTTGCTCTAGGTACTATAAAAGCATTACACTGTACAAAATTTCAATTCTTTGTATGCACTGGTCATAAAGTTATAAGCAATGAACATTTGGTTCAAAATTGTGTGGGAGGTACCAAAAGGGACGTGTCGACTTCGCCTTTTTCTCGAGGTAATAGTGACTAATAAACTAATACTATGTGTCGAATTTCAGAGGATTCAAATAAGTAGTATAGATGTTATTAAATAATCAATATTTCACAAAAAGTTAACCCTTTGTGGGGGAAGTATTAGAAGGAGTGGACTAATATGGCCCATCTTCGAACTTAGCCGGAAAGAAAATATTGCCGCATACCAAATTTTAAGTCAATCGGTTACTCCTTTCGAGAGTTATCGTGCGCACCAACCAGCAGACAGACAAACGAACGGACGGACATTGGTCATTCGACTTAAAATGACCCAAAACGGATATCCGGTCACTCCTTCGATGTGTTACACTTATGGTTCGTTGCAAATGATATGTATGTATATACCCTCCTCTCTAAGGTGAGGGGATAAAAATGTCAAACATGTGTTTGCATTTTATGTTTGTAAATTGTATGATCGCTCATATCCGAAAACTGATGCGCAAATAAAGAAGAACAAGGTGTGACTCACAATTAACATCCTACATTATTGTTGGACCACCCTTTATAATTGTTTGATGTTCCTAAGGTTCGCATCTACGATTTCAATTTGCAATTGTTGGGAATTATAAGTACAGTCGAAGCTCGTAGTTACGAGCGATATAATGTCAGGCCTATTCGTTACATTTAATTTTTTTTACGTTGCCCCAGACTTCAGATTTCCGATCCCTTCCATCTCGTTAATATATTCGTAGATAAAGTCAGTGAGTATTTGGATTTAGGTGGATTCCTGCCGTTAAGGCTTAACTCCACCGTGCTCTAAACACTCGGGTGAATACATGCGTCGACCAACGCCCCCACGCACAATGTGCATGAGTACCAATCAATTCCGTGTATTCTAGCCACTTTTTTCCTACTCCTTGGTTAGGAGCGGAGCCCATCTAAAACTCCTGCCATTCTAGGGTCATGGCGCCCGGTTGGTTTGCAACTCCACATCCGAGACCATTCTCTCCCAGCGATTTTGGTTTAAACCACAGCCACCACGTTGCACCCAACAGGGTCCTCACCAATAGTCAGGCCGGTACCTGCGTACCAGATTAAGTGCTCTGGTCAGACTGCGTAGCCGAAAATCTAGGACTGGTGACCAGTCTTGGATCACTGTCCAACCCCCATCCTGAGAATAGATGGGGGCTATAGGATTCGTAGATCCAATGTGGATCACAGTCCAGTCCCCATCCTGGGAATAGATGAGGACTATAGGACTTGTAGATCCAATCTGGGATCACTGTCCAGTCCCCACCCTGAGAATAGGTGGGAACTATAGGATTCGTGGATCCCCCTCGTAGGTAAAGACAGTAGGAATCACTTAAACAATTGGCTAATATGGGCGGACCCACGCCCCTTCCATCAAGAACTTGTAAAGCCAATGTCACCCTCTAAGATTATCTGAACATTCCCTGAAAATTTCATCAAAACTGATCCAGCCGTTTTGGAGTCCATACGTAACATACATACATCCATTTATATATATATATAGCTGGACGCGGTCCACTTCGTTGCCCCAGATTTAGATTTCCGATCCCGTCCATTTTTGAACCAATCAATAATAGTGCCACCTAAAACATCTCCTTAAAATAAGAGCACTCTCGCTAAGAAATTGTGAAGATATCTCAATTTCAAAACTAAGCTTTGGCCCATTCATAATAATCACGTAGACTGCCACCAGATACATACATATAAACAGAATTACAGTACTATCACTACTAAATTGTGCAAGATAGCTCATATTTGGGTTATATGGGCGGGGCCACGCCCTTTGGTCTAATCCCGCTCATATTTAGACCAATCACGTAGTCTCCTACCAGACACATTTACACAAAATTACAGCACTCTCGCAAACAGATTGTGAAAGATACTTCAATTTCAAAAGGTTGTATATATGTATAGGAAAGCCACGCCCATTGATCCGATTCATCCCATTTTTGGACCAATCACGTAGACTACCACCAGATACATATGCACAAAATTACAGCACTCTCTCTAACAAATTGTGCAAGATATCTCAATTTCAAAATTTGACTTATATGGGCGGGGCCGCGACCTTTGGTCCGTTCTCGGCTATTTTTGGAACAATCACGTAGACTACCACCAGATATATATGTACAAAATTACAGCACTTTCGCTAACAAAATTTTCAAGATATCTCAATTTTAAAATTTGACTTATATGGGCGGGACCACGCCCTTGGGTCCGATCCCGACCATTTTTAAATCAATTAGGTAGACACCAACAGATACATATATACAAAATTACAGCTCTCTCGCCAAAAAATTGTGCAAGATATCTCAATTCAAAAATTTGACTTATATGGGTGGGGCTCAAATTTTGGCTTATATCGGCGGGGCCACGCCCTTTAAAAATGCATCTAATGCCTCTGCAAATTATACACATCAATGACACCAACTTAAAATTCTGTGAAAAATAAAGCTATGTAGCCCCATAAATTCTAAACGAACGCTGAAAAATTTAAGACGGTTTTCAGCCAGTTCTTTTTATACCCTACACCACACTGTGGTACAGGGTATTATAACTTTGTGCATTTGTTTGTAACACCCAAAAGGAGAAGAAATAGACCCATCGTTTATTATACCGATCGACTTAGAATCACTTTCTGAGTTGATTTAGCTATGTCCGTCTGTCTGTCTGTCCGTCTGTCCGTCTGTCCGTCTGTGCATGTATTCTTGTAATCAAAGTACAGGTCGCAATTATGGTCCGATCTCGACGAAACTTTACACATATCTTTTTTTTGGCCCAAGGACGAACCCTATTGAATTTGGTTAAAATCGGTTCAGATTTAGATATAGCCCCCATATATATGTTAGCCCCGATTTGACATATAAGCGCTGTAAAAACTTTATTTTATATCCGATCAGTATGAAATTCGGAAGAAAGAGGTTTCTTATTATATGGATGAACACTATTAAATTTGGAAGAAATCGGTTCAGATTTAGATATAGCCCCCATATATACGTTACCCCCGATTTGACATGTAAGCTCTGTAAAAATGTTATGTTATATCCGATCAGTGCGAAATTCGGCAGTAAGAGGTTTCTTATTACATGAAGGAATACTGCCAAATTCGGAGAAAATCGGTTCAGATTTCGATATAGCCCCCATATATATGTTAGCCCCGATTTGACATGTAAGTGCTGTAAAAACTTTATCTTATAACCGATCAGTATGAAATTCGGAAGAAAGAGGTTTCTTATTACATGAAGGAATACTGCCAAATTCGGAGAAAATCGGTTCAGATTTAGATATAGCCCCCATATATAAGTTACCCCCGATTTGACGTGTAACCGCTGTAGAAACTGTATTTTATATCCGATCAGCGCGAATTTAGGCAAAACGAGGTTTCTTATTACATGAAGGAATACTGCCAAATTCGGAGAAAATCGGTTCAGATTTAGATATAGCCCCCATTTATATGTTACCCCCGATTTGATATGTGAGCGCTGTAAAGACTGTATTTTATATCCGATCAGTATGAAATTCGGCAGAAAGGGGTTTCCTATTATATGAATGAACGCTTTTAAATTTGGAAGAAATCGGTTCAGATTTAGATATATCCCCCATATATACGTTACCCCCGATTTGACATGTAAGCTCTGTAAAAATGTTATGTTATATCCGATCAGTGCGAAATTCGGCAGTAAGAGGTTTCTTATTACATGAAGGAATATTGCCAAATTCGGAGAAAATCGGTTCAGATTTCGATATAGCCCCCATATATATGTTACCCCCGATTTGACATGTAAGCGCTGTAAAAACTGTATTTTATATCCGATCAGTATGAAATTCTGCAGAAAGAGGTTTCCTATTATATGAATGAACACTTTTAAATTTGGAAGAAATCAGTCTAGATTTAGATGTAGCCCCCACATATACGTTATCCCCGATTTGACATGTAAACGCTGTAAAAATTTTATTTTATGTCCGATCAGAATTAGATAATATGTTTCTACCCTTATCGCATTGTTAGGCAGGTGTAGGGTATTATATAGTCGGCCCCGCCCGACTTTCTGCCTTTCCTTACTGGTTTAAATATTTATAGTAAAATTCCTGAGATACAGATATTGCATTTGTTATATTTTAAAATCGCGTTTGCGGATTTATACAAATTAGAGCTCTTCTTGAAGGTATTGACTAGGACCTCAAAGATATATGCGAAAAATCGGCAATATTTGCGTATATCGTTATATATTTTTCCTCTTAAATTTTAGTTTGCATACCGGACCAGGAAACACCGTCATATGCATGTAAATTACATATAGGCATGAGCTGATACTGCAAATTCTAATCTGGGTTTTCTTTCAGTTTCTAAATAATAACATTTTTACATTTTCGAAATTGTTTTTTATTCACCCAGGAAAATAACACTATGCAACAAAATTTTTGTCCAAAGGATGTGGATAACAGTTTCTAGTGCAATTTGGTGTCACAAACACGAAAAAAATATTAAAAATTATGGTCATTTTTTTTTAAATTTATTTTTTTTTAAATTCCACCTTTCACGGGAAGTACATTCAGTATTTGGACCATAATTTTTCAAGTATAAGCCTGATTGAGCCGTGTTATGCCTATTAAAGGGAATTTGAGGGCTACATATGCTGCATATATCGCTTTCACGTAGAATCTTTGGTTTAGTCATAGTCGTCAAAAATATGAGAAAAAAAATTATTTTTTTTAAACACTTTTTCCTGCTTCAAAAAAAAAAAAGAAAAAAAATCGAAAAAAAATATTTTATTACATTTTTAAAAAGCCAGCATACTAACGAAGAAAACACTGTATATTTGAAAAAGATCTATGGTATGTAAAAGTTATGAGACATTTCGTAAATGTTAGGGAAATTAAAAAAATCTTGTTTCATATTTTTCGTTTTTAAATGATGTTTTTGTTTATATTGAATTCGCCATATGCGAGAGAGACATATAAGAGACATTGCACTTGCATTTTATTTTATGAGGATTGATGTCAGAAATTATAAAATTATAGAGAGGACGAGGTTTTATGGCCCTTCGTAACCCTCAAATCACTCAAATTGTAAGAAAAGCATGAGAGATTGTCGGAGATAATTCTTTTTAATTTTTCTATTCCTTCTTTACTCACTCCTTCGCCAATTTTGATTTTGCTGAAGTAAAAACATTCTGTATTTGTTGTTACTACAAAACGGTTATTACACTCACACTCAGAATTTTCGTTTCCCCTCAATCTCTCTACGCAAATTTTACCACTTGTAATTCTCTCATCTTTTTCGAACTTGATGTCTTTTTGAGTGATATTCATTACAGGGATGGGAAACTCACCGGTCTGATTCGTGATGACACAATTTGGTATTAACGCACCAAATTTATTTTGACGATTTTCTATGAACAAATTTGTTGTTTCAGAGAGATTGCAATATGTAGAAATAAATCCGACAAAATTGGAAGGTATTACAGTGGCTTCTTTTGCCCACAATTTGATCTCTGTTTTCGGCAATTCTGGCACTTCCATGTTACCATTGTGATATGCTCTTTTTCGGTGAACGGTTGGCCAACTAATAATGGAATGTTCAACTCATTGTCTTTGACAATAAATATTTCTACGTCAGCAACAGCTTGATCGACTTTAATGTTGGCATTTAAAACACCAATTGGAATTACAGATCCATTACCAAATCCGTTAATACGAACGTTTCTTTTTGGAATATTATACTCCAGCTCCAAATCTCTTACCGTAGACTCGGACATCATATTCACAGCACTTCCTGGATCAATATACGCTTTGACGGGTTGTCCGTCTACGAAGACTTCTTGGAAGTACTTACTATTTGTGTTTGTGTGGATGTTGTTAGTGGCTGTAGTAGCAATGGTGGTACTTTTTTCTAAAATGTGTGCACTTGTAGAAGGTTTTGAATGGGTGGTGTTTTCTTTAGCTGGACACCTACTTTGGGTATGACCCGCTTGGTGACAATTTAGGCATTTTATAGGAGCCGTGCAGAACATTTTGACATGGCCAATACCTTCACATCGGAAACATTTTAGCGTAGACACTTCAGTTTTACAGAAGCGAGCAAAATGACCGTGTCTGCCACATTTATTACAAACCTGCTCACCATCCGGCTTAACCTTTTGTGAAAGTCGTTGTGGGTGTGATTTGTATACGACGTAATCACCTTCGGCACATCCCGCATCGATATAGTCATAGACGTTCGAAATGATGTCATTAAACGTGATGTGTTGTTTCTGCAAAAGAAATTTTCTTAGTTCAATAGATCTTGTACCTTTTATTATGAATTTGCGGGCATCGTCAAAATCCAATCCGAGTTGTTGTGTGAGACGTAGTTTATCGAAGTAGTAATCGGTGATGTCTTCGTTGACTGTCTGATGCCTTTCTGCCATTTTCTCCCATAGTTCAGCAGTGGATTGTCGACCAATAAAAGTGTCTTTAAATTCCTCTTCGAAGTCTGACCAACTTTTAAATTCTCCGGCGTTGTGCCAATTGAGTGCTGCCCCTTCTAAATTCGATCGGGCAAATTGCAAACGAAAAGAATCGGGCCATTTATTCATATTACCAATTCCATTGATGGACCCTAGCCAATCGTTCGCTTCAGTTGGTGACCTCTTCCCGTTGAATTTCTTTATGGTGTTGTTCAAGTCAGGCATAACGTGGTACGAAGTTCTTTCTGAACGTAAAGCATTTATTAACATTTGATTTTGATGTAGTAACATTGACAAAACTGAAGATTCGCCATTAGCTGTTTCTCTGTTGGCTGTACTTCGTGGTGTTTCCAAATTTGGTTCTTCCTCCGTATCATCAGCGTCGACAATGACGTTATCTTCAATTGCCTTATCGTTAGCAGCCATCGTAATGGATTATACTCCGTTGGCCGGGAAATAAGAAAAATATATTTTGTTCAAACAGGGATTTTTCTTATGTATCCCACTTCTGATTGTAGAATTTTATTACTCTTTTATAGAAATCGTTCTATAAATTAAACTCTATGAATTAAAACACTCGATTTAAATAATATAACTCTGAATATTCTCGTTTATTCTTTACTCTTTGATATCTCTCAGTAGAATGAATACAATGTAATTTTTGAAGGTTATTATATGGAGTGTCAAATTGAAGATCATTACAATGTCAACTGAATGTCACAAAAGGAATAATGATAATTAGTACAGAAAAGAATATAAGACAAATGAGAAAACTATTAAGTAGGGGTTTCATTTCGGCGTATAAGAAAACAGGGATGTTTACAAGTTGAAAATATGAACGAACCGTGGACACCTAGTAAGGACATTCCCGGATTGTTCGAGGAACTTAATCAAACATACAATTCAAAGGAATGGCGGTTATTTGTTGACAGCTGTAAAGAAAGTTTGAAAGCAGTACTTTTACACAACGGAAATCAGAAACCATCGATTCCCATTGCTCATGCAGTCAACACTAAGAAGTCATGCGAAACAATGGCTAAATTGATAAAATACATAAAATATGAACAACATGACTAGAAAATTTGTTGCGATTTAAAAGCAGTTGGGATGTTACGTGGAATGCAAGGCGGATATACAAAATATTGCTGTTTTTATGCCTCTAGGATAGCCGAGCTCCCGAAGATCATTACAGAAGAAAGAAATGGCCACCAAGAATACACATTATATTGAGTGAAAACAACATAAAATACACACCTCTCGTCCAAAAAGAAAGCATTATTTTGCCACCACTGCATATTAAGCCGGGGCTCTTTAAAAATTTGTAAAAGCCTTAAGCAAAGATGGCAATTCACTCTCATATTTAAAAAGTTTATTTAAAAGTCTTTCTTTTCAAAAAATCTAAGAGGGCGTTTTTGATGGGCCTACAATAAGAAAACTGATGAAAGATGTAAATTTCGTCGGATGAAATTGCAGCATGAAGGTCGTTAAACTTGTAGTATCAAATTTCCTTGGATCCAATAAAAGCCCGCAATATGAAAGAATGATTAATGATTTGTTAAAAAATTATGAAAAAATTGGTTAGAAATATACTTTTTTTATATTTATGTATACAACACATGTGTATGTATTCTTCCAACTTATTTTTCGCTTTATGTATTTCAACAGGTGTAAATATGTCCCTCAAAATTCATTTCTTGCATTCTCATTTAAACTTTTTTCCCGAGAATCTTGGCGACGTAAGTGACGAACATGGCGAAAGGTTTCACCAAGAATGGAAGTCCATCGAGCGGCGTTACCAATGGCACTGGGATGAAAGAATGATGGGAGATTGTATTTGGTTTCTCATTAGAGAAACCGATTCCGAAATCTACAAACGTCAACAAAGAACTCACAATTACTTCTTATGAAACTTGTTCATGTAAATAAACTCAGTATAATATAAGTAAAAGTAATAAATAAAATCGCTATTTAAACAGAAATTAAAAAAAAAAGATTTTTTGAAATTCTCTTACCTCTACCAAAAGGGCTATAATTTCTACATTTATCCATAGATTTTTTTCAAATAGGTATTAGATAGGATGCAAACTTTTAAAAAATTAAATAAAATATTTTTTTCTATTTTTTTTGTCACAGGTTTTTTTTTAAATCTACTTTCCCAATTTGTTTAATGACTGTTACTAAACCACTGTTTCTAACTGAAAGATATATTTCCAACATTGGTAGCCCACATTAATAGCTTCAATTTAGCGTATAAGTCGACCTGATCGGGCATTTACTCCAAAAATTATAGTGCAAATACGAAGGGTACCTTCGAGGATAATAGCATAATTAATAAAAAAATTTTGAAAAAAAAATTTATCCATAAAAAAATTTTTGGTTTTGATTTTATATAACAGTATGCCACAATCTATACAAAGAAATAATTTTTAGGTCTAGGACACAAAAAAAAATTTTCTTGCATAGAGTAATTACTTGGCATATTTGGGTCCCCCTTTTTGAATATTGGGTATAAAATGCTTGACCGGAATGTCTGTACATTAGCACGACCATTAAGAATCTTTGTGAACTCTTTGCTTTCTGTTATGCTGAAGTCAGCATCGAGAATATCATCTGCAACATAATTTGGTGCTTATTGCATTAATGAAGTTTGATTCTCTGGGTTTAGTAACGTTTGAAAATAATTTTTAAAAATATGTGCAGGAATGTTTCCTCCGCAGATCTGATCATATTTTCTTATTTCTTTAGCTAATTTCCACCAAGATTTGCTGTCTGAAATAATATCTAGACGGTGTTCTATATGCAGATAATAATTCTTTTCTTTCCGTTGGCAAAGTTTTTTGTATTCACGCCTCTTTTCGGGATATGTTTCTCTTTTGGTCTCTTCCTTTATTTATACCCTACACCACACTGTGGTACAGGGTATTATAAGTTTGTTTCACGGCAGATGTTTGTAACACCTGAAAATAACTCTGCTAGACCCACCTTAAAGTATACCGATCGACTCAGAATCACTAGCTGAGTCAATTTAATCATGTCTGTCCGTCCGTCCGTCCTTTTGTCCATGTAAAGTTGTACGTCGACTACAGGTCGCAATTTCACTCCGATCGTTCTGAAATTTTGCAGTTTAGAGTATTTCGCAGCTGTAAAGATTCCTATTGAATTTGGTTGAAATCGGTTAATATTTAGATATAGCTCCCATACATATCTTTCGTCCGATTTGACCCATTAGTCCTATAGATACTGTAGTTTACATCCAATCGTTTTGCTATTTAGAATGGTAGAGTTTCTTGATCCATGAACCAACACTACCGAGTTTGAAGAAAATTGGCTAAGATTTAGCTATAGCTCCCATATAATGTTTCGTCCGATTTGGCCCTTTAGTTCTATAGAAGCTGTATTTTACATCCAATCGTTTTGAAATTTAGAATGGTAGAGTTTCTTGATCCATGAAACAACATTGCCGAATTTGAAAAAAATCGGTTAATATTTAGATATAGCTCCCATACATATCTTTCGTCCGATTTGACCCTTTAGTCCTATAGATACTGTAGTTTACATCCAATCGTTTTGCTATTTAGAATGGTAGAGTTTCTTGATCCATGGACTAACATTGCCGAATTTTAAGAAAATCGGTTAAGATTTAGCTATAGCTCCCATATATATGTTTCATCCGATTTGGCTCTTTAGTCCTGTAGAAGCTGTAATTTACATCCAATCGTTTTTATACCCTGCACCACACTGTGGTACAGGGTATTATAAGTTTGTTTCATGGCAGATGTTTGTAACACCTGAAAATACTATAGCTAGATCCACCTTAAAGTATACCGATCGACTCAGAATCACTAGCTGAGTCTATTTAACCATGTCTGTCCGTCCGTCCGTCTGTCTGTCCATCTTAAGTTGTTCGTCGACTACAGGTCGCAATTTCACTCCGATCGTTCTGATTTATATTTCAGAGTTATTCAATATTACGAGAGTGGTGTAGGGTATTATATAGTCGGCCCCGTCCGACTTTAGCCTTTCCTTACTGGTTTCATATTTATCTCGATTTTTTTCCTCAACGTGAGTTTCCAACAGAATAAAAATGTCGTATTGTTCTAAATATTGGTAAAAATCGGGGTGAAACATTTTGGTACTGATCCCATGCACATTATATGACACTATATTTAAATCTAAGTCCCTATTATCTATATTATTGTTTGTATTTGAGTTCATAATATTACATTTGTTATTAGCGGAATATTTTAAAAGTTTTTTGAAATTGCTTTGTTAAGTAGAGCATTATATTCTATTTGTAATCCAGTTATGGAATCGCCCTATATATTTACCAGGAATTATAATCCATTGCTTTGTCCACACATTAAAATATTTCTTGAATTCCATTATACGATTTTTCCATCTATCACAATCTGCTCTCCTCTGACACCGACTTTTTTTATCCTTGCTGATATTCAAAAGGATTTTCTTGAGTTCCATCATCACCTTCTTTCTTTCCAAGCGTTTTCCCGATAAGTCTCTTTCATCAAATATAGAAGTGCCGGACAATTTCCCGGTGCACTGAAGAAAATCTGAAACCCTCTTCACTGATTTCACTTCAACGAGTACCATAGTTTTATCACCGCTTTGGTGTAGTTATTTAACATTTTCTATTTCTATGCCCGTGCCGACTTGCATCTTATATTTAAGCAATTTCCTTACTGCAGAGTATAAATTATTGGAGTTTGGCAGTCCTCGGACAATAAATTTCTTTCTTCCCAATTCTTCCTCCAACCTAAATAATTTTATACTGTCAGCTTCCTGGGAGCCTTTTAATATTTTTATTTCCCTTTTCATTGCTTCATTTTCCTCTGATAGTAGTTGAACCTCTTCCTTAATCTCTTCGATGTTGTTTTTGACTTCAGCTATATCTGCTTTCGTTGGCAAGTTTTCTAATTTATTGTCCAGTAAAGTGGGCATAGACTCGTTCATCAGTTTCATCAATTCAGATATAGGTGATACCTCCATTAATTTGCGTTTCGGATTTTGGCCACCTTTCCCACTGTGTTGGTTGGCGGGGTTGAATTTGAAGCTATTATCTTGAGCATACTTTTAGGCAGTTTTCAACATGATTAGTATTCGGCGGGACGTTGTTTATATGTGTCGGTACCGAATATTATAATGTAGCATTTAGTACTACAAGCTCTGGTTTTGTTATACGGCCTTCTTTCTCACAAATTGTCGGACATGCAAGCAATCCTGTCAATTGTTCAGGGAACAGCAGAGAAAGTTGGATTGAAAATAAACATCGGAAAAACAAAAGCAATGTGCATAAACTCTAACACTGAACAAACACTAGGCGTTCGAAGTGAAACAATAGAAGGCGTGGAATCTTTCTGTTATCTGGGAGGCATATTGGACAAAAATGGTGGCACCAAAGCTGATATGGCTAGCCGCATAAATGAAGCACGGCAAGAATTCGAACGACTTAAACCGGTATGGAACTAATCGGTCATATCCAGCAGAACGAAAATAAATATCTTCAACACCAATGTGAAGTCCACACTTTTGTATACGCAACAATTTAATTGTTTTCTCGCAACAATTTAATTGTTTCATTTGCTGTGTGGCGCGTAGCCACAATCGGTCAATGGCAAACATATAGCACTTAACGATAACTAAAATATTGTTCATGGGTGTCTAGGTAGTAGGTCGACTGGAACGTGTTTTTTTTTCTTGGATTTAAAAAAAAATGGACTTAGTGCACGAAAAGTTGCAATTGGAGAACGATTATTTCGATAATAAAACTGAATAATTTGTAAACGTTGTTCTTGCGTATATCTCTCCATGATGAAATAGTAAACACTACTGAATACAATGAAAAACAAATGACAGATCATGACATATTACAAATGGCCGAAACGTCACTTCAAAATCATATCATCCCTATAGGAAACCCCGTTATATGAACAAGAATTATTAAAAACTTCCAAACAATTAAATAAAAAAAATCATGCCAATTGTGAGGGAGGTACTAGAAAGGGCGTGGCAATAACGCCTACACGGAGGAAAATCGACATTTTTGATATGTTTGAATTGAAAGAAAATATATTTGGAACCAAAATTTTTAAATATTATATGTTTTTGAACAAAAAAATTTTATTTGAAAATCAAGAAATTTTGTTTGGAACGCATATATTAATATATTAGAACACAATATATTTGCGAACTGACTTTCACAAATAAAATATGTGTTTAAACATAACCAAAGTTATTGCTTAAGAAGTTTTCCAAATAAAATATATTTAAAAAGATTTTTAAAAGATTGCTGTCTTTTTCGAATATTAGTTAAAATATTTTTTAAAGTTAAAAATGTCATAATAAGCATTATATTTGGTTTTGCAGTATTAATTTTTAATTTATAAATATTCCAATTCATCACTTTTTATCAATCCATCAACGCAAATTATAGTTACGAAAGATTATACAATTTAAATTTTTATCTAATTTTAGAAACATGAAATTTCTAAAAAATTTCTTTGATACTTAAATACAAATTAATCTTTGTTTCGAAAATATTAGATCCAAATAAAAAATATATGAATGAAAACATACTTTTCTTTAGAACAACCTCTCCCAAACATATAATATTTATGCGTGTCAAATATCATATATTTGGAGTGTATTCTAAACGTATGTATGTTTCCAGCAGAATATGTTTGGGACAATATACTACAGAAAGGATTTTTTTTCAGCGTGTACTTTGTACTGGACTGTAGGTACTATAAAAACATACACTGCACAAGATTTCAAGTATTTGTATGCACTGGTATTAATGTTATAAGCAGTAAAATTTGTAAAAATTGGTCCCTTTGTGTGGTAGTTACGAAAAGGGACGTGGCAGTATCTCCCATTTTTGTTCAGCTTATAGAGACGGTAAAATGTTTACTATGTATGAAATTTTACAGGATATCCATGAGTTGTATAGAAGTTGTAAGAGCTTTAACTTGTCACAAACCATTGTAGGAGAGTTACCACAAAGAGTAGGTCCACGCTGAAAAGAAATCGCATCTGTAGTATATTGTCCCAAACATATTCTGCTTGAAATATATGCATGTTTAGAGTCACTTGAAATTAATTAATTATGAATGAAATTCGAAAAATCTGCAACGTTTGGAAACCTTTTTCAACAAAATATATTTGGAGCAATTTCTAAACAATAATTTTCTTGGTATGTAAACACATATCTTTTTTCAGGAAATTAGTTTGCAATTATATTTTGTTGTAATATTAATATATTATACATGCGTTCCAAATAAATTATATTGATTTTCAAATAAAATGTATTTGCTCAAAAACATATTATACTAGCTGGGCCCGGTCCACTTCGTTGCCCCAGACATCAGATTTCCGATCCCTTCCATTTATCAAAACATGGCCCATGTAGATATGGACAGTAGGAATCTCGTTAATATATTCGTAGGTAAAGACAGTAGGAATCACTTAAACAATATGGGCGGACCCACACCTCAATTAAGCCTATGTCACCCTCTAAGCTTATCTGAAAATTGCATCAAAACCTATCCAGCCGTTTTGGAGTCCATGCGTAACATACATATATCCATTTATATATATATATAGCTAGACGCGGTCCACTTCGTTGCCCCAGATTTAGATTTCCGATCCCGTCCATTTTTTAATCAGTAATACTGCCACCTAAAACATCTCCATAAAATAAGAGCACTCTCGCTAAGAAATTGTGAAGATATCTCAATTTCAAAATTAAGCTATGGCCCATTGGTCTGATACCGCCCATTTTTGCACTAATCACGTAGACTGCCACCAGATACATACATATAAACAGAATTACTGTACTATCACAACTAAATTGTGCAAGATAGCTCATATTTGGGTTATATGGGCGGGGCCACGCCCTTTGGTCTAATTCCGCTCATTTTTAGACCAATCATGTAGTCTTCTACCAGACACATATACACAAAATTACAGCACTCTCGCAAACAGATTGTGCAAGATACTTCAATTTCAAAAGGTTGTATATATAGGAAAGCCACGCCCATTGATCCGACCAATCACGTAGACTACCACCAGATACATATGTACAAAATTACAGCACTCTCGCTAACAAAATTTTCAAGATATCTCAATTTTAAAATTTGACTTATATGGCGGGACCACGCCCTAGGGTCCGATCCCGACCATTTTTAAATCAATTACACCACCACCAGGTACATATATACAAAATTACAGCTCTCTCGCCAAAAAATTGTGCAAGATATCTCAATTCAAAAATTTGACTTATATGGGTGGGGCCACGCCCATTGGTCCGATCCCGCCCATTTTTGAACCAATCACGTAGACTACCATCAGATACATATACACAGAATAAAAGCACTTTCTCTAAAAATGTGTGCAAGATATATCAAATGCAAAATTTGGCTTATATGGGCGGGGCCACGCCCATTCGTCCGATTCCGCCCATTTTTGGACTAATCACGTAGACTACCATCAGATACATATACACAGAATTACAGCACATTCTCTAAAAATGTGTGCAAGATATATCAATTGCAAAATTTGGATTATATGGGTGGTGCCACGCCCATTGGCCCGATTTCGCCCATTTTTGGACTAATCACCAGATATATATGCACAAAATTACAGCACGCTCGCTAACAAATTGTGCAAGATAAGTCAAATTCAAAATTTGGATTATATGGGCGGTGCCACGCCCATTGGCCCGATTTCGCCCATTTTTGGACCAGTCACGTCGACTGCCACCAAATCCATTTACACTCTCGCTAACAAATTGTCCAAGATATATCATTTCTTAAATTTGGCTTATATGGGTGGGGCCACGCCCTTTGGTCCGATCCCGCCCATTTTTGGACCAATCACGTAGACAGTCACCAGATACATATGTACCAAATTAGAGCACTCTCGCTAACGAATTGTGCAAGATATCTCAATTTTAAAATTTGTCGTATGTGGGCGGGGCCACGCCCACTTCATATATCGAAAATTCAAGTACCCTATTTTCACCACGCCCCTCACATGTACATTTTGTTTAGACGTCTATACGCTACAAACAAACAAACAAACACACATTCTTCTTTATATACAGGGTGGCTGATATGTAATGCAACAAAGTAAAGCGCAATATTTTTTTTAATTTTTTTTTAAATTTTATTGTTCAAAAGCAAAAAATGTCGGAAATAACATAACATTTTAGAAACAGTTTAGATTTGTTCGAATTGGCCACCTTTGGCACGAATTATGGCCTTCAAACGGCCGACAAAGCCATCACACGCTGCACGAAAGTGGCTCTGCGGTATTTTGGCCCATTCCCGGCGAAGCGCCGTCTTGAGATGATCGATACTTTGGTATTTTTAGTGCGAACCTCACTCTCTAAAATGTCCCAGGCGCAAAAGTCCAACGGATTGAGATCCGGAGATCTTGGTGGCCATTGTGCGGTAGAAATGAAGCGAGGAACTTTTTAAGCCATTCTTGGTTGACGCGTGCTGAGTGCGATGGTGCCGAGTCCTGTTGGAATGTCCATGGTCTGCGGCCGAAATGTTTGTCTGCCCAGGGCTTCAATTGTCTTTAGGACATTTTCCCGATAATATTCGGCATTTATTTTGACCCCATGGTCGATGAATACGAGCGGGGAGCGAACATCGGCCTTACGGCGGCCCACACCATAACCATCGGCGGCGCTTGAGTTCTGGTGGCCAATCGAAGGTGTAAATTTTCAGCTGACCTCTTTGGCAAGTAAACCCGATCATTTTGTTTGTTCACAAACTTCTCAATTTGGAATGGCTTCTCATCGGAGAAAACCAAATTCGGTAACTGGACACTTTCGTGCAAGCGAAGCAACTCCTTGGCTCTTTCCAGTCTAACTTTTTTTGTGCATCGGTGAGCTCGTGCACTTTTTGGAACTTCAATGGCTTTAGTCCAAGCTCATTTTTTAATATGTTTTGTATCCGTTCTCGCGATATGTTCAGCTCACGAGCAATTTTTCTACCACTGAGGCGTGGATTTCGATCAAATCTGGCCTTCACTTTTCGGATCATTTCTGGTGTTGTTACCGTTTATTTTTCGTCCACTTTTTGGACGCGATGCAACACGGCCAGTATCACGGTAACGAGCAATGGTATGAGAAACAAAAGATTTATTCACATTTAAATGCTGGAGGGCTATAACGATAGCCACTTGTGTTTTTCCACCCAAATATAAAGCAATCACACTACCACGCTTGAATTCCATCACGAATAACTTTTCTTCTGAATGAATAGATCAAAATGCTTTTGTAAGCTTGTAAACAATAAAATGAACTGTCACTGAAATAAATCTGTCAGCTATCAGACTAGCGGTTTAGAAATGATAGCAACCTGAAGTTGGTTGCAATACATATCAGCCACCCTGTATAACATTTGACGCACACAAATATTATATGTTTGGGAGGATGTTGTTCTAAACAAAAGTATGTTTTCACCCATATATTTTTTATTTGGATCTAATATTTCCGAAACAAGAATTAATTTGTATTTCTCAATGCCCTAATTCAATGGCAAGTTTTCTGTTCTGTAGATTTTTTTTTAGAAATTTTATATGTTTGTTAAATTCGATTAAAATTTAAATCGTATAATCATGCGTAATATATATATATATAAATATATTTATTTATAAATTAAAAATGAGTGCTGTAAAACGAAATCTTATGTTGCTTATGACCTATTTAACCATCAAGTATAACACGAAATCTAGGCAAAATTTAAGCTAAAATTCGAAAAAGGCAAAAAAAAAAAAATTTAAAATTTTTTTAAATAAAATATATTTGGAAAACTTGTTAAACAATAATTTTTGTAATATATAAATACATATTTTATTTTTAAAAGTCAGTTCCCAAATATATTTTGTTCCAATATATAAATAACGAGTTTTCCAATAGGGATGATATGATTTTGAAGTGACGTTTCGGCCATTTGTAATATGTCATGATCTGTCATTTGTTTTTCATTGTATTAAGTAGTGTTTACAATGTCATCATGGAGAGATACCCAAGAACAACGTTTACAAATTATTCAATTTTATTATCAAAATAATCGTTCTCCAATTGCATCTTTTCGTGCGCTAAGTCCATTTTTTTTAAATCCAAAAAAGCATTTTCTGTCGACCTACGACCTTGACAACCATTTTAGCTCTTGTTAAGAGCTATCTTTTTGGCATTGGCCGATTTCCGATCCGACGTACCGTTAAGGAGATGGAGCAAAAATAAACTTTCCGTCCACATTTGAAAATGATGCTAAACCCATTTTTTTAAATAAAAAAAAACAGTTTCCAGTCGACCTACAACCTTGACACCCCTGAGCAATATTTTAGCTCTCGTTAAGAGCTATATTTTTGCCATTGACCGATTTGGAGATTGGATTATTTCAAGAAATTGTGATATTGAATGGCCTCCAAGAAGTTGTGATTTAACACCATTAGACTATTTATTGCGGGGTTATTTGAAGTCATTGGTCTTTCGAAATAAACCAGACTCTCTTCAAGCTTTACAAGTCAATATTGAACGTGCCATTCATGACATACGACTTGATTTAGCGGAAAAAGTGATCGAAAATTAGTTTCACTGAATTCGTTCCTACCGAAGAAGTCGTGCAGGCCATTTTAATGACGTTTTATTTAGAACTTAATTGTATCGATTGTACTTCACATTAAATAAACAACTTTTGAATTTCCTTAACAATAAGTGTGTTTTTTTCAAAGAAATCATATCGCTCTTATTGGAAAACCCTTTACAAGGGCATACAAATATTTGTCATTTTGTACAGTATAATGTTTTTGTAGCGCCTATAGTCCGGTACCCAAAGTGGGTAATTGTACTGCCCATATTGGTACCTCCCACACAAATGGACCGTTTTAAATTAAAATTAAACGGCTTATAACTTTAATACCAGTAAATACAAATACTTGAAATTTTATACAGTGTAATGCTGAAATAGTGCCTACAGTCCTGCGAAAAGTGGGCTTTATCACCACGCCCCTTTTTGTACCTCCACACATGACCAAATCATACCAAAATTGAATACCTCGTAACGTTAATATACCAGTGCACATAAACGCTGATAGTTCGGCACAGTGCCAAAGTATTTAAAGAATCTACTGTTTACCGAAAAATAGGTGTATTAGTTAATCCCCTTCTGGTACCTCCCACACAAACGGACAGATTAATTAGTGAGGGTATACCTTAGTCGGTTAACCCGACTGAAACTTTCCTACTTGTTGTTTAATTGTCTTGGAATGTTCCCCTTAGAGGAGAAATGGGATGTTGAAGTGTTCTACAAAAACGTTGGGCATAAAATAATAATATAAGTCAGAACACACCATAATCCAAAACTTATCATAAACACCCACAAAAAAGCCAAATTCCAGTCAAAAACACCCTTTTCTTATATTCATGCAGCAATGTTGTTCATACGCCCCATGTACATAAATATACATGTAAAGAGGGATTTAACTGGAATTTTCAACAACGCAATAAATATGGCGAACAAATTTAAAACAGACATTGGTCAAATAACTTAATATGTTGGAAAATTGATTTTTGCTAAATATAGGTTAGATCAAATTTGGTCAATAAAGTATTTTACTTTTTCAGAATTTAATAAATTTTAACATTAAAATTGCTGCATGTATCCCTATTTTTGAAAAAGTACGATTATTTCATATTAAATACGTAAATTAGAACATAAAGAATATATTGTGTTATTAAAATTCTATTAAATGACGCAGACATTTTAATAAAAATGAAGACATGTTAGAAATTAAATCTCAAAAAATTATTTTGATAAAGTTAGTTATTGTCTATTCATTAGTATATGGTATAGTATCCATTGCATCATCTAAGCGTTTGGGCAATGATTTCATCCAATTTGCGACATGTTGCTTCTTTTATTTTCCCAACCATTTGGGCTATCTCCCCCAGCTAGACAACAAGTTGAATTATCTACTCCTCAGTAGCAAACCAGTTGGTCTAATTTTTCAACTTCAACAATTAAAAAGTTACCCTTTAGTTGGTTTCGAATCAAGCTTTTACTGTTTCTGACATTGAAGGATCTACTTCCAGCGGTATTCTTTTTGAACACAAAGCCATGTGAAAGTTACGGACTATTATTATATAAATGGGATAATCTACGAAATTAAAATAAAAACAAATTTCTGTAAATATATTATAATTAACATTAGTTCTAACACATTTTGATGTTTCATAGAACAATTTAAATTTGAATACAAACATTTCTTCTACCAATTTCTTTCATTTGATGTTTGTCTACACAAAATTTTCAACAACGCAATAAGTATGATGAACAAATTTAAAACAGTTGTTGTATCATTCATAATAATGAATATTTGTATAGCGTTGTTTACCATTTTTTTGGGTTTTGCTAGAAAGGAGCTTGCATCTAAAGCTTGCATTTTCCACAGTCAAATGAGTATAATGGACAAATTCAAAACAGTTCTTAAGTAAACCATTTATTTTCTGCAACAATTGCAATTGAATACTGCTCATTATAACAAATATTTAAGCACCACCTGGATAAAAATGGATCATCAAAAATTCCCAAAAATACAATTCCAATTTCAATGCAAACAAAAACTGAATATGAATTTAAATAGGCGAAAATTTCCGTTGTTGTTTCTGAAGGTCCAATGAATTGCTATAAAAACAGCTGAGGCTTCAACTAAATCATCAGTTCTTAATTAAATTGAATCTTAGAAGTTCTAACTAAACATGAACTTTTTGAACATTTTCGCTATTGCTGCCACTTTGGTCTTGGCTTTTAGCTCTGTTAAGGCCGAACCTGAACCTAAACCCTGGCTCCCCCCAATTGTAAGTATCAATCAATAAATCAATTAAATTGCATTTTAAATTTAGTATACTAGAATACTTTCGTTGCAAAGAGATGCTATTTTCAAATTTCCCACAGAGAATATCGTCGATTTTTTACTTATACTCGTATTTAGTATAAACCTATTTTAATTAATTTGCCTTTGTTTTTATTTTTTCAGGGCAAATAAGCCAATGTTGGTAATTAAATAAGCAGAAATATGGAATCGATCTTGTGGATCTTAACTATTTGGAAAATAAAAGTTAATTACATTGCAAAATATACATATGCTTTGATTTTTGTACTTATTTGTTTGAGTAGTTTATTGCATTAGTTTGAATATTCCACAAACTGGTAACATTGTTAATATTGTTAGTCGAAAAAACGGTGTGTAAGAGGCAAGTGTTGGAAACCGTGAAATGTGGAATTAAGTAGTTGGAAAAAGTGATTGCTAGGAAAATTTAGTTATTTTTTGGTGAAACTAAGTCAGCGGAAAAGTTATCTAAACTATAGAATATAAAGACAATATTTTCGTTTGAATTTTTAAAAGTGAGTAGATTGTGTACCAAAAGGGCCTCGAGAAGTACATCCATTGTGTCCTTACTAAGGTAATTCAGAAACATTGCATTTTATCGAATTTTAAATGCAATGTTAAAGTTATGACTAATAAATTTTCATACGATTTTTTCATATTTAGTAGAAGGTGAGTGACAGTCCTTTTTGTAGTGGTAGCAAAATGGTAGATGAACCAACTTTTACTGATCTTGTACATTTTGTGCATTGGTGTTAACTATATTGGTTGTTTATTTTTGGAAATATTATGATATCAATGACTACTTCACTTAAAAAAATATAATATTAGAAGACGCATTCGGGATTCGTTAAAGCTTTCCCGAACCAATTTTGATAAATGAGGCTCGAGTTATACTGAAATATGTGGTTCAACAGACAAAAATACAAAAAAATGTTTTTAAACAAAACAAATTTTAATTTAAAAAAAAATGCACCAAAAAATATATGTATTTGTGATTCTTTTTAAGATTTGTAGACAAAGCTATCGAAGACACTGGGAAAATGTTTGTAAACACAGTAGGTATTTAGACATATGGATGGGAAAAAGAGACCGTTTGACCAAATGTCAATATTCAAGATCCTACAACTAGGTCAGTCATGAACCCTGAACTGATCCCGTTAAAATGTTGTGTCGTAGGACTTCATAATACATCGGTTATATTAATTCACTCACTTCACATGAAATCCCCATATATTTGATATTATGTTCATCCGTCCGTCCCGCTAAATGTCTGTCTGGCTTACGTTTCTGGGAAAGTGCTGCCCCGACGGCGTGAAGTACTTGAAAATATTTGTCCCCTTAAAGTCGAAATGTAGTCCTTCGAATGTTACTTCAATTTTTAAAAATGTGATAAAAAAGTGCAGTTTTCGGGAACAATGCAAAGAAAATTCTTAATTTTTTCCAGAATCTAAATCGCCTTCAATTTTTGGTGAATGATGAGCCACTGCTCCTGTCCGCAAGGTAATAAAAATTACTTAACAAGGGATTTAAACTTAGTGAAATGTTGAATTGTTTATAGTTTCTATATTAATTAAACAAATATTCTGTACCGTTTAAAACAGTTTACCGTATCTGTAAAATTTTATATATTATTTAATTATACCCTACACCACACTGTGGTACAGGGTATTATAAGTTTGTTTCACGGCAGATGTTTGTAACACCTGAAAATAACACAGCTAGACCCACCTTAAAGTATACCGATGGACTCAGAACCACTAGCTGAGTCGATTTAAGCATGTCCGTCCGTCCGTCCGTCTGTCCATGTAAAGTTGTTCGTCGACTACAGGTCGCAGTTTCACTCCGATCGTTCTGAAATTTTGCAGTTTAGAGTATTTCGCAGCTGTTAAGATCGCTATTGAATTTGGTTGAAATCGGTTCAGATTTAGCTATAGCTTTAGTTCTATAGAAGCTGTATTTTACATCCAATCGTTTTGAAATTTAGAATGGTAGAGTTTCTTGATCCACGAACCAACATTGCCGAATTTGAAGAAAATCGGTTAAGATTTAGCTATAGCTCCCACATATATGTTTCGTCCGATTTTGCTCTTTAGACCTGTAGAAGCTGTATTTTACATCCAATCCTTTTGAAATTTAGAATGGTAGCGTTTCTTGATCCATGAACAACCACTACCGAATTTGAAGAAAATCGGTTAAGATTTAGCTATAGCTCCCATATATATGGTTCGTCCGATTTGGCCCTTTAGTCCGAAAAAAGCTGTATTTTACATCCAATCGTTTTGAAATTTAGAATGGTAGAGTTTCTTGATCCGTGAACCAACATTGCAGAATTTGAAGAAAATCGGTTAAGATTTAGCTAAAGCTCCTACATATATATTTTGTCCGATTTTGCTCTTTAGTCCTGAAGAAGCTGTATTTTACATCCAATCATTTTGAAATTTAGAATGGTAGAGTTTCTTGATCCATGAACCAACATTGTTGAATTTGAAGAAAATCGGTAAAGATTTAGCTATAGCTCCCATATATATGTTTCATCCGATTTGGCTCTTTAGATCCAATCGTTTTTATACCCTACACCACACTGTGGTACAGGGTATTATTTAAGTATACAAGGGCGGTTAGGAAACTTCTTAGCCTAGCAAAAAAAGCGCGGTATAAACAGAAAAAAGTTAAGTGTTTTGGAAACTTCCATCTCTGCTATGAACACATGTTAAATTTTGTTTCGATCTGGCAACTCCTTCATATAGAAACAGGTGTTCACAAAAGACGCATCCGCCATTTTTTTACAATGGAAAAATTAGAAATGCGTGGTGTCATTAAATATTTACATAAAAAAGGTTTATCGGGACAAGAAATTCATAATGATATGGTGAATGTGTTAGGTGAAAGTGCTCCTTCATATGCAACAGTAAAAAATTGGGTTGCTGAATTTAAACGTGGTCGTACAAGCATTGAAGATGAACCACGTAGTGGACGTCCGAAAACAGCAACAACAACAGAAATTGTAGCCAAAGTGCATGATATGGTATTAAATGATCGACGAATAAAAGTGCGTGAAATAGCTAATATCATGGGCATCTCAAATGATCGAGTCCATTTAATTTTGCATGAAGAACTACAGATGAAAAAGCTTTCTGCAAGATGGGTGCCGCACTTGTGAACAGTCGACCAAAAACGCATAAGAATGAACATTTCTCAAGCTTGTTTGGATCGTTTTAAGCGAAATAAAATGGATCTTAAGCGTCGTTTCATAACTGTTGATGAGACATGGATCCACCACTATACTCCAGAGACAAAAGAACTATCCAAACAATGGACTGAAGCTGGAGGCAGTGCCCCAAAGAAGGCAAAAACAATTCAATCGGCTGGTAAGGTTATGGCAACAAGTTTTTGGGACTTCAAAGGTATTTTATTGATTGACTATCTGCAAAAGGGTAAAACAATAAATTCAGAGTACTATTACAACCTTTTGGATCAATTAAATGTACAAATTCGAGAAAAACGTCCTGGCTTTCAACACAAACAAATAATTTTTCATCAAGACAACGCACCAGCGCACAAGAGTGTTTTAACAATGGCTAAAATCAACGAATTAAAGTACGAGTTGCTTGACCACCCACCTTATTCTCCTGATTTAGCTTCCAGTGACTTTTACCTGTTCCCAAATCTAAAAAAAATCCTTGCTGGCAAGCGTTTTACCTCAAATGAAGATGCAATTACAGTTGTAAACCACTATTTTGAAGACCTTGAGGAAAACTATTTTAATCAAGGGATAGAATTGCTAGATAAGCGTTGGACTAAGTGTATTGAAGTTTCAGGAGATTATATTGAAAAATAAAAATATTTCTGAAAAACTAACTATTCTCTTTCATTGATAGGCTAAGAAGGCAAATGCACAAAATGTTCAAGTTCAGTAAAAGTTGAGCCATCTACCATTTTCCTACAACTACAAAAAGGACTGCCACCCACATTCTACTAAAAGGCGACCAAAATCGTATGAAAATGTAATAGTCATAACTTCAACATTCCATTTGTATCCCCTCACCTTAGAGAGGAGGGTATATATCATTTGCTACCAGCCAAAAGTGTAACACATCGAAGGAGCGACCTAAGATCTTAAGTGTGTTCGGCGAATATCCGTTTTGGCTCATTTTAAGTCGAATGAGAAATGTCCGTCCGTCTGTTTGTCTATTTTCTGGCTGGTGCGCACGATAACTCTCGAAAGGAGTAACCGATTGACTTCACATTTGGTATGTGGTAATATTTTCTTCTATCTCCGGCTAAGTTCAAAGATGCGAAATATTGGTCCACTCCTTCTAGTACCTCCCCCACAAAGGGTTAACATTTGGTGAAATATTGATTATTTAACAACTTCTATACTACTTATTTTAATCCTTTGAAATTATGCACATAGTATTAGTTTATTAGTCGCAATTACCTCGAGAAAAGTGGGCGAAGTTGCCACGCCCCTTTTGGTACCTTCCTCACAAATGGAAAATTGTTAACCAAAAGTTACCAGCTTATAACTTTAATACCATTGCATACAAAGACCTGATATTTTGTACGATGTAATGGTTTAATAGTACCTAAAATACAGTGAAAAATTGGGATTATTGCCACGTTCCTTTTGGTACCTCCCACACAAATGGACCATTTTGTACCAAAAGTTACCAGCTTATAACTTTAATACATGTTTACTTACGCACTTTGGGTTTTGCCTTTCAGAGTAGAAAACTTAATTGTATCAAGTTCAAATTATTCGGTTTTATTGTTAGCAAAAATAAGGGTAAGGTAAAGGTAAGTATGTACACGTTAGTTCAATGGTAAGTGGCAATTTCTAGGTAAGTAAGTGGTAAGTGGTGTTTCAATTTGTGTGTCTTAAACTTAAGTTTTATGTTATTTTACAATTCAATGTATTTTCTTGTTTTCACAGTTTCTTTTGCTTGTTAATTTATGTACAAATTTTATTTAGATAAAAGTAAATGTTTGTTATTTTGTACAATTTTATTTAATTCAATTTTCAATTCAATGTTTTATTCAGTGTTCTATGTTGTTAACTTAATGTTCTTAATTTAATTGTTTGTGGGTCTTCACTTATATGTTTGGGTCTGCGTTTCTGTAATTGCAGATAAAAAAAAATATTTTACACTTTTTAATCACTTTTTCACTTGTTAATCACGGGAGAGAGGCGCACGGTTTAAAGAGTTGTTGAAACGAGACTGATTTTTGCTGTTTGCCGGTCAGAGCTCCAAACTTAGTCGAAGCCATTGACTTTGATGGCGACAAAACAACATAAGCAAAAAAAATGAACGAAGAAACGCACTCGCACTGCTATGTGTACATAAATGCATTGGAATGCGCGTGAGTATATACATACTCACCCCCACATTCATGTATACAAAGCTGCGCCGCAGTCACCGTTTTACACTGGTGTTCAAAGGAGTGGGTCACTTTTGAACATTCTCCCCCCCCCCGTGATTCAGTGATTACAATTAATACCTGTTTTAATGGGTCTACTCGTTGTGATGGGTGGCGCTAACGACGGGTCCTGCGAAGACGAAGCCTAAAGACGTTTGGAATGCGCTCACCGCTCCCAGTCCTGTGGCACGCACTTCTTCCTCCCGTATGTAGGCATATGCATCCCCTCCAATCTCAACGTCGACGGGATCATTTCCCCGTGGGTCCACATCGGCCAGGGAAGTCCGTCTGAATTCTGTTGTGGGGTCTTCCAGAATTGGTTCCGAGTAGGGTCGCTTCGGCAGCTCGCTGGTAACAAGGGCGCTCGTTCGAATCATTGGTGAAGGACGGTCGTGGTACGGCTTGATGGTGATTTTGGCAAAGACGTACCCGTGGCGCTGCCTCGTTTCCAATCCCAACCTCCCTACCGTGGTGGCCGCAATTCTTGATATGGTCGAGGATTGGCATAGAAGGGCCCGTACCACCTTAAAATCCTCTCCTTGTGTCAGGATCTTAATGGTGGCCGTGGGGACGAAAACGCTTGCCCGTCGAAACGCTGGCTCCGGAGACATGACCCCCAGTTGGTCCTTCAGTTGAGGGGCATGATGAAGCATTGTGTGATGCCGATAGTCACACTCGCGACAGGTGGTTAATGCTGGGCAGTCTGGCGCCAGGTGACTCCTGGCGAGGCAATTTCGGCAGTAACCCCGTCGTTCCACTGCCTCATACCTCTGGTATGGGGTAAAACGCCGGAACATGGGACAGGTCCTAATGGCGTGATCCGCTTGACACAAGCCGCATGAATATTGCCACGAAGATGGGCGAGGGCGCGAGACTCGACTTCGATTGGCGTGGTTGGGTCGACGGTCGGGAGAGGGGTCACGACTTGATGCTGGAGTAGGTAGTCGCGCAGCCATATCTGGAATAAAAGAGATGCGAGTACCAACTTCTTTTACAAATAAATAGAGTGTTAGTCAATCTGAAAATAATTTGACGATTTTCGTTATCGGTCGACTAACTACACCGTTAGCAGTCCGAATGTCAACGACCCTAATGTTGTTATCAGTTCCTCGGTAAGTTTTTTCTATACGGCCTATTTTCCATTCAGTCGGGGCCAATCTCTCATCCTTAATTACAATCAAATCATCCTCTTTCAAATTTTCTGTTTGGTACTTCCACTTATATCGACGATGTAGCTCATTCAAATATTCAGTTTTCCATCTTTGGCAAAAATATTGAGAAATAATTTTTAATCGCTTCCATCTATTGGCAAGGGTGATGTTGTCGTCTGAAACATCGGGTTCAGTTGGGGTCAAAATTGAAGTACCAATCAGAAAATGAGCTGGGGTGAGAGGATGTAAGTCGGAAGGGTCGTCACTGGCTGGACTTAGGGGTCGAGAATTAAGACAGGCCTCAATTCTCGCTAAAATGGTCGCGAATTCTTCAAAGGTAAAATTCATTTGCGGTATAAATTTTCGTAGATGTGTTTTGAATGATTTAACTCCCGCCTCCCATAATCCTCCCATATGAGGGGCACCGGGAGGAATAAAACTCCATTCTAAATTTTGATAAACATTGTTCTGGGTGGCGTCCTTTTGCAGATTCTTCATAAACTCTAGCCTATCTTTTTTTATTAATTCTGCTGCTCCTACAAAATTAGTCCCATTATCTGAGTAGATCTTGGCTGGACTTCCTCGTCGCCCAATAAAGCGAGATAAAGCAGCTAAAAAGGATTGAGTTGACAGATCACTAGTGGGTTCTAAGTGAATGGCTTTTGTGGAAAAGCAAACGAAGACGCAAACATAACCCTTTGTTATTAAACAAGCTCTTCCTGTAAAATTCTTTATGTTGAAGGGTCCTGCAAAATCTACTCCTGTATTGGTAAAAGGTCGAGTCAGCATAGTTCGCTGGGGCGGAAGTGAGGCCATAATTTGCGTTTGAGTTTGGTGTTTATACAAAACACAAGTTCGACAATTATGAATTACCTTCTTGATTAAGGGCTTCAATTTAAATATCCAAAATTCAGACCTGATTACTCGAGTCATGAGTTGATTTCCGCCATGCATCGTAATTTTGTGAATAAATTCTACTAACAAAAGGGCTAATCTCGATTCGTATGGGATAAGAATGGGATGGCGCTCGTTATATGTAAGTGCTGGGGACTGAACAAGGCGCCCATTTGCCCTAATGATTCCTTTTGAATCAATGAATGGATTGAGAGATAAAAGACTGCTGCCAGATGAGAGTCTTCTCTTTTGGGTTAACACTAAATACTCCTCTGCGAAATAATGTTTTTGTGTTAAAACAATAAGACGATCTTTGATATCTTGTATTTCACCATGGGTGATTTCTGTTGAATAAATTCTAAGTCGGGTCCGATTGACGCTGGTATTTCTCCAAAAACGAATCGCAAATGCTAAGACTTTATATGCTCTAGAGAGAGATGAGAATCTATTTAAGGGATCTTCAAAAATCGTGGTCGAGAAAACTTTAACTGCTTTTGCTTCTAACTCTGTGTCGCACATAATGTCGTGTCTAGGCCATCGGTCTTTTGGAAACTTCAACCATTGGGGTCCAGTCCACCACAAATGATGTGACTGCAAATCATTTGGCGAACATCCTCGACTGGCTACATCAGCTGGGTTGCTTTCTGAATCTATGTGCTTCCAATTTTCGTTGCCTACATTATCTAAAATATCTGAAATTCTATTTCCTACAAAGGCACTCCATGAACAAGGGGGTTTTTTGAGCCATGCTAACACAATTGTTGAGTCAGTCCAAAAGTGAGTTGAAATATTTTCAATTTGTAAGTTGGGAACCATCGCTGTGGTTAATTTTGCCAAGAGAACGGCTCCGCATAATTCTAATCTAGGCAGAGATATTTTTTTGATGGGTGCTACTCGAGTTTTCGCTGCCAAAAGAAACGTGTCGACTGTTTGATCTAAATGTTCTACTCTAACATAAAGAGTCGCGGCGTAAGCGCTTTCTGAAGCGTCGCAAAAACCATGTACTTCAATTTTACTTGAGGGTTTGAATCTGATCCACCTAGGTACTGAAACGGAATCTATTGAAGGACAATTTTAAATGAAATTCTTCCAATTCATTCGAGTAATGGGCTTCAACGCGTCGTCCCAATCTACTTTATCCAGCCAGACTTGCTGCATGATAAGTTTCGCTACGATGATTACTGGAGCCAGCCATCCACATGGGTCGAAAAATTTGGCAATTGTTGAAAGGACTTCTCGTTTGGTGCATAATTCCCTTTCTTCCGTGGGTGGTGATGTGAACGTAAAGTTGTCAGCCGAAATGTTCCATCGGATACCTAGAGTCTTCGTTGAAGTTCCTTCCGAAATATCCAACCAATTGACCGGCAAGAGTGAGTCAGGTGGCAGATCGCGAAGTAGATTGGGGTCGTTTGAACTCCATTTTCTCAATTCAAAACCTGCTGAGTCCATGGCTGCTACTAATTCTTTCATAGACTTAAGGGATTCTTCTACAGTGTGACCTCCAGCTAAAACGTCGTCGACATATAAATTTTGTTTTATAATTTCCGAACCTAATGGGTATGTTTCTTTAACATCTTCTGCCAATTGAATTAGGGTCCTAAGAGCTAGAAATGGGGCGCAATTAATTCCGAAAGTGACTGTCGGAAGTTCAAAGTCTTCAACTGGGTCATTTGCTGATCTTCTAAAAAGAATTCTTTGAAATGGGGCCTGACTTGGGTCGATTTGTATTTGACGATACATTTTGGTAACGTCCGCGTTGAATACATATCTAAAAAACCTCCATTTTAAAATCTGCAATACTAAATCCTGTTGAAGAATTGGCCCTGGATGTAAAATGTCATTAAGACTTTTCCTATTTGATGTGGGACTTGACGCATTGAAAACTACCCTAAGTTTAGTAGTAACCCTATCTGGTTTAATAACTGCATGATGTGGCAAATAGTAGTGAGGGGTCTTCTCGATTTCCTGGGGTCTCAGTTTCCGCATGTGTCCAAGTTCCAAATATTCCATTATCGTTGCGTCGTATTGAGATTTGATTTCGGGCGTTTTTTGCAACTTTCTTTCCATTCGATAGAATTGCGCCATTGCGATATTTCGAGATGCTCCAAGTTCAGCACAAGATTTGAACGGCATCGTGACAATATATCGTCCATCTTCATTTCTTCGCGTTGTATTTTTGAAATTTGTTTCGCAAAAGGTGTCTTCTGCTGACCTCAAAACTTTTTTTGGGGTCTCCTCCACCTCCCAAAAACGTGTGAGAATTTTCTCGATCGAAACTGTATTGTAAAGTGAAATTTTCCTATCATTTGTGTTTGATTTTTCAAGGGGTCCGCCCACTATCCAGCCAAAAACGGTGCTTTGCGCTAGTAAAGATCCTATAGATTTCATTGGAGCTCCTACTGTGTAAATTAAGGGTCCTATGTCTAAACCTATCAGAAGATCTATGGGTCGGCTTTCGTAAAAACGAGGATCTGCTAACTCGAGTTGAGTTGTTTCTCTATGTTGATTTTTATCTAGGGTGCGCGACGGCAAATTAGAAGGAAGGGACTTCAAAACGGGTGCCCAAACTTCTAATTCAAAACTAGGGTTTGTACGAGAACAAAGGTTAAAAAGACAAGCTTTTGTTGAAGTTTCTGAAACGGTTTCACTTAAACCGGTAACATGAACAAGATTCTTCCTAGTTGGAAGCTTCAATTGGTTTGTAATCTTCTCTGAAATAAATGTTGATTGAGATCCAGGGTCGATAATCGCTCGTGCGTCATATCGCTGCCCTCTAGATTCAATTTGAACAATCGCTGTGAAGAGTAGTGTTTCTTTCGATTGCTGCTGGCTAAGTTGTGAATTTTCCTTGAGAGTTAGAGTCGTTATACTAGGAGTTTGAAAACTAGGTGTGGACTGTAGACTAGGAGTGGATTGTACTAGGGTGGTTAGAGCTGCCGCACTGGTACTAGGTCGTACGTCATCTCTAACCGGTTGTGAATTTGTAGGTCGGGCCTCGTTACCCTTATGTAATAAAGTGTGATGTCTTTGATTACATTCCCTACACGTGAAACGACTCTTACAATCTCTTACAACATGATCCGAAGTGATGCAGTTGTAACAAAGATTGTGAAGTTTTACTAAGTGAATGCGATCATTCACGTTTTTCTCAAGGAATTGTGGACAATTACGTAACAAATGGTTTGCCTTACAAATTTGGCAACTCGGTCCATTTGTACGACTACTAGGTTGCGTAGATGTGCTAAATCTGTTGCTATTGTTGAATCTTCTTTGCGAACTTTGAGTCTGTTGCGCAACATTAGTTTGAAATGACTTAACCCTATTTTCCTTCCTACTATAATCGGGTCTAGGCTGATTATTTTTGGAGAAATGGGGCTTAATATTTCCTACAGATTCTAAAGTTTTGAACTTGTGTGTCAAAAATTCATTCAAATCTTTCCAAGACGGTAGTATGGAACAGTCTTCCAAACCGTTTTCAAATTCTTCTAAGAAATTTCTCGGCAGTTTCGTAGAAGTAAGGTAAACTAAAATTGGGTCCCACCCCTTTACATCTACCTTGAGTGTTTCTAGTGTCTGAACGCAACCATCAATAGTGCGTTGAAGTTTTTGGATCGAGGATCCTGAATCTGCCGAAACTTGTGGTAAACTAAGTAGAGTCTGTAGCTGTTCATTAACTTGCATTCGTTTATTCTCGTATCTGTTTTCTAAGTTTTTCCATGCTAGATCAAAACCTTCATTTGTTAGTGGTACGTTGCTAATAATTTCCCGTGCCTCCCCCGCGGTTTTTTGTTTTAGATGGAAAAGTTTTTCTACTTTACTAAGTCTAGAATTATTCCTGTACAAGGCCGAAAACAAATCCCGAAAAGTAGGCCAAGCGCTGTATCCTCCATGAAATGTGTCGGTGTCGCATGGTGGTAAACGTAACGATAGATGGTTGTTTGGCTCAACTGTTTCCTTTTTTCGGGTCTCCGATTCTCGTTCGAACTTTTCCTGCTGCCTTTCGTCGGTTAGTGCTAAAATTTCTCCATTTACTGCGCTTAAACATCGTTTGTATGTCTCTAATGCCTCTTTATAATGGGTCCTCAACTTTGATTTATCGATTGGGGCCTCATCTTTTTCGGGAACACGGTCTCTACAATCTAAATAGGCCCTTTTCACTTGATCCCAAACAGAGTTCAATTCTACACGTGTCACTTCTAATGAGTGAATATTATCATCGGTGCTAGTAGCAGAGTAACCACTCTCAAAGTCTATCAGGTCATTTACGCAATTTACAAATTTATCACGTAAAACTTTATCCATATTTCCTCCTTCTTAAATATTTTCTTTGTCAAATTTTAAACTGGCTAAAATTTCAAGAAACTTTTAAAATTGAGCTTTTCTTTTAACAATTTCTGTAAAAACTTACTTTGCCAATATTTGCAAAATAATTTCAGAAAAACGCTAAATATTTGTTGAATGGGGCCAATCTTTTACAGTCCGACTTTTTTTTTCACGAATAGATATAAATAATGGCAGTTTACTTTGAACTTGTGTCGTTTGTGCGAAAAGTAAGAAATTTTAGCGATAATAATTTTTATAGACCTGGGTCTTTTGGAAAAAAAAAATTATATAAATAAAAATTTGGACGAAAGTAATTCTTTGTCGGCTAGTGTACTCTCAAAAAAAATTATCAATCAACTCTTCTTTGACAAAACAAAAAAAAATAAAAAAAGCGTAGGAAAGTGATTTTTCTATCAGAAAAAATTCAATCAAATCAAAAAACAAATTTTGTAAGAAAGTGTTTTTTGCAAATTTATAACAAACAAAAAAAAAAAACTTTGTAGGAACGTGTTTTTTCAAAAAAAAATACCAAATTTTGTAGGGAGGTGTTTCACTTAATAAATTTTTGATCAAATTTATTTTTCGTAGCAAAGTGTAATTTTCAAAAATTAGCACTTAATAAATTTCTGAGCAAATTTATTTTTCGTAGTAAAGTGTAATTTCCAAAATTAGCACTTAATAAATTTTCGAGTCAAATTTATTTTTCGTAGTAAAGTGTAATTTCCAAAAATTAGCACTTAATAAATTTTTGAGCAAATTTATTTTTCGTAGCAAAGTGTAATTTCCAAAAATTAGCACTTAATAAATTTTCGAGTCAAATTTATTTTTCGTAGTAAAGTGTAATTTCCAAAAAATTAGCACTTAATAAATTTCTGAACAAATTTATTTTTCGTAGTAAAGTGTAATTTCCAAAATTAGCACTTAATAAATTTTCGAGTCAAATTTATTTTTCGTAGTAAAGTGTAATTTCCAAAAATTAGCACTTAATAAATTTTTGAGCAAATTTATTTTTCGTAGCAAAGTGTAATTTCCAAAAATTAGCACTTAATAAATTTCTGAGCAAATTTATTTTTCGTAGTAAAGTGTAATTTCCAAAAATTAGCACTTAATAAATTTTTGGAGCAAATTTATTTTTCGTAGTAAAGTGTAATTTCCAAAAATTAGCACTTAATAAATTTCTAAGCAAATTTATTTTTCGTTGTAAAGTGTAATTTCCAAAAATAAAAATAAATTTCAATAAATGTAAATTATTGTGTTAGTTCTGTTTAGCTTTTGCCGAAATGTCCGTCCGATCCCATCAACCATCAAACCATATGTTCTTTCATTCCTTTCTTTACGGCTGAAATTATGTTTCCCTACTTCTCCCTTTTTTTCTATTTCACAAAAAAAAATCCAGTGGTACATTAACCTTTGGGTTCCCTAATCAAGGCAAGAAGTGAAAACGAATGAAAAGACAACGAGAAACCAACAAAAAAAAAATCCGCTACCTATGGTCTCATATGCATCGATGTACATAGACTGGTGTTGTTGTTGTTTTAATGGGTACGAGGGGTCGAGTTGAAAGTGTCGGCACAGGAACTTTTTTATCAAATATATCAAGATTTTCGCGTTAAATCGGTTGGAAACTACAGTAATGCTGATTTGTAGCACAAACCACACATATTAATGGCAATAGAGATTAAAAAATCGTAAATTTTTTGACATTTTTCAAAAGGGTTTTTCTATTGAATCTAAAGCAATACGAGGGTCGTTCAAAAAGTTGGAACACGTATTTTCTAAAGCAAAAAAAATAAATTTATTTTTTCTTTTTAATTTATTGATTGGGATTGATTTTAGCGTCTCCAAAGCATCAGCTAATATCATACGGTCGATTTCTCCCTCAGAAAATCGCATATAAAGAAGGCAAAAAAAATATTTTTTTCTCTAAGTTGCAAACTTGATGTTTAAAGTACCCAAAAATCACGAAGTAATTTGTAGGGTTTTCAAGCCAGTCAGCGGATGAGTCGAGCCAATAAAAATCTTTCCCTTTTTTTTTTTCTTTTAAGCAGCTAATAATAATAGTAATAAGAATAAAAGTAAGCTTAATAAATATAACCGCGATTTAAGCAGCCGAAAAAATTCAAGAAATTTTCGCTCTTTTGTTTCGCAAGAAAGTTGTCCGTCCACGCGTTATTCAGCACAAAATTATCTGGAATTCTTGCTGAGGTTTTCGGAATAAGTCAATGGGTGTCCGTCCGCGCGTCCGAAATCTTAATAAACTTATCTTAATAATCGTATCTTAATACTCTTATCTTAATATTCTTATCTTAAAAATAACTTGATGGCATAAATCGACTCGACTAGCCGCTGGCTTTCAGAAAAATTCATCAGAATGCGTAATAAATTATTTGAACAAATTATCGAAGGGTTTTCAAAAAGGTTGGGTCGCTATTTTCCTAAAGTTTCGAAAACTAGAAAACAGTAAAGTCGCGCGTTGTTACCGAAAAAATCGTCAAAAAACTTTCATAGGTTAGAATGCATGTAGGTTATGCAATAGGTTAGTATATATGTAAAGGGTATATATGTGTAGCAATGTGTAGGTATGTAACTGCAAGCTAACTGCACTTATGTAAGTATGTATATCAAAGTATATAAGTGTATGTATATAAGTGCAAGCTAACTGCAGTTAAGTGTTCAGTTATTTTTGTATATATGTAAAAGGCAAAAACCAAGCCAGCGTCGTACATAGGGCCAGACCCGCCAAAATCTCCTTCATATAGCAATATGGCGGAGTTCGAAAAAAAATGGTTTTGGCACCCTATGTAACAACGCTACCTGCACAAATTTTGGGTACTCACGTTGATCCTGTAATAAGTGTCTTACTCTTATTGTTCTCGATGTTGCTGGCGTGGGTCGCTGGCTCCTTCTTCCTTCCTTCTAGGGTTATTTGACTTTGGCGGGGTCCTTTTTCGGTGTCGTGCTGGGTCTTTTTGTTGTTGTGTCGAGTCTTTTTTTTATAAACCGTTAAGGTTAATTTTTGTTGCACAGTTTTGTTCTAAAATTCAAAGTTCTTGTTGTTGTTTAAGTTTTTGATTTTATACCGAACCGAACCGATATCGATTTGCGAAAATTAATTTCAAAAATTAACTTTAAATTTATAAGAAATTTAAATATAATTTTTGAAACTTTTCTTTTGCACTTTTCACTGATGTTGGATTGTTTCCACTTTTTTCTTCACATTTATTGTCACTTTTAATATCACACTATTCACCTTTTCACAACGTTATTTTTTAATTATTTAAAAAAACACTTTTGAATCCGGTTCGCATAGGACCAAAATGTTTACTTACGCACTTTGGGTTTTGCCTTTCAGAGTAGAAAACTTAATTGTATCAAGTTCAAATTATTCGGTTTTATTGTTAGCAAAAATAAGGGTAAGGTAAAGGTAAGTATGTACACGTTAGTTCAATGGTAAGTGGCAATTTCTAGGTAAGTAAGTGGTAAGTGGTGTTTCAATTTGTGTGTCTTAAACTTAAGTTTTATGTTATTTTACAATTCAATGTATTTTCTTGTTTTCACAGTTTCTTTTGCTTTTGTTTGTTAATTTATGTACAAATTTTATTTAGATAAAAGTAAATGTTTGTTATTTTGTACAATTTTATTTAATTCAATTTTCAATTCAATGTTTTATTCAGTGTTCTATGTTGTTAACTTAATGTTCTTAATTTAATTGTTTGTGGGTCTTCACTTATATGTTTGGGTCTGCGTTTCTGTAATTGCAGATAAAAAAAAATATTTTACACTTTTTAATCACTTTTTCACTTGTTAATCACGGGAGAGAGGCGCACGGTTTAAAGAGTTGTTGAAACGAGACTGATTTTTGCTGTTTGCCGGTCAGAGCTCCAAACTTAGTCGAAGCCCTTGACTTTGATGGCGACAAAACAACATAAGCAAAAAAAATGAACGAAGAAACGCACTCGCACTGCTATGTGTACATAAATGCATTGGAATGCGCGTGAGTATATACATACTCACCCCCACATTCATGTATACAAAGCTGCGCCGCAGTCACCGTTTTACACTGGTGTTCAAAGGAGTGGGTCACTTTTGAACAATACAAATACTTGAAATTTTGTGTAGTGTAGAGCTTTTATAGTACATAGAGTCCAGAGAAAAGTGACCGTTATTGGGACGCCCCTTTTGCTATCTCCCACACAAATGAACCAAAAAAACCAGTGCACAGAAATACTTCTAATATTTTACAATGCTTTTATAGTACCTAGAGTCCAGTAAAACGAAGGCGTTATAACAAAGTCCATTTTGGTAACTCCCATACAAGTGGACCATTTTGCACCAAAAGTTAACTGCGTATAACTTTAATACCATTCACACAAATACTTCAAATTTTGTTCAGTGTAATGCTTTTATAGGACTTACAGTCCAGTGAAAAATGGGCGTTATTGGTACAAAAAATAAATAAATGTACTAATATTTTTTGTGATTCAATGTGAGGGGATTCAGAAGTCGGTTTACCCGACTGAACTTTCTTACTTGTAAATTCGATAAAATGATATGTTTCTGAATTACCTCAGTAAGGACAAAATAGGTGTACTTCTCAAGCCCTTTTTGGTACACAATCTCCTCACCAAAATTTAAAAATTCAAACGAAAATACTTATTGTCTTCATATTCTGTAGTTTAGATAACTTTTCCGCTTACGGTTTCCAAAACTTGTCAGCCTCTTAAGCACGGTTTTTTTCGACTCACAATACCAATATAATAATATAATAATGGAATATTCAAACTAATGCAATAAACTACTCAATCACATATGTACAAAAATCAAATAATATGTATATTTTGCAATGTAATTAACTTTTATTTTCCAAATAGTTAAGTAAGTCTAATATCCAGAAGATCGTTTCCATATTTCAGCTTATTTAATTACAAACATTTGCTTATTTACCCTGGAAAAAATAAAAACAAAGGCAAATTAATTAAAATAGGTTTATACTAAATACGAGTAGAAGTAAAAAATCTACGATATTCTCTGTGGGAAATTTGAAAATAGCATCTCTTTGCAACGAAAGTATTCGAGTATACTAAATTTAAAATGCAATTTAATTGATTTATTGATTGATACTTACAATTGGGGGGAGCCAGGGTTTAGGTTCAGGTTCGGCCTTAACAGAGCTAAAAGCCAAGACCAAAGTGGCAGCAATAGCGAAAATGTTCAAAAAATTCATGTTTAGTTATAACTTCTAAGATTCAATTTAATTAAGAACTGATGATTTAGTTGAAGCCTCAGCTGTTTTTATAGCAATTCATTGGACCTTCAGAAACAACAACGGAAATTTTCGCCTATTTAAATTCATATTCAGTTTTTGTTTGCATTTAAATTGCAATTGTATTTTTGGGAATTTTCGATGATCCATTTTTATCCAGGTGGTGCTTAAATATTTGTTATAACGAGCAGTATTCAATTGCAATTGTTGCAGAAAATAAATGGTTTACTTAAGAACTGTTTTGAATTTGTCAATTATACTCATTTGACTGTGGAAAATGCAAGCTTTAGATGCAAGCTCCTTTCTAGCAAAACCCAAAAAAAAAATGGTAAACAACGCTATACAAATATTCATTATTATGAATGATGCAACAACTGTTTTAAATTTGTTCATCATACTTATTGCGTTGTTGAAAATTATCTTGACAAACATCAAATGAAAGAAATTGGTAGAAGACATGTTTCTATTCAAATTTAAGTTGATCTATGTAACATCAAAATGTGGTAGAACTAATGTTTTTTATAATATATTTAAAGAAAATTGGACCTGTACTACACCAAACGCTTGATTAGTTCATGAAGCACAGGAATCGTTTCGTAGATTGACCTTTTTATACGATAACAGTCCGTATCTTTCACATGGCTTTGTGATTAAAGGTGGCGAATTGCTACCTTGTGTCATATCCAAGTACTTGTCTAAAAGAATGCCGATGGAACCGATAGACCCTTCAATGTCTGAAACAGCATATGCTTCATTTGAAACCAACTAAAGGGTTACAATTTAATTGTTCAACTTCGAAAGTTGGACCAACTGGTTTGCTACTGAGGAGTAGAGAACTCAACGGGTCGTCTAACTGGGGGTAGATAATCCAAATGATTGTCAAGTAATGAGTAGATAACTGGTCGTCAAGTAAGGAGTTGATAAACCATTGGTATTTTACTGCCAACTGGTCCTCTGATAAGAAATAGATAATCCAAATGCTTCTCTACTAAGGAGTAGCTAACCCACTCGTGCTCTACTAATGGGTCTGTTCTGTTTTTCCTCACTTTAGTAAAGGAGGATATACGAGTATACATACAGTGAGTCAATGAAGTATTTTGCTTTTTCAGAATTTAATGAATTTATACATTTAAATTGCTCCATGTATCCCCTTTTTTAAAAAAGTATGATTATTTAAATAATTTTTGTGATTTCTCAGCTTAGCCTCGAGGCAATTTAAAAGATTTTATATAGGATTCAAGTCAAAACTCTAATTTAATATCTAAGTCTGTGTGCTTTGCATCCTTTTCGTTTTGGGAAATAATAACAATTCTTATCTAGCCTCATTTTTCGGGGCTCTAGCATCCAAAATATTTTTTTAAGTTGACAAATAAACATGGAGACTCATAATCCCACCAATAAATGTAAGTATTTCTACTCCCATAGGCGACATACCATAACCGAGAACATAACACATAAAACCTATTTACAATAAATAGGTTTTGTTTTTTTTTCTTTCTCCCTACCACTTAATGTCCATCCAAAGTTTTCCAAAAGTCAATATTTCTGTACGTTATTCGCCGTGATAGATAGAAACAAATAAATTACAACTAACTGTAAAACATTGGGGAACCTCTGTGATGGTAAAGGGAATGCTTTCAGGTCCTTGTAGTGGGAAAACTTACATTTGTTATTGGGATTATGGATCAATATTTTCATTTGTCAATTAATTGGTATTGTTACATTGAATTTAAATAACGCAATCTTCTTTATGTTCTTATTTACGTATGTAATGTAAAATAATCTTACTTTTCCACAAATAGGGATACACGCATCAATTTTAATGGTAAAATTCAAAAAATTCTGAAAAGCAAAATACTCTATTTACCAAAAGTGTAACACGACCAAGGAGTAATCAAAGCCTAATATACAGGGTTTTCCAATAAGAGTGATACGATTTCTTTGAAAAAAAACACACACTTATTGTTAAGAAAATTCTAAAGTTTTTTATTTAATATGAAATACAATCGATACAATTAAGTTCTGAATAAAACGTCATTCAAATGGCCTCCACGACTTCTTCTGCAGGAACGAATTCGATGAACCCAATTTTCGAGCATTTTTTCCACTAAATCAGGTCGTATGTCATGAAAGGCACGTTCAACATTGACTTGTAAAGCTTGAAGAGAGTCTGGTTTATTTCGAAAGACCAATGACTTCAAATAACCCCACAAGAAATAGTCTAATGGTGTTAAATCACAACTTCATGGAGGCCATTCAATATCACAATTTCTTGAAATAATCGAATCTCCAAACTTTTCTCGCAACAATTCAATTGTTTCATTTGCTGTGAGGCACGTAGTCACAATCGGTCAATGACAAAAAGATAGCTCTTAACGAGAGCTAAAATATTGCTCATAGGTGTCAATGTCGTAGTTCGACGGGAAAGTGTTTTTTTAATTAAAAAAAAAAAAGACTTAGCATAATTTTCAAATGTGAACGGAAAGTTTATTTTTACTCTAGCTCCTTAACGGCCGGATCGCGAATCGGTCAATGGCAAAATGATAGCTCTTAACGAGAGCTAAAATATGTCGAGGTCGTAGGTCGACTGGAAAGTGTTTTTTTATGTTAAAAAAATGGACTTAGCGCTCGAAAAGTTGCAATTGGAGAACGATTATTTTGATAGTAAAACTGAATAATTTGTAAACGTTGTTCTTGCGTATATCTCTCCATGATGAAATTGTAAACACTACTGAATACAATGAAAAACAAATGACAGATCATGACATATTACAAATGGCCGAAACGTCACTTCAAAATCATATCATCCCTAGTGGAAACCCCGTTATTTAGCCAAAATCATTATTATTTTAAATAATAATGATTATTTTAAATAATAATGAATCACTTTTTGCATGTTGAAAATTCCATTTAAATCCCTCATTACTTGTAATGTTAGTAAAACAAGAAGTTTTCAGAGAATTATTAATATTTTTATTATGATTGAAGGATTTAGAAAAATTATGTGTGAAACAAAATATCGGCCAAATGCTTGCCACGGCTTCGGTGGCATACCTCTATGACATGGTCTATATTTTCAACGACTCTGCGATATAATTGAGGTTCAATATCGTTAATATGCCAAATTATATCATCCGTTAAGTCTTGAATGGTTCTTGGCTTATTCACTTACACATTTTCTTTTAAATATCCCTAAAGAATGAAGTCCGTGAATTAACACGGACATTGAATTTCTTGCGCTGTGTGGCATATGGCACCATCCTGTTGGAACCACATACCGTCAAGTTCAATATCCTCAACATCTGGCCACAAGAGGTCGGTTATCATCTCGCGATAGCGAACACCATTCACGGCAACTGCTTGGCCGACCTCATTTTCGAAGAAGTACGGCCCGATGGCGACGCCAGCCGATAAACCGCAACAAACACTCACTCTTTGTGAATGTATCGGCTTTTCAACAATTACTCGTGAACAGTGTTGCGTCATTTTGGCGATTTTCAGAGCCAACAAGTAGAACAGGATTTTTGTCCCGAAATGATGTTTTATGATATGAAAAAAGTAAGGAAAACTTCACAAATTGTTCTTATATTAATGATTTTTTTATAATTCCTTCGGGATATATTTACACTCTCATGTATCTTTTTAATTAAAAATCAGAAATGTTGGAGAATGTCTCCGCATGTGAAAATGTGACCGCACTCAATAACATAACAAGAAAAATCTCTTAAGTTTTCTTAAGTTGTAAAATTGGCAGAGGAAATTACAGTGAAATTTTTTAGGTAAAGTAAGGGCTACGTCTAAACGTGAACAACGTGATGCCGAAATATGATCCAATGGGGCCACTTGCTCCTTGGAATGGTTTTAGGTATAGTAATATACAAATTGTCGAATTTTAGCCCAATCGATTGGTATTTGTAGTTTCTAAAGGCTAAAAAGTCACATCGCGTGGGCGCTATACCAAAATGTTTACCAATGAGGTCAGTACTCGTTTGAATGATTATTGGTAAAAGTAAACACAAATAACCAAATTTCAGTCTCCCTTTGAGTTGTTCTAGATAATATTAAATTGTCAAAATTCAGTCTAATCGGTTGGTACTACTGATTTATAATGCATCAAGTAGTTGAATCTAATTGAACCTTCGTATGGGAGCTATATGGTTTTCATGACGTAAAGAAATAAATAATATATGATCAAGACTATTTTCAAACGAAAGAAAGTAATATGTATGAGATATGTTTCCGCCAAATTAATTTATTAATGTCGTTCAAGAATGTGAGATGCGCCAAGAAAATTCATTTTAAGTTCACTTTGAGGAACCCCAAAAATCATCTGAGAGTACCAATTAATACATATCAAAAGCTGTACGTTGCTGGTAGATTTTTGCGTTGACAATTTTTTTACAATTTCGAAAATTTATTTTGACGATTTGCCGATTTTTGTACCCCCCTTGTGACGATTTTCGGTCAAATTCGTCTGGGAACACTCCTCATGGATTCTCATTTGCCCAAATGCGGCAATTCTGCTTGTTTGCGAATCCACTGAGGTGAAAGTGTGCCTCCTCGCTGAAGATGATTTTCTTTGTAAATTCACCTTTCACTGCTGTCTGTTCAACCAACCATTCGGCGTATGGACGACGCTTGAAATGGTCAGTAGGCTTCAGCGCCCTTGAATGTTCGTGAGATGTTCAATTGTTGGGTGCGACGACAAGTCGAGGTTGGCGGCTCTTCTGCCACACTATCGCGAACAGCATCAATGTTTTCCGCAGAACGAACTGGGTGAGAATGCATAGGTGTTTTCACATCAGATCCTACAGATCCAGTTTGCTGAAATATGTGCACAATTCTCCCGACTGTGGACACACTTGGGCGATTATGCTGACCAAAATGCATTTTGATTTGAACGACCATTTTCTTCAACAATCTTAACGCGCTGCTCAATTGTGTATCTCTCCTAGGGTTGCCAGATTCAAATTGCAGAAAAACTTGACATGACGATGAAAAAAGCTTGATTTCGAAATAAAAACTTGACATATTTTAAATATGCATATAATGAAAAAAAATATTTTATTCAAACACTTAGAATTAATTAAAAAACATAAAACTTCAATTCAAACATAATAAAAACATAGAATTACAAATAAACATAAAACATTAATTCAAACATCACAAAAATTCATATTTTAATTCAAACATTACAAAAATATTTGTCTATTTATTTTGCCACATGTATTTAGTATTATTACTAACAGAATTGACTAACTTTGTGCCGTTAGGCGTTAACAAAAATTTTTGAAAATGTGTACAGTCTTCGTTAAAATTGAGTCTTATTAAAATTTCAGATCTTATAAGGTCAAATGACATTCTATTTCTCTCTTTGGAATATAAATTGTTTAAAACACTAAAAGTTCTCTCACAAAAAGCATTACTTATTGGAATAGACAAAACAAACGATACTAATTTAAACAGATTAGCTTGGTTATTTTTGCCACTTATTTAAAAAAAAATGCGACCAAATGTTGTCATTTGGCACATTTTTCGGTAGATGGTCAAACGCACCTCGGAGACAACAGTAATCAGAGTATAGCTGATCGCTATTAATGTTATTTGAGATCTGCAAAACATTTGGAATTCCTAATAAGCTATCCCAAGTCAAAAGGGATGTTTTTAAACTCAATACAGAAATTGTTTTGTAAAAGGAATTGTCTGTAAAATCATACCGGTTTTCTAAGTAAGTTATAGAAGTTTTCAAAAATTTATTTGCTTCTGATTTAAACATGTCAATTTCTACAGGTGAAAGATTTCTAAAAATATTCACAACTTTACTTCCATAAAAGTTATCATTTATTCGACTGTGTAGACTGCTGTTCAGTTTAGTCATTATACTGTGAAGCTCTAATATCGTACAAGAATCGCTTTCCAGGGATAATATAGCTGATTGGAATTCATGCATGATATTGTGTACAAAATACAAGTACGCCTCGGACAAACCTTCAAACGTGCATTCTTCATCATCACTGAGCAATTCTGTGTTTGAAATACCACGAGACACAAATTCCCACAGAACTCTTCGACAATTCTCTTCACCTTTCTGCAAAAAGTACCTCTTCACTGTTTTTGCCGAAGAGCTGAATTCATTGAACGTTTTAATTACAATGTTCTCCACATCTACTGACAATTCATTAAGCGCCTTTTTGATACAATTATTAATTATATAACAGCTGCAATTTGCTTTAACAATTTGTTTATTTTCGTTTTGAAGTTTTTGGAACACGGAGTTATGAATTCCATAATTAACAGAAGCATTGTCATTGTCTTGTGTTATTCTAATGATGTTTCTGAAGATATCCATGGAAGCTTCGTTTGGATCTTCATAAAAATCTAATATTTGCTTACATATTCCTGTTTCAATGTCAAAGTATTGCACAGCATACGGAAACGTTTTGACATTTCCAATATTTGAAGCGTCGCTGCTTACTGAGAAATACCAATTTTCCTTTAAGGAACTGACAACTTTTTCGTGTTAATAAGGAGCTAAAACATTTCGGGTGATGGCAGCAGCTTTAGTACACCCACACGTGATTTTGCTAGCAATTTTGCTATCGCAGTATATAAAAGGAGATAATTTGATTTGACAATCTAAGCTATTATAGCTGAGCCCATGAACTACATTATGGAAGACACTCATCAACTCAGCTCTCGAAATGTGTGTCTCTTCTGTATTTTCCTTTGAAACAACAAACTGGGAAATGCTATGTGATAATTTCTGCGACATTACCAATTTACAATGCCTTTTTGTTTTCATGTGTTATCCAAAGAGGAACTTCCTTCATATTTTATAGAAATGTCGGTTTGACACAACTTGCAACTTGCGGTATATTCATCTTTCTTTTTTATCCACTTTGCATAATCAGGCGCCTCGATCCACCCATCAGAGAATGTTGTGAATCTTGGTTTTTTTGATGGTCCTGCTTCATCCATTTCTTTCTTTATGTATACAATGACGGACAACTAATTTGTTTAAAAAAAATCTTCTTTAATGAACACAACGTTTTTATTTACTACATATATCCGAACGGTTTGATTTTGTCGCTCAGCTGTTTAACTTTTTGTGATCAGTGTTGGGCAAAAAATCATTACTGTTTAGACTAGAAACACAATCATATCGGATGGCGGTCGGCGAATTTATCTTTACGAGCACTTCTTATTTTTTATATGAAATACTGATTGTTTTTTTTGAAATATGCTGGTTAATATAGTTTGTACTCAAAATTGCGACTTAATATTTCAAAAATTTTGTTAGCTTGACAAATGTAATTTTGTCTTGACACTTGACAAACATTAAAAAAAGCTTGACAATCAAGCCAAATCAAGCCCGTCTGGCAACCCTAATCTCTCCATGGTTGTCAAACACTAAAAACAAAGAAATGTCAAATTAAGTTGTGCAAAAAACTTGACCTTAAGGTGTGACTCAAATAACAAATATAACAAATACCCTCTTTTGCTTACATCCGAGAAGACTATATACTTGGAGATCGCCACAAGACAAGTCTGAAACCATTGTAAGAAATCAAATAGATTATATTATACTTATAAACGGCCGCTATTCTACGTGTGTAACAAAATACGCAACACACAGGAGCATATGTTCCATCTGAACACAACATCTTAGTATCAACAATCCGCACTAAGCTTGCAGTTGTTCGAAAGAAGGCCAGAAAACCACGAATTGACCTCCAAAAATAAAGGAATCCATCTATTAAAAGAGAAATTAAGGACTGTATTAAGTCTAAACTCGAAGACATAAATAGAAATGACTTGGAAAACATATAGAATAGCGTGAAAATTAATATCAATGCGATCACGAAGAATGCTCCAATAAGGCATAAAGAATGGATCACAGATGAAATAAAACAATTAAGAATAGAACGAAGTAAACACAAAAACAATAACAACGAGAAATACTGGGAGGTAAATAAGATAATTCGAAACGCTACAAGAGCTCCAAAAAATGTCCATCTAAATCAAAAATGTCAGGAAATTTAGATGCTTTAGAGCCTACACGACGATTTCAATTTACACAAAAAACTGAAAGAAGCAGTCTGGTTAATTTTTTTTTTATTTTGCAGATTGATTTTTAGATTTAACAAAAATGGATAACTGGGAAACTGAAACAAGAGTTTGGATTGTCCGCCGCTATTACGCACTGAAGTCCGTAGTTTCGGGCACGTTTGGCGGCAATCCTCCGAGCAGATGGACCATAAAAAGACTTGTTAACAATTTTTCCGAGCATGGGACAGTCAACAGAAGATCTTGCCATCGAAACCCTTCAGTTCGGACGGAGAAAACAATCGCTGCTTTAGCTGATGCCGTACAAAACAATCCAAGAGTTTCGACAAGAACCTTATCTGCTCAAATGGGTATAAGCAGACAGTCATTGCAGTCAATTATGCACAAAGATTTGGAGTTATTCCATATAAAATTCAAATGGCCAACAAAGTGAACTCAGCAGACTTCCCGATTCGCTTGGAATTTTGCCAGAAGATGCTTCAAATGGTGGAAGAGGACGGAAACATGTTGAACTGTATTTTCATGTCTGACGAGGCCCATTTTGATTTAAACGGCAACATAAACAAACAAAATTGTCGAATATGGAGTGCTTACAACCTACAGATACTCCATGAGACGGAATTGCATCCACTTCGTGTCACAGTGTGGTGTGCAGTTTCATCACGCTGCATTGTCGGGCCCTACTTCTTCGAAGAAAACGGTCACACCGTTACAGTTACTGGAGGCCGTTACTTGAGCATGTTGAGAGAGTTTTTTCTATCCAGAATTACGCCGAATAAGAATTTATTTCAACTGTGTGTGGTTTCAGCAAGATAGTGCAACTCCTCACATAGCCCGACCTGTTAGGACAGAATTGCGGCGAAAATTTCCCAATAAGCTGATATCCAGAAACTCCACATTCCGTTGGCCCCCCCAGGTCGCCTGACCTTACTGCACCTGACTTTTTCTTGTGGAGTTATTACAAAAAGGAAGTCTACAAAGCAAAACCAACAAATTTGAATGAACTAAAGCAATCCATTCGAGAAACAATTGCGGCTATTCCCGTCTCAACTCTCCAAGCAGTAATGAACAAATTTTTGGAAAGATGCCGGACATGCATCAACGAGCAGGGGGGCCATTTAAATTCCATTATTTTTAAAACTAATTAAGCTATATTTTATTAAATTTAATGAGCTTTAACATGAATAAAAGAAAACTGAATTCCATACACTGAAAAATTTGAGTTTCTTAATGTAGCAACATTCATCAGCCACCCTGTATAACAAAACATGAAATACAGTCTTGTTTGACCAGAATAACAAGTTTGACCAAATAACCGAGCGGAAAAAACTTTGGAAAAACTACATATCAAAGTTATTCAAGGATGAAGATAGAACGACCTACCATACTACGCAATATGATTTCACCGGAGAACCAATAACCAGAAGCGAGGTGGAATGCGCAATAAATATGTTAAAAGACAAAAAAGCAAAAGGTCCAGACGATATACCCTCGGAAGAGGGAAATACCCTCTAGACTGGCTTAGATCAACTTTTATCGCCATACCAAAAAAAATAACGCAAAAAAAGTGCGAAGACTACAGACTTATAAGTATAATGTGTCACACACTGAAAATATTCCTACGAATTATTCATAGAAGACTATATCCTAAATGTGAAGCATATATGGGAACTTCACAGAACGGAAATGCCATGCATACAAAATTTGTATGGGAATCAGGTGGCATGCATTGATGTTGAAGGAGAACTCACTGAAGAAATAACCATCACAAGAGGCTTTAGACAAGGGTGTATACTGTCACCTATTTTTTACACTATATGTACTCCCAGAAAATATTTGTGGAGGCCGTAGAATAAGAAAGGATTGGGATACAAATACATGGATCACTTATTAAAAACATTCGATATGCGGATGATACGACAATACTGACAAGTAGTATTGGCGGCCTGCAGAAAATAATAGACAAACTTGCAAACGTAAGTGAATCATATGGTCTAAGAATCAACACCAAAAAGACTAAATGCATGATAATCAGCAGGAAGAACGAACACATCAGCACCAAGTTAAAGATAAAAGATATGGAAATTGAATAGGTGGCAAACTTCAAGTATCTAGGAGTCTTAATAAACGAACAGTGGGATATGTCAAAAGAGATATGTTGTCGCATAGAAATGGCAAGAGCAGCATTCTTTAAATATCACAAAATACTGACAAGCCATGATATCGACTTACAAACAAAGATACGATTCATGAAATGTTATGTGTGGTCCGTTCTTTTATATGCTACAGAGGTTTGGACAATCAAGGCGATTGACGAAAAGAAATTATAATCCTTCGAGACATGGATATACCGAAGATTATAAAAAACACCATAGACTGATAGAGTCACAAATAACGAAGTGATAAGAAGAATGCAAGTAGATCGCCAACTACTAAAAATAACAAAAAAACAGAAAAATCTCATATCTGGGACATTTAATGAGAAATAATAAGTACAAATTCCTGCAAATAATTATGAAAGTTGAAGGAAGATCAGTAAGAGGTCGAAAAGAACTTTCCTAATTGAAAAACATACAAAACTGGACCGAATGTAATGACGAAAGGTGCTTACTAAATGCCGCTAAAAATAGAGAACTTATATATATATGAAACAAGTAAGAAAGTTCAGTCGAGTAAACCGACTAATGAATTCCCTCACCTTGAGTCTCAAAACATATTAGTAAATTTATTTATTTTTTTCTTTTATTTAAATTATTATCAATTTAAATTGCATTTAATAACTTTAAAGTATGTACTGGTATTAAAGTTCAAAGCTGTTTACTTTAGGTACCAAATGGTCCTTTTTTGTGAGAGGTACCAAAAGGGGCGTCCCAATAACGGTCACTTTTCTCTGGACTCTAGTTACTATAAAAGCATTACACTGTACGCAATTTCAAGTACTTATATGCACTGGTATTAAAGTTAAAAGCTGTTAACTTTTGGTACAAAAAGGTCCATTTGTGTGGGGGGTACCAAAAGGGGCGGGCCAATAACGCCCATTTTTCACTGTATTGTAGGTACTAAACCATTACACTGTACAAAATTTCAATTCTTTGTATGCACTGGTCATAAAGTTATAAGCAATTAACATTTGGTTCAAAATTGTACATTTGTGTGGGAGGTACCAAAAGGGACGTGCCAACTTCGCCTTTTTTCTCGAGGTAATACACGGAGGAAAATCGTCATTTTTGATATGTTTGAATCGAAAGAGAATATACTTGGAAACGGTTTTTTTTTAATATTATATATTTGTTAACAAATAAATTTTATTTGAAAATCAAGAAATTTTGTTTGGAACGCATATATTAATATATTAGAACATAATTTATTTGCAGATTGAATTTCACAAATAAAATATGTGTTTACACACAAACAAAGTTATTGTTCAAGAAGTTTTCCAAATATATTTTATTTAAACAGATTTTTAAAACCGTGCTGACTTATTTGAATTTTAGTTAGTTTTTTCCTGGTTTTCGTGTTAAACATTATAGGCAAAAATGTCTTAATTTATAAATATTCCAATTCAACACTTTTTGTCAATCCATCAATGCAATTTATATTTACGAAAGATTATCCGATTTAAGTTTTAATTAAAAAAAAAAAGAAAATATTACCACACACCAAATTTGAAGTCAATCGGTTACTCCTTTCGAGAGTTATCGTGCGCACCAACCAGCACACAGACAGACGGACGGACGGACATTGGTCATTCGACTTAAAATGACCCAAAACGGATATCCGCCAAACATACTTAGGGTCTTAGGTCACTCCTTCGATGTGTTACACTGTCAAACATTACAAATGTCAAACATGTGTTTGTATTTTATGTTTGTAAATTGTATGATCGCTCATGCGCAAATAAAGAAGAAGAAGAAGGTGTGACTCACAATTAACATCGTACATTATTGTTGGACCACCCTTCCTAAGTTTCGCATATACGATTTCAATTTGCAATTGTTACCCTTTGTTGGGAATTATAAGTACAGTCGAAGCTCGTAGTTACAAGCGATATAATGTCAGGCCTATTCGCTACATTTAAATTTTTTTTACCTTTTTATTTATTTTTTACTTTTATTTATTATTGATCTCGATTAAGTGAATTTAGTATTCTGAATTAAAGAATTAAAAATTTCGACTCCATTTTTTATTTTTGTAATAACATTCATTTGTAGTTATAAAAAATAAAAATCTAAGATTATCTAGTACGAGTAACCATTGTTTATTTGGATCTTTTGCTGTTTCCATATTCTTTGTAACATTTTTAATTTTTTTCCATTTATGAAATTCCTTATATCGTTCATTCCATATCACACCGAACACCTTTTTGGGGTCACCATTCCCGATTTCAAAATAAATTTGCATATCGATTCTCTGCTCAAAATAAAACATTTTATAGTTGGCAAAAAAACACAACAATGTTTTCCAGATGTTATTAGCAGCTGATATCTGAGAAAATATGTTGTTCTCAAAAGGCGTTCGTTTCGAGTTGTGTATTTTTGGAACTCGTGGACGGATTTTTACAAATGAAGGCTCATTTAAAAGGCCATTAGTTGTTCTCTATATGTATCAGGGATTCATTTTCGCATCCTTAACACTTTTAAATGCATCCAATGCCTCATCAATGACACCAACTTAAAATTCTGTGAAAAATATAGTTATGTAGCCCATAAATTCTAAACGAACGCTGAAAATTTTAAGACGGTTTTCAGCCAGTTCTTTTTTTAAATATTTATAGTAAAATTCCTGAGATGCAGATATTGCATTTGTTATATTTTAAAATCGTTTGCGGATTTATACAAATTAGAGCTCTTCTTAAAGGTATTGACTAGGACCTCAAAGATATATGCGAAAAATCGGCAATATTTGCGTATATCGTTATATAGTTTTCCTCTTAAATTTTAGTTTGCATACCGGACCAGGAAACACACATGTGAAATATATATAGGCATGAGCTGATACTGCAAATGCTAATCTGGTTTTTCTTTCAGTTTCTATATAATAACATTTTTACATTTTCGAAATTGTTTTTTATTCACCTAGGAAAATAACACTATACAACAAAATTTTTGCCCAAGGGATGTGGATAACAGTTTCTAGTGCAATTAGGTGTCACAAACACGAAAAAAATATTAAAAAAAATTGTTTATGGTAATTTTTTTTTAATTTTTTTTTTAATTCCACCTTTCACGGAAAGTACATTCAGTATTTGGACCATAATTTTTCAAGTATAAGCTTGATTGAGCCGTGTTATGCCTATTAAAGGGAATTATGAGGGCTACATATGCAGCAAATATCGATTTCACGTAGAATCTTTGGTTTAGTAACAGTCGTCAAAAATATGAGAAAAAATGTTTTTTTTTTAAAAAACCACTTTTTCCTGGTTTTAAAAGGCCAGCATGCCAACGAAGAAAACACTGTCTATTTGAAAAAATCTATGGATAGATGTAAAAGTTATGAGCCATTTTGTAAATGTTAGGGAAATTAAAAAAATCTTGTTTCATATTTTTTCGTTTTTAAATGATGTTTTTACTTATATTTAATTCGCCATATGAGTCATTCCACGCCAAACGGGACAATTTTTGACATCACTATTTTTGATTGCTTCGAATTTATGTGTATGCATTATTTACCTAAAAACATCTTATACGTAGTTCAAGAAAAAATTTTAAAAAAATGTCTTTAAGAGTTGTAAGCAATTTAAAGTTGACGAAATTATGTACGCTTTTTTCTAAAAGGTGTGATTATCCTTTACCTTGTATGCCCTTTTCTACTTTCTATTGCGATTTTCAAAATGATTACACCCTTCGATTTTTTTGAAATTTTAATGTCGTGTTCTGAGATGTCTTTGTTAGCTACTGTATGAATTTGGAAGTGGTGAATTGATGAAAAAAATACAATAACTTTGTTAGTCCGTTTTTCACATGCAATTCGACAATTCAAAGAAAAAAGAAAGCAATAATAAAGCAAAAGTAATTTATTGAACTCAAAACTACCACGTCCGATAACAAAATTAGAGTTCAGACATCATCAACTTCCGAAAAGTACTGTGTTAAGACGGTGTACAATGATTAATATTTTTATACCCATTTTCTTCTTTTTTACTGTTAATAGTATACTTGATTCGAATCTTTTTAATACATTTTTTATTGTTCTTATTTTTACATTAGTATACTGATTATTAATAATTGTCATTATTTTCTTAAATGTTTTATTGTTCTTACTGTTTTAATAAACTAATGACTAAAAATTATGATTCTGTTAATTATTTAAAGCACATTCACAGAAATTATGTAAATTGTTTTTTTTATAAAAAATTGTAAAAAATAGTTCCCATCAATTCACCACTTTTAATTTCATACAGTAGCTAACAAAGACATCTAAGAACACGACATTAAAATTTCAAAAAAATCGAAGGGTGTAATCATTTTGGTATTCGCAATAGAAAGTATAAAAGGGCAAAAACATTAAAAATTTGTATATTTGTTGCAGTGCTTAATCCAGTTAGTTGTAGTATTTGAAATTACCTTCAAAACAAGGTATAGCACATTAAAATCAGTCACGTATTTCAGGAGATACAAGCAAAAGAATGAACAAAAATTTTAGAAAAAAACCGTAATTTCGTCAACTTTAAATTGCTCATAACTCTTAAAGATTTTTTTTTAAATGTTTTCTTGAACTACGTATAAGATATTTTTAGGTAAATCATGCATACACAAAATTTCGAAGCAATCAAAAATAGTGATGTCAAAAATCATCCCATTTGGCATGGAATGACTCATATGTGAGAGAGACTTATAAGAGACTTTCCACTTGCCTTTTATTTTATGAGGATTGATGTCAGACATTATAAAATTATAGAGAGGACGAGGCTTTATGGCCGTTCGTAACCCTCCATAAATCATGATATGCAATGTGAGAGCTATATTGGATGAGATCCGCTCCGATAGAGGGTCATTCAAAAATATTTGTGGTTTTTTATTTATGAGGTTTCCATTCAGTTACGCCTTTTAGGGGCATGGACATCCCAGTCGTATATACATACAGGTATTAAAATTATATGTACGCAATACAAAGTAGTACGCAGCAGTCTTGAAAATATTGGGTGCATAATTTCGAAGCAAACTATATGTCAGCTACAGGTACTGCAACTTTTGAACCTTAAACCCGGAATTTATGAATGAAATTTCTTATTAATAAATTAGTGTAATTTACCGCCTTAAAGAGATAAGTTGAAAATATTACAAAGTTATATTTCGAAGTATGAGTAAAATGCAAAGAACTTTTCAATGTGTAAATGATCCCGACAATTTCTGCTACATCTGCGGAAAATATGTAATTAAAAAAATTCGATGTGAGTTTAGTAACATAATAGAAGAAATATATGTGCAATATTATGGTATACGAGTTGAAAATATGAACGAACCGTGGACACCTAGTATTTGGTGTAATTCGTGCCATGTAAATCTTACTCGATGGACTAAGTACAATAAAATTTATGTATTACAATGTTTTGTGGAATAAAACGTTTCAATTTTAGACTTCACGTGCAATATTGAATGCCAATGATTTGGAGACAACCATTCATTCACGATACGGACTGCTATTTTTGTCTAAGTTAAAAGATTGGAGTAAGAAGTGTCCAAGTATGTATAGCTAACAGCCTAATAACGGAAACATCATCAAGTTCAACGAGTACTCAACTCTGAGCGATTGAAGTTTGGGTCAGAAGTCATCGCTTTTAACTCAGTTTCAACTCATTGGTCTAGATAGAGAATTGGAACTGACAAAAGATAAGGCAGAACTACTTACATCTGCGATGAAAGAGTACAATGTTTTGGCCCCAGATGTTAAAATATCATATTATAGAGTCCGTGATATACCTTACAAACAATTTTATACAACTGTGGATAACAGATGCTTTTGCAAGGACATTCCCGGATTGTTCGAGGAACTTAATCAAACATACAATTCAAAGGAATGGCGGTTACTTGTTGACAGCAGTACAGAAAGTTTGGAAATCAGAAACCGTCGATTCCCCTTGCTCATGCTGTCAACACTAAGGAATCATACGAAACAATGGCAAAATTGATAAAAATACATAAAATATGAACATGATTGGAAAATTTGTTGTGATTTAAAAGTAGTTGGTATGTTATGCCTGTGGTATAACCGATATTTTGCCACCACTGCATATTAAAAAATAAAATATTTTTTTTTCGCTTTTTCTATATTTTATGTTTTTTTGTCCCAGGATTTTTTTTACTTTTTACTTTTTCCAATTTGTTTAATGACTGTTACTAAACCACTGTTTCTAAGTGAAAGAGATGATTCCAACATTGGTAGCCCACATTAATAGCTTCAATTTAACGTACAAGTCGACCTGATCAGGCATATACTCCAAAAATTATAGTGCAAATACTAAGGGTACCTTCGACGATAATAGTATTTTTAATAAAAAATTTTTAAAAAAATAATTGATCCATAAAAAAATTTTTAGTTTTGATTTTATATAACAGTATGCCACAATCTATACAAAAAAATAATTTTTAGGTCTAGGACACAAAAAAAAATGTTTTTGTTGCGTAATGTTACTGGTCTAGAAGAATACCGCCGGAAGCAGACCCTTCAATGTCAGAAACAGCAGAAGCTTAATTTGAAACCAACTAAAGGGTTACTATTTAATTGTTGAACTTCAAAATTGGACCAACTGGTTTGCTACTGAAGAGTATATAATTCAACGGGTCGTCTAACTGGGGGTAGATAACCCAAATGGTCGTCAACTATTCACTAAATCAAGTCGGATGTCATGAATGGCACATCAATATTGAATTGTAAAGTTTGAATAGAGTCTGGTTTATTTCGAAAGACCAATGACTTCAAATAACCTCACAAGAAATAGTCTAATGGTGTTAAATCACAACTTCTTAGAGGCCATTCAATATCACAATTTCTTGAAATAATCGAATCTCCAAACTTTTCTCGCAACAATTCAATTGTTTCATTTGCTGTGTGGCACGTAGCCACAATCGGTCAATGGCAAAAAGATAGCTCTTAGCGAGAGCTATAATATCGCTCATGGGTGTCAAGATCGTAGGTCGACTGGAAAATGTTTTTTTGGATTTAAACAAAATGGACTTAGCATCATTTTCAAATGTGAACGGAAAGTTTATTTTTACTCTAGCCCTTTAACGGTACGTCGGATCGGAAAATATTTCTCCTGGTTGTCAAGGTCGTAGGTCGACGGGAAAGCGTTTTTTTTTTGATATTCAAAAAAATGGACTTAGAGCACGAAAAATTGCAATTGGAGAACGATTATTTTGATAACAAAACTGAATAATTTGTAAACGTTGTTATTGAGTATATCTCTCCTTATGAAATTATAAACACTACTGAATACAATGAAAAACAAATGACAGATCATGACTTATTACAAATGGCCGAAACGTCACTTCAAAATCTTATCATCCCTATTGGAAAACCCGTTATATGTACATGAAAGCACAAGTCACGTCCTTACAAAAGAGCCTTCATTTGTTTTTATAGTCTGTAACTTCCAAAATACAGGTTTTCTGATATTTTTCCAAATTTCAGATCTTATAACATCTGCGAAAATTCTGGTTTTTTCTCGCCAACTACAAGATGATTAATTTCAAATTTTCATATATTCATATATAAAAATTTTCAAGACAATCGGAAATGTCGACCAGATTTTTATCGAAAAATCGTTCAGTTTAACATGTAATGAACGATATTGGAGTAGCTCACACCGTATTACATTTTTCTTAGAACTAAATTAGCAATAATTCATTATGAAATAAATTTCACTTTCTGATATGAAATAAATTTTTAACAAAAACTAATTTTGTCCTATTTAATTGGAAATTGTTTCGCATGAATTTAACTTAGATTTTAGCATGAAACAATTTTAAAACTTATTTCGTTTTTTTGGTTGGAAGTTTTGCATGACGACAAATATGTTTTTCGAAAAATTTCGTATACATTTTCCACAAAGCCATAAGGATGATGAACAAATTGAGAACACACGCTCCATTTTTCAACAAATGTTTTATTTTTGGGTTTGGCAGCACAAAGTCAACACAGCTTGCCCCCCAATCGGCAAGTTTGCCAAATCTAAATAAGTATAAATGATAAATTTAAAGCCGTTGTTAAGTAAACCTTATTTTCTGCAACAATTGCAGCTCCAGTGTTCAATATAATAAATATTTGTACAGTATTCTTGACAAATAATTTTTTGAGTTTTCACACCACCTGGTGGATAATGGATTATCAAAATTTCCCAAAAATACAATTGCCATTTAAATGCAAATAAAAACTAAATTTGAATAGGCCGAATTTTCCGTTGTTGTTACTGAAGGTCCAATGATTTGCTATAAAAGCCGCCGATGCTTCAACTCAATCATCAGTTCTGAATTCAATTGAATCTAAGAAGTACTAAACATGCATTTTTTGGACATTTTCGCTATAGCTGCCACTTTGGTCTTGGCTTTCAGCTCTGTTAAAGCCGAACCTGAACCTAAACCAGAGCCCGTTCTCCCACCATTTTGGATTGTAAGTATTAATCAATAAATCAATTAAATTGCATTTTAAATTTAGTAGACTTAACTACTTTCGTTGCAAAAGGATGTTATTCTTAAATGTCCCATAGAGAATATCGTCGATTCATTTCTATTTAGTATAAATCTATACTTTATTGAAGCAGTTTCATTTAATTAATTTGCATTTGTTTTTATTTTTTCCAGGGCAAATAAGCAAATGTTTGTAGTTAAATGAGCAGCAATATGGAATCGATCTTCTGGATCTGAGACTTAACTATTTGAAAAATAAAATTTAATTATATTGCAAAATATACATATGATTTGACTTTTGTATTTATTTGTTTGAGTAGTTTATTGCATTAGTTTTTAATAATCCACAAACTGTGGTAACATTGTTGGTTTTGTGAGTAGAAACAAGTAAGAAAGTTTCAGTCGGGTAAACCGACTAAGGTATACCCTCACTTTGTGAGTAATGTAATATTGAATATTACACAAATTATTCTGTCAATTTTTGTGGGAGGTACCAGAGGGGGTTTAAGAAATACACCTTTATTTTGCTGAACAGTAGATACTTTAAATACATTGCACTGTGCCGAATTGTAACCGTTTATATGGACTGGTATATCAACGTTGAGATATTAAATTGTGGTATAATTTGGCCATTTTGTGTGGGAGGTACAAAAAGGGGCGTGGTGATAACGCTCATTTTTCACTGGACTGTAGGCACTATAAAAGCATTACACTGTACAAAATTTCAAGTATTTCTAAACACTGGTATTAATGTTATAAGTTTTTAACTTTCAGTGCCAAATGGTGCATTTGTGTGGGAGGTACCAAAAGGGGAGTGGCAATTTCGCCCATTTTCCTCGAGATGATAGCGACTAACAAACTAATACTATGTGTGGAATTTCAGAAGATTCGAATACGTTTAATAGCAGTTATTAAAGAAACAATATTTCACAACATTTTAACCCTTTGTGGGGGAGGTACCAGAAGAAGTGGACCAATATGGCCCATCTTCGAACTTAGCCGGAGATAGAAAAAAATATTACCACATACGAAATTTGAAGTCAATCGGTTAATCCTTTCGAGAGTTATCGTGCGCACCAGCCAGCAGACAGACAGACAGACAGGCAGACAGACAGACAGACAGACAGACAGACAGACAGACGGACGGACATTGCTCATTCGACTTAAAATGTCCCAAAACGAATATCTGCCGAACATACTTAGAGTCTCAGATCACTCCTTCGATGTGTTACACTTTTTTTCGTAGCAAATGATATATACCCTCGTCACACTAAAGTGAGGGTATAAAAACGGTGCGTAAGAGGCTGACAAGTAGAGGAAATCGTGAAATGTTTACAAATGTAGAATTATGTATTTGGAAAAAGGATTGGAGGGAAAAATGTTTTATGTTTTATGAAACTAAGTCAGCTGAAAAGTTATCTAATGTTCAGAATATAAGTCAACATGTTCGTTTGAATTTTGGAAATTCTTGTGAGGGGATCTTGAACCAGCTTGAGAAGTAAACCCATTTTGTGTCTACTAAGGCACTTCGGAAACACTTAATTTTACCGAATTGAAAATGCAATGTTAATGTTATGACTATTAAATTTTCATACGATTGTTGTCACTTTTTGTATAACGTGGGTGGCATTCCTTTTGGTAGGAGGCAGCAAGTGGTGGATGACTCTATTTTCACTGAACTTGTACATTTGGTGCATTGTTGTTTGATTTTTGAAACATTAATGGCGATTTCTTTTCTGCAAAAACGTGCCCTTTTCCCGAAAACTGAATTTTATACAAAATTTGTAGGAATTTTAATATAGGAGCTAAGTTTAATTCGACGGAATACATCAGTTCCACCTGAAAAGGGCGAATATTTTTCAGAAATTCGTGTCGATGGTGCAACATTTTTTTCTCTTAGACAAAAAAAAATATTGTTTATAAATCCATTCTTTGAATTTAAATTTTCTATAAAATTTTTGAAGATTGGAATTACATTACATTCGAGGGACTACACACAGAATACAGATTGGTTGCTCAACCGAATTATTTGCCAACCGAATTTTGGTAGTTCTGCCTACGCATCGCATCCATCAGGACAACCAACATTTTGGTTGTGGTATACTTCTGCTTCCAGTTTGATAACAACAACGAAAATGGTGGCTAAAATATGTATGTTGCCACAACCAACTGTTTTTAAAAATTGGTTGTTCTGACCATTTGTCAGTCGTATACTACCGACAATTAATTAAAAACAGATTCATAATTTTTTATTTATTGAACAAAAAACCAAACAATTCATAACAAAATTAAAAATCCCAAATTACAAATTCATCACTATTATGAGATGTGGAAATATTTGACACAAATGTTAGTACACGAGAGTACAGAACTTTTAAGCAAATATCGTTTAACCCTGTGCTTTCAATTTCATGATTGTTGCTTTTATGTATGTAAAACATTTTGCACAACATATTCTGCATTCCACATATTATTATCCACACGAGATTATAACGGGTGAACCCATTTCGAGGTTCCCTACATTTTTAAAGAAAAAAAAACACAGAAAATGGAATGTTACTTTTTATTTGAAAGAACATTCTTTGGCATTTATTTTTTGAAGATTATGTCTATCAAATGTTGGCCGCGGCTACGTCCATCCGTTGAGTCCAATTTTCGATGACTCGTTCGAGCATTTCGACTGGTAACTGGGGAATGACACGCGTGATGTTTTGCTCCAAGGCCTAAATCGAAGCGGGTATGTCCGCATAAACTTTAGAATTTACATATCCCCACAAGGAAAAGTCTAACTGTGTTTGGCTACACATACCGTTCTTGAACAAAAAGTTGAAGATTTATTTATGTTGAAATTATATAATTTTATGTTTTGTTTGTCATGTATCAGCAAAAGAACAGCAACCAATATTTCGGTTGTATTTCCCAAAAAAAACATTTAATTATTCTAAATTTGGGAAATGATTGGGATAACCAAAAAACGATTATTTATTAATATTTTTTCTGTTGTAGTAACCAATTATTCGTTGCAATGATAATCTTTGTTCTATTGATACAATTTCTGTTGTCAAGAATAAAATATTGGTTGTCACAACCAAAAATCGATCATATGGTACTACAATGAAAGTCTAAAATTGGTTACCACAACTAACCGAGTGTCAATCAAAAAAAATCTTAATTCGATTGATACAACCATCGATTTAGTTGCAAGCATTCTCATTTGATCGTATCCATATTAATATTGTTGTTTCAACTATTTATATATAAAAACAACCGGCACACGGTGTATGCAATAGAATTTTTGTAGCTAGTACTATTTTTTTATTGTTACTATCGAATTCTAACCAATTATTCTAGTATTTCACGTCGACTGGGCAACATTTCCCCCAGTTTGGAAAAAACATGACCACTTAAATAAAGAGAAGTCATTCGTTGAATACTTACAAAAGTTGCAGCGCCAGACAGTCATATGCCTGGGCGGACAGACGGACATAACTTAAGTGACTTCAAATAATGGGTGATTTTTTGGCAACTTTCTTTTTGACAACACTGTCAGCTCAGCTGTTTTCGTGTAACATGTTACTGTCAAACATGTTCAGTTTGGTGTATAATTTAACCATGAATCGACTTACAAACAACGCTTTCAGATTATAGAATTTTATTAATTTTTATTGAATTTTGAGTTTGGTGAACATTTAATTTCACGTTTGGGGCCGGTCAATGGATCGTGCGATTTAACGCCTTTATGTTAAGTCTCATGTCTATAGGGAAAGCCCGCAACGGTTGGCGCACTGGAAGCCAATATTGAAGAATTTATTCTTGAGATACCGGCCGATATGTTGGAGAGAGTATGCCAAAATTGGGCCTAGCGTATGAAACATTTGAGGAGCAGCGCCTCGATCAACATTTACATGAAATCATCTTTAAACATTAAATTATACAGACCGTTCTATCGACTCAAACAAAGATTTCATAAATTTCTCTAAATTGTATGTGTTTTTTTTTTAATTAAATGCGAAAGCTCTTAAATATTCACTAGTTATTAAGGTTTTGGGGTAGCTAGCTCGATCCAGACTTTAAACCTTTTGAAAATCTGTAGGGCATTGTAAATCGGCAAATTACAATATATTCTGAGACAAACAAGCACACCATTTTCAATAGCATCGATAACGCATTTCTATGGTCCAAATTGAGCGACCTAACGATTCAATGCCTCCCACATGTGCAGCTGTCATCAAAAATAATGATTATCTTTTGACTATTAGTTCAATTTTAGGATTTTAGAACATTACACTAAAAGTTGCTTTAGTTCTGACCAAGCAAAATTTGAGTAAAATTCCATTTTTGGCTAACAAATATATTAGAACAATTAGTTTTTCTTAGTTATTTTTGTAAACGTGTAGGTAACTAAATGACAAATATAAAAACTAAAAAATCCAGTCTGTATTTATCCCCTCACCTTAGAGAGAATGGTATATACTTATATCATTTGCTACGAGCCAAAAGTGTAACATATCGAAGGAGTGACCTAAGATCCCAAATATTTTTGGTGGAAATTCGATTTGGCTCATTTTAAGCCATTTGAGCAATGTCTGCTGGCTGGTGCGCACGATAACTCTCGAAAAGTAATATTTTTCTCTATCTCCGGCTAAGTTTCGCAAACAAATAAGTCCACAAAAAAATAAGTATAATCGATAATTTAAAAAAAAAATTGTTAACTAAACTTGTTTTCTACAACAATAGCAGTTGTTCATTGTAATAAACATTTCTGCACCACCTGGTTATCGAGTTATCAAAATTCCCCAACAATACAATTGCAATACAAGTGCAAATAAAACAGTACAATTTGAATAGATCACATTTGCCGCTATTGTTTCTTAAACTCTAATGATTTGCTATAAAAGCCGCTGGCGATTCAACTCAATCATCAGTTCTAACTTCCATAGAGTCAAAGGATTTATAAACATGCATTTTTTGAACATCTTCGCTATTGCTGCCACTTTGGTCTTAACTTTCAGCTCTGTTAAAGCCGAACCTGAACCTAAACCAGAGCCAAGGGCCCCCGTTTAAGCTTGTAAGTATCAATCAATCAATTAAATTCTATTAATTTGTAAATTTAGAAGACCAGACTACTTTCGTCTCAAAGGCAATATCCATAGAGAATATAGTCGATTTTTACTTCTATTTACTATAAATCTATACTTTATTTTATTGATTTGCATTTTTTTTGTATTTTTCCAGGGAAAATATGCAGTTGTTTACAATTAAAAAAGCAGCAATATGGAATCGATCATTTGGATCTGAGACTTAACTATTTTGAAAATAAAAGTTGTGTTCATTGCAAAATATAAATATGATTTGACTTTTGTATTTATTTCTTTCGGTAGATTACAATATGGAACAAAAAATTGTTTGTATAGACTGAGGCATACTTTCTAATGAAACAAAAAAATGTTTTATTTATTTATTTAATCGACATAGTGTTTCACAATGAGAATATAATTCTTATCCATAGTAGTGCTAGTGGTACAAAGGATTACATTTTAATTTAATTTTTTTTCGAAAATTCCAATTATTACCTGTAGTATTTGTACCATATTTTTTGAAGCACAAGCTCGAAAAAACTGTTATACCCCAGCAAAAAATAAAAGAAGTACTTCCAAAAGAATAACATTAAAGTACTTCCAATTCATAAGTATGAACATTTTTTCGGCATTTAATGAAGTTCTTCTAAATAACTAACCAAAATGTAATTTCGGAATATAAATTATTAACCCAAGAATGCATAATTTTAAAACGATTGGATGTAAAATGAATCTTGTGAAGTGATAAAAGTCCAGATCGGAAGGAACATATGTATGAGGGCTATGATATATATGTAAAATACTGCGTCTATAGCGCTAAAATGAAGAAATATATATTTATATGGCGGCTATATCAGAATTAGTGAATGGTTCTGGAAGCTAGTCGACTTTTTCATCAATTAAATTTCGTTTCAGTCGACTAGGTTGATAAATCGGACCTACAAGTCGACTTTTTCATAGCCGATTAAAATAACATAAAGTCATTTCAAAGTTTGCTGATTTTCTTCGAAATATGTTAAATTTTGGATTTGTAGTACATTGGATTGCAATAAAAACTGAATTTATTAACAACACTTTATACTTTCCAAAAATGTAAATATAGCGTCACCAGAAATGCCCAGGAGCGTAACCCTTAAAAAATTAAAATTCGTTTTTCGTCGAAAAATCACGATTTTATTCAAGAAAAAAAGACGTAACATCAAGTGCTCGTTTTTGATAAAGAACAAAAGGCGTAACTCACATTGTATTAGACAGAACGTACTGTATTCATCTATTTAACCTTTGTAGTTGTTCTCTTGTTGCTGTTTTGATTTTTATAAATCGTGTTTGACACCTATTTTAGATGCAAAATTCTATATGGGTCTGTATTTAAATTTGGCCTTTATCTGAAGGGTATCCATTTTTTTATCAAATTTCGCAGTGTTCGTGATTCTATAAACTAATCTCTGCCAAATTTAATAATGCTCTGATGTAAAACATGAAAACACATTTTTCCAACCTTGCTAGTGACCGTTTATTCTCGGATTATAAAATTCTTTGTGCAAAATATAGTAAATTTGACTAAAATATGACTTCTATGGAGCTTAGATGCTAAATCGGAAGGTACACATCCATGCGAGTATGTGGGGCTATATGTAAATTTGAACCGATATTGTTCACACAGATATTAACTGTTAAAATAAGACACTCTTTACCAAATTTCATGAACATCGAAAGGAAATTATATTTTCTATAGAGGGTATAAGCTAAATCGAAGGTACATTCATATATATTACGATATCTGGTTCTAAACTGATATTCAAATAGTTAAGAGATTTTTGATCGTTCGCCGTAGACGAAAGAAATACGGATTGTCTTTCAATTTCAATACGAATTGTCTTGTCCCAAAATAAAGATATGTACAAAATTTCATTGAGATCGGACTATATTTGTGACCTGCACATAGATTACAAGAACGCATGCACAAACTGACATAGCTAAATCGGTTCAGAAAGTGATTCTAAGTCGATCGGTATAATAAACGATGGTTCTACATATCTCTTCTCATTTTTGGTGTTAAAAACAAATGCATAAACTCATAATAAATTGTACCACAGTGTGGTGTAGGTTATAATTAAATAATTTTTAAAGAAATTATGGTAATTAAATATACCATACCATACATGCTGTACCACACTGTGGTACTTTACTACTCTCTGAACCGGGGCTACGGAAAATTTTTTTTTGTGAGAATGTTAATTACACTATGGGGTCACACTTTTCAAGAGCCATCTACACCATACAGATTACAGACATCTTCAAATGTCCTAAACATACATACATATGTATATATGATCGTTAATCTCTTTGGCCAATAGTATATTATTTATACGTTCCCTTCCCTATGTCAACATTTGTATTCCTCTAAATTATGAAATCTCTGGACCCAAAGATGTTAATAAGAACGACATACATTCATCAAATAAATACAACATCAAAAAAGCAAATCTTACAGTGCTTTAAAAGAGTTGTGCAAAAGTGGTGACAAAGAAGTACTTCCCCGGCGCGACAACCCCTTGTTAAATTCATTGGTGAAAATCCAAATTAGAACAACTTCCGGATCATAAGTTGGGGATTTTTATTGCTTCTTTGGGTGCTCTTTTTTTGTTGGGACCATTCAAATTGAAGCAAACAAAATGAGGGCTCGAAATGCTGAAAACATTGCTTAAACGTAGAAACGGAAGGTGAAGATAAAGTTAAAAGTTTAAGTCAAACAGTCGAGACAACAACCCTTGTGAATAAGTGTTATACTGGCATCCATAGTTAAAGTTAAATTCAAACTGACTCTATAATCAAAGTTAAAGTCAAACTGACTCTATAGTCAAAGTTATAGTCAAACTTATTGTATAGTCAAGCATAAATATGATAATTTGGATATGGTTCTTTCTATGAATTCTACGGTTTAGACAAATATATAAAGGGTGGTTAAATTTTAAGGGCCGATGTTGATTTTGAATAGAACACAAATTACTTAGGAAATTATTGTCATTACTTTTTATTATTATACCCTACACCACACTGTGGTACAGGGTATTATGACTTTGTGCATTTGTTTGTAACACCCAAAAGGAGAAGAGATTGTTTATTATACCTATCGACTTGTAATCACTTTATGAGTCGATTTAGCTATGTCCGTCTGTCTGTCTGTCTGTAGACATATTCTTGTAATCAAAGTACAGGTCGCAATTATGGTCCGATCTCAACGAAACTTTGCGCATCTCTTTTTTTAGGCCCAAGGACGATCCCTATTTGGTTGAAATCGGTTCAGATTTACATATAGCTCCCATATATATGTACCTCCGATTTGGCATATATGCACGGTATAAGCAACATTTTGTAACCGATTTGTACAAAAATTGACAGAGAGTAGTCTCGTGATACACTTAGATACAATACAAAATTTGGGGGAAATCGGTTCTGATTTATATATAACCCCCATATATATGTTGCACCCGATTTGACATGTAAGCGCTGTAGAAACTGTATTTTATATCCAATCAGTACGAAATTCGGCAGAAAGAGGTTTCTTATTACATGAAGGAATACTGCCAAATTCGGAGAAAATCGGTTGAGATTTAGATATAGCCCCCATATATATGTTACCCCCGATTTGAAATTCTATAGCTGTAGAAACTGTATTTTATATCCGATCACAGCGAAATTCGGCAGAAAGAGGTTTCTTATTACACGAAGGAATACTGCCAAATTTGGAGAAAATCGGTTCAGATTTAGATATAGCCCCCATATATATGTTAGCACCGATTTGACATTCAAGCGCTGTAGAGACTGTATTTTATAGCCGATCAGTACGAAATTCGACAGAAAGAGGTTTCTATTTTATTTCGGCTGCACACCTCCATCCGATGGTCCAAATTTTCGATGACGCTGAGGCATAATTGAGGTTCTATGCCGTTAATGTGCCGAATTATCTCATCATTCAGCTCTTCAATTGTTGCTGGCTTATCGACGTACACCTTTTCTTTCAAATAACCCCAAAGAAAGAAGTCCAACGGTGTCAAATCACATGATCTTGGCGGCCAATTGACATCGCCATGACGTGATATAACACGGCCATTGAATTTATTGCGCAAAAGAGCCATTGTTTCGTTAGCTGTGTGGCAAGTGGCACCGTCCTGTTGAAACACACATATTGTCCACATCCATATCTTACAATTCGGGCCATAAAAAGTTCGTTATCATCTCACGATAGCGAACACCATTCACATAAACTGCCTGACCGGCTTCATTTCGAAGAAGTATGGCCCGATGACGTCGCCAGCCCATAAGCCGCACCAAACGAACTTATGCTGATCAAAAAAACATCACGAAGTGCACGAAATGCATTTTGATTTGAACGCCCATTTTCGTAAAAGGCTTAGAAAACTTTAACGCGTTGCTCGATTGTGTATCTTTCCATGGAAATTGAAAAAATTTAAAAGAAATGCAGAAAAAAACTCGACGTTTAGGTGTGGTTCACATTCAACATCGGCCCTTGCAATTTAACCAAAAAATGTAAGATTTAGTCTATCTTCACTTTTATAAAAATGGTTATTAATTTTTTAAACAAACTGTTATGAAATATAACCTTTTTGTAAGCATTTTTTGCTTTGTGGAATCATTACCATTAACGATTTTCCGTAAAAATATAAAGTCTTTAAAATACAATTTTCAATTTAATCTTAATTTAATAGGAATATGCTTGCGCAATGAAATGACACGGCCAGAAATACGCGTTATTTATCAATTTTTATTGAAAAGAAAAAATTCAAAAAATACCGGTTAAATGTTTTTTTCGGTTAAAGCGCAAACGGATTCAAAAACCGAAAATCATACACGATCGTTTTGTTAGCTTGCAAACTATTGCTTAACCGTAAACAATTTTTCATCAGAAAAGACAACATTTTCAAAGGTTCTATCGACATCACATCTAATGCAAATATTTAAACTAACAAATAAAAATCCAACAAATAATATACATATTTTGAAAGCAATTTTTTTTATTTGTCAAATAGTTAAATTCCATGATTCCGAATGTTCACTCCCATATTGTTTATTATATTACAAACAATTGTTTATTTGCCCTGGAAAAGAAAATAGAAAAACATTAATAAAAATTAATTTTGAATTTAATACTGCTTTAGAATTTAATAAAGTATAGATTTATACTTGAGGTAAAAGTGGACAATAGTCTCTAAGTGACACCTAAGAATAATTGATTGATACTTACAATCCAAAATGGGGGAAGAACTGGCTCTGGTTTAGGTTCAGGTTCGGCTTTCACAGAGCTGAAAGCCAAGACCAAAGTGGCGGCAATAGCGAAAATGTTCAAAAAATGCATGTCTAGTTAGAACTTTTTAGATTCAATTGAATTTAGAACTGATGATTGAATTGGAATCGTCAGCGGCTTTTATAGCAAATAATTGGAGTTAAAGCAACAACCGTGGCAAATTTGATCATTATTTTTTATTTGCATTTGTATTTTGTTGTTGGCATTGTATTTTTGGGAAATTTTGGTAATCCATATTCAATGCAATATGCATTTGGTGCAGAACACAGAACAGGGTTTACAGGGTTGCCCATATTCGATGGACCCATGTTTTTTTTGGGCCCATTCCAATCGACGAGGCTTGTCCGCAGGCAACAATCTTTGCGTCAATTGAATTTTGTACGGGAACAAATGCAAATCAACGCGAATAATCCGTTGTAAAGTGGACCGAGCCATGCCCAACTGCTGAGAACGGCGTTTTTGGGATGTTCTTGGGGACCTCTCAACACTGGCTCGTACGGCAGCGATATTCTCGGCCGATCGCCTTGGTCGACTTTTATTTGGCCTCTTCGGATTAGAAAGAGCCTCACCAGTCGAAAATTTTTCGTATAAACGCTTAATGGTGTTCTTAGAAGGAGCACTTCTCACATTTTTTAATATTTTAAAAGCACGTTGAGTTTTCACAATTGACTTCTTCTGTTGAATGTAAATTTCAACTATTTCGCGTGGCGTGTATTGTTCCATGGTAAAAATCTGCTTGGACTGACGCTTCAAACGCGGTATGTCATTAAGCGATCTGACATCTCTGTCAAAAGTTATGGCGTTGCCAGATGGGTCCGTCGAATATGGGAGACCCTGTACTTAACAAATGTTTTCAATTTGTTGATTTTTCATTATTTCATTGTGGAAAATTAAAATCGACACGCTTTAGGTAAATGTTTTGTTCTACCCAAAAACCCAAAAATTAAACATTTGTTCAAAAATCCTATAGAATTTGTTAATGATGCAACAAGTGTTTTATTCTTGTTCAACATACTTATTGCGTTGTAGAAAATGTATACTGCCACATGTAAGAAATTAATCGAATATATTTTTTGTTGACATACAATAACTCTTAACGCAAAAATGAAATACATATGTCCCAACAGTTGATCATCCATATTCGTATTAAAAAAAGTCCTGGTTTCGAAAAAAAGAACAATTATTATAATTGATTATTTGAAGAATTATTTTACATCTGTGTCATCTAACTCTGTGTCTAATATTAGTAATTTGTTTCCCTTCAATGATCGTGGCGATGATCTTAATTTTAGATATATTGATTCTTATGAATTACATAGTGCAATATTTAGGATTAAGTCAAACGCAATAGGTGTAGATGGAATCCCTATTCGGTTTTTAAAACTTGTGTTTCCCTTTGTTCATCACCATATACTACATCTATTTAACACTATAATTACATCCAGTAAATTCCCTTCTGCTTGGAAAATTGCAAGAGTGACACTGCTACAGAAGAAAAATACATCTGGTTTGGAAACTTCTGATTATCGCCCGATTTCGATACTACCGGCGTTTGAGTGCTTACTTAAGGACCAAATATGCGAACACTTGGACAGCTTCTCTTTAATTGACCAATGTCAGTCTGCGCTTCGTAAACGTCATAGTACAACCTCTATGATGCTCAGGTTAACGGATAATATTAGACGCGCAGTTGATAGGGGACAGCCAGCGATACTCGCAGTACTCGACCTGAGCAAGGCGATTGATTCAATTGATCATAACATTCATCGTAATAAACTTTTTTCTCAATTTTATTTTTCAAATGCGTCTTGTAACCTAATCTCATCTTTCCTGGCTGAGCGCTCTCAATTTGTGTCTAATAATGGGCGTAGTTCCAATTTAAGTGATCTTTGTTCTGGAGTTCCTCAGGGATCAATATTAGGACCTATATTATTCATGCTTTACCTTAATGATCTCAGGTCATCCGTTGTTAGTTCTGAACTCTCTATTTACGCAGATGACATTCAATTATTCTGTTCGTTAGCTTCAAAAGACAACATGTTTAATATTCTGTAGAGGACAAAAATCCATTCTAGATCACGACATAACTGTACAGAGTAGTGTTATTACTTCAACGGATGATCTAGCGTGCCTAGGATTTGATTTTGACTGCGACCTTAAGTTTACCAACCATATTGCTCATACTTGCTCTTAAATAAATCTTATTCTCAGAAAACTGTACAGTCTGAATGTGATTTTACCTGCTCGAATAAAATATCTGTTGGCCCATTCGCTTCTAATGCCTAATATAATTTACGGTATAGAAGTTGTTACTGGTACTAACAGATCTAACTTACGTACACTTTCGACTTGCTTCCATGGCATTTGAACATATGTTTATGGAATTCGTTGTAGAAGTAACTACGATCACTTCAGTAAACAACTTTTGGGCTGTTCGTTTGAGCGCTTTCTCGATATGAGATGTCTAAGCCTTTTCTTTCGTGTCATTAAATCTGGCAGACCATCTTATCTTTTATCGGATTTTATCTTTTTAAATTCTACACTGAAGGAAAAAGACGTTGCAAACTAAACACCGTTTGATACCAATTTATAAACGTAACGTGCATGAAAAATCGCCAGCGATTCGTTCATTAATTATGAACGAAACGGGTGTGATTTTTTGACCGGCGTTGCGTTATGTATTGTCGCCGTAAGGTTGATGATTATTTGTTCGGCTTTGTGTTGTTCATTGGATTTGTTATTGTCTGTTCTTAGAAGAAGAAACCACGAGGATTTATAAAGACGTGAAAAATGAAAATTAATGACGAAGAAATAGAATTTAATGACCTGTTTGATATTGTGGATGATTAACTGCGCTATGGAGTGAGAAGGATAAGGTGATTGCAAAATCCAGTGACATCTTCCTATTACAGAAATTTCTAGAATCAATAGAAATGGTGTCGGCCTACGAATATTTAACAACCTAAGCTTACAAAAATTTCAATTTAAAAAGTTACATAAAGGAGAAGGAGACCATTAGGGTTACGAGCTGAATTCCGAGACAAATCAGAGGTAATACTGTGTTGCTGGACATTCGAATGTGTTTTGTTTAGACGTGATTTGCTTAGTGATAAATATGCAAATTTACAATTATATGTTTGTTGTGTTCACGTTTTATTTGATTATAACATTAATAAATGTATTGAAACGCTAATGCTGTTAAAATAGTTTTAAATGGGGAGGGGGGAGGTGGATTTAGAATGGAAAGTTATCCCAGCGCGTGCTTTATTAATCCTCAGCAAGTGCTTTAGTCGTCCCCCGCACGTTCTATAGTTGTCCCCAACACCTGATTTAAATTATCCCCAGTTGGTATTCATTTTGCAACGAAGCGTTGTTGATTTTTGATGCTTTATTCATGCACCGCCTTGCTTGAATTCGTAACATACGGGGTTGGTTCATTATCATAAACGAATTTGCAAAGATTAAGCACGTAAGTTCTTTGTTTTCCACTGGGTGTAGTAGAAATTCTCAAATTCTCATTGAACGCTCCAAACAAACGATTCATGAACAATCATTTGCAGTACGTATTGCAAGACTATGGAACCGTCTCCCCTCCAGTATTAAGTATTTCAATAAACGCAGGAAAATTTAAGGAAATTCTGCTTCGTTGCTATTCTCGAAATTTAAATAAATAAATAAATAAAAAAGAACATATCAAATTATACCATTTACCTACAAAATGTTATAAGTCACATTTTCTGCAATTGCATAACTATAACATTAAAACCTTTATTGTTTATTTATGCGGTTACGAGTTACAAGTGAAACTGCAAAGGGAATTTGAAGTCAGGCTTTGATTCGCTTTTTGGTATTTTTTGATTTATTTTGGTAATTGTGGGATAAAACATTCGTAATAATGTACGAATTATTTTCGATTTCTGAAATTAATATCTACAAAATTTTATTGATATACATATATGGGGAAAAACACGTCAAAAGGCCCACTTTTTTCAATTTTATTCCGATCGCGTCAATACTTGGTGGGGTTGCAGAAGTACTTTGGGTATGCTATCTGCTTTAAATACAGCTTCCTAGCGTGATACGTTATGAAGATACAGGGTGTCAAAGTTGGACATTTTGACCATTATATCTCTCGACTACGTTGGCCGATTTGAATGAACCGTGGCTTATATGGCAGCTATTTAGAAACGCACAAAATGTGCAAATACTCAATTTTCATATTTTTTTCTCGCAACTTATGTTTTCCTCGCGATTTTAATTGCGTTCCGCGGATGGGATACTATATCTTTAAACTACAAATATGAAGCGAATTCTGTTTACTTTATCAATACGAATTTTCCCAATGGGATGAAAACCACAACAAAAGCTATGGAGATTTTGAATGTCAAACCTACTATTTTTCATTACATCTTTCGTATTATAAAGTGAGTTTATTCTAAGATGTGGACCGGAAACACGATTATTAAAATGTAATGGTGGCATTCTATAGCCAAATACGTCAGAACGCTAAGTGCGTCTGTCGCTATTCTGTATTCATAAAAGATTAAAATCAGTATTTTTATCACATAATTAATACAATATCTCAAAAACGCGAATATATATAGCATTTTTGATTTTATATTCGGATTTAGAACCTCAAAATACTTCGAGATCGTGTCCGATATCTGCTCGCTAGGATTCGATTTGACCAGTGCAATACTGTAGGCCACTGTAAAAAATGCGACGTCAACTTTTTGCGAAATAAGTTTTTTTGTTGTTCTGACGTATTTGGCTATAGAATGCCACCATTACATTTTAATAATCGTGTTTCCGGTCCACATCTTAGAATAAACTCACTTTATAATACGAAAGATGTAATGAAAAATAGTAGGTTTGACATTCAAAATCTCCATAGCTTTTGTTGTGGTTTTCATCCCATTTGGGAAAATTCGTATTGATAAAGTAAACAGAATTCGCTTCATATTTGTAGTTTAAAGATATAGTATCCCATCCGCGGAACGCAATTAAAATCGCGAGGAAAACATAAGTCGCGAGAAAAAAATATGAAAATTGAATATTTGCAAATAATTATCAATGCACATTTTGTGCGTTTCTAAATAGCTGCCATATAAGCCACGGTTCATTCAAATCGGCCCACGTAGTCGGGAGATAGAATAGTCAAAATTTCCAACTTTGACACCCTGTATCTTCATAACGTATCACGCTAGAAAGCTATATTTTAAGCACATACCATACCCAAAGTACTTCTGTAACCCCACCAAGTTTTGACGCGATCGGAATATAATTGAAAAAAGTGGGCCTTTTGACGTGTTTTTCCCCATATGTATATATTTTAAAAATGTTATGACGTTATTACATATCTGTCTATATATGACAGATATTTGATTTTTGATATTTCATTCAAAAAATGCATACATCCTGAGATTCAGGAAAAAATCATCAAAAAAATGTATATTGACGATATGTCCACTACAGCGCCATCTACCGGTTAGAATCATACATACAAACTATTATCAAGACAAACCACACATACATCTTAAATTTCAGTCAAATCGCTCTGGAAATGCGAATTTTGCAAATAACTTGACCACTCCGCAATTTATCGTGGTGAAATTAATTCTAAAACACAAATGACCCCAAACTGAATATATTGCTCGATTTTCAGCCCATTCGCTTTTATGGTCTCGGAGAGCATGCGTTACTAACAAACGTACAAAGGATTTTATATATAAAGATATTTTCTTAATATCAGATCAGAATATATACAGATTAATTTCAAATAAATTTTTTTGGAATGGACAACAAAAATTTGCAATATTATGAAAAACTTTAGCTACGAAAAATCACAATGCGGCAGGGGGTCGGATGGTATTGTGGCACAGCTATACAATGCTGGAGGACACGATTTATCGGAACATTTCTGCAGTCTACTGAACCGTATTTGGAGCAGTGAAAAAATTTCAGACGAATGGAAGATGAGTATAATCTGTCCCATACATAAGAAAGGCGACCCATTGAAATATGCATACTATCGGGGTAAATCCCTACTTAATTAAGGTTACAAAATATTTTCATCTATGTATTATATGTGAACGCCTCAAACCATACTCTGAAAAGATAATTGGAAGCTATCAGTGCGGCTTTAGACCAAGGAAGTCAACGAATGACCAAATATGTACTCTGCGACAAATACTACACCATTTTCAACTGTAATTCGAAAAAAGTCAATTGAAATTCGAAAAATATCAATTAAAATTCGAATATTTCATTTGAAATTCGAAAAAGGTCAATTGAAATTCGAAAAACATCAATTGAAATTCGAAACACATCACTTAATATTCGAAGAACATCAATTGAAATTCGCAAAATATCAATTGAAATTCGAAACACGTCAATTGAAATTCGAAACACATCATTTGAAATTCGTAAAATTGCAATTGAAATTCGGAATACGTCAATTGAAATTCGAATTTTTCCATTTGAAATTCGTAATACACCATTGAAATTCGGAAAACATTAATTGAAATTCGAAATTCATCATTTGAAATTCGAAAAATGTAAACAAAATCAATGCTGTATATTAGATGGGGTAGCATTTACATGATACAATTTGTCTGTGTTAAACCTTTAATATTAAAATATTTAAATATGTTTTGTTTCAACAAATTTTGAATAGATACTCATAAAAGATAAGATCATCTATATGTTTTGTGTGCGTCACATTATATGTTAAGATTTAGTCAGCAAATGTGTTTAAATAAATTCTACCCAATCTAATGTACAGATTTGTATACATTTTCGAATTTAAATTGGTGTATTTCGAATATCAATTGAGGTTTTTTGAATTTCAATTGGTGTATTACGAGTTTCAAATGGAAAAATTCGAATTTCATTTGATGTAATTCGAATTTCAATTGATGTGTTTCGAATTTCAATTGATGTTTTTCGAAATTCAATGTGATGTGTTTCGAAAATCAATTGATGTGTTTCGAATTTCAATTGATGTATTTCGAATTTCAATTGATTTTTTTCGAATTTCAAATGGAATCTTCGAATTTCAATTGATCTTTTTCGATTTTCAAATGGAATCTTCGAATTTAAATTGATCTTATTCGAAATTGAATTGATTTTTTTTCGAATTACAGTTGAAAATGGTGTAGAGAAAACACACGAGTTCCAAATTGATACACATCACCTTTTTATCGATTTCAAGGCGGCATATGACCCTATATATAGGGAAAAATTCTATCAAATCCGAGTAGAATTTGAAGTGCCCCGAAGCTCATACGATTGTGTCGAATGACACTAGAGGAAACCTATAGCTCAGTTGCAGTCAATGGAAATCTTACGGAGCCGTTTATGACGAATATAGGCTTCCGACAAGGGACGCACTATCATGTGTATTTTTCAAATTTGTCCTGGAACAGGTTATAAAACTGAGGCTGAAGTGGACACCAGAGGCACAATTTTCTGGGATACGCAGATGAACTATTCCTTAAGATCGACGCTAAAGAAAAAGATGTTGGACTAATTGTGAATCAAGAAAACACTCAATACATGCCCTCAAGCTCTAGCCAAACATGGTTGAAAAGGATTGGACAACATGTGCCAGTCGGTATATATGAGTTCAAGAGTCGATGAATTTACATATCTCGGTGCTAACGTAAACTCTTCAAATGATGTGCAAGCGGAAGTACATACAAAGATTACAAATGCGAACCGCTGTCTGTTCATGTACAAGCCCCAACTGTTCTCTAGACATATAACATGGAAAACTAAAGACTTTGATACCACCAGTATTGCTATATGGGGCGGAGACGTGGACACCATCTAATAGCACGGAGAATGCAGTGAACATTTTCGAAAGAAAAGTCCTTAGAATAATCTTTGGCCGAGTTAAAATTGAAGATAAGATGGAGGAGACACTATAACGACGAACTTTATAATCTGTATGGAGAAGCAGATGCGGTAGGCTAAACTGCGTCGGTTAGATTGGTTGGGGCACATACACCGAATGGAGGACAATGAATGAGATTGCAAAACGAGTCTTCAAAACATCAGCCTATGGACCTAGGAAAAAAGGACGCCCTAACCTTCGATGGAACGATGGTGCAGAGCAAGATGCCAGAGAAATATATTCACAAGAATGGAGATCTTATGTTAACGACAGAGAAAGATGCGGTAGCAGTGTTTCACGGCCAATACATCATCAGCATAAAAAACTAATTTATTTATGTAGAATAATTCCTACATACTCGGGTATGTTCTGGCACTCACTTGGAGCATCTCGCGTGAAATGTCTCAAGATAGAGGTTATCTACAAGTCACTATCACGTGTGAAAACCGTATGGCTTGGCAGGCAAATCACATGTTACGCATTATATAAATATAATTTCGACAACCAATATTCTCTGCAGTTGCAAGACACCTCGCTGTTCGTCCCGTTAAAGTAAAGGTGAGATGAATGTGAGGTGAGTACCAGAACAGGAGCGACTGTTCAAATTCAATATATGTATTGTATTTGATTTATTTAATATAAAATATTTAAATAATCCTATAACAAAAGCAAACGTATTTGGAAAAACAGTAAGGAATGTCTAAATTTTATTATATTATGGACGGACGGACTTGGTTAAATGGGTCCAGCACTTCTTTTATTGGGTGTTCATAGAAATTCGATTCTAACGTAAATAAAAAAAACTAATTAAATTTCGAAAAATTTGGTGTTCAAAGTTTAGTATAGACATGTTATATTTAACAAAAAGTAGATGTGCATAAATACGTCCAGCTCCGCTAATTAGTTCAAAACTATGGGAGATATGCACATTTAAACATTAGAAATTCATAAAAAACTATCGAAAAGTTCTTGCATTCGAATGCTAGCTTTTGTTTTTAAGCGAAATTTTTAAATATGTACTCGTATTTTGTTATGAACTTGATCTGTACACATTAGCTTTAGCAATATCAATGGGAAAGCTGTTCGCAGGCTGAGTGACATATTTTTATACCCTCCACCATAGGATGGGGGGTATATTCATTTTGTCACTCCGTTTGTAACACCTCTAAATATTGATCTGAAACCCCATAAAGTATATATGTTCTTAATCGTCGTAAAATTCTAAGACCATTTAGCCATGTCCGTCTGTGGTAATCACGCTACAGTCCGCAATAATAGAGCTAGGTTGATCAAATTTGGTATACATATTTCTTATAGTTGCAGGTTGTTAGGGATTGCAAATGGGCCATATCGGTCAATGTTTTGATATAGCCCCCATATATAGCATCTAACTTGCTGCGATTCCTACTGTTCTCATTTACTATATGTTTCCTACTGTTCTCATCTACTATATTTTTTTGTTTTTCGGTGTTATTTTCTTTATGTTTGAGTTATTTTGTGAGGTCACATGCTATCCATGGTGGAGGGTATATAAGATTCGGCATGGCCGAACTTAACGCTTTTACTTGTTATTTCTAAAATAATTCATTTTATTATTTCCGGTAGTTTTGGAGATATCAATAAAATAATAAAATAACTTTATTTTGGTTTGAGACTATATGTTTCAGTTACATTCTGTCTACAAGGTACGTTTAATAGAATAGGTGAATTTTGAAATTTCTCGGGATACGTGCATTCAATTAGCCCTTTTTATGTTGCCACACTTGTCTCAAATATATGTTCTTAGTTGAGTTTGTTTGTGAGAGGCATAGCAGTTAGACGCGTTTTACTTGTTCGGTGATTTGGTTTTTATCTCCTCAATCGCCGCAGAACGCCGCACAGTGTCGTGATTTCTATGTACAGTTGGCCAAAAATGGAAGGAGTAGATGTAGATCATCGAAATTTTGCATAAACAGTATTTATAAGTAAAATAAGGTAAAACAAATTTTGGACCAAATCCGTCAAAGGACACGCCAACCTCCGACATATCTTGAAATGCAAAAATACAATATTTTCTAAAACTGCCCACGGAATTTAACCAAATTTTGCTCAATATACTTCTAATTTGTTTTACATTAAAGCATGTGATCGCTGAAATTGCAGAAAGGATTAAATTATACTTAAAATATCCTTTTTGAGTAGTCGTTAGTAAAATGTGCAAAAATGACTTCAAATGTAATATGCGGCATATTTTACTGTCAGAAATATAATTTATTTCGATTTTAATACAATCCGAACTGAATTTTTTTTCAAAATTATGATTCTTAAAATATTTTTTTTAAAATATTTATTGTAGGCAAATTCCCAAATATTCCAGCTGGAATTTTTTTAATTTAAAACTATGTACTGCATTATAGCTAACAAGTAAAAAACGGATTACGTTCGGGCATGCCGAATCTTATATACCCTCCACCATGGATACTAATTAACTCATTTTACCAAATTTCAACCCAATTTGTTGAAATTTGAGGTTTTTGTGGCGTTACGAAGTCAAATATAGAGGGAACTTTGTATGGGGCTATATCAAAACATGGACCTATGACTACCGTTGTTCTTGTGAAGGATTCCGGGTATAAAAAACTCTAGTTACCAATTTTCAGCCCAATCAGTTGACATTTTTGGTATTTAAGACGTTAAGAAGTCAAATCGGGGAGATGCTTTATATGGGGGCTATATCCAAAACTGGAACGATATTGCCTATTTTCAATCCCAAAATACCTGCATACATAAGAAGTATATGTACCAAATGTCAGCCACCTAGCTCAATTATTATAGATTGTAGCGTGATTACAAAAGACGGACGGACGGACAGACGGACAGACGGACAAGCCAAATCGTCTTAGAATTTTAAGACGATTAATAATATCTCAGATCAATATTTAGTGGTGTTACAAACGGAGTGACAAAATGAATATACCCCCATCCTATGGTGGAGGGTATAAAAATCAAAAAATATCGTTGGTGAAATTGACTTTCCGGTCCACTTAAAAAACAAGCGTGTTTTTCTGTACACACAAATTATCCTAACGCTTCTTTCTATATGAGTAATATGTGGACCAAAAAATTATTTTGTCGTATTGTAGAAACATTTTTGTACAACAACAAGATACACGTTTTGCAATTATTTATAAAGATCATACAAATTTTAAATTATTTGATGTGATAAATACACAACTTCAACTTTGAAGCCACATATCTCTGAAACGGCTGAATGAATCTAAAAAATAGTTTATGTGTTTTCTAATCTAACTGTGCGCCGTCCTTTCATGGGTCTCTTCAATTTTGGAAACAGGAAAAGGCCAAGGGGGCCAAATCTGGTGAATTCGGCCACAAAATCACGAACTTGCGACGTTTTTTTTTCAAAATTCAGCAATTTTGGAACGAACTTCGCTGCCACAAGCTTCATGCCTAAAATTTCCGAAAAAATTTTATGGCATGAGCCAACCGATATGCCGAAATCCTCTGCAACTTCTCTAATAGTGATTCGACGATTCTCCATTTTTTCCACAGCTGAAAATCACCGAACAGGTAAAACATGTCTCTCTGTTACATCTCTCAAACAAACTAAACTCAAATTCGCGAAAAAAATTGTGTTCCAATTTTTGAAAGCTATCATCCTAGGTTTATGTTAGGGTGGTAGCCCTTTTTTGTCAGCTCACATAGACCAGTTTAGGCCCCTAGTGTTACCACAAGCTGAAATGTCCCTCATCGAAACCAACCGATTTGATATACAACGTTATCGATAGTACGAATATCGGTAACGGGAAGTTTTGTTAGACTGCCTAGAAAGGCCGACCCCATTATGTCCAGTTGTCGTTTACTCAAGTGTTTAATGCTCTCCACTTCTTTCTCATCTCCACAGCTTCTGCAGAAGTCATTGCAGTCAATGCCCAATTTTCTGGCATGCTCGCCGATCAGGTAGTGTGCAGTGTCCCGTCAGAACTGATACTAACGTAGACAATCTTTTCCTCTCTAGTACGAGGAGATATTATGACCTTCTCAGGTCATACCTTGGCCTGATTTGTCTAGCTACCCTACAGGTGCCGATATTTGTCCATCTTTCGTTGGACTGCCTGATTGCATCTTGCCTAATCCAAAGCTTGCACGTGGATAGTGACGCACCAATATACACAAATTCTTCGAGAATTTGTAATATCGTCCCTTTCCTAGCAAGTTCATGGGCTTTGCAGTTCCCCGGGATATCCCAGGCACCCTTTTGAGGTGTATATTAAACTGCTCAGCCCTCTTGTTAAGAGATCTTCGGCAAGAGAGGCTGTTTGTGAATTTAGGGATGTGGCCTCCAGAGAATTGATGGCAGCCTGGCTGTCCGAGTAAATGACGGTTTATATTACCTGGTATTCTGTCATTCATCTCTGGCTGGTATCATAGTGATGTAGTTTCTCTTGCTCGCTATCATCTTGAAAAAAATGGGCGAAGTCGCCACGCCCCTTTTGGTTCCTCCCATACAAATGGATCATTTTGCCCAACGGTTAACGGCTTATAACTTTGATATCAGTCCGTACAAATACTTAAAATTTTGTGGAGTGTACAAATGGGCGTTATTACCACGCCCCCTTTTGTACCTACCATACAAATAAAATATTTAGCAAACAAAGTTTGAACAATTGTTTTTCTGAATTTCCCTATTTTTACAATATCGGTCAAAACTTTTATATTTATCCATAGAATTTTTGAAAGTAGGTATTGTTATCTTTGTTATGATGTTAGCTTTAAAAAAGTGGAGAAAATAATTTTTTCCGAGTTTTTTTAAATTTTTTTTGTGCCAGAAAAAAAAATTTATCGAAAGGGAGTGAAGATAAAGTTAAAAGTTCAAGTCAAACAGTCAAGACAACAACCCTTGTTAAAAAGTGCTATACTGGCATCCATAGTCAAAGTTAAAGTCAAACTGACTCTATAGTCAAACTGACTGTATAGTCAAACTTATTGTATAGTCAAGTATAAATATGAGAATTTTGGTATGGTTCTTTCTAGGAATTCTACGGTTTAGACAGATACATATATATATGAGAGATGACCAAACAATTTTTTTTACAAAGCTTTGCAAGATTACAAAAAGTTGCAGTACATCGTTACATAAATTATTACAAGATTGAGATATTTTTTTTGCCCCCCACACCTATGCTATCATATGTGAATAGGATCTAATCATTGTTCAGGATAGCTAATATCGTAATAAAGAAAAAATGCCTATTTTCAAAAATTCTATGGATAAATATATAAGTTTTGACCGATATTGTAAAAATAGGGAAATTCTGAAAAATAATTGTTCATACTCTTTGTTTTTGCTATTATGTTTTGTAAACTTTTTTTTGCTCAATATTTCATCTGTGTGGTAGGTGCAAAAGGGGGCGTGGTAATAACACCCATTTTGTACGGGACTATAGGTAGGGAGGTACCAATAGGGCCGTGCCAACTTCGCCCATTTTTTTTCAAGATGATAGCGAGAAAGAGAAACTACATCACTATGATACTAGCAAAAGATGAATGGCAGAATACCAGGTAATATAAACCGTCTCCACTTCTACACGGATAGTTCGAAGCTTGTTAAAACTTTTGCTTCGGAGTACACTGTGAACAACTCAGTTTGGATATAGCTCACAGACAACCAGATACCTGCAGTGTCTATCAAACCGAAATAATGCCAATATGGGAAGTCGCGAAGTGGCTGAGTCGCAACATGGTAACCAACACTGGAGTTGTCATTTACTCGGACAACCAGGATGCCATCAATTCTCTGGAGGAAACATCCCTTAATTCACAAACAACCCTCGACTGCCGCAGATCTCTTAACGAAAGGGCTGAGCAGTTAAATACTCACCTGATATGGGTGCATGCACGCAAAAAAAAAATACGTCTCTGCGAAACGAAATATTAGACAACTACATTTCTCGTTTGCCGGAATAAAATTTCGTTTGTTGCGGCAGAAACTTAATTCGCGTAAGCAATTGTTTGTTCTGACCAAAAGAATTTCAGTCATCGTAAAACGAGAATTGTAGTTGTCTAATTTTTCGTTTCGCAGAAACGAATTTTTTCTTTGCGTGTGGGATATCCCGGGAACTGAAAAGCCCATGAAGTTGCTAGGAAAGGGACGATATTACAAATTCTCGAAGAATTTCCATATATTGGTGCGTCACTATCCATCGGCACCTGTAGGGTAGCTAGACAAATCAGGCCAAGGTATGACCTGAGAAGGTCAAAATATCTCCTTGCACTAGAGAGGAGAAGATTGTCTACGTTAGTATCAGTTCTGACGGGACACTGCCTGATCGGCGAACATGTCAGAAAATTGGGCATTGACTGCAATGACTTCTGCAGACTGTGGAGATGAGGAAGAAGTGGAGAGCATTGAACACTTGAGTAAACGACGTCTGGACATACTGGGGTCGGCCTTTCTAGGCAGTCTAACAGATCTTTCCGGTACCGATATTCATACTATCAATAAATTTGTATATCAAACAGTTTGGTTTCGATGGGGGACATTTCAGCCCATGATAACACAAGGGACCTAAACTGTGAGCTGAAATAAAAGGGCCGCCACCCTAACGTAAATCTAGGATGATAGCTTTCAAAAATTGGAACTCAATTTTTATCGCGTATTTGAGTTTAGTTTTTTTGAGAGACATAGCAGATAGACGTGTTTTACTTGTTCGCCGATTTTTTGTTGTGGAAAAAAATGGAGAATCGTCGAATCACCATAAGAAAAATTGCAGAGGCTATCGTCTGGCTCATACCATACAATTTTTTCGGAAATTTTTGGCATGAAGCGTATGAAGCAGCGATGTTCGTTCCAAAATTGCTGACTTTTGAACAAAAAAACCGTCGCAAGTTCCTAATTTGTTTGCCGAAAAGAATACCGTAGTCATGGCTCAACCACCGTATTCACCAGGTTTTGCTCCCTGCGACTTTTTCCTGTTCCTAAAATTGAAGAGACCAATGAAAGGACGGCATTTTGCGACGATTGAGGATAAAAACCAAATCGCCGAACAAGCAACACACGTATAACTGTTATGACTCTCACAAACAAGCTCAACTAAGAACATATATTTGAGACTATTGTGGCAACCTAAAAAGCGCTAATTGAATGCACGTATCCCGAGCATTTTCAAAATTCACCTGAAACATATAGTCTCAAACCAAAATAAAGTTACTTTATTATTTTATTGATATCTCCAAAACTATCGGAGATAATCAAATGAATTATTTTAGAAATAAAAATATATCACGCAGCTTGCGAACAGCATCCACATTGATATTACTAAAGCTAATGTGTACAGATCAAGTTCAAAACAAAATACATATTTAAAAATTTCGCTTCGAATGCAAACTCTTTTCGATAGTTTTTGATCAATTTCTAATGTTTAAATGTGCATATCTCCCATAGTTTTGAGGAATTTAGCGGAGCTGGACGTATTTATGAACCCCTACTTTTCGTTAAATATAACTTTGCTTACTAAACTTTGAATACCAAATTTTTCTAAATTTAATTATTTTTTTATTTACGTTAGAATCGAATTTCTATGAACACCCAATAAGAGAAGTGCTGGACCCATTTAACCAAGTCCGTCCATCCATAATAACGGGTGATCCAAGTAGAGATACTTCTTTCAATAGCCTTTGTTTTGACAGATCACGTGTGAGTCGTGTCATGCTGTCATGTTTTTTTTTTGTTAAGTATTGTTTGGCATTTCATCATGGAAAGACTTACGCCTGAAGAGCGTTTACGCGTGCCATTCGCCAGTTACCAGTCGAAATGCTCGAACGAGTCATCGAAAATTGGACTCAACGGATGGACCATCTGAGACGTAGCCGCGGCCAACATTTGATAGACATAATCTTCAAAAAATAAATGCCAAAGAATGTTCTTTCAAATGATAATAAACATTCGCCATTCAATTTATATTTTCTGTGATTTTTTCTTTAAAAAATAGGGAACCTCGAAATGGATCACCCTATATAATAAGCTTCGCCTGACTTTAGCCATTCCGTACGGTTTTTTTAAATACGTTTGTTTTTGTTATAAAAAAGGTCGACTTTTAGGTTGGATTAATCGACCTCTTCGACTGAAACGAAATTTGGTTGATGAAAAAGTCGACTAGCTTCCAGAACCACTTATTCTGACATAGCCGCCATATATATATATATTTTTTCGGATTTTGCCATTTAGCACTATAGAAGCAGCATTTTATATATATTTCATAGCCCTCATATATATGTTCCTTCCGATCTGGACTTTTATCACTTCAGAAGCTTTATTTTACATCCAAAATTATTCGTTTTGAAATTATCCATTCTAGGGTTAATAATTTATATTCCGAAATTACATTTTGGTGAGTTATTTAGAAGAACTTCATTAAATGCCGGAAAAAGTTCACTCTTATGATTTGGAAGTACTTATAATGTTATTCTTTAGTAAGTACTTCTTTTATTTTTTGCTGGGTAGTATTTGTCGCAGAGTAAATAAACGGTTTTCCAACAAGAGATGTTATTTTGGTATTCAAAGAAAAATGCAATTTTTGAGATAACATTCACCTTAACTTCATAATAAAGAGGAAGGTAAGCCGTTAATAATGACCATGACCACGCTTACAGGACCATATCCTTTTCATGAAATTTCCCATAACCAAATCGCAAAGTGGCTGCCCTATGTCCTCGATAGCCTCACGAATTATATCTTTGAGGTCTTTAATCGACGTTGGGCTGTTGGCGTAGACCTTATCTTTTACGTGGCCCAAAGGAAGAAGTCGCAAGGTGTTAAATCAAAAGATCTCGGTGGCCAATTGTGATCACCTCATCGAGAGATAACACGGTCCGGAAACTTTTCCCGTAACAGAGCAATGGTTTCGTTGCTTGTGTGCCACGTAGCGCCGTCTTGTTGAAAGTAAACGTTGTCCAGATCAATACCATCCAACTCAGGCCATAAAAAATCATTAATAATCTCTCGATAGCGCAATCCATTCACCTTAACTGTTGATCCAACCTCATTTTCGAAAAAGTAAGGTCCAATGACCCCGCCGGACCATAAACCGCACCAAACAGTCACACGTTGAGGTAAGAGAGGCTTCTCAACAATAACTCTTGGGTTTTCCGAGCCCCAGATGCGACAATTTTGCTTGTTGACGTAGCCACCGATGTGGAAATGGGCCTCATTAGTCAAGATGATTTTTCGATCATTTTCGAATTTTAATAATTTCAATGCGTTGTTGAATCGTGTAGCGTTCCATTTTTAGTAATGGCGTAGTTTCTACTTGTCAAATGTCAAATAATAAAAGCTTCAAAAGTGACAGCTACCGAAATACCGGGTGATTCAAAATAACACCTCTTGTTGGAAAACCCTGTATTTGGTCAATCATTGACTTCCTTGATCTAAAGCCGCAAGCCGGTTTGAGGCGGTCACATAGAATAGATGAAAATATATTGCAACCTACATTAAGTAGGGATATACCCCCATAGTTTGCACATTTCAATGGGTCGCCCCTCTTATGTATGGGACAGATTATACTCATCTTCCTTACGTCTGGAATTTTTTCACCGCTCCAAATACGGTTCAGTAGACTGCAGAAATGTTCCGATAAATCGTGTCCTCCAGCTTTGTATACCATCCGACCCTGCAGGCTTGCGATTTTTCATTTTATTTATCGCGCTTTTTATCTCGGATATAGTAGGTGTGTGGACATTTATATTACACAGTGCGACAAAATAAACTCAAGTTGGGAAGCAAATGACGCGATACAATTTTTCCTGTAGGTCTTGTCGAGTAAAACAAGAATTTTTTTTTGGAATTCCCCGGACACCACCAAAATCCGTATTTACGGGCAAAAAACCGATTTTCTTGCCTTTTTTCCCTTTAACTATAACTTTGTCAGTTATTAACCGATTTTCAGTCTCTAAAAGAAAAGAAGAGAATTAGACCTTTCGAGCGATGTATATCTTGTTTATTTGAATCTGTAGGAATTTAGGTTTATTTGTGCTACAAACACATTTTTTTCATTTTTGACCGTCATTTTCTAGTTTAGACAATGTTTTTCCAGTTATATTGTGAGATAACCGTGCGATTAATTAAGTTGCATATATAGTATATTTTATAAGGAAGAAATGCAACCAGTCTCTTAAAAATCCGTTTGCAATTGACTGAGTTATTAAAGTTTCATTAAAACACAAATGCATTTTTCAATATACGCTATCGCATTCGCAAGAACAATATTACAATATTTGCTTCAGCCACTTTCGTTACATCCCTGTACCACATACCCAATGTTTAAGTCGGTAAGCCAGTCAGGCAGACGGTTTTTCATAATATTGCAAATTTTGATGCCCATTCCAAAAAATAGATTTGAAAGAAATTTATATATATATATATATATATATATATATATATATATATATATATATATATATATATATATTCAGAAATCGAAAATAATTCGTACATTATTACGAATCATTTTATCCCACAATTACCAAAATAATTAAAAAAATCACCAAAAAGCGAATCAAAGCCGGGCTTCCAATTCCCTTTTGCAGTTTAACTTGTGACTCCTAATCGCATAAATAAACAATAAAGGTTTTAATGGTATAGTTTTGCAATTGTAGAAAATGTCACATAACATTTTGTAGGTAAATGGTATAATATGATCTGTTCTTTTTTTCGAAACAATATCCAGGATTTTTTTTTAATACGAATGGATGCGGATGATCAACTGTTAGGACATATGTATTTCATTTTTGCGTTAAGAGTTATTATATGTCAACAAAAAATGTATTCGAATAATTTCTTACATGTGGTAGGTGGCAGTATACATTTTCTACAACGCAATAAGTATGATGAACAAATCTAAAACACTTGTTGCATCATTAACAAATTCTATAGGATTTTTGAACAAATGTATAATTTTTGGGTTTTTGGTAGAACAAAACATTTACCTAAAGCGTGTCGATTTTAATTTTCCACAATGAAATAAGTAAAATCAACAAATTGAAAACATTTGTTAAGTAAACCCTGTTCTGTGTTCTCCAAATGCATATTGCATTGAATATGGATTACCAAAATTTCCCAAAAATACAATGCCAACAATATAAACAGAAATGCAAATAAAAATAATGATCAAATTTGCCACTGTTGTTGCATTAACTCCAATGATTTGCTATAAAAGCCGCTGACGGTTCCAACTCAATCATCAGTTCTAAATTTAATTGAATCTAAGAAATTCTAACTAAACATGCATTTTTTGAACATTTTCGCTATTGCCGCCACTTTGGTCTTGGCTTTCAGCTCTGTGAAAGCCGAACCTGAACCTAAACCAGAGCCAGTTCTCCCCCCATTTTGGATCGTAAGTATCAATCAATTATTCTTAGATGTCACTTAGAGATTATCGTCCACTTTTACTTCAAGTATAGATCTATACTTTATTAAATTCTAAAGCAGTATTAAATTCAAAATTAATTTTCATTCATTTCTTTCTTTTTTACAGGGCAAATAAACAATTGTTTGTAATACAATTAACAATATTGGAGTGAACATTCGGAATCATGGAATTTAACTATATGAAAAATAAAAAAAATTGCTTTCAAAATATGTATATTATTTGTTGCATTTTTATTTTGTTAGTTGGAATATTTGCATTAGATGTGATGTCGATGGAACGTTTGAAAATCTTGTCTTTTCTGATGAACAAATTTGTACGGTTAAGCAATAGTTTGTAAGCTAAAAAAACGATCGTGTATGATTTTCGGTTTTGGAATCCGTTTTCGCTTCAACCGAAAAAACCGTTTAACCGGTAGATTTTGAAATTTTTCTTTTCAATAAAAATTGATAAGTAACGTGTATTTCTGGCCGTGTCATTTCATTACACAAGGATATTCCTATTAAATTAAGTTTTAATTGAAATTTGTATTTTAAAGACTTTATATTATGTTATGTTATGTTATGTTTCATAACAGTTTGTTTACAAAAATAACTATCATTTGTATAAAAGTGAAGATAGGCTAAATCTTACATTTCAGCTCCTTTATTGTGTCATACACTTACACATTGTTACTGAGTATGTTCATGATTTTGGTCTATTTAATCTCTATCTCTATATATAAATATATATATATATATAGGGTGGTCTAATTCCTTAATATGCAAATCGAATGACCTGTACTGTTTTGTGAATAACTTTTGATTGGGATGACGGATAAACACCAAATTTGGACTGAATATAATTTGGAATATTTAGAAATTAAAAATGCAATCTCCCTAAAACTGTGCTAAGTCGACTTAGCATGTTTTGGAATGAAGGTATCGATATGCAATTGCATATTTATACCCTCACTTCAGTGATACAAGGGTATATATCATTTTCTACGGGCCAAAAGTGTAACACATCGAAGGAGTGACCTAAGACCCTAAGTATGTTCGGCGGATATCTGTTTTTGGTCGTTTTATGTCGATTGAGCAATGTCCGTCCGTCTGTCTGTCGTCTGCTGGCTGGTGCTCACGATAACTCTCGAAAGGAGTAACCTATTGACTTCAATTTTAGTATGTGGAAATATTTTTTTCTATCTCCGGCTAAGTTCGAAGATGGGCCATATTGGTCCACTCCTTCTAGTATTTACCTCCCGCACAAAGGGTTAATATTTAGTGAATTATTGATTATTTAATGACTTCCATATTACTTATTTGAATCCTCTGAAATTCTACACTTAATATTAGTTTATAGTCGCTATCACCTTGAGAAAAATGGGCGTAGTTGCCTCGCCCCTTTTTGTACCTCCCACACAATTGGACAATTTTGAACCAAAAGTTAATAGCTTAAAACTTTATTACCAGTGCATACAAAGACTTGAAATTTTGTACAGTGTAATGGTTTAATAGTACCTACAATACGGTGAAAAATGGGCATTATTGCCACGCTCCTTTTGGTACCTCCCACACAAATAGACCTTTTGTACCAAAAGTTACCAGCTTATAAATTTAATACCAGTGCATATAAATACTTAAAATTATGTACTGTTTAATGCTTTTATAGCACCTAGAGTACAGAGAAAAATGGACGTTATTGGCACGCCCCTTTTGGTAGCACCCCGCACAAATGGACCTTTTTGCACCAAAAGTTCACAGCTTATGACTTGAATTACAGTGCATATAAATACTTAAAATTTTGTACTGTGTAATTCTTTTATAGTATCTAGTGTCCAGAGAAAAGTGACTGTTACTGTTACGCCCCTTTTGGTACCTCCCACACAAATGGACCATTTAGTAGCAAAAGTAAACAGCTTTTAACTTTAATACCAGTACGTACTTTAAAGTTATTATGTGCAATTTAAATTGATAATAATTTAAATAAAACAAAAAAATAAATAAATTTACGAAGGTTTTTTTTGGACTCAAGGTGAGGGGATTCATAAGTCGGTTTACCCGACTGAACTTTCTTACTTGTTATTATAATTATTACTAAAACTATTAATGTAAATATTGTATTATAAATCTGATACATTTAAAAACTGTTGAGTTTAATGGGGCTCAACAGCTGTGTCATTTATTTTAGTTGATATAAAATTTGCTTAATGTTTATATGTAAATAGATTGCAAATAAAGAAAATACAAAATAAAAGTATTGACATATCCTTCTGATATTTTGAATTTTTGATTCATATTTCGCCAAAAATGTTTGCATATTTTTTGCATATTTTGTGCATATATTTTGCAAATTTTTGATATGCCGTCAAATTATTTAAATTTGAGTGATGAAACGTCTATATACAAATGTTGGTTCAAATCGGATGAAAATTGAAAGATATGCAAAAATCCGAGGTCTAGTCATCAGCTTGATATATTACAATATCATCAGCAATTTTGAGATTCCTGCGCAAAATTCAAATTACAAATTGTTGCTATTTTTCGAATTTAACAGATCAAAGAACTACAAGTTTCACTAAAGCATTTTAATTGCCTAGACTTTGACTAGTTGAAAGAAAGAGCTTTCAAGTTTGTATGTATATACATTTGTTAAAGCATAAATTTAGGCTATTGAAAATTAAAATGTTTGAGTCCATAATTCGCTAATTACTGACAACGTATCGCAACGATAATGTGTAGTAAACAAATGCAACCAATATATCAATTCTAACAAGTAGTTATATATCTATTGCAAAAGTAATTTAAAATTCTCAATTTGAATATATTGAAATAGTTGGTACAGAAATTGTTGAGAATTAATTGTCTCATGAATTTGTCGATGTGCCTACATTTCACTGAAAACTAATGGTGATTTCGTTTCTGAAAAATAATACCATCACATCATGTTGCGACATTTTAAAAATTCCCCCTTCCCCATGCGAACAATCGAACAAAAATCGAGCGGTGAGTAAAACTCTTACCTACATTATGGCGCAACCATTTGATAATGCATTAAGAATGTACGCTTTCAATTAGGTTTGGTTCTGAAGTTTTTGACGGTGCAACACTCCACACCGTGGACTGGGCGATATTTTCGCATTTGTGGAGTGTATTAATTTTACAAACGAAATTAAAACCCGTTCATACGGCTGCACCATTTTTACAAACGAATTTAAAAATCGGTTTCAGTGTAAAATGTAGAACAAATTTTACATATTTTTGCACAAACGAAATCACCATAAGCACTTCATCCTATATAATTTCAAAGGTACACCCAGGAAAATAATTGGTTGGAATTCGATAGTAACAATTAAATATAGTACGAGGGCGGTTCGGAAACTTCTTAGCCTATCAATGAAAGAGAATAGTTAGTTTTTCAGAAATATTTTTATTTTTCAATATAATCTCCTGAAACTTCAATACACTTAGTCCAGCGCTTATCTAGCAATTCTATCCCTTGATTAAAATAGTTTTCCTCAAGGTCTTCAAAATAGTGGTTTACAACTGTAATTGCATCTTCATTTGAGGTAAAACGCTTACCAGCAAGGAATTTTTTTAGATTTGGGAACAGGTAAAAGTCACTGGGAGCTAAATCAGGAGAATACGGTGGGTGGTCAAAGCAACTCGTACTTTAATTCGTCGATTTTAGCCATTGTTAAAACACTCTTGTGCGCTGGTGCGTTGTCTTGATGAAAAATTATTTTTTTGTGTTGTAAGCCAGGACGTTTTTCTCGAATTTGTACATTTAATTGATCCAAAAGTTTGCAATAGTACTCTGAATTTATTGTTTTACCCTTTTGCAGATAGTCAATCAATAAAATACCTTTGAAGTCCCAAAAAAACGTTGCCATAACCTTACCAGCCGATTGAATTGTTTTTGCCTTCTTTGGGGCACTTCCTCCAGCTTCAGTCCATTGTTTGGATTGTTCTTTTGTCTCTGGAGTATCCATGTCTCATCAACAGTTATGAAACGACGCTTAAAATCCATTTTATTTCGCTTAAAACGATCCAAACAAGCTTGAGAAATGTTCATTCTTATGCGTTTTTGGTCGACTGTTAACAAGTGCGGCACCCATCTTGCAGAAAGCTTTTTCATCTGTAGTTCTTCATGCAAAATTAAATGGACTCGATCATTTGAGATGCCCATGATATTAGCTATTTCACGCACTTTTATTCGTCGATCATTTAATACCATATCATGCACTTTGGCTACAATTTCTGTTGTTGTTGCTGTTTTTGGACGTCCACTACGTGGTTCATCTTCAATGCTTGTACGACCACGTTTAAATTCAGCAACCCAATTTTTTACTGTTGCATATGAAGTAGCACTTTCACCTAACACATTCACCATATCATTATGAATTTCTTGTCCCGATAAACCTTTTTTATGTAAATATTTAATGACACCACGCATTTCTAATTTTTCCATTGTAAAAAAATCGCGGATGCGTCTTTTGTGAACACCTGTTTCTATATGAAGGAGTTGCCAGATCGAAACAAAATTTAACATGTGTTCATAGCGGAGATGGAAGTTTCCAAAACACTTAACTTTTTTCTGTTTATACCGCGCTTTTTGTGCTAGGCTAAGAAGTTTCCGAACCGCCCTCTATTTCAAACACCGTGTGCCGGTAGTATTTATATACACATACTAGCTTACCCGGTGCGCTTCGCAGCCCCCATCTTTTATATATTTTCTGTTTAGGGTACTGTAAAATATCTATACCTCTTTCTTTCAAAATGACATGATTATTACATATGGTGCAAAATGAAGAAGATTTGATTACTTTTATATATAAAATACGAACCCTCGTTTCATTTCTAGTGTGTGTTCCAAGAGTTACCCTGACATCATGGTACAATATTTATCCCTTTTCCCACTGCACCTCTGAACGTTGAAAAACTATTTTTTTTGGTACATACGTTAGCAACTTTCCCCTAGTTTATATTGCAATAACTACATTCACACCCTGCTACAATATAAAACCATGTTTGTCCCACTGTGTCTATAAAGGTTCGAATTTAAAAATCTAAAGTGAATCGCTCCATAGTACCACATTTAACCCTTTCCGTGTCATAATTAACCAACTTTGCACGATTGTACAATATTTTAAAATGATAATTGATATTTCAAGATCCAAATTCGCAAGCTTAGGACATATTTCAACATTTTTGTACCCTATCTGTGCCATTTATTAAACTTGTTTCCCCCACGGTTTAAGTAGAAGAATCAATTTGGAAAAACAATTTCTTAGCTTTGACTTATGCTGTAAGATCTACCTTTGCACTCAGGGACCACATTCAACACCTTTTGCACCACTGTTCCATATTAAACACATTTTATTACACTGTACTTCTAAAGTACGAATTTGTATACATATCTGGGACTATTTTGTTCCCTTTTTTCCCCACTTATCACATTTAACCATTTTACCGTATTTAACTTTTTTTGGTTCACCGTACCATATTTAACCCTTTTTGCTCCACTAAACCATATTTAACACATTTTTTCCCTCTGTAACATGTTGAACAATTTTTGCTTGCCCCAACTGCATCATAATTTTAACCTTTTTGCACCACAGTGCTACATTTTTGCAGTGCATCATAATTTTAACCTTTTTGTACCACAGTGCTACTAAAAGCATACATTTAGAAAAAAAAAATTCTTATTTCATATTTAACTTACCCTCTCTCCCTGCATCCATATTTTTACCCACTGTACTAAATGTACGTTTTTTGACCCACTATGCTATATTTAACCTTTTGGGTCCACTAAATCAAATTTAACACCTTTTTGTCCTACTATATTTTGTGCACTATATTTAACCATTTTTGCCCCACTGTTCCATAGTAAACACTTTTTGCCACACTGTACCATTTTTAACCCATTTTGTTCCACGTTACTATATTTTACTATTTGTAACCATTTTTGTCATAATGTACCATAATTAACCATTTGTGTCCCACTGTACCATTCTAACACATTTTTTTCCCACTGTTCCATAGTTAAAGCTTTTTGCCTCACTGTACCATATTTAACCCATTTTGTCCCACGTTACCATATTCAACTAATTGTGCCCCACTGTACTATAGTTAACCCTTTTTGCCCCACTGTGTCATATTAAACCCTTTGTTTCACTGTACCATGTTTAACATGGTACTGTGAAACAACTGTACAACATTTAACACAGTTATGCCCCACTGTACTGTATAGTTAACCCTTTTTGCCCCACTGTGTCATTATTAAACGCTTTGTCTCACTGTACTGTATAGTTACCCATTTTTGTCACACTGTACCATATTTAACCCTTTTTGCCCCAATGTATCATAGTAAATGTTTGCCCCACTGTTCAACAGTTAACGCTTTTTGCCCCACTGTACCACTTTTAACCCATTTGTACCACTTTACCATATACATATAACTATTTTTACCCCACTGTACCATAGTTAACCCTTAGGCACAACTGTGCCCCATTCAACTCTTTATATCACTGTACAAAATGTTTACCCACTGTACCATATTTAACAAATTTTTGTCTCAATGTACCGTACTCGTATTTAAAATGTGTCTCCACGCTAGCGTACTTAAACCTTTTTCCCCGAGGGTAAAATATTTAATCATATTTTCTCCACTCCAATATTTAACCGTTTTTGACCGCAGTGCTCCTAAAACCATATAAACTCTTCATATCTTTTGTTTAAGTTCCAATATTGGCAGATTGTTCCTTTTTTCCCCATGCTCCATAATTAACCCGTCGTGTCCCACTGTGCCTCTTAAAGTTAGAATTACCAAAAATCGCTTCCAATCTCCAGTTTATGTTCCAAAAGTTACCCTGGAACCATTGATCCATGTTTGACATTTTTAAGCCAATGTACTATATTTTTACACTTTTTGCCCCACTGTGCGCCGAAAACTACGAATACAAAAAAAAACTTAATACCCCGATCAGTTGTCATAAAGACACCCCTCGCTTCAATTTTCACCATTCTAATATTAGGCTTTAAATTTGGCGGTGGTACTATATTTATATCTTTCTGTCCCACTGTGCCTCTAAATTTTTAAAAAAATCACTCCTTGTTCTTGTTTACGTCTTAAGAGCTACTCTCACACCAAATTTCACGATTCTAGGTCTTGCCATTTGGATTTGGCTGTTGTACCACATTTTTACCCCACTGTGTACGTAAATGTTCGAATTACAAAAAATCCTGTCAATTTCAGAGTCTACCTCATAAGGGCTACCGTCACACAATATTTCACGATTCTAGCTTTTGCCATTTGGATTTGGCTGATGTACCACATTTATCACTTTTTACCCCACTGTGTGCGTAAATGTTCGAATTTCGAAAAATCCTGCAAATTTCTGAGTCTACGTCCTAAGGGCTACCCTCATACCAAATTTCAAGATTCTAGCTCATTTCGTTTAGATTTGGCGGTGGTACCATATTTATCCCTTTTTGCCCCATTGTGCGGCTAATAGTACGAATTTCGAAAAATCCCGCCTTATTGCCCGTCTACGTCCCAAGGACTACCCTCCCACCAAATTTCATGATTCTAGCTTCAGCCGTTTGGCCTGGGCGATGATCAGTCAGTCAATCAGCCAGTCACGCAACAATTTTATATATATAGATATGGTTAAAACAACAATTATAACATGGATACGATTAAATGAAAATAATTGCAACTAAATCGGTGGTTGTATCAATCGATTTAAGATTGTTTTTTTCATTGACACTCAGTTGTGGTGACTACTTTTAAATTTTCATTTATTTTTTATTTCATTATATAGTACCATATGATCGATATTTGGTTGTGACAACGAATGTTTTATTCTTGACAACAGAAATTGTATCAATAGACCAAAAATTATTATTGCAACGAATAATTGGTTACTATAACAGAAAAAATATTAATAAATTATCGTTTTTGGGTTATCCCAATAATTTTATGGGAAATACAACCGAAAGCATGTTGGCTTTTCTTTTGTTGATACATGACAAACAAAAAAATAAATAAAATTATTCGACATAAATAAATCTTCGACATTTTGTTCAAGAATGGTATGCGTATTCAAATCTAATTTTGTGCGTATAATAATGTGTGGAATGCAGAATGTGTTGTGTAAAATGTTTTACATAAATAAAAAATAAAAGCAACAATCATGAAATTGAAAGCACAAGGTTAAGCGATATTTGCATAAAAATATTGTTATGCATTGTACTCTCGTGTACTAGAAAGGTGTGTCAAATTTTCCCACTTCTCATAATAGTGACGAATTTGTAAAATGGGATTTTTAATTTTGTTATGAATTGTTTGGTGTTTTGTTCAATAAATAAAAAAAATAAATGAAAACTGTTTTTAATTAATTGTAGGTAGCATATGATGACAACTTATTATTCTCATTCTAATTAAACTCGTCAATTTTTTTCACTTTAAAAAAAAATACCAATTCTCCGAAGCAATTTGGAATAGTGAAAATGCAATTTTCTTTCGACTTGGCATTTTTGTATTATTAGGAATTCGATTAACTATTACTTACAAAAATTTTGGTTTAATTCCCTAATAAACGATATTTATACAGCTATTTTACAACGTATATTTAAGGTGGTTTATTTTTTGGTCGATTTGCGTATACAACAATTGACTTTGGCGCCCTCTCGCGGTGTCAAAAAGAGCTAAATAAAAAAATATTGTTATTATTTATCTTATTTGGTTTGTTCAGATATGATGAGTACCAATTTTACCATTATTTGTGCCAGTACATTATTCTCGATTTTTGTCAATGGGACAGAGTTCTGTGCGGCGCCACCTAAATCAAGGATCTGTCGAAACTTTATTAGAAAAAAACACGCTCGTACATACGCGGGTATTTAGGCTATTTGCTCGACGCCGAAAAAACATATGTTTTGTAGGGCAGCGTCCACTCCTTCGATTAAATACAGGGCTGAAACGTTGCATTTTTGCACCGCACAATTGTGACATTATTTACCAAAGAAAACGAAACAATTTCACAGTGCAGAATTTTTTTAAAAACGAAAAAAAGTCATTTTTGGGACGAAAGCCAGAAAAAATGTAGCATTTTTTGGCACAAAGGAAAACACCATAAAATAATGATATTTCGGACATAAAATTAGGACAATTTCTATATTTTAAGAGTTATAACGTCTTAGGCGACAAATTGTTAAAATTCCAATTTTTTTCACTGTAATAGCGTTCTCGCTGAATCTAATATCTTTAAATTATTTTATTCAATTCAACTCAATTTAGTTGGTGTACTTGGTATTACAATTGATTTCTTATAATCTACATAATAAATGGTTAAAGATTAGTTCTTTTTCTTCTTAAGTATTAATAATGGTTAATGATGTTATTTACAATGATCTTATATACAAATATTAATGAAGGCAAAAATGTCAAAAACCTATTTGAAATTTTAATATAAAACTCTAAACTAACCCAACCTAAACTGCTTGATATAGTTGGACAAGCTCGCTAATATGTGTGTAATCGGAGCCCGAACACCTATCATAAAACGTATTCGTAAGTCTACGTAATCTATCGGAAACAAATTCTACATCAGCTACACTAAAAAAAAGCGTACTGAAAATCAATGAATTTGTCGTAAAGTTTAAGATTTCGGCAATGATTTCGAGCCAAAGACAATCGCAATAAAAATAAGAATGTTTTATAGTTAATTTAAAGACATGAATAGTACTTGTTTTGAGGAGGCATTTCATAGAATCAAGAACTTTGTGTAATAAAACTAATTATGTTTGGTCTTAAAATAAGCACGCTTTGACGTAAATTTAAGTATGACACTTGCTTATTTGTAGTAAAATATCATAAAATTTAAAACGTTATCGTAATAAAATTTAAAATGTCTGTCCTTGATGTTAGAATGTACTAGTCATTAATTTAAGGCACACATGGGTTTAAATATAGTTTTTTTAAATATATATGGAAAATTCTTTGTATTGTATTTATTATAATTTTTCTCTTATTAATGAATCATTTTCTTTGAACCATTGAAATCATTTTATATTCATAGAAAATGTGCTATGCTATTTATAGCGTTAAATTTAAAAACACAACGTTTTATCTTTCTAAAAATTTGAAATGTTTTATTTTTATTGGAAATACAAAAAATTTATATAACATATTAAATTTATATAACATTTTATTTTTATTGGAAATACAAAAAATTTATATAACATATTACGGAAAACTTTCAACATTTTATAATTTAAAACAATATTTTAGTTGTCTAAAGACAAGCCCTCCAACGCACTACCGAAATATTTGATGTTTGACCTTGTTCAAATATTTGGTATGGATTTGTAAATCTGTAGTGGGTTTAATTTTTCTATTTATTGTCCAAGAACAATTTGCATTGGAACCGACATAAATTATTTGAAGAAGGAATTTTCCTGGAATTTAAATAGAAGTTGTATAAAATAAAAATTATATAATTAGTTTTACATATCATAGAATTTGTAGTTTTCAATTATTATCTTCACTTTGCAAATTTAGATCCCCACTACATTTTTCATATTTTCAAGCAAAGTTTGTTGCGCGATCTAAAATAAAATAATCTGAAAAGAAATCGAACAGAATGATTTATGTACAAAAAAGTATCAAATAAATTTCATCATATCACAGTAAGAAGATTTTGGAACATAAGAGCTATATTTCAATCTTTCTCATATAATACTTACGTTGAAATATTTGGTACAGTTGATCACTCTTCAACGACACAAATACTCATAATAGACCCATTCAAAAATTGTTTTACTAAAAAATTTAAAAAATATATTATAATTATTAATTATTAATTACACAGCTCAAGAAAAAAAAATAGTTTTGCTGTGGCACAGGATTTCGCAGCCGATTTGGATATATGAGATAATAAAGATCTTAGCCTTAAATGTAGTTTCTTTGAATTAGTTCTCGCGGTAAATAATATAGAGAGTGCTACACATATTATAGCATAACTCGAGAATAATTTATACGAATTATTTTGGGAAAGTTTTAAATGATCCAAAATTAAATAGCCTTAAACTTCTTCAAACACAAATTTTTTATCCGTTCAGCTGTTTCGACGATATATTACAAGATAATGCTAAAAATTCATATTTTTTTTACAAAATTTTAATAATTTTGAAACAAACGCGTAATAAAAACAACGACAAATGCTCAATTATAAAATGTTTATTAACTTTTCATAAAGTCTGATCGGTCGTGATGAAGATTAGATCATTACAAAAAAAAACCAATGCATAGCTTAAAAAGTTGTATCGAATTTATTAAATCTACACCGACATTTATTTCACCTTAAAGGTGGGTACTATGTTTTTTCAGCTTGAAAAAATTCCACAAAATGTTATTTCAAGTTGAAAAATGGAACGCTTTTTTACTAAGGTCGCATTACATTTTTGAAGTGTGTGTGTGTCGAAATGTCACTTTTATATGAATGTGTGTGTGTAAGCATGTGCATTTTTTCCTTTTTGCTTTTCTTGAAAACAAACACGAGTTTAAATTATAAACAATCAACAAATAATTAAATGAAATAATGCCGACTTAGAAAATATTTCATTTAAATTGCAGAAAGGAAATATTTTCGAAGATAATTGTGCTTATGTTATACATATGATGACGATGCTTGTGAGGCATCAGAAGCCACCGTAATACAATGTTACTAATAATAAAATAATTTCCTACTGTTGTACGAATATAAATAAATTAAATGATGTTTTGATGAACCGAAAAAGATGTTTTATTATTATTTTTAAGGATTTGCATTATATTTGTTGACTTATACAAATTATACTTTCATCCATAAACGGAATTTCTTCTTCCAACTTCTATGGTTGGCAAGAACTCACTATGTTCTTTATAACCATTTAAAAACATGATCACAGGCACTACTTAATTCCATTGTCTTACTGGTTAGGCAGCGATAGACGTCCACAATATTTTTCCAGGCTTTTCGTCACGATTGTTCTAAACATACAAACGTAAATGTACATAATTACAAGACAAATTTCACATTATTACATATAGTTACATGTCCGTCCAGTGTTTTGCACATTTTTTGCTTTGCTATCCAATCGGAATGTCGCTCTTCTCATTTATTCCATATACACATAATTATTATCCGTTCCAAAGCTTTTCATTAGTCTTCATTGTTTCAAATAATTTAATTTAGTATTCTTTATTAGGAAATTTTATTGATAATATTTACAACAGTTCTCGCGGACAAATATAAATATAAATAAATAGGAGTACAATGCTGGCGGCTTCAATTTGTTGCGGCGTTCAATTAATTTGCAGCGGCGCAAAATGTCAATTTCTCACGTTGAAATAAACACAGTACCACAAATGAAAAAATTTCACTCATTTTTTCACAACTTTGGTTTTTGTATGGGATTTCACCGTGAAACGGGAACATAGTACCGTGCTTAAGACAATGTCCCGATAAAAAATTTCACAGAAAATCTCATAAAAACGCTTCTCTTTTCTTTTTAATTTAATAAGCTATAACTTTTGAAGTTGTGCATCGATTTCCTTCGGAATAGTTTCATTTTATCGTGCATTACGATACAATAATAAAAATTTAATAATTTACGCGTTTTTTACAAATTATTAGAATTTTCTCAAAAAATAGGGTTTAACGCTATCTCGTAAGATATCGCCGAACGGATAAAAAATTGGTATTAGAAGCAGTTTACTTAATTTTGCATTATTTAAAACTTTCCCGAAATAATTCGTATAAAAAATTCTCGAGTTATGCTATAATATGTGTCGCAACCTCTCTATTTTTGCAAATAGTGATTAATCGCGAGAACTAGAGGAAGTTCAAAGAAACTACCTTTTAGGGTAAGAACTTTATAATATCTATGTCCTAATCGGCTGAGAACCACGTGTCTCAAAAAAAAAGTTGACCAGCGTATTTATAATACATTTCCATATTTCGAGAAATAATGTTTTGCTTAATTTTGTGCGCTGTTAGCACTTATTTTTAATAAATATTTACTATTAACAAAAGTGTTTTCCTAATTCCATAATTTGCTTCAGTTTTATAATATAACATTTTAACATTTCTATAAATTTTGCTTGTCACTTTCAGTATTACAAAACCTGTTATTCTTATTTTGTTTGCCCAATTCGTTTTGTAGTGTTCGCGCATAATTATCTTCACATAACTTACTAACAACATCTCTTTCATAATTGTGTGTAAATCACCATAAATGACATACAGCCAAAATAATTAAGACGCACAACATCTATCCCTTTTCCTTATTATCAAGCCATAACCACATACATGCATACACACGAGTGAAATCTACACGCACGAAATCTATGCATTTATGTATCCCTTTTTTTGTTACTTTTGTTGCTGTTATGCGATTTGCCAATCTATTTATGTCCACACTTTATTTTTTATTTGTTTCAGATATGTGTTTTCATTCAGCAAAAATAACTGTTACTGCCCATAATGAAATTATTTTCGGAATAATATGGAAAAGTAACTTTACTTACATATTTCCAGCAAGTTCTTTTTTTTACAATCCGCGACGAAAAAAAACACCGTTTGCTTCTATCATTTCTCAATAACTGACGACGTAAAAGAAAACAAACGACGAGTTACTTCAAATTTTCAGAGAGCTCTTCAACATTCCGTAACAATGATTGACTCGCACATTAACAAACATTTCTGATTCTCCGAGAGATAGAATAATTCTCCGAAAGAGAGAAAGAATAATTCTCGGAGAAAGAGAGTTAATTTAAAAGTATGTATTCTTAAAAATAATGGCAAGAGTCATAAAATTTATTACCAAGACAACCTTTCCTTTATGGGAGCCTTAAATTTATTACTCAAATATCTCATACTGTCAATTAAGTCCGATTTGGCATTAAAACTATGACGTGGCTACGTCATTGTTTTAATGTAGAAAATCGTAAAAAGTATTGAAATATTACATAAAATAATGCGGATTGTCACAAATTTAATGATTTTTTTCTTTAATTTAAAGGCTTACAGTTAAAGAAGGGCGTACACAAAGCTAATGATTACATAGTGATTAATTCAAATTCAAAAAACTTTAGATTAAGGAAAATTTCGTAAAAAACATGTAAATTTTCATTATTTGAACGAAAATTGTGATTGAACTAATGCCGAGGCCGCATACTTAATTTAAGAATGTGCCATCATTAATTTTATTACAATTTTTTTTTTCAGTGTACGGAATGGAGTAATCGGGTTAAATAGAATCAAGGCTGGTTATAAATAATCTTAGGTAACTTGTTTTGTAGAATTTCTAATTTCTTAATATGGCAATTCACACTGGTAGACCAAACGGGAGCCGCTTAAAAGATAATGGCTTGGAATAATGTTTTGAATATAATCGTCTTGTTTTGAATGGATAACGACGATTTTCTATTAATAAATGGGTATAATATCCTAATCAGAATGTTGATTTTGTTCGTTATTTAAGAAACGTGATCTTTGAATTTATTTAACACTTCCCTCCCATTGTATATCATAGTTATTAACATTTAAGCTAATTTGAGGGATAAAACAAGGCTTAAGTTTCCTCGAAAAATAAATTAACCGAATTTTTTCGCAGTTTATATTGATTTTCCATTTGTTGAAGTAAGATAATATGTCCGATTTTAAGTTCTGCATTATCGTCGATGCCAGAACTCCTGAGCATAAAACTGCTGTATCATCTGCAAATATGGACATCTTACAGTGATTAAGTTGGGGAATATCAGCGGTGTACAAATTATAAAGAATTGGTGATAAACAGGATCCTTGCGGGCAACCGGCTGGTATGGGGATAGTGTTAGAATAATGGGATCCTACGAAAACTAAAAGTACGACAGGATAGGTAGTCCTGTATTATTTTAATAAGTTCCGCAGGAACATTGAAATTTAACATTTTATAAATAAGGCCATATAGTGCCATACAGTGTCAAATGCAGCCTTGATATCCAGTAAAACCATACCAGTGGATTTCTGTTGATGGAAATTGGATTGAACAAGTTGTTTTATCCTTACAAGTGGGTGGACGGTATTATGTTGTCTCCTGAATCCATACTGCTGCGATGGTAAAATATCATTTTCATCGATAATCTTTACTAGTTTATCGCGTATAACCTTTTCTAGAATTGTTCCAACAGATGAAAGTAGACTAATTGGTCTATAGGAAGTTGGTGAGTCGGGTGGTTTATTGGGCTTTCTTATGGGAATGATTTTAGCCTCCTTAAATTACGTCGGAATTAAATTATTTTAATTGAAACGAGTATTATTTAAATGATTCTTCAAAATAAGTAAAAATTTTCACTCGGGTAAACCGACTTATGAATCCCCTCACCTTGAGTCCCAAAAAATTATTAAAATTTTTTTTGTTTTTATTTAAATTATTATCAGTTTAAATTGCATTTAATAACTTTACAGTATGTACTGTATTAAAGATAAAATCTGTTTACTTTTGGTACAAAATGGTCAATTTGTGTGGGAGGTACCAAAAGGGGCGTGCCAATAACGGCCACTTTTTTCCAGACTCTAGGTACTATAAAAGCATTACACTGTACAAAATTTCAAGTATTTGCATAAACTGATATTAAAGCAATTAACTTTTGGTGCAAAATGGTCCATTTGTGTGGGAGGTACCAAAAAGGGAGTGGCCACTTCGCCCATTTTTCTTGACGTGTTTAGCGACTAACAAACTTATACTATGTGTGAAATTCGAGTAAGTAGTATAGAAGAATCAATATTTCACTACAAGTTAACCGTTTGTGGGGGAGGTACTAGAAGGACTGGACAAATATGGCCCATCTCCGAACCTAGCCGGAGATAGAGAAAAATATTACCGCATACCAAATTCGAAGTCAATTGTTTATTCCTTTCGAGAGTTATCGTGCGCACCAGCCAGCAGACAGACAGACAGACGGACGGACATTGCTCAAATGACTTAAAATGACCCAAAACGGATTTCCGCCGAAAATACTTAGGGTCTTAGGTCACTTCTTTGATGCGTTACACTGCAAATGATATATTCCCTCCTCTCTAAGGTAAAATTTTGTTAGATAAATATACAGTTTAAATTGAATTAATGTTCGTCATGGCGTATTACCAAAATAGTAATTAGAAAAGAAATTATATGTTTATATTTGCCACATTTAAAGCGTGTGATCTTTGTGGTATAATTGAGAAAAAAAGTTTTTGTGTTTGAAAAATAATAGTATTTTTTTATGTTATTTTGTTCTCGGTGAACCAAATCTCGGTAAATTATTTTAAATTAAACGAATATTATTGAAGCGGATCTTAGAAATAATTGCAAACCGCAAAAATTTATTAGAGAAATATCTACATTAAATTGAATTGACGTTCGTCATGTTGTAATATAAAAATAGGAAGTAGTAAGGAATTTAAAATAATGTGTCTATTTACCACATCTTAAGCGTGTAATTTTTGTATAATAATTACAACAAAATGTTTCTGTGTCTTAACAAGAACCCTTTGAACATAATTATTTACAAAGACAAGACTGTGGTCACTAAAGTAATTCCCCCTTTGAAAAAACACCCCTACAACAAAACATGAATAAACCAGTAAGGAAAGGCAGAAAGTCGGGCGGGGCCGACTATATAATACCCTACACCTCCCTAACAATGCGATAAGGGTCATTGCCATAATAATTTGGAATAATTGGTAAATGGGTAGAAACATATTATCTAATTCTGAAACGATAATCGCTAAATTAAGCAATATTCGTTCCTAAATTGAGAAACATCTTTCTGGAAAATTTTAATGATCGGAAGATAAATACAACTTCTATAGCGGTTTGATACCAAATCAGGAGGAACAATCAATATAAATCTGAACCGATCTTCCCTGAATACTCATTCATGTAAAAAGACCTCCTTCTGTCGAATTTCGTACTGATCGCATATAAAATACAGTCTCTACAGCGCCTACATGTCAAATCGGGGGTAGCGTATATATGGGGGCTATATCTAAATCTGAACCGATTTCTTCGAAATTTAACAGTGTTCATTCATATAATAAGAAACCTCTTTCTGCCGAATTTCAGACTGATCGGATATAAAATAACATTTTTACAGCGCTTACAAGTCAAATCGGGGGTAACGTATATATGGGGGCTATATCTAAATCTGAACCGATTTTCTCCGAATTTAGCAGTATTCCTTCATGTAATAAGAAACCTCTTTCTGCCAAATTTTGCACTGATCGGATATAAAATACAGTTTTTACAGCGCTTACATGTCAAATCGGGGGTAACATATATATGGGGGCTATATCAGAATCTGAACCGATTTTCTCCGAATTTAGCAGTATTCCTTCATGTAATAAGAAACCTCTCTTTGCCGAATTTCGCACTGATCGGATATAAAATAACATTTTTACAGCGCTTATATGTCAAATCGGGGGTAATGTATATATGGGGGCTATATCTAAATCTCAACCGATTTCTTCCAAATTTAACAGAGTTCATTCATGTAATAAGAAACCTTTTCCTACCGAATTTCATACTGATCGGATATAAAATAAAGTTTTTACAGCGCTTACATGTCAAATCGGGGCTAACATATATATGGGGGCTATATCTAAATCTGAACCGATTTTAACCAAATTCAATAGGGATCGTCCTTGGGCCAAAAAAAAGATATGTGTAAAGTTTCGTCGAGATCGGACCATAATTGCGACCTGTACTTTGATTACAAGAATACATGCACAGACAGACGGACAGACAGACAGACAGACAGACAGACGGACAGACGGACATAGCTAAATCGACTCAGAAAGTGATTCTAAGTCGATCGGTATAATAAACGATGGGTCTATTTCTTCTCCTTTTGGGTGTTACAAACAAATGCACAAAGTTATAATACCCTGTACCACAGTGTGGTGTAGGGTATAAAAATGAAATTGTGCTTCCCATTCCAAGACAAAAGATCGATTAACAAACAGACGTTACTCTTTTTCACATAATATAGACGACTGGCGATATCTATAAAATGTGAATCTGTTGCCCTATTTGCCATCAGTTGTCATTTGAAAGCAGATAGAGTAAAGTGAACAAAGCTTAATTCTAAACATTATTTGCATTTAATTAATAAACCCGAAATAAAATGCATTTCAATAAAGTTTTCATTTTCATCGCTCTGATATTTGCCGTATTCATTGGTCAAGGACAAGCCGGATGGCTGAAGAAAATTGGCAAGAAAATTGTAAGGACCAAATTTTGAACTGACGAAAAAATTTAAATTCATAATTTTTATAAATATTTCCCTTTCCTTTAGGAACGTGTGGGTCAACATACCCGTGATGCCACTATTCAGACACTTGGTATTGCTCAACAGGCCGCCAATGTTGCGGCCACAGTGAAGGGCAAATAGTTGTACACAACTTTAAATTTGATTTAGAAAATATTTAAGCACAAGAGGTTAATAAAATTAGAACAATTGATGGAAGTAAACTAAGATTTTGTTATTTATACAACTAGTAGAGATCGTGAAATTTTGGAAAATGTAACGCACGTTTCTCGAAACAAACAATTTCCTCATGCCAGATTCGATTTTCTGAACCCAAACACCCATGAGAAAAAATCTGCAATGGTCTAACATCATACGATATACATATGTCAATATTTATTGTATTTTCATTAAAATCTGCACGTAATATTTGAAAACGTGTTGATAAATAAATAAATCTTGTACAGGGTTTTCCAACAAGAGGTGTTATTTTGAATCACCTGGTATTTCGGTAGCTGTCACTTTTGAAACTTTTATTCTTTGGCATTTGACAAGTAGAAACTACGCCATTACTAAAAATGGAACGATACACGATCATCCAACGATACAAAAGGATCAAAAAACGATCGAACAAAAAAACGATACGAACGATACAAAATCATCTCAGTCAAGATGAGGCCCATTTCCACCTCGGTGGCTTCGTCAGCAAGCAAAATTGTCGCATCTGGGGTTCGGAAAACCCAAGAGTTATTGTTGAGAAGCCTCTCCATCCTCAACGTGTGACTGTTTGGTGCGGTTTATGTTACGGCGGCGTCATTGGACCTTACTTTTTCGAAAATGAGGTAGGATCAACAGTGAATGGAACGGTGAATGGATTGCGCTATCGAGAGATGATTAATGATTTTTTATGGTCGTAGTTGGATACTATTGATCTGGACAACTTTTACGTTCAACAAGTCGGCGCAACGAAACCATTGCTCTGTTACGGGAAAAGTTTCCGGACCGTGTTATCTCTCGAAGAGGTGATCACTATTGGCCACCGAGATCTTGTGATTTAACACCTTGCGGCCACGTGAAAGATAAGGTCTATGCCAACAGCCCAGCGTCGATTCAAGACCTCAAAGATAGAATTCGTGAGGCTATCGAGGACATAGTGCAGCCACTTTGCGATTTGGTTATGGACAATTTCATAAAAAGGATATGGTCCTGTAAGCGAGGTCGCCATTTGGCAGATGTTATTTTTCATTATTAACGGCATACCTTCCTCTTTATTATGAAATAAACTTCCAATAATTTATCTCAAAAAATGGCATTTTTCTTTGAAAACCCTTTACAATAACCCACTTATAGCGAAAATTGCATTATATAAAAATTCCCAAAATGATTTTTGATAACAAAAAATCACTTATTTCTGTTATTATTGGTAAGTCATTATTAATAAGCCGAAAGTAATGCAGCGAATAATGAGATGTCATTATTTGGTAATGCAGGAAATAATGACAGGTACATACCAGGTTTATTTAATAATTTGCTTAAACAAATAGGATCGTGCCATGATTTGCTCCATATCCAAAGATTTTCCAGTTATAGAATTGAATCCAATCCATGGTGGATGGTTGAACTTAACGCTTCTACTTGTTTATAGTTGCATAGTGTTGTGATTAAAATTTAAGCATTTATCTGGCTGAAATTATTGCGTTACATATTAAACTGTCCATTACCACTGATTGTTAAAATTTGCCGTATTGGTTCACGTTCTGATATTAACACTAGACCATTTATTATTTTTTCGGTACTGATTTCCCGGCCGAAAAAGTTTCCATTTGAGCTACAAACCTTTAATAAAAAATTTGGTGCCGATCGGATAACGCTAAAGTCTGCCCAAAGTTGTTTGAAAACACAAAACTCACTTTACATGAACAAAATTTGAGTTTTAATCAAATGTCACATGTTCAAGTGATTAAAAAATATTTTATTAGCATGAAAAGTTTTTAAATGATCTTTGAATAAAATTTTCTTTCTTACAAGTCGTAAACAATCAGAATCGGCCGAAAAACGAAAAAGTTACGGCAGTTTTCATTTGAATATTACGTCATGACAGGGCATGCATGCACACCGACATGGCCTCAGGCATATATGTACATATGTAGACCTACCCAGCAAAATCTTGGTAAGTACATATCATTACCATCTGCATTACCAGGTAATGATATCTCATTATTTCGGTAAATAAATAACGACTAAAAAAATAGTAATCTAATTTAGAAAATCTTATTTTTATTTATAAACTTTTCGTTAAATGATTTACGTATATACGTTGTAGTTGGTATTCAGTTAATTCATTTAAAGAAAAGTTTATAAGTTCAAATTAGATTCTCTAAGATAGATTGCTAATAATAACTTATTTTTGTTTCAATTTAGTTAGTCGTTATTTATTTACCGAAAGTAATGCTGGCGATATTGCGATATCATTACCTGGTAACGCAAGTGGTAACGACATTTACTTACCAAGATTTTGATGGGTTATATTTTTGTACTTTATTATTAAGCGATTTGTCTACGAATCGCGAGGTAGGCCAGTGGTTGTGATGCTAAACTACGAAACCAGAAGGTCGCGAGTTCAATCCCACCTCCCGGCAAATGAAATTTTTCGTCATATCGTCGGCTTAATGCTATTTTGTTCCATACGCCATTTTGTATGAACGGAGAAAAACGCAATTTATTGTTTGAGTAAAAACGGGACTGAAGAGTTACACACTTTTTATTTCATAGGGTTCCCAACTGTGTTTGTATGATTCTCATGCATTTCTATGCCATTACATCCAAATATAAGGAAGTTATAACAATTTTTGTACTTGGCATTTTGGTCCATATCCACTTTGGTTTTAATATTTTTTCGTATTTGTATTACATGGACCACAAAAAGGGTCGATATGGAAGGACACTAATTTACATATTGTGATCAAAAGAACTTAAAATACTGAGTGAAAAATATAGGGCGATAGAAAAATTGATACATAGAACAAAAATATCGAAATTATTTCCCGTTATTCAGAGTAAAACAAATTTACCCTACCAATATCTCGAAAACTAGGCGAGATAGGAAAAAAATGATTGCAGATTCTGAAAGAGCATGCTTGGAACCAATAGTATCAACTCCTAACTCAAAAAACACAAAAATGGCGTATGGACCAAAATAGCATTAAGCCGACGATTTGTAGATTAGTGCAAAAAAAGTTCAAACTACGTTCGCGGAAACCTGTTTCTTCGCGTGTGACATTTCATTCCTATTCGTTCGTAACTGATAGATTTTGACAGTTCTCGGGATGACTTATCTTCATAATTTATAATTTTTGTAGAAATGATACATATAAGAATATAAACAATAACAACACAAGTGAAGATGGAGTTAAGTTCCGCCATGCTGAATCGTATATAACCTCCACCATGGATCGCATGTGCATGGTTTCTGGTGCAAATACTTAATCAGCAGGATTCGTTGTTTTTGTTGCCTTATGAAGATCTTTAAAAAATCTGGAGGGACCTTTGTATGGGGGGCTATACATAAAAAAATAAAACATCGACATGGAACCTCCCTTATAATGCGAAAATGACCATTGCGATAAGAATTTGGCAGTGTTCATACATGCTATAAGAAAACTCTCTCTGCCAAATTTCGTACTGATCAAATATAAATAAAACACGGTTTCTACAGCGCCTACATGTCACATCGGGTGAAACCTATATATGTGGGGTATATATCTAAATCTAAAAGGATTTTCCCCGAAATTGGTAGTGTTCATTCATGTAATAAGAAAGTTCTCTCTGCCGAATTTCGTACTGATCGGATATAAAATACGGTTTCTACAACGCTTACATGTCAAATTGGGTGTAACATATATATGGAGGCTATATCTAAATCTGAACCGATTTTGACCAATGGCAATAGGGATCGTCCCTGGACCAAAAAATAGCACTGTGATAAATTTCATTACAATCGGACCATAAATACGACCTGCACTTTAATTACAACGATACATTTACAAATCAACCCGCCCTAATATACATATATGTATATATTCCCCGATCCCCGATCAATATTTCGAGGTGTCATCTACTCCAAATATTGTAGATTGTAGCGTGATTACAACAGACGGACGGATGGCTAAACTTAATCGTCTTAGAATCTTACAACAATTGAGAATTTATATATCGTCACCTGAAATCTAAAATAACGTAACCCACATGTTCATGATTTTTCAGGAGAAGCAAAAAACAAAGTAAAGTCATTTTAAGCTTTTGGCTAAATTTAGAGATTTCAGACTATTAACGCGAAATCAAATAACAAATCTAGCGCAATAAGTTGTGGCGTACATTCTGAATTAAATAAAATAAATTTTATGAATCTTTCCGCCTTTTTAATGACCTTGTTTGCTGTAACGTCATTTTGAATATCACTCATACTAAAATGGTCAATTTTTGATATTGAACTCCAAAATTTTGTAGGAATGTGTAGTTTAGCCTAATAGACTATATTCAATCATAAAATTGATTTTGATTTTTTTGATGTTACGTGATTTTGGATTTCAGATGACGATATACTGTATGGGGTCCTCGATAAATATTTCAAGGTGAAGGATATAAATACTATAGTTAGATAATTTTTTAATTTTTAATAAAATTGCCGATTTTATTTAGCTATTTTAGTCTATCTGCCTGAAATGGCACCCACAAAATTGTGAAATTCTGTGTAGTATTAACGAATCCATAGCCACCGATGCCATATGACATAAAAAAGCCGTTACCTGTTTTTATCCCCTCACCTTAGAAAGGAGCGTATATATCATTTGCTATGAACGAAAAGTGTAACACATCGAAGGAGTGACGTAAGAGCCTGTGTATGTTCGGCGGATATCCGTTTTGGGTCATTTTAAGTCGAATGAGCAATGTCCGTCCGTCTGTCTGTCTGTCTGCTGGCTGGTGCGCACGATAACTCTCGAAAGGAGTAACCGATTGACTTCAAATTTGTTATGTGGTAATATTTTCTTCTATCTCCGGCTAAATTCGAAGATGGGCCATATTGGTCCACTCCCCCACAAAGGGTAAACACTTATTTAATAACTTCTATACTACTAATGTAAATCCTCTGCAAATTCTACACATAGTATTAGTTTATTAGTCACTATTACCTCGAGAAAAGTGGCCGTAATTGACATGCCCCTTTTGGTACCTCCCACACAAATGGACCATTTTACACCAAAAATTAACATCTTATAACTTTAATACCAGAGCATATAAATACTTGAAATTTTGAACACTGTAATGCTTTTATAGTGCCTACAGTCCAGTGCAGAATTTAAGTTATTGCCACGCTCCTTTTGGTACCTCCCACACGAAGGTTCCATTTTGAACAAAAAGTTAACATCAGTGCACATTTCTTAAACACCTTCTGGTACCTCCCACAAAAATTATCAGAATAATTCGTGTCTCATATACATATATTTCATATTACATTACTCACAAAGTTAGGGTATACCTTAGTCGGTATGTGGGCTATAAAAAAACATGGACCTATGTCAACCGTTCTTCAGCCCGATCAGTTAAAATCTGAGGTCTCTATGGCGTTAAGAAGTTAAACCGAACTGAAGATATATACGAGGGATATGTAAAAAATGTACAATTGAATAAACCCCCATTATCCACCATATATGGTGGATAGTATACAAATGTTAGGCAGAAGTCCTTACAGAAAATATGGTTACTTTTTATTATTAGAAATTATTCCCATATGTTGTACACATAATAAAACAAAACATAATTTGGTGTTATAAAAATATGTTTTTTAATTAACTAGAGAACAATACTAAGTATTTTAAAACAAATCATTTTCAACTATTTTCTATTTTCCTTTCACTGTGGCCGCAACATTGGCGGCTTGTTGGGCAATGCCAAGGCCCTGAATTGTGGCATCGCGGGTATGTTGACCCACACGTTCCTACAGTGATGAAATAGTTATATTGTTTAATAAATGTGAAATCCACACAACAGGTAATACTTACAATTTTCTTGCCAACTTTCTTCAACCATCCCGCTTCTCCTTGAGCCAAAAGCGCGGCCAGCACAAAGGCTACAAAAATGAAAACTTTGTTGAAATGCATTATTTTTTTATTGAATATCGACTATGAGTTTCTTAATGTTCGAACTGGAACTGAATGATGAATGAGCCATAACGTTTCGTTTTTATAGTCAGCTTGAGTATTGAGGAATCTTGGCAACGAATGTGTTTGACTGAGTAGGGGGAATTACTTGGAGAACTGTTTAAGAACTTATTTAAGGTTCTTTTTTAACTATTTTGGGATATCTATATGTATTTTTTTTTTTTGAACACACATTCTTTTGTATTTTTTGAAACTTTTTTTCTACAAGTTACCAATTACGTATTCAATATTTATGTGAAATGATATTTTAAACAAGTAAGAAATTTCAATCGGATAAACCGAGTAATAAAGGGTGGCAATCCCACTGCAGCCGGTTCTTTGTACCGGATTGACCCGAAGCAGCAATTCTTCGGCCAGGGGCTGCCACCTCAGTACTACGTGTTTTATGTTCGTCCATTTTGGGAGAGGCACATCCCGGAGTGTCTGCTCCGAATTCTTCTGGTCCGTGCCGGGTCCGAACAAAATCCCGGACCACAACAATATTTCTGCTCCGTCTGCGGGAACCTTATACGTGGCAACTCAACATCAGTAAGGTGTACCCGATGTATGGAGTGGTTGCATCTCAGGGGTTGCTCTGGCCTTAAGAACACCGGGAAGTATCGCCGCATAGGGAGCTATGTTGGAGCCTGCTGTGCCTCCATACCTCTCAGTGTGCCTCAAGTCGTCAGTGTCGTCGGCCTCGTCGTCCCCGTCGTCTATGTCATCGATACCTTCGGTTTATGGGACACCGCCGCAATCTCCCCTACAGCAATCAACACCACACATTGCTGTACCAACCCCCGAACATGCATCCGTCTTGCAATTTAATTGCAATGGTCTCCGCGGCAAAATCAACGAGATTGTAGATTTTACAATGTGCTACGTGAGGATCGCACTAGAAGTGGAGGTGGGGGACTGGCGTTCCTATTACACCATTCTGTGCAATACAGACCTATCTCGCCTGAGCTTGACTCTAGCGACCCATACATTGAATGTATGGGGTAGCAGTTAAGTCCGGGACTGCCGAGATAGAGCTGTACAACGTATATATACCGCCGATTGGTAGCTGTTCTCCGCGTTATTTGCTGGACATCAGTCCGTTACTGCAGGGCAATAATCGCGTGGCCCTAGGAGACTTTAATGCCCATCATGAGCTTTGGCATTCTCTCCTAGCTAATGGCCATAGTGGCATAGCTTTGGCTGATCAGATAGATGGCTCTACGTTCGGCACAGTGAATGAGGACGCCCCCACGCGGATTATGGGTGATTGCAGCAGCTCGCCAGATATCACCATCGTGTCGCCTGGTCTGATAAATGACGTCACCTGGCAGCCCGTCATTTCATTGGGAACAGACCACCTCCCCATAATGCTCTCCATAGACAGACCAGCCGATTTTATTATCTCTGAACGCCGTACTTTCCTGAATCAGAGGAAAGCGGACTGGAACGGGTTCAGAGAATTCACCAACCGCAGCTTCAGTGAACTACCCATCCCCTCAGATGTTCGGGTAGCTGAGAAGAAATTCCGAGGCATCATCAACGCAGCAGCCGCTCGCTTCATCCCTGCTAGTCGAATACCCGAGATACGACCTAATTTTCCAGCAGATGCAGCGGGACTAGCAGACGTGCGTGATGAAATTCGTCGTTATAATCCTGCTGATCCTAGAATCAGGGAACTGAATCTAGAAATCAATAGGAAAGTCGACGAATATAAGCGGAATAAATGGCTAGACCAACTGAAGCAGTGCAACTTAAGTTCCGGTATTGGTAAATTGTGGGCAACGGTTAAGTCACTGTCGAATCCAGGCAGGAAAGACGACCGGACGGCAGTCGCATTTGGTGCCACCACTGCGACTGACCCGAAGAGGTGCGCTCGTTATTTTAACCGACAATTTATAGATCACCCCCTGAGGGACAGAGCGAAAAGGAGAGTAATGCGTCGTATCCATGCTCTCCGAGCTGAAGAAGTACCACCACAGTTTACAGTTGGAGAAGTTGCAGATGTCATCCGTAGCGCTAAGTCATCCAAAGCGCTTGGCCCCGACGGAATTTCGATGTTAATGTTGAAGCAATTGGACATACCGGGAGTTGAGTACCTGACTAGGGTACTCAATCTGTCCTTGACCACTCTGATAATACCCGAAGCCTGGAAAATGAGTAGAGTGGTCCCGCTACTGAAACCGGGCAAAGATGCGAGCAAAGGAGAATCGTACAGGCCTATCTCCCTTCTCTCGCCAGTAGCAAAGACGCTTGAGGCGTTAATCCTCCCGAGCCTTATTGGACATTTTCCAATTGCTAATCATCAGCACGGATTCCGAAAGCAGCATAGTACGACTACTGCTTTACACGCCATATCCACGCATGTGAGCCGCGGTCTTAACCAGAACAAGCCCGGTGACAGGACCGTCCTCGTGGCGCTAGACCTATCGAAGGCCTTCGATACCGTCAGCCACGCCACACTTTTTGAGGACGTAGCCAACACGTCCCTCCCGTATAGTTTGAAACGTTGGACCGTCAATTACATGTGTGGACGCCAGTCGTATGTGGAATTCAGAAACAAGAAGTCCAAACCCCGTAGAGTGAAACAGGGAGTTCCCCAAGGTGGGGTGATATCTCCGGCACTGTTTAACCTCTACCTTTCTGCAATTCCACCCCCACCTGACGGCGTTGAAATCGTATCATATACTGATGACTGTACGATTCTGGCGTGGGGCCCTTTAATCGATGACATATCGTCGGCCTAATGCTATTTTGTTCCATACGCCATTTTGTATGAACGGAGAAAAACGCAATTTATTGTTTGAGTAAAAACGGGACTGAAGAGTTACACACTTTTTATTTCATAGGGTTCCCAACTGTGTTTGTAGGATTCTCATGTATTTCTATGCCATTACATCCAAAACTAAGCAAGTTATAACAATTTTTGTACTTGGCATTTTGGTCCATATCCACTTTTATTTTAATATTTTTTTGTATTTGTATTACATGGACCACAAAAAGGGTCGGTATGGAAGGACACTAATTTACATATTGTGATCGAAAGAACGTAAAATATTGAGTAAAAAATATAGGGCGATAAGAAAAAGGAGACATATAACAAAACTATCAAATGTATTTTCCGTAAATCAGAGTTAAATAGATTTACCCTACCAATATCTCGAAAACTAGACGAGTGAGGAAAAAAAAGATTGCAGATTCTGAAAGAGCATGCTTTAAACCCATAGTATCAACTTCTAACTCAAAAAACACGAAAATGGCGTATGGACCAAAATAGCATTAAGCCGACGATATGTGGAAGGCTGAACATCTACCTCGCTGAGATTGCCAATTTCTTCGCTGCGAGGAACCTAAAAATATCCGCCGCCAAATCATCGGCCACACTGTTTACTGCATGGACAGCGCAAGTGAAGGAGCAACTCAATGTGATAGTCGATGGCACAAGAATTCCGACCACCAACTACCCTAAGGTTCTTGGTGTCACATTTGATAGCCTCTTCAGGTCTAACGCGCATGCCACAGTTATCTGCAATAAGATGAGAAGTAGGAACAAGGTCCTCAAGTCGCTAGCCGGCAGCACTTAGGGCACAGATAAAGCAACCTTCTTGACCTCTTACAAAGCGATAGGTCGGTCTGTGGTAAAATATGCAGCACCAGTGTGGTCACCGAATGTGAGCGAGACGCAGTGGAAGAATATACAGACCTGCCAAAATGCCGCCCTGAGAACTGTGACAGGGTGCTTCCTCATGTCTTCTGTGGACCACTTACATGAGGAGACGAAGATCTTAACCGTGCGACGACACAATTTTTTGCTGTCGAAGCAGTATCTGCTTGGTTGCTACCGTCCCAGCCATCCCAATCACCATCTGGCTGGTGTAGCCGCCTCAATTCATACTGGGCAAGGATTGATGGCACCACGTCGAACATATGTCCCGCCTGTAACCAGGGACCGCACGACACACTACGCCTCTTTTACTGCCCTGCCAAACCTACTCAACTTGTTCCCAGGTCTCTTTGGACCCAACCAGTGGAAGCAGCCGTATTCCTCGGCCTGGGAACAAATACAGCAGAACCCACTATACATGGCGAATGAAAACAACTAATGGATAACAAACACATATACTGCTACAACAACAATAAAGGGTGGGCCATTTAAAATTTGAACTACCGAATACTTTGACTTGTGATTTGAGCCTTTTAGTTATTTTCTGCGGAGAGCCATTAAGTATAAAAGTTTTTATACTTAATGGCACCCCACATGATAATGATAACTTCCATTTTTAATTTAACTTTTTAACCATTACACTGTACAAAATCTCAACAATTTGTATATACTGGTATTTAGGTTATAAGCTCTTAACTTTGGGTGCAAAATAGTCCATTTGTGCGGGAGGTACCAAAGGGGGCATGGCAACATCGCCCATTTTTCTTGAGGTGATAGCCACTAATAAACTAATACCATGTATGGAATTTCAGAAGATTTGAATACATAGTATAGAAGTTATTAAAGAATCAAAATTTCTCTGAATGTTAACCCTACGAGTATGTGGGGGAGGTACTAGAAGGAGTGGACCGATATGACCCATCTTCGAACTTAGCCTGAGATAGAAAAAAACAAGTAAGAAAGTTCAGTCGGGTAAACCGACTTAAGCATCCCCTCACCTTCAGTACCAAAAAAAATTATTAGTAAATTTATTTATTTTTTTGTTTTAATTAAATTATTTATTTAAATTGCATTTAATAAATAAATAAAGGTATTAAAGTTATAAGCTATTAAATTTGGGTACAAAATAATCCCTTTGAGGGGGAGGCACTAAAAAGGGCGTGCCAATAACGCCCACTTGTCTCTGGTCTCTAGGTACTCAAAAAGTATTACACTATAAAAAATTTCAAGTATTTATATGCACTGATAGTGAAGTTATAACAAGTTAACTTTTGGTGCAAAATGATCAATTGGTGTGGCAGTTACCAAAAGGGACGTGCCAATAACGCCTATAAAAACATTACACTGTACAAAATTTCAAGTATTTGAATGAACTGATGTGAAAGCTATAAGCAGTTAACTTTTGGTGCAACATGGTCCATTTGTGTGGGAGGTATCAAAATGGGCGTGGCAACTCTCCCATTTTTCTTGAGGTTTGAGCGACTACTAAACTAATCTATGTGTGAAATTTGCGAGTAAGTAGTATACAAGTTATTAAAGAATCAACATTTCACAAAATGTTAACCCTTAGTGGGGAGGTAGAAAGAGGTGACCAAAATGGCCCATCTTCAAACTTAGCCGGTGGTAGAGAAAAATATTACAACATACCAATTTTTTTTTGCAATCGGTTAATCCTTTCGAGAGTTATCGTGCGCCCCAGCCACCAGACAGACAGACGGACGGACACTGCTCATTCGACTTAAAATTACCTAAAATGGATATCCGCCGAACACACTTAGGGTTTTACGTCACACCTTCGCTATATTACACTTTTGGCCCGTAGCAAATGATATATACCCTCGTATCACTAAAGTGAATGTATAAAAACAAACACCAAACCACAACTAAAAAATCGTTTGCTTTTTTCTTGAAACTGAAAATGTTTTGAATAGTCATATTTTTTATTCATATATGTATGTACAATAAAATAATTGTGTTCGTTAAATCAACGAAATATTCTTGATTAAATATTCTTCATAGAGAATTCTTTATACACAACTATTCATACTAATAAGTACAACTATTCGGTTGGTATTAAAGTGGTACAAAGTATCTACTCCTTTTAAATACATATACGCAACACTTCAATGTTGCAATGCCATTTGTAAAAACAAATGTGGCAAGAATGTATTCTGATAATATTATATTTGCGAAAAAGTTTAAGAAGTATATTGGACTTATAGCAAAAGTTGTTGAAGCAAGTACATGCAATAATGTAACAGCATTATACCGCACAATATTTCAAGTATTTATATGCACTAGTATTGAAGTTATAACCAGTTGTCTTATTGTGCAAAATGCTCCCTTTGTATGGGACGTACCAAAAGGGGCGGTCGTGGAATTACGGAGGATATGTACGGATATGTATGCAGTACATATTGAAGTCAAATTTGAAGTCAATCCATTTCTCCTTTCGAGAGTTATCGTGCGCTCCAGTTAGAAAAACAAAAAACCCCTAAGAGGGAAAAGGACAATATTTTTTATCACTTTTATTTTGGTCAAATTTTAAATTTCCTTAGCAAAATGCTACATGACAATATATTGCTAAATAAACCCCGTAGAAGGAAAAGGAGGAAATGTTGTTATCACTTATTTTTTGGTCAAACTTTGACCGAAAAATACCTTCCAAAACTTAAAATGGCAATATCTCCCTAAATAAGACTCTTAGAAGGAAAGGGACAATATTTAATTAAACAATTTAATTTAATTAAAAGACCGGGCCGTCAGGCTCTGACTCTGTTTAATTTTCGCATCGATAAATGAAAAAAATAACTAACATTTTTCAATCTGGCCTAATACACATACGAGGGTTGCTATATATATTTCAGGCAACACTAACCCCCAATTTCACAACATCCGGTTAGAGCTAACTCACAGTTAAAAAATAAAAATTTCATACAATTTGACAGCTATAACTGTAGGTTAGCTTTAACTGTAGGATAACCGGAGATTGTGGAATTGGCCGTAAGTGTTGCCTGGCGCGATCTGACATTTCCATTGGAAAGTATGACATTTTTTAGCATAACTTCACTCAGACCGTTTTGTCATTTGGGCGCGAATTGTGTTGGTTACAGAGTGTTGAAAATTCACCTCCAAAACATGGTTTTTCAACGCTTCGACAGCTGCTTCAGGCGTCGAAAAACGTTGACCATGCAGTTTTTTCTTGACGTAAATGAATAAGAATAAGTCATTGGGTGTCAAATCAGGGCTGTACGGCGGTTGACCCATCAATTCGACGTTTTGGCCGGTCAAAAAGGCGCTGGTTTGAGCCGATGTTTGAGAGCTCGCATTGTCATGTTCCTTTTTCGAATTTCTCCGAAGACTTCAGACAAACAAAATGTGGTGTATCACTCAGAACTGACCGTCCTACGTTGCTCAAGCGGAACAGTCGCCACATGACCAGTTTTGCCGAAGAAACAGGCGACCATTTGCTTCGAAGTGCTTCTTCCACGAATAACTTTCGTTGGATTTGGCACGTCTTGGAAGACTTACACTGTCGATTGCTGTTTTGTTTCGGGCTCATACGCATAGATCCAAGATTCGTCACCTGTGACGATCTTATGAACTTCTTTTGAAGCACCGCGATCGTATCGACACGATCCTTTTTTTTGAGCGATTGTCAAATTGTACGGGATCCAACGAGAACAAACTTTTTTACGGCCTGGTGTTCATGCAGTATCGAATGTATGCTGGTGGAAGAAATGTCCAAGGATGCCTCTTTCTCACATGAAGATCTTGCGTTATCAGCTCACGCACGGCATCAATGTGCTCTGGCACAACGGCCGTTTTTGGACGACCTTCACAACCTTCGTCTTTGAGCGAGCGTCGGCCACGATTGAATTCATTAAACCAGTTTTTCACAGTGCTATAGGATGGTTCTTCATCGCCATACAAAAATTTATGTTCATCGATGCACTCTTGTCGTGATAATCCTCGCCGAAAATTGTGAAAAATGATCGCACGAAAATGTTCACGAGTTAATTCCATTTTTTGCCAAATTGATTTTTTCAAGTCAAAACGTTCTGAATACGTTTATGCTAAAAAATGTCAAACTTTCCAATGGAAATGTCAGATAGCGCCAGGCAACACTTAGTGTTGCCTATGCCAGAAATATATATAGCAACCCTCGTACTTAGGTTAGGTTAGGTTATGTTGAATATAGGAGACGTTTAAACGTCTCATGTCCATGGACATACACTTAAGCCAGTAGTTCGGCCTGTTGTGCGCTCCTAATTTATGATTTTTATACCCCACGTATTTGATGAGTCAAGTCTGGCAATATGTCGGAACCGAAATATCGGGATCTTGCATGTGTGAAAGCTGGGCAATGACACAGAAAATGTTCCATCGTTTCGATCTCTTCCCTGCACTCGTCGTTTTCTGCTAGTCCTATGCGATGAAGATGTGCCTGTAAGCTTGAGTGTCCCGTTAGAACACTTATCATCTTATTAATATCGATCTTGTTTAGTTTCAGAAAACTACTTATTTTCTTTGCAGTTGCTCCTAAAGTTGCTCTATTCCACACAGTTTTGTGAGCCATCACTGCCCAGTGCTTCAACTCATCCTTCGTGGCTTCGAAAGGTTTCCAATTTTCCAAGTTTGTTACTCGAAGTTCTCTGCCCTTTGAAGCCAAGCTGTTTGCTCGTTCATTTCCAATCACTCCGTTGTGTCCCGGTGCCCAGAAAATGCGCAGTTGACCATGGACTGAGTAATTATTTATCGTTCTTTTACAGTCTAACACTGTTCTGGATTTGACCTTTTCCGATGTTATTGCTTTGATCGCCATTTGGCTATCTGTGAATATGTTGGCATATTTAGGCTTTGTAGTATTACTGAGCCAGTTAACACACTCCGTGATTGCTCGAACTTCTGCTTGAAATACTGTGTTATGGTCTGGGAGGCGGAAGTAAAGTTCGACATCTGGTTCATCAATAAAAAGTCCCAGACCCGTCCTTCCTCCTAGCCTGGACCCATCAGCGTGCTTCAGTTAAAGACGTTTGTATTTTTCTTTCCTATTTTTTATAAAGCTGTAGTCAACAAATGTCTATTGCGGCCTTTGAAAGCCCCAAGTCTCAAGCCTTTTTTGATCGACTTTTCCGTAATTTTCATCTCAGGGGCCACGATTTTCTTTTTCGGAGCGGAATTCGCAGAATTCTTGATTTGATGACCTGCGGCGTTCGAACAGTTCGAGGGAGTCCTGACTGGGGGTTGTCTCTGACATCACCAGTCTCCTGAAACAGTTTTATGCAGCGGTAGATAAACATGAGACTAATTCGAAGAGGGCAGAGCGTTTTAGGAATGTTGGTTTTTTTCATTCCATATTTAAAAAGCGCTATAACAGCGATACGGTTATCATTATCTGACCACTTTATGGTGAAAACTAAAGCAATTCCCGTTACAAACTAACGCTACAGAGGTTAGGTTTCATAATCCACGTGGTAAGAGTAGGTTCAATTCCACTATAGTAATGAGTGTATTCAATTTTGTAACAGTATTTATGTCCCTACTAAGTACATGCAAAATTTTAAATTATTTGCTGACGGGTTTTGACAGGTATCGTCCGCATCTGCAGGACTGACGAACATAGCTCAAACGACTTAACATGTCTAGAAAGTATTACCACACACATGCATAAGTATGTATATAGGTGGTAAAAACAAATGAGCATTTCAATATTCCTACAGGACCAAAAGCTAAAATCTTGCACATCTTTAATTTTTCCATCGAAAAATTAAAAAAAAAATTTGTCAATCTGAACTAATACACATATACTCGTATGCTGACCCATTTTAAACCATACTTCAAATGCATTTACAAGCCCTAAAACGGATTTTCCTATTATATGTTCTTAGGTTACTCCTTTTATGTGTTACACATTTTGTCTGTAGCAAGTGATTGGTCATGGAATGTGAATGATCTATAAATAATAATCGTTTTAGTAAATCACCCACAATTCGCTTAAGAAAAAGATAAAGTAGTTCCCCTATTTAAAATCACTCACCACAAAATATACATGTCCAATAATTCATTCCCCTCTGTGTATGATCGGTGATCATGAATCATAAAGATCGGAATGAGTGAGGGCTATAAAAACCTAAGGCTGCACTCAAAATTATATCAGTTTCTATTCAAAACTCAACTAAAGCACAAACTAAAATTCAATTAAATCCGACATAATGAATTTCTACAACATTATCATCTTCGTAGCCTTAGTTCTTGCTGTTTTCGTTGGCCAAGGAGAAGCAGGTTGGCTGAAGAAGGTTGGCAAGAAAATTGTAAGTATTATTAGCTTTGGATGAATAAAGTCCTTGTTGATTCCTTGAGTTTTAATTTGATGTATTTATTTCTGTAGGAACGTGTTGGTCAACATACCCGTGATGCCACAATTCAGGGTCTTAGTATTGCCCAACAGGCCGCCAATGTAGCAGCGACAGTAAAAGGAAAATAGTTTTGTAATTATCCTTGTATTTGTGCAAAGACATATTTTTAAATAATTTATTATAACAATTAATAGAAAAATAAAAATCTTAAAATTGGTTTAAAAAAAGACTACAAATTTTTTATGGGTTGGATGAATATGATATCTCGGAAGCTGTATGAGATAATTCTTAAATGTAAAGCGCTTTTTTCTGACCCCGGTTTGCTGAATGCACACAAAACAGAAGAGAAAAGAAAGAATGCCATATTTTTCACAATCGGTTGTCTGGTTAAGAAACGCGGAATTATTTCCCTTTTAGGAATTATTCCCACTGTGCGGAATAGAAACCGTGCGTTATGGAAGTTGAAGCTCCCCAATTTCGATTTAAAATCACAGAATCAGAATATCCAGAACAAAATTGTCATGCGAAGCTTCATACTACTCGTACAACACCCCTTGTGGTCCGTTTATTTTGACAGTTTTCCCGAAGGAAACAGTTCTTGTATCATCTTAGAAAAAGGCTTCTAAGGCGCTCAACGGTTGCCATAAGGCCCACCCTCAAAATAATAATAAAAAAAAAACGATTTTCAATTTCGATATTGGGTCAGAATATTTAATATCGACCTATGTAGTTTATTTTTGGATAAAATATTTATAAGCAGTTACCAATAGGTAAACTAAGATCCCGCTATTATTTTTTTTTAAAAAATTTTTGAGCATTTTAATTTTTGAAAAAATCGAAAAAAATAGTTTCTGTGTTTTACGAAATTTGTAATTGCTCTCGAACGACTGAACCAATTTTTCAAAGTTTACTTTGTTTTTAAGAGAACACAATGCGCCATTTTTCGTAAAATTATTTTTTGGGAATTTTTTAAAAAAAATTTTGCGAAAGTGTTTTTTTAAAAAAAAACCTTTTTAGAAAAAATTGCTCCCCAACGATTTTCTTCAAATTCTCACATAATACTCTCACAAATCCAGAACAGTAAAAAATTTTTGAGAGACTCAATATTTGTAAAAGTTATGGTCGAAATACCAAGACTAGTCTGACAATTTTCGTCTGTTTTTGCAAAACACTGCACAGTGGTACGAATTCAAAAAGGGGAATAATTCGACCGTTTCGTAACCAAACAACCGATTGTGACCAAACTTGGCATGGTAGATGAAGAGGTGTTAGAGAAGTTAAGTTTTATATTTGGGCCCCCTATGTCAGACAGGGGCGGAGCTAGAGGGCCTCAAACTTGACCACATCCGGTGAAGAAAATGTTCAAGCGCGTGTAACTCGTGTTTCTCTTCCGATTTATAAAATTTTATAAATTATCTCGTATAGTTACCGAGATATCAGCAATTGAAAATTGAATTTTTTAGTATTTCCTTACCGTGTGCTACTATTTTGTAAATATCGGAGCACAATATGCACCGATTTCAGTCGTATCAACATGCCTGGATGGGCAATAAAATTTCCTATATGACGAAAAAAAATTGGTTCGATATACCCAATAGTACAAATAGTTATGACCACTTGAAGATATATTTAAAAAAAAAATCAGATTTTTGTAAAAATTTTTAGGAAAAAAATGTAAATAACAGGTGGCGCAAAAGTAATCCTCCTATCAGAAAATGCTATAAATTTTGCGATTGGCCCCTAATGCCTAATGTTGACATTTGTGTAGTAAACACATGCGAAATACACGTTAATAAACAATGTTACGCTACACTGCTCCAGAACGCGGAATATTGCTGACTATTTATTTGACCAATAATCGGTCGGTGACTTTGGCACAAAAAACATCGAAAGGTTACTATTGCGCCACCTGTTATATAGGTTTTTGATCGCAAAGTAAAGGAAAGGTTAAAGTTGGGCGGGGCCGACTATATAATACCCTACACCACCTCGGCAATGTACATTAAGAATTTCTTTTTGAATAGTTGGAATAATTAGTTTCCTTTCTTTTACGAAAGTACTTAGCTCCCCCGCCACGTCAAGGCTTATTCCAAAGAGGAGTATAATATAATGTGTGGAATTAGAAATTGAACTAATAATAATATTCCACATATTTGCATTTACTGTGGTTATTATTAGCCTTAACACAATAAATAGTCCGATTTTTGGTCGTACACAATATAAGTAATATATGCAGGGTATGTTAGGTAGGTACTACCTTGGAATAATTGGTTTAAGTAATGCTTTAATTTTCATTTCCGCTGAAGCCTTTCAGGTCTCTAAAATAGCGCTTATATAAAAAAATTAGGAACATCTTTCTGGAAAAATTTGATCGGAAGTAAAGTACAACTTATATAGCGCTTTGGTACCAAATCAGGAGGTTATATATAAATCTGAACGGATTTTCCTTGAATACTCATTCATTGAAAAAGAAACTTCTTTCTGTCAAATTTCGTACTGACCGAATCTTTTGAAATTCCACACAAAGTATTAGTTTATTAGTCGCTTATACCTCAAGAAAAATGGGCGAAGTTGCCAAGCCCCTTTGGTACCTCCCACACATATGAACCATTTAGCACCAAAAGTAAGCAGCTTATACCCAGCAAAATCTTGGTAAGTACCTGTCATTATTCCCTGCATTACCAAATAATGACATCTCATTATTCGCTGCATTACTTTCGGCTAATTTATAATGACTTACCAATAATAACAGAAATAAGCGATTTTTTGTTATCAAAATCATTGTGGCAAATTTTAATATAATGCAATTTTGGCTATATGTGGGTTATTGTACAAGATTAATTTATATTTCAACATGTTTTTAAACAATACGTGCAGATTTGAATAAAAATACCAGAAATTCGAATCTGGAATGAGGAAATTGTTTGTTTCAAGAAATATGCGCGACAATATGCAAAAAATTATTTTAAATGACCATTTCCACATATCTACTACTTGTTTTATAACTTATTGGTAATGCATTATTCAAGTACATAAAATCGAGCTACAAATAAGTACTTATTATGCTACTTCATTGTATGCTTTTGGGAAGCACTTTCCTCCAATGACATCCCCATGTTAAAATAATGAGAAAAGTGGCTAAATAATAAGTACTTACCATTATCGAACTTTGCTTACTCGTCGGATTATTTGGTCATGAGAAATTTTGCTGGGTATCTTCAATACAAGTTCATACAAATACTTGAAATTTTTAACAGTGTAATGGTTATATAGTACCTAGAGTTCAGAGGAAAGTGGACGTTATTGGCAGCCCCGTTTGGTACATACCACACAAATTGACCATTTTGACCAAAAGTTAATGTAATACCACTGCATACTAGAAAGTTATTAAATGCTATTTAAATTTATAATAATTTAATTAAAACAAAATAATAAATAAATTTACGAATATTTTTTGGGACTTAAGGTGAGGGAATTCTAAAGTCGGTTTACCAGACTGAACTTTCTTACTTGTTTATGATTTTTTTCGTACCCCCCATAACAACTATTAAAAAAACTGTTTTCCAATTTTTTTAACGACTGTTACTAAAGCGCTGTTTCTACGGGAAAGAGATATTTTCAACATTTGTAGCCGTCATAATTGCCTTAAACTTAATGCGTATATCGAGCTTATAAGTACTTCAAAAAATATAGCCAAAATACAAAAAAAAAATGCCATTCAAAATTTTTATTTTGATTTTATAGAATAACGGATTTTCCAATAGGAATGATATGATTTTGAAGTGATGTTTCGGCCATCTGTAATATGCCATGATCCGTCATTTGTTTTTCATTGTATTCAGTAGTGTTTACAATTTCATCATGGAGATATATACGCAAGAACAACGTTTACAAATTATTCAGTTTTATTATCAAAATAGTCGTTCTCCAATTGCAACATTTCGTGCGCTAAGTCCATTTTTTTTAAATCCAAAAAAACACTTTCCAGTCTACCAACGACCTTGTGATTTTAGCTTTCGTTAAGAGCTATCTTTTTACCATTGAACGATTCCCGATCCGACGTACCGATAAGGAGCTAGAGCAAAAATAAACGTTCCGTTCACATTTGAAAATGATGCTAAGTCCATTTTTTTAAAATCAAAAAAAAACACTTTCCAGTCGACCCACAACCTTGGCACCCATGAGCAATATTTTAGCTCTCGTTATGCTATATTTTTGCCATTGACCGATTGTGGCTACGTGCCACACAGCAAATGAAACAATTGGATTGTTGCGAGAAAAGTTTGGAGATTCGACTATTTCAAGAAATTGTGATATTGGATGGGCTTTAAGAAGTTGTGATTTAACACCATTAGACTATTTCTTGTGGGGTTATTTGAAGTCATTGCTCTTTCGAAATAAACCAGACTCTCTTCAAGCTTTAGAAGTCAATATTGAACGTGCCATTCATGACATACGACTTGATTTAGTGGAAAAAGTGCTCGAAAATTGGGTTCATCGAATTCGTTACTGCAGAAGAAGTCGTGGAGGCCATTTGAATGACGTTTTATTTAGAACTTAATTGTATCGATTGTACTTCACATTAAATGAAAAACTTTTGAATTTCCTTAATAATAAGTGTGTTTTTTCAAAAAAATCATATAACTCTTATTGGAAAACCCTGTAGTATTCCTTAATCTACACAAAAAACGTCTTTCGGATGACAGCATTTCGGCCAGTGGTCAGTTGTAGCGCTATCATAAACTTGCGTTTTGTTTTTGTCGTTTCGGAATCCTCTTATAAGATACAAGGTGGCGCAAAAGTAATCCTCCTATCAGAAAATGCTATACATTTTGCGATTGGCCCCTAATGCCTAATGTTGACATTTGTGTAGTAAACACATGCGAAATACACGTTAATAAACAATGTTACGCTACACTGCTCCAGAACGCGGAATATTGCTGACTATTTATTTGACCAATAATCGGTCGGTGACTTTGGCACAAAAAACATCGAAAGGTTACTTTTGCGCCACCTTGTACAAAGTTAAAACTTTGTATATATGAAGTACTATAAACCGCAAATATATGCGCAAAAAATTATTTTGAATTATCTGAATGTGGTCAGTTTAACTGTGACCCGAACAATTTTCATTATTTCTCTGATTTTAAAAGTTCCTTAAGAGCCAATGATTTACAAATTTATATGTACAGACTGATCTCAATGGAGATGCGAAAACCACAATTCGATGTCCAGTCTGATGTCAAACCGGACATAAAACCGCGTCTTAAAATTTTTAAAGCCTTTTCAAAATATATCGCTCACCACTTACTGTGGTAACCTATCTAACATTGTCAATTCGGTCACTTCTCCGACTGTGGTCAGTTTAGCAGTGACCAAATCAATTACCACACTTTCTGTACTTAATAGTCCTGTTAAGAGCTATAATCCTAATAATTTATGTTTGTATACTGATCTCCAGGGGATGCGATTTTACACCAAGCGACTTTTGACCGCTTGACCATTACGGTACCTTTAAGAAGTAGGAAGCTTTAAATTTTGCTTGGGTATAGACTTGAGTGTTGTATACCCTTCGGACTATTCACGTGTTGTATACCCTTCGCGCTATAAAAATTTTAAATATTTTTTACATTTCAGAAGCGCCTAAAATGATACACAGATAAAATAATATGTAGTACTATACCCGAGAAATGCAATTTTGAATTCTACGATTGTGGTCAGTTAAGCAATGACCAAAACCATTTTCAATCTTTACTGGATTTCAAGATTCTTTAAGAGTTTTTCATTAGTTCAATACATTAAAAATCCCATAAATTGCACTCTCATAGACATGAGTGTTGTATAAACCACGGGCTACTCACGTAGACATTTTTCGGCCAGTGGTCAGTTATAGCGCTATCAATTGTTTTTGTCCTTTCTGAAGCCTCTTATAGGACACAACGTTAAAACTTTGTAAATATAATAATTTTGAATGTTCACTATTTTACAGATTGTAAAACTTCTAACCCCTGTTCAAAATATATCTCTCACCACTTAATGTGGTAAGATATACATATATAACGTTGTCAATTCTGTCAAATTTCAGACTGTGGCCAGTGTAGCAGTGACCAATGCAATGTCCACTCTTTCTGTACTTTAAAGGGCCCAAAATGGCAATGTTAATACTAATTCAAGCGACTTTTGGCCGCTTGACCGTTGCGGCTCATATAACAGGTAGAAAGCTAGAAACTCCAGTGCGGTATAGCCTACGGACTATTAACATAGTCGTTTTTTTGGCCAGTTGTCAACTCTAGCGCTTAAATTATACAAAGATAAAATAATTTGTAATATGTATGCAATTTTCATTATTCCACTACATTTAAAAATTCTTTAAGATTTTTTCATTCTTCCAATAAAAATCCAATAAAGATCTGTGGAGCTGCACATATATGTGCATTTGAGGTGGTACTTTCATATTTATAGAATTTTTTTACTGTTGTCAGTGAATTTGTTTGAGTTTTTGAGAGCATCTGGAGTTTGATACACTTTCAAGTGGACTGATCTTGGATGTTAAACAAATTTTTGAATGATCGGCGTATGATCAAATATTCGAAGGTATTTGTAAACCAAAGATTTTAAATCCGTATTTTTACATAAATTTTGCTATAGCCAACATTTTTTTTTAGTTTTTGGGTCCTTATTTTTTATTCAAAATCAAACATAATACTAATGTTTGGATCACTGTTTTCAAAGGCAACCCGGGCATCGCCGGGTATTTAAATGCTAGTAAATAAATAATTTTAAATATATAACAATAAAATAATCTCTTAATATCAAAAAAAAATCCAATTACGTTCATATCACTTAACCCTTTAATGTTGCGACAACATTTGCAGCCTGTTGAGCAACACCAATGAGTTGAATTGTGGCATCACGGGTATGTTGACCAACACGTTCCTACAAAAAAATACATACGGTTAATTTCGAAGTAAAGCCATCACAGCCAATACATACAATTTTCTTGCCAATCTTTTTCAACCAACCAGCATCGCTTTGGTCCACATTGAGGGTCAAAACCAAAACGACGAATATGAAGATTTTATAGAAATTCATTGTGTTGTTGTTCTTCTTCTTTTAAATAGATTTAACTGAATAAATTATTTAGCTCTAAGCTTTTGTTTCACCAGAGTTTGAATACAAAGTGCTGGATATTTCAGCATCATGTTTAGCTTTTATACATAGGTATCTTAGGTTTATTGGTAATTGCTGTTGGACCGTCTGTGACTAAGATCAAAAATATCAATGAACGTGGGTTGCACTTTTGAAACGGGGAAGCACATCGTATTATTAATATCAAATTTTGGGAATATTTATTCGCGAGAAAAGTAATATTTTAAATTGTTTCTGAAAAAATGTCAAAATTTTAACCGCATATTTAAATTTAGTACATTTAAAAATACATCATTAAATAAAAAATTGACTTGTTCGGTTAAAAGTATAAGTCATTTGTATTAATCTTAACCAAAAAACTTTTTGTTAAATGTTTTTACTTTGTTGAAATGTAAGACTTTTTTAAGTTTAACATTTTATATAATTCTAGTCCAATTTTTGGGCTACAAATGTGTTTTTAATTTGTTTATTTATTTAGAGTATTTATCTTATTCCATTAAGGAATTGTAAACCGGGAAAATCGTAATTTTGCAAATGTTTAAACTGAAAGAAAATATATTTGAAAAATACATTTTTAAATATTACACCGTCGACAAAATTGAACAAAAATTATTGGTCATGGAAATGTATATATAATTCTGAAAGCTGACTGGAAACAGAACAAAACTGTATGACATTTTTTAAGGATATAATTATTCAAAAATTGTTGGTGATTTTTCGGAAAGTCATGGTAAGACAAGACCAACTGAATACTATTTTCGTTGTAAGAAACTAGAACTAAAAAGTAGCAAAAATGTCATTGCAAATTTTAGTCCTTCATTATGATTTGGGTCAGAATATTTAATATCGACCTATGAAGAGAAACACGAGTTACATGCGGCCATGTGGCCAACTTTGAGGCCCTCTAGCTACCCCCCTGTCTGACATAAATGGCCAAAATATAAAACTTAACTTCTCTAGCACCTCTTCGTCTACCATGTCAAGTTTGGTCGCAATCGGTTGTTTGGTTAAGACACGGTCGAATTATTTCCCCTTTTTGAATTCGTACCACTGTGCAGTGTTTTGCAAAAACCAGACGAAAATTGTCAGACTAGTTTTGGTATTTCGTCCATAACTTTTACAAATATTGAGTCTCCCAACTGTTTTTACTGTCTTGATTTGTGAGAGTGCGACGAATATTCTGTCAAAATTTGAAAAAAATCGAGGGGGAGCAATTTTTTCTACAAAGGTTTTTTCAAAAAAAAACTATTGTAAAAAAATTTCCAAAAAATGTTTAAAAAATTACCCATTGTGCCCTCTTTAAAACAAAGTAAACTTTGCAAAAGTCGGTTCAGCCATTCGAGAGCAATTACAAAGTTCGTAAAACACAAAAACACAGTTTTTGATTTTTTCAAAAATTAAAAAGCCCATAAAATTTAAAAAAAAAAATTAAAAATGATGATGGCGAGTTCTTATTTTACCTATTTGTAACTGCTTATAAACATTTTATCCAAAAATTAACTACATAGGTCGATATTACATATTCCGACCCATTTAAGATCGACGGTAGAAAATTTTTCGCACGGTGTTATTTATTTGTGAACAAATAAATTTTATTTTAAAATCAAGATATTTTGGTTTGGATCGCATATATTAATATATTAGAACAAAATATATTTGTTAACTCACTTTCACAAATAAAATATGCTTTACCCACAAAACAAATGTATTGTTTAATAAGTTTTCCAAATACATTTTATTTAAAAAAAATTTAAAACTTTGCTGATTTTTTCGAGTTTTGATTAAATTTTTCTTGGATTTCGTGTTATGCGTTATAGTTCAAAATGTCATAAGTAGCATAAGTTGTCGAGTAATTTATAAATATTCCGATTCACTTTTTGTTAATAAAGGGTGCTTAAATTGTAAGAGCCGATGTTGAATGTGAACCACACCTAAACGTCAAGTTTTTTTCTGCATTTCACTTGACATTTCTCAATTTCAGACTAACTCAATTTGAACCATGGAAAGATACACAATTCAGCAACGCGTTAAAGTTTTTTAAGCCTTTTACGAAAATGGGCGTTCAAATCAAAATGCATTTCGTGCATTTCGTAATGTTTTTTTGATCAGCATAATCGACAAAATGTATCCTAATCGGCAAACCGGGTCTGTAGGATATGTGAAAACTCCTGTGCATGCTCGCCCAGTTCGTTTGGTGCGGCTTATGGGCTGGCGACGTCATCGGGCCATACATCTTCGAAATGAGGCCGGTCAGGCAGTTACTGTGAATGGTGTTCGCTATCGTGAGATGATAACGAACTTTTTATGAAATTGAAAGATATGGATGTGGACAATATGTGGTTTCAACAGGATGATGCCACTTGCCACACATCTAACGAAACAATGGCTCTTTTGCGCAACAAATTCAATGGCCGTGTTATCTCACGTCGTGGAGATGTCATTTGGCCGCCAAGATCATGTGATTTGACACCGTTGGACTGCTTTCTTTGGGGTTATTTGAAAGAAAAGGTGTACGTCGATAAGCCAGCAACAATTCAAGAACTAAAGGATGAGATAATTCGGCACATTAACGGCGTAGAACCTCAATTATGCCTCAGCGTCATCGAAAATTTGGACCATCGGATGGAGGTGTGCCGGCGAGGTCGTGTTCCATACATAATTGAACCATACCAATATTATCATAATAAAAAGAAATGACAATAAGTTCCTAAATAATTTGAGTTTTATTCAAAATCAACATCGGCCCTTAAAATTTAACCACCCTTTACATCAATCTAATTCTAGAAACATATTTTTGTACCTTACACCACACTGTGGTACAGAGTATTATGACTTTCTGCATTTGTTTGTAACGCCCAAAAAGAAAATAAATAGAACCATTGGTAAATATACCGATCGACAAAGAATCACTTTGTGCGTCGATTTAGCCATGTATGTCTGTCTGCTTTCTGTCTGTCTGTCCATGTATTCTTGTAATCAAAGTGCAAGTCGTATTTATGGTCCAATTGTGATAAAATTTAGCACAGTGCTCTTTTTTGGCCCCAGGACGATTCCTATTGAAATTGGTCAAAATCGGTTCAAAGTTAGATATAGCCCCCGATTTGACATGTAAGCGCTGTAGAAACTGTATTTTATATGAGATCAGTACGAAATTTGGCAGAGAGAGTTCTATTATTACATGAGTGAACACTGCCAAATTTGGTTCGGATTTACATAGATATAGTCCCCATATATATGTTACACCCGATTTGACATCGTATTTTTTATCCGATCAGTACGAAATTCGGCAGAGACAATTTTCTTATTACATGAATGAACACTAACAAATTCGGGGAAAATCCTTTCAGATTTAGATGTAGCCGCCATACATATGTCTCACCCGATTTGACGTGTAAGCGCTGTAGAAACCGTATTTTACTTCCGATCTGTACGAAATTATGCAAAAAGAGCTTTTTTGTTACAAGAATTAACACTGCCAAATTTGAGGGAAATCAGTTCAGATTTAGATATAGCCCCCATATATATGTTACCCCCGATTTGGCATGTAAGCGCTGTAGAAACTATATTTTATACCAGATCAGTGCGAAATTCGGCAGAAAGAGATTTCTTATTACATGAAGGAATACTGCCAAATTCAGGGAAAATCGATTCAGATTTAGATATAACCTCCATATATACAGGGTGGCTGATGCAACAAAGTAAAGCGCTATATTTTTTTATACCCTACACCACTCTGTGGCAGAGAATGAAGCCGAGGCAAAATTGGCGGCGGCGGCTGCCATTGAAAATTATAGATCGGCGGCGGCGGCTTGATGGCTTAGCCGACATAAAATTGACATACGGCGGCTCTGTAATAGTCATTTTTAAATTTAAAATAATAGTTGAAAAGTTAAGCTCAGGTATATATTCATAAATAATGCATGTTTTTTAAGTTAAACATCCATTATCCATTGCCGAATCTTATATACCCTCCAGCATGAATTGGACTACAACAAAATATAAACTGATTTGTATAAATTTCATTGACATGAATTCTTATCAAAATATAAGTAGAATACAAACTGAAAAGTTTCAGCAAAATTGATTTAAATATGTTGTGTTTATGGCTTAAGAAAGCCTTTTTGGGAGCGACATATATAGGTGGACCATAAAAAATATGAACCGATTTAAAAAAAATTAGTGTTATGAATTTTTGCCTAAGTAAAATAAAAACTGCAAGGATTCAGCTAAAATGATTAAAAAATGTGGTATTTATGGCTTAAATAGGTATATTTTGGAGCGGCCTCTATAGGGTGACTATTATGAAATGTGAATGTAAAATTTTTGTTGTGATGAATTTTTGTCAAAATAGAATACAAACTGCAAAGTTTCAGCTAAATTGCTTTAAAAATGTGGTATCTATGGCTCAAAAACCATAATTTGGAGCGACCTCTATAGGGGAGCTATATCAAAACATTGACCAATATGGCCCATTTGCAATCCAAAACGACCTGCAACTACAAAAAGAATTTATACCAAGTTTGATTAGCCTAGCTCTATTATTACGGACTGTAGCGTAATTTCAACAGATAGACAGACAGACGGACATGGCTAAATCGTCTATATAGTAAAGTGGGACAAAATGGGTTAAAAATGGTACAGTGACGGTACATAGACCATAGACTTGACGTAGCCCCACAGGAAATAGTCTAAAGGCGTCAAATCGCACGACCGAGGCGGCCAATCGACTGGACCATTTCGTGAGATAACTTGGTTTCCAATGAATTGATTGTGGCATTCGCTGTGTGGCTTGTGGCGCCTTCCTGTTGGAACCACATGTCCTCCAAGTCCATATCATCCAATTGGGGCCAAAAATATTCGGTTATCATTGAACGGTAGCGATTCCCATTCACAGTAACGTGCCGGTCTTGATCATCACGGAAGAAGTACGGCCCAATGACGCCGCCGGCCCATAAACCGCACCAAACCGTAATTTTTTCGGGATGCAATGATAACGCATATTTTGTTTATTGACGAAGCCATTCAGCCAGAAATGAGACTCATCGCTGAAGATGATTTTTCGATTTTTCGCGCTCTTAATGTTGAGTCCACTGACTCCGAATTTCGGTAGTAAATTTTAATAATTTCGACTCGTTGTTGGCTCGTATATCTTTCCATCATGAAATGGTAAACCTTACTGAAGAGAAATGTCAAAAGAGCGGCAAAAAATATGGCGTCGTTTGCTGTCCCTGTCGGTCTACTTTTGTAGCGTCCCTGTTGAAAAACCCTTTATATATGTGCAGTATTACAATTCTGTAATACTCCATTGTTTTTTTTTCGAAAATATTTGTTTCTCTATGTGTACGTAATCTAATAATAAATAAAAAATCGTATTATTTCCTTTAAAAAATAATTTTTATAATTATTTTTCTATTGCTATCAATATTCTCATTTTTAATACATGTTAAGCGCCCTCTTGTGACAATAAACGAATCAAAACGAAAATCATTTTTCATATCGTCCCTCAATAAATGAATAGGGTATAATTTATTTGTCGTTTCGAGAACGAAGTTGAAGTTTTTGTGAAATTGAAACTCGATATTATTATTTATTAATGAACAAATTCAAACACCCAATAACCCAATTTGTGGAAGTAGAATTTACCCAAATTTTTACTAGATATACAACCAATTGCGTAGATTATTAAAATGCAATAAAAATTAATAGTGTTTATGTGTATACACTATTGTTCTATTGAGGGGACTATATATCTTTTATATGGTTATTTGCTTATCAAAAATGTAAATTGTATCTATCCATATTTTAAAGTTTTTCTATGGAACGGCGGCTGTGTTTCAGTCGATTTTAGCCGCAAAGATCGGCGGCGGCTTCGGCTGGTGAAAAAAGGTCGGCGGCGGCTAAAATCGGCGGCTCGGCTCGGCGGCTTCATACTCTGCTCTGTGGTACAGGGTATTATAAGTTTGTTTCACGGCAGATGTTTGTAACACCTGAAAATAACACCGCTAGACCCACCTTAAAGTATACCGATCGACTCAGAATCACTAGCTGAGTCGATTTAACGATGTCCGTCCGTCTGTCCATGTAAAGTTGTTCGTCGACTACAGGTCGCAATTTCACTCCGATCGTTCTGAAATTTTGCAGTTTAGAGTATTTCGCGGCTGTTAAGATCGCTATTGAATTTGGTTGAAATCGGTTCAGATTTAAATATAGCTCCCATATATATCTTTCGTCCGATTTGGCCCTTTAGCCCTATAGAAGCTGTATTTTACATCCAATCGTTTTGAAATTTAGAATGGTAGAGTTTCTTGATCCATGAACCAACATTGCCGAATTTGAAGAAAATCGGTTAAGATTTAGCTATAGCTCCCATATATAAGTTTCGTTCGATTTGGCCCTTTAGTCCTATAGAAGCTGTATTTTACATCCGATCGTTTTGAACTTTAGAATGGTAGAGTTTCTTGATCCATGAACCAACATTGCCGAATTTGAAGAAAATCGGTTAAGATTTAGCTATAGCTCCCATATATATCTTTCGTCCGATTTGGTCCTTTAGTCCTATAGAAGCTGTATTTTACATCCGATCGTTTTGAACTTTAGAATGGTAGAGTTTCTTGATCCATGAACCAACATTGCCGAATTTGAAGAAAATCGGTTAAGATTTAGCTATAGCTCCCATATATATGTTTCGTTCGATTTGGCCCTTTAGTCCTATAGAAGCTGTATTTTACATCCGATCGTTTTGAAATGTAGAATGGTAGAGTTTCTTGATCCATGAACCAGCATTGCCGAATTTGAAGAAAATCAGTTAAGATTTAGCTATAGCTCCCATATATATCTTTCGTCCGATTTGGTCCTTTAGTCCTATAGAAGCTGTATTTTACATCCGATCGTTTTGAACTTTAGAATGGTAGAGTTTCTTGATCCATGAACCAACATTGCCGAATTTGAAGAAAATCAGTTAAGATTTAGCTATAGCTCCCATATATATGTTTCGTTCGATTTGGCCCTTTAGTTCTATAGAAGCTGTATTTTACATCCGATCGTTTTGAAATTTAGAATGGTAGAGTTTCTTGATCCATGAACCAACATTGCCGAATTTGAAGAAAATCGGTTCAGATTTAGATATAGCTCCCATATATATCTTTCGTCCGATTTGGTCCTTTAGTCCTATAGAAGCTGTATTTTACATCCAATCATTTTGAAATTTAGAATGGTAGAGTTTCTTGATCCATGAACCAACACTACCGAATTAAGCGAGGAACCTCCTTTTTAAGCCATTCTTGGTTGACGCGTGCTGAGTGCGATGGTGCTGAGTCCTGTTGGAATGTCCATGGTCTTTGGCCGAAATGTTTGTCTGCCCAGGGCTTCAATACTGTCTTTAGGACATTTTCCCGATAATATTCGCCATTTATTTTGACCCCATGGTCGATGAATACGAGCGGGGAGCGACCATCGGCCGTTACGGCGGCCCACACCATTACCATCGGCGGCGCTTGAGTTCTGGTGGCCAATCGAAGGTATACATTTTCAGCTGACCTCTTTGGCAAGTAAACCCGATCATTTTGTTTGTTCACAAACTGCTCAAATTGGAATGGCTTCTCATCGGAGAAAACCAAATTCGGTAACTGGCCACTTTCGTGCAAGCGAAGCAACTCCTTGGCTCTTTCCAGTCTAACTTTTTGTTGTGCATCGGTGAGCTCTTGCACTTTTTGGAACTGCAATCGCTTTAGTCCAAGCTCATTTTTTAATATGTGTTGTATCCGTTCTTGCAATATGTTCAGCTCACGAACAATTTTTCTACCACTGCGGCGTGGATTTCGATCAAATCTGACCTTCACTTTTCGGATCATTTCTGGTGTTGTTACCTTTTATTTTTCGTCCACTTTTTGGACGCGATGCAACACTGCCAGTATCACGGTAACGAGCAATGGTACGAGAAACAAAAGATTTATTCACATTTAAATGCTGGAGGGCTCTAACGATAGCCACTTGTGTTTTTCCACCCAAATATAAAGCAATCACACTATCAAGCTTGAATTCCATCACGAATAACTTTTTTTCTGAATGCAATAGATCAAAATGCTTTTGTAAGCTTGTAAGTAATAAAATGAACTGTCACTGAAATAAATCTGTCAGCTATCAGACTAGCGGTTTCGAAATGATAGCAACCTGAATAACAGCCACCCTGTATGTTCCTCCTGATTTGGTATCAACACTTTACTTCCGATCATTACAAAATTTGGCAGAAAAATGTTTCTCAATTTAGCAACGAATATTGCTTAATTTTGCGATAATCGGTTCAGATTAAGATATAGCACCATATATATGTTCCTAACTATTTATCAATTATACCAAATTATTATCGCAATGACACTTATCGCATTGTTAGGGAGGTGTAGGAAATGTTGCTCGAAATGAAAATACAAGGGACAAATTGACATTTCCCTTTTATGAATGACGAAATACCAAAGTTATAAGCTAGAGGCAACTTCACGCATTTTCGAGGTGATAGCGACTAATAAACTAATACTATGTGTAGAATTTCAGAAGATTCACATAAGTATAGATAAGCTATTAAAGAATCAATATTTCACTAAATATTAATCCTTTGTGGGCGAGATACTAGGAGTGGGCCAATACGACCTATATTTGAACATACCCTTAGATTGAGAAAAATATTACAGCATACCAAATTTGAAGTTAATCGATCACTCCTTTTGAGAGTTATCATACGCACCAGCCAGCAGGAGACGTACGGACATTGCTCAAATTCCATAAAATGACCCAAATCGAATTTCCTCCAAACATACTTGGGGTCCTAGGTCACTCCTTCCATGTGTTACACTTTTGGCTCACCTCTGTAAGGTGAGGGGATAAAATAATTTAAAAACAAGTAAGAAAGTTTCAGTCGGGTAAACCGACTAAGGTATACCCTCACTTTGTGAGTAATGTAATATGGAATATTAAACGAATTATTCTGTCAATTTGTATGGGAGGTACCACAATGTTTTTAACAAATACACCTATTTTTCGCTGAATAGTAGATTCTTTAAATACATTACACTGCGCCGAATTATAAACGGTTTTTGCACTGGTATATTAACGTTATGAAATATTAAATTTTGGTACGATTTGGCCATTTTTGTGGGAGGTACAAAAAGGGGCGTGGTGATAACGGCCATTTTTTACAGGGCTATAGGGACTTCAAAAGCGTTACACTGTGCAAAATGTTGTTGCATTTTCGTGCATTGGTACTCATGCTGTGAGCTCTTAACTTTTTGTGCAAAATGGTACCTTTGTGTGGGAGGTACAAAAAGGGGCGTGGAAATAGCGTCCATTTTTCACAGTGCAAAAGACACCATAAAAGCATTACACTGTAAAAAATTTCAAGTATTTTTATACACTGGTATTAATGTTATAAGCTGTTATCTTTTGGTGCAAAATGGTACCTTTGTGTAAGAGATACCAAAAGGGGCGTGAATATGACACCCATTTTTCACTGGACTGTAGGCACTATGAAAGCATTACACTGTACAAAATTTCAAGTATTTTTATGCACTGGTATTAATGTTATAAGCTGCTAACTTTTGGTGCAAAATGGTGCATTTGTGTGGGAGGTACCAAAAGGGGCGTATCAACATGGCCCATTTTTTCGAGTTGATAGCGACTAATAAACTAATGCTATGTGTGGAATTTCAGAAGATTCGAATAAGTAGTATAGCAGTTATTAAAGATTCAATATTTCACAACATTTTAACACTTTGTGGGGGAGGTACTAGAAGGAGTGGACCAATATGGCCCAACTTCGAACTTAGCCGGAGATAGAAAAAAATATTACCACGTACCAAATTTGAAGTCAATCGGTTACTCCTTTCGAGAGTTATCGTGCGCACCAGCCAGCAGACACACAGACAGACAGACAGATAGACAGACAGACGGACGGACATTGCTCATTCGTCTTAAAATGACCCAAAACGAATATCCGCCGAACATACTTAGGGTCTTAGATCACTCCTTCGATGTGTTACACTTTTTTTCGTAGCAAATGATATATACCCTCGTCACACTAAAGTGAGGGTATAAAAATTATCATAAAAGAAATTTTTGTTTTGTTGTACTGGAACATTACGTTGATTGATGTATAAATGATTTTGTTACTGAACTTGTCCTACTTGTCTTCAACGGAGTTCAATGCACCATTTTGTCATCGATCTGAGTATTTTTTCTTTCAAATGAAAAGTGACATGTCATTGATGAATCATTGACGACAATGTCATCAAAGTCCACATTTTGCAGAATTATACATGCCAAATAATTAACTGCATTTTTCCCATGGTCTTATCATCAAACTTATACAATATGTCCCCTTCATATTTCGTATGTCGTCAGTTAATTACTTTTCTACAAAAAAAAACAATATTCAGATATGTCTAATTACTGGCTGATACACGAGTATTTGCGCCAATCAAACACACATACGCACAATCAATGGAATTGCTGAGATCTGTATTCATTCTGCAGTAATTCCCCGATTTAAAAAGTACACACACCCAACAACTGTTTTTGCTTCCGTCTTCAATACCGAGTATTCGATCAAAATTATTCCCAATAAACTGTTGATGCCTTAAGAGAAAAAAATACACTGTAAACATCTTCATCAGTTTGTTTACGAACAAAAGCTTAAGGCTATAAGTACATAGCTTTGTTCTTAATTATTCACCCATAAACGAATTGTAAATACATGCAAAAAAAAAATGAATATCAATAAACTTTTCATATGTTTGTCGCCTTTGTAGTGACTGTCTTTGTGGAGCAAGGTGATGCAGGACGTGGTTGAAAAACGATTGGCAAGCTAATTGTACGTACATGCATTAACAGTAGGACAATGTAAAGTGTTGGCCATTTAATGCAACTAATTTAAATAATTTCAAATTTGTTTTATAGGAACGTTATGCGCCACAAACTCGTGATGGTACCATTAAAGCCATTGGAGTAGCTCCAAAGGCGGCAAAAGTAGTTGTCACATTGAACATTAAGATGTTTACCTAATTAGTACAAATGATTGGGGTTAACGTTTCTGACTAATTGCACTATGCAACAAAAAACGTATTGTACGTACGCTGGCGTACATGAGCCAAATCTTAAGGACTTAGACATATTTGCGCAGGAGAACAATTACATGAAATAATATACCTTGGAAATGCTGCACATTAATGCACCTAGATGGGGCAAAATCGCCGTTATTGATATGTTTGAATAGAATAAACATATATTTGGAACACAGATTTTTAATTGTTTGAATCGAAAAAAAATATATTTGAAACACACATTTTTAAATATTATATACTTATGAGCGAATAATGTTTATTGGAAAATCAATAACATTTCATCAATTACTATTTCTCTCAAATAAAATACGTGTTTATATACAAATAAAATTTTTGTTTAGAATACATTTGTTTTCAAATACATTTTGCTTAAAAAGACTTTTCCAAATGTTGAAGAATTTTCGAATTTAATTTAAAATGGCATACATAGCAATAGCTTTTGTTTTAAAGCACTAATTTTAATGTATACGAGTATTTATTCCAAGTCCTCATCCCATCAACCAATATATCATATCAATTATAAAGGAATTTTACGAACATTTAAAATGTCATAAAAAATTTGCGTTGAATTACTAAAGAGCATAAAACTTGTCTTAAAATTAAGGTATTTAAATATTCAATAATTGACTTGTAATGGTTGAAGAGAGTCTGGTTTATTTCGAAAGACCAATGACTTCAAATAACCCCACAAGAAATAGTCTAATGGTGTTAAATCACAACTTCTTGGAGGCCATTCAATGTCACTATTTCGAATCTCCAAACATTTCTCGCAACAATTCAATTGTTTTATTTGCTGTGTGGCACGTAGCCACAATCTAGGTCGTAGGTCGACTGGAAAGTGTTTTTTTTTGGATTTTAAAAAAATGGACTTAGTATAATTTTCATGTGAACGGAAAGTTTATTTTTGCTTTAGCTCCTTAGCGGTACGTCGGATGCCAAAAAGATAGCTCTTAACGAGAGCTTAAATATTGCTCATGGGTGTCAAGGTCGTAGGTCGACTGGAAAGTGTTTTTTTTTGGAATTCAAAAAAAATGGGCTTAGCGCACTAAAAGTTGCAATTGGAGAACGATTATTTGGATAATAAAACTGAATAAGTTATAAACGTTGTTCTTGCGCATATCTCTCCATGATGAAATTGTAAACACTACTGAATACTATGAAAAACAAATGACAGATCATAACCTATTACAAATGGCCGAAACGTCACTTCAAAATCATATCTTCCCGTTATTATTTTTTTTTTTATTAAAATTCTTCTATCATTATAACAATTAATAATATTTATATGTATTAATCATGGTTTGAGATAAAACTAAAAGTATTGCAACAAGTAAGTTTTTTTTTTCTTTCAAATAATATACAGTTTCTCAGAAGTTGAAATCTATTAAAGGAAAAGATAGGAAAAACCTTATGAAATTTCATAAAATATATATGATTTTTATATTTATTGCAAATAAAGGGTGTTTTTTTTACAGCTTTGTTTTTCGAATAGAGATAAAACTGGCATTTTGTGGTCAAATCTGGCAACTCTTATGTCATTTATGTTCAGTTTGGTTTGCCATTTCATCATGAACAGGTTGACAAAAGAACAACGCTTGCAAATCGTGCAAATTTATTTCGAAAATAATGGTTCAGTTCGCGAAGTTTACCGCAAGCTCCGTCCATTTTATGGTCGACATAATCGTCCATCAGAGCAATTAATTCGGTTAACCATGGATCGTTTTCGCACTACGTTTACTCTATGTGATAATATGCATCCGCAGAGACGTCGAACAGTGCGCACCGCAGAAACAATTGCCGCTGTAGAGCAAAGTGTTGAAGAGGACCCGAATGAATCGATTCGCCACCGTACACAGCAATTGGAGCTTTGTCCATCAACTTTATGGAAGATTTTGCGCAAAGATCTTGGCTTGCGACCTTACAAGATCCAGCTTGTGCAAGAATTAAAGCCGCGAGACCATGCAATGCGTCGTGATTTTGGTGTATGGGCCGAAAATGAGATTGATCTCGATGCTGATTTTCATCGCAAAATTCAATTGGCTGTCAATTTTCCACCAAGATCGTGTGATTTGACACCATTGGATTATTTTCTTTGGGGATATGTGAAGTCGCTCGTCTACGCCAACAAACCAGAAACGTTAGGGGAATTGAAAGCCAACAATCGTGGCGTTATTGCCGACATACGGCCCCATATGCTCGAAAAAGTGGTTGAAAATTGGACCTGTAGAATTGGCTTTATTCGAGCCAGCCGCGGCGGCCACATGCCCGAAATCATATTTAAACATTAATGGCATAAAATTATCCTTCCAATAAAGCCAAATTGATGGACCTTAAAACGATTTTCTTGTGTTTTATTTCAATTCGAAGTTCTATACCCCTAAAAAAACACGCGATATAAACAAAATTTTATTATAGGTTTCAACCCTCTTGGATCAACTAATCATACAAAAGTCTTAGCAATCTATAGTTCGATGATATCTAAACATTTGTGTTCCAAATATATTTTCCTCCGATTCAAACATATCAAAAAGCCTATTTTGCCCCGTGTACCTTTAGTATTTGGACCAGTAGTAGTATAAGCTCGATAAAGCCAGGATACCTTTCATATTAAAGAAAATTATGTGGTTTAGAATTTCTGAAAACATCACTTTCACGTAGTAACGGACGTTTAGTAAGCAGGGATGCCAACTTTTTCCGAAGCAAAAGCGTAATGAAAAATTTAAAAAGCGTAAAAAAGCACTAAATGATTTTTTAATTAGAAAACTTCTTATTTTAAGATAAAAATTGCTTTATTCAAGGCACTTTGGTATAACAGTAAACAAAATTTGATAGTCCAAACACAAAATATATATAGTATACATATTTATAATATATTGTATATATATATATACATATCAAGTCAAGTTGGCTCAATTAATAATTAAATGGCCATGCCAATTTTTTGGCTCAAGGTGGATTTTTTTCTCGGTATACCGTACGGAATATCTATTTTGTGTCTGAAGCAAATTAGATATTGAATACGAGAAAAAAATGCCGAACAAATCTATCCGAAAAAGTACATCAAGTGCATTAAAATTCTTTTGTTGTGCGCAGCCATTTGGTGAAATTAGGATCTTTCTCCCTATATTTTTGTGGATAGCGCTCCATCTGTAAAAAACGAAAAAATTTTTTCTAAATAATTCAGTGAAATTGTAACAATTTCACTGAATTATTTGGTTTTGTTTGACACTTCTTTTTGTATGATATTGAAAATACCGATTGTTTTTATTGGTTCTACACAATTCATAATTCCAACGACATTTAAAACGCAGAGTGAAATGAGGGAGGCAAATGTAAGTGCATAGAAATAAGATGGTACAATTTCTTTATGTTGCCAGTTTCGATCTGACAAATGTACTAAAAGCGTCAAAAGCACTAACAAAAAATATGAAAAGCGTACAGTTAGTGCTTTTTTTTGCTAGTGCGAAAAGCACTAAGTTGGCATCCCTGTTAGTAAGTGTTGATAAAACAGTTAGAAAAACATGATTTGTTTTCAAAAAAAACATTTTTTGCTAGAACGAAAAACACCGGAAAAAATAGAAAAAAATCGCCATTTTCCATTGTTCCATTTTTTGAAAGCTAGCATCCAGACAAAAAAAACAATGCTTATTTGCAAAAAGTCTATGGATACATGTATGATCCGTATTGTAAAAATAGGGAAATTCAAAAAAATAATTTTTCATATTTTTAATTTGGCAATTTTATTTAAGGTACCAAAAGGGGTGTGGCAATAACGTACAATATCGTACTTATCACGGGACGATAGGTACTATAAAATCATTACATATACTCCACAAATGTATTTGTATGGACTGGAATTAAAGTTATAAGCCGTTAAATCTTTGTACAAAATTGTCAATTTGTATTGGAGGTACCAAAAGGGGCATAGCCATAACGCCCATTTTTCATGGGACGATAGGCACTATAAAAGCAGTACACTTCACAAAAATGTCAAGTATTTGTTTGGACTCACACATAATACAGTTTGGTTGCCTCAACCGAATTATTTGCCAACCGAATTTTGATAGTTCTGTCTACTATCATGCGATTCCATCAGGACAACTAATATTTTGGTTGTGGTATACTTCTGCTTCCATGTTGACAACAATCATTTTGCACAACATATTCTGCATTCCACACATTATTATCCACACGAGATTATTTTTGATTACCTATACCGTTCTTGAACAAAATGTTGAAGATTTTTTTATGTCGAGTAATTTTATTTTTTGTTTGTCATGTATCAGCAAAAGAACAGCAACCAATCTTTCGGTTGTATTTCCCAAAATACATTTAATTATTCTAAATTTGGGAAATGAATGATTTTTCTGAAAAAACAATCTTAATTCGATTGATACAACCATCGATTTAGTTGCAAGCATTTTCATTTGATCGTATCCATGTTATTATTGTTGTTTCAACTAATTATATATAAATACAACCGACAGACGGTGTAGGCAATATAATTTTTGTTGCTAGTACTATTTTATTGTACTGTATTATTGTTACAATCGAATTCCAACAAATTATTTTCCTGGGTGCTGGAATCAAAAATAAGTGTATCAATGATTTTCTGAAAGTTGTGCGATTTTGGAAATTGGTATTTTGTTCGGTGCAGAATCGCCAAAAAATAAAACAATTTGAACAGTTTAGCAATAAAATTTTTTTTCACGAGATATAGCCGAATTTTTTTTTTTCTCGGGTGTATTCAGAAAATTGACAATTATTTATAAACCATTAGACCAATTCGACTGAAATTTGGCACATGGGTTCAAAAACAAATTAAGTTATTAAGATTTATTCTCATTTCAAATTTTTATAGGACGTTTTTGAGAATATGAGGATATATTGCAAAAAATTTTTTGCACATGCAAATATATCCACTTTCTGGAGCAAAAAAAATTTTAAAAATTTTATTTGTCGTCTGCAGTTCAGAGGAAGAACTTAGAGATCGACTTTAGTATAGAGGAAGATCTCAGAGGTCGACTCTAGTATAGATGAGGACCTCAAAAGTCACCTCTAGTATATATGAAGACATCATAGGAAGCCTCTAGTGTAGATAAAACCCTCAGAGGTAGCCTCTGGTATAGAAGAAGACCTCAGAGGTCGTCCGTAGTACAGGAGAACTCCGAGATCGACTAAAGTATAGATTAAGTACTCAGAGGTCGACGCTATTACAAAGAAAGATCTCTTAGTGGACCTCTGAGGTATGTCTCTGTTATAGAGGAAAACCTAGGAAGTCAAATCTATTAGAGAGGAAGACTTCAGAGATATAGAGGAATATATCGGTGGTTGACTTTAATATAGAATAACATCAGAGAGAGACCTCAATATGGTGAAAATCTTGCAGTCACAGTTCGCAAAACTAAAGCATTTTTGGGTCGTCGGGAAGCACCTTGTCGGAACGCAATACAGAAATTGGTGGAAAAATTCGAGCTGTTGGGACAAGTTAGTGATGTGAAGAATAAAACTCGTACACGTCGCTCAAGAACAACTGAGAATATTGGAGCTGTAGCCCAAAGTGTTGAAGAAACCCCTGGTTTGTCGAAACCTCATCGTTTTTTGGAATTGGGCATTCCACAAACGTCATTACACGTATCTTGAATAAAGACTTGGGTATTAAGGCTTATAAAGTTCAGTTAACACAAGAACTCAAGCCGGCCGATCATCAACAACGTCGTGTCTTTGCTGATTGGGTCCTTGAAATGCATGAAAATGATCCGGAATTCCATCGAAAAATCATCTTGACTGATGAGGCCCATTTCCATCTCGGTGGCTACGTCAACAAGCATAATTGTCGCATCTGGGGCTCGGAAAACCCAAGAGTTCTTGTTGAGAAGCCTCTCCATCCTCAACGTGTGACTGTTTGGTGCGGTTTATGGTCCGGCGGGGTCATTGGACCTTACTTCTTCGAAAATCAGGTTGGATCAACAGTTACGGTGAATGGATTGCGCTATCGAGAGATGATTAATGATGTTTTATGGTCGGAGTTGGATGGTATTGATCTGGACAACGTTTACTTCCAACAAGACGGCGCTACGTGCCACACAAGCAACGAAACCATTGCTCCGTTACTGGAAAAGTTTCCGGACCGTGTTATCTCTCGAAGAGGTGATCACAATTGGCCACCGATATCTTGTGATTTAACACCTTGCGACTTCTTCCTTTGGGGCCACGTGAAAGATAAGCGATACGCCAACAGCCCAGCGTCGATTCAAGATCTCAAAGATAGAATTCGTGAGGCTATCGAGGACATAGGGCAGCCACTTTGCGATTTGGTTATGGAAAATTTCATGAAAAGGATATGGTCCTGTAAGCGTGGTCGTGGTGTCCATTTGGCTGATGTTGTTTTTCATTATTAACGGCATACCTTCCTCTTTATTATGAAATAAATATCCTATCATTTATCATACATCCTATCATTAAAATGCATTTTTCTTTGAATACCAAAATAACACCTCTTGTTGGAAAACCCTGTACAAAGTCGCTCTTTCTTTGAATACCAAAATAACACTTCTTGTTGGAAAACCCTGTACAAAGTCGCGCTTTATCTTAAATATAAGTACAGTGTGATCCATTTCGAGGTTCCCTACTTTTTTAAAGAAAAAACGAAGAAAATTCAAATTGAATGGGGAATGTTTATTATCATTTGAAAGAACATTGGCATTTATTTTTTGAAGATTATGTCTATCAAATGTCGACCGCGTCTACATTTCGATGACTAGTTCGAGCATTTCGACTGGTAACTGGCGAATGACACGCGTTATGTTTGCTCCAAGGCCTGAATCGAAGCGGGTTTGTCCGCATAAACTTTAGACTTTACATATCCTCACAGGAAAAAGTCTAACGATGTGATATCACACGATCTTGGTGGCCAATCGACCGGCCCAAAACATGAAATTATCTGCTCACCGAAGTGTTCGCTCAATAAATCCATTGATTGATGCGATGTGTGGGAAGTGGCGTCGTCTTCTTGAAACCAAATCGTCGGCTTAATGCTATTTTGGTCCATACGCCATTTTTGGGTATTTTGAGTTTTGCTTTTTCATAATCTGCAGTCATTTTTTCCTATCTCATGTAGTTTTCGAGATATTGGTAGGGTAAATCGATATAACTCTGATTTACGGGAAATAATTTTGATATTTTTGTTCTATGTCTCCATTTTTCTATCGCCCTATATTTTTGACTCACTATTTTACGTTCTTTCGATCACAATTTGTAAATTACTCTCCTTCCATACCGACCCTCTTTGTGGTCCATGTAATACAAATGCGAAAAAATATTAAAATTAAAGTGGATATGGACCAAAATGCCATGTACAAAAATTGTTATAACTTGCTTATTTTTTCAATGTTAAGTCATAGAAATGCATGAGAATCATACAAACAATGTGGGTAACACTATGGAATAAAAAGTGTATACCTCTTCAGTCCCGTTTTTACTCAAGCAATAAAATGCGTTTTTCTCCGATCATACAAAATGGCGTATGGAACAAAATAGCATTAAGCCGACGAAATGTTGCCGAGATCGCAAGCTTCAATTGCAGGCATCAAATAGTCGGTTATCATGGCACGATAACGGTCGCCATTGACGGTTACGTTCTCACCGGCATAATTTTTGAAGAAATATGGACCGATGATTCCGGCACATCGGATCGGGAATCGGTCAATGGCACGAGAGCTAAAATATTGATCATGGGTGTCAAGGTCGTGGGTCAACTGGAAAGTATTTTTTTTTTGGATTTAAAAAAAGGACTTAGCGCAATTGGATTGGAACGATTATTTTGATAATAAAACTGAATAATTTGTAAACGTTGTTCAGGCGTAAGTCTTTCCATGATGAAATGCCAAACAATACTTAACAAAAATAACATGACAGCATGACACGACCAGAGTATGAAGCCGCCGAGCCGAGCCGCCGATTTTAGCAGCGGCCGACCTTTTTTCACCAGCTGAAGCCGCCGCCGATCTTTGCGGCTAAAATCGGCTAAAACACAGCCGATACAATTTACATTTTTGATAAGCAAAGAGCTATATAGCAGATATATCGTCCCCTTAATAGAAGAATAATGTGTACGAATTTTTTATTGCATTCTAAGAATCTACGCAATTTGTTCTATATCTGGTGAAATTCTACTTCCACAATTTGGGTTATTGGGTATTTGAAATTGTTCATTAATAAATAATAATATCGAGTTTCAATTTCACAAAAACTTCAAATATGATTTTCTCGAAACGACAAATAAATTATACACTATTCGTTTATTGGGTGGACGATATGGAAGTGAATAATTCGTTTATTGTCACAAGCGGGAGCTTAAAATGTCTTAAAAATCGTAATAGAAAAGTAATTATAAAAATTCTTTTTTAAAGGAAATAATAAGTTTTTTATTTATTATTAGATTATGTACATTAGGGCGGGTTGATTTGTGTGGATGAAAAAAAAATTAAAAATCGTATAGCAAAAACGTAATCTACATTAAATTCTAAGAAAATTCTCCGAAGAAACCATGGGTCTAAAATCAAAACCTAATCCGCGCCTCTCGACTTGATTAAAATTATTTTCTTTTCTTGAAATATATTATGTTTTATTATACCCCCACTTTAGTGATTCGAGGATATATATCATTTGCTACGGGCCAAAAGTGTAACACATCGAAGGAGTGACATAAGACCCTAAGTATGTTTGGCGGATATCCGTTTTAGGTCTTTTTTAGTCGAATGAGCAATGTCCGTCCGTCTGTCTGTCTTTCTGCTAGCTGGTGCGCACGATAACTCTTGAAAGGAGTAACCGATTGACTTCAAATTTGGTATGTGGTAATATTTTTTTTTATCTCCGGCTAAGTTCGAAGATGGGCCAGATTGGTCCTCTCCTTCTAGTACCTCCCCCACAAAGTGTTAATATTAAGTGAATTATTGATTATTTAATAACTTCTATACTACCTATTTGAATCCTCAGAAATTCTACACATAATATTATTTTATTAGTCACTATCACCTCAAGAAAAATGGGCGAATTTACCGCGCCCCTCTTTTGGTACCTTCCACACAAATGGACCATTTTGCTCCAAAATTTAACATCTTATAACTTGAATACTATGCACAAAAAGATATGAAATTTTGTACTGTGTAATGGTTTCATAGTACCTACAATCCAGTGAAAAATGGACGAAGTTGCCACGCCCCTTTTGGTACCTCCCCCTCTCCCTCCCTATCTCCTATACAAATTGACAGATCAATTCGTGTATTTCATATTACTAAAACTTTCTTACTTGTTATATTATAGTTTATGCAATACAGGTTTTGTCTTGAGACTAATCAAAATATTCAATTATCAAAAAAGCAGTTAAACCCCAATTTGCATCTCCTCTGATTTGCGTTCTATATAAAAAATAGTTTCACGTTTTTATTTTCATTATAAAATAAGAATAGTTTATCGAAACAAAAGAAGGTTATTTTATAAATACTCAAAACAATTTTGAGTGCAATATTTTTGTTGTATTTCCAATCTTTTTTATTAAATTATGAAAGAAAATTTTTTTTATCTATGTTCCTTTAAAAATATTAAATATAAAATAATATACAAACTTTTTTACTTGGGCGAATATTTTTTTTAATGAAAAAAAATTTGGGTGCCGAATTGATGCAAAACCTTACTAAACAATTTTATTCAGAAAATTCGATTTTTGTTTTTGTAAAAGTTTTTTTTTTTCTAATATTTATTTTTTTGTGGCAAAGGCGGGTATTTAAATTTGCAAGTCGAGAGGCGCGGATTAGGATTTTATTTTAGATACATGGTTTCTTCGGAGAATTTTATGTAGTTTACGTTTTTGCTATACGATTTAAAAGAAAAAAATCAACCCACCCTATTGTACATGTACTTATGTAGAGATACAAATATTTTCGGAAAAAAATCAATGGAGTTTTAATGAATAGTAAAACATATAAATTAATACCAACCGTGTGTACATACAATTTTTGTCTTGAAACGTTGGCAGAAAAGTCATTGTGAGATAATTTGCAGATTGTAATATGTGCGAAGTTTATGCATGTGACAACGGCGCCATTGTCAGAAAAACATTTTATTGGGTACTGTCTATTTTTATTGGCAATCATGCATATAAATATTTACAAAATATATTTTAAATATATGAAATTGTAAGGGTTTCTTGCAATCGTCTTCACCTTTGCCTAACAATCTGTCATTGTCCGTATATTTGCGGCATTTAAACAGGGTTAATAAAGTTGTCCGATCTGACAATCGTCTATACATAGCTTTAACATACTTTGAAAATAGAGTACATCATAGAGCCGCCTAGCGGCATGGAATCGATGATTTTTTCAACTCACAATATCTTACAATTAACTTAAAAACATCTATTATTTAAGAATAAATACCAGAGCTTAACTTTTCAACTATTATTTTAAATGTTAAAATGTCTATCATAGAGCCGCCGTATGCCAATTTTATGTCGGCTTAGCCGTCAAGCCCCGCCGCCGATCTATAATTTTCAGTGGCAGCCGCCGCCGCCAATTTTGGCTCGGCTTCATTCTCTGGACACGACTCACACGTGATCTGTATCTCTACTTAGATCACCCTATACATTAAAAAAAAAATCATAGGTCATAAGCATACATCTAATTTTTTAAATTTTTCATTTTTCGTCCGATTGGAACCAAACTTTGCGTTTAGACTTTTAATCGTTCAAATATATTTTTTGCATATGCACTAACATTATTTATATTTCATTGATAAAGTTTGGTTCTATCGGACGAAAAGTCAAAAATATTCAAAAATCCGATGCATAGTCATAAGTAAAAGATTTTAAAAAATGTATAGACTGTTTACGTCACATTTTTACATTCAATTATCAGTTTTAGGTTTCTTAAATAACTTGTCGATTATTTTCGTATCGAAACGTTGCGTTGTTGTTGCTGATTAAATGGCCATATTTAGGATTGCGCTTTTATGGAAGCTAAGTTCGAAAACTGAGTGACAAAGAATCCGCAAAGCAAAGCTTCGCTTTTACAGTCATCACTCATTTGATGGTAATGACTCGTCGCTCGCTTTGTGTTCGCGTTTTGTGGTAAAGAAAGAAACAAAATATTGGGGAATCACTTTTAGATGGATGGTAAACCCATTCTTGTTGTGAGCGTTGTTCTTTCTCAAAGGGAAATTTTTTGCTCTACTCTTTCAGCAATATACTATTGTAAGCTTTAGGAAAAATTATTAATTGTCGGAAATTCATTTTAATTGTGACTCAATTGAATTCGAGGGCGATGTTAAAGAAATTCACTGATTATAAGAAATTATTTTTAAATTTAAGAAAATAGATCTGTTATGAATCCATTAATCCTATATATAGAGACCATTGTTGGATAAATGAAAAATTAATAAAAGAAAAGTTCTTATTTTAACTAAACAAACTTGATTTTACGAGATAATCATATTATTATTTTTTTTTAATTTTTTAAAACTGATGAACAAGTGGTATTAAATGAATTTGGATAAATGATTCTTGTGTTATGCTACAATATGTGTCTCAACCCCTCTATTCTTGCACATAATAGAACTAGAGCTAATTCAAAGAAACTACCTTTTAGGTAGTTAACAACTGTGTTTTCTCATATATCCAAATCGGAAAGATTTGTTTGTTGAGTTGTGTAACACCATGCTGCGGTACAGGGTATTATAACTTTGTGGATTTGTTTATAACATCCAAAAGGAGATGAGATGTACCCATTGTGAAAATTGTCACACATGTCTTTTTTGGTCCAAGAACGAGCCCTATTGAAAATTGTAAAAATCGTTTCAGATTCAGAAGTACGATCCGCTCGATTTTACATCTAAGCGATGTAGAAGTATTATATTTCCGATCAGTACAGAAATCGGCAGAGAGAAAATTCATAGTCCAGGAAAGAACATTGCCAAATTTGAAAAAAAATCGATTCAGAGATAGATATAGCCCCCATTTATATATTCCTCCCGATTTTAGAGCTATGCGCTATAGACTTCCGCCGAGAGAAGAAATAATTCTGTCAAAAATAAAGAAAATCCTTTCCGATTTTGATATAGGCTCATTTATTTATTAGAGTGGCTCCTTTTGTGAGGACGAAAAAAAGTTCGCTTTGATCAAAGCTTATAGGCAAATTTGGTTTGTTTTAAGTATATTAGCAATATATTTCGATTCTGCGAACGCGAAATTAGGGGCTATTTACGGTTGAAATAACCTCTAAAAATTAGGTTTTCCCTTAATAAAATTGTAAATTTTTATTACTTTTAGGAATTGACCACTGGACATTAAAATCTGAACCATTATTTATAGGGCGACGTGACTTCCATTAAAAAATTGCAATGTAAAGACACCTTTTTCTCGATTTTATTGCAATTTTTAGTGCATTTTTGAAAAATCGGAAACAATTTTTGAAAAATCGGAAACAATTTCCACAATTATGGTCCGATCTTCACTTTTCATGGCTTGTTATAGAACTACTGATCTCTAGATTTAATTTCATAAAAAATTAGCCCTTTCAAGGCCGTAAACTTTTTATTTGATTGGTGGCCCCAAAATGGGTTAAAGCAAATTGATTGCAATAAACATGATTCTACACGCAATATTTCAAACTCAAGACCTGAAATAAAAGTAATAAAAATTTACAATTTTATTAAGGGAAACCCTGACTTTTAGAGGTTATTTCAATCGCAAGTAGCCCCTAATTTCGCGATCGCAGAAACGAAATAATTTGCTAATATACTTAAAACAAACCAAATTTTCATATAAGCTTTGATCAACGCGAACTTTTTTTCACGCCACTATAATATTTATATGTTCATTTTGATTTAGTATTTTTTTTATTAAAATTATTCTATCATTATAACAATTAATAAAATTTATATGTATTAATCATGGTTTGAAATAAAACTAAAAGTATTGCAACAAGTAAGTTTTTATTTTCTTTCAAATAATATACAGTTTCTCATAAGTTGAAATCTATTAAAGGAAAAGATAGGAAAAACCTTATGAAATTGCATAAAATATATATGATTTGTATATTTATTGCAAATATAAACAAAATTTTATTATAGGTTTCAACCATCTTGGATTAACTAATCATGCAAAAGTCTTAGCAATCTATAGTTCGATGATCTGTTTCGGCATTCAAAATTCTGTGTTAAGTTATGAATAAACTTGATAATCATGTCCTCCTGGTAGCGTTGGTGTAGAAGGCGAGTTGGATATCGCATATGTAGCCCAAAAATAATTGTTCCTTAAAAGATAGATGTTTATCTAATATTATGCCAAGGTATTTTACTGATTTTTGGAGATTAATTTCATTGCCAGATATGTTAAGTGAGTTGCTGGCATTTCGTTTTGCTGATTTATTGAATGGAAAAATTATCGCCTGCGTTTTGCCTTAATTTATTTTTATTTTCCATCTTTCAAGGTATTTTCTTATATACAATAGTGATAGTCTCATTCGTTTTATAATTGCATTTGAAACTTTCCCACATGTTATTATTGCTGTATCATCAGCATAAAGAGCAGCTGTTTGATTTTGAAGTAATTTAAAATCGGTCGTATATATGGAATTTGATGAAAGTTAGATTAGACTTACGTAGACCATTATATATTGTTATGCCCTAACTACTCTCGAAAGGAGTAAGGGATTGACCTTAAATTTGGTATGTGATCATATTTTTATTTTTATCTCAGGCTAAGTTCAAAGGGGTCACACTGACCACAGTGTGTAGTACCTCCTTCACAAAGGGTTACAATTTAGTGAAATATTGATTCTTTAATAACTTCTACTACACTACTTAACCGAATCATTTGTATTTTCACACATGTCTCCCGCATTCACCTCGACAAAAATGGTGCTTGTACAAAACGGTAACTACATATAACTTTAACAAGTAAGAACATTTCAGTCGGGTAAATACTAAGCTATACTCTAACTTTGTGAGTAATGTAATATGGTATACCGGCTGGGAGATGCCAGAAGGTTGAAAGAAACTTAATTTATTCTTTGTTAGTCTATAAAAACATTTAAATGGTTGCTGCAGAAGTTATGAGCATGCAGTTTGAATGAATCTCCCAATTTATTTGGGGGATACAAGAAATGGCTGGGCGACTATTTTACGCAGAACAATAGATACTCCAAAGGCATTGGACTGTTCCAAATTGTAAGCGTTTATTTGTAATGGTATTTACGCGATGAGCCATTAAATTTTGGTATGATTTGGAGATTTTGTGTGCACTAAAAAAAAGCGTACTGATAATCAAAGAATTTGTCGTAAAGTTTAAGATTTCGGCAATGATTTCGAGCTAAAGACAATCGCTATAAAAATAAGAAGGTTTTATAGTTAATTTAAAGACGTGAATAGTACTTGGTTTGAGGATGCATCTCATAGAATTAAGAATTTTGGGTAATAAAAATAATTATGTTTGGTCTTAAACTAAGCACATTTTGGCGTAAATTTAAGTTTGCCGCGTGCTTATTTGTAGTAAAATATGATATAATTTAAAACATTATCGAAATAAAATTTAAAATGTATGTCCTTGATATAAGAATATAATTTAAGGCATACATGGATTTAAATATAGTTTTTTATAATATGTATGGACAATTAATGTATTATTTTCTTTGAAATTATTTAATATTCATAAAAAATAATCTTCATGCAAATTATATAAATATATTTTCCCATAGTTCCTAGGGGGAGCATAGGGCCGTAACAAAATCATTCCACTTCATTTTATCTAAGGCTACGTTTTTAATTTCATTCCATGTGTACCCTTTCTCTGTGCCTACTGCGTCTACCAGGCGTCTCCACGTATTTGCAGGTCTTCCTCTTCTGCGGCTTCCCTGTGGATTCCAAACGAGGGCAGTGCGTGCAATATCGTCTAGCGGCTTTCTGAATAATAGGTTCTTGCTTCGTGGTTGTCCATAGGTTTTCATTGGAGATTTTATTGGGCCAAAATACACGTATGATTTTCCTCAAGCAGCGGTTTATGAAAGCTTGTAGTGCTTGTAGCTTTTTCCTCGATGTGTTCCATGCAAATTATAGCGTTAACTTATTAATTCAAAACACAACGCTTTTTCTTTCTAAAGATTTGATTTATTATATTTTATATTGGAATATACAAACAATTTATAATACGTATTACGGATAACATTGAACATTTTACAATTTAAAACAATATTTTAGTTGTATAAAGACAAACCGGCCAACACACTATCGTAATATTGTTATTATTGGTATGTATAGATTTGTAAATCTATAGTGGGATTCGTTCTCTATTTGTTGACCAAGAACAATTTTGATTGGAACTGACATTAATTTTTAACATGGAATTTGGCTGGTATTTAAATAGAAATTGTATAAAATAATTGTTATATAATTAGTTTTACATATCATATAGTTTGTATGCTCACTTATTTGCTGCAATTTGTAAATTTCATTCCCACTGAATTTTTCATATATCCAAATAAAGTTCATTGCACGATCTAAAATTAAAATAATCTAAAGAGAAATCCAACGGAAAAGTATAAAAAATAAATTTTATCATGTCACAGTAACAAAATGTTGAAAATAAGAGATATATTTAAATCTTTGACATGTAATACTTACATTGAAATATTTGGTACAATGGGTCACTCTTCTACGACACAAATACTCATAATAGATCCATTCAAAAATTGCTTTACTAAAAATTTTAAAAATATTTTTATATAATATATTATTAATTATTTGGAAAGTGACGTCAGCGACATTTTTACATATAAATGGAGTTAGGGATGGACTCGGCATCAGATTAGCCGCATATAATTTTATCAAAAATAATTTTCTCAAAAAAGTCAAACGTGACTTAGATTTTAAAACCTTAAGTTTTGTGCAAACAAAACTACAAAAACATTTTTTTTAAGTACGGTGAATATTTAAAATATTAAAAAACCGTGGATTGTTTTGCAGAACATATGATTATTATTAAAATATTGTTAATATACTACAATTTTATGCACTTTTGATTATTATTCAGCTCAATTAAAATGCAACTTCGTCTTAAAAATACATATAACTGCAACAAAAATTAAAAAAACGTTTTTCATTTAAAATTGAATTGTATCTACACTTTTTTTCATAAACAATTATTTAAATAAAAATTAATGGTATTTTCTTTTGATCTAAAAAATGGTAAATTGTTTCTGCCTTTCGCCCTAAAACGATTTTTTGATTTCGTTTATGAGAAAATACTGCAATGCGAAAGGGGTTTAAAATGCTGCTCTCTGACAGGGCACCATAATTGTTTAGAAAAGAAAACATCATAATATTATACTATTCCATGAGGTTGCTTATTAAAGATCATTCTTAGGTAGGTAATGCATATTTATCTTATGTAAGAACATTTTATTAAAAGCAGAAAACAATCCACCAGGAACATTTCCTAAGTTACTTCAAATGATTCACTGACGTATTTAATTTAAAAAGTTTGTTTGAATGTGGCTTAATTACATTTACCATTGAAAAAAAAACGAATTAATAGAACTTAAACGCGAACAATTTTACACCAGGGATGATAATTGAGAGTAACCAAATGGTACAACAATCATTCTAAAAAGGTATTTTTCGACACAAAAAGTACCAATTTAAAATTTGTTAAAGTTCTTCTTGAAATATTGAGATACAAATTAGTTAGATCCAGTAATACATGAAACTTATATACGCAAATATAAACCAATATTTACGGAAATTGATACAAAATCATTTTTGATCCCTATTGGAAATGGGGCGTTTCGGTCCATGTTTTGATTTAGACTCTACATATATAGAGGTACCTTCCGATTAGAATTCTTGACTCTCTAGAGAACGAATTTTTAGCCGATTATGATGAAATATGTTTCATATTGCATAAAATCATCTGTAGAAAAAAGTGATTGATGTCGGTACAGTTTTAATATAAAATTAATTGACTTAACATTTTATTTTATCCTTTATCGCTCCTTGTCAGAATGCCTTCACGTTTTGATATACGATAATACCCCACGTGATGGTTCTAGACGAATTTGAGTTTTTAGTGTAGATGCCAAGTTTTACAACCTACGTGCCTTTAAACTTTCTTATACGAGGTTTTTAATTTCGTTAAAAATGCACAATTTGTCAAATCGCAAATTTTTTCACTTTTGAAACTGGAAAGGCGCGATAAAAAGAAACTGAATTTTGTTCTAATACAAGAGCCAAATATATTTTTTTGGCGTTGCATAGCTGTCGAACCATGTCGAAAGAACATGTGCACGACTTGTATAATTTTTTTGAAAAAGTGTATATTACACACTGCGACAAGATAAACTCATGTTGAGAAGCAAATGACGCGATACTGTTTTTCCTGTAGGTCTTGTCGAGTACAACACGAATCTTTTTTTGGAATTCCCCGGACTCCCCCAAAATCCGGATTTACGGGTAAAAAACCGCCTTCATTGCCTTTTTCCACTTGAACGCCTATGACTTTATTAATTATTAACCGATTTTCAATCTCTAAAAGAATTTGGAAAGAAGAGAATTAGACCTTTCGAACGATGTATATTTTGTTTATTTGAAGTTGTAGGAAAGGGTTTATTTGTCCTACAAACACATTTTATTCATTATTGTCCGTCATTTTCTAGTTTAGGCAATGTTTTTACCAACAACATTGTGAGATAACCGTACGAATAATTAATTTACATATGTAGTATATTTTATAAGGAAAAAAATGCAACCAGTCTCTTAAAAATCCGTTTGCAATTGTCTGAGTTATTAGTTTCATTAAAACTAAATGTGTACATAACTACTCTTCTTTCCAAATTCTTTTAGAGATTGAAAATCGGTTAATAGTTAACAAAGTTGTAGGCGTTCAAGTGGAAGAAGGCAAGAAAAACGGTTTTTACCCGTAAATCCGGATTTTGGGGGTGTCCGGCAAATTTCGTAGAACAAAAGTTTTTCTACTCGCCAAGACCTACAAGAAAAATAGTATCGCGGTTTTTGGTTTTTGAACTGTCGCGCTGTGTCATTTTCGTGCAAAGACACGTTTGATAAAAAAAAGTATCAAATGTGTCGCGGGAGTATCACGGTACTTTGAGGGTCTGAAAAGTACCAAAAAAGTACTAAAGTATCAAATTTATCATCCCTGTTTTACACCATACAATTTTACACCACCATGAAGTCTTGCGATGAGCTGAATATAAATATTTAAATTCTATTATTCACACAGATTTTCAAAAGAAAAGAAAAGATGCGATGAATTGGAATATTTATTAATTAAAAATTAGCTCTGTAAAACATAAACTAATGCTGCTTATGACATTCTTAACTCTGCTGTTAGATTAGCAAATAGGTACGAATCCTAGATTAAGATACTATTTGGTCCATATTACATTTTTCATACAAAATAAATTTTTAACCCAATAATTTATATTTATTTTTATTCAAAACATCTCGGTAAGAAAGCAGCTTATTTACAAATTATTTTTAAGCAAAAAAGGCTTATTATTTTGATTTCAGTAAAACAAAAATATCCCTTGGACCAAATTATAAGGTAATACATATTACCGTTCATAAAGGAAACGATGCAATGTAACTAATGTAACAGCAGGTTTAACTATAAAGTATGAGTATAACACGAAATCAAAAAAAAATTAAATTGTATTTTCGTTTGCTTTTGTATTTCATTTGTGTGTGTATTTAAATTAAAATTCGAAAAAGTCAAAAGTTTTAACTCTTTTTTAAATAAAATATATAAAATGTATAAATATATATATCTTTTATCTTCAAATATTTCGCGATATAAAATTAAAATTGTTCTGAAAAGAAATCAAATAGAATGATTAAAGAAAATACAAATAAATTTAATCATATCACGATAGGAAAACGCTGAAAACGAAGAGAAATATTTCAATCGTTCATATATGTATAATACTTACGTTGAAATATTTGGTAGAATTTGTCACTTTTCTACGACAGAAATACTTCTAAAATACCCATTCTAAAATTGTTTTACTAAAAAATAAAAATATAGTTGTATAACATACTATTAATAACAAGTTTCTATATTGCCAGAAATAATTTTACATTTCTGCTTTATGCGCTGTTAGCAGTTATTTTTAATAAATATACAATTTCCAATTAAAATGTGTTTTGTTAATTTTGTAATTACGAATAGGTTGTTTATTTCAGGACTATATATTATATTTCACTCATCTAAACATTTTCCTATTGTCTCTTCCAGTATTACAAATCCTATTACCCGCATTTTTATTGTCCATTTTTTAATGTTCGCTTAAATCCCTTCACAGGACTTTCTAACAAGATCACTTCAAAAATGTATGTACTCGTACATCACCATAAATAACATACAGCAAAAATAACTACGATGCACGCACTCCCTTATATCGAATCCTCGTGATTCACAACTGCCGTTATTTTTAGTTTCAGTTCTTGTTGTTGCTATGGTATGGTGCCAAGCAACATGCACGTATACTTACATATTCACCGCAATTTCATTTTTTTTACAATCCGCGTCTCAAAACACACAGCCACTTCCCTCCATCGCCGCCAAGTAACTGATTTGAAAGAAAACGAACAACAGAATATTCTCTATACTCAGGAGCTCTTCTAACATTCCATAACAATTATTTATCCACACATTAACAAACAACTTTAATTCTCCGAAAAAAAAATAAAATGGCAATAAAAATAATGGCAATAATCATAAAATTTATTACCAAGACAACTTTTCTTTAAAGGGGAGCATAGCCTTAAATTTATTACTCAAATATCTCATACTGTTAATTAAGTCCGATTCGACATTAAAACTATGACATGTCTACGTCATAGTTTTAATGTAGAAAATCCTTAAAAGTGTTGAAATATTACATAAAATAATGCGGATTGTCACAAAAATAATTATTTTTTTCTTTAATTTAAAGGCGTACATTTAAAGAAGGGCGTACACAAAACTAATGATTAGATAGTCTTTAATTCAAATTCAAAAAACTTTAGATTAAGGAAAATTTCACAAAAAACAAGTAAATTTTCATTATTTTAATGAAAATTGTGATTGAATTTATGCCGAGGTCCATACTTAATTTGAGAATGTGTCGTCATTAATTTTATTACTATTTTTTTTTTTCAGTGTGGGAGGTACCAAAAGATCGCGGCAATAATGCCCATTTTTTACCGGACTATAGGTACTAATCTCCTAGTACCTCTAACACAAACGGACCATTTTGTATCAAAACAAAAAAAAATAAATAAATTTACTAACATTTTTGTGAAACTCAAGGTGAGGGGATTCATTAGTCGACTGAACTTTCTTACTTGTTATTTTAATCAGACTGTATGTGGGACAAGTTTTATTTCAAATAGTAAAAAAATAATAAATCACAATGTTTGTTTTGAAAAATTTTTATTTTTGAGACCTTATTAAAAAAAATAGATAATAATAAATAACACTATAGATACGAGTAGCAAAATTAATCTCCTAGTTCATTAGTATCTAAAACCCCAGTCGTTCAGAATCAAAATCAACCTTTCAATGTTGCAGCGACATTTGCAGCCTGTTGTGCTACACCAATGGTTTGAATCGTGGCATCTCGTGTATGTTGACCCACACGTTCCTGAAAAAAGAAATTTAAATTTAAAAAAATTGTTAATAATTCTTTGCAATTTTCCTAAACAATACTTACAATTTTCTTTCCGATCTTTTTCAGCCATCCCGCTTCACCTTGACCAACGAAGACAGCCAACACAAAGGCGACGAAGATGAATACTTTGTTGAAGTTCATTGTGGTACTTGTATTTGTATTGTATATAAGTTGTTAAATGTGTAAAGTGACTCAGAATTATTGAGATTTAGCTTTCTTTAAGCTTTAGCCTATGCTGAGTTCGATTGCAACTGATGAAGAACTAGACAACCACAGTCGCTTTTATAGGACACATTGCGTATATATGAATATAAATGACTGGCCGCTAAAACAATATGACATGGGTACATTTTAATACGGGGATTTTTCCTGTCAACCCCAGAGTAGATCGTTTCTGCTTTCGTACTCTTGTAGTAAATCCCATTTTAAAAGAAATTTTAAGAATATAGTGGAACAAGTTTTCCGACATTGACGCGTAAGGTCAATGTATACACATTCTTAAGTAATGTAGCTTCTGTGAAACTTTTAATGTGGCAGTGACACTTTTTCCAGACCTCAGGCGCCAAATCAAATATTTGAAATTCCCAAAATTCAACAGAAAAAATTTCTAAAAAACAACTTAACTAAAGGTGTGTATAGACGATTGCCAGATCGGCAAACGTTATCAACCCTGTTAAACTGTTGCAAATGTACGGGAATTGACAGGTTGTTAGGCAAATGTTAATTGACTGTTCAGACGATTGCAAGAAAACCTTCAAATTTCATATATTTTGTTAATATTTATATGCAGGATTGCCAATTAAAATATTTTATAGACAGTGTTGCCAATAAAAAGTTTTTCTGGCAATGGCGCCGTTGTCACATGCATAAACTTCGCACATCAACAAATCTGCAAATTATCTCACAATGACTTTTCTGCCAACGTTGCGAGACAAAAATTGTTTGTTCACACGGTTGTACGTTCACAGGGTTGCATTTTTCCGCCATTTTTCGGACAATGTTGTCCGATCAGGCAATCGTCTAAACATACCTTAACAACTTTATTATACCCTCACTTTAGTGATACGAGGGTATATACGAGTATCATTTGCTACGGGCCAAAAGTGTAACACATCGAAGGAGCGATCTCAGATCCTAAGTATGTTCGGCGAATATTCGATTTGGGTCATTTTAAGTTGAATGAGAAATGTCCGTCCGTCCGTATATCTGTATGATAACTCTCGCTGGTGCGCATGATAACTCTCGAAATGAGTAACCGATTGACTTCAAATTTGGTATACGGTGGGCCATACTGATTCACTCCCCAGCAAAATCTTGGTAAGTACCAGTCATTATTCCCTGCATTACCAAATAATGACATCACATTATTCACTGCATTACTTTCGGCTTATTAATAATGACTTACCAATAATAACAGAAATAAGTGATTTTGGCTGTACAAGATTTAAATAAATCTTGTTACTGTACAAGATTTATTTATTTTTCAACATGTTTTCAAATAATACGTGCAGATTTGAATGAAAATACCATACATATTGTCGTATATGTTATGATGTTAGAACATTGAAGAATTTTTCACACGGGGTGTTCAGAAATTCGAATCTAGCATGAGGAAATTGTTTGTTTCAACAAATATACGCGACAATATACAAAAATCACTTTAAATGGCTATTTCTACATATCTACTACTTATTTTATAACTTACTGGTAATGCATTATTGAAGTACTTAAAATCGTGAAAATATAAGCACATATTTATGTGGTATGCCTATGCTACAAATAAGTACTTATTATGCTACTTTATTGTATGCTTTTGGGAAGTACTTTCCTCCAATGACATCCCCATGTTAAAATAATGAGAAAAGTGGCTAAATAATAAGTACTTACCATTATCGAACTTTGCTTACTCGTCGGATTATTTGGTAATGAGAAATTTTGCTGGGTCCTTCTGGTACCTCCCACACAATAGGGTTAAAATTTAGTCAATTTATGATTCTTTTATAACATCTATACTACTTATTAGAATCTTCTGAAATTCCACACATTGTACTATTATATTAGTCGCTATCACCTTGAGAAAAATGGACGAAGTTGCCACACCCCTTTTGGTACCGTCTTAAATCACAACTTCTTGGAGGCCATTCAATATCACAATTTCTTGAAATAATCGAGTCTCCAAACTTTTCTCGCAACATTTTAATTGTTTCATTTGCTGTGTGGCAAAAAGCCAAAATCGGTCAATGGCAAAAAGATAGGTCTTAACGAGAGCTAAAATATTGCTCATGGGTGTCAAGGTCGCAAAAAAAATGTACTAAGCTTCATTTTCAAATGGGAACGGAAAATTTATTTTTGCTCTAGCACCTTAACGGTACGTCGGGAGCTAAAAAATTGCTTATGGGTGTCATGGTCCTAGGTCGACTGGAAATTGTTTTTTTTTTTTGTTTTTAGAAGTTTTTTGTTAATGATCGATTTAATTTTTATTTTATTAGATTTATTGAATGTTTTCACATTCGAATTATTCAGCATTTTCGATCAACTCTTCCCTTCGAAAGAGAGGTTTTTGTGGTGTATTGGAAAAGATAAGATACTGCACTTTGAAAGCCATGTAAACAGACTTATACATGACACAGTGTGAGCTTGTAGTTGTGGCGATCATCACTTGTATATATAACGGGTTTTTCAATAAGAGCGCTCGATTTCTTTTGCATGGCCACCACGGGCACGCTTGCAGAAGTCCAGACGCTGAACCCAATTTTCGACGGTTTTCAAGCATAAATCGGCCGATACTGCTGCAATTTCACGTTCGATATTCGTACGAAGTTCATCAATCGTCGCTGGCTTGTTGGCATAGACCATAGACTTGACGTAGCCCCACAGGAAATAGTCTAACGGCGTCAAATCGCACGACCGAGGCGGCAAATCGACTGGACCATTTCGTGAGATAACACGTTCTCCAAACTTGGTTTCCAATAAATTTATTGTGGCATTCGCTGTGTGGCTTGTGGCGCCGTCCTGTTGGAACCACATGTCCTCCAAGTCCATATCATCCAATTGGGGCCAAAAATATTCGGTTATCATTGAACGGTAGCGATTCACATTCACAGTAACGTGTCGGTCTTGATCATCACGGAAGAAGTACGGCCCAATGACGCCGCCGGCCCATAAGCCGCACCAAACTTTTTTTTAAGCGCACGAAAAGTTGCAATTTGAGAGCGATTATTTAAATAATAAAAATTGAATAATATGAACGTTGTTCTTGCGTATATCTCTCCATGATGAAATTGTAAACACTACTGAATACAATGAAAAACAAATAACAGATCATGACATATTACAAAAGGCCGAAACGTCACTTCAAAATCATATCATCCCTATTGGAAAACCCGATACATATAGTCCGGTAAGAAATTTACATTATTGCCAAGTTCTGGCGTGTTCCACAGTAACTTCCACAGTACATTACTCACAAAGTGTTGGTATACCTTAGACGGTTTACTCGTCAGAAATTTTCCTACTTGTTCTTCGTAGAATTAGATAGAAAATAGTTTTTTTAATTTCAAATACAATTTTTTAAATTTAATCTGCGTGTTTGAAATTCCAATTCCAAGTTTAGAATTTCAGTAATGCAACGTAGGTCTGTAAAAAAGAAATTGTGTGGGGTGCACAGATATTTCACTATCTAAATTTAAAAAATTGCCGTCAAAATGGGATTTACTACAAGAGCAGGAAAGCAAAAAAACGATACTCTGTGGTTGTGGTAAAAATCCCCGTATTAAAATGTACCCATCGCATTTTGTTTTAGTGGCATTTTAAACAAAGACTATCAGAAACATAGTCTTTCATACTCATATTCATATACGCAAAGGTCCTATATAAGCTACTGTTTATGTCTAGTTCTTCATCTGTTTGTATTCGAACTCAGAGTAGGCTAAAGCATAAAGAAAGCTAATCTCAATAATTCTGAGTCACTTCATAAATTACTACTACAATACAAATAACACAATGAACTTCAATAAATTATTCATCTTCGTCGCCTTTGTGTTGGCTGTCTTCGTTGGTTAAGGTGAAGCTGGATGGCTGAAAAAGATTGGCAAGAAAATTGTAAGTATTGTTTTGGAAAATTGCAAAGAGTTATTGAAACTGAAAAATTACCTATGTATTTCAATTTCGCATTTCGTTTTCCAGGAACGTGTGGGTCAACATACACGGGATGCTACAATTCAAACCATCGGTGTGGCACAACAGGCTGCAAATGTCGCTGCAACATTGAAAGGATGATTTCGATTCTAAATAATTTTAGAAATGAATGAAATAAGAGATTATATTTACGTTCCATGTAGTTATTTATTATTATTTACTTAGTTTTTTATTTAGGTCTGAACAATAGAAATGTAAATTTATAATAGTATGTTTCAAAAATGTTTGTGATACTTTATTTTAAACAATTTAAGAAGTTTAATTTGAAATAAAACTTGACCCACAAGCTTTTTTATAATAATGATGCATTGTTTGATTCTTTCTTTGTATTGAGTTGCCAAATTATTACATTTATACAAATTTATAATTTAAAATTATCGTGCGAATCAGACAGACATAACTCAAATAATTTAAAATGTCTTGAGCTTATTCCTTCGAGGCATATACGTGTACAGTTGTTTGCAAAAAATAACAACATTAAAAGCTTTCAACATTGCTTGGTCCCTGAAATTAGTTTTCTCTATTAACAATATAAAATTTACTTACATATGCTCCTCTTGTGGCAACTGTTATAAAAACAAGTAAGATAGTTTCAGTCGGGTAAACCGACTTAGGTATACGCTTACTTTGTGAGAAATATAATATGGAATATTACACGAGTTTTAAAATAAAAATACAATCTCGGCGAAATTTTCGATAAAAAATCAATTACGGCGATATTTTCTGTAAAATACAATTTTTAAATTTTCGATAAAAATTCAATTTCAACAAAATTTTCGATACAAATTCAATTTCGACGAAATTTTCAATAAAAATGCAATTTTGACAAAATTTTCGATACAAATTCAATTTCGATGAATAACGATAAAAATTCTTCTATAAATAACGATAAAAATTCAATTTCAATGAAATTTTGTAGAAAGTCATTGAAATTTCAATTTTTTAAAAATATGTACTAAATTTGAAAAAAATATTTATAAATAAAAAAAATGGAAATAAAAACTGTAAAAAAACTATGTCTTAAATTAATCCCTTAAATGTTGTTTAAAAATTTCACAAATTCCATTAGAATCGATTAATTCTTACTTTTCCGTACACGGGGGAAAATCGTCATTTTTGATATGTTTGAATTGAAAGAAAATATATTTGGAAGCGACCTTTTTAAATATTATATATTTGTTAACAAATAAATTTCATTTGAAAATCAAGAAATTTTTTTTGGAACACATTTATTAATTTATAAGAACATAATATATTTGCAAATTGACTTTCACAAATAAAATATGTGTGTACACTAGGGTGATGACTTTTATACAACCTCGTTTCCCTGTATCATATATAGATTTATTTAAGATTAGATAAAATCTTACATATAAGGTGATTCGATAAAAAAAATCTCACGCACAAAATGATTTTAAAATTTTTATTTATCAGCATTTTGGGCAATTTTTTTTCAATTTTTTCAAAACTTTCAAAATAATGACCGCTCATTAATGTGGTTTCTGTAAACAAAATCAGAAAAAATTAGAATCATAAAAAGGTCGTCAACGTTTTTTCCAAAGAGATAGATTCGATTCAAAATGAGACACCTTCACTAAATTGTAAATAAAAACGAAATATATTCATCGATTTCTATGATCAATGTCTCATTTTGTTCATAGTTTATGTGGCTTTTCGTGAAAGTTATAAGAGTTGACACTTTTCTCCGTCTTGGATTTATATGATTTAAAAAAAAGAAAAAAATTTAATTTTTTCACGAAAATATCATTTCAAAGCGGTTTGTGTGTGACCTTTTTCAATATTTAAATGGAATTAACAATATTTTAGTCATTAATAGGCAAAAGTTCCTTCATTCGTGCAACAGGAAATAATTTTTGAAAAAAAAAATCAAAAAGACATCACCCTAGTGTACACACCAACAAAGTTATTGTTTAAGAAGTTTTCCAAATATATTTTATTTAAAAAAAAAATTTAAAACTTTGCCGACTTTTTCGAATTTAAGATAGTTTTTTTCTAGTTTTCGTGTTAAACATTATAGCTAAAAATGTCTTTTAATTTATAAATATTCCAGTTCATCACTTTTTGTCAATCCATCAATGCAATTTATATTCACGAAAGATTATACGATTTAAGTTTTAATTAAATTTTACAAACATATAAAAGTTTTAAAAAAAAATTTATCTTTGAACATCTGAAAAACAGAAAACTTGTCTTTAAAGTACGGCATTGATACATTGCCAAAATACTTATATACAAATTAATCTTTGTTTCGGAAATACTAGTTCCAAATAAAAAATATTAGAATGGGAACATATTTTTGTTTATAACAATATTCTCCCAAACATATAATATTTGGAGTGTACCCTTAACATACATATGTATATTTCAAGCCGAATATGTTTGGAACTTTATACTACAGAAACTATTTTTTAGCGTGTACGACCTTCTTAAGTCATTTTTAGACATTTTCAAAAGTCAATATCCCCATTAAAATTGCCAATTAAAATATCTTAAATACAACATTCAAAAAATTATCTATATATATAAAAATGAAACGGTCCATCTGTGTAATGGCATCACGTCAGAACGGCTGGAGCGATTTGGATGATTTTTTTTTTATTCGATTCTAAATTTTCACGAGATGGTTTATATAGAAAAAAAAATTAATTGGACAAAGGGGCGTGGTACCTCCCATACAAATCGCAGGTTAAAAATCCGATATTTCTGCTCCTATTATAGGTATAGAGCTGAAATTTTGTTTGTATGCATTTAATGGCAGATTATGTGAATTTTCCAAAAATGGGCGGAATCGGACCAATGGGCGTGGCCCCGCCCATATAAGCCAAATTTTGAAATTGAGATATTTTGCACAATTTGTTAGCGAGAGTGCTGGAATTTTGTGTATATGTAAACGGTGGCAGTCTACGTGATTGGTCCAAAAATGGGCGGGATCGGACCAATGGGCGTGGCCCCGCCCACATAGACAAAATTTTGATATCTTGCACAATTTGCTAGCGGGAGTGCTGCAATGTTGCGTATATGTATCTGGTGGCATTCTACGTAATTGGTGAAAAAATGGGCGGGACCGGACCAATGGGCGTGGCCCCGCCCATATAAGCCAAATTTTGAAATTGAGATATTTTGCACAATTTGTTAGCGAGAGTGCTGGAATTTTGTGTATATGTAAACGGTGGCAGTCTACGTGATTGATCCAAAAACGGGCGGGATCGAACCAATGGGCGTGGCACCGCCCATATAAGCCAAATTTAAAAAATGTGATATCTTGCACAATATGTTAGCGAGAGACCTGGAATTTTGTGTATATATATCCGTTGGCGATCTACGTGATTGGTCCAAAAATGGGCGGGTTCGGACCAATAGGCGTGGCCCCGCCCACAATGACCAAATTTTGAAATTTTTATATCTTGCACAATTTGCTATCGGGAGTGCTGCAATGTTGTGTATATGTATCTGGTGGCATTCTACGTAATTGGTCAGAAAATGGGCGGGATCGGACCAATGGGCGTGGCCCCGCCCTTATAAGCCAAATTTTGAAATTGATATAACTTGCACAATTTTTTATCTAGAGTGCTGTCATGTTGTAGATATGTATCTGGTGACAGTCCACGTGATTGGTCCAAAAATTGGCGGGATCTGACCAATGGGCGGGCCACCGCCCATATAAGCCAAATTTTGAAATTGAATTATCTTGCTCATTTTGTTAGCGAGAGTGTTGAAATTTTGCGTATATGTATCTGGTAGCAGTCTACGTGATTGGCTTTCAAATGGGCGGAATAGGACCAGTGGGCGTGGCCCAGCCCATATTTTGATATATCTTGCAAGTATTATATAGGAAATACATGAACAAAAATGCTCGGTATGCGATAATTACAGCTGCTCACTCCAATACAATCGCAATATCATAATGTGATGCAATATCAATGAAACAAGAATTTGGAAATTTTATAAGTATACATTTCTATTTTCTGGACTTTCCACTGAATTCGGTATTTTTTCATTCAGTGAATTTATTACTAATATACCAGTAAGGAAAGGCAGAAAGTCGGGCGGGGCCGACTATATAATACCCTACACCTCCCTAACAATGCGATAAGGGTCATTGCGATAATAATTTGGAATAATTGGTAAATGTATTTTGAACCGATAATCGCAAAATTAAGCAATATTCGTTCCTAAATTGAGAAAAATCTTTCTGGAGAACTTTGTAATGATCGGAAGTAAAGTACAACTTCTATAGCGCTTTGTAACCAAATCTCGAGGAACATATATATGGAGGTTATATATAAATCTGAATCGATTTTCCTAGAATACTCATTCATGTAAAATAGAAACCTGTTTCTGTCGAATTTCGTACTGATCGGATATAAAACACAGTCTCTACAGCGCTTACATGTCAAATTGGGGGTAACATATATATATGGGGGCTATATCTAAATCTGAACTGATTTTCTCCGAATTTTGCGGCATTCCTTCATGTAATAAGAAACCTCTTTCTGCCGAATTTCTTACTGATCGGATATAAAATACAGTTTCTACAGCGCTTGAATTTCAAATCGGGGGTAACATATATATGGGGACTATATCTAAATCTGAACCGATTTTCTCCGAATTTGGCAGTATTCCTTCATGTAATAACAAACCTCTTTCTGCCGAATTTCGTACTGATCGGATATAAAATACAGTTTCTACAGCGCGAATTTTGACATGGGCAGCGAAGCGCACCGGGCTCAGCTAGTATTAATATATTTATTGAATGTACTCACGGCCCCCATGTAAGTTTGCTACGGATCTGGGGAGCCGCGACTCACCGTTTGGTCGAGCCAGCCTTAGACCTAATATGGGTGTGTACATGTCTCAAAAAAATCAGTTACATTCAGTTGTTTAAGAGTGTTTATGAATTTAGTATTGACGAACTTTTAGAATTACACATTGAATTTTTATTAAACTATATGGGAGAAAAGATTTAGTTTTTTTAAAATTGCTAAAAAATAATAAATCAGTTTTTTAAAATATTCTATTTTACTTTTTTATTGTTCAGACCTTATTAAAAAACTAAATAAATAATAATAAATAACTAGAACGTAAATGTAACATCTTATTTCATGAATTTCTAAAACGCCAATCGTTCACAGGCGAAATCATCCTTTCAATGTTGCAGCGACATTCGCAGCCTGTTGGGCTACACCGATGGTTTGAATTGTAGCATCCCGTGTATGTTGACCCACACGTTCCTGGAAAACGAAATGCGATTTTATTTTATAAGTTATATTTTTAGTAACTCTTAGCATTTTCCCTAATTAATACTTACAATTTTCTTTCCAATCTTTTTCAACCATCCCGCATCACCTTGACCAACGAAGACGGCCAACGCAAAGGCGACGAAGATGCATACTTTGTTGAAGTTCATTGTGTTATGTATTTGTATTGTAATTGAATCTGTGAAGTGACTCAGAATTATTGAAAGTTAACTTTCTTTAAGCTTTAGCTTACACTGAGTTCGAATACTAACTGATGAAGAACTAGATATAAACAATCGCTTATATAGGACACTCGCGAATATGAAGATGAGTATGAATGAATGACTTTATGATTGTCTGTGATAAAAATGGCGATAAACACAATGCGATGGGTACATTCCCAGCAAAAAATAAAAGAAGTACTTCCAAAAGAATAACATTATAAGTACTTCCAAATCATAAGTATGAACATTTTTTCGACATTTAAAAAAGTTCTTCTAAATAACTAACCAAAATGCAATTTCGGATTATAAATTATTAACCCAAGAATGCATAATTTCAAAACGATTGGATGTAAAATAAAGCTTCTGAAGTGATAAACGTCCAGATCGGAAGGAACATATATATGAGGGCTATGAAATATAAGTAAAATACTGCTTCTATAGTGCTAAAGGGAAGAAATATATATTTATATGGCGGGTATATCAGAATTAGTGAATGGTTCTGGAAGCTAGTCGACTTTCGACTTTTTCATCAACCAAATTTAGTTTCAGTCCACTAGGTCGATTAATCGGACCTAAAAGTCGACTTTTTCATAGTCAATTAAAATAACATAAAGTCATTTCAAAGTATGCTGATTTTCTTCGAAATATGTTAAATTGTGGAATTGTAGTACATTGGATTGCGATAAAAATTTATTAATAACACTTTATACTTTCCACAAATGTTGATATATCGTCACCAGAAATGCCCAAGAGCGTAACCCTCAAATGAAAATTCGTTTTTCGTCCAAAAATCAAGATTTTATTGAAGAAAAAAAAAGATGTAACAAAAGGCGTAACCCACATTGTATTAAGCAGAACGTACTGTATTCATCTATTTAGCCTTTGAAGTAGTTCTCTTGTTGCTGTATTGATTTTTGTCAATCGTGTTTGACAGCTATTTTAGATGCAAAATTCTATAAGGGGTCTGTATTTAAATTTGGCCTTTATCTGAATGGTATCTATTTTTTTTTTTATCAAATTTCGCAGTGTTCATGATTCTATAAACTAATCTCTGCCAATTTTAATAATGATCTGAAGTAAAACACGAAAATACATTTTTCCAACCTTGCTAGTGACCGTTTATTCTCTGATTAAAAAATCCTTTGTGCAAAATTTAGTACATTTGACTAAAATATGACTTCTATGGAGTTTAGATGCTAAATCGGAAGGAACACATCCATGCGAGTATCTGGGGCTATATGTAAATTTGAACCGATATTGTTCACACAGATATTAACTGTTAAAATAAGATACTCCTTACCAAATTTCATGAATATCGAAAGGAATTTATATCTTCTATAGAGGGTATAAGCTAAATCGAAGTACATTCATATATATTAAGATATCTGGTTCAAATAGTTGAGAGATTTTTGTTCGTTCGCCTTAGCCGAAAGAAAATAAGTAACACAAACAGTCCCTATATCTAAATACGGATTGTCTTTCAATTTTAATACGCATTGTCTTGTCCCAAAATAAAGAAATGTGCAAAATTTCTTTGAGATGGGACTATATTTGTGACCTGCACATTGATTACAAGAATCCATGCACAGACTGACATAGCTAAATCGGTTCAGAAAGTGATTCTAAGTCGATCGGTATAATACACGATGGTTCTATATATCTCTTCTGATTTTGGGTGTTAGAAACAAATGCATAAAATTATAATAAATTGTACCACATTGTGGTGTAGGTTATAATTAAATAATTTTAAAAGAAATTATGGTAATTAAATATACCATACCATACTTACTGTACCACACTGTGGTACTTTACTACTCTTTGAACCGGGGCTACGGAAAATACATATCGCCGCACAAATGTGCTATGTATTACAGTGTAAAATAAAAATCCCTTTTTATTAGTGAAAATGTTGGTCATTTGCGAAAATGTTACGAATGACCCCATAGTGTACTATGGGGTCATTCGGTCACACTTTTCAAGAGCCAGCTACACCATACAGTTGATCTCTTTGACCAATAGTATATTATTTATACGTTCCCTTCCCTATGTCAACATTTATATACCTTTAAAATAAGAGATCTCTGGACCCAAAGATGTTAATAAGAACGACATGTATTCATCAAATAAATACAACGCCAAAAAAGCAAATCTTACAGTGCTTTAAAAGGAGTTGTGCAAAAGTGGTGACAAAGAAGTACTTCCCCGGCGCGACAACCCCTTGTTAAATTCATTGGTGAAAATCCAAATTAGAACAACTTCCGGATCATAGGTTGGGGATTTTTATTGCTTCCTTGGGTGCTCTTTTTTTGCTGGGTTTTAATACGGGGAATTTTTCCACAACCACGGAGTATCGTTTTTTTGCTTTCCTGCTCTTGTCCCATTTTGACAGCAATTTTTGAAACTTAGAAGAAAAAGTGTTTTGGTAGTGATAGCGCGCAATTTCCAAAAAAAAACGAAAAAATTGATTGTTAAGGAAATTCAAAAGTTTTTTATTTAATGTGAAGTACAATCGATACAATTAAGTTCTAAATATAACGTCATTCAAATGGCCTCCACGACTTCTTCTGCAGGAACGAATTCGATGAACCCAATTTTCGAGCGTTTTTTCCACTAAATCAAGTCGTATGTCATGTATGGCACGTTCAATATTGACTTGTAAGCCTTGAAGAGAGTCTGGTTTATTTCGAAAGACCAATGACTTCAAATAACCCCACAAGAAATAGTCTAATGGTTTTAAATCACAACTTCTTGGAGGCCATTCAATATCCTAATTTCATGAAATAATCGAATCTCCAAACTTTTCTCCCAACAATTCAATTGTTTCATTTGCTGTGTGGCACATAGCCACAATCGGTCAATGACAAAAAGCCAGCTCTTACCGAGAACTAAAATATTGCCCATGGGTGTCAAGGTCGTAGGTCGATTGGAATGTGTTTTTTTTTTGGATTAAAAAAAATGGTCTTGGCATCATATTCAAATGTAAACGGAATGTTTATTTTTGCTCTAGTTCCTTAACGGTACGTCGGATCGGTCAATGGCAAAAAGATAGCTCTTAAGGAGAGCTAAAATATTGCTCATGGGTGCCAAGGTTGCCCAAAGTTGCAATTGGAGAACGATTATTTTGATAATAAAACTGAATAATTTGTAAACGTTATTTTGCGTATATCTCTCCACAATGAAATTGTAAACACTACTGAATACAATGAAAAACAAATGACAGATAATGGCATATTACAAATAGCCGAAAAGTCACTTCAAAATTAAAGGGCGACCTCGACCTGATATTTGGATAGAACACCTCAAAATAAGAAGAAAAATTTAAGGTCATTTCATCGATATCGTGCTTAATTATCGAGTTATCGGAAGATAAAGTTTGAAAAATCTAAATTTTTGGGATTTTGACTTTTGAAAATCTCCAAAATGTCTTGTGAAGGTCTTTTTGGTTACTTTATCTCACATTTTGCTGGGCTAAGTCCTGCTTTAGACGAGTTCGACGAGATATGATTTTATTGAAAATTTCTTAGAAATTTCAATTTTATTGAAAATTTCTTAGAAATTTAAATTTTATTGAAAATTTCTTAGAAATTGTGATTTTATTATATTTTTCAACAAAAATTTTTGAAATTGCAGTTCTCTAAAAAACTCTTGAAATTAATTTTTTCGAATTATTAATTTGTCCGAATTACATTTTTCTAGAAAATTGCATCGATACTGATTTTTCTCGAAAATTTCGAAATTGCATTTTAGAAAATTTCCGATTAGCAACCTCAAATCCCGTCAGTGGACGAAATTTTCTATAAAAATTCAATTTTTTGGAAAACTTCTTAGTAATTTTGATTTGAACTGAAAATTGCGCGGGGTGCGAAATTTTCTATAGAAATTCAATTTCGACGAAACTTTTTATAGAAATTCAGTGGAGTCAGTGGACGAAATTTTCTATAAAAATTCAATTTCGACGAAATTTTCTATAGGAAGTTCAATTTCGACGAAATTTTCTATAGGAAGTTCAATTTCGACGAAATTTTCTATAGGAAGTTCAATTTCGACGAAATTTTCTATAGGAAGTTCAAATTCGACGAAATTTTCTATAGGAAGTTCAAATTCGACGAAATTTTCTATAGGAAGTTCAAATTCGACGAAATTTTCTATAGGAAGTTCAATTTCGACGAAATTTTCTATAGGAAGTTCAAATTCGACGAAATTTTCTATAGGAAGTTCAAATTCGACGAAATTTTCTATAGGAAGTTCAAATTCGACGAAATTTTCTATAGGAAGTTCAAATTCGACGAAATTTTCTATAGAAATTCAATTTCGACGAAATTTTCTATAGGAAGTTCAAATTCGACGAAATTTTCTATAGGAAGTTCAAATTCGACGAAATTTTCTATAGAAATTCAAATTCGACGAAATTTTCTATAGAAATTCAATTTCGACGAAATTTTCTATAAAAATTCAATTTCGACGAAATTTTCTATAAAAATTCAATTTCGACGAAATTTTCTATAAAAATTCAATTTCGACGAAATTTTCTATAAAAATTCAAATTCGACGAAATTTTCTATAAAAATTCAATTTCGACGAAATTTTCTATAAAAATTCAATTTCGACGAAATTTTCTATAAAAATTCAATTTCGACGAAATTTTCTATAAAAATTCAATTTCGACGAAATTTTCTATAAAAATTCAATTTCGACGAAATTTTCTATAAAAATTCAATTTCGACGAAATTTTCTATAAAAATTCAATTTCGACGAAATTTTCTATAAAAATTCAATTTCGACGAAATTTTCTATAAAAATTCAATTTCGACGAAATTTTCTATAAAAATTCAATTTCGACGAAATTTTCTATAAAAATTCAATTTCGACGAAATTTTCTATAAAAATTCAATTTCGACGAAATTTTCTATAAAAATTCAATTTCGACGAAATTTTCTATAAAAATTCAATTTCGACGAAATTTTCTATAAAAATTCAATTTCGACGAAATTTTCTATAAAAATTCAATTTCGACGAAATTTTCTATAAAAATTCAATTTCGACGAAATTTTCTATAAAAATTCAATTTCGACGAAATTTTCTATAGAAATTCAATTTCGACGAAATTTTCTATAGAAATTCAATTTCGACGTAATTTTCTATAGAAATTCAATTTCGACGTAATTTTCTATAGAAATTCAATTTCGACGTAATTTTCTATAGAAATTCAATTTCGACGTAATTTTCTATAGAAATTCAATTTCGACGTAATTTTCTATAGAAATTCAATTTCGACGTAATTTTCTATAGAAATTCAATTTCGACGCAATTTTCTATAGAAATTCAATTTCGACGCAATTTTCTATAGAAATTCAATTTCGACGCAATTTTCTATAGAAATTCAATTTCGACGCAAATTTCTATAGAAATTCAAATTCGACGCAAATTTCTAATTAAATTGAAATTCTATTGAATTTCAATTTAATTGAAAATTTCTTAGAAATTTAAAAATTAAAATTTGCAATTTTATTGAAAATTTCTTAGAAATAGTAATTTTATAGAAAAATTCTTAGAAATTTGCAATAAAATTGCAAATGGCATGTCTAGAATTTCAATTCGGCCATTGAGGTCTGGAAATTGCGAGGGGTGCACTATCGCTATCAAAACACTTTTTCTTCTAAATTACAAAAAATTCTGTCAAAATGGGATTTACTACAACAACAGGAAAGCAAAAAAAAACGATTCTCTGTGGTTGTGGGAAAAAATCCCCGTATTAAAATGTACCCATCACATTTTGTTTTAGTACCATTTTTATCACAGACGATCGATCACAAATTCAGTTAGTCTGTCATTCATACTTATATTCATATACGCAAGTGCCCTATATAAGCAACTGTTTATGTTTAGTTCTTCATCAGTTTGAATTCGAAATCTGTATAAGCTAAAGCTTAAAGAAAGCTAATTCTCAATAATTCTGAGTCACTTCATAGATTCCACTACAATACAAATAACACAATGAACTTCAACAAAGTATTCATCTTCGTCGCCTTTGTTTTGACCGTCTTGGTTGGCCAAGGTGAAGCGGGATGGCTGAAAAAGATTGGCAAGAAAATTGTAAGTGTAATGATGTCTGATGTGTAAAAAAATGCCAAGAACTATTAATATTAAACATCATTTATCGTATTTCTGATTTCCAGGAACGTGTGGGTCAACATACACGGGATGCTACAATTCAAACCATCGGTGTGGCACAGCAGGCTGCAAATGTAGCTGCAACATTGAAAGGATGATTTCGGTTCTGATCGACTGGAGTTTTTGAACTAGAAGATTACTTTTACCATTCATATAGTTATTTATTATTATTTATTTAGTTTTTTTAAGAAGAAACAAAGAAATGTGAATATATTGTATATTGCAAACATTTTTGTGATACATTATTTTTAACAATTTACGAAGTATAATTTGAAATAAAACATGACTCACAAACATTTTTTATAATAATTATTCAATGGTTGATTCTTTCTTTGTGTTAAGTAGCCAAATTATGAAATTTATAATTTCAAATTATCGTGCGAATTAGACAGACATAACCCAAATAATTTAATATACATTGAGCTGATTCCTTCTAGACATATACAGTTGTTCGCAAAAAATAGCATCATTGAAAACTTTCAACATTGTTTGGTCCCTAATTCTGCAGTATTGTTACCTGAAGTCTGTTTTCTCTATTAGCAATATAAGATTTACTCCATATGCTCCTCATGTGACAACTTTTGTAAAAAAGGTAGGGAAATCAAAATGAGGTTAAAGTTTCGAATTCCTTGAAAAAAAATATTTATATGCAGTGGCACGGCTACTGAACATAAGGCAGATCATGAACATTTATCATTCTTCCGAATTAAATTTTAACTTACAAAACAGCATAATGCAAGATTTTGTTATACGAGTACGAGTAAAAAAATGTATTGGTATGAGAGTTTTAGTATGTTGACTAAGTTCGGCAAAATACGGGTTTGGTTAGTAGTTCTTTTTAAATTCAATTTACTGCTTCCATAAGTATTTCAGCTGATTTAAGTTAAAGACATGCATTATTGCTATTGAATGCTGAAGATGATAGAGTGGTGTCTATCGAAACTGCAGTCAATTCTACCAAGCAATTAAAACACCCTACCAATTTTTGTATTTGTTTCTATTACTTTTTTGCAATAGACAGAAAGTAAATGAAACATATGACCATAATTTTAAAAATAACCAGTAAGTAAAGGCAGAAAGTCGGGCGGGGACGACTATATAATACCCTACACCTCCCTAACAATGCGATAAGGGTTTATATCCGATCACAGCGAAATTCGGCAGAGAGAGGTTTCTTATTATATGAAGGAATACTGCCAAATTCGGAGAAAATCGGTTCAGATTTAGATATAGCCCCCATATATATGTTAGCCCCGATTTGACATCTAAGCGCTGTAGAGACTGTATTTTATATCCCATCAGTACGAAATTCGACAGAAAGAGGTTTCTATTTTACATGAATGAGTATTCAGGGAAAATCGATTCAGATTTATATATAACCTCCATATATATGTTCCTCTTGACTTGGTTACAAAGCGCTATAGAAGTTGTACTTTACTTCCGATCATTACAAAAGTCGCCAGAAAGATGTTTCTCAATTTAGGAACGAATATTGATTAATTTACCGATTATCGGTTCAGAATTAGGTATATCCACATATATATGTTCTTTCACATTTACAGTTTCTACAGCGCTTGAATTTCAAATCGGGGGTAACATATATATGGGAGTTATATTTAAATCTGAACCGATTTTCTTCAAATTTGGCAGTATTCCTTCGAGTAATAAGAAACCTCTTTCTGCCGAATTTCGCTGTGATCGGATATAAAATAAAGTTTTTACAGCGCTTACATATCAAATCGGGGGTAACATATATATGGGGGCTATATCCAAATCTGAACCGATTTTCTACGAATTTAGCAGTATTCCTTCATGTAATAATATACCTCTTTTTGCCGAATTTCGCACTGATCGGATATAAAATAACATTTTTACAGCTCTTACATGTCAAATCGGGGGTAACTTATATATGAGGGCTATATCTAAATCTGAACCGATTTCTTCCAAATTTAACAGTGTTCATTCATATTATAAGAAACCTCTTTCTGCCGAATTTCATACTGATCGGTTATAAAATAAAGTTTTTACAGCGCTTACATGTCAAATCGGGGCTAACATATATATGGGGGCTATATCTAAATCTGAACCGATTCTAACCAAATTCAATAGGGATCGTCCTTGGGCCAAACAAAAGATATGTGTAAAGCTTCGTCGAGATTGGACCATAATTGCGACCTGTACTTTGATTACAAGAATACATGGACAGACGGACAGACAGACGGACATGGCTAAATCGACTCAAAAATTGATTCTATGAATCGGTTATAAAATAAAGTTTTTACAGCGCTTACATGTTAAATCGGGGCTAACATATATATGGGGGCTATATCTAAATCTGAACCGATTCTAACCAAATTCAATAGGGATCGTCCTTGGGCCAAACAAAAGATATCTGTAAAGTTTCGTCGAGATCGGACCGTAATTGCGACCTGTACTTTGATTACAAGAATACATGGACAGACAGACAGACGGACAGACAGACAGACGGACAGACAGACAGACGGACATGGCTAAATCGACTCAAAAATTGATTCTATGACGATCGGTATAATAAACTATGGTTCTATTTCTTCTCTTTTTGGGCGTTACAAACAAATGCACAAAGTCATAATACCCTGTAGGGTATAAAAATGGACTTGTCAATAATGCCAACTTTTTACCAGATTGTAGGTAATATAAAAACATTACACTGCACAAAATTTCAAGTATTTATATACACTGGTATTAAAGTTATAAGCAGTTAACTTTTTGTACAAAATGGACCCTTGCAATATTATATTACCAGTTAAAATATTTTTTATTGAACGGACTCACGGCTCCTCTGGAAGATCACTATGACTTAGACATTAGACCTTATATGGGTGTGAACATGTCTCATAGAAATCAGTTATAAGGCATTTTAATTAATTTGATTGAAGAATATTTATGAATTTAGTATTGACGAACTTTTAGGATTAAATATTAATTTTTTATTATAATAAACTAAATGTAGGACTACTTTTGTTTCAAAGCGCTCTTTTTAAATTGGAAAAAAATAAAAATTACAATTTGTTTAAAGAAACTATGTATATACATTTTTTATTGTTCAGACCTTATTAAAAAACTAAATAAATATAAATAACTAACTATATGAAATATAACTCTGATCTCTTATTTCATTAATTTCTAAAACGTCAGTCGTTCAGAAGCGATATCATCCTTTCAATGTTGCAGCTACATTTGCAGCCTGTTGGGCTACACCAATGGTTTGAATCGTGGCATCTCGTGTATGTTGACCTACACGTTCCTGGAAAACAAAAATTAAAATTGAAATAGGGTTTGAATACAGGTTTAACAAGTCTTTACATCTTCCCCAAATTATACTTACAATTTTCTTTCCAATCTTTTTCAACCATCCCGCTTCACCTTGACCAACGAAGACGGCCAACGCAAAGGCGACGAATATGAATACTTTGTTGAAGTTCATTGTGTTATGTATTTGTATTGTGACTATGAAGTGACTCAGAATTATTGAGATTTAGCTTTCTTTAAGCTTTAGCCTACACTGAGTTCCAATACAAACTGATGAAGAACTAGACAACCACTGTCACTTTTATAGGACACATTGCGCATATGAATATGAATGACTGGATGAGTTTGTGATAAAAACGCCGTTAAAACAAAATGCCATGGGTACATTTTAATACGGGGATTTTTCTTGTCAATCCCATAGAAGACCGTTTTTTGCTTTCTTACTCTTGTAGTAAATCCCATTTTAAAAGAAATTTTTAAAATATAGTGGGACACGTTTTCTGACATTGACGCGTAAGGTCTATGTATACAAAATCTTAAGTAATTTAGCCTATGTGAAACATTGAATGTGGCAGTGTCAGTTTTTCCAGACCTCAGTCGCCAAATCAAATATTTAAAATTCCTAAAATTCAACAACAACATTATTTTTAATGCCGATTTACACTATGCAACAAATGAACACCTTATGAAAAATACACGGACTTGACAGTATAGGTTCGATTCTACTACCAAAGGGTAGTTTGGCAAAAATGTAGCCAACATAAATCTGAACTTTTGTGAACATATCAATACAATCTCAACGAGTCTAGGCACCCTAAAACACTAGATCGTATGACTAACATTTCTGCACGAATAGGAATTTGACCTTTTTTTGGTGTTTGTGTTAAGTTTTGAGCTTTGGTGTGTTCTGACGCATATAGTAAAATTTTATGGCTAACATTTTTGTAGAACATTGCATCCCCCATTTTGTCTCTGTCAACAACTCCAATGTGATTTGTGCACAACGTGCCCCAATGAATAGAAAGTTGGCCTAGTTTCACGCCAAAAAGGGCTAATGAGGTTTTGCTCGCCTCTATTCGATTATGAGGAAATCAAAAGCGGATCTATTTTATTTCGCTAGTTATCGCGATAGCAGTATCGCATTGACTTAAAATTCGATATGTGACGACATTTTTTATTTTATCTCAGTCTAAGTCCGAAGATGGTCCATATTGCTCCATTCCTTCACAAAGTGTTACAATTTAGTTAAATATTGAGTCTGATATTGAATCTTCTGTAATTCCACACATAGTATTAGTTCATCAGGCGCTATCACATTGAGAAAAATGGTAGAAGTGGCTCGCTCCACCCCTTTTAGGAACTCCCACAAAAAGGGAAAATTTTGTACAAAAAGTTAACGGTTTATAACTTCAATACCAGTACATATACATATATACTTGAAATTTCGTGCAGTGTAATGCTCTTATAGTGCCACGTCCCTTTTTCGTATTGCGTGGGGTGCAAAGATACCCCACTATCAAAACACTTTTTCTTCTAAATTTCCAAAATTTCTGTCAAAATGGGATTTACTACAAGAACAGAAAAGTAAAAAACCGATACTCTGTGGTTGTGGGAAAAAAATCCCCGTATTAAAATGTACCCATCGCATTTTGTTTTAGCAAAATGTGTATTTTTATCACAGACGTTCACAAACTCAGTCAGTCATACTCAAGTGTCCTATATAAACGACTGTTTATGTCTAGTTCTTCATCAGTTTGTATTCGACCGCACTTCAGTTAATACTCAAAAATTCTGAGTTAATTCATAGATTCAACTACATTACAAAAAAACACCATGAACTTCAATAAATTAATCATCTTCGTCGCCTTTGTGTTGGCCGTCTTCGTTGGACAAAGTGAAGCGGGATGGCTGAAAAAGATTGGCAAGAAAATTGTAAGTATTGTTTGGGGAAATTGTAAAGAGTTATTAAAACAATAAATTACCTATTTCCATTTTAAGGAACGTGTGGGCCAACATACACGGGATGCCACGATTCAAACCATCGGTGTAGCCCAACAGGCTGCTAATGTCGCTGCAACATTGAAAGGTTGATTTCGTTCCGAACGACTAACATCAGGAGTTAATGAAATAAGAGATTACATTTAAGTTTTATAAAGATATTTAGATTTTTAATAAGGCCTGAACAACATAAATGTAAATATATAGTATGTTTCGAACATTTTTTGTGATACATTATTTTTAACAATTGAAGAAGTGAAATTTATAATAAAACTTGACCCACAAGCTTTTTTTATAATAATGGTGCAATGTTTTATTCTTTCTTTGTATTGATTTGCCAAATTATTAAATTTATAATATCAAATTATCTTACGAATCAGACAGACATAACCCAAATAATTTAAAATTCCTCGATCTGATTCGTTCGAGACATATAAAGTTTCTGGTATAATAATAGCGGGATTGAAAGCTTTCAACATTGTTTGGTCCCTAATTCTGTAGTATTGTTACCTGAAGATTGTTTTCTCTATTAGAAATGTACAATATACTTACAAATGCTCCTCTTGTGGCAACTGTTATAAAAAAGGTTGAGGAATCCAAATAAGGTTTAAGTTTAAAATTCCTAAAAAACTAATTAATATGCAGTGACAGCAAATCCTGAATTGCGGACGTTACATTCGTACGCATTTTGTTTTACTAATGTTCATCCCGTTGGTGTTCAGAATGCAATATTATCATATAACCATCATCTACAACAATTATTTCAGAGTTCTTTGAAATTACATTTAAATATTTACCTAAATACTTTTGATGAATGTGATATTCGCGACGAAAGTTTCGTTGCGGACGTTATAAAAAATTGAAGTAGGTTTTCAGGTAAACGTGAATTTGCACACTTTTAGCTAAGTTTGCATAGTAATCAGAAAAATCGAAATACATTAAAGACAATGGAATATTTAAGGATATTAAAATAGGTCTTATTAGAACAAAACACTTCGTGGCTCATTTTAAAAATTCGTCTGTCGCGGACGTTACACAACAATTTCAACACGTTTAAACGACATTATTCTGCGGAAATTTTAATATTGAGATCATTAGAATGTACAACAAAATAATAATTTGATGACACACCTGGTATTTTTTAACATTTTTGGTATACAGTTTTTCGGATTTGCACATATGAACATTTATCATACTTCTGAATTAAATGTTAACTTACAGAACAGCAAGTCTTTTGGGTATCTATCAATTTTAAATATTTTAAAAATTAAAAGGGACTTCATATAAAATTTCACTACACCAAAGTATTTATATACACTGTTATTAAAGTTAAAAGCAGTTAACTTTTTTATATACAATTTTACATTTCATTTTTCTACAAAATTTCATTGAAATTGTATTTAAATAGAAAATTTAATGAAAATTACAATTTTATAGAAAATTTCATCATAATTACACTTTTCTACAAAAAGTCTTGCACATACATTTCCCTAAAAAATTTCTTGAAAATTTCGTCTGAATAAAATTTTTCTAGAAAATTGCATCGATATTGCATTTTTCTAGAAAATGTCAACGAAATTGATTTATTCTAGAAAATTTCCGATTAAAAACCTTTAATCTCGTCAATGGACGAAATTTACTGGTTTATACTTCGATCTAGAAAAATTTAATTTTTACATAATTTCCTACAAAATAAGAAAAAAATTCAATGTTGACGAAATTTTCTATAAAAATTCAATTTTGACGAAAGTATCTATAAAACTTAAATTCGGACGAATTTTCTGTAAGAATTAAATTCGGGCGAAATTTTCTGTAAAAATTAAATTCGGAAGAAATTTTCTATAAACATTCAATTTCGACAAAATTTTCTATAAATATTCAATTTCGACGAAATTTTCTATAAATATTCAATTTCGACGAAATTTTCTATAAATATTCAGTTTCGACGAAATTTTTTGCACTAAACTCAATTTCGACGTAATTTTCTTCAAAAATTAAATTTTAACCAAATGTTCCATAAAAATTAAATTTCAACCAATTGTTCCATAAAAATTAAATTTCAACGAAATTTGCAATAAAAATTAAATTTCAACGAAATTTTCTATAAAAATTAAATTTCAACAAAATTTTATATAAAATAAAATTCAATTTCGACGAAATTTTGTATAAAATAAAATTCAATTTCGACGAAATTTTGTATAAAATAAAATTCAATTTCGACGAAATTTTCTATAAAAATTCAATTTCGACGAAATTTTCTATAAAAATTCAATTTCGACGAAATTTTTTATAAAAATTCAATTCCGACGAAATTTTCTATAAAAATTCAATTTCGACGAAATTGAATCAATTTTTTCAATTCAATTTCGACGAAATTGAATCAATTTTTATAGAAAATTTCGTCAAAATTTAATTTTTACAGAAAATTTCGTCGAAATTGAATTTTTATAGAAAATTTCGTCGAAATTGAATTTTTATAGAAAATTTCGTCGAAATTGAATTTTGATAGAAAATTTCGTCGAAATTGAATTTTTATAGAAAATTTCGTCGAAATTGAATTTTTATAGAAAATTTCGTCGAAATTGAATTTTTATAGAAAATTTCGTCGAAATTGAATTTTTATAGAAAATTTCGTCGAAATTGAATTTTTATAGAAAATTTCGTCGAAATTGAATTTTTATAGAAAATTTCGTCGAAATTGAATTTTTATAGAAAATTTCGTCGAAATTGAATTTTTATAGAAAATTTCGTCGAAATTGAATTTTTATAGAAAATTTCGTCGAAATTGAATTTTTATAGAAAATTTCGTTGAAATTGAATTTTTATAGAAAATTTCGTCGAAATTGAATTTTTATAGAAAATTTCGTCGAAATTGAATTTTTATAGAAAATTTCGTCGAAATTGAATTTTTATAGAAAATTTCGTCGAAATTGAATTTTTATAGAAAATTTCGTCGAAATTGAATGTTTATAGAAAATTTCGTCGAAATTGAATTTTATTTTATACAAAATTTCGTCGAAATTGAATTTTATTTTATACAAAATTTTGTTGAAATTTAATTTTTATAGAAAATTTCGTTGAAATTTAATTTTTATTGCAAATTTCGTTGAAATTTAATTTTTATGGAACATTAGGTTGAAATTTAATTTTTATGGAACATTTGGTTAAAATTTAATTTTTGAAGAAAATTAAGAAAATTATTTTGTAGAAAAATGAAATGTAAAATTGTATATAAAAAAGTTAACTGCTTTTAACTTTAATAACAGTGTATATAAATACTTTGGTGTAGTGAAATTTTATATGAAGTCCCTTTTAATTTTTAAAATATTTAAAATTGATAGATACCCAAAAGACTTGCTGTTTTGTAAGTTAACATTTAATTCAGAAGTATGATAAATGTTCATATGTGCAAATCCGAAAAACTGTATACCAAAAATGTTAAAAAATACCAGGTGTGTCATCAAATTATTATTTTGTTGTACATTCTAATGATCTCAATATTAAAATTTCCGCAGAATAATGTCGTTTAAACGTGTTGAAATTGTTGTGTAACGTCCGCGACAGACGAATTTTTAAAATGAGCCACGAAGTGTTTTGTTCTAATAAGACCTATTTTAATATCCTTAAATATTCCATTGTCTTTAATGTATTTAGATTTTTCTGATTACTATGCAAACTTAGCTAAAAGTATGCAAATTCACGTTTACCTGAAAACCTACTTCAATTTTTTATAACGTCCGCAACGAAACTTTCGTCGCGAATATCACATTCATCAAAAGTATTTCAGGATTTGCTGTCACTGCATATTAATTAGTTTTTTAGGAATTTTAAACTTAAACCTTATTTGGATTCCTCAACCTTTTTTATAACAGTTGCCACAAGAGGAACATTTGTAAGTATATTGTACATTTCTAATAGAGAAAACAATCTTCAGGTAACAATACTACAGAATTAGGGACCAAACAATGTTGAAAGCTTTCAATCCCGCTATTATTATACCAGAAACTTTATATGTCTCGAACGAATCAGATCGAGGAATTTTAAATTATTTGGGTTATGTCTGTCTGATTCGTAAGATAATTTGATATTATAAATTTAATAATTTGGCAAATCAATACAAAGAAAGAATAAAACATTGCACCATTATTATAAAAAAAGCTTGTGGGTCAAGTTTTATTATAAATTTCACTTCTTCAATTGTTAAAAATAATGTATCACAAAAAATGTTCGAAACATACTATATATTTACATTTATGTTGTTCAGGCCTTATTAAAAATCTAAATATCTTTATAAAACTTAAATGTAATCTCTTATTTCATTAACTCCTGATGTTAGTCGTTCGGAACGAAATCAACCTTTCAATGTTGCAGCGACATTAGCAGCCTGTTGGGCTACACCGATGGTTTGAATCGTGGCATCCCGTGTATGTTGGCCCACACGTTCCTTAAAATGGAAATAGGTAATTTATTGTTTTAATAACTCTTTACAATTTCCCCAAACAATACTTACAATTTTCTTGCCAATCTTTTTCAGCCATCCCGCTTCACTTTGTCCAACGAAGACGGCCAACACAAAGGCGACGAAGATGATTAATTTATTGAAGTTCATGGTGTTTTTTTGTAATGTAGTTGAATCTATGAATTAACTCAGAATTTTTGAGTATTAACTGAAGTGCGGTCGAATACAAACTGATGAAGAACTAGACATAAACAGTCGTTTATATAGGACACTTGAGTATGACTGACTGAGTTTGTGAACGTCTGTGATAAAAATACACATTTTGCTAAAACAAAATGCGATGGGTACATTTTAATACGGGGATTTTTTTCCCACAACCACAGAGTATCGGTTTTTTACTTTTCTGTTCTTGTAGTAAATCCCATTTTGACAGAAATTTTGGAAATTTAGAAGAAAAAGTGTTTTGATAGTGGGGTATCTTTGCACCCCACGCAATACGAAAAAGGGACGTGGCACTATAAGAGCATTACACTGCACGAAATTTCAAGTATATATGTATATGTACTGGTATTGAAGTTATAAACCGTTAACTTTTTGTACAAAATTTTCCCTTTTTGTGGGAGTTCCTAAAAGGGGTGGAGCGAGCCACTTCTACCATTTTTCTCAATGTGATAGCGCCTGATGAACTATTACTATGTGTGGAATTACAGAAGATTCAATATCAGACTCAATATTTAACTAAATTGTAACACTTTGTGAAGGAATGGAGCAATATGGACCATCTTCGGACTTAGACTGAGATAAAATAAAAAATGTCGTCACATATCGAATTTTAAGTCAATGCGATACTGCTATCGCGATAACTAGCGATTTTTTTTTTCATTCATTCAAATACAGATTTTATTTATCCATCAAAAGCCTTAAACAATATTATCGATATCTTACATCTAACAGAGGATTCTTACAAATACTTAGCAGGCTATCTAAATCTATGTATCTAATACAGAAAAAGCGCGTCGTTAAGCAACAATCGCATCAGTAAAACATTAAAGTGATTTATTACAAAAATCCCCTAAAAAAGGATAAGCAAAAAAGGGGTCTTTAACAGTTGGGTATAGGAATTACAAACTAGAAATTACAGACTAAAACCTACTAATACTATTTACAACTATTTACATATTTACAAAGAATACGACGACTGCACTCCGGTCACTCGTCGAACGATAACGCCGCCAAGACCTTGATGACCATCGCATCCTTCTCGGCCTCGCTCATACCCCATGCCACATGTTAGAAAATCTTTACCAAAGATTTTCTTACATGTGTCATCAAACACCGTAGAGCCCCCCAGAAGCTCACGCCATTCTACATCCGCACGCCCGGATGAGGCAGGAGCCGGTAACGTGACTCTAGTTGAAGCCGCGGCAGCATACGACCTAGGTCGAGCACTACCACCACCACGTGCCAGAGACACTTTTGGCGCGGGAACATCCCCCGCCACTTTCTCGTCCTTTCGAATTTGGAGCAACTGTCGTTTAGGACAGTCACGAGAATTAGCAGAGTGACCAGCAGTATCGCAGTTTGCACACCTAAGTACATACTCCGGCTGCTTGGTCACTTCACCAGTGACGGGGTCAGTTACCGCCACCTCATTAACAACCCTCATGCCAGTGGGTATAACGCACGCACCCGGGCCATGTGATCCACCGCATTTGACACACCTGTAAGGCATGCCACAATTGGTGGACACATGGCCGTAGCGCTGACAGTTATAACACTGTGTGAGGCCCCTGCGCTTATCTTTCCTCACGAGCACACGGCAGTGGAGGAAGAGTCTCGTCTTGTATAATTCTCCAATTTGCGAATTCCTCGCAATGTGGAGCAGCCATTTGTTGTTGCTCATATAGGTGACTCGACGGACATCTGAGAAACCCAGCTTCGCCAAACCACCACGAACATCGGTGACGTCATAGGTCCCTGGAAGACCTTCCATTACGACGGAGTGCGGTGTCATACCTTTTGGCGTGTACGTATGGTACCGCACTCCCTCTTTCACCAAGAAGTCTCTCAGCTTCTGGTGTTCTTGTAGTGACGTCACCTTGAAATTGGCGGCGTCACGTCCAGCAACGGCCACGGTAAATTCATCGTGACCCAACAATCTCCTCACATCATCAACCATAGTCTTCAGGTTGGCTCCATACACCGTCACCAAGGGAACGGCTCTTTTCGGGACGGTCTGTCCCGCGCCACCATTACCAGCGGGTGTCGCTGCGGAGGTTGTACGTCCTCCACTGGCGTCTCTTCGGGCATTAGCCCCCTTCTTTGCAGCAGCAGCTGAAGTCGTCGGCTTCTCTGTAACGTTGGGCCGTTTCGGCGTCTTGCCGGCCTTACCGGGGCAATTTCGAGCCCCGATGTCTTCTCCCTGTGTCGCTGGCGGTGCGTCCACAGAATGCTGCGCTGTAGTTGCACCAGCAGAATCTACATCCATGGCTGCCCTTTTTTCGGCATCCTTCATTGTTTGTACAGGCCGATAATCGACCTTCTTTGAGTTATTAGCACTCAAAACCCTTGTTCGAACTGTGGGTTCGCTCCGACCAATGTCGCTGAGGTCGAGATTGCAGCCACATTTGCAACTCTCCATCTTTTGCACTATGAAATCTTGTAGAACGGTATTTTGTTCTACAAGTTCATCAATTTTCTTGCGGAATTCTTCCTCCATTATCTCCATTCGGAGGCTTTCGTAAGAGTCGCAATCAGCGATTCCCTTCCTCTTCTTTCTTTTCTTTCGGTGCCTCTTATCGGCAGCCTGACTTTCCTCCAAGGGCGGACCCTCTTCGGATAAAGCCGTGTTGGCAGCCTCAGACATCATCACTAAGCACTATCTCTTTTTCTTTTTTAAAAACACTTTTTAAACTGGGGAGGCGGTGGCTTCAACAACGGCGGCGTCTGACATTTTCACTTTTTTTACACGTTTAACTGTATATGCGATAACTAGCGAAATAAAATTGATCCGCTTTTGATTTCCTCATAATCGAATAGAGGCGAGCAAAACCTCATTAGCCCTTTTTGGCGTGAAACTAGGCCAACTTTCTATTCATTGGGGCACGTTGTGCACAAATCACATTGGAGTTGTTGACAGAGACAAAATGGGGGATGCAATGTTCTACAAAAATGTTAGCCATAAAATTTTACTATATGCGTCAGAACACACCAAAGCTCAAAACTTAACACAAACACCAAAAAAAGGTCAAATTCCTATTCGTGCAGAAATGTTAGTCATACGATCTAGTGTTTTAGGGTGCCTAGACTCGTTGAGATTGTATTGATATGTTCACAAAAGTTCAGATTTATGTTGGCTACATTTTTGCCAAACTACCCTTTGGTAGTAGAATCGAACCTATACTGTCAAGTCCGTGTATTTTTCATAAGGTGTTCATTTGTTGCATAGTGTAAATCGGCATTAAAAATAATGTTGTTGTTGAATTTTAGGAATTTTAAATATTTGATTTGGCGACTGAGGTCTGGAAAAACTGACACTGCCACATTCAATGTTTCACATAGGCTAAATTACTTAAGATTTTGTATACATAGACCTTACGCGTCAATGTCAGAAAACGTGTCCCACTATATTTTAAAAATTTCTTTTAAAATGGGATTTACTACAAGAGTAAGAAAGCAAAAAACGGTCTTCTATGGGATTGACAAGAAAAATCCCCGTATTAAAATGTACCCATGGCATTTTGTTTTAACGGCGTTTTTATCACAAACTCATCCAGTCATTCATATTCATATGCGCAATGTGTCCTATAAAAGTGACAGTGGTTGTCTAGTTCTTCATCAGTTTGTATTGGAACTCAGTGTAGGCTAAAGCTTAAAGAAAGCTAAATCTCAATAATTCTGAGTCACTTCATAGTCACAATACAAATACATAACACAATGAACTTCAACAAAGTATTCATATTCGTCGCCTTTGCGTTGGCCGTCTTCGTTGGTCAAGGTGAAGCGGGATGGTTGAAAAAGATTGGAAAGAAAATTGTAAGTATAATTTGGGGAAGATGTAAAGACTTGTTAAACCTGTATTCAAACCCTATTTCAATTTTAATTTTTGTTTTCCAGGAACGTGTAGGTCAACATACACGAGATGCCACGATTCAAACCATTGGTGTAGCCCAACAGGCTGCAAATGTAGCTGCAACATTGAAAGGATGATATCGCTTCTGAACGACTGACGTTTTAGAAATTAATGAAATAAGAGATCAGAGTTATATTTCATATAGTTAGTTATTTATATTTATTTAGTTTTTTAATAAGGTCTGAACAATAAAAAATGTATATACATAGTTTCTTTAAACAAATTGTAATTTTTATTTTTTTCCAATTTAAAAAGAGCGCTTTGAAACAAAAGTAGTCCTACATTTAGTTTATTATAATAAAAAATTAATATTTAATCCTAAAAGTTCGTCAATACTAAATTCATAAATATTCTTCAATCAAATTAATTAAAATGCCTTATAACTGATTTCTATGAGACATGTTCACACCCATATAAGGTCTAAGGTCTAAGTCATAGTGATCTTCCAGAGGAGCCGTGAGTCCGTTCAATAAAAAATATTTTAACTGGTAATATAATATTGCAAGGGTCCATTTTGTACAAAAAGTTAAGTGCTTATAACTTTAATACCAGTGTATATAAATACTTGAAATTTTGTGCAGTGTAATGTTTTTATATTACCTACAATCTGGTAAAAAGTTGGCATTATTGACAAGTCCATTTTTATACCCTACAGGGTATTATGACTTTGTGCATTTGTTTGTAACGCCCAAAAAGAGAAGAAATAGAACCATAGTTTATTATACCGATCGTCATAGAATCAATTTTTGAGTCGATTTAGCCATGTCCGTCTGTCTGTCTGTCCGTCTGTCTGTCTGTCCATGTATTCTTGTAATCAAAGTACAGGTCGCAATTACGGTCCGATCTCGACGAAACTTTACAGATATCTTTTGTTTGGCCCAAGGACGATCCCTATTGAATTTGGTTAGAATCGGTTCAGATTTAGATATAGCCCCCATATATATGTTACCCCCGATTTGATATGTAAGCGCTGTAAAAACTGTATTTATACCCTACACCACACTGTACAGGGTATTATAACTTTGTGCATTTGTTTGTAACACCCAAAAGGAGAAGAAATAGACCCATCGTTTATTATACCGATCGACTTAGAATCACTTTCTGAGTTGATTTAGCTATGTCCGTCTGTCCGTCTGTCCGTCTGTCTGTGCATGTATTCTTGTAATCAAAGTACAGGTCGCAATTATGGTCCGATCTCGACGAAACTTTCCACATATTTTTTTTTTTGGCCCAAGGACGATCCCTGCTGAATTTGGCTAAAATCGGTTCGGATTTAGATATAGCCCCCATATATATGTTAGCCCCGATTTGACATCTAAGCGCAATTTCGACGAAATTTTCTATAAAAATTCAATTTCGACGAAATTTTCTATACATCCTAAATCCTTTTGTAAAAAAAAACTCAATTTTCACAAAATTTTTTGAAAATTATACTAAATTTAAAAAATTATTCTATAAAACTGCATTTTGTTATAAAATATTCAATAAATATCCATATTCGACGAAATTTTATAAAAAATAAATTTTGTTGAACTTTTTTATAAAAATCGAATACATTTACAAAAAAAGGGCAACTTCGATGAAATTTGCTAGAAAATATTAATTAAGCAAGATTTTCTAGAAAAATACCATTTCGTTAATTTTGAAGGTTCATGATCATAAAAGTGCAATCGGTACAAATTCTATGAAATTTTCAATAAAATTGAAATTTCTGAAATTTTCAATAAAATTGCACATTCTATAAAAATTTCAAATAAAAATCATATTTTGTCGTACTTTTCTAGAAAAAGAATTAGCTCAAAGCTAAATGTGAAACAAGTATAATTACTAACGCATATCTCTTAAGGAGAACCGTGGGAAAACAAAGAAGTTGAAGCTATCCTGTAATGGATTTACAAAGGATCTTTTTTGTTTTGAAATTAAAAAAAATGAAACAAATAATTCCTTATGTTGTTTAAAAATTTTACAAATTCTATTAGAATCGATAAATCCCTAGCTTTCGTATGACCTTTTAAGTTAAAATAAAATAAAAAATTACCAAAAATTTTATGTACTCCCCTGGAAGAACGCTACGGCCACCTGGGTTACATATATGGATGTGAAAACCGTTACAATTTTAATTAATTTTAGGTGGTTAGGAATGTTTATGAATTTGGTATTGACTGTATGTGAGATAAGTTTTATTTCAAATCACACTTTTTAAATTGCAAAATAATAACACAGTGCGACAGTCCAAAGACCAAAAACCGCGATACTATTTTTTTGTAGGTCTTGGCGAGTAGAACAACGTTTGTTCTACGAAATTTGCCGGACACCCCCAAAATCCGGATTTAAGGGTAAAAAACCGGAATTAGACCTTTCGAATGATGTATATTTTGTTTATTTGAAGCTGTAGAAATATAGGTTTATTTGTCCTACAAACAAATTTTTTTCTTTTTGTCCGTCATTTTCTAGTTTAGGCAATGTTTTTACCAATAATATAGTGAGCTAACCGTACGATTAAATAATTTACATATGTAGTCTATTTTATAAGGAAAAAATTCAACCAGTCTCTTAAAAATCCGTTGGCAATTGACGGAGGTATTAAAGCCTCTAAAACAAAATGCGGTGAGTACATTTTAATGCGGGGATTTTTTCCCACAACCACAGAGTATGGTTTTTTGTATTCCTGCTCTTGAAGTAAATCCCATATGACAGCAATTTTTGAATTTTAGAGGAAAAGGTGTTTTTATAGTGATAGTGCACCCCGTGCAACAGACCTCAATGGCCATTTTGAAATTCAAAACATGTCATTTGGAATTCAGACGTCTTTTTTAGCGACTGTGTGATCTGTTTTTTTTAAGATTTTTTACCAAAACAACTTCTTAAAAAAAGCAATCAAAATTTCTGTAAATCTATATGAAATAGGGTAAGATTTTTGTGCGGCATCAGATTTTGCGGTCAATTTCGTTATATATGGTAATACAGATCTCAGGCTATTAATTAATTTCATTGAATTAGCGATATGCCAAAATGGAGAGGTTACACCAAATATTTGAGCACAACTCGAAAACAATGGATTACAATTCGGGACCTAAGAGAGAAAAGTTCACTTTTTGCCTAAATGTATATTTTGAAGCGAAATGCAAGATGAGTTGAAAATACATCGATTTGGAAAAAAATCTAAAAAATCATGCTCTGTCATCTTTAATTTCTGAATCGTAAAAGCGCTAAGTCCATATATCAGTTGTAAAAACATAAATGTACGGTAAGTATTTTGCCTTTCCTGTCAAATTTTAAATATTTGACTTAGCGCCTTTGCACTCTTAGGTCACGAATTGTTTCCTGATAGTTTTAAAAAATTGGAAATTGTATTGGCTTTAACTTCTTTCATCAGTTGCACGGTTTCAAATATATCACATAACATAACCTCAAAAATTGATGTCAATATGGGATTTACTACAAGAGCAGGAAAGCAAAAAAACGATACTCTGTGATTGTGGGAAAAAATCCCCGTATTAAAATGTACCCATCGCATTTTGTTTAAGCGGCATTTTTACCACAGACGATCACAGAACTCAGTCAGTAATTCATACTCATATTCATATACGCAAGTGTCCTATATAAGCAACTGTTTATGTCTAGTTCTTCATCAGTTTGTTTTCGAACTCAGTGTAAGCTAAAGCTTAAAGAAAGCTAAATCTCAATAATTCTGAGTCACTTCATAAATTACTACTACAATACAAATAACACAATGAACTTCAATAAATTATTCATCTTCGTCGCCTTTGTGTTGGCCGTTTTCGTTGGTCAAGGTGAAGCGGGATGGCTAAAAAAGATTGGCAAGAAAATTGTAAGTATTGTTTGGGGAAATTGCAAAGAGTAGTTAATACTGTAAATTACCTATTTCAATTTAAATTTCGTTTTCCAGGAACGTGTGGGTCAACATACACGAGATGCTACAATTCAAACCATTGGTGTAGCCCAACAGGCTGCAAATGTTGCTGCAACATTGAAAGGTTAATTTCGTTTCTGAACGACTGACGTTTTTGAAATTAATGAAATAAGAGATTACATTTATATTCCATATAGTTATTTATTATTATTTATTTAGTGTTTTAATAAGGCCTCAACAATAAAAATGTATAATATAAATATGTAGTATGTTTAAAACAATTTGTGTGATACTTTATTAGAATAATCTTACTTTAGTGGAGTAGGGTATATTATATGTACATCATTTGCTACGGACCAAAAGTGTAACACATCAAAGGAGTGACCTTAGACCCTAAGTATGTTCGGCCGAAATCCGTTATATGACATTTTCAACTATTTAAGCAATGTCCGTGCGTCCGTGTGTCTGTCTGGAGCGCACGATAACTCTCGAAAGGAGTAACGGATTAGCTTCCACTTGAGTATGTGCTAATATTTATACCCTACACTACACTGTGGTACAGGGTATTATAAGTTTGTTTCATGGGAGATGTTTGTAACACCTAGAAATGCTACAGCTGTAAACAAGTTTTAGTTGAAGTATACATTGGATATTTCATTGTTATACAATCTTACTAGAGTGGTGTAGGGTATCATATAGTCGGCAACGCCCGACTTTAGCCATTCCATACTTGATTTTTCTATCTCAGGCTAATTTTGAAGATGGGTCATATTGGTTCACTCCTACTAGCACCTCCCTCACAAAGCGTTAACATGTAGTGAAATATTGATTCTCTAATAATGTCTATGTATATGTCTATATGCCTATATAATAATGTCGGATAGGCAGTATAATGCCTATCCGAATCCTCTGTAATTACACACATAGCAATAGTTTATCAGTCGCTATCACCTGAAGAAAATGGGAGAAGTGGTGCCATTTTTTTTATACCTCCCACCAAAGGGACCCTTATTTTCAAAAGGTTAACTGTTTATAACTCTAATACCATATCATATAAATTCGTGAATTTGTGTGAGTGTACACAAAATTACTAATGGCGAATTCATTTCTGCAAAAAAGTGCAACATTTTTATTGCACTTTTTCCAAAAACGGAATTTTTGTGATACCTTTTTTGAAATTTGGTAATTAAGTTACTCGAATTTAGCACAACTAAAATTTCAAAATTTCAAAAAAGCGATATAATAGTGCAGTTTTCGGAAAAAGGGCAATGCAAGTGTTGCACTTTTTTGTAGAAAAGAATTCGCCATAAAAATGCTAGAGCTCAGTGCTATGACTTGTCTTGGAATCATCTGTTGTTTTCCCCTCCTCTGGTTCTTTACCAAGTTGCCAGATTGTCTGTCATTCGAACAAGGCGGTCTTGGTGCTGCCACAGCTGAAATCAGCGAAACATCGTTTACTTAAATAGATATTGACATGTAAAGCACGGTACTATGTTCCGGTTTCACGCTGAAATCCCATACAAAAATCAAAGTTGTGAAAAAATGAGTGACATTTTTTCATTTGTGGTACTATGTTTTTTCAACGTGAAAAATTGACATTTTGCGCCGCTACAATTTACTTGCACGCCTCAACAAATTGAATGCCGCCAGCATTGTACTCCTATTTATTTATATTCATGTTTGTCCGCGAGAAATTCAATTGTTGTCAATCTTAGCGATAAAATTTCCTAATAAAGAATACAATATTAAATTATCTGAAAGAAAACTAATGCAAAGCTTTGGAACAGAAAATAATTATGTATATTGAATAAACGAGAAGAGCGAAATTCCGATTGGATAGCAAAGCAAAAAAGTTCAAAACACTGGAAGGACATGTAACTGTATGTAATAATGTGGAATTTGTCTTATAATGTTTGTCTTATGTTTAGAACAATCGTGACGAAAAGCCTGGTAAAACTTTGTGGACGGCAAATGCTACCGAAGCAGTAGGACAATGGAATTGGGCAGTGCCTTTGATCTCGCTTTTAAATGGTTATAAATAACATAGTGACTTCTTGCCAGCCATAGGAGTTGGAAGAAGAAAATCTGTTTATGGATGGAAGTATAATTTATATATGTCCACAAATATAATGTAAATCCTTAAAAATAATAATAAAACATATTTTTCAATTCATCAAAACATCATCTTATTTATTTATATTCGTACATTATTTTGTTATTTGTAACATTGTATTACCATATCTTCTGATGCCTCACAAGCATCGCCATCGTATCAACACAAAATAAATAATTTATTTAGTTATAACATTAGCACAATGATCTTCAACCATATTTCCATTCTGCAATTTAAATTAACTACCCTGCAGGGAAATTAATTGGTTTAAAAGTAACTTAAAACTAGTTTTTTAATAAACACAACTAGTCATTTAACGATTATTTTCCATAAGTCCAACTGACTATTTTAACATGGGCATGCGCTAGGCAGTGGACAATTATCCATCCCTGCATGACTTTTCAACTAGTTAAAAACTAATTATTTTTGACTGATTTATATTGAGATTAAAAAAATACAATTATTTATCTGACGGAATGAAGTTAGTTTGTATTTAGAATTATTCAAATGATTATAAATGGGTATATTTTAAAGTAACTATTTACGAGTACTAACTTAATTTGACTAAACGTGTATTTAGACCAGAAAAATATCATTTTTTATTAGATGAAATGAAGTTAGATTACATCTCATTTCATTAAAATAATTTTGAATTCAGAATTGAAATTGAGATCATTTAATTTTTTTTTTAAATTTCAATACTATTAAAAAAGTAAAACCATAAACATTAAAATTTGTTATACTGATTTTTATACATTATGAAAGCGTATTTTTTTAATAAAATGCAAGAAATTCCTTATCAGGATCTACTGACAGCGATCGCAAAGCTTCCATTATACAGTTGAAAACGTTTCCGAAGTCCTTAATCCGCTTCTTTCCATGAGTGCCATCGATGCTAAAGTCACGTCTTTATCCCTTGGACTTGCATACCGAATGACTCTTTTCGTTCTTTATGTCGCTCAACCAAGTTTTTGTTATTTATGGAATGCAATTCTAACTGTTTCATGTTTTAGTGGAAAGAAAGAAGGATGACGAAAGTACATGTGTTTTGTTTTTGCACTTTGGTGGAACGAAAATGTTTTTGTGTTCAATTTGGTTGAGCTGTAGATAATTTTTCAACCAATTTATAGTTAGTTGTAGAATAATTTCTTTATAACTGACATTTTTTTAAACTAGTTGATAAAATTCCCACAGGGTATATTCGAAGTCGGCATTATTCCATTTACTTGCTTATTGATTCTAATTTAAACTCGTGTTTGTTTTCAAGAAAAGCAAAAAGAAAAAAATGCACATGCTTATACACACACACATACATATAAAAGTGACATTTCGACACACACACTTCAAAAATGCAATGCGACCTTAGTAAAAAAGCGTTCCATTTTTCAACTTGAAACAACATTTTGTGGATTTTTTTCAAGCTGAAAAAACATAGTGCCCACTTTAATGACATACAAAAAAATTCTTTCAGTTTTTAATAAATTATTCTACAGGGTTTCCAACAAGAGGTGTTATTGTGAATCACCCGGTATTTCGGTAGCTGTCACTTTTGAAGCTTTTATTCTTTGACATTTGACAAGTAGAAACTACGCCATTACTAAAAATGGAACGATACACGATTCAACAACGCATTGAAATTATTAAAATTCGAAAAATCGAAAATCGAAATCTTGACTGAAAATCGAAAATCATCGAAAATCAACAAACAAAATTGTCGCATTTGGGGCTCGGATAACCCAAGAGTTATTATTGATAAGCCTCTCCATCCTCAACGTGTGACTGTTTGGTGCGGTTTATGGTCCGGCGGGGTCATTGGACCTTACTTTTTCGAATATCAACAGTACGGTGAATGGATTGCGCTATCGAGGGATGATTTATGATTTTTTATGGTCGTAGTTGGATGGTATTGATCTGGACGTTTACTTTCAACAAGACGGAGCTACGTGCCACACAAGCAACGAAACCATTGCTCTGCTACGGGAAAAGTTTCCGGACCGTGTTATCTCTCGAAGAGGTGATCACAATTGGCCACCGAGATCTTGTGATTTAACACCTTGCGACTTCTTCCTTTGGGGCCACGTGAATGATAAGGTCTACGCCAACAGCCCAGCGTCGATTCAAGACCTCAAAGGGGCTATCGAGGACGATTTGGTTACGGCTATCGGCTATCATGATAAGGATATGGTCCGGCATTCCTTCCTCTTTATTATGAAATAAACATCCGATCATTTATCTCAAAAAGTGGTATTTTTCTTTGAATACCTCTTGTTGGAAAACCCTTTATTACTTTTGGCCAAATTATTATTTATTTATTTTTAATTTATATGAATTACAATAAGTTTATATCCTAATTTTACGGTCCAGGGAAAAGCCGGGTGGCAAAGACCAAGCTGCTTGTTATATAGAGTGGTTAAATTTTAAGGGCCGATGTTGATTTTGAATAAAACACAAATTATTTAGGAAATTATTGTCATTTCTTTTTATTATGATAATATTGGTATGGTTCAATTATGTATTGAACAAAATATCGCCAAAATGGCCGCCGCGATCTCGGCGGCACACCTCCATCCGATGGTCCAAATTTTCGATGACGAGATTCTATGCAGTTAATGAGCCGAATTATCTCATCCTTTAGCTCTTGAATTGTTGCTGGCCTATCGACGTACACATTTTCTTTGAAATAACCCCAAAGAAAGAAGTCCAACGGTGTCAAATCACATGATCTTGGCGGCCAATTGACATCGCCACGACGTGAGATAACACGGCCATTGAATTTGTTGCGCAAAAGAGCCATTGTTTCGTTAGCTGTGTGGCAAGTGGCACCGTTTTGGTGAAACCACATATTTTCCACATCCATATCTTCCAGTTCGGGCCATAAAAAGTTCGTTATCATCTCACGATAGCGAACACCATTCACAGTAACTGCCTGACCGGCCTCATTTCGAAGAAGTATGGCCCGATGACGTCGGCAGCCCATAAGTCGCACTAAACGAACTGGGAGAGCATACACAGGTGTTTTCACATCTCCTACAGACCCGGTTTGCTAAAATTTGCGCACAATTCTCCCGATTGTGGACACATTTGGTCGATTATGCTGTTCAAGAACATCACGAAATGCATTTTGATTTGAACGCCCATTTTCGTAAAATGCTTAAAAAACTTTAACGCTTTGCTCGATTGTGTATCTTTCCACGTTTCAAATTGAGTTAGTCTGAAATTGAGATATGTCAAATGAAATGTAGAAAACAACTTGACGTTTAGGTGTGGTTCACATTCAACTTCGGCCCTTACAATTTAATCACCCTATACTTCTTGGAATAAGCATTGATGAACGATTATCACAATGCCCTTTTCGCATTTTAAGGGTGGTGTAGGTTATTATATAGTCGGCCTTGGTCGACATTCTGTCTTTCCTTACTGGTTTATGAATGAAATTGTAAAAACTAACCAGTAAGGAAAGGCTAAAGTCGGGCGGTGCCGACTATATAATACCCTACACCACTCTCGTAATATTGAATAACTCTGATACATAAATTTTGTAATTCATGTATAAATTGTTTACATAAATTTACTTTTGGGAAATTTTATACTTAAATAATACCCTGTACCAAAGTGTGGTGTTGGGTATAAAAACGATTGGATCTAAAGAGCCAAATCGGATGAAACATATATATGGGAGCTATAGCTAAATCTTAACCGATTTTCTTCAAATTCGGTATTGTTGGTTCATGGATCAAGAAACTCTACCATTCTAAATTTCAACACGATTGGATGTAAAATACAGCTTTTATAGGACTAAAGGGCCAAATCGGACGAAACATATATATGGGAGCTATAGCTAAATCTTAACCGATTTTCTTCAAATTCGGCAATGTTGGTTCATGGATCAAGAAACTCTACCATTCTAAACTTCAAAACGATCGGATGTAAAATACAGCTTCTATAGGACTAAAGGACCAAATCGGACGAAAGATATATATGGGAGCTATATCTAAATCTGCAACGATTTTCTTCAAATTCAGCAATGTTGGTTCATGGATCAAGAAACTCTACCATTCTAAATTTCAAAACGATCGGATGTAAAATACAGCTTCTATAGGACTAAAGGGCCAAATCGGACGAAAGATATATATGGGAGCTATATCTAAATCTGAACCGATTTCAACCAAATTCAATAGCGATCTTAACAGCCGCGAAATACTCTAAACTGCAAAATTTCAGAACGATCGGAGTGAAATTGCGACCTGTAGTCGACGAACAACTTTACGTGGACGGACGGACGGACGGACGGACATCGTTAAATCGACTCAGATAGTGATTCTGAGTCGATCGGTATACTTTAAGGTGGGTCTAGCTGTGTTATTTTAAGGTGTTACAAACATCTGCCGTAAAACAAACTTATAATACCCTGTACCACAGTGTGGTGTAGGGTATAATAAATACAATCTTTTATTAACACATGACAAACCGCAGTATTATTATACCCTACACCACACTGTGGTACAGGGTATTATAAGTTTGTTTCACGGCAGATGTTTGTAACACCTTAAAATAACACAGCTAGACCCACCTTAAAGTATACCGATCGACTCAGAATCACTAGCTGAGTCGATTTAACGATGTCCGTCCGTCCGTCCGTCCATGTAAAGTTGTTCGTCGACTACAGGTCGCAATTTCACTCCGATCGTTCTGAAATTTTGCAGTGTAGAGTATTTCGCGGCTGTTAAGATCGCTATTGAATTTGGTTGAAATCGGTTCAGATTTAGATATAGCTCCCATATATATCTTTCGTCCGATTTGGTCCTTTAGTTCTATAGAAGTTGTATTTTACATCCGATCGTTTTGAAATTTAGAGTGGTAGAGTTTCTTGATCCATGAACCAACATTGCCAAATTTGCAGAAAATCGGTTAAGATTTAGCTATAGCTCCCATATATATGTTTCGTCCGATTTGGCCCTTTAGTCCTATAGAAGCTGTATTTTACATCCGATCGTTTTGAAATTTAGAATGGTAGAGTTTCTTGATCCATGAACCAACATTGCCGAACTTGAAGAAAATCGGTTCAGATTTAGATATAGCTCCCATATATATGTTTCGTCCGATTTGGCCCTTTAGTCCTATAAAAGCTGTATTTTACATCCAATCGTTTTGAAATTTAGAATGGTAGAGTTTCTTGATCCATGGACCAACATTGCCGAATTTGAAGAAAATCGGTGCAGATTTAGCTATAGCTCCCATATATATGTTTCGTCCGATTTGGCCCTTTAGTCCTATAGAAGCTGTATTTTACATCCGATCGTTTTGAAATTTAGAATGGTAGAGTTTCTTGATCCATGAACCAACATTGCCGAATTTGAAGAAAATCGGTTAAGATTTAGCTATAGCTCCCATATATATGTTTCGTCCGATTTTGCCCTTTAGTCCTATAAAAGCTGTATTTTACGTCCAATCGTGTTGAAATTTAGAATGGTAGAGTTTCTTGATCCATGAACCAACACTACCGAATTTGAAGAAAATCGGTTATTAGCTATAGCTCCCATATATATGTTTCATCCGATTTGGCTCTTTAGATCCAATCGTTGTTATACCTAACACCACACTGTGGTACAGGGTATTATTTAAGTATAAAATGTCCCAAAAGTAAATTTATGTAAACAATTTATACATGAATTACAAAATTTATATATCAGAGTTATTCAATATTACGAGAGTGGTGTAGGGTATTATATAGTCGGCACCGCCCGACTTTAGCCTTTCCTTACTGGTTTTTAACTAAACTGTATTCCAAATAATAATGCATCATTAAATTACATAAAACATACTATTTACATTTTTATTGTTTTATAAAAACTACATTTAATTCTAATTAAGTATAATAATAAATAAATCATTTAAATATAAGCTCTTAATTTAGTAATAGCTAAAAAGCAACTCGTGCGCAATTGAAATCACCCCTTTAATGTTGCAGCGACATTTGCAGCCTGTTGGGCCACACCGATAACTTGAATCGTAGCATCCCGTGTATGTTGACCCACACGTTCCTGGAAATCAGAGATACGATAAATGATATTTAATATTAATAGTTCTTGGCATTTTCTAAAATACACTTACAATTTTCTTGCCAATCTTTTTCAGCCATCCCGCTTCACCTTGACCAACAAAGACGACCAATAAGAAGGCGACGAAGATGAATACTTTGCTGAATTTCATTGTGTTCTTTGTTGTTGGTGTTGTTAATGAGTGCCGTAAACTTTAATATTGGAACTTAGCTTTCTTTAATCTTTAACCTGCGCTGAGTTCGACGGTAAACTGATGAAGAAGTAGACCGCAGCAGTCGCTTATATATGAGACGACATTGCGTATATGAAGATGAATCAGAATGACAGACTGTACAAATTGAGCTTGTCTGTGGTATAAAATGCTCCCTAAACCAAAATGTTTGTTGGATAAATTAAAAAAGGGGATTTTTATTTTTGTCAAACTCGACTTCTAGTAGTAAATTCCCTTTCTTGAAAGAAATTTTGATATTTATTGAAGACGGTATTTTAATTGTGACGCGTAAACAAGATATTATGCACTTCACCTTTTCGAGTTCATTCCCGCCAGGGGGAAAGCCGTTAGAGAACATGTAATTTGAATCTAATAATTTTTATATGTACGAGTATATTGAATTATATCGATTAATGAAATGATATAGAATAAAAAAACTCAAACACCGAAAGATGTCAAAGATATGGATTATGACATATGACCGGTTAACAAAATAGTTATGGTGTTTTCTTTTGTGCCAAAAAATGCTACATTTTTTATGCCTTTCGCCCCAAAAATGACTTTTTGTCTTCGATTGTAAAATAAATGCTGCACTGTGAAAGGGCTTCGTTTTCTTTTGTGAAAAATGTCGCACTTGCCCGGGCAAAAATGCAACTTTTCAGCCCTGTATTTAATCGAAGGGGTGGACGCTGCCCTACAAAACAGATGTTTTTCGGCGTCGAGCGAATAGCCTAAATACCCGCGTGTGTCCGTGCGTGCTTTTTTATAATGAAGTTTTGTCAGATGCTTCATTTAGGCGGCGCCGTGGAGTATTCTTTGTTTTTAGTTTACTTTTAGTGACTTAGAAGGCTGGTTTTTCGCATTTTTGTTATCGAATCTTCTTATATAATTTTTTCATCCCAACAGCGGTTTAAAAGTTATTTTTTGAAGATATTGCAGAAAATCCCATTTATTGAGCAAATGTTAATAATTTTGCAATTAAAACCTCTTAGACAAATTTACAATTATTATATTTTTGTTATTTCATCGTAAAGTCTGATTGGTTATAAATAAAATGAGACCATTCCGAAGAAAATCGATGAATAATTTAAAAAGTTGTAGCTAAATATGTGCATCTACACACAGAGATAATATTCGGTTTTGAAGTGTAGATGATAAAATAACTTTGGTATTTTATTCTGATAACTATCTATAAGGTTTACCAGTAAGAGTGATATGATTTCTTTGAAAAAATCACTTATTGTTAAGGAAATTCAAAAGTTTTTTATTTAATGTGAAGTACAATCGAAGTTCTAAATAAAACGTCATTCAAATGGGCTCCACGACTTCTTCTGCAGGAACGAATTCGATGAACCCAATTTTCGAGCACTTTTTCCACTAAATCAAGTCGTATGTCATGAATGGCACGTTCAATATTGACTTGTAAAACTTGAAGAGAATCTGGTTTATTTCGAAAGTCCAAAGACTTCAAATAACCCCACAAGAAATAGTCTAATGGTGTTAAATCGCATCTTCTTGGAGGCCTTTCAATATCACAATTTCTTGAAATAATCGAATCTCCAAACTTTTCTCGCAACAATTCAATTATTTCATTTGCTGAGTGGCACGTAGCCACAATCGGTCAATGGCAAAAAGTAGCTCTTAACGAGAGCTAAAATATTGCTCATGGGTGTCAAGGTCGTAGGTAGACTGAAGTGTTTTTTTTTTGATTTTAAAAAAATGGACTTAGAGCTCAAAAGTTTGAGGAACGATTATTTTGATAATAAAACGGAAGAATTTCTAAACGTTGTTCTTGCGTATATATCTGCCTGCAAATAGAAAGAAATACACGTTTGCCAAATTACAGAACTATAGAATGTAGCAAAACTGACGGTACTTATTTATGACAGCTATATGTAAATCTGAACTGATTTTCACAATTTTCAATAGGGTTAGTTCTTTGGCCAAAAAAACATGCCTGCCAAATTTCATTGCGACGTACAATAATTGCGACCTGCACTTTGGTTACAAGAACACATGGACAGACGGACATATCGAGTCAGAAAGTGATTCCAAGTCGATCGGTATAATAAACGATGGGTATATCGCATCTTCTTTGAGTGTTACATTTTCGGTTAATCTTAGGGAGTATTACATGAGTACCGTTTTCACTCTCCGCTAGAAACGATGCAGTATAAATAGTCGTAATGTCTCTTATTAGCTTCCGTATCGTCCAGTTGTTTTTATAGAAACTCGAGCATAAGATAAAATGTTTACATTAAATTTTACCGGTACACCGGCTGGAACTAGATTTTAAATCTAGCAGAACAGCTACGAAGAGCGCTAAGTTTATGTGATTCGAACCACTGCAGCCTTGCAAAACTTTATTCATTATTCGTCAAATAAAGTGGGTCCGACCAGATTTTATTTTGTATGTTGCTTTCCAGAAAAGTAAATTGTAACAAGATTAACATTTTTATTTTCTGGATAAATTCAAATTCCATCAGTTAAAACTATAAATATGTTACTTATCTTCTATATATATAAAAATGGAAAAATATTTGTATGTGTTTTATAGACGCTTAAACCACTGGACCGATTTAAAAATTTTTTCTTTTGTTTGAAAGCTATTTTGTCTGAGACGGTTTTGGAAAAAAAAAATTTGCAAAAAGGGGGCGGCGCAAATTTGGGCGTGACAAATCGTTTGTTTTCAAAAATGGACGGGATCGTAAATCTAAATCTGGGGCAACGAAGTGGACCGGGTCCAGCTAGTATAAAATAAAAAAAGAATGAATTCCAATGACTATCACGCAAATGAAATTGCTGACGACTTTGTATTCAATGACCTTTACACAGCGGAACCGAAAGCAGAATGATAAAGTTCCTAATAACTTGTTTAGGCGTCAAAACTTTTTCGTTTAAATTTCCAAATTTCTTAAAATAATGGGATTTACTACAAAATGGACCGAAATTGCTGACGACTTTGTATTCAATGACCTTTACACAGCGGAACCGAAAGCAGAATGATAAAGTTCCTAATAACTTGTTTAGGCGTCAACACTTTTTCGTTTAAATTTCCAAATTTCTTAAAATAATGGGATTTACTACAAAATGGACCGAGAGAAAAAAATAATCTTCTATGGGATTGATAAAGAAAAAATCCCCGTCTTTGTTTCATTTATCCAATACATTTTGGTTTACCGGCATTTTTTATCACCGACTATGAACGCCCAATCAGTCATTCTCATTCATATTGATGTAGGTTATGTCTCCTGTGTATACAAGCTACTGCTGTTGTTTACTTCTTCATCAGTTTGCATTCGAACTCAGCGCGTAGTCTAAAGCTTAAAGAAAGCTCAAACCCAACATTTACTTCTGAGTCACCTCATAGATTCCCTCTTTATAATAATAATGAAATTCAGCAAAGTATTAAGGTAAGTACACACGATTTGCAGATTGGACAACATTGCCAGAAAAATGGCGGAAAAATGCAACCCTGTGAATTTACAACCGTGTGAACATAAAATTTTTGTTTTGCAGCGTTAGCAGAAAAGTCATTGCGAGATAATTTGCAGATTGTTATATGTACGTGCGAAGTTTATGCATGTGACAACGGCGCCATTGCCAGAAAAACATCTTATTTGCAACACTGTCTATAATGTATTTTTATTGGCAATCCTGCATATAAATATTTACAAAATATATTGTAAATATATGTAATTGTAATGTTTTCTTGCAATCATCTGAACTGTCAATTCACCTTTGCCTAACAATCTGTCATTGTCCGTATATTTGCAACACTTTAACAGGGTTGATAACGTTTGCAGATCTGGCAATCGTCTATACTCAGCTTTAGTCGTAGTCGCTTTCGTGTTGGCTGTCTTCATTGGCCAAAGTGAAGCAGGATGGCTGAAAAAGATTGGAAAGAAAATTGTAAGTTTGATTGATTTATTACAAATATAATATAATATTTACCATAAATCTGTTGTTTATACCCTCACTTTAGTGTGACGAGGGTATATATCATTTGCTACGGAAAAAGGTGTAACACATCGAAGGAGTGACCTAAGACCCCAAGTATGTTCGGCGGAAATCCGTTTTGGGTCATTTTAAGTCGAATGAGCAATGTCCGTCCGTCTGTCTGTCTGTCTGTCTGTCTGTCTGTCTGTCTGTCTGTCTGCTGGCTGGTGCGCACGATAACTCTCGAAAGGAGTAACCGATTGACTTCAAATTTGGTATGTGGTAATATTTTTTTCTATCTCCGGCTAAGTTCGAAGATGGGCTATATTGGTCCACTCCTTCTGGTACCTCCCCCACAAAGGGTTAAAATGTTGTGAAATATTGATTCTTTAATAACTGCTATTATACGTATTCGAATCTTCTGAAATTCCACACATAGTATTAGTTTGTTAGTCGCTATCAACTCGAGGAAAATGGGCGAAATTGCCACGCCCCTTTTGGTACCTCCCACACAAATGCACCATTTTGCACTAAAAGTTAAAAGCTTATAACATTAATACCAGTGTATAAAAATACTTGAAATTTTGTACAGCGTAATGTTTTTATAGTGCCTACAGTCCATTGATAAATGGGCGTTATTGTCACACCCCTTTTGGTACCTCTCCCACAAAGGTACCATTTTGCACCAAAAGTTAACAGTTTATAACATTAATATCAGTATATACAATTACTTGAAATTTTGTACAGTGTAATGCTTTTATAATGCCTATAGTCCAGTGAAAAATGAGAGTTATCACCACGCCCCTTTTTGTACCTCCCACACAAAATGGCCAAATTATACCACAATTTAATATCTCAACGTTAATATACCAGTCCATATAAACGGTTACAATTCGGCACAGTCTAATGTATTTAAAGTATCTACTGTTCAGCGAAATATAGGTGTATTTCTTAAACCCCTTCTGGTTTCTCCCACAAAAATTGACAGAATAATTTGTGTAATATTCAATATTACATTACTCACAAAGTGAGGGTATACCTTAGTCGGTTTACCCGACTGAAACTTTCTTACTTGTTTTTGTTTTTATTTTTTCAGGAACGGATCGGTCAACATACACGGGATGCCACGATTCAAACCATCGGTGTGGCCCAACAGGCTGCAAATGTTGCTGCAGAAATATATTGTACTTTTTGAAAGGTTGTTGTTGTTGTAGCAGCTTGGAGACGCTCATACTCACTTAATTCTGATCAATAAAAACTCAAATATATAATTTTATATTAAATATAAATAAAAACGTTTTATTTATTTCAAAGTGTAGTCTATGAGTGACGCTGTATTCCAAATTATCTATGCTAAGTAAAAAGAAAACTTCAAATTTCGTTGCACTGTAGGAAATCAAATATTCCATATGAAATTAAGAATTTCAAAATTCATCAATTGAAATTCAAAAAAGTTATCACTAATTCAAATTTTCCATTTGAAATATAAACATATTGCGTTATTTTAAATGCAAAAGGAGCTCTTTTAAATTCAAAAATCCATTTAAAGTTCAAAAGAAATCAATTGAATTTCAAAAGGCACATCAATTGGCATTGATTGAAAGACATCAACTGAAATTCAAATATTCCATTTGAAATTCAACTCATATTTTATGAATTTCAATTACTGTATTTTGAATTTCATCTGTAGTTTTTTAATTTCTATTGATATAATTCGAATTTCAAATGAAGAGTATTTAATCTCGATTGCGTGTTCTGAATTTCAATTGATTTATTTAGGATTTTAAATTGCAATTGACCGTCTTTGAATGTAGTCTTTAAATAAATTGTATACATAAACAAAAAAAAGTTGATAACATACAAATAAATTAAATTTCGACTGTTCATTTTTGACACTCATTTCGACACTTCGCCCATTTTTCTCAAGGCGATTACGACGTATAACCTATTTATCTGTGAGGAATTACAGATGAATCGGATAAGTAGTATAGAAGTTATTAGATAATCAATAGTTCTCTAAGCACTTTTAAATAGCTCTTAAGAAAAGCGATTTCTATGTCTATTTTCATTTTTTACTTTGAGAAACAAATGCAATTTTTTTAAATATAATATTTATGTTTCATAATATATTTGTTTTATTAAATTCTATTTGAAATATAAGCAAATTTCACGTAAAAGAATTGATTTTATTTAAATAAACCAACAAATACATTGAAATATTCGAAATGAATATGCATTAGAAAATATTGGGGAAATTATTTACATTTTATTGTTCAGGCTTAATTTCTAGAAGTCATTTATTATACTTATTTTTTAATAATTTATAATTTTAATAATAAATAAGAAATTTTTACAAGCTAGATCCTTAAATATAATTTATCTTAAATATTCAAAATCGTTCTTTAAATATTCAATACACTCCTTTACTCAAAATCGAAATCAACCTTTCAAGGTTGCTGCGACATTTGCAGCCTGTTGAGCCACACCGATGGTTTGAATTGTGGCATCCCTTGTATGTTGACCCACACGTTCCTGGAAAACAAAAATCGAATTTATAGTAAATGTCAATTCAATGTAGAATTTTAATAGATATTCATTGCATTTCCCTAAGTACAATACTTACAATTTTCTTGCCAATCTTCTTCAGCCATCCCGCTTCACCTTGTCCAATAAAGACAGCCAACACCAAAGCGACGAAGATAATTACTTTGCTGAATTTCATTGTGTTCTTTTCTGTGGTGAGAGGTGACTCAGACGGAAATGTTGTGATTTAGCTTTCTTGCAGCTTTAACCTACGCTGAGTTTGAATGCAAACTGATGAAGAGTAGACAACAATAGCGTCTTATATATGAAACGACTGAATATGAATGACCGACTAGGTTTGTGATCGCCTGTGTTATTAAAAATTCCGCAGAACCAAAATGTATTGGATACCTTAAACAAAAACGGGGATTTTCTCTTTGTCAATCCCGGAGCAGATAGTTTTTTTTGTTTTCCTCCTTTTGTATTGATTTCTTTTTTTAAAAACAATGTTGATATTTGTTGAAAAAACTTTTAAGGGTGACGAGTATGCGAGTAAGCACATTAAGGTTTTAAATTCATTCCCGCCGCGATATGGTCAATTTATAACAAGTAAGGAAGTTATATCTAAATCTGTATATATCTAAAAACTGTATACCAAAAAGGTTTAAATAGGTGTTTAATGAAACCATTATTTTCGGTACATTCTAATAATTTACCGTTGAAATGTCACGTTCAGCGTATAAAAATGTTCGCATAATGTTGTCGTTTTAACGTGTTGAAAATATTGCGCAACGTCCTTAACGTAACATCCACAACAGACGATTTTCTAATTATTGGGTGAACGACGCAGTGTTTTATTCTAATAAGAGCTATCTTAATGTCCTTAAATATTACTCTTTCTTTAATGCATTTCATTTTTTCTGATTACTAGGCAAACTTAGCTAAAAACATGCAAATTCACATTATCCTGAAAACCTACTTCCAGCTTTTGTAACGTCCGAAATGGAACTTTCGCTGCGAATATCGCATTTATCAAAAGTCTTAAGCAAAATATTTAAATGTATGTTTAAAGAAGTCTGAAATAATTGATGTCGCTGAATTCTATATGAAAATGTTGCATTTAAAACGCCAGCGAGATGACCTTAAGTAAAACAAAATGCTTACGTATGTAACGTCCGCAACCCAGGATTTGCCCATGTATGAAATAAATTACTTAAAAATAAAAAATTAATGAATTAAAAACTACTCAAATACAAATTTTGTAAGATAACGTCGAAACCGCCGAACGGATAGAAAACTGTTATTAAAACTGCTATTTGTTTCCACCCTAATATTTTTTATTTAGAACTATTTTTATTCAGAAAATATATCGATACCTTAATTGTGTTAAGTTTGTCAGCAATTCAAAGTCCATTTTTCAGTAAGTTTTAATGTTTGTAAAAATACTTTTTAATTGAAATCGTATAATCTTGGATTACTTGGAAAATGAATTGACGGATAGACAACAAACAAGTGTGTTCTTACTGCATACATACTGTGTTACAGCGGTGTGTTAGATACAATAAAATGGTTGTGCAAACAGAATTTCATACAAAATTGGTGCTAGCAAGCAACAAAAATGCATCAATACCAATTTATCGTGCAAAAAAAAAACGATTAGTCGTTCAATATTATAAACAAGCCAAATAAGCAAATATGTTTTTTTAAACAGAATACAATTTCTACAATCTTTTTCCATAGAGATGTAACTCGAGAAAGATTTGTCCAATTTTGTTCATAAAAATATTAAATCGAATTACCTAAAAATATACACATATACTGCTCAATAAAACAGCACAACAAAAAATTGTGTTCTGCTTTGGCATAAGGTTTTTCAGTCGATTTGGATTTGGGATAATACAGTTTTAAGCCTAAAATGTGGTTTCTTTGAATTGATAGTTCTCGCGACAAACAATTGTGAACCACATATTTTAGCATAACTCGAGAACCATTTATCCAAATTCGGTTCATCCCTTCAGCGGTTGCAAAGATATTGTTGTATTGATTTTCCGTTTTTAATTTCATTTATTTCATACAAACTTGTAATTCAAAGCCGTCTGGCCAATTAAACATAAATTACAATATGCATATAACTAAGCTTTTTAACCAAGGGTAAAAAACTACTCATTGGTAAATAATGATATGTTGATTTGTTTAAACCTAATTAATATATAAGGAATAAATAATATAAATACAGATTGGGTATACAGAAAAGTATTTAGGATAACTAAATAGCTACTCAGTTTGCGAAACAAACATAAGTAAAATCCTAATATAAGGAAACATGAATAAAGTGTTCCATAAAATATAAACATTATTTAAAGATTTTTTTACGTAGCTTTAATTAAGCGCAATTTTGCATAACAACAAATAAAAATGTTATTGAAAGTGGTGAAGTAGCCTATTGAAGAGTGTAGGGAGCGAAATGCTAAAATTTTTCATGTCATTGGGTAATGAATTGTAAAGTCGTGCTACTCTTGCTAGAAACGATTCATTCATTAGGTGGACAACCCTAGGAATAAGCAATTGATTTCTCCTAGTTGAATGGCAAAATACCATCGATTGGCACAAAAAAAGAGGAGACTGACTTTTAATCAGTTTATAAAAAAACAGAAGTAAGCGTAAATTTACAAATGCATCAAAATTACAGCCCAACAATTTCGTTACATAGGGCGTCACATGAACACGCCGGTTCAGTCCATATACATACCTCGCCACCCTATTTACAGCCAGATGTACTAAATGGATGTTACCCTGTATAGTGCCAGAATACACTTCTAAACAGTATAGAACTATGGGTAATAGCAAACCATGTGCCAGCCTCTCTTTAACAAAAAGAGGCAAAGACAAATCGGCACCATAAAGATTTTTTAGCGAAAAATTTATTCTAGAAATTAGCATATTAATATGCTGTCCAAAACTCAATTTATCGTCTAGCTTGACACCCAAGCACTGTAACTCACGGACAGATTCAATATCTATACCATTGTATCTAACGTGGATATTGTTATGGACGCTGGAGGAAAAAAAGAGGGCTTTCGATTTTAATGGATTTACATTAAGCTTGTTAAGCAACATCCACGCATGCAGAGTTTCCAAAACCAAGTCAATTTTAGATTGCAGAACCATTGAGCACCGACAGTCACCTTTAAAAAACAGCTGAATATCATCAGCAAAGGCGTATGGTACACACCAATCCTGTAACTGGGAGAAAAGGTCATTAATAAAGATTATGAAAAGTAGAGGTCCCAGTACTGACCCCTGCGGTACACCACTTTTAACAGGCAGAACACTACTACTCCTACCATCAATACAAACTAATTGGCGTCTACCAGTAAGATAAGAAGTCAACAGAACACACGCACTACTCGAGAACCCATATAAGTTATACAGTTTAGACAACAAAGTGGAGTAGTCCACTCTATCAAAGGCTTTCTCAAGATCTAGTGACAAAGAATTCCAAATCTACCACCACCGAAATTGGCTCGAATGGAGTCCGTTAAACCCAACAACAATGAAGAAGTGCTTCTTTTGGCTCTAAAACCACACTGAGCATCATGAAGCATATTATTTTCCTCCAAATAAAATGACATTTGAGACTTTAAAATGTGCAATAATATATATTAATGTTTGGTGAAATTTGGTCCTTTTGTATCCGAGGTTGATAAAACGTAAATACTTATTCCTATTAATAACATATTTAAAAACAAGAGTTACCGGGTTTTCCAATAGGGACAAAACAATTTCGTTTTTTTATGTCAACGCACCCTCAAACATTTTTAACGATCTTTCAGTGTCAAAACGTTACTCGAAGTCAACATTTTCATCAACGTGCAACGTTTGGAAATAGGTGGTCAATACTTTAAGAGCGCTTACGTCAATTTTTGGCCGCAATAATCATCTTCAGCGATGAAGCTCATTTCTGGCTGAGTGGTGTTGTCAATAAACAAAATATGCGTTATTAGGCAGCAACAAACCCAATGTACTCAGGAGACACAATTGCATCCCCAAAAATTTGCTGTGTGGTGTGGTTTTCATGCCGTAGGTACGATTGGGCCATATTTGTTCGTCGATGAAAGCAATCGTTATGTTACGAGAGCGCTATCGTGCTATGTTAGAAAATTATTTGTGCCCAAAATTGGATGAGATTGACATCGCCGATATGTGGTTCCAACAAGACGGTGCCTCTAGCCACACAGCACGCATTACAATCGATTTACTGAAAGGAAAATTCGGTGAACGGGCCACATCAAGTCATTGGTCTATGCCAACAAGCCATCAACTTTAGACGACGTAGCAACGTATCGGTCGAAATGTGTGCAAGATTGGTGGAAAATTGGGTCCAAAGAATAGATCTCTGGAGACGGGCTCGTGGTGGTCATATGACCGAAATCGAATAGGGATTGTCTGTATGAGGCTGTATACACTTGCACACCTGAAAAGAATAGCAATTTTTTTCAATCGATGTTGACAGCTCATGAAGTCGTGTAGGTAGTGCCTGAATGAGGATTATCTGAGAATGAACTGATGTGACCCATTTTCAATTTGATCGTAACTTGGAGAAGTTTTTGTATAGAGATTCAGTCATCTGACATGATTACAAGAATTCTACGATAACCCTTTGTCTTTGTGAGACTTTTGTCAACTGGAGCTAACTGGTGAAATAGAGTCATGAGTGTTCAACTTTTACTTACTGCTCGTAAAAATTACTTTCACACTTATTGCTCACGTCAACCAAGATTGAAGGAATATACTTCCGTTTCTTATTTCCAAAAAATCATTAATATAAAGAACTACGTTTTTTCTTTGTAAATGACCTGTTGAACTAAAAGAATATAGAAAGTTCTTTAGCAAGTTTAACCATGAAATGACAAAATTTGCTTGCATACCTGAAAAAACAAGCAAAACATTTCCAATCGATGTTACAGTCATTTTTGTGAGTCTATAATGTTTTTTTCCTTCTGCACACTTCGCTGTTTACACTCACGATACTTTATTGTTTATGAGTGCGCTATATTTCAGTTACTTTTCTTTATTTTAACCGATTTTTTCCACGCAAACGCAGAGAAGATATTTATTTTGGCACTTCTTTTAAACTACGCGATTCGCCAACTGTCATTTGGCGGAAAAATATTGAACAAAGCTCAAAAAGGGGGGGGGGTGGTAATAAAATAACGAAGACTGGGCCAAGCAAATTTTCGTGACGCAGACAAGCAATGATGCCACCCCTGCAAAATATAAAATAAGATGTGACGGATACAGTTTCTCAATGACTGTTCACATTTTAAATATTAGTTGTACAATTTTTTTGAACAGGTGTCAACAATTTGTTTGCAAATTGGAAATATATACTAAAAAATTGTCGTCGCCTCAGGGAGAGAAAAAACATTCCAATGGGTGTTAAAATGTAGCAATTCTTAAAAATATATTTTATGGAAAATGTCACAAAATGAGTCGGAAATGTACATGGGCATATGCTGCTCCAATGCAAAAACATTTTTCATATTTTGCAAAGTTACGATTTACACGAGGCAATTACTGCCAAAGCAATTCTGCATATCACAGTCCAGATTTACACGATGATATTTTTTTTGCTTTGGCAATAATTTCCTCGTGTAATGCGTATCAAATATGATGGAAAAAGTTTTAGCTTAAAGTGGTCCGCAGCAATCAAATTTCATGACAAACGACGTAACAAAGTTATTGAAAATGTGAGTGTGAGCTTATCGGTGTTTTGTAGGAGAGAGATGTAGTCAGCAAGAGGAGGAACTCTCCTTGAACGTTTTGAGTTCTTCGTGCAAGTTCAAAAGAAAATTTGATGATAAGCTGCTGAAACAACTTGCCTAGTGTAAATCTGCACTATGTGTCGTAGGTGTGACACTGATGAAAAATCAACCTGAGTTTGATTTTTGTCGCTGTATCCAGCACTGTTTTATGTCGGAAAACGAATATCATCCTGTGCAGAAACTATTAGCTGTGATACGCAAAAAATAATATATTTTTATAAGCCACTTATTCGTAAAAATTGTTATCTTCATTTTATTACACATTTTTCTCTTTTTTCCTCAAACGCACGACCTTTTGTTCTTCACTCCGCAAAAGCTCAAGAAAAATTAAGGTTGACGCAACATGTTGTATCTTGCGCGCTGAAAGTGTCAAACACACGTAATCGATTTTGATGTCAAGCAATTTGATCGTCTGCGGGGCACTTACGGCTAAATTTGTGGTGCTTCCAATATCAGCACACCTAAACGGATGGATTATAGTGATCCCCATGAGTGGATTTTTTGAAAAAATTTAGGAGATAAAGAATTAAAAAAAAATTGACAAATGTTACCAGATGGGCGCTAGGGGATCGAAAAATTACGAAAAAGGAAGTTTTTAATTATCCCCTCACCTTAGAGAGGAGGGTACATGGGCACTTCCAACGAGATGTCAACCACAGCCAACAAATTAAAAGTCTATAAAAGTATTTTGTTATACTATTTTTTATAGGGAATCTATCAAATTTAACCATTTTTCCCAAAAACTTCATTTATTCATAACACATTTTAAAATATTTGAGTGCAAATTCGAATAATTGCAAAATTTATGTTTTAAACACTTGTATTGCATGTTATTTTCTGATTAATAGTCTCTCTTTTAAATCTTGATTTACATTTAAGGGATATAAGAAAAATAATTTTTGTTGTGAAAATAAATATATTGAATATATTAAAAATCATTTATAATCAACCTTTGGATGTCTAGTTGCATAAAAAGTAAAAAAATAAACATAAAAAGAACGATGGAATAAAATGTCGCGTGCGAATGTGATTAAAATTAAATAAAAAATAAACTACTTAATATTTTTGAATAAAATAAAGAACATTATTAAGATACATGAATCCATGACGTTTTAAAATTAGTAGCATTAAAATATTCCTTCGGGTTTCGCTGAAATCAGTGTTTGATTGGTTTGCTTGGAAAGCGACTTCTGTTTTTGCCGCGTGCGAATGGCATTTTTGTAATTATCTTGAAATTGAACAATTGGCCAAAACCAACCTTAGCACCAATTATAGTGCTAATCAAGAGCTATAAGTTTCGCCTTTTGTCAAAATGAAATAATTTTTTTGGCATATGTTTTTTTCACTTTGAATGTGAAGATGGTCCACACCTTCCAGTACCTCCCCCACAAAGGGTTAACTTTTAGTGAAATATTGATTCTTTAATACATACTACTTACTACTTACTCGAATCTCCTGAAACACATAGTATTAGTTTGCTAGTCGCTAATGCGTCAAGGAAAATGGGCGAAGTGGGCACTTCCTTTTTGGTACCTCCCTCGAGAATGGACCATTTTGCACCAAAAGTTAACTGCTTATGGCTTTAATATGAGTTCATACAAATACTTGGAATTTTGTACAGTGTAATGCTTTTATAGTACCTAGAGTCCAGAGAAAAGTAGCCGTTATTGGCACGCCCCTTTTGGTACCTCCCACAGAAATTGACCTTTTTGTACCAAAAACTAACAGCTTATAACTTTCATATCAGTGCAAATAAATACTTGAAATTGTGAACGGTGTAATGCTTTTATAGTGTCTAGAGTCCAGAGAAAAGTGACCGTTATTGGTGCGCCCCTTTTGGTACCTCCCACACAAATGGACAATATTGTACCAAAAGTAAACAGTTTTGTACATTAATTACCAGTACGTACTTTAAAGTTATTAAATGTAATTTAAATTGATAATAATTAAATTAAAACAAAAAAATAAATAAATTTACGAATATTTTTTTGGGACTCAAGGGGATTTATAAGTCGGTTTACCCGACTGAACTTTCTTACTTGTTATGATTCAGTTTGATAGTATTTTTATTCCTCGTTTTACAGAGTGTACTAGAACATGATGATGTTGAAATATTAATATTTAGTTTCACACATAATTGTCATAGATTCTTCTATCATAATAAAAAATATTAACTCTCTCTCTCTCTGAAAACTTTTTGTTTTATTTACAATTACCATCGAGCGTTTTTTGGACCACACTTTACATACGAGTATATATTTTCGTGTGGTTCCTAAGAGGAACATAGGGCCCTCATAATTACCTTAAATTAAACACGTATCCCGGCTATATGAGGCTTATCTCAAAAAGGCTTATAATAGGCGTGTTTTCGTTACACCATAAGTGCTTAATTTGTATGGGGACCTAAGCACTTTTAAGCACTATTAGTTCCCGATGAAGTTTGGTGCTTGTGTTCATGTCTTAATCGAGTATGATGTTGCCAGATTGGGCACCCTATATTTAGCAATATGGCATCCCATTTTTGGAGAGATTTTATCAATTATTGTGAATTAACGGGAAGAAGAAGAACAAAAATGGGAAATTATTTTAATATTTGCAAAAAGAGTGTAAACAATTGAACATAGAATAGTAAATATATGTTTTATAAATACTTTTCACGAATTTTTTGTCTGTTTCGCACTGTTCTTTCTTCGCATCTCATGACACCATTGCTACCAGATAGTGAAAATCCGCCACTTATTGCTTATGTGCCAGTTAGTGGAAGTCAGTTGTTTTCGTTGCAAAGTGCTAAACTAAAAGTGCTAGCTTGTAACGAAAACATGCCTAATATAGTCAAAATATGAAAGGTACTCGTACCTTCGATGAAAATTGGGACTAAAGTGCAGTTTATGGCGGATATCCCAAATTAAAACAAGTGAAGACGGATTAAGTTACAAAAAATCATTATATCAAATTTTAGCACAAATCGTTGAAATTTGAGGATTTTATGGCGTTACTAAGTCAAATCTAGAGGAACCTTTGTATGGGGGCTATATCAAAGCATGAACCTATGACAACCGTTGTTCGTGTGAAGGATTCCGGGTATAAATAAACACCAGTTTATTAGATTTCAGTCCGATCAGTTGAAATTTGAAGTATCTGTGGCGTTAAGAAATCAAATCCGAGAGATGCTATATATGGGGGCTATATCAACAAATAGACCGATATTGCCCATATTCAATCCCAACATACCTGCAGTTTGAGCCACCTAGATCAAGTATTATAGATTGTAGCGTGATTACAACAGACGGACGGAAGGACAGACGGGCATGGCTAAAGAATTTTACGACGATTATTAATGTATATACTTTATGGGGTCTCAGATCAGTATTTAGTGGTGGAGGCTATGAAAAATGGTTAGTCCTATCAATTTGGTCCGAAAGTAACGAATTTTAGGTCAAAATTTGTAGGTTGGAGCCATGGGTCCCACAAGACCCAACAAATGAACCCGGTCCCGGGCAGGGTCAATACTGGACTCAAACGAAGAGTTCAGTATTGAGTACAAATATGCTCAAATAAATTGCCACGAGGCAATTTTTTCCAAGCAAGTATCAATGTAGGAGAGAGAGGCAGAGAGCTCTTTCCGCCTACCTCTCTCTCCAACAAACTTTGACACTTGCTTGGATAAAATTGTCTTGTGTGAATCTCGACATATGAAAACAATCACTGTGCAACGTCCATATTCACACTTGCAATTCCCCCCCCGCAGAATTGCTGTGTTTGTGGGAGAGGGACGCAGTCGGTAAGGGGATAACCGGTAACCGACAGCGTCCCTCTCCACAAACACTGCAATTCTGTGGGTGAAAATTGCAAGTGTGAATATAAACAACGGCGTGTTGTGTTGTCAAAGTATAGAGAATTATTAATATATCAATTATTCTATGTTCAGAGTAGTAAGTATAGTAGCCAACCGCAATTATGAGCGTCTCATATTTTATTAACTTTATTTTTAGATTACTTTTTTCCCAAAAATATGTATATACAAATATAAAAATACAGCAAAATACTTTCTTCAATCTAACGATTTATCGTCTATCATCTCTAGCGCCGCACACAGCGAGTACAATACAACTCTGCACGCAACTGCAACCAACTTCGGGTCGTTGTTTGACACTAGCAACGAGTAAATTGAAGGAAATTACTGTTCAGTGGTTCTCTTTTACTTCCTTTTCTGTCAAAATAATTGACTAAGGTTGGTGTATTTTTTGTTAGGCTTATGAATAAATTCGAAAATAATGTTGCAAGTCCACAAACAATTACAAAAATGTGAATAAAAACTGAAAGTGTAACAAAAATGCGATGAATAAGTGAAGAAATATACAAATTGCCCTGGCAAATAAACAAGATGTTGCAAGATTGATTGTCGACGAAATGCCGAAAAGAATTTTTCGGTGAAAGAAAAAAAGGCGACAAAAAATATGAAAGCCATAAGAAAAAAATGTGAATATTTACAACACTCCCAATGCAAATGAAAAATTAGAGAAATTGAAGACAATAGAGGACTTTAGTGTTGAATAGATATTGTTTTGTTCCAATGAAATTTAAAACAAGTTTTGGCTGCTTGTGATATTAACAAAATATTTATTTTTGTTGTTTCTTTGTATGGTGTTACTGTTGGTTGCTGGTGATGTGCTGTTTTGCTGCCTATATAGATGATTGGCTCCAAGATTATCAAGCCCGGTGGCGCTGAGCCCGATGACTTTGAGAAATCCATTGCCCAAGCTCTCATTGAGCTCGAGGCCAACAGTGACCTCAAGCCCTACTTGAGAGATTTGCACATTACACGTGCCCGTGAAATTGAATTTGGCACCAAGAAGGTAAGTACCAAATGAACCTCCCACAAACATCTGCGCATATATTTCAGAGATTCAATTTTAACAACTGTTTCCTTTTCTTTCTGTTGTTTACATTTAGGCTGTCATCATCTATGTTCCCATTCCCCAACAAAAGATTTTCCAAAAGATCCAAATCATTTTGGTTCGTGAATTGGAGAAGAAATTCTCCGGCAAACATGTCGTTGTTGTTGGCGAACGTAAAATTTTGCCCAAGCCCACCCGTAAGGCTAGAAATCCATTGAAGCAAAAGCGTCCACGTTCCCGCACCTTGACCGCTGTCTACGATGCCATCTTGGAAGATTTGGTCTTCCCTGCTGAAATCGTTGGCAAGCGCATCCGCGTCAAGTTGGATGGCTCCCAATTGATTAAGGTTCATTTGGACAAGAATCAACAAACCACCATTGAACACAAAGTGAGTAGCTGGCGAAATAACTTGTGTGTTGAGAAAGTGTTTTGATGCAGATGCTATCGAGGAAATTTTTGTTAAGATTTGTAACACTATCGAAGTTTTGTTGTAAGTTTGATAGTGCAGTCAATTTATGTGGTTTTGAATATGTTCCAACTGATCTTGGATGGAGGTGACTGACTATTTTGTCCACAAATAACATCTGATTTTAAATTGAAAACATGTGTAGGACTTTGAAGAACGTTTTATTGATTCTACTCCTGGAATCATCTTTGATTCGGTCCATGAAGTTAGTAGTATTTTACCATTGCTGTTCCACCCATCTTTAAGGTTATTTCTTAAATAGGAAAGACAAAATAATACTTTTTATTATTTTGCCACAAATTCCAAGTATGAATCCAATGGAAATTTTGGAGAATGTCAAGACTTAATCTATTAATATTTTTCTTTGGGTAAGCTCCTTTGAGATATTTATGTAAACAAAAAGATAACATCCTTCCGAGACACCATCGTTGATCCACTCATTTCTTTTTATGAATTTTCCTAAACCAAGTAAATAATAATGAAGAAATAATACTTTTTAAATTTTGACAGAAATTCCAAATGACTGAAATTAACATTTTGGAGAACGACAGGACCTGCAATTATTTTATTATTAAACACCTCATACATTTACGTACGTTCTGCGACCAAAAGACGACCGATTAGGTTTAACATTTCATCTCTATCAGTCCATCGTATATTTTCCATCATAACTCAAACAAATTTATGGAGACGTAGATTTATATTTTTGCGGAGGACTATTTGGCAACTATTGTTAAATCAAAAGCATTTAAACAGCCTTGGAAGTTTCTGAAGAAGAACTGATAACCACTTAGGAGTATTTCTATTCTCATACCCTCACTTTTGTGGAGAAGGGATGGTACATATCATTTGCTATGGGCAAAAAGTGTAACACATCGAAGGAGTTACCTAAGTATGTTCGGCGGAAATTTGTTTTAGAAAATTTTAAATCATTTGAAGAATGTCCGTCCGTCTGGCCGGTGCGCAAAATAATTCCGGAAAGGATTAACTGTTTGATTTAAATTTTGCTACGAGGTAATTTTTTTCTATCAGATTAAGTCCCAAGTTGGATTTTTGTCCACTCCTTTAATTGAAATATTGATTACACTGGTCGACGCGATTTTTGGGTCTGATTTGGAAGTGTTAAAATTTGGTTTATTTTTGGTTACTAATAACGGAAAAAGTAATTTTTTTTGTAGGTTATTTTTTTCGAATTTCAAGAAAAATTACTGGTTTCCTCGCTAAAACTTTTTAAATTAGTCATCGATTTTCTTTAGAATTTTATCATTCATGTGTATCACTCATTTTATTCATAACATTCAGATTTTACGATACTATCTTTAAAATATGACTGTTTATTAAAATTTTCTCAAAAAATAAGATTTTTTTTGCAATATTTATGTACGGTAATTGTCGGAAGTTGAAGGCTACTTAATTTTGAATTTTGTAAAGCTATTCTGAACCAATTCGGATTAATGGTTCTCCAGTTATTCCATAATATGTGGTTCAACCTCTCTTTTTTCTTAGCGTAAGGGGTTGTTTCTTTAAATTCTCGCATTATCCGTGATATGGAAAAAAATTAGAGGTTGAACCACATACAGGGGTTTCCAATAAGAGTGATATTATTTCTTAAAAAAACACTTATTGTTAAGGAAATTCAAAAGTTTTTTATTTAATGTGAAGTACAATAGATATAATTAAGTTCTAAATAAAACGTCATTCAAATGGCCTCCACGACTTCTGCAGGAACGAATTCGATGAACCCAATTTTCAAGCACTTTTTCCACTAAATCAAGTCGTATTTCATGAATGGCACGTTCAATAATGACTTGTAAAGCTTGAAGAGGGTCTAGGTTATTTCGAAAGACCAATGACTTCAAATAACCCCACAAGAAATAGTCTAATGATGTGAAATCACAAATTCTTGAAGGCCATTCAATATCACAATTTCTTGAAATAATTGAATCTCCAAACATTTCTCGCAACAATTCAATTGTTTCATTCGCTGTGTGGCACGTAGCCACAATCGGTCAATGGCAAAAAGATAGCCCTTAACGGAATCTAAAATATTGCTCATTGGTGTTAAGGTAAGTAGGTCGAATGGAGTTTTTTTTTATTTAAAAAAATGGACATCAACATCAAATCTGAACGGATAGTTTATTTTTGCTCTAGCTCCTTAACGGTACGTCGGATCGGGAATCGGTCAATGACAAAAATATAGCTCTTAACGAGATCTAAAATATTGCTCATTGGTGTCAAGGACCTAGACCTAAAGAACGCAAAATTAAGCAGCCTTGAACTTCCTACAATACCATTTTCCATCCGATCAGCGGTTTCGATGATAACTTACAAAATATTGCAAAAAATTCGATTTATTGAGAAAATTTTAATATTTTTTAAATAAAAGTCGCATAAAACAATCAAAAAATGCACAATTGTTATACCTATTTTTTGATTTTATCGTAAAGTCTGATCGGTCGTGAATTAACTACGAAGAATATCGATGAATAATTTATAAAGTTGTAGCTAATTTAGTAAGGTTTTAACTTACAAACTTTCTTATCGATGTAAAATTTACAAAAACAAACTTTAAAAGCTAAGATTGCATATTTTGGCGTTTTTTGACGTCATGAATCAGAATCTATGCATTAAAACAGAAACCCAAGAAAAAATGTTGTTTTTGTCGACCGGTGTTATCTGATAACTTCTATGCGGTCTATTCGAATCCTGCGTAATTCCACACTTATTAATGTCTTATCTGTCGGTATCACTTTCAGAAAAATGGGCAAATCTAGCATATTGCAAAAATCTTAACACCTTCTATATCAACTGTATCCAAAAAACAAAACCTTACTTCGTAATAAATATATAATTTGTATAATATTGTAAATATCTTCAAAGTAATCTGCTAAAATATTTCCCATGTCCTCGTGTTATTTGCTGATTGTTTTATATCAAAATCAGTGATTGTCAAACAGGACAAATATTAAAACCAATGACTCGTTACTGTTTGAAATGGGCTATCCTACGCCCTTTAAACATTTCCATACATTGGTTACATTACCTAATTGACAGGTACAAATATAAAGGAATAAAGAATAGGAATTTTATGCATTATTTTTTAAGATATTTTAAGTATTTATATAACAAGTATCGTAAGGTTTCACAATACGTTCTTTTGTTAATTGCTGTATAAGGCAAAGAAACATCATTTATTATTTTTTAATATATTTTAAGTATTTATATAAAAAGTATCGAAAGTGATTTCGCTATACGTCCTTGTGTTAATTGCTGTACAAGACCTCAAGTCACAGTGATCGTCAAACAGGACATACAAAAAAATCCAAGCAGTACCTTTCCTATTTAAAATATTTTGTTAATCCATTAAAGTATTACAAAATCGAAAGGTATTTCTATAATTTAAAGTCCATTAAAGGTCCACTACAAAGGGATATAAAGACCATAATAATAATGTTACGAATAAGATAATATATATATATCGTTCATTTGCCTTAATAGAGTGGCATCTCAATCTAAACTCATGACATGAGTAACTTCAAGTCTATATAAGAAAATAAATCAAAAAACGTATGACAACAACTGTCATACAGTTGTTTATCTTTCTAATTTGAATTTTCCAAAATTTGTATTTCCATAAGTTAAACTCAATATTTGAAATTTCGACATATGGCAATCTTGAGGTGAATGAACGATATCATATAGTATAAACTGTATTTCCAAATCCCTCCCCCTCCCTCCCTCAACAAGCTTCGTCCTTGTGTTAATTGCTGAATATATGACCTCTAGTCACAGTGATCGTCAAACAGGACATACAGAAAACCCCAGGCAATACTTTTCCTCTAAACAATATTTGAAATCTATTGCATATTTCAAAATCGAAAAGTATTTCCATAAATACTCGTAAATTCATAAGTTACTTTAAATAACATCGCTCAGTCTGGTTCTTTATTCCTTTAAACTTATCGTTCTTGTGTTATTTGTTGATTGTATGTCAAAAATCAATGATTGTCAAACAGAACGTACATTAATTTAAACAACAACTCGTTATTGTTTATTCTAAATAAAAATGAAAGTATAAACATATTCCATTTGTTGTTTACAAATAAAGTTTTTCTTTTTTTTTACATATATCGGGAATTTCAGGCCGTCTATTTGCCTCCCATATGCGATATGTATGTTCTAAGCGTTATGGGACTTCCTACAAAACGGCAGATAAAACAATTTTTAAAATTTCCTATAGTTTTCTTTGATTTTCTAAACAGAGAAAGCTTTAATTTTAAAATTTGACAAACTCATCACCCCCTACCTTCTATCTATTTAGTTTATCATAACCGTTTATTTGCCTCCTGTACGTGAATCTTAAGCGTGATAGGACTTCCTACAAAACGGCAGATTAAAAAAGTTTTAAAATTTATTATAGTTTTCTTTGATTTTTCAAACAAAGAAAGTTCTAATTTTAAAATTTGACAACCCACCCTCCTACCTTCTATCTAGTTTATCATATCTAGACTGCGGAATAATATGCAATTTTTAAGTTACTCTGGATCTGGCTACATATTAAAATGTTGGTCTTTCTTATCCAATTACCATATTACTATTATATTTTGAATGAAAAGTGCATATTTCGAATATACAGCCGGAATTGGAATCCGACAATATCTTAAAATTTCATATAATTCCGCAGTCTAATCATAACCGTTTATTTGCCTCCTGTACGTGAATCCTAAGCGTCATAGGACTTCCTACAAAACGGCAGATTAAACAATTTTTAAAATTTATTATAGTTTTTTTTGATACTTTTAAACAAAGAAAGTTTTAATTTTAAAATTTGACAAATATATGAATAACTATTTTTTCTCAAAAATATATTTATACATTTTAAAGTATTTATTTTATCTTTTTAAATATTTTTCTGTATATTTTTATTTTTACCGTTTATGTAGTAATTTTTTTTAGTTTCCTTACTAATCTTCACAATTTCTTTATTTCATTTTCAGGTTGACACCTTCACCTCGGTCTACAAGAAACTTACCGGCCGTGATGTCACCTTCGAATTCCCCGACAACTATTTGACCATGTAAATTGTCAATAAATTATTTTTTATAGTCCAAAACAAAAAAAAAAATGTTGTTACACGTGTGTCATTTGTTTTTTTTTTCTGTGTGAAAACGAAAAAAACAAATTATGGGGCTTAAGAAAAGGAAGTGAAGTTGTAGAAAATTCTGAAATTCAGAAGATTTTTACAAACTGAAAGAAACCACAAAACATTAAGAAACAAAAATAAAAACATTTTTACAAACCAATTGTAAAACAAAACATATTTTGGTTTTATTTATAATAAGTGAAATATATTATCATGGAAGGGGACGATCCAGGGTGTCCAAAATGACCGAAGGTGTTTGAGTTAATTATAACTTTTTATTTAAGACGTAATGATTATTTCTTTTTTAAATACAGTATATAAATGGAGAATATTTCTAATTATCTTATGAAAAAAAAGAGCTATATTTACAACATTGGTATCTTTGGCGACCCACACTGAAATTTTCCGGCAAAAATGTTCGTAGAATGTTTTAATCCTTAAATTAACTGTTTATTTTGAAAGTGGCGTAAACGCCATTCTGCTTTACTCGATTCACCATTAGAAAAAGAGGGTTAAATAAACTAGAATGTGAAAATTTTCAGTGAATATCGAAACATTGAAGTCTTGAGATGAACTGAATGCAAATAATATATAACTATTATTCACATAGCCTTTTAACGTGTGACAGTTCTGTAAAAGTACTGCGTTCATTACGTTCATTACGCATTCATATAGACGGCAATACATGAGATATGTTCACTATGCATAGAAAGAAAAGACAAAAAGGCAAAAAGTGCAAGAATGATGACTCATTCTTCTTCCTGAGCGTTGCAAAAAAATAAGACATTCGCGAAAAGCAAAAAATCGCAAAAGAACATGGTTTTTAGAAAAAGAACATTCTGGAACAGGAAGAGAAGGTTAAAACGTGCTTCCCTAAAGAACGCAGAGTCAGTTGGAGTGTAGTCTCAGAGTGACAAGGCTGAATAGGTGAAAAAAAAACATCACCAAGTGAAAAATTATCAAGTCGACGAGTAGCAACAAGTGTAGAGTCGCAAATTAATTAAGTGGTATACCACATTGTGAGCTGCAAATAAGATTATACTAGTGCCAGTGACATTATTAATTGTGGCTCAAACTTCTAACGATATTCCGTCGTTAATGGAGCAGTTTCACCTGGTTACCATTGAATAACCACATTCACCACCACTTGGGCAGCCAAAACCCTTATTTCTCTTGTACCTGTGATACCCCTTTTTTAACTTTTACTAAATTGGAAAGGTACGTTTTGGAACACGTATTTTAATGGAAACGTGCATCGAGTGTTCGCAACATGCCTGAGACAAATGTACATCACTAAAATGGTATGTGTGTGTGTCTAAGTGAGAAGATCCTCTTCAGTGAAGACAACTGTCTAAAGTCAATGAGGAATCGACAACGTCCCCTTAACTACAACAATTTCTACATCACGCAAGAATCAATCGCCTTACAGAAGACACCTGAAGCGAAAACGACAGCATCTTTAATCAATGTGGGGGTGGCATTGTAAGTGGTATTAAGCTAGACAACATAACCTCACATATCAGCAAACACCTCCAACGTGGGATCATCATAATCACGTGCAATGAGAGTGCCACCGCAAAAATCCTACCACCTACAGTCATCGGATTCAACATTCCAGCAACCAACATAACCTTAGATATAAACAGATCTATACATAGAAAATTTTAGCAGAGTGTGTGTGAAATCGAAGTCTTCCACGACTTAATAAATTAAGCTTTAAATTTATGGTGATTTTGCCCAGCTCTATGGCTAACAAAAATTAATGAATAGGATGCAAATAACAATTGCAGATGAAACAAAAAAATCACAGAAAACCATTCACAATAGTGTTCAAGGGTTATGATGCATGATAGCCGACTGGAAGGGTTCGATTACACACATACATATGCACATCATAAATGTATAACACGATTAATAGTTATACTTAGCTTTAGATTATATTAAAATTAATAATTTTTTTGAGTAGTGTGATTTACTAGATATTGGATTTTCCTTCAGGGGTAATAAAATACGTATCCTAAAAGTAGTGGTTGTAGTGTTCAAAAAAATATATTTACAAAACTTTAAATATACATTTTTATATTCTTACAGACAACGCCGGATGCATTGAGCTCAGTACATCAGCGATCAATTTACCAATATTGGTATTTTCAAAATTTCAACTTACAATTTTTTTTTTCACATCACTTTGAACATTCTTTTAAGGAGCGTAAAATGTAAGTCACACTGAACAAGTTAAAAAAAAATTGTTTAAGTAAAAGAAGTTACTTACAAATTAATTAAGTAAAAACTTTTACTTATATTACAAAGTATAAATAATCCAGTAAACATATTTTACTTATTACCAATTAAGTAAAATAGTTGCTATTCAATAAAATTAATTATACTCAAGTTTATTTTAAAAATTAACTTTAGTAATTATATACTATTATTTGCAATATATATTGCTACATGCATTTTTCTATAATTATTATATAAATCTATACCATTGTTGATCGAATATCACATCTAACTACATATATATTTATATACATATTAAATTTAACATTCATTACATAATTCCAAATGGGAAAAATTTTTAATTGGACAAAAGTCCCCTCGCTTTGCAAAATATTTCAATAAATGAACTAAGTTTTGATATGAATTGAGAGCCTTTTAATAGGAAATGTTGACTGGAATAGAGGATGGGATGATTTAGGGCAATAAAAATCCTTTTTGGGAAAAGACAACCTAAAATACCAGACACGATGTCTTTTAAGCGATTGCAGGGTGGGAGATTAAAATGTGTCTCGGCGATGAACATCACTCGCACATTAATACATTTGTGTATTAATATTTATAGGAAATCTGTGACTGCAAGTAGTAAGTAATATTTTGTTTGTTTTCACAATAGTAAGCCTAGGAACGTATAAATTTTATTCTCTTGTCAGTGGTTACTGTATTTAGTTTGATCAAGAACCCTCCCCAATCCGGCGAGCTCAGCCCATTCAAGCGTTCCAAACCCGACCAAACTAAACACGCCAAAATGAAGTCATCAACTTTTATACAAATGAAACTGCCGCTGTGCAACAGAGATGGCGCCCAACGATCTAAGGATCTACGTGAGACAAGGTCAGTCCTAAGCCACTGGTCCAAAGGTCGACGAAGATGGCATATCATCTTAATCTGGAGAAAGATTTGATTATGTGTTGTTTTCGAAAAATGTTCTGCAATTTTGAATTTTTCAAATTTGTTTATTTGAATGAGCCTTCTTAGTAATTCTTTTGTAAGGGATTTATAACAGAATAGCAATTCGAATTTCCTTTTTATAGAATATCCACTCACGAGTCTAAAGAGATAACGAACTGTGATGGATATTATTAGTAATTAAATTAACTGTCAGTCAGCCTCGGAATAATTTTTTTTCATAATTTGTTTCGTGCGACTGGTTATTCACACACCAATTTTGTTTTTTAGTAGAGTCAATAGACTATATTCAGTTTAGGGTAGTCATAACATCTAACTTGTAATCAGTTGTTGTTATTGTGTCGTGATACTGGGTATAGTAATAATTTATTAGAGGGTAAACCAAATTACAGATTTCCTAGCTTAAATCATCCATTTTCTTAAGTTTCAGTCAACATTTCCAATAATTATTTTGAAGATTAAATTTTAAACAATTTTCATAACACAGAATATTGTTGAACATTTCACCAATAGAAGTATAATGAGGTATGTCCTATAGGAAAAGAAAAGTCACAAATCCTGACAATCGTGAATCAGTAGATGATAGTGTTTTCAATTATACATTCGATGAGGACTGCGATAATCCATTTGTAGGTAGACCTAGAATAGGTAGGAGTCCAATCCTAACAAGATCACGATCAGCATTATCTACCAACTCCGCACCGTACACACCAACCATGTCTAATATTGATGAAAACAACGATTTACCTAACGGGTCTCAGCAGGTTAACGCTGCTGCATCTGGGACAAGGGACGGTGATCCATTACATGACTTGACATCCAGATTAGAAGGAGCCTTAACCATGAATCATAACCTGCTTATGAATGAAATATCTTCTCTAAAGAGAACAATGTCAGATACTACATCCAATGCTCAAGGCACAGATTATCACCAAGCAGTAACTGCTCAGAACACTGAACTTTCAAACCAAGCGCGAAGCACTAACAATTCTTCTTTTAGAAACGAAAGCTTAAATACTGTTCAGGAAAACAATTCGACACGTGTTCAACCACTTAAAATCGATAAGTGGCACATTTCGTATGACGGTACACAAAACATACAGGATTTTTTATTTAAAGTAGATACACTCATGAAACGTTGGAACTATCCAGCCGATCAAGTGGTATCTAGTTTCCCTATCTTTTTAAAAGGCAAAGCCGAAAAATGGTTTTGGTCCTATCTCAAACTAAATCCAAACTGTACATACGCTGTATTGAAAAAGGCCATTACCAAACAATTTGGTGATATTGAAAATGATTGTGACAGAATTGTACGCTTAATAGAAAGGAAACAGTCTCACCGAGAAAGTTTCGACGATTACTTTACCGAGATGCTTGAAATGAACTCTCGTTTATCAGAACCGATGCACGATGAAAAGCTAATAGACCTTATTAAAAACAATGTCAATGAATCTTTAGGATCGTTACTGTTTTCACAAGTGTTGTTTAATTTAGACCACCTTAGAGAGACGGCTAGGAGAGCTGAAAAGTACCTTGCCAAACAAAGCAAATCTCACAAAAAGTACGTTTCAGAAGTAGAGACACGTCATAGTGAAGACGAAATATCAGGAACAGACCCTGAAGTAGCCGCTATGAGGTATCAGAATTTCCAGAAAAGGGAACATAAGGAAATAGATACGAGGAATTTCAAGTGCTGGAACTGTGACCAGATAGGTCACTCATTCTATGATTGTCCTTCGGACAAACGTAATCTTTTCTGTTTTAAATGTGGTGAGAGGAATGTTACCACACCACAGTGTACGAAACACTCGAAAAACCAGTAAACGAGCGAGGGAAGGAGGGTGACTCGTTCTTGGTTTCTAAACCCTCAGATACTCAATCTTCAAATAGCTTGATGGTAAAACAAGCCCAAGCATTTGACAGTAAACCAAATCCTGATTTTCATTATAAGTCCAAACATTTAAACAACGACCGTTGTATAAATAGTATTAACCCGAATTTGTCCTTACATGAAAGGAAACTTATTTACGAAGAGGCAAGAAAAAGAATTTTTAACACAAATGAGGTGTCAAATAAAATAAGAAAGTGCAGAGAACGTTTTAAAAAGAGAAGGCAATATTTAAAGATTGTGGAATCAACAACTATCGATGAAGTTGGTGATACCAGACCTTATGCAAAAATTAAGTTAGGTTCTCTAGAGATTTTTGGATTGCTAGATTCTGGAGCAAGCATCAGCGTTTTAGGAAACGACTGTAAGCAAATTTTAAAACAACTTAATGTACAATACACTCCAATATATAGCAATTTAAAAACTGCCGATGGGGGGACACAAGCCGTTATAGGTTTCGTGGAAATTCCAGTACTGTACAAAAACAAAGAAGAGCCTATCTTATTTTATTTGTCTCCGAATTTGAAACAATCCGTATATTTAGGAGTGAACTTTTGGAAGAAGTTCAATATAGCTCCACAATTATTTCTTGCCGAAATCTCGTCAAATGAGGAAACTTTTCATCCCAGATCTGACAGTAACGTACATATTTTAACCGATTTTGAATTTTACGACCTTAAGCGAGCCATAGAACAATTTCCATCTTTTAGTAAACTCGGACTAGGTAGAACTTCGATAGAAAGTCATAACATTGACACAGGAGATTCGGTACCATTTAAAATTAAGCATTATCCAATGTCGCCACCACGACAAATGGAAGCTTATCGGGAGCTGGACCGAATGCTATCTCTCGGAGTCATTGAAGAGAGTAACAGTCCGTATTGTAGCCCGATAGTTCTAGTCAGGAAGCCTGGCAAAATAAGACTTTGTCTCGACTCGCGAAAATTAAATTCATACACAAAGAAAGACGCATACCCGTTGCCACATATCAATGGGTTGTTAAGTAGGTTACAGGACACTCACTACATTACGGGTATTGACCTAAAAGATGCCTTTTGGCAAATACCTCTAGATGAGAGTTCTAAAGAAAAAACCGCATTTGCAGTGCCTGGTCGGCCACTGTATCATTTTACAGTTATGCCTTTCGGACTCTGCAACGCGGCACAAAGGATGAGCCGTTTGATGGATAAGGTGATTCCAAGCCGACTCCGTGAGAACGTGTTCATCTACTTAGACGATCTGCTTATATGCACATCAGATTTTCCAACACACATTGATATGTTGCAACAGGTGGCCAGTTGTTTAAAAGCCGCGAATTTGACAATAAATGTCGAGAAGAGTCGTTTTTGCCAGAAACAGATAAAGTATTTAGGCTACATAGTCGGACAGGGTTGCTTGCGGACGGACACCGAGAAGATCATGGCGATACGAGATTTCCCACTGCCGAAGACACCTAGGCAAATTCGGAGATATATTGGTATGACAGGGTGGTATAGGCAATTTATTGCCAACTATGCCGACCTTTCAGCCCCACTTACTGATTGTTTAAAGAAGTCAACTGTTTTTAAAATAACCCCCGAAGCGAAGGAGTCTTTCGAAAATTTAAAAGACGCATTGACGTCAGCTCCTGTTTTAGTGCAACCGGACTTTAGCAAACCTTTTTCTATACAATGCGATGCATCTAGGGTAGGTGTAGGCGGAGTTCTGACTCAGGTGGGTGATGATGGTAGTGAGCATCCGATAGCTTACGTATCACAAAAGCTCAACAAGAATCAAAAGAACTACACTGTGACAGAACTCGAGTGCCTCGCCGCCATAGTTTGCCTAAAAAAATTTCGCCCATATGTTGAAGGCCTTCCCTTCAAAATCATAACCGACCACTCAAGCCTTCGCTGGCTGATGACCCAGAAGGATTTATCCGGTCGTCTTGGTCGTTGGAGCCTCAAGCTGCAAGGTTATGATTTTGAAGTGGAATATAGAAAAGGGTCAGCGAATATAGTTCCGGATGCACTATCCAGATTTGATGTGGATGAGATTGTTGAAGTAGCGCCGGTAATGATGTCCGAAATTGACTTGAATTCTGCATATTTCCGAACTGGGGAATATGAAGAACTGAAAACCAAAATATCCCAGAATTCTCAAAATTTTCCTGATACCATAGTATCAAATGACTATATTTATCAAAGAGTAAAATTCAGGAAGGGAGAATTTGAAGAAGAAGACACATTATGGAGGTTGTGGCTACCCAAGCAGCTCTGTCATCAAGTCATGGAAAATAACCACATTTTACTGTCATGTCATGGTGGATTCGCTAAGACACTAGCTCGCATCAGGGAAAAATATTTCTGGCCAAATATGTCAAAAGACGTGAAAGTCTTTGTATCCCTTTGTGAAACTTGCAAAACCGTTAAACCTTCAAATCAAATTTTAAGACCGCCAATGGGGCAACAAACAATTACAGAAAGACCTTTTCAACGCATTTATATGGATCTGCTCGGCCCTTATCCCAGGACCAAGCGAGGCAATTCCATGGTGTTGGTGGCAATTGATCATTTTACTAAATATATATTTTTAACTCCTTTGAGAAAAGCGACTAGTCTATCAATTATGAAATATCTAGAAGAATACATATTCCATAAGTTCGGTGTCCCACAATACGTCCATTCCGACAATGGCAAACAATTTGTTTCTGCAGTAATGCAAAACTTCCTAGAACAGTATGGCATAAAACATATTAAAACAGCCCTTTATTCGCCTCAAGCAAATAGCTCAGAAAGAACCAATAGGGAATTTATAATCAAGCTTCGGACCTTGCTGAAAGACAGCCAAGATAAATGGGATATCCACGTATCCAAAATAGCAAGTATATTGAGGAGCACTTATCACGATGCGATAAAGTGTTCACCTTACTTTTGCTTATTTGGATATAACATGATACAACATGGTTCTGTTTATCCAATTCTTGATAATCTGGAATGTCTTAAGGAAGGACAAATCAATTGTATTCCTAATGATGCCAGGATGGGCCTGCTGCATGACAAAGTCAAAGAAAACCTAGCTATTGCACATGATAAAGCCACGAAAAACTACAACACCAGATGCAGACAAGTTAATTTTAAAGAAGGCCAGGAAGTTTTTCGAAAGTCATTCCAGCAATCAGATTTTAAAAGGGGAATAAATGCGAAACTGTTACCACCATATATTAAATGCCGAATTAGGAAGAAAGTTGGTTCAAATTGCTATGAGCTCGAAAATCTTAACGGTAAATATCTTGGATTATACCATGCAAAGGATATTAAGGCCTTTTAAGTAATTTTTTTTAAACATTTAATTTTATTACCCGGCTACGAGTATACTCAGGGCGTGGTCGTGCCCCACGATACTTTAATAGAACTGGATTTCCTTATTTTCGTCCAAGGAGACCTAGGACTGCAAAGAAGGTTTGTGACAGTTCTGTAAAAGTACTGCGTTCATTACGTTCATTACGCATTCATATAGACGGCAATACATGAGATATGTTCACTATGCATAGAAAGAAAAGACAAAAAGGCAAAAAGTGCAAGAATGATGACTCATTCTTCTTCCTGAGCGTTGCAAAAAAATAAGACATTCGCGAAAAGCAAAAAATCGCAAAAGAACATGGTTTTTAGAAAAAGAACATTCTGGAACAGGAAGAGAAGGTTAAAACGTGCTTCCCTAAAGAACGCAGAGTCAGTTGGAGTGTAGTCTCAGAGTGACAAGGCTGAATAGGTGAAAAAAAAACATCACCAAGTGAAAAATTATCAAGTCGACGAGTAGCAACAAGTGTAGAGTCGCAAATTAATTAAGTGGTATACCACATTGTGAGCTGCAAATAAGATTATACTAGTGCCAGTGACATTATTAATTGTGGCTCAAACTTCTAACGATATTCCGTCGTTAATGGAGCAGTTTCACCTGGTTACCATTGAATAACCACATTCACCACCACTTGGGCAGCCAAAACCCTTATTTCTCTTGTACCTGTGATACCCCTTTTTTAACTTTTACTAAATTGGAAAGGTACGTTTTGGAACACGTATTTTAATGGAAACGTGCATCGAGTGTTCGCAACATGCCTGAGACAAATGTACATCACTAAAATGGTATGTGTGTGTGTCTAAGTGAGAAGATCCTCTTCAGTGAAGACAACTGTCTAAAGTCAATGAGGAATCGACAACGTCCCCTTAACTACAACAATTTCTACATCACGCAAGAATCAATCGCCTTACAGAAGACACCTGAAGCGAAAACGACAGCATCTTTAATCAATGTGGGGGTGGCATTGTAAGTGGTATTAAGCTAGACAACATAACCTCACATATGAGCAAACACCTCCAACGTGGGATCATCATAATCACGTGCAATGAGAGTGCCACCGCAAAAATCCTACCACCTACAGTCATCGGATTCAACATTCCAGCAACCAACATAACCTTAGATATAAACAGATCTATACATAGAAAATTTTAGCAGAGTGTGTGTGAAATCGAAGTCTTCCACGACTTAATAAATTAAGCTTTAAATTTATGGTGATTTTGCCCAGCTCTATGGCTAACAAAAATTAATGAATAGGATGCAAATAACAATTGCAGATGAAACAAAAAAATCACAGAAAACCATTCACAATAGTGTTCAAGGGTTATGATGCATGATAGCCGACTGGAAGGGTTCGATTACACACATACATATGCACATCATAAATGTATAACACGATTAATAGTTATACTTAGCTTTAGATTATATTAAAATTAATAATTTTTTTGAGTAGTGTGATTTACTAGATATTGGATTTTCCTTCAGGGGTAATAAAATACGTATCCTAAAAGTAGTGGTTGTAGTGTTCAAAAAAATATATTTACAAAACTTTAAATATACATTTTTATATTCTTACAGACAACGCCGGATGCATTGAGCTCAGTACATCAGCGATCAATTTACCAATATTGGTATTTTCAAAATTTCAACTTACAATTTTTTTTTTCACATCACTTTGAACATTCTTTTAAGGAGCGTAAAATGTAAGTCACACTGAACAAGTTAAAAAAAAATTGTTTAAGTAAAAGAAGTTACTTACAAATTAATTAAGTAAAAACTTTTACTTATATTACAAAGTATAAATAATCCAGTAAACATATTTTACTTATTACCAATTAAGTAAAATAGTTGCTATTCAATAAAATTAATTATACTCAAGTTTATTTTAAAAATTAACTTTAGTAATTATATACTATTATTTGCAATATATATTGCTACATGCATTTTTCTATAATTATTATATAAATCTATACCATTGTTGATCGAATATCACATCTAACTACATATATATTTATATACATATTAAATTTAACATTCATTACATAATTCCAAATGGGAAAAATTTTTAATTGGACAAAAGTCCCCTCGCTTTGCAAAATATTTCAATAAATGAACTAAGTTTTGATATGAATTGAGAGCCTTTTAATAGGAAATGTTGACTGGAATAGAGGATGGGATGATTTAGGGCAATAAAAATCCTTTTTGGGAAAAGACAACCTAAAATACCAGACACGATGTCTTTTAAGCGATTGCAGGGTGGGAGATTAAAATGTGTCTCGGCGATGAACATCACTCGCACATTAATACATTTGTGTATTAATATTTATAGGAAATCTGTGACTGCAAGTAGTAAGTAATATTTTGTTTGTTTTCACAATAGTAAGCCTAGGAACGTATAAATTTTATTCTCTTGTCAGTGGTTACTGTATTTAGTTTGATCAAGAACCCTCCCCAATCCGGCGAGCTCAGCCCATTCAAGCGTTCCAAACCCGACCAAACTAAACACGCCAAAATGAAGTCATCAACTTTTATACAAATGAAACTGCCGCTGTGCAACAAACGATACTAATCTTAGTTCAAAAACAGAATGGCGTTTACGCCACTTTCAAAGTAAACAGTTCAAATGTCCTTTTTGAAATGATTTTTCAAAATGATTCAAAGCTAGAGCTAGAGGATTAAGATCTTCCACAAAAATGATCCTCATAAAATTCCACTATGTAACTCTGACAAAAAAAACTCAGACCAGCTGGACGGACCATAAGTTTATTCTACAAAAATGATCTACTCAACATGCCCGGGGAGCCGTGAGATAGGTGACAATAGTTTTGCTGTCTCGTGCAGCGGAGTGTGAGGAGAGCAGCAGATGCAAAGCGAGACGCAAGAGTAGTAGCTTCAGAACCTGTATGCTATTCGTTTAGGGAATGTCACAGCGTTGGGTGCTCTCTTGCATGTAGCCAGCATGGCGGTCATACAGGCCGAGAAGTCCGCTTCGGAGACTTCCAGACCCCATCGCCATTCTGCAAACTCGCTCTCTCCAATTCATTTCGGCCATACTTCATCTGTAGTGACGTTGGTTTCACCAAAATTCCTACAATGCGAGCTAGATTTTGGTTAGCTTCGATTTTATCTTTTAACATCACATGGAATCTACAAACGCGAAAAAATATGTAATGTTGAAAATATGAAAAATGGTTGCCGAAAAATGCCCCATTTAACAACTGAAGTTGTCGGTAGTTGCCATCTGTAATGTAATTTTGGCAACTGGCAACGCAATTAAACGTTGGATGCAATCTATAATCGAGCCATAAAAAGTTTTTGTTTTTATTCGATCTTTTTTGAATCTACATTTCATGTATTTTTTTCAACCTTTCTTGCTTTGATTGGCTTATTGTCATATAGAGTCTTGAAGATATTTTTAGCACAATACATTCTGTAGTTAGCGATTCCTTATCAATTTGCAGGACACTTCTATAATCATCAATAAATTCAGAAGTTCCATTTAATTTACCAAATAATTTACCTTTTTAGCTATTGAAAGTCTTAAATCTGTTCTCCAATATTAAAATGCTTTCGTTTCGTCAGGAAAATCTACGTATTGGCTTTTAACTAATGTTGCAAGCAACCACAGCTCTCACTTTCATGTTTTAATCACATATATAAAACCAGTAAGGAAAGGCAGAAAGTCGGGCGGGGCCGACTATATAATACCCTACACCTCCCTAACAATGCGATTAGGGTCATTGCGATAATAATTTGGAATAATAGGTAAATGGGTAAGAACATATATATGTGGATATATCTAATTCTGAACCGATGTTCGTTCCTAAATTGACAAACATCTTTCTGGAGAATTTTGTAATGATCGGAAGTAAAGTACAACTTCTAAAGCGCTTTGTAATCAAATCAGGAGGAACATATATATGGAGGTTATATATAAATCTGAATCGATTTTCCCTAAATACTCATTCATGTAAAATAGAAACCTCCTTCCGTCGAATTTCGTACTGATCGGATATAAAATACAGTCTCTACAGCGCTTGGATGTCAAATCGGGGGCTGTATCTAAATCTGAACTGAATTTCCCCGCATTTTGCAGTTATACCCTCACTGTAGTGTGACGAGGGTATATATCATTTGCTACGAAAAAAAGTGTAACACATCGAAGGAGTGATCTAAGACCCTAAGTATGTTCGGCGGATATTCGTTTTGGGTTATTTTAATCGAATGAGCAATGTCCGTCCGTCTGTCTGTCTGCTGGCTGGTGCGCACGATAACTCTCGAAAGGAGTAACCGATTGACTTCAAATTTGGTACGTGGTAATATTTTTTTCTATCTCCGGGAAAGTTCGAAGATGGGCCATATTGGTCCACTCCTTCTAGTACCTCCCCCACAAGTGTTAAAATGTTGTGAAATATTGAATCTTTAATAACTGCTATACTACTTATTCGAATCTTCTGAAATTCCACACATAGCATTAGTTTATTAGTCGCTATCAACTCGAGAAAAATGGGCCATGTTACTACGCCCCTTTTGGTGCCTCCCACACAAATGCACCATTTTGCACCAAAAGTTAACGGCTTATAACACTAATACCAGTGCATAAAAATACCTGAAATTTTGTACAGTGTAATGCTTTCATAGTGCCTACAGTCCAGTAAAAAATGGGTGTCATATTCACGCCCCTTTTGGTACCTCTTACACAAAGGTACCATTTTGCACCAAAAGATAACAGCTTAAAACATTAATACCAGTGTATAAAAGCACTTGAAATTTTGTACAGTGTAATGCTTTTATAGTGTCTTTTGCACTGTGAAAAATGGGCGCTATTGCCACGCCCCTTTTTGTACCTCCCACACAAAGGTACCTTATAATTCGGCGCTGTGCAATGTATTTAAAGAATCTACTATTCAGAGAAAAATAGGTGTATTTGTTAAAAACATTCTGGTACCTCCCATACAAATTGACAGAATAATTCGTTTAATATTCCATATTACATTACTCACAAAGTGAGGGTATACCTTAGTCGGTTTACCCGACTGAAACTTTCTTACTTGTTTTTATTCATGTAATACGAAAACTCTCTCTGCCGAATTTCGTACTTATCGGATATAAAATACGGTTTCTGCAGCGCTTACATGTGAAATCGGGTGTAACATATATATTGGGACTATGTTTAAATCTGAACCGATTTCCCCCGAAATTGGAAGTGTTCATACATGTAATAAGTAAACTCTCTCTGTTGAATTTCGCACTGATCGGGTGAAACATATACATGTGAAATCGGGTGTAACATATATATTGGGACTATGTTTAAATCTGATATAAAATACGGTTTCTATAGCGCTAACATGTCAAATCGGGTGAAACATATATATGGGGACTATATCTAAATGTGAACCGATTTTCCCCGAATTTAGCAGTGTTCATTCATGTAATAAGGGAACTCTCTCTGCCAAATTTCGTACTGATCTGATATAAAATACAGTTTCTACAGCGCTTACATGTCAAATCGGGGTGAACATATATATGGGGGCTATATCTAAATCTGAACCGATTTTGACAAATTTCAATAGGGATCGTCGTTGGGCCAAAAAAGAGCATTGTGCTAAATTTCATCACAATCGGACCATAAATACGACCTGCACTTTGATTACAAGAATACATGGACAGACAGACGGACGTGGCTAAATCTACTCAAAAACTGATTCTATGACGATCGGTATAATAAACTATAGTTCTATTTTCTCTTTTTGGGCGTTACAAACAAATGCACAAAGTCATAATACCCTGTACCACAGTGTGGTGTAGGGTATAAACATGTTGTAATCACATATCTAATTCATTTCTTTGAAAATAGCTATTATTTACGATCATTGCGTTTAAGCTATATGTTCCTTTCCTATTGTAATAGAGAGACTCATCTTCTGTGGGTTTCGAAATTTTTATGTGACTACCGTCTATGCATCCAATTATGCCGGGTATCTGGTATTTTGAAAAGAAGTGCAATTTTGAGTTCGTCTTCTCTTCAGGCGTCATTCATAGTTTTATGAAATGTGGACATATCTTACTATCGAGAGCATTCATAACTCTCCATAGAATAATTGAAACGGCGCTTATTCCCATACTTAAATCTACGTCCTTGTCTATGACACCTTGTTACGCTCCTGTAGCAATAAAACGAAGAGTTGTTGCTAATTGAATAATTCAGGGTATTGTGGAGCTCTTCAGGAACGGTTAAATTTTTTCCAGTACCATTAAAAATGCATCTTCATTCCAACGATAAAAGCTTATAAAACTTAAGAAAAAACCAGTAAGGAAAGGCAGAAAGTCTGGCGGGGCCGACTATATAATACCCTACACCTCCCTAACAATGCGATAAGGGTCATTGCCATAATAATTTGGAATAATTGGTAAATGGGTAGAAACATATTATCTCATTCTGAAACGATAATCGCTAAATTAAGCAATATTCTTTCCTAAATTGAGAAACATCTTTCTGGAAAATTTTAATGATCGGAAGTAAAATACAACTTCTATAGCGATTTGATACCAAATCAGGAGGAACAATCAATATAAATCTGAACAGATCTTCCCTGAATACTCATTCATGTAAAAAGACCTCCTTCTGTCGAATTTCGTACTGATCGCATATAAAATACAGTCTCTACACTACATAAGTATGGGAATAAGCGCCTACATGTCAAATCGGGGGTAACGTATATATGGGGGCTATATCTAAATCTGAACCGATTTCTTCCAAATTTAACAGTGTTCATTCATATAATAAGAAACCTCTTTCTGCCGAATTTCATACTGATCGGATATAAAATAACATTTTTACAGCGCTTACAAGTCAAATCGGGGGTAACGTATATATGGGGCTATATCTAAATCTGAACCGATTTTCTCCGAATTTAGCAGTATTCCTTCATGTAATAAGAAACCTCTTTCTGCCAAATTTTGCGCTGATCGGATATAACATACAGTTTTTACAGCGCTTATATGTCAAATCGGTGGTAATGTATATATGGGGGCTATATCTAAATCTGAACCGATTTCTTCCAAATTTAACAGAGTTCATTCATATAATAAGAAACCTTTTCCTGCCCAATTTCATACTGATCGGATATAAAATAAAGCGCTTACATGTCAAATCGGGGCTAACATATATATGGGGGCTATATCTAAATCTGAACCGATTTTAACCAAATTCAATAGGGATCGTCCTTGAGCCAAAAAAAAAAGATATTTATAAAGTTTCGTCGAGATCGGACTATAATTGCGACTTGTACTTTGATTACAAGAATACATGCACAGACGGACAGACAGACGGACATAGCTAAATCGACTCAGAAAGTGATTCTAAGTCGATCGGTATAATAAACGATGGGTCTATTTCTTCTCCTTTTGGGTGTTACAAACAAATGCACAAAGTATAATACCCTGTACCACAGTGTGGTGTAGGGTGTAAATATTAAGCGAATATACAATTAAATGAATATACAATAGATCTGATGCATCGCGCAAACTTCTGCGGTGTAATTATGTTTCGGAATGCACATTTCTCTCTTCTTCCATCAATGCAGCAACTGCAGCAATTGAAATTCCAGGCATTATTTTCGTTTGTTTGGTTTTAATAAATTTTAATTATTTTCAGTACCGCCAATCAGAGTCTTGACTGCGGTGGCTGAAACAGCTGTTTATGATTTCTATGCTGCCATACTTTTGATAGTGTTTTTCGGTTTCATGAAAACGTACAAGAGCTGTAGAAGCAATAGTAAAACAATACCGGCCTGTTTCTTTTAGAGTTGGGCACTATCGTTCTTTTAAGTGATCGCTCTTTTTAGTTCAGTTGAATTAAGTGAACTAGTTCGTTCATTTAGTTCAACAGCTCACTTTAGCACACCAACTCTTTGGCTCACCGGCTCTTTAGCTCATCAGCTCACTTTACTTAAACAGTTCATTTCGTTCAGTAGATCACCAGTTCAAATCAGCCGCTATTAAAGGAATCTTATTGGAATATGAATGGAATGAGTTGAATAAACCTATACAAAGGCGTTTGTATAGGTAGAATCATACATTAATGATGACATAAAAATGGAAACAACATATAACAGCTGAGTAGGGAGAACGAAATGAGAAGAGAGGACGCAATGACATGGTTGAAGAAAACTGAGCTGAAATGAACGAGTTGTGTGAACTAGTTCGTTCAGTTCAGTATAGTGACCCGTTCAATTGAACTAGTTCGTTCACGAACTATACAACTCTAGTTTCTTTATTTCTAACGAAAGTCTCTGCGAACGAACACCAGTCACTCACTTTCGTCAGGAATTTGGTTTCTCTAACGTTCTATCGTTCGTTCGCCTGGCCTTACGTCAATGACGTTAGCAATTTACCAATTGGAAAATAATGTAATTGCCAGATCAATAATTTCACTACTTCCGGTCTAAAAAAGCACACATTTTTGTATGGTCGACCTTAGCAAATAAATCTCTGTACTATTTACACTAGCGTGGCCAAAAAAGCAACCCTGGGTGGTCAACTGAGCTGCACCAAGACTCTCATTTCTTTCTCTCTCTCTCACGTCTCTCTCATTGTGCACTGATAATTTTTTTCCATTTTAGCGAGCAACCAATATTGACTTCTTTATGCTAAAATATGTACACATATGTACACAATTTTATTATTATTTAATTGTTTTTACCATAATTATATTAATATCTACTTATTGTTTGCTTTTAATAATGTTTATTTTGTCATTGTTCCTATCAGTCGACAAATAAAATAATGTGACTCGATCTGACATTTGTGTTCGCCGAGATGACAGCAAAGAGAGATAGAGAAACCAAAATTTGCACTGAAATGATTACGTTTTCGTACGAGTTCATTATCGTACGACTTCTCGTTGTAATGGTAGTTAGTGAAACCCAAATCAGCTGTTTGTCGTCTGGCAGGCGAACGAAAGCAAATTTTTAAGTTACGGAAACAGGCTGTACGATTTTGAAAAACGAACCAATTTCGTACAAAACCTGTGACTTGCCTGATAATCTCGAGTCTATGTTCCAAGAGCTACTATAGCACCGTGGGATCTTGTATAACCTTTTTCAACCCACTGTACCATATTTTATACTTTTTGCCCAATATGCCCCGAAAAGTACTAATAAAGAAACAAAAATCTTATCCCGATCCGTTTCTGTAATGACAAACATCGTTTCAATGTTGGCGGTGCTACCAAATTTATCCATTTTTGTCCCGCGGCACCCCTAATATTGTCAAAAAATCGCTCCTTGTTCTAGTCTACATTAAAAGCAAAAGAAAAAATATAGTAACAAAATTTTTTCTCAAAAATTATTAGAAGAAAACGGAATGTTATTTACAAGAACTTGTGCTAAGTCCAATGGAAATATTTAATAGACGCAAGCGAAATAGCGCTGAGTCACAAAAAAGCCTATAATTCGGCCGTTAATATATAATATTAATTTCGCATTGTTTGGGATTGTAAAGGGAACGAATCTAAAAAAATACATTTAAGGCCTTTTTCTGTATTTCTAACGAAAGTCACTGCGAACGAAAACTAATCACTCACTTCCGTCTGGAATTTGGTTTCTCTAAGGTTCGTTCTTCGTTCGCCTGGCTTTACGTCAATGACGTTAGAAATTTACCAATTGGCAAATAATGTAATTGCCAGGTCAATAATTTCACAACTTCCGGTCTAAAAAAGCACACATTTTTGTATGGTCGACCTTAGAAAATACACCTCTGTATCCTTTACACTATTTGTGGCCAAAAATCAACCCTGGGTGGTTCAGCTGAGCTGATCCAACACTCTCATTTCTTTCTCTCTCACGTCTCTCTCATTGTGCACTGATGATTTTTTCCATCTTAGCGAGCTGCCAATGATGACTTCTTTATGCTTAAAAATGTAAACATATGAATACAATTTTATTATTATTTAATTATTTTTACCATAATTATATTTATATCTACTTATTTTTTACTTTCAATAACATTTTTTTGTCATTGTTCCTATCAGTCGACAAATAAAATGAAGTGACTCGATCTGGCATTTGTGTTCGCCCAGATGACAGCAAAGAGAGATAGAGAAACCAAAATGTACACTGAAATGATTACGTTTTCGTACGAGTTCATTATCGTGCGACTTGCCGTTGTGATGGTAGTTAGTGAAACCCAAATCAGCTGTTTGTCGTCTGGCAAGCGAACGAAAGCAAAATTTTAAGTTACAGAAACAGGCTGTTAAAGTTTTTATGAAAATTGAGTATGAAAAAATATAAAATATATTATCTCTCATGTAAAATTTAGAAAATTTGACTTAGCGCCTTTACACTCTATGGTAGCGATATATAAATCTACTCCCTCGAATATCATCCAAATAAATCAAAATTGCACTTCAACCGGATATATCCGCGCTAAAGATCAGATGTTATTCTCAAAAAAAAAATCTTACCTGGTAAGAGCAGGAGTGGAAATATGTTCTATTTTGTGATAAGACCAGTTAAGATTTTTATTTTCAAACTGAAGGCGAGTTAAAAACTTTTTGTGGAAAAAAGGTGTTTTTAAAAATTTTGTGTAGGCGAAGTCCGACTCCTACGGCCTAACATCTGATGGTTTGAGCGGATATAAATATATTTTTATAGTAAATTTTTTAATTTCTTTGGATAATATTTGAGGAATTATTGTATTCTTTTAATTATCTCATCCTCTTTTGGTGTAGTAATATAGTACCCCTAGCACCTACCTGATTTTGGCGAAGTTATGCAATTAACTAGGTCCAATTGATTCAATGTGGTTTGTTTATGTCATTCTAAGCCGCATTTAGGCTAATCTTTTGTATAGTAAAAGAAATATAAAAATATAAACCATCGAAGAAGAAAATAAGACATGGAATTAGCTAAAGGTTGGGCCATTTAAATTTTAACTACCGATTACTTTGACTTGTGATTTAAGCCCTTTGGATTATTTTCTGTGGAAAGCCATTGAGGATATATGTTACGTTACCAGAGACAATTGAAGCGATGATACATGAAATCGAAGATGCCATTGAAGAGATTCGACTCGAAACAATCGAAAATGTACTGAAAAACTGGGTTGATCGGATGAGGTACTGCCGTGATAGTCATATGCATGGTATTGTGCTCCATTAGTCCCCATTTACATGGTACTTTTTTTTAAGTAACTTATCGACTTATTCTCTTTTGAAAAAGTATTTACGTTCACACACGTACTTTTTTTTCAATACTTATACTTATTTTCATTTGTTTTGTTTCGGCTTTTCCTGTGTGAATTGTTGTTGTTTCCAAGTGCGAACAAAAAACACAAAACGATGAGTACGATAAGTGCGAGTACGGCATACTTTTTTCCCCCCCGTTTCTGACTACCTCTCTCGCCCACAAAACGCCGATAAGTATACTTAATACTTAAAAAAAAAAGTATCATGTAAATGCAGACTTATTAAATGACAGAGTTCAACCTTTCCAATAAAACCAGAAATTTGAAAAAATTTTCAGTACTTTTTTTGGAACAACACTGTACATTTACGTTTGTATATCGTCATCAGAAACGAAAAAGGGCGGAGCAACAAGAAATATGGAAATTCAGTTTTTGATGGATTTCGGTAGACTACATCTAAATACACATCCTGAAAAAGAACAAGTAAAAGCGTTAAGTTTGCCGAATCTTATATACCCTCCACCATGGATCGCATGTGAATGGTTACGGGTACTAATAAACTCATTATACCAAATTTCTGCCCAATTCGTTGAAATTTGAGGCTTTTGTGGCGTTACGAAGTCAAATCTAGAAACAAATGGGGGCTATATCAAAACATGGACTACCGTTGTTCGTGTGAAGGATACCGGGTACAACAAAACCCCAATTATCAATTTTCAGCCCGATAAGTTGACATTTGCCCGATAAAATGGACCGATATTACCCATTTGTTTCTGATGACGATATGTCAAATCTTTAAGTCGGTGCTAAAACTGACGTACATGAGTTTTTATTTTGCAAGCATCACTCCAGTTATTATAGATTATTCCCAAACGGGATTTTTGAATTCGTAGAAATATAAATGTATATTCTGCACTAGACAAGCGATATGTCTCTGACCTCTAAACCTTTTCGAATCGCAAAAATAATAAGTTGAATTAGTGTTTTAATTATATTTATATGTAGTGGCGTTTTTACTTTAAATTATTTACTTATATTACATTGATTGTTATCAAAAAATTTGCGATTTGTATATAATTATTCGCACACAAATGAAATTCTGTCAACCTTAACCAATGTGTATGTCTGAAATATTAAAGGATATTGTTAAAGGATTATAAATATATATAAAGGCACCATAAGAATTTATTCGCACTCACTGATATGCGTATTAACATTAACATGAGGTCTCGGTTTTGGTTTAGGCTTTGGTTTCTTCTTTTTGGCTGCCGACACTTGATCGCCACACAGGGCCAAAATTATAGCAAAAATTAGTATAAGATGAGATATTTTAAAAAGCTCCATATTTGTTCAATGTTCGGCGTTTTGATATAAACTGAGTGTTCTGTGTAGATTGAAATCTATTCACATACTCTATTTGTAATTCCCCCAAAACCCACAAAACGGTTTATTTTAATTTTCGTAGTGATTAATGAAGTCAAATATGTTGATAAGAAAAAAAGGCTACAACATTCATTGTTCTTTCTCTCTTTTAGAAAGATTTCATCAGATCGTATTGGATTAACTGTGGTGCTTCAGAGAAACAAAACACGCTTACAGCAGACGTGTCAAAATCAAGAGAAACGAACGCACAGTGGGGGAATTTTTAGAGAAAGTGACATTCTTAACAAATCAACCTATTGATCGAGTCATATTCATTTGTATACCCATATTTCTTATTTTTGGTTTTATATCCTCACTTAAGTGAAATGTGTATTCAAAGGTGTATTCATATTTTTATCCCATCACCTTACAGGGAGGAGGGTATATATATAGGGTGATCCATTTCGAGGTTCCCTACTTTTTTGAAGAAAAAAACACAGAAAAGTCAAATTGAATGGGGAATGGTTATTATCATTTAAAAGAACATTCTTTGGCATCTATTTTTTTAAAGATTATGTCTATCAAATGTTGGTCGCGGATACGTCTCAGATTGTCCATTCGTTGAGTCCAATTTTCGATGACTCGTTCGAGCATTCCGACTGGTAACTGTTATAACATTACACTAATTAATCTGTCAATTTGTTGTCAAAACGTTGTAAACGTTGTTCAGGCGTAAGTCTTTCCATGATGAAATGACAAACAATACTTCACAAAAATAACATTACACGACTCACACGTGATCTGTCAAAAAAAGGCTATTGAAAAAAGTATCTCTACTTGGATCACTCTATATATATATAATTTGCTACGGAGCAAATGTGTAACACAATGAAGGAGTGACCTAAGACCCTATGTACTAATAATTGGGGGAAATCAGTTTTAGGACATTTTAATTCGTGTGAGAAACGTCCTTTTGTCTGGTTGGCAACCGAAAGAGTGGTCTAACCATAATGCACGACGTTAATTGTGAGTCACACGTGACGAGCATTTGGCCGATATTTTGTTTCACACATAATTGTCATGGATACTTCTATCGTAATAAAAAATATTAAGATAATTCTACGAAAACTTTTTGTTTATTTACAATTAAAATAGTGCGTTTTATATGGACCATATTACGACAATTCTTCACTACATCAATGTTTGCATCGGATGTTGATGTCCCGAGGAGTCTAGGGTCGGAATTATCTTTAATATACCGCCTGACCCATGATGTCGAACGTTAACGTTCGCACGACTTCTATGCGAAAAACAGCTAATTTTTGACCTACAAAAAATCATCAGAAAGACAAAGCGAATAATAACATACTGCCTGATGCCTGTAAGTTGGTCGCAAATCGGCTGTTTTTTTATTGGCATTAATATTTTCTACAAAGTTGCTGAAATCAAAAAAAAAAAATTTGTTTTAGAGTTATAAAATAGTGATATACATAATGGGTTTTCCAATAAGATTGATATGATTTTTTTGAAAAAACACACTTATTGTTAAGGAAATTCAAAAGTGTTTTATTTTATGTGGAGTACAATCGATACAATTAAGTTCTAAATAAAACGTCATTCAAATGGCCTCCACGACTTCTTTTGCAGGAACGAATTCGTTGAACCGAATCTCCAAACTTTTCTCGCATCAATTCAATTGTTTCATTTGCTGTGTGACACGTAGACACAATCGGCCGATGGCAAAAAGATAGCTCTTATCGAGAGCTAAAATATGGGTGTCAAGGTCGTAGGTCGACTGGAAAGTGTTTTTTTTTATTTAAAAAAATTATTTTGATAATAAAACTGAATAATTTGTAAACGTTGTTCTTGCGTATATCTCTCCATGATGAAATTGTAAACTCTACTGAATACAATGAAAAACAAATGACAGATCAAGACATATTACAAATGGCAGAACCGTCACTAGAAAATCACATCATCCCTATTGGAAAACCCGTTACTAAAATTTTTGAGGTACAATGTAGTCTTTGTGAGCTTTTTAGGGTGCCTAGACACGTTCAGATTGTACTGATATGTTCACAAAAGTTGTTCAGATTTAGTCCCCATTTACATGGTACTTTTTTATGTAACTTATCGACTTAGGGCCTTATTCATAAAAAGTTAAAGAATGTTTGAGGAACTCTTTAGCAGTGTTAAAGCGTCCTTCATTAAATTTTTATGAATAAGGGCCTTATTCTCTTTTGAAAAAGTATTTACCACAGACTCTCTATTACACAGATGTTCCGTCGTGACTTTGTTTACATTTGCGTGAGTTACGAACGAATAGAAATGATTTTCAAACGTGAAAAATATAGGCCCTTATTCATAAAAATTTAATGAAGGTTTGAAGAACGCTTTAACGCTGCTAAAGCGTTCCTCAAACCTTCATTAACTTTTTATGAATAAGGCCCATAGTTTCCTGGAGTATTTTTTTGAACTTTTTTGGTACATAACGATAGATATTGATTTTCTAAATGTGATAATAACAAAAAATCTCGGAAATCAGTCTTGAAATACGCAAAAAATCACTCGCTGAAATCAAATTTCTATTCGTTCGTCACTGATAGACTACTCGCTACTTGACGGAACTTCTTTATAAATTTATTTTCTTTGATGAGTACGACAAGTACGAGTACGGTATACTTTTTTCCCCCGTTTCCGACTGCCTCTCTCGTCCACAAAACGCCGATAAGTATACTTAATACTTAAAACAAAAGTATCATGTAAATGCAGACTTACCGTAGTTAAAATTTTGCCAAATATTGCTAGTGACAAATTAGGAGTCTTTGAAAGTTATGCTTGAAAAAGGGAAAGAAAACATTTTTTCCTTCACTTTTTCAATAAAAGTGCAGAAAAAAGTATTATTTTGTTATAAAATGTTAACAAACTTTTTTCAACATATCCTTAAGCTATGTACAGACGATTGTCAGATCGGACAATGTTATCAACCCTGTTAAAGTGCAGCAAATGTACGGACAATGACAGATTGCTAGGCAAAGGTGAATTGTCAGTTCAGACGATAGCAAGAGTTGTCAATAAAATGTTTCTCTAACAATGATGCCATTGTCACATGCATAAACTTCGCACATCTGACAATCAAAAGTGTCTGCAAATATTATTGTCTTATTATGACGTTTCTGCCAAAGTTGCAAGACAAAAATTGTATGTTCACAACCGTATGTACATACAATTTTTGTCTTGCAACGATGGCAGAAAAGTCATTGTGAGATAATTCGCAGATTGTTAGATGTGCTATGTTTATGAGTGTGAAAAAAATTGTATTGGCAACTCTGTCTATAAGATACTTTTATTGGTAATCCTTACCAAAGAAAGTAGATTTATAAAGATGTTCCGTCGTGACTTTGTTTACATTTGCGTGAGTTACGAACGAATAGGAATGATTTTGAAACGCGAAAAAAATAGTTTTCTGGATTCTTTTTTTGAACTTTTTTGGTACTTAACGAACGATATTAATTTTCTAAATCTGATAATTACAAAAAAATCTCGAAAATCGGTCTTAAAATGTTAAAAAAATCACTCGCCGAAATCAAATTTTTATTCGTTCGTCACTGATAGAATACTCGCTACGGGACGGAACTTCTTTATAAATCTACTTTCTTTGATCCTTACGAAATTGTAAGGGTTTCTTGCAATCTGTCATTGTCCGTACATCTGCAGCACTTTAACAGGATTGAGAACGTTCTCCGATCTGACAATCATCTATACATAGCTTTAGGTACATTATTGTCAAATAAAGTTAAGCTGTATCACCAAGTCTGAATTAGCTTTTGGACAAAAACTCAGGACACATTTTTCGAGGGGGCCCACTGATTTTCAGAATGAAATCTTTTTGAGGCCCATAAAAAAAATTGGTCACCAATTTCCCTTTGGCAGTAGAATCGAACCCACACTGTCAAGTCCGTGTATGTTTTGTTCACTGTTGCACAGTAAATTGTTGCAATGGGCGTTTGTGGTTTATATAAAATGTCTTATACGAGTACATAATTTTGTGTCATCCTGTGTTCTAGTTTTACATTTCTTCCCGTGAAGATGGAGCCTGTCGTATGGTAGCGATGGTGTTCATGTAGCAATGCCACAAACCCGAATTAGTTAACAGACACACTCCACCCAGTGCTGACAAGGGTTTTGCTAAATGACAGAGTGTTTCATATTTTATTGCATTGATAAGTAGCGGAATGTGAAACCCAAACTAATAACGAGCTATCTATCAAATGTTTGAATGACTGCTGGATTAAATCTTGTATTAGATATGTGCGAGTACGTCACAAGTACTAAGTATATTGAATATTAATTAATAGATTACAGTATATTTAGTATATAAATGTTGGTTCATTTATGACACGGAATAATCCTTTTTGTCCAATATGATATTGTAAATTTTGGTAGCCCTATAAACATTGTCACTATAGAAATTAATTTGTTAAATATTTAGGATGGATATTCGAACAATATTCTGCTCACGCAATACATCAAGATAAAGTAAATAATGTACGAAGTATGTTCAAAAAAATTTGCGAATTTTGTATTTTTTCAAAAAGTATTTATTTATTCATAAATATATCTATTTTGTCCCCTTCAAAGTAATTCCCCTCGGATATAATACACTTCTGCCAAAAGTTTTTTCCAATCCTCGAAGCACTTCAAATAATAATTTTTTGTGATCTTGTTCAGCTCCTCCATCGATGCCGTCTTTATCTCCTCAATCGTGGCGTAGCGTCGTCCTTTCAGTTTTGGGAACAAAAAATAGTCGCAGGGGGCTAGGTCAGGGGAATACGGTGGCTGCGGCACCATTACTGTGTAGTTTTTGGCCAAATATTCGCACACAAGCAACGATGTGTGTGCAGGGGCGTTATCATGGTGCAAAAGCCAGTTTTTGTTCTTCCACAAATCCGGGCGTTTTTGGCGGATTGCTTCGCGCAATTTGCGCATAACTTGCAGGTGATATTCTTTATTGACGTACTACCCTGTGACAATAACTCATAATGCACCACGCCCCTGCAATCAAAGAAAACTGTGAGTTCGGCCGTCCAGCACGCTGTTCGTCCTTCGCATCTTCTCGGCCCTCTAAGAACATTTTGTACCACACGCTTAAAATAAATCGCCTCTGTAGTATATTGTCCCAAACATATTCTGCTTGAAATATACAAATATTTAGGGTACACTATAAATATATTATATTTGTCACACACAAAAATTATATATTTGGAAAGATGTTGTTCTAAATAAATCGTTGTTTCCGTCCTAATGTTTTTTATTTGGGACTATTATTTACGGAACAAATATTTATTTGTATTTAAATATTCAGAAAACAAAGTAATGTCTTAACTTTATGTTTTTCAGTACTTCAACGTTCATTTTTTCGGAAATTTAAAATGTTCGTAAAAAGCCATTATAATTGAAATCGTATAATCCTGCGAAATGATGTATTATGCAAGGTGGATTGTCAACAAATGATGACTTGGAATAAATATAACTTAAAAATTAGTGCTTTAAAACGAATTCTATTGCTTCATAAGTCATTTTTAATTATAAGGTATAACTTAAAATCAATTAAAAAGTAGAAATAAAATTTAAAAAATCGATTCTTTGATCCATTTTCTGAAATAGATAAAAATCGAAGACAAGTTAAAACACATCCAAGCACAACAGCTGTCAAAAATTAACTAAACATTCAATCGAATTATTGAAAAACAAAATTTGAAATAATCGGACAATGATTTTTCTCAAACGGTCCATTATGGACCATTGGCTATGTTTGTTCGTAGATAGGAAATCTTAGACTCAATTTTAAAAACTCTTCGACACGTTGGATTCACCCTGGAAAATAATTGGTTGGAATTCGGTTGTAACAATAAAAAAATAGTACTAGCAACAAAAAGTATATTGCCTACACCGTGTGTCGGTTGTATAGCGTGATCCATTTCGAGGTTCCCTACTTAAAAAAAAAAACACAGAAAATTCAAACTGAATGTGGATTGTTTATTATCATTTGAAAAAACATTCTTTGGCATTTAGATTATGTCTATCAAATGTTCGCCGCGGCTACGTCTCAGATGGTCCATCCGTTGAGTCCAATTTTCGATGACTCGTTCGAGCATTTCGACTGGTAACTGGCGAATGACACGCGTGATGTTTTGCTCCAAGGCCTGAATCGAAGCGGGTTTGTCCGCATAAACTTTAGACTTTACATATCCCCACAGCAAAAAGTCTAACGGTGTGATATCACACGATCTTGGTGGCCAATCGACCGGCCCAAAACGTGAAATTATCTGTGTGAGAAGTGGCGCCGTCTTGTTGAAACCAAATGTCGCCGAGATCAGGCATCAAATAGTCGGTTATCATGGCACGATAACGGTCGCCATTGACGGTTACGTTCTCACCGGCATCATTTTTGAAGAAATATGGACCGATGATTCCGGTACGTTGGATCGGGAATCGGTCAATGGCAAAAAGATAGCTCTTAACGAGAGTTAAAATATTGCTCATGGGTGTCAAGGTCGTGGGTCGACTGGAAAGTTTTTTTTTTTTGATTAAAAAAAATGGACTTATTGCAATTGGCGAACGATTATTTTGATAATAAAACTGAATAATTTGTAAATGTTGTTCCAGCGTAAGTCTTTCCATGACGAAATGCCAAACAATACTTAACAAAAATAACATGACAGCATGACACGACTCACACGTGATCTGTCAAAATAAGGCAATTGAAAAAGTATCTTTACATAGATCACCCTATATTTATATATAAATAGTTGAAACAATAATAACATGGATACGATCAAATGAAAATGCTTGCAACTAAATCGATGGATGTATCAATCGAATTAAGATTGTTTTTTCATTGACACTCGGTTAGTTGTGGTAACCAATTTTAAACTTTCATTATAGTACCATATGATCAATTTTTGGTTGTGACAACCAATGGTTTATTCTTGACAACAGAAATTGTAACAATAGACCAAATATTATTATTGAAACGAATAATTGGTTACTACAACAGAAAAAATATTAATAAATAATCGTTTTTTGGTTATCCCAATAATTTCCCAAATTTAGAATAATTATATGTATTTTGGGAAACACAACCGAAAGATTGGTTGCTGTTTTTTGCTGATACATGACAAACAAAAAATAAAATTACTCGACATAAATAAATCTTCAACATTTTGTTCAAGAACGGTATATGTAGTCGAAAATATGTTGTTGTGCAAAATGGTATACATAAATAAAAAATAAAAGCAACAATCATGGAATTGAAAGCACAGGGTTAAGCGATATTTGCATAAAAGTTTTGTGTTTTTTTCGTGTACTAAAATTTGTGTCAAATATTTCCACATCTCATAATATTGATGAATTTGTAATATGGTATTTTAAATTTTGTTATGAATTGTTTGGTATTGTTGTTCAATAAAAAGAATAAAAATTAATGAAAACTGTTTTTAATTAATTGTCGGTAGTATATGACTGACAAATTGTCAGAACAACCAATTTTTTAAAACAGTTGGTTGTGGCAGCATTCGACAGATAATTTTAGCCACCAGTTTCGTAGTTGGCGCAACCGAATATGATTGTTGTCAACATGGAAGCAGAAGTATACCACAACCAAAATGTTGGTTGTCCTGATGGAATAGCATGATAGTAGACAGAACTACCAAAATTCGGTTGACAAATAATTCGGTTGAGGCAACCAAACTGTATTCTGTGTGTATACATATACCCTCGTTCACAATAGTGAGGGTATAAAAACATGATTTTGCTGAAATTATCTTACTTCTAACAAAAGGATTATAATTTCTACATTTATCCATAGTTCTCAAGTTTTACTGTTAATAAACCAATTTTTCTACTTATACATGAATGATATATTTCCACCATTTGAAGCCCTACCTTCTATGAAATTTTGAAAAAAAAATATAAAAAATTTTTTGATTTTATGGAATTACATTCCTCAATCGACACAAAAAAATTTTAAGGCCTTGCACAGAGCAACATTTTTTGTTGCATAGTGTATTACTATTTTCTAGTAAAATATGTAGTTTAATTTTTGGCGTTGTGAATAATTTATTTAATGTTATTTTAATCAACTCTGTCCTTCTTCTATTTTCTCATATAAATGTTTTTGAATTTTCTTCAATTATCTTTTGTCCCTTAGAAAACCTTATTTTATTTAGAAATCGTTTTTAGTCCTCATCAATCATTTTCTTCCCATTAAAATATGTAGTATAGTTCTTGGCGCTGTAAGTAAGATGACCATTGTTGGCATTGGTGTGTAGGTAATTTATTTTAATTAACTCAATTATTTTTTTTTTGTTTTCTCATATTAATATTTTGGAATTTTATGCAATTATCTTTTTTCCTCAAGAAAAATCTATTTCATTTATAAATTGCTTTTAATCCATTCAATCATTTTGCTTCTATTAAAATGTGTTGCATAGTTTTTGGCGCTGTAAGTAAGATAAACATTGACCGCGTTTAGGCAATTTATTTTAATCAATTCGTATATCCATTTTCCAAACGCCCTACTAATTCTTCTGATTGCCGATAATAAATAACCAGATTTCAATATTATTTTTTTTGCTGATAACAATGAAATTGTTGGTGGGCTGGTGTTCACTGTGTCTGACGAAAGAATAACAATGACTAACCATCTCGAAAGTATGAAAACGTTATGAGTTTTTGTTTTTTTTCATTTTCTTATCAGCCCGCTATGATGATTGAAAAATTCGTCTGAATTTTTAGAGTTGGGACCTAAGCAGACGCTCAAGGTACATGGACAAATAACGTGATAAGTCCCATACCGGCCGGCAGACCGTCCTGATAGCATGCAGGTGTTCAACCCATATTTTGACAGCAATAACAGAATGGCGACATCGAATCTTGGGCAAAACTTACACTGGCAAGAACAACAACAACACCAAAAATAAACATAAAATATTGACACACCTGAAACATGTTTGCAGATAAGAATTATTACTCGTAGATACCTGTCTCGCCCGATAGGTAGTAACGAACGTTAATAAAACCCCCTAAAAATAGTGAAAACCAAAACAATATAAAGCTCCCGAATGTGCGACAGCAGTAGCGCAAATGACACAATGGCGCAAATATTCGCCAATTCCATATAATGGAGAATTTTTATATTGTCCTAAAGAATTTAATATTGAAATTATCACTCACATTAATGATGGACCTCCCAACCCTTATAAAAATGTTACTCAATTTTACAGCTACCCGTAGAGTTGTTACACGGAGACAAATCATTCAGAACACAAAGAAGAAATGAAAGACTAATGTCTCCTGAATAAGGCGAAACATTTTCATAGGGGAAATTATAACAAGCCTTGGAGCGATATGGCTCCTTTTAGGTAGGAGTGATTTTAGACACTATAAAATAGGCATAGATACTTAAATTTTAGCCAAATCGGTTCGGTTTGCCAAGTGCCATTTTCGGTTCAGGAGGATGGCACTTGGCGAGTGAAACCAAGCGCCCACTGAAATCATACATGATCCATTCTTGTTCCTCATAATTCTTCTTCAGCAATTCTTCAGTTGCGTTTAGAGCTCGATCTAAAGTCTTGCTGAATTTTAGCAGTTCAAGTGAATCAAATCCTTTTAATTCATTAAGTGCCTGAAAGAAAAAGGAACCGAGTATCTTGTTTCTTCTAAATGATAACTTTGAACATTGACAAAGGAATTAAAACGTATCTTCGACAGAGGTAGGACCGTGACCAATTCAAAACATATGCTTAGCGAAACTATTGTGTCCTATAATAAGGCTCACAATTAAACGTTTGCAATGTGTCCAAACTTATCAGCGCCTCTGTATTCTGTATATAGACCCTTCACCCCTACTTTTGTGAGTTTGTCGTCTGCTTCGTTTCCGAATATAACTTTGTGGTCAGGCGCAGGGTTATATTAGGCTGTGCCTCGAGAACCATACCTCTCTGCAACAGCGGCTGGCTACCTTTGACCTTATATTCGTGCTTAGTTGAGCCTTTAAAGCGGCTTGATTGTCGATGAAAAAAGCAAATATCGCTTTTGTATAATTGCCTCAACGAAATGAACTCAGCCGGGTATGGACTTTAAATTATGGCTACGGCATAACGTGGACCGATATGTCAGTTTTTGGTACAAAACCTTATTTTATTTAGAAATCGTTTTTAGTCCTCATCAATCATTTTCTTCCCATTAAAATATGTAGTATAGTTCTTGGCGCTGTAAGTAAGATGACCATTGTTGGCATTGGTGTGTAGGTAATTTATTTTAATTAACTCAATTATTTTTTTTTTGTTTTCTCATATTAATATTTTGGAATTTTATGCAATTATCTTTTTTCCTCAAGAAAAATCTATTTCATTTATAAATTGCTTTTAATCCATTCAATCATTTTGCTTCTATTAAAATGTGTTGCATAGTTTTTGGCGCTGTAAGTAAGATAAACATTGACCGCGTTTAGGCAATTTATTTTAATCAATTCGTATATCCATTTTCCAAACGCCCTACTAATTCTTCTGATTGCCGATAATAAATAACCAGATTTCAATATTATTTTTTTTGCTGATAACAATGAAATTGTTGGTGGGCTGGTGTTCACTGTGTCTGACGAAAGAATAACAATGACTAACCATCTCGAAAGTATGAAAACGTTATGAGTTTTTGTTTTTTTTCATTTTCTTATCAGCCCGCTATGATGATTGAAAAATTCGTCTGAATTTTTAGAGTTGGGACCTAAGCAGACGCTCAAGGTACATGGACAAATAACGTGATAAGTCCCATACCGGCCGGCAGACCGTCCTGATAGCATGCAGGTGTTCAACCCATATTTTGACAGCAATAACAGAATGGCGACATCGAATCTTGGGCAAAACTTACACTGGCAAGAACAACAACAACACCAAAAATAAACATAAAATATTGACACACCTGAAACATGTTTGCAGATAAGAATTATTACTCGTAGATACCTGTCTCGCCCGATAGGTAGTAACGAACGTTAATAAAACCCCCTAAAAATAGTGAAAACCAAAACAATATAAAGCTCCCGAATGTGCGACAGCAGTAGCGCAAATGACACAATGGCGCAAATATTCGCCAATTCCATATAATGGAGAATTTTTATATTGTCCTAAAGAATTTAATATTGAAATTATCACTCACATTAATGATGGACCTCCCAACCCTTATAAAAATGTTACTCAATTTTACAGCTACCCGTAGAGTTGTTACACGGAGACAAATCATTCAGAACACAAAGAAGAAATGAAAGACTAATGTCTCCTGAATAAGGCGAAACATTTTCATAGGGGAAATTATAACAAGCCTTGGAGCGATATGGCTCCTTTTAGGTAGGAGTGATTTTAGACACTATAAAATAGGCATAGATACTTAAATTTTAGCCAAATCGGTTCGGTTTGCCAAGTGCCATTTTCGGTTCAGGAGGATGGCACTTGGCGAGTGAAACCAAGCGCCCACTGAAATCATACATGATCCATTCTTGTTCCTCATAATTCTTCTTCAGCAATTCTTCAGTTGCGTTTAGAGCTCGATCTAAAGTCTTGCTGAATTTTAGCAGTTCAAGTGAATCAAATCCTTTTAATTCATTAAGTGCCTGAAAGAAAAAGGAACCGAGTATCTTGTTTCTTCTAAATGATAACTTTGAACATTGACAAAGGAATTAAAACGTATCTTCGACAGAGGTAGGACCGTGACCAATTCAAAACATATGCTTAGCGAAACTATTGTGTCCTATAATAAGGCTCACAATTAAACGTTTGCAATGTGTCCAAACTTATCAGCGCCTCTGTATTCTGTATATAGACCCTTCACCCCTACTTTTGTGAGTTTGTCGTCTGCTTCGTTTCCGAATATAACTTTGTGGTCAGGCGCAGGGTTATATTAGGCTGTGCCTCGAGAACCATACCTCTCTGCAACAGCGGCTGGCTACCTTTGACCTTATATTCGTGCTTAGTTGAGCCTTTAAAGCGGCTTGATTGTCGATGAAAAAAGCAAATATCGCTTTTGTATAATTGCCTCAACGAAATGAACTCAGCCGGGTATGGACTTTAAATTATGGCTACGGCATAACGTGGACCGATATGTCAGTTTTTGGTACAAATAGTGAATAGCCAAATCTATATATATAAAATTGTTGCCCTTGGGATGTAGACGCGGGATTTTTCGAAATTCGTACTAGTAACCGCACAATGGGGCAAAAAGGAATACATATGGTACCACCGCCAAATCTAAACGGAATAAGCTAGAATCGTGAAATTTGGTGCGAGGTTAGCCTTTATGAGATAGACCCAGAAATTGACGGGTTTTTTTAAAATCCGGACATTTACGCGCACTGTGGGGTAAAAGGGGATAAATGTGGTACAACGTCCAAATCCAAATGGCAAGAGATAGAATCGTGAAATTTGCTGTGAGAGTAGCTCTTGGGACGTAAACAGGAAGAAGGAGCGATATTTTGAAATTCTAAGGGGCACAGTGGGAGAAAGAAAGGTATGAATATGGTACCACCGCCAACTTTAACGTCTAGAATTTGAATGGTAAAAATTGAAGCGTGGGATGTCCTTAAGACAAAAATGTGAAATATGGTCCCAAGGATCTAGGGTGGCTTTTGTAATATAAATTAGAGATCGGAAGTATTTTTTTTTGAAATTCTAACTTTAAGAGGCACTGTGTGGCAAAACGGGTTAATTATGGGGCATCGGGGGCAAAAATGAATCAATCTGGCAAAATTTGAACTTAAGCTCGAGATGTAAAGAGCACAGTGGGCCAAAAACATTAAATATGTATAGTGGGCACAAATGGTAAAGTGGATAAAATGTTATTAAATATGGTACAGTGGTATTAGGGGTTAAGTATGGTAAAGTAGTTAGATATGGTGGGGCAAAGAGGGTTAACTATGGAACAGTGGGCAAAAATGTAGTAACTATGATACAGTGGGGAAAAAAGGATTAAATATGGTACAGTGTTACAAAAATGGTTAGCTATTGTACAGTGGGGCAAAAAGGGGCCAAAAGGGGATTGAGTATGGTAGAGTGGTCAACATTTTTAAATATGGTACAGTGAGACAAAGAGTGTTAAATATGGTACAGTGAGACAAAAACGTTTAAATATGACACAGTGGGGCAAAAAAGGTTAACTATGGTACAGTGGGACTAAAATAGTTAATTATAGTAAAGTGTGACAATATGGATCATATATGGTACAGTGGGGCAAAATTTTTTAACTAAATTGCAGTGGGGCAAAAAGGGGCAAACATGTGTTAACTATGATACAATGGAGCAAATTCTTGAATATGTTACAGGGAGACAGAGGGTTTAATATTGCACAATGGGACAAAATAGGGTTAACCATAGTACAGATGGGAAAAAAGTTAAAAATGGTAAAGTGGGACAAAATGTGTTAAATATGGCACAGTGAGCCAAAAGCCAAAAAAATGTGTTACCTATGGTACGGTGGGACAAATATGATTAAATATGGTGCAATGTGACAAAAATGGTTGACTATTGTATAGCGTGATCCATTTCGAGGTTCCCCACTTTTTTAAAGAAAAAACACAGAAAATTCAAATTAAATGGGGAATGTGGCACAGTGAGCCAAAAGCCAAAAAAAATGTGAAACACAGAAAATTCAAATTAAATGGGGAATGTTTATTATCATTTGAAAGAACATTCTTTGGCATTTATTTTTTGAAGATTATGTCTATCAAATGTTGGCCGCGGCTACGCCTCAGATGGTCCATCCGATGAGTCAAATTTTCGATGACTCGTGATGTTTTGCTCCAAGGCCTGAATCGAAGCGGGTTGTCCGCATAAACTTTAGACTTTACATATCCCCACAGGAAAAAGTCTAACGGTGTGATATCACACGATCTTGGTGGCCAATCGACCGGCCCAAAACGTGAAATTATCTGCTCACCGAAGTGTTCCCTCAATAAAAACCATTGATTGATGCGATGTGTGGGAAGTGGCGCCGTCTCGTTGAAATCAAATGTCGCCAAGATCACGAGTTTCAATTTCAGGCATCAAATAGCTCATGTCTGATTTGACAGATAATTAGTTTTATCCTTCCGCTGAACGAATATGGTTGTATATACGCTTGAACAACGCTGGGAAATATTGCGACATTACTTTGAAAATTTTGATTTTAATTTTTTTTTTCATTTGATTTTTTCATTTTGATCTTGGCGGGTATGCAAACAAGCAAAATTGTCGCATTTGGGGCACAGAAAACCCGCACGCATACATTGAAAAGCCGATGCACCCAAAACGAGTTACTGTTTGTTGTGGATTTTGGTCCAGAGGCATAATTGGGCCGTTTTTCTTCGAAAATGAGCAAGGCGATTGTTATCGGGCCATGTTGAACGAATTTTTGTTCACAAAAATTGAAGAGGAGGATATTGGCAACATTTGGTTTCAACAGGACGGCGCTACGTGCCACACAGCCGAAGCTACACTCGATGTTTTGCGCCCTGTTTTTGAAGATCGCATTATCAGCCGCAGAGCTGATGTCGTTTGGCCACCTCGGAGCTGCGATTTGACACCGTTGGACTATTATTTGTGGGGTGCCCTCAAAAAATAAGTGTTACGCCGACAAGCCAGAGACAATTGGCGCTTTAAAGGACAATATTCGTGAAGCCATTGGTGAAATACAGCTGCACACAATCGATAATGTGCTTAAAAATTTGACCGATCGTGTAGGCTACTGCATGGCCAGCCGAGGCAGCCATTTGAATGAAATTATTTTCCATTATTAACCACAAGTATTGTACTTTCAAATAAAAAAAAGAAATTTGAGAAAATATTCAGTAGTTTTTTTTATAGCATTTTCAAAAAAAAGTTATTTCGCGGACCCTTTACAAATTATAAGAGTTTTTATTTTCTAGTATTGTGTTTGGACAAAATGTGGCTTAGTTTTGAAATTTCCGTAAAAAGTTGTGTATTATGTGGAACAATGCTAATGACATTCTCCATGAAGTTTCCTTTAAGATGAACGTCAAAATGATACACTTCCTGTAAATAACGTTTCCTATAACTCCAAAACATGTCATATGGGCAAGTCCCATAATCAGTCGACCAATCAATTTTTTTGGAAATTAATCCAGCTTTATTTTTTTATAATTTTATAAATATATATATAAAAATATGTATTTCGATGACCATTAATACCAAATCCTATCCTACCTCATGTCTATAATAAAATATTTAAAAATTAATATATTTCAATGATTTTTTATTTGTACTTATTGAAATTAAAAATCGAGAGCAATTATAACCTAAATATGGTTGCTGAGGTAAATCCCACAATTCCCAAAATAGACTCGAAAATCAGAAAAACGAATTTTTTTGTAGTTTTCCCTAAATCGACTATACAAAAAAACCGGAATCCATATTCTGTTTATAGCAGTATACGCAACCTTATATTATATGAAAACACAATATTTTCATAACCAAGTACATTTTATGCTTGGGTTTACGATACAAGTACTTGTTTGTTGATTTCCAAATAAAATGTATATTCCCACAAACAAAAAATATTTTTTTTGTTGATTTCTAAACACCAGCTATTTTATGTCAAAATCAAATCTCTTAAATCTATTTTATTTCCTGAAGAATTTTCGCTGTGTATGTAGATTGTTGCTGAAATATCATTTGAATGGAATGTCATTTCTCTCACTGAAGAAGAGAGGGAGGGAGGAAGAGAGAGAGAGAGAGAGACAGCGTGCGGCAGACGACGACAACGATACATTATTAATGGCGATAGCAGCGACGATGATTTCAATTTCTTGGAAGGACCAACTGCGTCAAAGAAGAATGTCAAAGAATGATGCCATTCAAAGGACGACAATATTCAAATACACCCCCACCGCATGTGGGTGAGATAGAATGTCTCACGCCAAAGCGCCAGTCACACACAGAAAGAGATTTTGTGGGGCAACAAGTCCTATCTCAATGTTGCCTCAGCAATTGATAAAATTAACATTTAAATTACCAAAGAAAACGAATGAAAGCGTATGTGGGTTTGTGCGGCACAGTGGATCAGAAACGATTTATAACAATAAATGTTGGCCAAAGCCATTTTACACTACAGCTTTAATCAATATTTATACCCTACACCACACTGTGGTACAGGGTATTATAAGTTTGTTTCACGGCAGATGTTTGTAACACCTGAAAATAACACAGCTAGACCCACCTTAAAGTATACCGATCGACTCAGAATCACTAGCTGAGTCGATTTAACGATGTCCGTCCGTCCGTCTGTCCATGTAAAGTTGTTCGTCGACTACAGGTCGCAATTTCCCTCCGATCGTTCTGAAATTTTGCAGTTTAGAGTATTTCGCGGCTGTTAAATCTGAACCGATTGAATTTGGTTGAAATCGGTTCAGATTTAGATATAGCTCCCATATATATCTTTCGTCCGATTTGGCCCTTTAGTCCTATAGAAGCTGTATTTTACATCCAATCGTTTTGAAATTTAGAATGGTAGAGTTTCTTGATTCATGAACCAACATTGCCGAATTTGAAGAAGATCGGTTAAGATTTAGCTAAGCTCCCATATATATGTTTCGTCCGATTTTGCTCTTTAGTCCTGTAGAAGCTGTATTTTACATCCAATCATTTTGAAATTTAGAATGGTAGAGTTTCTTGATCCATGAACCAACATTGCCGAATTTGAAGAAAATCGGGTAAGATTTAGCTATAGCTCCCATATATATGTTTCGTCCGATTTGGCCCTTTAGTCCTATAGAAGCTGTATTTTACAACCGATCGTTTTGAAATTTAGAATGGTAGAGTTTCTTGATCCATGAACCAACATTGCCGAATTTGAAGAAAATCGGTGAATAGCAACAAGATAGCTCTTAACGAGAGCTAAAATATTGCTCATGGGTGTCAAGGTTGTAGGTCGCCTGGAAAGTGTTTTTTGTTGATTAAAAAAAACGGACTTAGCATCATTTTCAAATGAGAACGGGAAGTTTATTTTTGCTCTAGCTCCTTAACGGTACGTCGGATCGGGAATCGGTCAATGGCAAAAAGATAGCTCTTAACGAGAGCTAAAATATAGTCAATGTCGTAGGCCGAGTGGAAAGTGTTTTTTTTTGTTTAAAAAAAATGGACTTAGTGCACGAAAAGTTGCAATTGGAGAACGATTATTTTGATAATAAAACTGAATAATTTGTAAACGTTTTTCTTGCGTATATCTCCCCATGATGAAATTGTAAACACTACTGAATACAATGAAAAACAAATGACAGATCATGACATATTACAAATGGCCGAAACGTTACTTCAAAAATCATATCATCCCTATTGGAAAACCCGTTATATACCGGAGGTATACTTATATATAAATCACTATCAAATTTGACGATTTTTCTTGGTTCAAAAAACTTTTATTTTCTAAATTTAATAAAGATCTGTTAAAAAATGCGGAATGTATATATGATGTTCAAGAAACTATTAAATCTGCTAAATATTATTATAAAGTTGTGTTTAGAAAGGAGTATTCTATAGAGCTTATATTCAAAATCGGGATGTACTATATGAAGGATATTTCTAAATCTGAAATGATTTTTTTAAAATTTGGAAAAGTTTAGTTACACTAGTTTACAAAAAATTTGCAGAATGACTGTGTATAAAATTTTCTGGTTTAATTTGGTGTCCTTAACTCGAACAAATATTAAACACTTTTGTTTAAATTACAATTTTAATGGAAGTTGCCAGGGCTGTGGAGTCGAGTCAAAACTACTCGACTCCGACTCCGGCAGTTAAATAACATAAATTTCTGAAATTATATTTCTACTAAGACATGAGTTCATGTTATTGAAAATAAGATACAGCTTTGCTAAAAAAACAAAACAACAGATATTCAGTACCAGTAACTAAATAAAATTGTATTATTAATTTATCGACGCTTGACTTGCAAGTTGCAACTAATATGACAATTCTTTCAACATGAAATCTGATTCTATGGTAGAGGAGGTTATACATTTGTTTTTTTGGCAGATTTGTAAAAAATAATTTAGCTAGACATACCTTTAAATATACCGTTCTACTCAGAATCACTAGCTGTCCATCTTAAGTTGTTCTATAAGTACAGACCGAAATTTCACTTCGATCCTGCTAAAATTCTCCCTCTTTCACACTAGGGAAGAAACCTATTGGAATTGGTGAAAATCGGTTTAGGGCGATATTGCCCGATATCAGGCCAAATCTAAAAAAATAGATTTAGATTTAAAAAGAAATTATCTCATATTTATATACAATATCTGTTGTACGGTATCATACAGTTGGCTTTGCTCGGCCTTTCCTTACTTGTTTTGTACTCGCTTAGGAAAATTGTATAGTCTTGCAAAAATACTTATTTTGTTAACTAAATATAATCACAGCTTTCCTAAAACTGTTTTACATAAAAACTCGATATTTTGGTTAACTTTATACATATTTTGGCAATATTTTATCCTTCAATTGAACCAAAATTTTTTGAGTGCAAAAGTTCTATCACATAATTGGTACATTTCGCACAATACTACTCGAAGTCGGAGTCGACCATAATTTTTCGACTCCGGTCTCCGACTCCACAGCCCTGGAAGTTACCTTGGCTATCGAGTTATGCTAAATATGTGGTTAAATCTCTCTGGTTTTGCCTATAACGGTTTTCGCGAGAACTAGAATAAAGTCGAAGTAACCACCTTTAAGGCTTACACTGCATTATCCTTTATATTCACAGCAATTTTTTTGTGTGCTGCGTAATTGGTTTTGTTTAATGAAAAAAAAGTTTACCGAAAAAAATATTTTTTTTTCTTTTTGGCCGACACATATCCTTTATGAATCACTGTGCTGCGAAGGTGGGAATTGTTTGTTGTTGCTGGCAGCAATAAGTGACTCAATAGATTTGCCACTGTCTTAAAATAGCAAAAGTCTCATTAAAGAATGTTTAACTTCTTCACTGTAGCGCCATAGTGACGTCCTGCTATGTGAGAAAGCACAGTGTTTTGAAAGGATGTTTATTGGCGGAATAAAGGAAAATAAACCTCAGTATTTTTTTGAATATGGGCCAAACAAATTAATGACAAATGGCGTAATTTTATTGTTGTCTTCTTTTTGTGGCTTACGTTTATATAGAAAATTAGAAACAGAAGTCTCTCCTGCACAAAATATTTGCTCCACTTAGGACCATTAACAATAAAAAACTAAACTACGTTTTAGAGCTAACTATGGGTTATAGCTGTCAATTTTCATACAATTTAACTTTCGTTAGCTCTAACGCTCAGTTATTTTGCTTTGTGTTAATGGGGGTTAGCCAACTTCGGATCATGTCCATAGGATAAAATCCTTAATAGAATGATATTTGTAATTAGAAAATGGGTTCGTACACGGGGCAAAATCGCCTTTTTTTGATATGTTTGAATCGAAAGAAAATATATTTGTAAAACAAATTTTTAAATATTATACATTTCTGAGCAAATAAATTTTATTTGAAAATCAATAAAATATATGTGGAACAAAATATATTTGCGAACTAAATTTATCAAATAAAAAAGGTGTTTAAATACAAATAAAATTATTCTTTAGGAATTTATCCCAATATATATTATTTAAAAAAGATTTTCAAAACTTTGCTGACTTTTTAGAATTTCAGTTAAAACGTTTCCTTGGTTTCGAATTGTACCTCCCAGTTACAATACCATATGCAGCATTAACTTCGGTTTAAAACAATCATTTTAAAATTTCTGAGTTAGTATTCTAAGTCATCATTTCTTGTCAATCCTCTAAGTAATTTATTTTGATCCACGATTATACGATTTAAATTATTATTATTTATTATTTTTACGACCTTTAAAAATGTCTTAAAAAATAACTTTGAATTTATAAAAAATTTAACACAATTAACGTATTTTCTGAATTCTTAAATAAATAAATATTTGTTTCGGAAATTATAGTCCCAAATAAAAACATACTGGGATGTAAACAAAGATTTGTTTAGAATAACATTTTCCCAAATATATACTTTTTGTGTGTACCCAATATTATATGTTTAGAGTGTGCCCTAAACATATATATGTTTCAAGCCGAATATGTTTGGGACAATATACTACAGAAGCGATTTTTTTCAGCGTGTATCCGTAAATTGTTAGGTACTCCCTAGATTTAAAATTTATATTTTTTTGGGGTGTACATTTATAACATGTTGTTTTGTAAAGAAAATAGGCACCGAATTTGGGGTTCGCCTTCATTTAAAATTTGGCGTTGTATTTTCATGGGCTTAACTTCCATTGTTATTTAGAGCAAATGCTGAAGAGCAAATTTATTTAAAAAATATATTTATTGTAAACCCAGAAAAACATTTTGTCATAAAATTCAAGAAGGGCAAAGGCGTCCTTAGTTTTTATCATAAGTACGAATATTGATGATTTAATTAGTATTAAGTCAATTTAAAAGAATTTTAAATTTTAATTTTAAGTACAAAACGTGCACGGAGGAAAATCGCCATTTTAGATATGTTTGAATTGGAAAAAATATATTTGGAAACAAAATATTAAATATTATTATATTTGTTAACAAACAAATTGTATTTGAAAATCAAGAAATGTTGTATGGAACGCACATATTAATATATTAGAACAAAATATATTTGCGAACTGACTTTCACAAATAAACCATGTGTTTACACACAAACAAAGTAATTGTTTAAGAAGTTTTCCAATTATATTTTATTTAAAAAAAGGTTTTTTAAAATTAGCTGACATTCGAATTTTAGTTGAACAGCCTGTTTCTGTAACTTGAAAATTTGCTTTCGTTCGCCTGCCAGACGACAAACAGCTGATTTGAGTTTCAGTAACTACCATCAGAACGACAAGTCGCACGTAATCATTTCAATGTAAATTTTGGTTTCTCTATCTCTCTTTGCTGTCATCTGGGCGAACGCAAATGTCAGATGGAGTCACTTTATTTTATTTGTCGACTGATAGGAACAAAAATAGGATAGGACAAAAAACCTTATTGAAATCAAAACTAAGTAGATATTTATATGAACTGTTTATTTTGAAAGTGGCGTAAACGCCATTCTGTTTTACTCTATTCAACATTAGAAAAAGTGGGTAAATAAAACTAGAATACGATAATTTCTACTTAATATAGAAATATTGAAGTCTTCAGATGAACTCCATATAAGTAATACATGTGTATTATTCACATAGCCTTTTAACGATACTACTCTTTGTTAAAATCCAGAATGGCGTTTACGCCACTTTCAAAATAAACAGTTCATATAATTATGGTAAAACCAATTCAATAATAATAAAATTGTATACATATGTATAGTACATATTTAGGCATAAAGAAGTAAACATTGACAGCTCGCTAAGATGGAAAAAAACGTCAGTGCACAATGAGAGAGACGTGAGAGAGAATGAAATGTGAGTCTTGGTTCAGCTCAGCTGACCCACCCAGGGTTGATTTTCTGGCCAACGCCAGTGTAAAGAGTACAGAGTTGTATTTTCTAAGGTCGACTATGCAAAAATGTGTGCTTGTTTAGACCGGAAGTTGTGAAATTATTGATCTGGCAATTACATTATTTTCCAATTGGTTAAATTATAACGTCATTGACGTAAGGCCAGGCGAACGAACGAACGAACCTTAGAGAAACCAAATTCCTGACGAAAATGAGTGACTGGTTTTCGTTCGCAGAGACTTTCGTGAGAACTACAGAAACAGGCCGGAAATTATTCCTAGATTTCCTGTTTTACTTTACAGTTAAAAATGTCATAAGCAGCTTTGCATTTGGTTTAACTCGTACAGCGCTAATTTTAATTTACAAATTTTCCAATTAAATTTTTTCTAATTTCAATCTTTGTCTAATTTTACAAATACATATATAAATTTCTAGAAAATTGTACTTTAAACTTCTGAAAAACAGAAAAATTGCCTTAAAACAAGTAATAAAGTTTCAGTCGGGTAAACCGACTAAGGTATACCCTCACTTTGTGAGTAATGTAATATTGAATATTACTCGAATTATTCTGTCAATTTGTGTGCGAGGTACCAGAAGGGGTTTATCAAATACACCTATTTTTCGCTGCACATTAGATACTTTAAATTCATTGCACTGTGCCGAATTATAAGCATTTATGTGCACTGGTAAAAACGTTATGAGATATTAAATTGTGGTATGATTTGGGCATTTTGTGTGGGAGGTACAACAAGGGGCGTGGCGATAACGTCCATTTTTCACAGGGCTATAGACACTATAAAAACATTACACTGTACAAAATTTCAAGTATTTTTATACACTGGTTTTAATGTTATAAGCTTTTGGTGCAAAAAGGTACCTTTGTGTGGGAGGTACCAAAAAGGGCGTGGCAACAACGCCAATTTTTCCCTTGACTGTAGGCAATATAAAAGCATAATACTGTAAAAAATTTCAAGTTTTTTTATACTCTGTTATTAATATTATAAGCTGTTAACTTTTGGTGCAAAACGGTGCATTTGTGTGGGAGGTACCAAAAGGGACGTGGCAACTTTGCCCATTTTTCTCGAGTTGATAGCGACTAATATGCTAATACTATGTGTGGAATTTCAGAAGATTCGAATAAGCAGTATATTAGTTATTAAAGAATCAATTTTTCACAACATTTTAACCCTTTGTGGGGGAGGTACTAGAAGGAGTGGACCAATATGGCCCATCTTCGAACTTAACCGGAGATAGAAAAACATATTACCACATACCAAATTTGAAGTCAATCGGTTACTCCTTTCGAGAGTTATCGTGCGCACCAGCCAGCAGACAGACGGACGGACATTGCTCATTCGACTTAAAATGACCCAAAACGGTTTTTCTCCGAACATACTTGGGGTCTTAGATCACTCCTTCGATGTGTTACACTTTTTTCCGTAGCAAATGATATATACCCTCGTCACACTAAAGTGAGGGTATAATGAAGGCATTGATACATTGCCAAAATACTTAAATACAAATTATTCTTTGTTTAGGAAATATTAGTTCCAAATAAAAAATATTTGTATGGAAACATACTCTTGTTTAGAAAAAAATCCTCCCAAACATATAATGTATTTGTGTGTATCAAATATTATGTATTTTGAGTGCACCCTAAATATATGTATGTATGTTTCCAGCAGAATATGTTTGGGACAATATACTACAGAAGCGATTTTTTTAAGCGTGTACTTATTTCAAATAGTGGTCTCTATTTTTTTGTCCTCGTTTGGGTCACCCCACAAGATTGTTCTTGTTACCCCAAAGGTTTCACGATTCCATAGCGTCACGATTTCATAGAGTTCAGAACGCGTAGCTCCGAATGGTTTTGCATTCTCTAGGTTTTTTGTTTGCAAGTCCCTGGCTCGTGAGGTCAAGGCATTTGCTTTTTCATTTCTTCTTACTCCATGATGACCAGGCACCTATATGATGTGTATTCAGAGTAAGCGTTAATCGCCATTTCACAATATAAAACTGTCCTTGATTTAACTGTTCTAGACGTTATTGCCTTGATAGCCATTTGGTTACCTGTAAAAATATTTAGATTTGTTGTTATTGTGTTAGCGCTAACACATACAGGACTTCCGCCTGTAAGACCGTGTTATGGTCTGGTAGACGGAATAAAAGTTCGCTTTCCGGTTCTTCGATATAAAGTCCCAGCCCCAATTTAAGGCTATGGCTCTTCTACATAGTGACCAGCATCTGTGAGCTTTGTTTGGTCGTTCTTTTATGTGGTACTTCCAATTTAGTTACCTGCCCAAGATTACTCCTAAGTATTTGACCTTGTTGGATACTGAAATTGTTTTGTCTAGGAAAAGTGGGTCAACGTATTGACCAATCTTCGTTTTCCTTGTAAACAGACATATCTCTGCTTTGTCTGGGTTTACATATAGACCTCTCGGTCGAGCCCAGTCATATGGAATTTTTATAGCGGTTTTGTCTCTACAAAGAGATTTGGCTCTTCTACAAAGATTTGGATTCTTTCCGTTCAGAAGTATTAGAACGTCGTCTGCGTAACAGACTTGGCCCTTTAGTATCCTAGGAGACTGTTTATAGTAGTAACCCACAGGATTGGTGATAAAACCAGTAAGGAAAGGCTAAAGTCGGGCGGGTCCGACTATATAATACCCTACACCACTCTCGTAATATTGAATAACTCTGAAATATAAATTTTGTATTTCATGTATAAATTTTCTTCAAATTCGGCAATGTTAGTCCGTGGATCAAGAAACTCTACCATTCTAAATATAAAACGATTGGATGTAAACTACAGCATTTATAGGACTAAAGGGTCAAATCGGACGAAAGATATGTATGGACGAAAGATAGATCTAAATATTAACCAATATCATCTGCCGTGAAACAAACTTATAATACCCTGTACCACAGTGTGGTGTAGGGTATAAAAATACCACCCTGTGGTGTTCCCTGTGCTACTCTGTCTCTTATTTTTATTTTGTGAAAACCACAATTTATCCATCTATTCCTTAGCATGTGGCTTATCCGGTCTCGGAGAGCCCAGTCTACTTGAAACTGGTCTAAGGATTGGATAAGTGTATCGTTCCGTACATTGTTAAAAGCACCTTCAATGTCAATGCATACCACAAGTGTATACATCTTCCAATTGAAGGATTTTTCTATATTGTGTACTACCTCGTGTAGGGCGGTTTCCTCTGATCGTCCTTTAAAATATTCATGTTGTTAAAATTTTAGCATTTCGCTTGGTATCTTTCTTTTAATCATGGTATCCACTATGTTCTCCATGGTTTTCAGTAAGAAAGGTGTTATGCTTATAGTTATACAGGTCTTAGGTGTTGCATAACATGCCTGTCCGGGTTTAGGTATGAAAACTATTATTGCTGTCAGCCAGACTTTCGGTGTGTATGCGGTGAGTTGATATGTGATCCGCCTCCATCTGTAGTAGTGCCGAAAAGATTCCATCAGGTCCTGATGCCTTAAATAATGAGAAGCTTTTAACTGTTTCTAGTTTCGTTGAGATCAAGTAAATTTTCATTATTTCATTGAAAATTTTATTTGAAGTAAATACAACAAATTTCATTGTTTTAAATATGGTGTTTGTCTTTAGTTTTATGACATTATTTTTTTCAGTGTGTAGGAGCTATTAGAAAATACATATTTCACTTAATTTAAGCCTTTGAGTGAGAGGTCTCAGAAGGAGTGGACCAAAATGGACCATTTTCGAACATAGCCTTAGATAGACAAAACTTATTATATCAAACCAAATTTGAAGATATTAGGTTTCTCCTTTCATGCGAATCAGCCAGGCAGACATAACTCAAATGATTAAAAATTTCCTAAAACGGATTTTCACCGAACATTCTAAGCGTCTTAGGGGCGGGTGGTGGTACAATTACAAATAAAAATGCATTTAAAAAATGATTAGGAAGACCCAACAATCATGAACTTTTTTAGAAAAATTTTTTAAGTTGATATTAAAAATGCTGACATAATTATGTATAGCAATGTCAGGCACCACGGAATTATATTGCAATGGCTTCAGTCAGTTAAGCACTTATGGCACCACCCTCACAAAAGATCTAAATCCTAGCAAAATTACTATCGCATATTATTTAGAAGGCCTTATGATGACAAACCTTAAGACTTTCAGAATAATATGAAATTCTGCTTATCTGAGATTAAGGAAATATATAATTCGGTTTACTTTTTGTTGTCACAAGGTATTATTAAATAACCAACGAACATAATAACAAAATCCATAATGTCCTAAATGCATACCATAAGACCATTGGGAATTTTAAATGTTTCCAATTGATGTTCTTATTGTAAGAGTTGATATCGATAGCCTAATGCCAGCCAATTTGGTATTAATTCGCATTTACAATTTGGGGAATTCCGTACCTCTGACCAAATCCATTAAAATACGTGGCATAGAACGAAAAACAAAAACATTTGGAAATGTCACGCGAAATGAAAATTTTCATTTCTGATGAATTGTTAGCGGCGAAATAAGGACGTGGTGGCCAATTTATGTCCACAGCAACGTGAAACGCATAAACTCGACATAGAATGGTAGCCAAACACACATAGAGAAAAATTCTTTCCTCTGAAACAAACATCGATACAACTATACTGTTTATTTTTTCAATTACAGAAATTTCTTTTGCTCAAAATATTTATTTTTCAGAAAAATAATGATTTGTCAGTAGCCGGAGGTGTAGTTCGCTAAGTGGAGTTGTTTAAAAATTTTTTGTCGGCAAAGAATTTTTTTCTCTGCGTGCAGTTAGACAACAATCAAATGACGACAACGAATAGATTTCAAATTTCGATTGAAATCGAAAAAAAAACGTCGCGTCGCCAATTTCGAGGACGACAGACAACACCTTTGGAATAACAACAAAAACGAAGACGTTAGTTATTTCGTTAAAAATTCATTGTAAACAAATTTAAGAAATCGAAAGTTAAAACAACACTCTCGCAAACAAGGCCTCCAACTATAGTATGAAGTCTGTCTGTCTCTGTATTTGTAAATAGGAATGTAGGCGTGTTGTTGATAAAGAAGGTTTGCCTTAGGGTGGGTCTTTCAGCAACTTTTTCATCTGATCGAAGCGCCATAAATGGGAAAACTTTACCACCACTGTTCAAAATACATTATCAATTGGACTTAGGTTTCAAATAGAACTTTTTTCAAAATGCAACATTTGCATGTCCATCCTCTTTCAAGGTTTAAATTGGCTTCGTTTACGACTATAAAATTTTAATTTGCAGAGTTTAAACGAGGCCAAGACGAACACCGCAGCGGTCCAATTGGGGTGTCCAAGCCAGATATGGCTAAGAAAATTCACATGGTGTTATGGGATGATTGTAGAACCGTGGGAGTAATTCAAAAAAAAATGTAAAGAGGGATTAAGTTCGCCCATGGTGAATCTTATGGTGTTTTCGATTTAAAAAAAATGTTGCCACGTCGAAGCGAAATTCTGAAAAATATTTGCCCTTTTTGGGTGGAACTGATGAAGTACATCGAATTAAAATTAGCTCATATTTCAAAATTGTAAAATGTGGTATAAAAGTCCAGATTTCGCATGTGAATGGTTTCGGACACAAATAAACTCATTATACCAAATTTCAGCCGAATTCATTGAAATTTGAGGTTTTTGTGGCGTTACGAAGTCGAATAGACTAGAGGGACTTTTGTATGGGGGCTATATAAAACAATGACCTATGACTACCGTTTTTCGTGTGAAGGGGATACCGGGTATAAATAAACCCCAGATAATAATCTTCAGCCCGATCAGTTGAAATTTGTGGTCTCTGTTGCATTAAGAAGTCAAATCGGAAAGATGCTATATATGGTGGCTATATCAAAAAATGGACCGATATTGCCAATTTTGCATCCTAACATACCTGCAGATATAAGAAGTATATGTACCAAATTTCAGCCACCTAGCTCAAGTATTATATATTGTAGCGTGATTACAACAGACAGACGGACATGGCTAAATCGTCTTAGGGCCTGTTTTTGTAACTTATTTTGGTCACTTCGCACGTCTATTGGCAAGCGAATGACATTTTTGGTTTTTGCACACTTTGTTTTGATTGTAAACAAAGAAGCTTTCAATTATCGCCAACATTTTGGTTCTTATAAGACAACAACGAACGAAATGAAATATCAAATTAGACGATCAGAAAAATTCATTCGTGTCGGTTATGTTTACCGCCCTTTTGAATGATAAAGTGAAAATTGTTGGATAAATGAATAAAAAATGGATAAATGAACCAAACAACATACGCATGTATCTTTTGCTGAAGTACACGGGGCAAAATCGCCTTTTTTGATATGTTTGAATGGAAAGAAAATATATTTGGAACACAAATTTTTAAATATTATATATTTCTGAACAAATAAATTTTATTTGGAAATCAATAAAATATATTTGGAACGCATATATTAATATATTACAACAAAATATATTTTCAAACTAAATTTCCCAAATAAAATATGTGTTTAAGTACAAATAAAATTATTGTTTAGGAATTTCTTCAAATAAATTTTATTTACAAAAGATTTTCAAATCTTTTGCTTTCTTTTTCGAATTTCATTTTTAATTTTTTCTTGGTTCCCAATTGTACCTCCCAGTTATGATACCATATGCAGCATTGACTTCTGTTTCAAATCAATTATTTCAATTTCTGAGCATTCCAAGCCATCATTAGTTGTCAATCCACCAAAAAAATTTTTTGATCCAAGAAAATAGGATTTTAATTATTATTTTTACGAACATTAAACATTTTCTAAAAAATTACTTTCAATTACTGAACAATATAACACAATTTAGGTATTTTCTGAATACTTAAATGTGAATTTTTTATTTGTTTCGGAAATAATAGTCCCAAATAAAGATTTGTTTATAACACCATCTTCCCAAACATATAACCTTTGTGTGTACCAAATATTATATGTTTAGAGTGTGCCCTGAACATATATATGTTTCAAGCCGAATATGTCTGGGACAATATACTACAGAAGCGATTTTTTTTCAGCGTGTATCCACCAAAATTTCCAAAAATGTCTTTTTATTAGTTTGTATAAAATGTTTTGAAATCTTACAACCACACTGTTGCTTTTTACATTTTTTCGTAATACCTTACATTAGGTGAACCAAACAATTTTTTATTATACCTACACGCTGAAAAAAAATCGCTTCTGTAGTATATTGTCCCAAACATATTCGGCTTGAAACATATATATATTTAGGGTACACTCTAAACATATAGTATTTGGTATATACAAAAATTATATACTTGGGAAGATGTTGTTCTAAACAAATCTTTGTTTACATCCCAATATGTTATTATTTGGGACTATTATTTCCGAAACAAATATTTATTTGCATTTAAGTATTCGGAAAATACATAAATTGTGTTAAATTTTTTAGTAATTCAAAGTTAATTTTTTAGAAATGTTAAATGTTCGTAAAATGATAATAATTGAAATCGTATAATCTTGGATTAAAATAAATTACTTAGAGGAGTGACAACTAATGATGGCTTGGAATACTCAGAAAATTTAAATGATTGATTTAAAACGGAAGTTAATATGGTATCATAACTGGGAGGTATAATTCGAAAACAAGGAAAAATTAAAACTGAATTTCGAAAAAGTCAGTAAATGTTTTGAAATTTTTTTAAATAAAATATATTTGGAAAAATTCCTAAACAATAATTTTATTTGTATTTAAACACATATTTTATTTGAGAAATTTAGTTTGCAAATAAATTTTGTTGTAATATATTAATATATGCGTTCGAAATACATTTTATTGATTTTCAAATAAAATTTATTTGGTCAGAAATATATAATATTTAAAAATGTGTGTTCCAAATATATTTTCTTTCGATTCAAACATATCAAAAATGGTGATTTTGCCCCGTGTATCGACCTAGAATATCTTTCTGAATTGGTTTGGTTTTGTCCGTCCGTCTGTTTATAAATGTATCCTTGTTACCGAGTACAGGTCACAATTATGCTCAGATCACTAGGAAATTTAGCAAGAACTTCCTTTTTAACTCAAGGACTTACTAAAATGGGTGCAGGTTTCCGATTTAGATATAGCCCCTAAAAATACATAAATGATATATCAAACAAACAATTGTGTTTGTTTTCGGTTTTTTAATTATTTCTCATCGTCTAGAAACAGCTGTTGCAACTTTTACAGCTGTTAGATAGGGTTGCCCCCGTTCTGATATTTTCGTGTGGAAAAAGCTTTAAGAAATGTCAATAACAACATGAAGGTAATATTGGTCTTTGACAGGAAGACGATGAAGAAAAGAGCTTTCTTACCCAAACGATAAGTGACAATGAACCAAATTAAAAACATGATCGCTTGGGTGAGATTAAGAAGAAGAAAATTATTGCTTGGGTAGCTATCGCACGTCTGCGTTTTGGTACATTTAGCTGAACAGGCTGTTAGAATTTTATGACGATTAATAATATATGGGCATTTCCGCCGAATGGTCAACCAGGGCCGAAAAATAAAATGTTGGTAATCATCGTATTTTATTGTGAATAATTATAAAAAAATGAATACAAGATGTCTAAATTTTTAAAATATAATGGTTTCATAGCATATCTCACTTGTTTTCATGAGAAAATTTGTCTAAAAACTGAAAAATTGTATTTTTGTCCATTTTAAGCTACTTTTACAGAAAATTTTATATTTAATTATTTTACATATAAAAACATATGTTATGCTTGCACTCTTTCTACAAAATTTCTCTATTACAATCAGTTAAGAAGAGAAAAATGCATGGAGACCAAAAAAAAGTTCGATTAACGATTAATTAAACGGTTAAAACAGATGGAAAAATCGTACGTTCGCGACCGGCACCTAAGCCAATTAGAAAAAATCTAATAGAGATAATTTATTGTGTAAATACTCGATAGAAAGCTACATTGATCCTCTTTTAAAATAAATTAATAGCTTTAGAATATTCCGTTCCTTTTCGCAGATTTTTGCGTGTTACTAGATTCAGCCAAAGTTGACTTCTATTTCGCATACGTTCGTGACCACATGTTTATTGCTATCATTATGAAAACGAAAACTCGATGAAACCCATCTTTTGCACCTAACATAGAGCTACCAATATGCTATCAAATCACCCAAAAAATTGCGGGGACATTTTTTGTTTTCTATATTTTTTGTACATCAAATATACTTTATGGGGTCTCAGATCAATACTTAGTGGTGGGGGGTATAAAAATGGAAATAATTCCGCAGTTTTTTAACTAGACAACCGATTGCGGTAAAACTTGCTACGCTCTTATAAGGGGTACTGAAGCATTTAAGTTTTAAATTTGGACCCTCTATTTTATATACAGACGGAGCTACAACATGTTTAGTCGCGTGTAATTGTTGTTTTTTGTCGATATCTTTCACTTCAACTTCTGCATTATCAACAAAAATTTATTTATATGATGAAAAAAATCAATGCGATATACCCATTAGGAAAAAAGTTAGTTGTAATGGGTCAGAATTTTTAATATTAACCTAAGCATTTTATTTTTGCCTAAATATCTTATAAAAAGATGCTAATAGTAAAATAAGATCTTGCTATCATTTATTTTTTGAAAAAAATATGTTGCCAACATTTAATGGGGATTTGAAATTTTTAAAATTTGAAAAAAATGAATTTTTGGGTCTTACGAAATTTCAAATTGCTCTTGAACGGCTGAACAGATTTTTTCAAAGTTTCCATCGTTCGTAAGAGAACATAATGGGTAATTTTTGTAGTTTTTTTTAAGAAATATTTCAATAATTGCCATGCCTATACCTTAGTATTTCGTCCATAACTTACCTAATACTGCTTTGGATTTGTGAGGGTCTGGAGCATATTCTGGTGATTCATTTTCTAGTACCTCCCACACAAAAGGTTACAATTTAGTGAAATGTTGATTTTCTTATAAATTATGTACTACCTACACACAGAATACACTTTGGTTGCTTCAACCGAATTAATAGCAAACCGAATTTTGGTAGTTCTGTCTACTATCATGCGATTCCATCAGGAGAACCAACATTTTGGTTGTGGTATACTTCTGTTTCCATGTTGACAACAATCATATTTGGTTGCACCAACTACGAAAATGGTGGCTGAACCAAAATGGACCAAAAAACGATTAATTGTTAATATTTTTCTGTTGTAATAACCAATTATTCGTTGCAATAATAATCTTTGGTCTATTGATACAATTTCTGTTGTCAAGAATAAAACATTGGTTGTCACAACCAAAATCGATCATATGATGAAAGTTTAAAATTGGTTACCACAACTAACCGAGTGTCAATGAAAAAAACAATCTTAATTCGATTGATACAACCATCGATTTAGTTGCAAGCATTTTTATTTGCGTATCTATGTTATTATTGTTGTTTCAACTATTTATATATAAATACAACCGACATACGGTTTAGGCAACATACTTTTTGTTGCTAGGACTATTTATACCCTACACCACACTGTGGTACAGGGTATTAGAAGTTTGTTTCACGGCAGATGTTTGTAACACCTTAAAATAACACAGCTAGACCCACCTTAAAGTATACCGATCGACTCAGAATAACTAGCTGAGTCGATTTAACGATGTCTGTCCGTCCGTCCGTCTGTCCATGTAAAGTTGTTCGTCGACTACAGGTCGCAATTTCACTCCGATCGTTCTGAAATTTTGCACTTTAGAGTATTTCGCGGCTGTTAAGATCGCTATTGAATTTGGTTGAAATCGGTTAAGATTTAGCTATAGCTCCCATATATATGTTTCGTCCGATTTGACCCTTTAGTCCTATAGAAGCTGTATTTTACATCTGATTGTTTTGAAATTTAGAATGGTAGAGTTTCTTGATCCATGAACCAACATTGCCGAATTTGAAGAAAATCGGTTCAGATTTAGATATAGCTCCCATATATATCTTTCGTCCGATTTGGTCCTTTAGTGCTATAGAAGCTGTATTTTACATCCGATCGTTTTGAAATTTAGAATGGTAGAGTTTCTTGATCCATGAACCAACATTGCCGAATTTGAAGAAAATCATTTAAGATTTAGCTATAGCTCCCATATATATGTTTCGTCCGATTTGGCCCTTTAGTCCTATAGAAGCTGTATTTTACATCCGATCGTTTTGAAATTTAGAATGGTAGAGTTTCTTGATCCATGAACCAACATTGCCGAATTTGAAGAAAATCGGTGCAGATTTAGATATAGCTCCCATATATATCTTTCGTCCGATTTGGTCCTTTAGTCCTATAGAAGCTGTATTTTACATCCGATCGTTTTGAAATTTAAAATGGTAGAGTTTCTTGATCCATGAACCAACATTGCCAAATTTGATTAAGATTTAGCTATAGCTCCCATATATATGTTTCGTCCGGTTTGGCCCTTTAGTCCTATAGAAGCTGTATTTTACATCCGATCGTTTTGAAGTTTAGAATGGTAGAGTTTCTTGATCCATGAAACAACATTGCCGAATTTGAAGAAAATCGGTTAAGATTTAGCTATAGCTCCCATATATATGTTTCGTCCGATTTGGCCCTTTAGTCCTATAAAAGCTGTATTTTACATCCAATCGTGTTGAAATGTAGAATGGTACCAACACTACCGAATTTGAAGAAAATCGGTTAAGATTTAGCTATAGCTCCCATATATATGTTTCATCCGATTTGGCTCTTTAGATCCAATCGTTTTTATACCCTACACCACACTGTGGTACAAGGTATTATTTAAGTATAAAATGTCCCAAAAGTAAATTTATGTAAACAATTTATACATGAATTACAAAATTTATATATCAGAGTTATTCAATATTACGAGAGTGGTGTAGGGTATTATATAGTCGGCACCGCCCGACTTTAGCTTTTCCTTACTGGTTTTTTTTTACAATCGATTTCCAACCAATTCATTTCCTTGGTGTATCCGAATCCTCTGTAATTTCACACATAGTAATAGTTTAGACATCGCTATCATATTGAGAAAAATGGACGTACTGTACCTCCCACACAAAGGAACCATTTTGTACCAAAAGTTAACTGCTTATAACTTTATTACAATTTTATTGTATCTACAGTCGGTAAAAGTTGGTATTTTTGCCACGCCCATACAGATTCATTTGAACACAACATTCCACTAACTTCTGCAGCAATCATCTAAATACTTTCATATTCTGTATTTTAGACAACATTTCCAACTGAGACTAACAAAGAATGATCAACTTTTTCAACGTTCTGGCAGCTCCCACCCGAAATAACACTTTACATTATACCTTAGACGATTTACTGAAATTTTCTTACATGTTTTTACCTTTATTTTTGTTGATAACTTTCTTTATAAAGCTTGGGCCATTTAAAATTTAAAATTTTAAATACAGATTACTTTGACTTGTGATTTTAGCCCTTTGGATTATTTTCTGTGGGGAGCCATTAACGATAAATGTTACGCAAAGCATCTAGATACAATTGAAGCATTGAAACGTGAAATCGAATTTGCCATTGACGACATTCGACCCGAAACAGTCGAAAATGTACTGAAAAATTAGGTTGATCGGATGAGGTACTGCCGAGCCAGTCGTTGTAGTAATATGAATGATATTGTGTTCCATTATGTAATTACAAAGGTCAACCTTTCCAATAAAACCAGAAATTTTAAAAAATTATCAGTACCTTTTTTATAGCCGATTCAAATCTATAATTTTAAATGAACCTCCTTACTTACACCTTTTCGAAAAAAAATCATATTTTTGGAAAATATGATTTTTTGAAAATTAGCTTTAATCTCAGTGGGTACATATGACCGAAATTTTTGACAATATATAGAAAGTTTTGTTGTCCATTCAGAAAAGCTAATATGAGAGAAAACGGTGTATATTCTGCACTGATATTAACAAAATGCCAGGACAGGGTCAGGAAATAAATGAAAAAATAATTAAATTGCATTTAACAACTTTAAATTATGTACTGGTATTTAAGTTATAAGCTGTTAACTTTTGGTGTAAGATGGTCCATTTGTGTGGGGTGTACCAAAAGGGGCTGCCAATAAAGGCCGCTATTCTCTGGAATCTTGGTACTATAAAATCATTGCACAGTACGAAATTTCAAGTATTTGTATGCACTGGTATTAAAGTTATAGGGCCTTATTCATAAAAAGTTAAAGAAGGTTTGAGGAACGCTTTAGCAGTGTTAATAAACTAATACTTGTGTAGAATTTCAGAGGATTCACATAAGTAATATAGAAGTTATTAAATAACAAGTAAGAAAGTTCAGTCGGGTAAACCCACTTATGAAATCTCTCACCTTGAGTCCAAACAAAAAAATTAAATTTATTTATTTTTTTGTTTTAATTAAAATATTATCAATTTAAATTGCATTTTATAACTTTAAAGTATGTACTGGTATTAAAGTTATAAGCTGTTAACTTTTGGTGTAAGATGGTCCATTTGTGTGGGGGGTACCAAAAGGGGCGTGCCAATAACGGCCGCTTTTCTCTGGAATCTTGGTACTATAAAAGCATTGCACTGTACGAAATTTCAAGTATTTGTTTGCACTGGTATTAAAGTCATAAGCTGGTAACTTTTGGTACAAAATGGTCCATTTGTGTGGGAGGCACCAAACGGGGCGTGCCAATTACGGCCACTTTTCTTTTGACTCTAGGTACTATAAAAGCATTGCAATGTACGAAATTTCAAGTATTTGTATGCACTGGCATTAAAGTTAAAAGCTGTTAACTTTTGGTACAAAAAGGTCGATTTGTGTGGGAGGTACCAAAAGGGGCGTGCCAATAACGTCCTCTTTCTCTGGACTCTAGGTACTATAAACGCATTACACTGTGCAAAATTTCAAGTATGTATTTGTATGCACTGGTATTAAAGTTATAAGCTGGTAACTTTTGGTAAAAAATGGCCCATTTGTGTGGGAGGTACCAAAAGAGGCGTGGCAATAATGCACTGTATGCACTGGTAATAAAGTTATAACCTATTAACTTTTGGTTCATTCGATCATATTATTAATTTTTCGAGTAGTAACACAGAGAAGTACAAAAAGTTGGTATTTTTTTCAAACCTTATGATCGTCAAATGGTTAAAATTGGAATTAAATATATTGTGTATATTGTCGCAAACATATTCTGCTTGAAATATACAAATGTTTAGTGTACACTCCAAATGTATAATATTTGGCACACACAAATACTATATGTTTGGGAGGATATTGTTCTAAACAAAAATATGTTCCCGTTCTACTATTTTTTTATTTGAAACTAATATTTCCGAAACAAAGATTAATTTGTATTTATGTATTTTGGCAACGAATCAATGTCTTAATTTAAAGACATATAATGTTTGTAAAATGCAATTAAAACTTAAATCGTAACTATAAATTGCATTGATGGATTGACAAAAAATGATGTATTGAAATATTTATAAATTAAAAATTATTGATGTAAAACAAAAGCTAATGCTGCTAAAGACATTTTTAACTATAAAGTTTAACGCGAAATCTAGGAAAAACTAACTAAAATACGAAAAACATAGCAAAGTCTAAAAAATCTTTTTTTAAATAAAATATATTTGGAAAACTTCTTAAGCAATAACTTTGTTTGTGTGTAAACACATATTTTATTTGTGAAAGTCAGTTTGCAAATATATTATGTTCTAATATATTAATATATTCGTCCCAAACAAAATTTCTTGATTTTTAAATAAAATTTATTTGTTAACAAATATAAAATATTTAAAAAAATCGTTTCCAAATATGTTTTCTTTCAATTCAAACATATCAAAAATGCAGATTTTTCCCCGTGTACGATGCGTAGAGACATCAGCAAATGTTATGTACAGCCCTTCCGCAAAATGTTTATAAACTAGTGTAATCAAAGAATTCGGAACTCCAAAATACGCTAAAACAGATTGTACATAACCTTTGTCCAACATGGTTATATATGTATTAGGTCGGGTCGATTTGTGGGGACGCAATAAAAGTCGCCATTGCTCAGTGAAAATCGTATTCTAGGGATCAAAATAAGAAACTTTGCCGAAGGAACCATACCTCTAAAACGAATTCTGATGTCCCGGAATTTGGTTCGAACTTTTGGGTAGGGGCAAATTTTGAAAAATCCCACTTTGACCCATTTAGAGTGCTCCAATCGAGTCCAAATGTATGACCGACCCCCAATAACTTTGGAGGCCCGACCCACCAATGTCAGTAGCACACCCCCTGGAACCCCCTGGGGGTTCCATACATTTGGACTCGATTGGAGCACTCTAAATGGGTCAAAGTGGGATTTTTTCCGGGACATCGGAATTCGTTTTAGAGGTATGGTTCCTTCGGCAAAGTTTCTTATTTTGATCTCTAGAATACGATTTTCACTGAGCAATGGGCGATTTTTAAATCGACCCGCCCTAATATGTATGTAATTACAAGTGTAAGGTAAGAATTTATCAGGAAACCCGACAGTTCCCGGAAACTAAACGCTGTTCTATAGTATTCTGAAAGTTATTCCCGATATAAGTGGAAAAAGAGAAAAATACTGAACTTTCGAAGGTCATATATATGTATATACATAAACATATATATATATATACGAAATGTGTATATTTGTGTACAATCATAGATTCATTCATTCATACGCATGAATGAACGAATGAAAGTCTGACGCAAAAATAGTCAATTTAATTTGTTGGCCTTGAACTTCCCTCAATCAAAAAATGAAGAGGAAAATATCTGTCCGTCTGTCCGCCCGTTCAGTTGTTATCGTCGTAGTTTCCTATCTGTTTCACTGGTATAACTGCGACAAGTCTACAAAAAAAAAATAATTTGATAGCAAAAAATTAAAGCAATACAAACAACTTACAAATGCTCTCTCACTCATACTTTCTTGTCGTTAAGTTATTAGCAAAGGACTATGACAACAAATTCCCAGTTCTCCTTTTCCGGACGTACGGATGGATGTGGATGGACGGACAGCCATCGTGGTTTAAGTGGCACATCGGCGGCGCCACTCGTTCACAAAATTATTTATTTATTCTCTGGCGAAAGTATCTCTCGCACTTGTGACACTTAAAAATGGATTTATCTACGAGTGTATATGTATGTTCGGATGTATTTATTTATATTTCATGTACAGTGGTTTGAGTTAGAATGAAGCATGAGAATAGACACGCGTTTCCCGTCTTTCTATTTTATGTTATTTAGTAGTTCAAGTTTTATGTTTTTTCTTCTCCTGAGTTCCAGTAAGTTCTTTGTATTATTTTCTTGTCATCAAATGTTATCATTGATTTTATGTGTCATGTTTTTTTTTTGATACAAATTGATGTATTGGCCTCTCTGCTCGTCAAATAATAAATATATATAATTTATGATTAACCGAACATTAGTATTTCTTATATGAAATTGTTTCAAATTATTCTATTTCGATAAGCATTACAATCTATAAGCTTCAGCTATAGTCTGTGTTACTAGAGCCAATGTAGTATTAGTTTTTAGATAGCAAAGTAAACATTTCGAAAAGATTAAATCATATAATAAATCTATAACAATTGAAACTCTGACAACATACATTTATGCCAGGGGTTAGATAAGAAATTTATTAAATATCTCTTGAAGTGGAGTTGGCTCATATTTACAGCCCACTCAACGTTTTTCTAATATTGTATTTTACACATAGTGTATGTACTATTAAGATTTTCTAAATTTATGTATGAGTATTTTCGCAACATTGCTTCAAAGGGTAAAGTTTAAACAAATCAATTTAAAGTAAACAAGTAAGAAAATGTCAGTCGGGTAAATAGATAAAGTTATACCCTCGATTTGTGAGTAATGTAAAAATAGGGGGAGATGCCAAAACTTTTAAAAAATTGTTCATCCTTTCTCAGTCTACAATCATTGGAAATGATGTCTAAAATAAAAAAAAAATATTAAACCAGTAAGGAAAGGCTAAAGTCGGGCGGTGCCGACTATATAATACCCTACACCACTCTCGTAATATTGAATAACTCTGATATATAAATTTTGTTATTCATGTATAAATTGTTTACATAAATTTACTTTTGGGACATTTTATACTTAAATAATACCCTGTACCACAGTGTGGTGTAGGGTATAAAAACGATTGGATCTAAAGAGCAAAATCGGACGAAACATATATATGGGAGCTATAGCTAAATCTTAACCGATTTTCTTCAAATTCGGCAATGTTGGTTCATGGATCAAGAAACTCTACCATTCTAAATTTCAAAACGATTGGATGTAAAATACAGCTTCTACTGGACTAAAGAGCAAAATCGGACGAAACATATATATGGCAGCTATAGCTAAATCTTAACCGATTTTCTTCAAATTCGGCAATGTTGGTTCATGGATCAAGAAACTCTACCATTCTAAATTTCAAAACGATCGGATGTAAAATACAGCTTCTATAGGACTAAAGGGCCAAATCGGACGAAACATATATATGGGAGCTATAGCTAAATCTTAACCGATTTTCTTCAAATTCGGCAATGTTGGTTCATGGATCAAGAAACTCTACCATTCTAAATTTCAAAACGATTGGATGTAAAATACAGCTTCTATAGGACTAAAGGGCCAAATCGGACGAAATATATATATGGGAGCTATATCTAAATCTGAACCGATTTCAACCAAATTCAATAGCGATCTTAACAGCCGCGAAATACTCTAAACTGCAAAATTTCAGAACGATCGGAGTGAAATTGCGACCTGTAGTCGACGAACAACTTTACATGGACAGACGGACGGACGGACATCGTTAAATCGACTCAGCTAGTGATTCTGAGTCGATCGGTATACTTTAAGGTGGGTCTAGCTGTGTTATTTTCAGGTGTTACAAACATCTGCCGTGAAACAAACTTATAATACCCTGTACCACAGTGTGGTGTTGGGTATAAATAGGGGCACACAAATCGTGAAAATAAATTTTTAAATTCGCCAAAAAATCGTCGAAGAAAAAATTTACCAGTTTCTGCAGTTTCTTATTTATTTGGCGGAAGAAGTGCATGTTTCAAAGACAGACACTCGTATGTATTTATCCTCTCTAATGATTACGCGGATCCTCAAAGTGAGCTAACAAAATAATTTTGTAAGCCGATCTCACATTCTTGAACTGCAATAATAATCATATTTGGCGGGAACATATTTTATACACATCAGTTTCTTAGAATTGAGAATGGTCCATTTTTCAATATACTCCTCATAGGGAGATCTCAGTCGATTTTATTTATTTGCGTCATAGTAGTCACAACAAACTTCAAACGGTTGGGACAAAATTTGAAAAAATGTGAATTTATTTTTTCAAACCAAGAGCGTCCAGCGTATACCCATGGTTTTATGTAGTCCCCATCAGTCAATAAAGCCGATCAAAAGTATCGGCGGCGCATAAAAAAAAGGTCGGCGGCTGATCGCCTGAGGCGATCAAGTTTCGACAATCGACTGAGCCGATAAAGTTCCAACAAACGTTGGCGCATGAATTTCATTCTCAGGCAAAGATATTTACAATTATTGCTTTAAGATATTTACAATTAGAAGAATAAACTTAAAACTAACACAAAAATTCAAGAATTGTTATGGAAGTTTTGATGTGATGTCGAAAATCGTTTCAATAAATCACTACTTGTTATTCTTGTGAAAAAAAAATTTGTTGTAAAACGACTTAGACACTGTAGGAATTGGTTCGGCCGCTCAAGAGCTATTGCAATTTCCGTAAAAACCAAAAACGCATTTTTCAATTTAAAATCCAATAATTTTTTTGGATTTTTTTAAATAAATGACAGCGAGATCCATTTAGGAACTGAACTGAAAATGAACTTTATTAAAAATTTTGACCCTATTGTGTTACTTAGTAGTCACTTTCTTAATTTTCATGGTTGCATAAAATAAATCTTTTTGACTAACTAGATAAAGTTCGGCGGCTGAGCTTCAGCCGATATGAGCCACTAAAATCGTCGGCGGCGTCGGCTTTGCGCCACGTCGGCTTCATAGCCAGGTCCCCACACAATGGTTCCACTAGATTCGACTTCTTGACGCATTAGAAACCACATGTACCAAACCGATTAGGCAGAATTTTGACAATATGTATTTTATTTGTGAATAGAAAAATTCTCAGGAATAATGGTGAACATTTTTATATAAAGGGTTTTCCAATAGGGATGATATGATTTTGAAGTGACTTTTCGGCCATTTGTAATATGTCATGGTCTGTCATTTGTTTTTCATTGTATTTAGTAGTGTTTACAATTTCATCATGGACAGATATACACAAGAACAACGTTTACAAATTATTCAGTTTTATTATCAAAATAATCGTTCTCCAAATGCAACTTTTCGTGCGCTAAGTCCATTTTTTTCAAAATCCAAAAAAAAACTTTCCAGTCGACCTACGATCTTGACTATTTTAGCTCTCGTTAAGAGCTATCTTTTTGCCATTGACCGATTTCCGATCCGACGTACCGTTAAGGAACTAGAACAAAAATAAACTTTCCGTTTACATTTGAAAATGAAGCGAAGTCAATTTTTTTAAATCCAAAAAAAAAACACTTTCCAGTCGACATACGACCTTGACACCCATGAGCAATATTTTAGCTCTCGTTAGGAGCTATCTTATTGCCATTGACCGATTGTGGCTACGTGCCACACAGCAAATGAAACAATTGAATTGTTGCGAGAAAGGCTAGGAGATTCGATTATTTGAAGAAATTGTGATATTGAATGGCCTCCAAGAAGTTGTGAATTAACACCATTAGACTATTTCTTGTGGGGTTATTTGAAGTCATTGGTCTTTCGAAATAAACCAAACTCTCTTCAAGCTTTACAAGTCAATATTGAACGTACCATTCATGACATACGACTTGATTTAGTGGAAAAAGTGCTCGAAAATTGGGTTCATCGAATTCGATCCTGCAGAAGAAGTCGTGGAGGTCATTTGAATGACGTTTTATTTAGAACTTAATTGTATCGATTGTAAGGGTCCGCCAAATAACTTTTTTTTTAAAACATCGCGCAAAACATCGAGTATTGCTTCGGCTGTGTGGCAGGTAGCGCCGTCCTATTGAAACCAAATTTTTCCAATATCCTCCTCTTCAATTTTTATGAACAAAAATTCAACATGGCCCGATAACGATCGCCATTGACTGTAACGGCCACACCTTGCTCATTTTCGAAGAAAAATGGCCCAATTATGCCTCTGGACCAAAATCCGCACCAAACAGTGACTCGTTTTGGGTGTATCGGCTTTTCAATGTATGCGTGCGGGTTTTCTGTGCCCCAAATGCGACAATTTTGCTTGTTTACATACCCGCCAAGATCAGAATGAGCTTGGTCTGAAAAGATGATTTTTTTTGGCAAAATCGGCATCTTCTGTAAGTCGATCGCAGGCCCACTTGTTCAAGCGTATACACAACCATATTCGTTTAGCGGAAGGATAAAACTAATTATCTGTCAAATCAGACATGAGCTAAGTGTTACCATTCACGAAATAAACAGTAGTTGAAAAAAAAACGTTAGATAGCGGACCCTTACTTCACATTAAATAAACAACATTTGAATTTCCTTAACAATAAGAGTGTTTTTTTCAAAGAAATCATATCACTCTTATTGGAAAACCCTGTACTTATCGTGTGGGGTAAACATTAATCACCCGGGGCAATAGTAATCACCTTATTGTAAAACGCTAAAACTTTTGCACATGGTTTTTAATTTTACAATTTTTTTATCGCAAATGAACGTTGCGTGATTAACTGGAAGACATTCATCTATCGATCCTAACCACATAACCGATTGTACTGAAATTTTGTCATCTGCATTTAATTGTACCCAAAATCATTCGAACGCCCTTATTGGTCCACATTTTGTTAAAGCTCCCTCCTTTACTTTACTTAAAATGTTCACTGAAATTTCCTCTACACCCAGGAAAATAATTGGTTGGAATTCGATTGTAACAATAAAAAAATAGTACTAGCAACAAAAAGTATATTGCCTACACCGTGTGTCGGTTGTATTTATCCACATCCCATAAATAGTTGAAACAACAATAATAACATCGATTCGATCAATTAAAAATGCTTGCAACTAAATCGATGGTCGTATCAATCGAATTAAGATTGTTTTTTCATTGACACTTGGTTAGTTGTGGTAACCAATTTTAAACATTCATTACAGTACCATATGATCGATTTTTTATTGTGACAACCAATGTTTTATTCTTGACAACAGAAATTGTATCAATAGACCAACGATTATTATTGCAACAAATAATTGGTTACTACAACAGAAAAAATATTAATAAATGATCGTTTTTTAGTTATCCCAATAATTTCCCAAATATATAATAATTAAATGTATTTTGGGAAATACAACCGAAAGATTGGTTGCTGTTCTTTTGCTGATACATGACAAACAATTACTCGACATAAATATTCAATATTTTGTTCAAGAACGGTATATGTAGTGAAAAATAATCTCGTGTGGGTAATAATGTGTGGAATGCAGAATAAGTTGTGCAAATTGTTTTACATACACAGGGTTAAGCGATATTTGCATATCTAAACTAAATACTAAAATTTGTGTTAATATTTCCACATCTCATAATAGTGATGAATTTGTAATATGGGATTTTTTTTTGGTTTTTTGTTCAATAAATGAAATAAAAACAAGTAAGAAAGTTTCAGTCGGGTAAACCGACTAAGGTATACCCTCACTTTGTGAGTAATGTAATATTGAATATTCCACGAATTATTCTGTTAGATTGTATGGTAGGTACCAGAACGGGTTTAACAAATACATCTATTTTTCGCTGAATAGTAGATACTTTAAATACATTGCACTGCGCCGAATTATAAGCGTTTATTTGCACTGGTTTATTAACGTTATGAGATATTAAATTTTGGTATGATTTGGACATTTTATGTGGGAGGTACAAAAAGGGGCGTGGTGATAACGGCCATTTTTTACAGGGCTATAGACACTTCAAAAGCGTTACACTGTGCAAAATGTTGTGGCATTTACGTGCATTGGTACTCATGTTGTGAGCTCTTAACTTTTGGTGCAAAATTTTACCTTTGAGTGGGAGCTACCAAAAGGGGCGTGAATATAACACCCATTTTTCACTGGACTGTAGGCACTATAAAAGCATTACACTGCACAAAATTTCAAGTATTTTTATACACTGGTATTAATGTTATAAGCTGATAACTTTTGCTGCAAAATGGTGCATTTGTGTGGGAGGTACCAAAAGGGGCGTAGCAACTTGGTCCATTTTTCTCGAGTTGATAGCGACTAATAAACTAATGCTATGTGTGGAATTTCAGAAGATTCGAATAAGTAGTATAGCAGTTATTAAAGATTCAATATTTTACAACATTTTAACACTTTGTGGGGGAGGTACTAGAAGGAGTGGACCAATATGGCCCATCTTCGAACTTAGCCGGAGATAGAAAAAAATATTACCACGTACCAAATTTGAAGTCAATCGGTTACTCCTTTCGAGAGTTATCGTGCGCACCAGCCAGCAGACACACAGACAGACAGACAGACAGACAGACAGACAGACAGACAGACAGACGGACGGACATTGCTCATTCGTCTTAAAATGACCCAAAACGAATATCCGCCAAACATACTTAGGGCCTTAGATCACTCCTTCGATGTGTTACACTTTTTTTCGTAGCAAATGATATATACCCTCGTCACACTAAAGTGAGGGTATAATTAATGAAAACTGTTATAATTAATTGTTGGTAGTATATGACTGACAAATTGTCAGAACAACCAATGTTTTAAAACAATTGGTTGTGGCAACGTACAGCAGATAATTTTAGCCACCACTTTCGTAGTTGACGCAACCAAATATGATTGTTGTCAACTTGGAAGCAGAAGTATACCACAACCAAAATGTTGGTTATCCTGATGGAATCGCATGATAGTAGACAGAACTACCAAAATTCGGTTGGCAAATAATTCGGTTGAGGCAACCAAACTGTGTGTATTTCAAGTAAAATTTTACATGATTTGAGGAATATTTTTCCTTAATTTGAGTCCAATTGAATTGAACTAGGTATAAAGGAAAAAATTGCTTTATGAAGTTTAATTTTTCGCAAGTTCATTTTGACTTATTTATGGGTTCCCTTTTTTCTCAGTGTAACTACTATCCAGTAGGACTGAACTTGGTGTAATTTTCATCCCGATCAAAAGACAACGGTTTTAAAAATTCACTCACTTGGCATGAAATCCCCCATATATAACCAGTAAGAAAAGACAGAAAGTCAGGAGGGGCCACTATATAATACCCTCCACCTCCCTAACAATGCGAAAATGGGCATTGCGATAATAATTTGGAATAATCGGTTTCGATTCAATTAACAAAGTACATAGCTCCACCTCCTGATCAAAGCTTATTCCAAGATGGAGTTTATGATGTTGATCTTAATAATCTAGATCTGAAACGATAATCTTAAATGCGCAGTATTCTTTTATAGATCAAGGATCGGAAGGAACAAATTGATGGGGCTATACACAATCTAAACAGATTTTCCTCAACTTGGATAAAAAAACTCATTTCTGCCAAATAATATAAAGATCGGACGTAAAATACAGTTTTAATAGCGCTTAAATACTAAATAATTAGGAAATCTGAACCGATTATCCCCAATTTAAGCAGTATTAGTTCCTAAATTAAGAAACTTCTTTCTGCCAAATGTTGCAATATGGAAAGTAAAGTACATCTTTTATAGCGCTTTGACACCAAATCGGTGGAACATATATATAGAGGCTATATCTAAATCTGAAGCGATTTTCCCCGAGTTTGGCAGTATTCATTCGTATAATAGGAAAACTCTCTGCCGAATTTCGTACTGATTGGATATAAAATGCGGTATCTAGAGCGCATGCATGTCAAATCGGGTGTAAAATATATATGGAGGCTATATCTGAATCTGAACCGATAATCACCAAATTTGGCAGTGTTAATTCATGTAATAAGAAAACTCTCTCTGCCGAATTTCGTACTGATCGGATATAAAATACGGTTTCTACAGCGCCTACATATCAAATCTAGGGTAACATATATATGGGGACTATATCTAAATCTGAACCGATTTTCCTCAAATTTGGTATTATCTCTAAGTGTGTCAAGAGACTTCTTTGTGTCATCTTTTATTCAGATCGGTTAAAAAATGTTGCTTACACGGTGCATATATGTCAAAATTTAATGTAAATATATATGGGAGCTATATGTAAATCTGAACCGATTTTGGCCAATTACAATATGGATCGTCCTTGGGCCAAAAAGAGTTCAGTCCTAAATTTCATCACAATCGGCCAATAAATACGACCTGCACTTTGATTACAACGATACATCTACAGACGGACGGACGGACATGGTTATATCAGCGGAATGAAACTGGGCCCCAGGAAAATACACCCCACTATTTTTATGAGTATGGGCCCCAAAAAATAACATATCAAACAACAACAATTTTATTTGGGGCTTAATTTCATTTTTTGACTGATTTTTGGGATTTACTTTCATTTCTTGTCTGCTTTTTGGGGCCTATTTTCATCTATTAATTTAGAAACAGGAGAGCCTACGCATAAAAGATTTGACCAACGTTGCCAACTTTGGATCCTGTCCATAGGATAGTCTTAAACAGAGGCCGCAGGCCGTAGGCCGACCGCACAGGAATAGATTTATAATTAGAAAATATGTTTGTATACGTGTATTAATGCGTACTCCCCAGATTTAGGAAGAGAAAATTTCTTAGTTTTTTTGGGGTTTATTGTCATTTCATGGTGTTTTCTTGATTGGGGTGTAATTTCCTAAATCAGTTTTTGTAACGAAAATAGGCCCCAAATTTCTGGCGCACTTTCATTTTCAATTTGGGGTGCATTTTCTTGGGGTCCAACTTCCGGCCGCCGGTTATATCGACTCAGTAAGTGATTCTAAGTCAATCGATATAATAAACGAAGGCGTATATCTTCTCCTATTAGGTGTTACAAACAAATGCACAAAATCATAATACCCTGGACCACAGCGTGGTGTATTGGTATTTGGTACATACGTTTGTGGATTTATATATCGACAACTTCACGAAAAATAGGCGGGATCGGATTAGTGGGTGTGGCAAAAGAGGTCGTAGATTTATTTAAAAATTTTAATTAAGTAATATATAAAATATTCGGCCTGAGGCCGACCACGCCGAAGGAAACTTTATTCTGAAAAACAGAGTTTGTTCATTTTACAAAGATAACTGTTAGTTTTATAGGGTGTATTTTCATTTCATTACTTCTTGATTGGGGCTTAATCTAATAAATTTAAACGAAAATAGACCCCAATTTTGGCGTTCACCTTCCTTTTCATTTTGGGGTGCATTTTCCTGGGGCCAAAATTCCGGCAACCTAAAATATAAAAAAATCTGTTTGATTTCAAAAGAGATAAATTATTATTGTCATCAAAAACTGTTGGTAGTTCGCAAAAATAATATCATTAAAACACATCCTTGTCATATTTTCCTCATAAATATGTATGTATGTGCACGAGTATATTCCTCTCCATTTACGGTGAAGCTATCAACATTTATTTATTTTAAATATTAACTAAAAGTTGTTCTATAATGGCATTTAAATATCTAACATTTTATATTTGTAATTAATAAAAATAAACCTAAAAAAATAACTACAATTTATATCGATACCTCCATTCTAAAACATGCTAAGTCGACTTAGCATGTTTTAAGGGAAATTGCATTTTTAACTTCTAACTATTCCAAATTATATTTAGTAAAATTTAGCTGTTTATCCGTCAACGCAATCAAAAGTTATTCACAAAACATTACAGGTCATTTGATTTCCATTACAAAGGAATTCCGCACAAATTTAAAAAATTCATCAAACTTTGATCGCCTCTCCTGAAAAACTACCTTTTTGCACTTAGCATAGTTTAGAATGGAGGTATCGATATGTTATTAAGATGGCATCAGTCGGGAATTGACACGAATTTAAAATGACAACGAATAAAGTTTTTTTGGGCAAACATGCAGAACCTATGTACATATGTACACTCTCGTACTCAGACCTATAATTTTAAACATGACATGACATGATTCCATCTCACAAAATGCAACCTGACAACAATTACGACATAAAAAATTCAAATTATTCGTGTAAATTACAGCGAAAAATTGAGTTAATAAAATATTTGATGCTAATAATTATTAGAAAGATATATAAAACAATTAACTATGACATCTGCTGCCGCTGACAGAGAGTGAATAAATGAATAAATTAATCACCGACAATTGAAAACTGTTACGAAAATAAAACACTTAACATCGAGAAATGAATGGGGAACACCACCAACGTAACGTTTTTCTCAAGTCCAGATTTTTATTTCTTACAGAAGATACGAGTACGTAACTACTCATAACGAGAGTGAGAGAGACTGCAATGTGAGTTTTAATGTGGAACATTCGAAGTGTTTTCTTCATTCAGTGGGATCTGGAGAAAAAACAATGCATATGAAGGTTGTTGCGGAAGGTTGGGTTCCTTGTTATACCCTACACCACACTGTGGTACAGGGTATTTTAACTTTGTGTATTTGTTTGTAACACCCAAAAGGAGAAGAAATAGACCCATCGTTTATTATACCGATCGACTTAGAATCACTTTCTGAGTTGATTTAGCTATGTCCGTCTGTCTGTCTGTCCGTCTTTGCATGTATTCTTGTAATCAAAGTACAGGTCACAATTATAGTCCGATCTCGACGAAACTTTACACATATCTTTTTTTTTGGCCCAAGGACGATCCCTATTGAATTCGGTTCAGATTTAGATATAGCCCCCTTATATATGTTAGCCCCGATTTGACATGTGAGCGCTGTAAAAACTTTATTTTATATCCGATCAGTATGAAATTTGGCAGAAAGAGGTTTCTTATTATATGAATGAGCACTGTTAAATTTGGAAGAAATCGGTTCAGATTTAGATATAGCCCCCATATATACGTTACCCACGATTTGACATGTAAGCGCTGTAAAGTACATGAAGGAATACTAACTCTGAACGGATTTTGTCGGAATTTGGTAGTGAAACATATATATAAGGGCTTTATCTAAATCTGAACCGATTTTACCCGAATTTGGCAGTGTCCATTCATGTAATAACAGAACTCTCTCTGCCAAATTTCATACTTATCTGATATGAAATACAGTTTCTACAGCGATTAAATGTCAAATCGGGGGTAACATATATATGGGGGCTATATCTAAATCTGAACCGATGTTGACTGATTTCAATAGGGATGTCTTCGGGCCAAAAAAAGAGTGCTGTTCTATATTTCATCACAATCTGACCATAAATACGACCTGCACTTTGATTACAACGATACATCTACAGACGGACGGACGGACGGTCAGACGGACATGGTTAAATCGACTCCGGAAGTTATTCCGAGGTCGATCAGTATAATAAACGATGGGTCTATCTCTTCTCCTACTGTGTGTTACAGACAAATGCAGAAACTCATAATACCGTGGACCACAGTGTGGCGTAGGGTATAAGGAGGGCTATAAGGCTATGACTTAACGTCGTCAGACGAAATTTCAAATATATGTATGCAATGAATCAAAGTTATAAGCCGTTATCTTTTTGTGCAAAATGGTCCATTTGTGTGTGTGGTATCAAAAGGGGCGGGGCAATAACGAAATTTTTTCGGGTCTGTATGTATACTATAAAAGCATTACACTGCACGAAATTTCAAGTAATTGTATGCACTGGAATCAAAGTTACAGGGTGGCGCAGAATGAGCTATATGGTTCGAATTCTTTATAACTTTTCTTTTTTAATTATTATTCTTTCTTTGTTTTTTTTTCAGCATTTTGTGAAGAAGACTTGGGGAGTTAATTATGAATCGAACAACGTACAAAAATAATTGAATTTTTGCGAAATTTTTCGTTCGTTTCATATCCACCACTTCTTTAAAAAGTTATAATACATATAAGCCGTTAACTTTTTATGGAAAATGGTAAATTGTTCTTAATGGGATAACGACTAATAAACTAATACTATGTGTGGAATTGCGGATTATTCCGATAATTTGTATAGAAGTTATTGAAGAAACAATATTTCACTAAATTTTAACCATTTGTGGGGGTTAATGCTTGTGGACAAATATGGCCAATATTCGAAAATAGACTGAAATAGAAAAAAATTTGCACATATCAAATTTGAAATCAGTCTCCTTTACTACTTTTGAGAGTTACCGTGAGCTACAACCAGACAGACGGACGAAAGGAGATATAAATGGTCCAAACTGAAAAATGCAAAAAATTGGTCATAGTTAAACTACTTTGAGGGATTCCGCTTCTTCATTTACAACTATAAAATATTGGGTGGCAATGTTTAAACGGGGCCGTACGAGCTGCCAAGACGAACACCGTAGTGGTCGACCAATTGAGGTGTCCACGCCAGAAATGGTTAAAAAATCCACAAAACCGTTTGGATGACCATCGGTTGATGGATAGTGAGCTAGTTGAAGTCATATGCATTTCGTATATGCCTTTACATCAGATATTGACGGAAAATTTGATGATGATATAGCTGTGCACAAGATGGGTGCCGCATTTACTCATAATCAAGACAATGCACCAGTTCACACATCCACTATTGCGATGGCCAAAATCAATCAATTTAAGTTCAAATTGCTTCAGCACGCACCTTATAGCCAGATTTAGCTCCCACGGATTATGTTTTGTTTCCAAACACGAAAAAATGGTGTGGCGGTAAAAGATTTGCCAGCAAAGAAGAGATAGAGGTTAATTATTGACATTTTGTACAAACGGTAATTTTTTCCCATCCATATAACTAATTACCTATTGCATTTAGAAAAACTTGCCTAAAGTATTTTCGATAGCTTTTTATCCCCTAATAATAATTTGCTACGAAGGAGTAACCTACCACCCTAAGTATGTTCGGCGGAAATCCGTCCGTCTGTCTGCCTGTCTGCGGGCTGGTGCGCACGATAACTCTTGAAAGAAGTAACCGATTGACTTCAAATTTGGTATGCGGAAATATTTTTCTCTATCTCCGGCTAATTCGAAGATGGGCCATATTGGTCCACTCCTTGTAGTATCTCCCCCACAAATGGTTAACTTTTAGTGAAATATTGATTCTTTAATACCTTCTATACTGCTTACTCGAAATTCCTGAAATTTCACACATAGTATTACTTTGTTAGTCGCTAAGACGTCAAGAAAAATGGACGAAGTGGCCACTCCCATTTTGTACCTACCACACAAATGGACCATTTTGCACAAAAGTTAACTGCTTATGGCTTTAATATCAGTTCATACAAATACATGCAATTTTGTAAAGTGTTATGCTTTTATAGTGCCTAGAGTCCAGAGAAAAATGGGAGGTATTGGCACGCCCCATTTTGATACCTCCCACACAAATGTACCATTTTGTACCAAAAGTTACAAGTTTATAACTTTAATACCACATAAAAATGATTGGAATTTTTTACAGTATAATGTTTTTATAGTACCTAAAGTCCAGAGAAAATGGGCATTATTGGCACGGCCCTTTTGGTACATTCCACACAAATGGTACCAAAAGATAACAGATAAAATCTGTTTTTTTTGTACCAAAAGATAACAGATTTTGGGCCTTATTCATAAAAAGTTAAAGATGGTTTGAGGAACGCTTTAGCAGTGTTAAAGCGTTCTTCAAACCTTCATAAAATTTTTATGAATAAGGGCCTTTAACTTCAATACCAGTACATACTTTAAAGTTATTAAATGCAATTTAGATTGATAACAATTTAATTAAAACAGAAAAAATAAATTTACAAATATTTTTTGGAACTCCAGGTGAGGGGATTCATAAGTCGGTTTATCCGACTGAACTTTCTTACTTGTTTTCTCTATTTTGTACAAAAAATTAGTAAATATATTTTATGTTGGATTTTTTTTTGAAATTTAAACTTGTTTTGACATTTTTGTAAAACCCATATTTATACCCTACACCACACTGTGGTACAGGGTATTATGACTTTGTGAATTTGTTTGTAACACCTGAAAGGAGAAGAGATAGACCCATTGTTTATTATACCGATCGACTCAGAATCACTTTCTGAGTCGATTTAGCCATGTCCGTCTGTCTGTCCGTCTGTCCATGTATTCTTGTAATCAAAGTGCAGGTCGTATTTATGGTTCGATTGTGATGAAATTTAGCATTTTTTGGCCCAAGGACGATCCCTATTGAAATTGGTTAAAATCGGATCTGATTTGGATATAGTCCCCATATATGTATATGTTTCAACCGATTTGACATGTAAGCGCTGTATAACCCCACATTTTACATCCGATCTTTATGAAATTCGGCAGAGAGAGTTTTATTATTACGTGAATGAACCCTACCAAATTCGGGGAAAATCGGTTCATTTTAGATATAGCCCCCATATATATGTTTCGCCCGATTTAATATTTAAGCGCTGTAGAAATCGTGTTTCATATCCGATCAGTACGAAATTTAACAGAGAGAGTTTTCTTATTACATGTATGAACACTGCCAAATTCGGGGAAAATCGGTTCAGATTTAAACATCATCCCAATATATATGTTACACCCGATTTGACATGTAAGCGCTGTAGAAACCGTGTTTTATATCCGATCAGTACGAAAATCGGCAGAAAAGTTCTCTTATTACATGAATAGACGCTGCCAAATTCGGGGAAAATCGGTTCAGATTTAGATATAGCCCCCATATATATGTTTCAGCCGATTTAACATTTAAGCGCTGTAGAAATCGTGTTTTATATCCGATCAGTGCGAAATTTAACAGAGAGAGTTTTCTTATTACATGTATGAACACTGCCAAATTCGGGGGAAATCGGCCCCGCCGACTATATATTTATAAGTACAATTAGGTTAGGTTAGGTTGAATAGAGGAGAAGTTTAAACATCTCATGTCCATGGACATACACTTAAGCCAGTGGTTCGGCCTGTTGTGCGCTCCTTATTTATGATTTTTATTCCGCACGGGTTACAGAAAGTCGGTACTAGACACGCATTTTCTCAGTATCTTCCAGTCATATCCTCTGAGATGAGTCAAGTCTGGCAATATGTCGGAACCGAAATATCGGGATCTTGCATGTGTACAATAACAATAAATATTTATATGCAGGATTGCCAATAAAAATAATTTATAGACAGTGCTGCCAATAAAATGTTTTTCTGAGAATGGCGCCACCGTCACATGCATAAACTTCGTGCATCAAATTATCTGCAAAATATCTCACAATGACTTTTCTGCCAACGTTGCAAGACAAAAATTTTATGTTCACAGGGTAGCATTTTTCTGCCATTTCTCTGACAATATTGTCCGATCTGGCAATCGTCTGTACATAGCTTAACACATCGAAGAAGTAATGTCCGTCTGTCTGTCTGCTGGCTGGTGCACTTAAAATTTGGTTCGCATTAATATTTACTCTATTTCCGGCTAATTTCGAAGATGGGCCATATTGCTCCACTCCATCTAGTACCTCGCCCACAAAGGGTTAACATTTAGTGAAATAATACATAAGTAGTGAAAACATAAGTTGTTTTACCCGATTGAGATTTACTTCTTTACTTCATAATATGCGCCGAAACTGTCACACCACCCGGTGTATAATTCTAACGGCAATCTACACAATGCAGCGTAACCCATATCGATCAGTGGTCATTATAGTAGTGGAGGTGTGCGTGTAAGTGTGCCACAACTCTTTTGTTGACAATGTGTGTGTGTTGTGTGCGGGTGTCGGTGTATGTTGGGGAGTAAATGAGACACTGGGTTTGGGGTACGAAAGCAATGACATTGGGCATTGACAATTATTGCATGGTTAACAGTGACAACATCTAAACAAAAACAAAAAACTAAAAATCGTTAAATAAATAAAATAGTAAAAAATATCAACAAAACTAACACCATCATAAAGCACTAAAGCACGCGCATACATGCCCACACAAACGCATACACACGGTATATTTACTTTCTGTATGTTTGTCTATTTTTCCAAATGGAATTGGCCGGCCGACTGGGCTTACTCATTCACAGATACTTTGATACCGTCGTGTATATGGGTGAACGAATATGTATGAATGGATGAATGAATGGCTATCCCCGAACTATTCACACATGGCCGTTACAATAATAATAAAGTTTGGGGGGAAATAATACAAAGGCCTTGGTCATAATTGAATATAATATTTTAACAGGCAGATGCCAGAATATGTCTAAAATACTGAATTCGAATTCTGTTTGGAGCTGAAGTTTCAAGTGAAAATTGACTTGAATTTAAAGTGAAAATTATTTTGAAACAAGTAAGAAAGTTCAGTCAGGTAAACCGACACCTTTAGTCCCAGACAGTATTAGTAAATTAATTTATTGTTTTGTTTAAATTATATTACTATCAATTTAAATTGCACTCAATAATATAGGGTGATCCGAGTAGAGATACTTTTTTCAATAGCCTTTTTTTGACAGATTACATGTGAGTCGTGTCATGCTGTCATGTTATTTTTGTTAAGTATTGTTTGGCATTTCATCATTGAACGACTTACGCCAGAACAACGTCTCAGATGGTCCATCCGTTGAGTCCAATTTTCGATGACTCGATTATGTTGACCATAAGTTGAGCGAAGTGCACGAAACAAATTCCTCACAGAACGTGAATTTTCGTAATAAAGTTGGACGATTTGTAAACGTTGTTCAGGCGTAAGTCTTTCCATGATGAAATGCCAAACAATACTTAACAAAAGTAACATGACAGCATGACACGACTCACACGTGATCGTAAGACCCGATTATGTTGACCATAAGTTGAGCGAAGTGCACGAAACACATTCCTCACAGAACGTGAATTTTCGTAATAAAGTTAAACGATTTGTAAACGTTGTTCAGGCGTAAGTCTTTCCATGATGAAATGCCAAACAATACTTAACAAAAGTAACATGACAGCATGACACGACTCACACGTGAAGTGAGTAAGCGATATTTTAATGACATTAAATGCAATTTAAATTGATAATAATTTAATTAAAACAAAAAAATAAATAAATTTACCAATATTTTGTCATTTGGGACTGAAGGTGAGGGAATTATTAAGTCGGTTTACCAGACTGATATTTCTTACTTGTTTAATTTCCCTTACTTTTACAAAATGGGTCATAACTTGCACATTATTCGTTAGGATGCTAGCTTTTAAAAAATTGGAGTCAAATATTTCCTTTCGATTTTTTTCTATTTTTATGGGCTTCTTCGTTCCAGAAAAATTTTATTATTATCCCCTCACCTTAGAGAGGAGGGTATATATCATTTGCTACGAGCCAAAGTGTAACACATCGAAGGACTGACCTAAGACCCTAAGTATGTTCGGCGGATATCCGTTTTGGGTCATTTTAAGTCGAATGAGCAATGTCCGTCCGTCTGTCTGTACCAGTGCATACATATACCTGAAATTTTGTACAGTGTAATGGTTTAATAGTACCTACAATTCAGTGAAAAATATGCATTATTGCCACGCTCCTTTTGGTACATCCCACACAACTGGACCATTTTGTACCAAAAGTTACCAGCTTATAACTTTGTTAACAGTGCATAGACCTGCCATTTTGTAGAGTGTAAATGTTTAATAGTATCTACAACACAGGGAAAAATGGACATTGTTGCCAGGCTCATTTTGGTACCTCCCACACAAATGGACCATTTTGTACTAAAAGTTACCAGCTTATAACTTTAATACCAGTGCATACAAATACTTGCAATTTTGTACAGTGCAATACTTTTATAGTACCTAGAGTCCAGAGAAAAATGGGCGTTATTGGCACGCCCCTTTTGGTACATCTCACACAAATAGACCATTTTGTACTAAAAGTTACCAGCTTATAACTTTAAAACCAGTGCATACAAATACACGAAATTTTGTACAGCGTAATGCTTTTATAGTACCTAGAGTCCAGAGAAAAGTGACCTTATTGGGACGCTTCTTTTGGTGCCTCTCACACAAATGGACCATTTAGTACCGAAATTATTCAGCTTTTAACTTTAGTAGCAGTACATACTTTAAAATTATTAAATGCACTTTAAATTGATAATAATTTAATTGAAACAAAAAAATAAATAAATCTACTAATATTTTTTTGGGACTCAAGGTGAGGGGATTCATAAGTCGGTTTACTCGACTGAACTTTCTTACTTGTTTTTTTTCTAATTTTTTAACGACTTTTACCAAACCATTGTTTTTATGTGAAAGGAAAATTTCCAAACATTTCCAGCTCACATAATTTCCTTAAATTTGACACGTATTGAGAATGTTTTGGCCGAAACTTTATTTTGGAGAAAATTTAATTTTTCCTACTGCTGCGTATATCTAGTTAACCGATTGGAATTTTGTTTTGCAGCATAATTTTGCGTATAGACCAAGATAAAAAAATATGTAAAACTAACTGCTATGAAAGTACAGCATCTAGTGCTTAAAATCGCAATATTGCTGAGAAATTATCAATTTGTTGAGACATATCGTTAAAAACCTAAATCTGGGGAGGACGGATATGAAATGTTCTACAAACATATTGGCCATAAAACTTTACCGTCATCAGAAACGAGAATGGGCCTATCAAAAAACTAAATAAAATGAACAATTTTGTCGTTAGAAAAACGAGGTTTTTAGGATAATACGTAAACATGTTGATGCATAAATAAATAGCCACAAACATGATTTATAACTTGTTTGTGAAATAGGAGATTTTAGCCATGAACAAAAAATATTAATTTGATGTTAGGCCCTTTTGAATTTCGTTAATAAATTCGCTATTTTTGATAGTAGGTCGCTAAAAATTTGACAGGACGTGTATTTTGATGCAGTGTACTGAAATCCATCAAAAACTGAATTTCCATTTTTCTTGTTGTTACGCCCTTTTTCGTTTCTGATGACGATATGTGAAAACACACAAAAGCCCAAAACTTAACAGTAACACCAAAAATGCAGTCAAACTCCTCTTTACTGGCATCGTTTATGCTTGGCCACTGGTTCGTATGAGTATCAATTAATGTTATTTATACGACATAGTGGATAATGATAACATTACTGCACAAACAGACAATATAGGGTTTTGACTGGATTGTCACAGTTTTTTTGGTTTTTGTGTTAAGTTTTGGCCTTTTGTGTGTCCTGATATATGAAGTAAACTTTCATGGCCAACATTTTGTAGAATATTTCATTCCCGCCTCCCCATTTCTGGAGGTTTTTTTTTCGAGATATAGAGATTAGATATAGCCTTTGGAAAAATTACATTTTCTCAGAAAAAATTCTCAAAATCAAGTTTTAGTCAAAATATTCACCACACAATATAATCCGAACTAGAGCTAAACCAGAAAAACCTAAATGGCTTTTTGATTCTTTCGATAAGCACTTTCAGAGACTAAGTCAACTTTAGATAACCTCGAAAATGTTGCACTGTGATATCAGCTCTGAAGATGCAATTCAAAGAATTGCGAAATATTGGCCAAACTAAAAAATAAAAAGCAAAAAAAAAATAAATAGAACCAAAACCTGTAAAGATATTAATAATTTGTAAAGAGAGCGTAAATCTCTTTAGTGATCGAGGGTGGGAGAACATACAAACCATTGCCAGATGACCGTTTTTATTAAGCCGATTTTTAAAGAAAAACATAAAACACAAATTAATTAATTTTATTTAGTTCAGTTTTAGAAATCTAATTTAATAAGAAAATGTGATTGTACTTAAGATTAATGATTGTTGTAGCCGTTCACTACGCGTGCATTGTCGTGTTCTCGCTGATTGAGAAAGAGACTGTCCAGCATCTCCCTTTGATTTTTGTATTACTTCTCTTCTTAAGTAGAGTTGTATTCTTGGTAATGGTCGCAGTAGAGCAGGGTTGCCAGAACTGGGGTTTTGACCCCAATACTGGGGTTTAGTCAATAATAATTGGGATAAAAAAAATAATTTGGGGATGGAAAAATATATATTTCAAACCCATTTACAACATATATGAGACTTGAGTTATTAATGGTGATGCTGAAGTATATAAACTTTTAAATAACTATAATTATTACTAAATTGCAATATACAATATGCATTGTCATTTTAAATTATAAGAAGTTAAACTAGTTCGACAGACGAATCTAAAATTCAATTACATTGCTATATTTTTAAGATCAATCAAGGCTCTATTTGGAGTTTTTCATGACCAGAATTAAGGACCTGAATTGATAATCTTCAAGGATAAAGAATGTTTTCTATATTCTGACCTTCTGTCAACACAAAAAAATATGTGAAACTGTTAAGAAGATGTGACAATTTTAACAAATGGTATTTTTAGAAAAATTCCTGAAATAGGTAGCTTTGGAGATCTGTACCAACAAAACTACAACGAATTTTGAAAAATTAAAAACGCAAAATAAATCGTACGTACTAGAATTATTGTGTCAAAGTTTATTAAATCAAAAGGGATAATATTCAAAACTAGCGGACCCGGCGAACTTCGCCTCGCCCCAATTTAACGCCTTCAGATAAACTCCAGAGTGAAAATAAAACACAGATAGTTAAAATTTTAATGCGATTTGTTTAAAAGGAATCGAAATCAGTAGAGAGCGATGTGATAAACAACAAACAACGAAGACAGAAGACAGGCAACGTACAGATGACCGTGCGAAAAACAGGGAAATTCGAGATTAATTCCACAGACTTCCTAAGATTTGTCTTGAGATTTATTGATTGGCATCGTAAAAGCCAATCGTACAGGGAACTGAATCCGCTTGAATTGGAATGAAAGATCAGTTGGAATAATCGGAATTCGTGGGATAAGGACTTCCTCTCCTTTGAATTTTCCCTTGATGATCGTCGCCTGAATCACATTGTCCATCAGTTTCATAATGGACAACCGCGAACTATGCACAATTTCGGATGATTCAGATTCCGCAACATGATTATGATCGATTCCACCTTCAGCTGTAAATTATGCGGCGGAGCTCCTGGCACATCAAGCGAGTTCGATTTTACTTTGAATAATAAAATTCATGCTATCGACGTCCTTATTCTTCGCTGCTAATATTGCCCGTTCACTAATCTAATCGAGATTTGGAAACACTTTGGTGATGAGTTCCTCGTTCGACGATGTGAACTCGCAAAAATTTGCCGAGTGGAAACATCAACAGTAATTTGGCCATTGCCAAGCGCCAACAGTTGTTTCGAGAATTCAAGAGCCGATGAGTCGTTCTGCAACGCGACTCTCATGTTCGTGGTCAATTTCAACTTCTTGACATGCCGCCACAAAGACCACGATTTCAGGCATGCATTAATTTCATCGGCAGTAGATTTCGGGATGACGGGAAGCGTTTGACGAAAATCTCCGGAGAGCAATATCATAGACTCACCAAATTGTCTCAAATCACGTCGTAAATCCTTCATCGTTCGGTCAACTGCCTCCAGAGCTCGTTTATGCGCCATCGTGCATTCATCCGAAATTATGATTTTGCAGTGCCCGCAATCCAATAAGATAACCTTACCTCTTATACTCAAATATATTATCTGAAAAAATTTTCGAACTGATAAATATCGCGTTGAATTTTAATTGATCGTAATGCTTGTACCGTTTGTCGATGTGATACGCGAAATCAGTGTAACAATACGCAAAACTCGAATGAATTGCAGCAAGAAAAATAGCACATACTCGTACATATGTTTAATAGAAAACTTTTTTGTTTAATAGAAAATTAATTAATTAATTATTAATGGATTCAAAAAGAGAGTAGTAGATAGGAACAGTAGGAATCTCGCAAGAAATAGCAATTTTCGATTTTCCCAATTTTACGACTTTTCCGGAGGGTTTTCCCAAAATTTTCTTTCGTAACAACCTTCTCCAGGCAAATACGAAGAACTGAAAAAAAAATTGAGCCAAATCGGTCCAGCCGTTCTGACGTGATGCCATTACACAAATGGACCGTTTCATTTTTATATATATAGATGTGTGTTTTTCGATTCATTTGTTGATATTTGTAGTTTTGACTTATTTTCAATAAAAATAGTTTTATTTGGGGTTAAGTTGGGGATTTTCTTGGGAAAATTTGGGGACATCAGCAATTTTTTTCTGGCAACCCTGCAGTAGAGCTGTATAGTTGATAGATTCGTATCGTTAGTGGAGTCGTATCGCTGAAAAAGTCGTATCCTCGACGGAGTCGTATCGTGGTAGGTTTAAAAATTATTATTCGGGGCAAAATCGCCTTTTTTGATATGTTTGAATCGAAAGAAAATATTTTTGGAACACAAATTTTTAAATATTATACATTTGTGAGCAAATAAATTTTATTTGAAAATCAATAAAATATATTTGGAACTCGTATATTAATATGTTACAACATATAATATTTGCAAACTAAATTTCTCAAATAAAACATGTATTTCAATACAAATAAAATTATTGTTTAGGAATTTCTCCAAATATATTTTATTTAAAATTTTTTTCGAAAATTTTGTTGAATTTTTCGAATTTCTGTTTTAGTTTATTTGGTTTGAACCCCCCAGTTATGATACCAAATGCAGCATTAACTTACGTTTTAAATCAATCATTTAAAATTTCTGAGTATTCCAAGTCATCATTAGTTGTCAATCCTCCAAGTGTATATTTCGATTCAAGATTATATGATTTCAATTATTATTGTTTATTATACTCGTAATTACGACGAGAAAATTGTTTAAAAAATTAATATTGAATTACTGAAAAATTTAACACAATTTAGGTATTTTCCGAATACTTAAATGCAAATGAATATTTGTTTCGGCAAAAATAGTCCAAATAGTATGTAAACTTCAATTTGTTTAGAACACATCTTCCCAAATATATAATTTTTGTGTGTACCAAATATTATATGTTTAGAGTGTACCCTAAAGATATATATGTTTCAAGCCGAATATGCTTGGGACAATATACTACAGAAGAGATTTTTTTTCAGCGTGTATCATTTGCTACGGCCAAAAGTGTAACACATCGAAGGAGTGATCTAAGGCCCTAAGTATGTTCGGCGGATATTCGTTTTGGGTCATTTTAAGTCGAATGAGAAATGTCCGTCCGTCTGCCTGTCTGTCTGTCTGCTGGCTGGTGCGCACGATAACTCTCGAAAGGAGTAATCGATTGACTTCAAATTTGGTATGTGGTAATATTTTTTTCTATGTCCGGCTAAGTTCGCAGATGGGCCATATTGGTCCACTCCTTCTAGTACCTCCCCCACAAAGGGTTAAAATGTTGCGAAATATTGCTTCTTTAATAACTGCTATACTACTTATTCGAATCTTCTGAAATTCCATACGTAGTATTAGTTTATTAGTCGCTATCAACTCGAGAAAAATGGGTGAAGTTGCTAAGCCCCTTTTGGTACCTCCCACACAAATGCACCATTTTGCACCAACAGTTAACAGCCTATAACATTATTACCAGTGTATAACAATACTTGATATTTTGTACATGGTAATGCTTTTGTAGTGCCTATAGCCCCGTGAAAAATGGGCGTTATCACCACGCCCCTTTTTGTACCTCCCACACAAAGGTACCATTCTGCACCAAAAGTTAACAGCTTATGAGATTTATACCAGTGTATAAAAATACTTGAAATTTTGTACAGTGTAATGCTTTGTAGTGCCTATAGCCCTGTGAAAAATGGGCGTTATCACCACGCCCCGTTTTGTACCTGCCACACAAAATTGCCAAATAATACCACAATTTGATATCTCATAACGTTAATATACCAGTGCACATAAACTGTTATAATTCGGCACAGTGCAATGTATTTAAAGTATCTACTGTTCAGCGAAAAAAGGTGTATTTGCTAAACCCATTCTGGTACCTCCCGTACAAACTAACAGAATAATTTGTGGAATATTCAATATTACATTACTCACAAAGTGAGAGTATACCTTAGTCGGTTTAAGTACCCGACTGAAACTTTCTTAATTGTTTTTAAAATTAAATGATACAGGTTGAAAAAGTACAAAAAATACCATAAGATGTTTTTATACCCTGCACTGTGGTGCACAATTGTTTATTATCAACATTGTTTATTATACCGATCGACTTGTAATCACTTTCTGAGTCGATTTAGCTATGCCCGTCTGTCTGTCTGTCTGTAGATGTATTCTTGTAATTAAAGTACAGGTCGCAATTATGGTCCGATATCAACGAAACTTTGCACATATCTTTCTTTAGGCCCAAGGACGATCTCTATATCTCTAATTCGGGGAAATCGGTTTGGATTTAGATATAGTCCCCATATATATGTTACTCCCGATTTGACATGCTGTAGATTTTTTTTACACCCGATCTGTTCGAAATTCAGCAGAGGGAGTTTTCTTATAACGTGAATGAACGCTACCAAATTCGAAGAAAATCCGTTCATATTTAGATATAGCCTCCATATATGTGTTACACCCGATTTTACATGTGTCAGCGCCCTTGAAACCGTATTCTGCACCCGATCTGTTCGAAGTTCGGCAGAGAGAGTTTTCTTATAACGTGAATGAACGCTACCAAATTCGGAGAAAATCCGTTCAGATTTAGATATACCCCCATATATATGTTACACCCGAATTGACATATAAGCGCTGTAGAAACCGTGTTTTATATCCGATCAGTACGAAATTCGGCAGAGAGAGTTTTCTTATTACATCTTATTCTTATTACATTTCTTATTCATATAGTCGGCCCGGCCCGACTTTCTGTCTTTCCTTACTTGGCAAATATTTTTTTCGTGTTAAAAAATGCTATGCACAGCCTTTTGGTAAACTAGTGTAGCTGCTGATTAGTTTTCTCCACAAAATATGTATCAGCGCCCTTCATCCGGCCCTGTGTTCCATCCATACTCCCATATGATGATTACACCCCATTCCAGTTGGTTGGTTGTAGCAAACAAATTTTACTCTGGTTGTGTGACACAGTCACAGTCAATCGTCCGTCCATCAATAGTTGGTCGTTTGTTTGGTTGTTTGTTTGTCTGGATGAAGTGGTAGCCGGCCGTCCGTATATTGTTATTTGTTTCCAACATTTTTTTTTAGTTTTGCTCTGCATGTTCCACCGTTAAGATACTATTCTATTCTCGCAGAACCATTCGCACATAGAAAAGTTCATGTAAAATCGTAAAAAATAATTTCAGAAACCGACAGTTAGTTGGGAGAATTCATTTGGTGAAGACGCATAACAAAATGCGTAGCATTTTAAACAAAGTGCAAAACTAATGGAAAATAAAACGAATTGGGATTATATGTTGAAATTTGGAAAATGAAAAAAACTTAATTTGTGTTATTGAAAAAATACAACAAAAACATTTAATAGTGAGAATTTGAAAAAAAAACAAATTAAAAAAAATAATTTGAACATTTTTGAATTTGAAATCAAGCAACAAAAGGTGAATATAAAAAATAAATTGTGAATAGTTTTAGTGATTTTTTAAGAGACAAAAAAATTGAACTATTTGCAATATGAAAATGTTTCTATGTGGAATACGACATAATTTACAATATGTTTGTTCAATTTTGAATTAAAAAAATTGTTTTTCTATTTTGAATTAAACATTTATTTTTATGAACAGTGATCTAGAGGAGTTTCGAAATTCGTTTGTATACGAGTGTAACTGAAATGCTCATGGAAAAAATTGCGAAGAACAAAAAATTCTACAGTACAGTTATAATAATAAAAATTCCAATTAATCACAACGTTTTCAACAATTATTCCCATTCATCATCATTCATTTATAATTCATTAGCCAATCAATGTCAATAGTGGGCACTATTTTATGTTTTGCCGCGCACATAGTAGACCGTTTTCAAAACTTCTGTGGCAAACAAATATTTATTTATATGAATTACTATACAAAGTAGATGTATATTCTAATTTTACGGTCCAGGAAAAAGCCGGGTTACAAAATACCATGTGACTAGATTTTTGCAGTGACTGAGCAGAGCCTCTTGTGGGGATCGAACCCACGACCCCAAACTCATAGGTGAGCGCGCTACCTACGCACCTCTGGCAAATAAATATTTATTTTTTTATTTATTTGAATTACAATACAAAGTAAATGTATATTCTAATTTTACGGTCCAGGGAAAAGCCGGGTTACTAAGAACCCGTGGCTAGATTTTCGTAGCGACAGAGCAGAGCCTCTTGTGGGAATAGAACCCACAACGCCCAAACTTATCAACTCGCCTATTGGGGATAAGCCGGGTAACAATGACCATTTGACTAGATTTTTGCAGCGACAGAGCAGAGCCTCTGGTGGGAATCGAACCCACGACCCCCAAACTGAGGCATACCTTTCCATAAAATCGAAAACAAGAATTTTGTATGGTAACGATTTTACATATTTTCATTAAATTAAAATTTTTACGGATGGTACCTATAGCATTTTGACTATGTTTTTTTTTTAATTTTTTAAGTATAAGCTCGATTATGATGGCTTCAAATGTTGGAGATATCTCTTTCATGTAAAAACAGTAATTTAGTGACGGTCGTTAAAAAATAAAAAGTTATTTTTTAAAAAACACGAAAATACAATAAAAAAATGAGTTTTTGTGTTTTACGAAATTTGTAATTGCTCTCGAACGGCTGAAACGATTTTTGCAAAGTTTACTTTGTTTTAAGGAGGACACAATGCGCCATTTTTTGTAAATTTTTAAAAAAAAAATTTACGAAATTTTTTTTTAAAAAATCAATGTAGAAAAACTTCCTCCGCCCTCGATTTTCTTCAATTTTTCGAGGAATATTCTCACAAATCCAGAACAGTAACCAATTTTTGTGAGACACAATATTTGTAAAAGTTATGGACGAAATACCAAGACTAGTCTGAAAATTTTCGTCTGTTTTTGCAAAACACTGCACAGTGGTACGAATTCAAAAAGGGGAAATTATTCGACAGTTTCTTAACCAAACAACCGATTGCGATAAAACTCGGCATGGTAGATGCAGAAGGCGTTAGAGAAGTTAAGTTTTATATCTGGGCCCCATATATCAGATAGGGGCGGAGCTAGAGGGCATCAAAGTTGACCACATTGGGTGAAAAAAATGTTCGAGCGCGTGTAACTCGTGTTTCTCTTCCGATTTATAAAATTTCATTGTGTGTGTTCTACTAAGTGGGTTTACAAATAAACTGTTTACACCTAAAAATTATCTCGTATAGTTACCGAGATATCTGAAATTAAAAATTTAATTTTTAATTTTTTCCCTTTACGATATACCCAATAGTATAAAAGTTATGACCACTTGAAGTTATATTTAAAAAGTATAAATATATATAACTTCAAGTGGTCATAACTTTTGTACTATTGGATACATTTTTTACTGTTCTGGATTTGTGAGAGTGCGACGAATATTCTGTGAACATTTGAAGAAAATCGAGGGGGGAGCAAATTTTTCTACAAAGTTTTTTTTTAAAAAAAACTCGTTAAAATTTGTTTTAAAAAATTTACAAAAAAAAAAATCTTTTACAAAAAAATGGCGCATTATGTCCTCTTTAAAACAAAGTAAACTTTGCAAAAATCAGTTCAGCCGTTCGAGAGCAATTACAAATTTCGTAAAACACAAAAACTAATTTTTTTTATTTCTTCAAAAATTAAAATGCCCACAAAATTTTTTCCAAAATCTTATTTTACCTATTTGTAACTGATTATAAACATTTTAGCAAAAAAAACTATATAGGTCGATATTAAATATTTTGACCCAGTAATAATTCGCTACAGTGCAGTGTATTTGTTGTATCTACTGTTCAGTCAGACAAAAATATTTTGTTGTTGTTGTATAGTGCTAGTAAGAAATAATGTAAAGTAGATTAAGTACCAGTGAAGTTTGATATTTACATTGCCATTAATACGTATACGTAATGTTATATTTTAGTTGTCATTATTATTACGTATACGCTATGTAGTCTTCTTTGGTGCAGTTTGTGTAAATTAAGAAGAATTTCTAAATTAAATACGAGTTGAAATCGAATTAGCAAGGCTCCAATCGACTGAAAATGGAGGACAGCTTTGATGAAAAGGCATTATTATTTTTATAAAAAAAGTATTTTCACAAGATGTTGAATAACTGAATAACATAAAACTCGTCTTAACATTAAGGTATTGAGATATTCTGAATACTTAAATGCAAATAAATATTAGTTTCGCAACTAATAGCCCTAAATAAAAAACATTAGGACGGAAACAAAAATTTGTTTAGAACAACAACTTTATAATATATTTAGAGTGTACCTTAAACATGCATACATTTTAAGCAGAATAAATTTGGGATAATATACAATAGAAGCGATATTTTCGGCGAAGGTTTCTTTATAACGGGTTTTCCAATAAGAGTGATATGATTTCTTTGAAAAAAAGACACACTTATTGTTAAGGAAATTCAAAAGTTTTTTATTTAATGTGAAGTACAATCGATACAATTAAGTTCTAAATAAAACGTCATTCAAGTGGCCTCCAGGACTTCTTCTGCAGGAACGAATTCGATGAACCCAATTTTCGAGCACTTTTTCCACTAAATCAAGTCGTATGTCATGAATGGCAAGTTCAATATAGACTGGTAAAGCTTGAAGAGGGTCTGGTTTATTTCGTAAGAATAATGACTTCAAATAACCCCACAAGAAATATTGTAATCACAACTTCTTGGAGGCCATTCAATATCACGATTTCATGAAATAATCGAATCTCCAACCTTTTTTCGCAACAATTCAATTGTTTCATTTGCCGTGTGGCACGTAGCCACAATATTGATTCTTTAATAACTGATATACTACTTATTCGAATCTTTTGAAATTCCACACATAGTATTAGCTTATTAGTCGCTATCAAGTCGAGAAAAATGGGCGAAGTCGCCACGTCCCTTTTGGTACCTCCCACACAAATGCACCATTTTGCACCAAAATGGGTGTTGTTGCCATGCCCTTTTGGTACCGCCCACACAAAGGTACCTTTTTGCACCAAAAGTTAACAGCTTATAACATTAAAACCAGTGTATAAAAATACTTCAAATTTTGTACAGTGTAATGTTTTTATAGTGTCTATAGCCCTGTGAAAAATGGGCGTTATTGCCCCGCCCCTTTTTGTACCTCCCACACAAAATGCCCAAATCATACCACAATTTAATATCTCATAACGTTTATACCAGTGCACATAAACTGTTATAATTCGGCACAGTGCAATGAATTTGAAGTATCTAATGTTCAGCGAAAAAAAGGTGTATTTGATAAACCTCTTCTGGTACCTCCCACACAAATTGACAGAATAATTCGAGTAATATTGAATATTACATTACTCACAAAGTGAGGGTATACCTTAGTCGGTTTACCCGACTGAAACTTTCTTACTTGTTTTTAAGTTTTTTTTGTATTTTAGGCCAAGTTGTCCTCTACAATATAGCCAAGTTCCACGATGGCGTTTTTTCTCTTTCTCGAGAAAAAATTATATCTTTATGAATGGTTTGTCCCAGTATTTTCTAAAATGCTTAATAAGCCGAATTGAAACGCAAAAACCTACGTTTAATCTCTTTTGAGTAGCACACAGAAGTTGTGTCATGACGCCAATTTGGCCTAAAATACAAAAAATAAAACTTAAAAATAAAAAGGGGATTTTTTTAAAATGAATTTTATTAAATTTAAAAAAAAAAAATAGGAACAATTATTTTAATTTTATTTTCTAACATTAATTACTAACATTATGCAAAAAGTCTCATATTTAAGCATTTACCGATAAAAAGATTTAATAAGCCCAATATTCCTCAAAATTCACAGTTTCGAAAATTTTAAAATCCTCATAGTAGGCCTGTTTATTATTTTTTTGCAAAATAATTTGCATCGGTTGTTGACAATACGAGGGCGGTTCGGAAACTTCTTAGCCTATCAATGAAAGAGAATAGTTAGTTTTTCAGAAATATTTTTATTTTTCAATATAATCTCCTGAAACTTCAATACACTTAGTCCAACGCTTATCTAGCAATTCTATCCCTTGATTAAAATAGTTTTCCTCAAGGTCTTCAAAATAGTGGTTTACAACTGTAAATGCATCTTCATTTGAGGTAAAACGCTTGCCAGCAAGCAACTCGTACTTTAATTCGTTGATTTTAGCCATTGTTAAAACACTCTTGTGCGCTGGGGCGTTCTTTTGATGAAAAATTATTTTTTTGTGTTGTAAGCCAGGACGGTTTTCTCGAATTTCTACATTTAATTGATCCAAAAGGTTGCAATAGTACTCTGAATTTATTGTTTTACCCTTTTGCAGATAGTCAATCAATAAAATACCTTTGAGGTCCCAAAAAACCATTGCCATAACCTTACCAGCGGATTGAATTGTTTTTGCCTTCTTTGGGGCACTTCCTCCAGCTTCAGTCCATTGTTTAGATTGTTCTTTTGTCTCTGGAGTATAGTGCTGGATCCATGTCTCATCAACAGTTATGAAACGACGCTTAAAATCCATTTTATTTCGCTTAAAACGATCCAAACAAGCTTGAGAAATGTTCGTTCTTATGCGTTTTTGGTCGACTGTTAACAAGTGCGGCAACCATCTTGCAGAAAGCTTTTTCATCGGTAGTTCTTCATGCAAAATTAAATGGACTCGAAGATGCCCATGATATTACCTATTTCACGTACTTTTATTCGTCGATCATTTAATACCATATCATGCACTTTGGCTACAATTTCTGTTGTTGTTGCTGTTTTTGGACGTCCACTACGTGGTTCATCTTCAATGCTTGTACGACCACGTTTAAATTCAACAACCCAATTGTTTACTGTTGCATATGAAGGAGCACTTTCACCTAACACATTCACCATATCATTATGAATTTCTTGTCCCGATAAACCTTTTTTATGTAAATATTTAATGACACCACGCATTTCTAATGTTTCCATTGTAAAAAAATCGCGGATGCGTCTTTTGTGAACACCTGTTTCTATATGAAGGAGTTGCCAGATCGAAACAAAATTTAACATGTGTTCATAGCAGAGATGGAAGTTTCCAAAACACTTAACTTTTTTCTGTTTATACCGCGCTTTTTGTGCTAGGCTAAAAAGTTTCCGAACCGCCCTCGTACTTAGTACAACCATTACACGAAGTTTCATCAAAATCCGTGACAAGGGCCAAAAATACTGTTATCACTTAACATGGAAATGCTCTCATACCGATGTCTTTCTCATTATATATTCTGTATAGACAACAAAATTTACTATATGATGAAAAAAATATATCCAGCAGATATACCCGCTGAACAAAGCAAAAAGTACGTAAGGAGGGACGTATTGGAAAATGCTAATGCATAATGTAGGACATTTTTATGTTAACGTATTTGCTTAAATTGCAGGGCTTCAAGAGAGCAAATTAAAGTTATACATTAGTGTCAAGACCTATACGTAATATTCTTAATGACCTCTTATTAATATTACTGATACGTAATGGGTTATATTAAAAAGCCTGTTTGTCGTCATTGAAACAAATCGCATTGTTATTAAAAATTTTGCCCCGTTATAATAAGATTTGAAACCTGCCCAAGTGCCATTATGTATCTATGTTCTGTATATGAGGGTTGGTAGAATTTTATCGTCAAAAATTGTATTCTATAAAAAATTCTAAGAACATTTTTCCAAGAAACCATGTGTATAAAATCAAATCCTATCCTGCGAAAATAGACCTGAAGTTTACATAGTTTCGTTTCGTTTTATTATTAGTAGGCGTAATTTGAAAATTAAAAACATTTTTTGAATAAGTTATATCCTATTCTATCTTCTTTATATATAAAATCCTTTGTACGTTTGTTAGTAACGCATGATCTCTGAAACCATAAGAGCGAATGGGCTAAAAATTACACAATAGCTACAGTTTGGGCTCATCTGTGTTTTTGAATTATTTTCTCGGTGATAAATGGCGGAGTGGTCAAGATATTTGCAAAATTCGTATTTCCAGAGCTATTTAATTGAAATTTAAAATGTGTGTGTGGTTTGTCCTGATAATAGTTTGTATGTATGATTCCAACCGCTAGATGGCGCTGCAGTGGACTTATGGTCAATATAATGTTTTTTCTGATTTTTTCTTGAAACTCGGTATGTAAGCATTTTTGAATGAAATATCGATCAATAACAAACCAATACAGCCCGAACAGAACGGGCAGGACAACGTCTGCTGGGGTCAGCTAGTCATATCATAAAAGTTTCATATAACGGGATAGATGTAATTTTAGACCAATTTTTCATAGAATTTACCATAGATTACGATTTTGTTATCGATTCTTTTTTTTCTGCAATACAATTTGACCCACTCTAATGTATATACATATTGCTACAAAGAGCGAAGTTAGTTCTTTCAAAACGACGTGAGAAAATATATTTCATTGCACTTATGTATTTAGTACGATATTTTGCTTCAATTTCGAATATTTAATGCTGTAATTCACAACAATAGGACACACGTTCAACTTTTTGGTAATGTGTAATTTGGGATTTTTTTTCTTTTTGATAATTACAATGAAGAGAGTACATATCATTTACATAAATCTAAAAACAATTTTACTTGTAATCATCATATCCCTGGGGGTAGTAATATCAAAGGCTCCGTATGTGTGTTTGTGTGAGTGGTGCCTTAAGGGATCATAGAAACATTAAAATCTTACCCAAATCGGCGGAAGGTTTATGTGAACTCAAACCTAATTTATGCATTTTTTAAATTATACCCATAATTCTATGTTTATACAAACATGCATATTTATTGACTTCTTACTCATTGATGATTATATCCTATCAATTTGCTTTGCCCATTTTACACCTGTCGCCGACTTTAATTGAGTACGTTGCGTTGAACGTTGTAATTCCCAATTGATTTACGAAACCCTGTCACATACTCATACCTCTGAGGAGAGACAATGTACTTATATTCATATACATAAATGTCACAATCGAAATGATTTATGAGCATTTTCTCTCCACATATGAGTATACATATGTATGTGCAATATTTTCCCACGAGAAATCATGTCCTGACTAGTCATACAATTTTCATGAAATTTAAGTATGTATGAGCGGCAATTTCTTTATTTACACATAACAAAAAACAAGAAAAAATAAAGTTATTAAATTTATTCCATCATACCCTTGATTAAGTTTTTTTTATTTATTAAACCAATACATATTAATGTATATATGTATACGAGTATATACACATATAGATAGATAGTTATATTTGCTATACATTTAAGCGTTTCTAATGAGCTCTGACTTTGTATTCTCGAGTGGTGTCCAAGCAATTAAATCTTCGTGTCAATGGGTGAATATGTGACTGAGTGAGTGAACGAACGCACGCCCTCTGTCCGTCTGTACACGTGAATTTGAAAATGGTCTCTGTGGCGGGGCGTATCGAACAGTGATGTAATCGCAATAAGTGGGTCGCATAATAAATCAAGTACGAATACAGTTGAAATTGAATCGAATCTATCTTAGATCTTTAAAAACTCAATAAAATGTGATCTGCTTAAAATCAATATTATTGCTGACACGTATACTACGTATCGCATACTTACTCTAAGATTGACATGTCATAATTTAAAATTGTTCAACTGCGTAACTTTAAGTCTGTACAAAAAAATAAGTAACATGAAATAATATATTTAAAAATATCTTATTTCATGTTAAATTATTATAAAAACGAACGCTGCAATTTTTAGGCCGCAATTTTTTTAGCCAAACTCTTCACCTGAAAAATGTGGTGTTTTTGGCTTGAAATAGCTTTTTTGAGAGCTGCATCAACACAGGGAACACAACAAACAAAAATTTTCTTTGAATACATTTTATTGAGATGAATTCCTGCCAAAATAGAATACAAACTGCAAAGTTTTAGCTAAAGAAAAATATGGTATTTATGGCTTAAATACGTATATTTTGGAGCGACCTCTATAGGGTGACTATAACAAAATATGAACCGATTTGTAAAATTTTTGCTGTGATTAATTCTTGTCAAAACAGAATACAAATTGAAAAGTTTCTGCTAAATTGCCTTAAAATAAAATCTATGGCTCAAAACCCATATTTTGGAGCGACCTCTATAGGGGATCTATATCAAAACATTCACCGATATGGCCCATTTGCAATTCCAAACAACCTGTAACTATAAGATGTATTTACTACCAAATTTGATCAACCTAGCTCTATTATTACGGACTGTAGCGTGATTTCAACAGACAGACGGACATGGCTAAATCGTCTTAGAATTTCACTACCATCAAGAATATATATACTCTATGGGGTCGCAGATCAATATTTCAAGGTGTTGCAAACGAAATGACAAAGTTAGTATATCCCATCGAATGGTGGAGGGTATAAAAAATTGAGAAAATTCGGGTTTTTACTATCCTAACGATGATAGTAAAATCGATTTTATTGCTATTTTTAGTGCATTTTTTCAAAAATCGGAAACATTTTGGTGCGATTTTCACTTTTCATGTCTTGTTATAGAACTGCTGATCTCTAGATTTAATTTTTATAAAAAATTAACTCTTTTAAGGCCGTAAACTTTTTATTTGATTGTGGGTTAAAGCGAATTCATTGCAATAAAAGTGACTTTACATTGCAATTTTTTAATGAAATTCACGTCGCCCTTTATATAATGGTCCAGATTTTAATGTTGACAATTTTATTAACGGGAGCCCTGTTTTTTAGAGGTTATTTCAACCGCAAATAGCCAGCTTTCACAATTTTACATTTCCACGACCAAAGATTTTTGTCACACAGTGTTTCAGCTGCAGTTTGTAACGGGTTTTCCAATAGCGATGATATGATTTTGAAGTGACGTTTCGGTCATTTGTAATATGTCATAATATGTCATTTGTTGTTCATTGTCTTTAGTAGTGTTTACAATTTCGTCATGGAGAGATATACGCAAGAACAACGTTTACAAATTATTCAGTTTTATTATCAAAATAATCGTTCTCCAATTACAACTTTTCGTGCGCTAAGTCAATTTTTTTTAAATCCCAAAAAATTCCATTTTCCAGTCGACCTACGACCTTGACACCCATGAGCAATATCTTAGCTCTCGTTAAGAGCTATCTTTTTGCCATTGACCGATTGTGGCTACGTGCCACACAGCAAATGAAACAATTGAATTGTTGCGAGAAAAGTTTGGAGATTCGATTATTTCAAGAAATTGTGATATTGAATGGCATCCAAGAAGTTGTGATTTAACACCATTAGACTATTTCTTGTGGGGTTATTTGAAGTCATTGGTCTTTCGAAATAAACCAGACTCTCTTCAAGCTTTACAAGTCAATATTGACGTGCCATTCATGACTTAGTGATTTAGTGGGAAAAGTGCTCGAAAATTGGCCATTTAAATGGCGTTTTTTAGAACTTAATTGTATCGGTTGTACTTCACATTAAATAAACAACTTTTGAATTTCCTTAACAATAAGTGTATTTTTTTTCAAAGAAATCATATCACTCTTATTGGAAAAACCTGTACTATATTTGATCTTATGAATTAAAAAATAAATTAATTTATAATAGAAATTATATACATCAAAAAGAAATAAAATAACACAGAGTTTGTCTTATTCTTCTTAGGGTGACAATATGCTAAATTTTTTCCGGTTTCCCGGGAAAAAAGAAACTCTAGTGGTAATATTTTTCTCAAAGATAGGCTTGAAATTGTGTGCATTGGTGCCTTCCACACAAAATCGGCAAAATAAAAAATATGAAAATGATTTTTGCTTACTTTTAAAAATGTACAATTATTAACAGATTACTAGTACATAAAATATGTTTTTTGTTTGTTTTTCACAAAAGTAAAAACTAACATTTTTGAAAAAAAATTTAAATTTTTTAACGATTTTTACTAAACCACTCGTGAAAGTGATATTACCAACACTTGTAGCCCAATTTCCTTAAATGTCACTCTTATCCAACTCTACCTGGCTTATGCTTAAAAGCATGTTGTCAAAATACTAAAGGTGCCCTCCATGAAAATTGGAATTAAAAATACTTTACAATAACAAATTTTGGATTTTACGGAATAGTATGCCTCATTCTTCGCAGCTTTTTTGGCATAGTGTTTAAGAAATTCTTCATGAATGACCGAAATCACTCTTATTAGCGGTATACATAGGTTAACTTGGTGTGAAGAAATTGAATAAAAACACTTGGATCCGATAAATATAAAGAAACAAGTAAGACAATTTCAGTTGGGTAAACCGACTAAGGTATACCCTCGCATTATGAGAAAAGTAACACTGTATTTTCGTTGTGAGATGCCAGAACATTGAAAAAATAGGTTCATTATTTTTGTCAGTCTATGTATAGTCAGTCATTGGAAATGTTGTATAAAATACTTATACAAAATAAGAAAACATTTAGAATATTGCTGCCGAAGTTATGGAAATGTTGTGTTCGAATAAACGAATACGCCAATTTTGTACTGAACTGAATTTTGATTGTAAATGTATTGATATTAATGTGTATTACATTGTTATTAAATTTTGTTATAAATTGGCCATTTGGTACGGAAGGTACCAAAATGGACGTGGCAATAATGCCCAACAAATATGTTGAAATATAAAGGGTTCGGATAGGTAGTATAGAAGTTAATGAGAATCAATATATCACTAAACTATAATCTTTTGTGAAAGAGGTACTAGAAGGATAGTACCAATACGGCCCATCATTTAACTTAGCCTGAGATAGAAAAAATAAAGGGTCCGCCATCTAACGTTTTTTTTTCAACTAGTGCTTATTTCGTGAATGGTAACACTTAGCTCATGTCTGATTTGGCAGATAATTAGTTGTATCCTTCCGCTGAACGAATATGGTTGTGTATACGCTTGAACTTTGAAAAATACGCTTGAATGTGATCGACTTACAGAAGATGCCGATTTTGTCAAAAATATCATCTTTTCAGATGAAGCTCATTTTGATCTTGGCGGGTATGTAAACAAGCAAAATTGTCGCATTTGTGGCACAGAAAACCCGCACGCATACATTGAAAAGCCGATACACCCAAAACGAGTCACTGTTTGGTGCGGATTTTGGTCCAGAGGCATAATTGGGCCATGAGCAAGGAGTGGCCGTTACAGTCAATGGCGATCGTTATCGGGCCATGTTGAACGAATTTTTGTTCACAAAAATTGAAGAGGAGGATATTGGCAACATTTGGTTTCAACAGGACGGAGCTACGTGCAACACAGCCGAAGCTACACTCGATGTTTTCAAAAAAAAAAGTTATTTTGCGAACCCTTTATGACATACCAAATTTGACGCAAATCAGTTAGTCGAGAGTTATCGTGCCCTCCATTCAGACAGGCGGATATTGTTCACATGACTCAGGTTCTTCTTTTGATGTGTTTCACTTTTGGTCTGTAGCAAATGACGTATACCCTACCCCATAGAAGTAAGGGCATAAGGAAATCTGAAATACGCATCAAGAAAATACAGCTTTATATTTCTATTTTGTGACGATTGTCATAATGAAGATGGACCGTTGGCCAATTGGCGGTCTGTTGGTCTGGTTTTCGGTTCTTATATTAATTAACCAACCCGACCGTTGCCGTGGCCTCCGCCGCCGTCATCGCTGATTAGGAGAATTGCCAATGAGACCTATGGACTGTTCTGCTTCTCTCCCTCCGCCCGTCCGTCCTCCTTTGTTTAGTGCTTAATATTGGACAATATTTTTGTGATGCTTTTCTATTTTTTCGTCTGAAGCAAAATCCTCCAAAAACGTCAAGTGATGAAATAAGTGGAAAAATTTGTTGTGTGACTGTCTGTCCGATCTATGTAAAATTATGTTTTAAGTTTTAAAAATAACCGCATATGTTTATACCGATCTCAAAGGCAGGCGTTAGACGTACACATAGGCAGGCGTTAGAGGTAGACTGATGACGCACAGTGGGTGGAAATTCGAAAAAAGTGTAATGTTTTAATAAACAAGTCGATCTCAAACAAAAATTAGACATTCGTTGCAAGATTTCTTCCGAGTTTCCGAGTTTGAAATGATGGACCAGATGGAGCACCCTACGTGGGCGGAGTTACTGTGAAAAATTTGAGTTTATAGAAAAATTGACGAATTTGTAGAGGCTGCTTAACAGCTGCCATACCCATACAATCTGAAAATGCTATAGCTCCGCTCTTGTATTTAAAAATTAAATTCTCGTATACCCCTTTTTCAAGCGTGCTAAGTTTTGTCCGTTGTCTGTTTAAGAAACGGCGGAATTATTTCCTATTTTTTAATTTATCCCACTGTGCTGTGTTTGAAATATTGCCACATAGGTTGTTGAATGATAAAATAATTTGTCGATTTTTCGTATAAAAACATAAAGCACTTCCAGTAATTTTCCATAGGTAATATATTTATTGAAGATAATACTAAACGATTTCTATGAATTTTGATCCATCTTTGTTTTTGATGATGATCTTTCAGGGGAAAAGGGTGAAAAGGCTCATTAGGCATAATTATTTCATGCTCAACTTCATTTCTTTATCGGACATGCATCATACATTTCGAAACCCTCTTTATGCTTCGAAATTTTCTCCGAAATGTTTAGTCTCCAAGGCTAACCCCCAAACTTTGATTAAAAATGTCGAAGGTTCCAATATTGAATTTAGATGAAGAGGTCTATTCCCCATTTTTTCTTAGAATTTCATGTACAATTCAAATATTATTTGATTACTCTGTCCTAATGTATACTCTGTATAAAACCTGGCTAATTCTACATACTCGTATACCAATCTTTCCCTTGCGATACACCCTAAGTTTTTTATTCATATTTTTTGTTCACATAATTTATCGTAATCAAGTTCAGGGGAAAATTGCATTGCCAGGCGATAAGACATCGCATTTCATAAATGGCAGCTTTAGGAAATACACAGAAATTGAATGAAACACATGGCTCGATAATACCGATCATAAAACACAAAATCCAAATGGTAAACAAAATTCATTTTTGTGAATTACATAGCTCGAAGACCACAGATTTTGCAGATTAGATATCATTCAACCACTTGAAATAGTTGAGTCATTGCGACTAGCCATGTAAGTAAATATTAATAAAAGAATAGACCATTATTAAAAAAAATAATGAGTAATAGCTATTAACGGTGGTGGTCGAAAGTGATAACCCTATTTTTTCGATGAAAATTCGGATTTCAAAAAGTTCTTCGGTATACTGATGATATACTTCATTCAAATGGCCTCCACGACTTCTTCTGCAGAAACGAATTCGATGAACCCAATTTTCGAGCACTTTTCCACCAAATTAAGTCGTATGTCATGAATGGCACGATCAATATTGACTTGCAAAGCTTGAATAGAGTCTGGTTTATTTCAAATAACCCCAAAGGAAAAAGTCTAATAGTGTTAAATCACAACTTCTTGGAGGCCATTCAATATCACAATTTCTAGAAAAAATGGAATCCCCAAACTTTTCGCGAAACAATTCAATTGTTTCATTTGCTGTGTGCCACGTAGCCACAATCGGTCAATGGCAAAAAGATAGCTCTTAATGAGAGCTAAAATATTGCTCATGGGTGTCAAGGTCGTAGGTCGACTCGAAAGTGTGTTTTTTTATTAAAAAAAATGGACTTAGCATCATTTTCAAATGTAAACGAAAAATTTATTTTTGCTTTAGCTCCTTAACGGTAGATAGCTCTTAACGAGAGCTAAACTATTGCTCACGGGTGTCAAGGTCGTAGGTCGACTGGAAAGTGTTTATACCCTACACCACACTGTGGTACAGGGTATTATAAGTTTGTTTCACGGCAGATGTTTGTAACACCTGAAAATAACACAGCTAGACCCACCTTAAAGTATACCGATCGACTCAGAATCACTAGCTGAGTCGATTTAACGATGTCCGTCCGTCCGTCCGTCCGTCTGTCCATGTAAAGTTGTTCGTCGACTACAGGTCGCAATTTCACTCCGATCGTTCTGAAATTTTGCAGTGTAGAGTATTTCGCGGCTGTTAAGATCGCTATTGAATTTGATTGAAATCGGTTCAGATTTAGATATAGCTCCCATATATATCTTTCGTCCGATTTGGCCCTTTAGTCCTATAGAAGCTGTATTTTACATCCGATCGTTTTGAAATTTAGAATGGTAGAGTTTCTTCATCCATGAACCAACATTGCCGAATTTGAAGAAAATCGGTTAAGATTTAGCTATAGCTCCCATATATATGTTTCGTCCGATTTTGCTCTTTAGTCCTGTAGAAGCTGTATTTTACATCCAATCATTTTGAAATTAAGAATGGTAGAGTTTCTTGATCCATGAACCAGCACTACCGAATTTGAAGAAAATCGGTTAAGATTTAGCTATAGCTCCCATATATATGTTTCGTCCGATTTGGCCCTTTAGTTCTATAGAAGCTGTATTTTACATCCAATCGTGTTGAAATTTAGAATGGTAGAGTTTCTTGATCCATGAACCAACACTACCGAATTTGAAGAAAATCGGTTAAGATTTAGCTATAGCTCCCATATATATGTTTCGTCCGATTTGGCCCTTTAGTCCTATAGAAGCTGTATTTTACATCCAATCGTTTTGAAATTCTTGACTCATGAACCTACATTGCCGAATTTGAAGAAAATCGGTAAAGATTTAGCTATAGCTCCCATATATATGGAAGAAACATTTGGCTCTTTAGATCCAATCGTTTTTATACCCTACACCACACTGTGGTACAGGGTATTATTTAAGTATAAAATGTCCCAAAAGTAAATTTATGTAAACAATTTAAACATGAATTACAAAATTTATATATAAGAGTTATTCAATATTACGAGAGTGGTGTAGGGTATTATATAGTCGGCACCGCCCGACTTTAGCCTTTCATTACTGTTTTTTTTGATTTAAAAAAAATGGACTTAGCGCACGAAAAGTTGCGTTGTTAAACGTTGTTCTTGCGTATATGTCTCCATGATTGATTTACACAATGAATTAAATTTTAGTTAATCGAAAATGGTACCGCCCACACAAAGGGCCCAAATGGTACAACAATTGAATAGTTAATAACAATTGAATAGCAATGTAATGTTTAAAAGTACCCACTGTGCACCATGAAATGGGTGTATTTGCCAACTCACCTCTTGTAGCCCTTACACAAATTGAGAAATTCATACCAAACTAATCTCTTCAGATCTTTTGTAGCAATCATCTGAATGGCATCATATTCTGCTACTATGCCAAAATTTTTCCACCATTCCGGCATCTTCCACAGAAACTTACAAATTCTATGTGTTGTTTTGAAGTTTTCTTATTTGTCTTTAAATTTTATTTATAAATTTATATCGCATTTTGACAAAAGAACCGATCTCACAAAACCAAAATTTTTTAAGAAAATAATGGACGCTTTTATTGCGCCACAATAACCTGGGAATAGACATTTTAGCAAATACTTTGTCGGAAATTCGTGTAATTTTATTTTCTAGGTTATATCATTCTTCCAGCTATAGCGTTTGACGAAAATATGACCAAAAACTGCGATGTCTTTTTTGTTAAAAATAATTTTGTTTAAAGATCGGTTGTTTTGTTAAAATGCCACAGATATTAATATAAAATTCAAATCACCTCATATTGTTTGAACTTACACACACACGTCTACTGTATTATGTTGTATTTATGTATGTTATTTTCAAAATAAAATCCAGTGATATTTGGCACATTGATATCGACCAAAGATTTGTTTACAGAATCATCGCGATAACAAAGAGCACTCGAACATTTGGCGATAGTTCGCTGGAAAAACATTTCTGATGCGGAACGTTTCGTGATTTTTTTCTTCTGTATTATGACCATAAAATGTTTATTTTTATTTTGCAATGAAGTGGTGTGTGATCATCATCATTAGTTTGTTGTTGTTTTTTTTTGTGAAAATGTGTAATATTTTGATGTCAGCAATACTTTTACAATTAAATCGTTCATCAAATAAAATGTAAATAATTGAAATTTGAATAAATATGCAGAGATGTATGGACATGAGTGATGCACAGTGGTGCATAGTGGGGCTTGTTTGGGATATACGTATTGAGAATTTGTAGGTATTGTTTACAGTCTTCTATTGAGTAGTCAATAGATTTTAAAGAATATTTTCTGAATGAATGGAAATGAGTCAATCACCAGGATGGAAAATGGTAAGAAAATCTCTGTCGAGTAAACCGACTGATGTGTATAATATGAAATTTGCTATTTTGTGTGAGAGATACAACGAATAGGAATATTTTACACCTACTTTGTAAACTACCAAATTTCAGGCGAATCACTCGAATAGAATGACTTCTAGAACATGAAGACGTCAACTCGGAAGATACAATTTTATGGGTTCTTTATCCAAACATGTACCGATCTGGCTCATTTTTTCCAGCAATAGTTTAGGGCATAATAAAACATAAACAGGCAAATTTCAACCGGATCGGTTGCAGTTATATAGAGAATATACCCAAATATGGACCGGTCTGGTTCATTTTTTCCAGGAATAGTTAGGGACCTAATACAATTAACATAACAATTGTTCAAATTCTGCCGGATCGATTGAATATAGTGAATTCTAAAACTTCAAGAAGTCAAATCGGAAGGTACAGTTATATCGGAGCTATATACATTCATGGACGGATATATAATTTGCAATTGGTATGGCCGGTGAAACACATTGTTACTACAAAGTCAGTTTTTGGCCCCACTACTCGATCTGCTATATGGGGGATTTTATGGCCATTTTTCCCGTCTGTGTAACTAATTATCTATTGTATTTAAAACATTTTGCCCCAAGTATTTTTGAAAGCTTTTTCTTAAATCTTTCTAAAAAAAATTCCCCAAAATATGTTTTTCAGAATTTTTGTTTTTGTCCAAAAATTAAATTTTTTTTAAATTTTTTGCTCAAACGAAAGCTTAGGGCATTTCATAAGAACTTTGTGGTCTATTAATGGGATGGGACTTGTTTATATATCAAAACCAGTAAGGAAAGGCTAAAGTCGGGCGGTGCCGACTATATAATACCCTACACCACTCTCGTAATATTGAATAACTCTGATATATAAATTTTGTAATTCATGTATAAATTGTTTACATAAATTTACTTTTGGGAAATTTTATACTTAAATAATACCCTGTACCACAGTGTGGTGTAGGGTATAAAAACGATTGGATCTAAAGAGCCAAATCGGATGAAACATGTATATGGGAGCTATAGCTAAATCTTTACCGATTTTCTTCAAATTCGGTAGTGTTGGTTCATGGATCAAGAAACTCTACCATTCTAAATTTCAAAATTATTGGATGTAAAATACAGCTTCTACAGGACTAAAGAGCAAAATCGGAGGAAACATATATATGGGAGCTATAGCTAAATCTTAACCGATTTTCTTCAAATTCGGCAATGTTGGTTCATGGATCAAGAAACTCTACTATTCTAAATTTCAAAATGATTGGATGTAAAATACAGCTTTTATAGGACTAAATGGCCAAATCGGACGAAACATATATATGGGAGCTATAGCTAAATCTTAACCGATTTTCTTCAAATTCATCAATGTTGGTTCATGGATCAAGAAACTCTACCATTCTAAATTTCAAAACGATCGGATGTAAAATACAGCTTCTATAGGACTAAAGGGCCAAATCGGACGAAAGATATATATGGGAGCTATATCTAAATCTGAACCGATTTCAACCAAATTCAATAGCGATCTTAACAGCCGCGATATACTCTAAACTGCAAAATTTCAGAACGATCGGAGTGAAATTGCGACCTGTAGTCGACGAACAACTTTACATGGACAGACGGACGGACGGACGGACGGACAGACATCGTTAAATCGACTCAGCTAGTTATTCTGAGTCGATCGGTATACTTTAAGGTGGGTCTAGCTGTGTTATTTTCAGGCGTTACAAACATCTGCTGTGAAACAAACTTATAATACCCTGTATCACATCCTTAAAAAAGAGGTTGAAGCTCATATTTTAGCAAAACTCGAGAACCATTTATCGTAATTGGTTCAGGAAAGCATTAAATAATACTAAATTAAGTAGCCTTCATCTTCTTTCACTAGCATTTTTACATCCCATCAGCGGTTTCAAAGATAAATTACAAGTTATTGCAAAAAAAAATTTTGTTGAGAAAATTTTCATAATTTCTTAATTAAAACCTTTTAAAACTATCGGCAAATTTACAAATATTATTTTATCGTGAGCGCCTCAGTAGGTGAGTTGGTGGCGCCCTCGCTTATGAGCTTGAGGGTCGTGGGTTCGATTCCCACCGGAGACTTTGGTGTCGCTGCAACATCTAGCCACATGGTCTCTGTAACCCTGCTTTTCCTTGGACCGTAAAATTAGAATATAAATATACTTTGTATTGTAATTCATATAAATAAATTAATTATTTTAACGTCTGATCGGTCATGAATAAAATGAGGTCATTTTGATGAAAATCAATGTATAATTTAAAACGCTGTAGCTTTATCAATGTTTTTAAAAGGTTTTAATTAAAACAATACTAACATTTTCTCCAAAATATGATTTTCTCTACAACATATTGTAAGATATCTGTGAAACGGCTGATGGGATGAAAAAAGGATATTAGAAGAAGATGAAGGTTATTTAATACTAAATTTCATCAACCAATCACGATAAATGCTCTTATAGATGTTTATCTTTATTTTGATAGATTAACAAGTCCCATCAAACGAATAGACCCCAAAGCTCCTAAAGATAATTAATAAAAATTATAGTTTTTTGACAAAAATATAAAACAAATTTTAATTTTGCAAAAAAAAACACAAACAAATATTTTTATGATTTTTTCAGAATGATTGGAGAAAAAATTATCGAAAATACTTTGGGCAACATTTTTAAAATACAATAGGTAATTAGTTAAATGGTTGGGAAAAAATGGCCGTTTGACGAACATTTCAAAATTGAGCGACCTTCAAATTTTATGTCATAACTATTATCTAAACTTGGTACACGTTTCCTCCCGTTTAGAAGACATCGGTTTTAAAAATGCACTCACTTGACTATAGATGAAACCGCCCATTTATAGTTTAAGTAAAATAATTATCTTGAGCGGGACTTTTGTATGGGACCTATATCAAAGCATGATCGTATATGACGACAGTTGTTTATGTGAAGGGTTCCGGGTATAAAAGCAGACAAATGACCAATTTTCAGCCCGATCAGTTGAAATTTGCATTAATAATATGGCAGTTATCTAGCTCAATTATGGTAGATTATAGAGTGATTGGATCGAACGGAAGGACGGACTGACGGACATGGCTAAATCAACATGAAATTATACGACGTCCCTATAAAAAAAATATACGAACCCCTACAATACGTCGGACCCCTACGAATTGTAAAACATTTATGAAAATAGGTATTAAAAATACCTATTTTGAAAGATCCGTCGGCTCAAAAACATTCATGTCATTTCTGTCTGTCTGTTCATCCGTCTGTCTAGTGTGCACGATAACTTTCGATAAGAGTAACTAACCGCTTGACTTCAAATTTGGTATGCGGTAATATTTTTCTCCATATAAGGCTAAGTTTGAAGATGGGCCATATTGGTCCACTCCATCTAGTACCTTTCCCACACAGGTTGAACATTTAGTGAAATATTGATTCCTTAATAACTTCTATACTACTTATTCCAGTGTCAACTCGAGAAAAATGGTCGAAGTTGCCACGCCCCTTTTGGTACCTCCCACATAAATTAACCATTTTACACCAAAAGTTAACTGCTTATAGCTTTAGTATCAGCTTATACAAATACTTGAAATTTTGTACAGTGTAATGCCTTTATGGTACCTACAGTCGTGTAAAATAAAGGTGTAATTGCCAAGGCCCTTTTGGTTCCTCTCACACAAATTGGCCAAATTTTACCAAAAATTTACGAGCTCATAATTTTATTACCAGTACAATAATCACTTATAATTCGGTACCGTGTAACATCTAACGTACATCAAAAAATGGACGTATTTGCAAACCACCCACTCAAATTGGCAGATTCATTCGAACACAAGATCAATAAATCGGCATTTAATTTTATTTGCATCAATTAATCTATGGTTTACATCTTTTCAAATAATGCAAACATAAAGTTTTCCAAAACGTGTCTTTTATATTTTAGCCACTTTTCAAAAAGCACTATAAGCGGTACAGACATATTGAGCAGGTAAATACAAAAATGGGCAAAAGTATACAATTTGAACGGCTCAGGTACTTACTGTTTAATTAATTGTTTTTTCGTAACACCAGTACTCTTATTTGCACAATGTTAAAAAATTACGAGGGTGCTCCCAAAATTAGCCGACCTAACAAAGACAACACAAAATATTTGGGAAAATGTTTATTTTTTCTCAACATAATCTCCCTTTAGATCGATACACTTTCCAGCGTTTTTCAATAACTTCGATACCCTGATTATAATTCGATACCCTGACAATAATTATTGTAAGAACTGTCTAGCTCATGAAAATAATCATCAACCGCAACTCTTCATTGCTGGCAAATCTTTTTCCGCCGAGCTATTTTTTCAAGATTAATAATCCTTAGCTCCCACGGATTATTAATCTTGAAAAAATAGCAAATCTGGCGAATAACGTGCGAACTTTAACTCATTGATTTTGGCCATCGCATGATTGGATGTGTGACCTGATGCATTGTCTTGATTGTGAACAAACGCGGCACTGCTTTCTCATTATCAAATATTTCGTCAATATGCGATGTATAGTACTTTCTGAAATGCCTATGACTTCAGCTAGTTCTCGAACCTTCAACCGACGGTCATCCAATACCGTTTTGTGGATTTTTTAACCAATTCTGGCGTGGACATCTCAATTGGTCGACCATTACGGTGTTCGTTTTGGAAGCTCGTACGGTCCCGTTTAAACTCAGCCACCCACACAAAAAAAAGTATTCCCTAAATTTTTGTAAAATCCCTACTCCAATTTAGTTCAATGTTTTTATTCATATTGATTTAACTTTTTCGTAGAACTGGGCAATTTTATTTAGTACTACCAAATTTTATGTTTTTGGGGGATATGCAGAATAGTTCGTTAACTACAAATGAGGACATATTTTTACTAAAATAATATTTCTTGAAAAAAGTTCGAATATTCATATATTTATCAAATTTAAACAAATGCGGTGGACACCCAGCAGCATGATTTTTAGGAAATTTTAACTAAAAATAATCATGAATCCTTATTTCGATTCCATGAATTTGAACTCAAAATTAAGAAAACATACTAAAATCAAGGAAAAATTAACTATTTTCGGACTATGTTGTAGTGCAAAAAAACACAAAAAATGCTGTCCTTTTTCGTTCAGCAATTTTTATTTTTTCGCAAATCGTTACTTGCAGAAACTTAAATTTATGGAGAAACATTAAAAATGTTACGCCCGGGACGAGAGTCGAACCGGCAACCTTATGATAGTGAGCCAGACACACTATATATCGAGCTACGAAACTCTTTTGGGATTGGGATGAAAATGTCATTCATAATAAAATTTCTTCGTCGCCTATAAATATATATAATATGGCAACTCTATTTATCATTCAATGATGGCAATCCTTTTATCAAATTCAAGTGTACATAAAAATACATTGTTTCGAAAATTTTGGGATATATAATTGTATTTAAAAACAAATTTTTCATAAAAATTTAAGTGTCTACGTAGCTCAGTTGGTAAACATGTGGTTCAGAAAACGGAAGGTTCTGGGATCGAATCGCATTCGGAGGTAAAATTTTATATACATAATGTTTAATAAAATAAATGTCAATTCCTAAAATAAAGCAGAAGAGAGAAATCCAAAGAGGAAGTTGTAAGAGAGAGATTCCAACATATAAATGGAGGAGAAAAGTGATGAAATGGGATCGAAAATCGCCAAAAAAAAATAATGGAATAAAAAGTCGAAGAAAATTTTTAATTTTTCTTTTCTTTTTGCATAAATTTAATTAAATTTTCCTAAATTTGAGTAAAAATTTACTTGCAATAAGGACAAAAGTATGCTGAATTTGCATAATTTAAAGTCAGAATTTGCTAGTATTGAGTTAATTTCCCCTATTTTAATTTCAATAGTTACATAAAGGAAGTACGAGTTAACTAGAAATAAGTTAAACATATTTCATAATTGTGAGGAAATGTATGAACTTGATATAAGGAAAAATAGCTTTAGCGAAATACGAAGTTCAATATTCCTACAGTTAAATTCATTTTAACTTGCTCTAGGGTTCACTTTTTTTGAGTGCAATATTATTTTATAGTTGTAAACAAAGGAGCAGACACCATCAAAGTATAATCTAGGTCGGTTTTAATATTGGTTGGTCTTTTCTGGTGACTTTTCACATGAAAGTATTGTATTAAATATTGGTGACCAATTTTTTCCATGTTTACAAATTCACTGAGATCGAAAATAAACAACGTGGCGCCTTGAAACTTTAAGGTTGCCACTTAGAAGGTTGCCACTTTTTACGAAAGTAATTTTTTTCTCGCCAAGTACAAAGATCGGCCAAATTAAATTTTTTGATTTTCGGCAAGCTAAAAATGGCGCCCTTGTAAACCACCAAAAACATTTCTTAGGTCGATATAAAAGCTCTGACTCATTATGAATTCTTATTTCGAATTTTACGTTGTAAAATTTATGATTATTATGGAATTTTACTTCGTTTCTGGGGCCCATATACATAGTTCCCTTAAGAAAAATCATCTCTCTCGCTCTCTCTCAGTCTCTTCGTGACTTAGTCACGATGTTGAATTAGAAAAATCGTTCTGTGTCGGCTAAGGCGATTTTCTTTTGATTTAATGTCGAAACTGTGAATTTCTAATATTTACATGTGATTATGTGTGTATATATGTACGTACACCTATGCCGTTTGTAAAGAGGTAATAAAACGTGAAATATTTCAGAGTAAAATGAGAGCAGTTAAATAAACTTGTAGTGTATCTTATCTTCTATTGACACACTGACAATAACAACAACAAACAATAGCGTCGGCAGTAATAATGACGACAATGACAGAGAAAATCGATAAACATTTTCAACAAAGCCAAACAAAAAACTCTCCCGTTTGTAATTTGAACTCGAAATTAACCGCCAACGCGTTTTCCAAATAAAAGACAATTTTCAAATGTTTCATGTTTCCGTTTCTTCAAAATGTGGGCGAGTGGATGGGTGGATAGTGTTCACGAGTGAGTAGGCAAATATTTTGGTTGGGCACTTTGAACAATTGTGCTATGTTTTGACAGAAACTCTCGTATGGATGAGAAGAAAATTACCCCAAAAAATATTTGTTTATCGAATGTTGTCATATGTGTAAATGAAAATAAGAAACTGCTCGAAGTAATGAGTTCTCTCTCTTTTTATTTCGCACCCAAGAGTATTTGGGATATTAGAAGGGGTCTATTACTTTTCAAATATAAATTATTTTCTTTTTTAAATTTCAAACAGATTTTTTTTTATTTTTCGAATTTTTAAAAATTGTTTGTTTATAGTATAAAAAAAAATTTAATTTTAAAGATTTAATTTTAATGTATAAAACAAGAACACTACATAATTATAATTTAGACAATTTTGTTCATTACAAGTACATATTCCTAATTATTATTGCCCCGTATTTGAAAGCTTGCTCCAAAATCTTTAAAATTACTTACAGTTCATATTTTTAAATTGGTTTAAGTTTGTTTCAAGTGTCTGAAATTGTATGTAATTTACATTCGCAACCCCCTCTAATATGTTTATAGAAATGCCGGTCAGTATAAATGGCGTAATTACAATAGCATTAGTAAATATCAAACACCAGAACCACAACCATTATTATTAGTCATATCAGAGTAGTAAACAAGTTGTAGAGGAAAAACACACAACGCGCAAAAAACAAACAATCTACCAAATAAATAAATTCTAGCAAACACGTGAAATGTGTAGGCTTTTGATCCATCACTTAGAGTCTGAGAGCGGCACAGTGGTTCCTCAGGGTACAAATAATAAAAATAGAAAATAGTATGAACATTTCAGTCGAATAAAGCGACTGAAATATAATGGGGAATTTTCGAGCATTGTCATAAGTTCATAACTTTTATCCAGTCTGACAGACGGACGGACATAGCTCAAATGACTTAAAACATTCTAAAACTGTTTTCCACCAAAAACACATTTAGGGTCTTAGGTCAAACCTGTTTTAAAATATTTGGTGCGAAGCAAGAAAAAAACTCCGCTTAGCTAAAGTGACGATATAACAAGTAAGTAAGTATGTAATATGGAATATGGTACTTTCCGTGGGAGCTAGCCCAGTCTATGGTCATTGCAAAAGTTGTCTAAAATACAGAATATTTATAGAATAGCTAAAGAAGTTGTGGGGAAATTGTGTTCGAATGAATCGGTCAATGTGTGTGGGGGTACATTTTCGGTAAAATTTTGCCCTTTTGTTTGAGTGGTACCAAAAAGGGCGTTGTAACGGGTTTCCCTATAGGGATGCTATGATTTTGAATTGACGTTTCGGCCATTTGTAATATGTCATGATCTGTCATTTGTTTTTAATTGTATTCAGAGATAAATACGAAAGAACAACGTTTACAAATTATTCAGTCGAACTACGACCTTGACACCTATGAGCAATATTTTAGCTCTCATTAAGAGGTATCTTTTTGCCATTTAACGATTCCCGATCCGACGTACCGTTAAGGACCTAGAGCAAAAATAAACATTCCGTTCACATTTGAAAATGATGCTACGTCCATTTTTGTAAATCCAAAAAAAAAACACTTTCCAGTCGACCTACGACCTTGACACCCATGAGCAATATTTTAGCTCTCGCTAAGAGCTATCTTTTGGTCATTGATCGATTGTGGCTACGTGCCACACAGCAAATGAAACAATTGAATTGTTGCGAGAAAAGGTTGGAGATTTGATTATTTCAATAATTTGTGATATTGAATGGCCACCAAGAAGTTGTGATCTAATACCATTAGACTATTTCTTGTGGGGTTATTTGAAGTCATTGGTCTTTTGAAATAAACCAGACTCTCTTCAAGCTTTACAAGTCAATATTGAACGTGCCATTCATGACATACGACTTGATTTAGTGGAAAAGGCCGAAAAACTCGAAAATTGGGTTCATGGAATTCGTTCCTGCAGAAGAAGCCAACTGGACATCTAGTACGTAGCATATAACCCAACTGGTCGTCCACAAAGGAGTATATAACCCAATATTTCTCGGCAACAAAATACGTACACCTGGTCTTCTAGTTAGGTGTACATAAACCAATCTGTCTTCCACTAAGGCATAGATAACGCAACTGACCCTCTGCTAAGAAGTAGATAACCCATCTAATAATTTTCTAAGGATAACCCTACTGACCTTCCACTAAAGAGTAGATAACCAATTATTTGTCATCGACAAAGCAGTAGATAACCCACCTGGCCCTCTAGTAAGGAGTAGATTACTTAACTGATCGTTTAATAAAGGTAGATAACCCAGTATGTATATCTTCAATTAAGGCTTAAATAACGCAACCGACCCTCTGGTAAGGAGTATTTAACCCAAATGATCGTTTACTTAGAAGTAGATTTAAATAACGCAACCGACTCTCTGGTAAGGAGTAGATAACACAACTGATCGTTTACTTAGGAGTAGATTTAAATAAGGTAAGGAGTAGATAACACAACTGATCGTTTACTTAGGAGTAGATAACCTTACTGGTTGTCATCAACAAGCCGTAGATAACCCACCTGGCTTTCTAGTAAGGTGTAGATAACCCGGCTGGTCGTTTACTAAGGAGTACGCCTTAGTTGAAGCCAAATTTAGGTATCTAAATTTGGCTTCAACTAAGGCGTAGCGAACCCAACTGACGCCCTACTAAGGTGCAGATAACCATTTCTTATTTTTCCATTTAGCAAATTTTTATAAAGTTTTTAGGCAAAAATAAATTTCATAGGTTAATATTAAAAATTCTGAACTGGCATACGAGTATATAACGCGTGATACATTTCGAGGTTCCCTACTTTTTTAAAGAAAAAAACACAGAAAATTCAAATTGAATGGGGAATGTTTATTATCATTTGAAAGAACATTCTTTGGCATTTATTTTTTGAAGATCATGTCAAATGTTGGCCGCGGCTACGTCTCAGATGGTCCATCCGATGAGTCGAATTTTTGATGACTCGTTCGAGCATTTCGACTGGTAACTGGCGAATGACACGCGTGATGTTTTGCTCCAAGGCTTGAATCGAAGCGGGTTTGTCCGCATAAACTTTAGACTTTCCATATCCCCACAGGAAAAAGTCTAACGGTGTGATATCACACGATCTTGGTGGCCAATCGACCGGCCCAAAACGTGAAATATTCTGCTGACCGAAGTGTTCTCTCAATAAATCCATTGATTGATGCGATGTGTGGGAAGTGGCGTCGTCTTGTTGAAACCAAATGTTTTTGAAGAGATATGGACCGATGATTCCGGTACGTCGGATCGGGAATCGGTCAATGGCAAAAAGATAGCTCTTAACGAGAGCTAAAATATTGTTCATGGGTGTCAAGGTCGTGGGTCGACTGGAAAGTGTTTTTTTATTTAAAAAAATGGACTTAGCGCAATTGGCGAACTATTATTTTGATAATAAAACTGAATAATTTGTAAACGTTGTTCAGGTAAGTCTTTCCATGATGAAATGCCAAACAATACTTAACAAAAATAACATGACAGCATGACACGACTCACACGTGATCTGTAAAAAAGGCTATTGAAAAAAGTATATCTACTTAGATCACCCTATATAACCCACATTTTCGTCAATTAAGGCCGTCCTCTAATTAAGGGAACTAAGTAAGTGGATAAATCAAGTGGTCTTTTACTAAAGAGTAGATAACCAAACTGGATGTCTGTAAATCAGCAGGTAAACCAACTGACATTATATTAGGTAGGAGATAACCTAACTGATATGTGTATAGCATATAACCCAATTTGTAGTCTTCTAAGGCTTAGATAACTCAACTGGATCTATACTAAGGAGTAGATTATCCAACTGGTCGCTTGAAAAGGAGTAGATAACTCAACTGACATTTTAGATATCACAATAGGTCCTCTAATGAGGGGAATAAAGTAAGTAGATAACTCCACTTGTCTTTTACTAAGGAGAAGATAACCAAACTTGGTGTCTACAAATCAGCAGATAACCCAACTGATATGCGTATTGTATATAACTAAATTTGTAGTCATCTAAGGCTTAGATAACTCAACTGGATTTATACTAAGGAGTAGATTATCCAACTGGTCGCTTGAATAGGAGTGGATAACTCAACTGACATTTTAGATAACGCAATCGGTCCTATAATACGGGGAATTAAGTAAGTAGATAACTCATCTGGTACTTAACTAAGCAGTAGATGACCCAACTGGATCTCTACAAATAAGCAGATAAACCAACTGGCATTGTATTAGGTAACAGATAACCCAACTGATATGTGTATAGCACATAACCCAATTTATGGTCATCTAAGGCTTAGATGACGCAACTGGATCTATACTAAGGAGTAGATAATCCAACTGGTCGCTTGATAAGGAGTAGATAACTCAACTGACATTTTAGATAACATAATCGGTCCTCTAATGAGGGTAAGTAAGTAAGTAGATAACTCTTCTGGTCTTTTGCTAAGGAGTAGATAATCCATCTGGATGTCTAAAAATCAGCAGATAAACCAACTGGCATTGTATTATGTAGCAGATAACAAAACTGGATATATACTAAGCACTAGATAACCCAACTGACATTTTACTAAAATCTACCAAGAATTAGATACCCAAACTATATCTCTAATAAGATGTATATAACCTAATTTGATAATTCAAGTGGTCATTTATTAAGAGTATATATAACCCAACTGGCCCTCTACTATGAAGTTTTTAACCGAACTGGTCCCCTCTTTGGAAGCAGATAATGTAACATAAGTAGATAACTGACTAAGTATTGGATAATCTAAGTGGTCGCCTACTACGGAGTCGATTTCCCTGATACAGTCGCAAGAGGACAAACCACATCGAACAATATGTTTGTTTTCTTTAAACGTAGTCAACTGATAACAATATTTTTTTTGTGATCAGGGATAGATCAAAATTTTACCGTTACTGCCATAAGTAGACTCTTGTAAATTGACACTTAATTTCTCGTAGGTTTGATCTTAACTATTATTACGAGATAAATGAAAAATGTACCAACAACATTGCTTAAAATTCAGTATTTTAGGTTATTTTTGTCATGACTGGTCTGGGCAATAATTGACCTCATTCCCCGGTCTTGCATCTCCACACTAAATACTACATTTACTTAATTTTTTTCTGAAGTTCGTTTTACTCGACTGAGGCTTTCTTATTCCCCCAATGTGCAGAACATGTTGTGTTTTTTTTGGTTTGTTTTCTCCTGACCAGACATTTGGAGCCACATTTGTCATTTGCAAAAAAGGATAATTTTGTGGATTTAATAAATGTAGTAATTATTCGGCCAGTTGTGCCGCAAAGCCATTAGTTCATATTAATGGCGTTGTTCGACCCACTGATTAATGGCGGAGATTATGATTAATTACAGTAGTCGGCGATAGCTACTGATATTGTGGGTCATAGTTTATTAGATTAAATGACAGTAGATAACCTACGACATGACAGATTAAATGATGATAAATATATACTTGTATATATATAAGACCAATATCACTTATATACAAACATTTTTGTTAATTTCTTTTACTTTTTTCTATCGCATTAATGGTTTATAGAGTCTGTAGATAATAATAGTAGATAAGCAGGTGTTGTGTTATCAGATTTTCATTATTTTTTGTTTTAATAAATATTGACACGTATCATATTAAATCATATAAAGGGCGAGTACAACCGAACTTAACAAATATATTGCAAAAATGTTTACATTAAACATATTAAAGTTTTTCCAAGGTCTTCTAAAATAAAACATTAAATTTATCAATTTAAATATAAAACTTAAGTTTAATTATTCCAAAATTTTCGTCCACCTCTTAATTTCTGTTTTTTCTTCTTGCAGCTCAGGCAACAGTTAAGTTGGATTCAACAGTAGTGCCGTTCCCTAAGCATTGAATCCCCCCACAAGAAAATTCAGAAAATGTGCCTTTCAACACCCACAACTACCCAGACCAGTGAGGACAACTCATCATCTGCAATCGAGACGACATGTTCCGCATCTAGTCAATGCGCAAGCGCAGCAAATGCTGCAACGACTTGCAACCTGAAACCAAAAATAAACTCAACACAGCACTTAGATTGTAATGGCAATGTTAAAAATTCTCTAACAAACATCCACAGCAGTATTACCCATCGACGGCAGACGGGATCTGCGGCAGCACAAGCTAATGGAGATATCATCAACCCAGAAGAGTGCCGAATCAAAGATGTAAGTGATCCTGCATCGGCATCATTAGGTTACACTGAGGAGAATGCCGTCTACAAGGAATTCCAGAAAACCAAAGAAATTCAGGAATCTGTTGCCGCTGAAGAGGAGTTTAAACCCGAGCTTAGATGGCCAGATTTGGGGGCACAACTATTTTTACATTTGGGAGCGGTTTATGGTTTCTATTTGCTATTCTCAGCTAAATCCTATACATTTATATGGCGTAAGTTAAATTATAATTTAAATTCATCAGATATTACTAACATTGACCGAGCAAAAATATAACGTTATTGGAAAAATATCCGGTAACAATGGGAATTTAGGGATTACTTAATTGTTGCTCATAAATCCGTTGCTCCATGGGGTGTTATGACCTCACTTTAGTGAAGCAGGGTATATATAATTAGCTACCGGTCAAATGTGTAAGACATCGAAGGAGTGGCCTAAGTGTGTTCGTCGGAAATCCGTTGTGTCCGTCCGTCTGTCTGGCCCGAACTTATCACAAACACCAAAAAATAATCAAATAATCAAAGATGTTTGTAACACCTCAAAATAACACAGCTAGACCCACCTTAAAGTATACCGATCGACTCAGAATCACTAGCTGAGTCGATTTAACGATGTCCGTCCGTCCGTCTGTCCATGTAAAGTTGTTCGTCGACTACAGGTCGCAATTTCACTCCGATCATTCTGAAATTTTGCAGTTTAGAGTATTTCGCGGCTGTTAAGATCGCTATTGAATTTGGTTGGAATCGGTTCAGATTTAGATATAGCTCCCATATATATCTTTCGTCCGATTTGGCCCTTTAGTCCTATAGAAGCTGTATTTTACATCCGATCGTTTTGAAATTTAGAATGGTGGAGTTTCTTGATCCATGAACCAACATTGCCGAATTTGAAGAAAATCGGTTCAGATTTAGATATAGCTCCCATATATATCTTTCGTCCGATTTGGTCCTTTAGTCCTATAGAAGCTGTATTTTACATCCGATCGTTTTGAAATTTAGAATGGTAGAGTTTCTTGATCCATGAACCAACATTGCCGAATTTGAAGAAAATCGGTTAAGATTTAGATATAGCTCCCATATATATCTTTCGTCCGATTTGGCCCTTTAGTCCTATAGAAGCTGTATTTTACATCCGATCGTTTTGAAATTTAGAATGGTAGAGTTTCTTGATCCATGAACCAACATTGCCGAATTTGAAGAAAATCGGTTCAGATTTAGATATAGCTCCCATATATATCTTTCGTCCGATTTGGTCCTTTAGTCCTATAGAAGCCGTATTTTACATCCGATCGTTTTGAAATTTAGAATGGTAGAGTTTCTTGATCCATGAACCAACATTGCCAAATTTGAAGAAAATCGGTTAAGATTTATATTGTTTCGTCCGATTTGGCCATATAGTCCTATAAAAGCTGTATTTTACTTCCAATCGTTTTGAAATTTAGAATGGTAGAGTTTCTTGATCCATGAACCAACATTGCCGAATTTGAAGAAAATCGGTTAAGATTTAGCTATAGCTCCCATATATACATATGTTTCATCCGATTTGGCTCTTTAGATCCAATCGTTTTTATACCCTACACCACACTGTGGTACAGGGTATTATTTAAGTATAAAATGTCCCAAAAGTAAATTTATGTAAACAATTTATACGTGAATTACAAAATTTATATATCAGAGTTATTAAATACTAGCTGAGCCCGGTGCGCTTCGCTGCCCATGTCAAAATTCGCGCTGTAGAAACTGTATTTTATATCCGATCAGTACGAAATTCGGCAGAAAGAGGTTTGTTATTACATGAAGGAATACTGCCAAATTCGGAGAAAATCGGGTCAGATTTAGATATAGTCCCCATATATATGTTACCCCCGATTTGAAATTCAAGCGCTGTAGAAACTGTATTTTATATCCGATCAGTAAGAAATTCGGCAGAAAGAGGTTTCTTATTACATGAAGGAATGCCGCAAAATTCAGAGAAAATCAGTTCAGATTTAGATATAGCCCCCATATATATATGTTACCCCCAATTTGACATGTAAGCGCTGTAGAGTCTGTGTTTTATATCCGATCAGTACGAAATTCGACAGAAACAGGTTTCTATTTTACATGAATGATTCTAGGAAAATCGATTCAGATTTATATATAACCTCCATATATATGTTCCTCCAGATTTGGTTACAAAGCGCTATAGAAGTTGTACTTTACTTCCGATCATTACAAAGTTCTCCAGAAAGATTTTTCTCAATTTAGGAACGAATATTGCTTAATTTTGAGATTATCGGTTCAAAATACATTTACCAATTATTCCAAATTATTATCGCAATGACCCTTATCTCATTGTTAGGGAGGTGTAGGGTATTATATAGTCGGCCCCGCCCGACTTTCTGCCTTTCCTTACTGGTATTAGTAATAAATTCACTGAATGAAAAAATACCGAATTCAGTGGAAAGTCCAGAAAATAGAAATGTATACTTATAAAATTTCCAAATTCTTGTTTCATTGATATTGCATCACATTATCATATTGCGATTGTATTGGAGTGAGCAGCTGTAATTATCGCATACCGAGCATTTTTGTTCATGTATTTCCTATATAATACTTGCAAGATATATCAAAATATGGGCTGGGCCACGCCCAATGGTCCTATTCCGCCCATTTGAAAGCCAATCACGTAGACTGCTACCAGATACATATACGCAAAATTTCAACACTCTCGCTAACAAAATGAGCAAGATAATTCAATTTCAAAATTTGGCTTATATGGGCGGTGGCCCGCCCATTGGTCAGATCCCGCCAATTTTTGGACCAATCACGTGGACTGTCACCAGATACATATCTACAACATGACAGCACTCTAGATAAAAAATTGTGCAAGTTATATCAATTTCAAAATTTGGCTTATAAGGGCGGGGCCACGCCCATTGGTCCGATCCCTCCCATTTTCTGACCAATTAGGTAGAATGCCACCAGATACATATACACAACATTGCAGCACTCCCGATAGCAAATTGTGCAAGATATAAAAATTTCAAAATTTGGTCATTGTGGGCGGGGCCACGCCTATTGGTCCGAACCCGCCCATTTTTTGACCAATCACGTAGATCGCCAACGGATATATATACACAAAATTCCAGGTCTCTCGCTAACAAATTGTGCAAGATATCACATTTTTTAAATTTGGCTTATATGGGCGGTGCCACGCCCATTGGTTCGATCCCGCCCGTTTTTGGATCAATCACGTAGACTGCCACCGTTTACATATACATACACAAAATTCCAGCACTCTCGCTAACAAATTGTGCAAAATATCTCAATTTCAAAATTTGGCTTATATGGGCGGGGCCACGCCCATTGGTCCGGTCCCGCCCATTTTTTCACCAATTACGTAGAATGCCACCAGATACATATACGCAACAGTGCAGCACTCCCGCTAGCAAATTGTGCAAGATATCAAAATTTTGTCTATGTGGGCGGGGCCACGCCCATTGGTCCGATCCCGCCCATTTTTGGACCAATCACGTAGACTGCCACCGTTTACATATACACAAAATTCCAGCACTCTCGCTAACAAATTGTGCAAAATATCTCAATTTCAAAATTTGGCTTATATGGGCGGGGCCACGCCCATTGGTCCGATTCCGCCCATTTTTGGAAAATTCACATAATCTGCCATTAAATGCATACAAACAAAATTTCAGCACTATACCTATAATAGGAGCAGAAATATCGGATTTTTAGCCTGCGATTTGTATGGGAGGTACCACGCCCCTTTGTCCAATTAATTTTTTTTTCTATACAAACCATCTCGGGAAAATTTAGAATCGAATAAAAAAAAAATCATCAAAATCGCTCCAGCCGTTCTGACGTGATGCCATTACACAGATGGACCGTTTCATTTTTATACCCTACACCACACTGTGGTACAGGGTATTATAACTTTGTGCATTTGTTTGTAACACCCAAAAGGAGACGAAATAGACCCATCGTTTATTATACCGATCGACTTAGAATCACTTTCTGAGTTGATTTAGCTATGTCCGTCTGTCCGTCTGTCTGTCTGTCTGTCTGTCTGTCCGTCTGTCTGTCTGTCCGTCTGTGCATGTATTCTTGTAATCAAAGTACAGGTCGCAATTATGGTCCGATCTCGACGAAACTTTACACACATCTTTTTTTTGGCCCAAGGACGATCCCTATTGAATTTGGTTAAAATCGGTTCAGATTTAGATATAGCCCCCATATATATGTTAGCCCCGATTTGACTTGTAAGCGCTGTAAAAACTTTATTTTATATCCGATCAGTATGAAATTCGGCAGAAAGAGGTTTCTTATTATATGGATGAACACTATTAAATTTGGAAGAAATCGGTTCAGATTTAGATATAGCCCCCATATATACGTTACCCCCGATTTGACATGTAAGCGCTGTAAAAACTTTATTTTATATCCGATCAGTATGAAATTCGGCAGAAAGAGGTTTCTTGTTATATGGATGAACACTATTAAATTTGGAAGAAATCGGTTCAGATTTAGATATAGCCCCCATATATATGTTACCCCCGATTTGACCTGTAAGCGCTGTAAAAACTGTATTTTATATCCGATCAGTGCGAAATTCGGCAGAAAGAGGTTTCTTATTACATGAAGGAATACTGCCAAATTTGGAGAAAATCGGTTCAGATTTAGATATAGGTCCCATATATATGTTACCCCCGATTTGACATGTAAGCGCTGTAGAGACTGTATTTTATATCCGATCAGTACGAAATTCGACAGAAGGAGGTCTTTTTACATGAATAAGTATTCAGGGAAGATCGGTTCAGATTTATATTAAAGCTACATATATATGTTCCTCCTGATTTGGTATCAAATCGCTATAGAAGTTGTATTTTACTTCCGATCATTAAAATTTTCCAGAAAGATGTTTCTCACTTTAGGAACGAATATTGGTTAATTTAGCGATTATCGTTTTAGAATTAGAATACGTTTCTACCCATTTACCAATTATTCCAAATTATTATGGCAATGACCCTTATCGCATTGTTAGGGAGGTGTAGGGTATTATATAGTCGGCCCCGCCGACTTTCTGCCTTTCCTTACTGGTTATATATATAGATTATGAGAGTGGTGTAGGGTATTATATAGTCGGCACCGCCCGACTTTAGCCTTTCCTTACTGGTTTAGTATTTTTTGTTGAAATTTATTTTTTTAGTAAATTTCGTGGAAATAGCATTTCCCTAAAAATGTACGTTGGAAATGCATTTTTCTACATGTTTCCACAAAATTTAATGAAAATTTATAGAAAATTTCATAATTTTCTAAAAAAATTTCGAATTTTTTTTTTAGAAAATTCCTTCAAATTAGCATTTGTTTTAGAAAATACCTTCAAATTTTGTAATTTTCCAAAAAATGTGTTAAAAATCTAACTTTTCTACAAAATTTCTCTGTCCGCGTTTTTCTTGAAAATTTCCTTTAAATTTCATATTCTAAAAAATTTTGTTGAAATTGCGTTTTCTGCAAAAATTTTTTGAAATTTAATTTTTATCGGAAAATTGTTGAATTGTATTTATCTAAAATATTAAATCAAGATCGTTGACCTCTGATGAAGACAATTTTCTGGACAATTAAATTCGAAAAAAAGTGTTGTTGTTATATATTGTTGGTCTGCGCTTTTGTTATTCAGTCAAAATTTATTCGGTTTAAGACCCATATTTCAGTTTCTTCTGTTTATTGCAAAAATTTATTTTTTTTTAATTTTTTTTTTAATATTAAAAATTGGTAGAGAGTTTTAATTGCTTGGTAGAGTTGACCACAGTTCCGATAGACACCACTCTATTATCTTCAGAAATCAATAGCACTAATGTATGTCTTTAACTTAAATCAGCTGAAATACTTATGGAAGCAGTAAATTGAATTTAACAAAAACTACTAACCAAAACCGTATTTTGCCGAATTAAGAATTTTCTGAAAAAATCTAGTATTGATATAATTTTCTAATAAAAATAAATTTTTAAATAAAAATGGTTTTCTACAAATTCTCCAAATATTTAATTTTGACGAAAATTTCTAGAAAAATGCAATTCTGAAGAAATGTTATGGAAAAATGCAATTTTCAACTAAATTTAATGAAGATTTTAATTTTATAAAAAATTTGATCTTTTACTAAAAAAAAATCTCGAATTGCACTTTTTTTAGAAAAATTCTTCAATTTGCATATTTCTAGAAAATTCCTTAAAATTTGTATTTTTCTAGAAAATTCCTACCAATTTGTACTTTTCTAAAAAATATTGTTAAAATCTAATTTTTCTACAAAATTTTATTGAAATTGCCTTTTTCTTGAAATTTTTAATACAGAAGAATTTTTTGCAAAATTTTGTTGAAATTGCTTTTTTTTTTAAATTTCGTTGAAATTGTACTTTGCTTGAAAATCCATGAATGCAGTTCTCTTAACTATTAAATCAAGATCGCTGACCCCTGATTGGATTAAAGGTCGTTGACTTTATTAAAGACCGATAAGACAATTTTTATTCAATTCGAAGAAATTTTTTATAAAAATTGAATTTTGACATAATTTTCCAGAAGAAACAACGAAATGTAAAATAAAAAAGTATTTTTGACAAAAATTATAACAATAATATTTTTCTAGAAAAATTAAATTTTGAAGAAGTTTTATAGAAAGAAATACATTTTCAACGAAATTTGATGAAAATTTAAATTTTATAAAAAATAATCGTAAATTATATTTATTTTTTAATATGACAAATAAAATATAATTTCGTTCAAACTGTATATTCTCAAATATTTTCTCAAAATCGCACTTTTTGTCAAAATTGTATTTAAATTTATTATTTTGAAAAATTTTTTGACAGCAAATTCCATTTTCCATTTTTTGACAGCAAATTTACGTTGGAAATAAATTTTTCTATTGAATTTCGTTGAAAAAACATGTTTTCGGAAAATTTAGTGGAAATTTCAATTTTATAAAAAAATTTCATAATTTTCTGAAAAATCGGAATTGTATTAAAAATTCTTTTTAATTTGTATTTTTCGTAGCAAAATCCTTCAAATTTGTATTTTTCTAAACAATTTTCTACTTTTTCTACATTTCCTTGAAATTTGATTTTTTTTGAAAATTTCGTTGAATTTTTTTTTTTTAAATTTTGTTGAAATTGCATTCACTCGCAAAAGTTTTTTAAACTTGCTTTTTTCTTGAAAAATAGTATTGCAATTCTCTTAACAAGCCACCCCCCATTAGGTCACCGCACGGACTAAATGTCTTTGACTCCGTTAATGCCCAATGAAGAGGATTTTCTAGAAAAAATAAATTCGAAGAAATTTTCTGGAAAATTTTGAGTTTTGACATAATTTTATAGAAAAAAACGAAATTTTCAATAAAAATGGATTTTCGACAAAATTTTCAAAAAAAAAACAGTAAGGAAAGACAGAAAGTCGGGCGGGGCCGACTATATAATACCCTACACCTACCTACCAATGCGAAAATCGGCATTGCGATAAGAATTTGGCAGTGTTCATACATGTAATAAGCAAACTCTCTCTGCCGATTTTCGTACTGATCGGATATAAAACACGGTTTCTACAGCGCTTACATGTCAAATCGGGTGTAACATATATATTGGGACTATGTTAAAATCTGAACCGATTTTTCCCGAATTTGGCAGTGTTTATTCATGTAATAAGAGAACTCTCTCTGTTAAATTTCGTACTGATCGGATATAAAACACGATTTCTACAGCGCTTAAATATTAAATCGGGTGAAACATATATATGGTGGCTATATCTAAATCTGAACCGATTTTCCCCGAATTCCCAGTGTTTATTCATGTAATAAGAGAACTCTCTCTGCCAAATTTCGTACTGATCTGATTTAAAATACAGTTCCTACAGCGCTTACATGCCAAATCGGGTGAAACATATATATGGGGGCTATATCTAAATCTGATCGGATCCGAATTTGGTAGTGTTCATTCACGTAATAATAAAACTCTCTCTGCCGAATTTCATAAAGATCGGATGTAAAATGTGGTTTCTACGGCGCTTGCATGTCAAATCGGGTGAAACATATATATGAGGACTATATCCAAATCTGAACCGATTTTAACCAATTTCAATAGGGATCGTCCTTGGGCCAAAAAAGAGCACTATGCTAAATTTCATCACAATCGGACCATAAATACGACCTGCACTTTGATTACAAGAATACATGGACAGACGGACAGACAGACAGACGGACATGGCTAAATCGACTCAGAAAGTGATTCTGAGTCGATCGGTATAATAAACAATGGGTATATCTCTTCTGCTTTTAGGTGTTACAAACAAATGCACAAAGTCATAATACCCTGTACCACAGTGTGGTGTAGGGTATAAAAACAATTTAGACGAAATTTTTTGAGAAAAAATGGAATTTTAAAGAAATTGTATATAAAGCTGCGAAAATTTTAATTTTTTTAAAAATGTTATCATTTTAAATGTCCTTGAAATTTAATTTATCAAGTATTCTGCAAATTTTTTTGAAAATTGAATTTTTCTGCTAAATTTTGTTGAAATTGCATTCTTCTTGAAAAGTCGTTGAATTGCATTTCTCTTAACTATTAAAGCAAGATAGCTGCCAACTGATTACGTCATTGCCCGGATTAAAGATCTCTCTCTCTCTGACTTTATTAAATGGCAATGAATAAAATTTCCTGGAAAAATAAATTTGAAGAAATTTTTTTACAAGAATTGAATGGCTTAATTTTCTAAAAAAAATAAATTTTCAATAAAAAATGTATAGAAGAATGCAACTTTAAATTTTCAAAGAAATTTAATGAAAATTTAAATTTTATACAAATTTTCATAATTTTCTAAGCAAAAATATTGAAAATATTTTCTTTTAGAAATTTCCTTTAAATTTAAAACTTTTCTAGAAAATTTCTTCAAATTTGTATTTTTTTTTAAAGTTGTTAATATCTAATATTTCTATAAAAATTTCCTTGAAATTGCTTTTTTTTAAATTTTGTTAAAAATTAATTTTCTGCAAAATTGCATTTTTCTTGTATTATTCTAAAAAGTTGTTAATATCTAATATTTCTATAAAAATTTCCTTGAAGTTGCATTTTTTTTAAATTTCCTTAAAAATTAATTTTGAAAAATCGTTGAATTGCAGTTCTCTTAACTATTACATCAAGATCGCTGAACCCTGATTAGGTTCATTTCCGAATTAAAGCTCGTTGACTTTATTGAAGGCCAATAAAGAAAATTTTCTGAAAAAATTAAATTCGAAGAATTTTTGTTAGAAAAATAGAGTTTGAACATAATTTTCAAAAGAAAAAATTAAACTTTTAATAAGAAATGGAGAGACAAATTTTGCAAAAATAAAATGTTGACGATATTTTCTAGAAAAATGCAATTCTGAATTTTAACCCTTTGAGTGGGAGATACTAGAATAAGTGAACCGATATAGCCAATCTTCATAATAACAAATTTGAAGTCAATCGGTTAATCCTATCGCGAGTTATCGTGAGCTCCAGACAGACGGACGGACATTATTTAAATGACTTCAAATATTCTAAAAAGTATTTTTGCTGAACATATTTATGGTCTTAGGTCACACATTCGCACTTTTGGCTCGGAGCAAATGATATATACCATCCTCCACTCAGGTGAGGGTACACGCCTCCCCAATTTGTCATCAAAATGAATAATTAAAATTGTTCGCCGAGCATATATGTATGTATAATATAGGGCCTGTTTCTGTAACTTTTTTCGTTCGTCTACTGCGAACGATCAAAAATCACTCAATTATTCCGAGAAATCTATAAGTCACAGAAGTTTATAATTCGTTGTGTCTGTAGAAAATCATGTAAAAAGCTTGTTCCTAAAATATTTCTAACCTGCGTTTTATAGAATTCATGTAATAGCTGAGAGAATTTTGATCGTTCGCCGTAGACGAACGAAAATAAGTTACAGAAACAGGCCCATATATTTTTCTTCTAGGAGATATGTATATTGATTTGAAACATTGATTTTTTTCTTTTTAAGCCTTGTTAGAAAATCTGATATTGAGAAGCAGCGCGGAATTGTTTAAAAGACAATTAAAAGTGTAGACATCTTATCAGAGCTGAGTGTCAACATAACATTAAAGCTCTTCGTAGATGGCATTCTTTGGTGTAACTAAAGACAATTGAAGGCATAGACAGCTTATCAGAGCTGACTGACAAAATAACAACAAAGCTCTCCGATCGCATAGAAACGACAGAGAATTTATGTTTTCTGCCATCTTGTGAAAAGCTTGCGCAAATGGCTTAACATGTCTATCCATACCTTCAATTATGATGGTTTTACTTGACCCGTATTTTTCGAATACTATTGAAGGTGTTGATACCTTATCAGAGCTAACTGTCTAAATATCAACAAAGCTCTTCGTAGATGGCATTCGAAAATATTTCTCGGTCGCATACAAAAAACGGAGAGAATTTATGTTATCTGCCATCTTGTGAAAAGCTTGCGCAATTGGCTTAGGGTGTCTACCTTCAATTGTGATGGTTTTACTTGACACGTAGTTTTCGAAGACAATTGAAGGCGTGAAGGCGCGTATCAGAGCTGAATGTCAAAATCAACAAATCTCTTCGTAGATGACATTCAAAAATATTTCTTGGTCGCATACAAACAGAGATCAGGGAGAAATTATGTTTTCTGCCGTCTTGTGAAAATCTGGGGAAAACTACATATGGTGTCAATAACTTTTAAAGCCTTTGAAAGACCCCTTATTAGAGCTCATTGCCAAATTAACACTGAAGCTCTGCCCTAGATGTCATAGGAAGATACAGTTCTGTTACTTACATAAAACGATAGAGAATTTAAGTTTTCTGCTATCTTGTGAAAAGCAAGAGCTTAGGGCCTAAATTGTCTTTGAGTCTTCTTACTTATTTTCATATTATTTTTTTCCGATTACTTTTTGTATAGACTTTTGAATGTCAGACATGGGAAACCATATATAAAGTTAATTTTAAATTAAGCGTTTAAAATTTACACGGCGCAATATGTTAATTTGAATTTTCAACCAAATCATACATAATTCAAAAATAAGTATTGCAACCACATACATATTAATTTTTTTGAGATTTTTTTTCATTTTCAACCACAAAGAGATTTTCCAAATGTAAAGTCTCACTACACTTCACGCTTGACGGCTGAATGCTGACGTTCGCCGACGTTTTCGGAGCAAAATAATAATGTTTACAATTGAAGTGAAATTAAATAAAATGCCATAAACTATTTCAATACATGTGAATTGGTTAAGTACACTCAGACAAACAAATACATATGTATATGAAATTATGATGGAGACACTGAAAAAAAATTGAGTAGTAATGGAAAATTTGTTGATATTTTTTCTAAAATTTTCTAATGTCATAGGAAGATACAGTTCTGTTACTTACATAAAACGATAAAGGACTTATGTTTTCTGCTATCTTGTGAAAAGCAAGAGCTTATGGCTTAAGTTGTCTATAACCTAAAATATTCAACAAAAATATTTGCCATAGAATTGTATATACTATAAATCTATGAATACAACAAAACTTAAAACTTAACTTAAATGCCAGAAATAAGTAAACCTTAAAATCCATTTTTAGGTTTTTTCGTACTTATTCGAATTGGTGTTAAACCTAAAAATTTATTTTAGGTTTTGACTTATTTCTGACAATTAGGTTGAGTTTTGAGTTTTGGTGTATTGCGAGACTTATAGTAGAATTTTAAGGCAAATATTTTTGTAAAACATTTTGACCCGTTAAAGACCTGTTTTAGGGGTGATTTTTACCCTTAACATGTTCTTGTGATTTCAAGTCGCAAAATGCATGTTCTGAATACTTTTTTAGCACAACAATTTGGATTTATTAAAATCAAATTATTAATTACAGTGAAAAATAACTATTTAAAATTTTATTACAATATCATTTCGAAGACCATTAAAATTGAAGGGGATTTTTTTTTGCGTTTTGCGATTCACATGGGCGTATATCATTTGCTCCGAGCCAAAAGTGCAAATGAGTGACCTAAGACCATAGATATGTTCGGGAGAACTACTTTTTAGAACATTTTAAGTCATTTAGCTCACGATAAGAGTAACCGATTGACTTCAAATTTGGTATTATGAAGATTGGCCATATCGGTTCACCTATTCTAGTATCTCCCACTCAAAGGGTTAAAATTCAGAATTGCATTTTTCTAGAAAATATCGTCAACATTTTATTTTTTGCAAATCTTGTCTCTCCATTTTTTATTAAAAGTTTATTTTTTTCTTTTGAAAATTCTGTCAAAACTCTATTTTTCTAAAAAAAATTTCTTCGAATTCAATTTTTCCAGAAAATTTTCTTTACTCGTATTGGCCTTCAATAAAGTCAACGAGCTTTAATTCGGAAATGAACCTAATCAGGGGTCAGCGATCTTGATGTAATAGTTAAGAGAACTGCAATTTAACGATTTTTCAAAAAATTCAATTTTGCAGAAAATTAATTTTTAACGAAATTTTAAAAAAATGCAATTTCAAGAAAATTTTTATAGAAATATTAGATATTAACAACCTTTTTAGAAAAAATACAAATTTGAAGAAATTTTCTAGAAAAAATTCAAATTTGAAGGAAATTTCTAAAAAAAATGCAATTTCAATATTTTTGTCTAGAAAATTATAAAAATTTGTATAAAATTTAAATTTTCATTAAATTTCGTGGAAAATTGTTTTTTTCTAATAAAAATTCGTTAAATGTTGCATTTTTTTCTAAAAAATCAAGCCATTCAATTTCTTAAAGAAAAATTTCTTCAAATTTATTTTTCCAGAAATTTGTCTTTATCGGCATTTAATAAAGTCAGAGACCTTTAATCCGGGCAATGACTAAATCAGGTGTCAGCTATCTTGATTTAATAGCTAAGAGAAATGCAATTCAAAGACTTTTCAAGAAGAATGCAATTTCAACAAAATTTTGAAGAAAAAATCAATTTCCAAAAAATTTTGCAGAATGCTTGATAAATTAAATTTCAAGGAAATTTTGTAGAAAAATTTGATTTTAACAATATTTTTTAGAAACATGCAAATTTGTAATTTTTTTATATGATAACATTTTTAAAAAATGAAATTTTTTTTGAAAAATTTTGCCGAAAATCCATTTTTTTAGAAGATTTTGTTTTTGTTCTAGATAATTATGTCAAAACTCAAATTTTCCAGAAAATTTCTTCGAATTTAATTTTTCTAGAAGTTCGATAATAACCTACAAATGGATATTAAGTTTTACTTATTTCTGACATTTATGTTAAGTTTTGAGATTTGGTGTATTCAGAGACTTATAGTAGAATTTTATGGCAACTATTTTTGTTGATTATTCTAACCCTATAGCTCCTCAATCTAGGGGTATTTTTGTCTCTTTGCTTCTTTTGTGGAGAAGGGTAAAAATCACCCCCAAATCAGGTGTTTAACTGGTCAAAATGTTCAACAAAAATATTTGCCATAAAATTCTACTATAAGTCTCTGAATAAACCAAAATTCAAAACTCAACCCAAATTTCAGAAATAAGTCAAAATTTAAAATTATTTTTTTAATTTAAGTACGAAAGATGGTGATTTTCACAAAAGGTAAAAAAAAGACACCTAGATTGAAGTTAACGTGTTCAACAAAAATGTTCCTCGTAATGATTCTAAGTAATGTTGCTGAACACATACGGTTTCCTATGCCGATTCATCATAAGAATGTGCAAAAAGGGGAAATATTAATCCCTCTCGAAAATAACCTTTCCGAATAATTGTTGATTAGCAAAAATATTTCCATATTTATAAGCAAAGATGTGAAATCGAACCATTTTTCTCAGTGTACGTTTTTATGACTGTCTATTAGACCGTTTAACTGCCTGTCTGGGCTGTGGTATAATTGAAAACGTCAATAAAATTGCTCAAAGAATAAATAAACATTGGCAACATTGTTCTTTGCCTTTAAAATGAGTGACAGCAGCGAATGGTTTTTTTTATTAAATACCATTAATTTAATGTTTTCTCTATTAATTGTTCGACACACAATTTACGTTGTCTCGGAGATATGCATTTTTGAAATACAAATAAACAAACAATTGTCTGGCTCGTATTTATGATTTTTTTTATCACATGTACTTTATAGTACATATAGCTGAAGCTGCTATGGCTGCTGCTGTTGCAGCAATGCTCTATGAAAATCACGTGTATTTGAAAATGATTAGAATACATAGTTAATTGTTTGCACAGTGGGCTGGCCAGAGTAAGATTTCCCAAAAACTCAATGGGGATATGAAATTACGTCCACAACTCCACTATATGATTGGGGTATATTAACTTGGTCATTTCATTTGCAAACACCTCAAAATATTGATTAAAAACCTTATAAAGTACGAGGGCGGTTCTGAAATTAGCCGACTTCACACATAGATGGCGGTAGAAGCTTGAAAAAAATTACTTTCCTGAAAAGTTGCAACCTTCTAAAACATGTGTTTTAAGTTTCAAGACACCAACTTCTTTAGTTTTTTAGCACTCAAAAGTAAACTATCTCAGTGAATTTGTAAACATGGAAAAATATGATATGTAATACAACACTTTCATTTCAAAGATCCCAGTCCAACTAATATTAAAACCGAGCTAGATTCTACATTGGGGGAGTCTGCTCCTTCGTTTACAATAATAAAATAGTTGTTGGCAGAGTTTGAACGGGGTCTTACGTGCTGCCAAGAAGAACGCCGTAGTGGTCGACCAACTGAGGTGTCCAAGCCAGAAATGTTTAAAAATAATCCACAAAATTGTATTGGATGATCGTCGGTTGAAGGTTCGTGTGCTAGCTGAAGGCATAGACATTTCAAAAGTGCTATACATCGTATATAAGTATTGACGGAAAATTTGATGTTAATAAGGCTGTATTCAAGATGGGTGCCGCGTTTGCTCATTCATTAAACACCGAGAGAGGAGGTGGGTATACGAGGTCTGTTCAGTAGAAATTGTGAATTTTGAAATTTCTCGGGCTACGTGTATTCGATTAGCGTTTTTTTACGTTGTTCTCTTAGTTGAGTTTGTTTGGGAGAGAGGTAACAGTTAGGCGTGTTTTGTTTGTTCGGCGATTTTCTGCTGTGGAAAAAAATTAATCAAAAAATTTGCATAAAATTGTATGTCCAAAAATTGAATTAAGTGCTCAAAAGCAGTCAGAAAAATGTTTACTAGTGGTACACGTTTTCGAAGTAGGTCGAGAAGGTGAAGAAAATTGTTATGGAGAATCATCAAATCACTATTAGAGAAGTTGCAGAGGACGTCGTCATATCGGTTGGCTCATGCCATAAAATTTTTCGGAAATTTTGGGCATGAAACGTGTGGCAGCTAAGTTCATTCCAAAATTGCTGAATTTTTAACAAAAAACCGTCGCATGTTCTTAATTTTTTGGGCGAAAAGATTGATTATGATCACGCTAATTCACCGTATTCACCATATTTGGTCCCCTGCGAACTTTTCCTGTTCCCAAAATTGAAGAGACCCATTAAAGGACGGCGTTTTGCGGCAATTGATGAAATAACAACCGAATCGGCGAACAAGCAAAATACATCTAACTGTTATGTATTTCACAAACAAACTCAACTAAGAACATATGTTCGAGACAAGTGACAACGCTAATTGAATGGCCGTAGCCCGAGAAATCTTAAAATGTGCTTTTTCTATTGAATATTCCTCGTATATCATTTGCTACGAGTCATTTGATATGGGTCATTTGAGCAATGTCCGTCTGTCTGCTGGCTGGTGCGCACGATAACTCTCCAAAGGAGTAACCGACTGACTTAAAATTTGGTATGCAGTAATATTTTTCTCCATATCCGGCTAAGTTCGATGATGTGCCATATTGGTCTACTCTTTCGAGTACCTCCTCCACAAAGTGTTAACATTTAGTGAAATATTGATTCTTTAATAACTGTTTACTACTTACTCGAATCTTCTGAAATTTCACACATAGTATTATTATATTAGTCGCTATCACCTCGAGGAAAATGGGCGAAGTTGCCACGACCCTTTTGATACCTCCCACAAAAATGGACATATTTGAATCAAAAGTTAATAGCTTATAACTTTATTACCAGTGCATACAAAGACCTGAAATTTTGTACAGTGTAATGGTTTAATAGTACCTACAATGCAGTGAAAAATGTGAATTATCCCCACGTTCCTTTTGGTTCCTCCCACACGAATGGACCATTTTGTACCAGTTTCTAACTTTATTACCAGTGCATACAAAGACCTGAAATTTTGTACAGTGTAATGGTTTAATAGTACCTAGAATACAGTGAAAAATGGGCATTGTTGCCACGTTCCTTTTGGTACCCCCCACACAAATGGACAATTTTGTACCAAAATTTACCAGCTTATAACTTTAATATCAGTGAATACAAATAATTGAAATTTTGTACAGAGCAATGCTTTTATAGTACCTAGAGTCTAGATAAAAGTGGCCGTTATTGGCACACCCCATTTGGTACCCCCCACACATATGGACCATTTTACACCAAAAGTTAGCAGCTAACAACTTTAATTCCAGTACATACTTTAAAGTTATTAAATGCAATTTAAATTGATAATAATTTAATTAAAACAAAAAAATAATTAAATTTACTAATATTTTTTGGGACTCAAAGTGAGGGGATTCATATGTCGGTTTACCCGGCTGAACTTTCTTACTTGTTTCTTAATACTTAAATACAAATAAATATTTGTATCGTTAATAATGGTCCCAAAATCAAAAATATTAGGACGGAAATAAAGATTTGTTTAAAACAATATCTTCCCAAGTATATAAGGTTTGTGTGTGTCAAATATATTTCAAGCAGAATATGTTTGGGACAATATACTCTGCCGATGGTGAAAATTTTGGAGTGGGACGACCTTGGTTCATTATAATAACTGAAAATCTTCACCAATTTTTTTTTTTGTTCAAATTTTTGTGCTTTGTAATTCTTGTAATTTTTCACTTATTATAATGTAACTTCTGAACCAAGGTAGTCCCAACTTCAAAATTTACACCATCGGTGGTTTACATTTTAAACATTTTTTATAAAAAATGTAAGGAAAAAAATAGATCGATTCTGAGATGTAGCCATTTATATTTTTATTTCCGTGAAGAGTCACAGATATAAAGTGTTTAAGGTAAAATTACTTTTTTTATGAAAAGTACGCGGAAAAAGCTTTAAGAAATAATATTTTCTATTTTATTTTTCATCTGAAAAATGTGTTATTTGTGCCTTAAATTAGCATATTTGAGGGCTACCTCTGCACAGGGACTACAACAAAATATAAACTGATTTATATAAATTGTATTGAGTTTAATTCTTGCCAAAATAGAATACAGACTGCAAAGTTTCAGCTAAATTGCTTTAAAAATCTAAAATTAGACCTACTAAAAGGTATCAGAACGACAAAGCGAATGCAAACATACTGGATGATGCCAGTTTGTAGGTCTAAAATCAGCTGTTTTTCGTTTGCATCGCTTTCGTTCGACATAGAGAAACTGGCTGTTAGTCTATCAAATGTTGGCCGCGGCTACGTCTCAGATGGTCCATCCGTTGAGTCCAATTTTCGATGACTCCTTCGAGCAATGCGACTGGTACATGCGTGACGAATTATGGACCGATGATTCCACCGGCCAACAAACCACACCAAACCGTTGTTTTTCTGGATGAAGTGGCAGCTCTTGAATCTCTTCAGGTTGCTCTTCGTCCCAAATGCGGCAATTTTGCTTGTTTACATACCCATTGAGCCAGAAATGGGCCTCATCGCTGAACAAAATTTAGCTCGAAAATGTCGGATCTTCCTGAAACTTTTCAAGAGCCCATTGAGCGAAGCGATGTCACTTGGGAAGGTCGGGCGGCTTCAGGTCTTGCACAAGCTGTATTTTGTATGCTCTCAATTTAAGATCTCGACGTAAAATGCGCCAAGTCGTTCCATACGTCAGTCCGAGTTGTTGCGAACGGCGCCGAATCAACTCTCCACGGTCTTCGTGTACACTCTCATTTTCTTCACTGCGTACTGGACGTGGTCTATTCGGACGAATATTATCCAATAATGAATGCTGGGTCTGGGTGATGGTGTTGCGAATAGTACCATAAGTAGGCCGATTTTGTTGAACATAAGTTGAGCGAAGTGCACGAAATACATTCCTCACAGAACGCGAATTTTCGTAATAAAGTTGAACGATTTGTAATCGTTGTTCAGGCGTAAGTCTTTCCATGATGAATTGCCAAGCAATACTTAACAAAAATAACATGAGAGCATGACAAGACTCACACGTGACACGTGAAAAAAGGCTATTGAAAAAAGTATCTCTACTTGGATCACCCGTTATAATAATTAAGTCAATGACATTGTCTTCGTTCTTAGCTTTATATTAATTATTCGATTAATTAATTTTAGGTTGTTGATCGTGATGATAAATTTGGTGCTGGGTTAACTCAAAATTTGAGAAGACACCGAAAACGAAACATTTACAAAAATATATAGTTTCATTAATAAACCAAATGAACTTTAACCGGCAACTATAACAAATTTGATGATTGTTTTTCTTCATCAATGAATTAATGGAGACAAAACGTGTCAAATTGATGTCTACAACAGAAGATATACACACATTTAAATAGATAGATACTCGTATTAATAGAAGAAATAAAGAAAATTCATTTAAATATTTAACGAAAGAGAACTGAATTGAAATTGCCCATTTAATGAAACTTCCCCTCTTCTATCCCCTTTTCATTACAGTTGTTCTGGCGATATGGGCCTCTGGCATTGGCATAACGGCCGGGGCACATCGTCTGTGGTCCCATAAGTCGTACAATGCCTCACTGCCGCTGCGCATTTTATTGATCTTTTTGTTTACCATAGCGGGTCAGGTAAGTCGTCGTGTTAAATACTCGCAAATGAGGTGGAACTCCTCTTTGATGGGAAAGGGCTTGGCTAACGCATATTTCTCTATTAATTGTTTTCCTCTTTATAGCGTGATGCCTACACCTGGTCTCTGGATCATCGAATTCATCATAAATTTTCTGAGACTGAAGCGGATCCACACAATGCCAAACGTGGCTTTTGGTTTTCTCATGTCGGTTGGTTGTTTCTAACGCCCCACCCTAAGGTGGCCGAAAAGCGCAAAGTTATCGATATGTCGGATTTGGAAAACGATAAAGTGGTTATGTTTCAAAGGAAATGGTTCATTCCCTTATTCGCAATGATTTCCATTGGCCTGCCGGTGTTGGTGCCCTGGCACTTTTGGGGCGAAACTTTGTGGAACTCCTTTTGGATTTGCTTCAATTTGAGATTTACTTCAACGCTGAATGCGGCCTTCTTTGTGAACAGTGTGGCCCATTTGTGGGGCTCGAAACCATATGATAAGTAAGTCATTTGAATTACATATTTTTATACCCTACACCACACTGTGGTACAGGGTATTATAACTTTGTGCATTTGTTTGTAACACCCAAAAGGAGAAGAAATAGACCCATTGTTTATTATACCGATCGACTTAGAATCACTTTCTGAGTTGATTTATCTATGTCCGTCTGTCTGTCTGTGCATGTATTCTTGTAATCAACGTACAGGTCGCAATTATGGTCCGATCTCGGCGAAACTTTACACATATCTTTTTTTTGGCCCAAGGACGATCCCTATTGAATTTGGAAGAAATCGGTTCAGATTTAGATATAGCCCCCATATATATGTTAGCCCCGATTTTACATGTAAGCGCTGTAAAAACTGTATTTTATATCCGATCAGTGCGAAATCAGGCAGAAAGAGGTTTCTTATTACATGAAGGAATACTGCCAAATTTGGAGAAAATCGGTTCGGATTTAGATATAGCCCCCATATATATGTTACCCCCGATTTGACATGTAAGCGCTGTAGAGACTGTATTTTATATCCGATCAGTACGAAATTCGACTGAAGGAGGTCTTTTTAAATGAATAAGTATTCAGGGAAGATCGGTGCAGATTTATATTAAAGCTCCATATTTATGTTCCTCCTGATTTGGTATCAAACCGCTGAAGAAGTTGTATTTTATACAAATATTGATTAATTTAGCGATTATCGTTTCAGAATTAGATAATATGTTTCTACCCATTTACCAATTATTCCAAATTATTATGGCAATGACCCTTATCGCATTGTTAGGGAGGTATAGGGTATTATATAATCGAAACCTAAAGTTAGATGAGGAATTTTTCCTCTCAAAACTTTCAGTTATCTTGGTAATGAAATCTGAAATCATCTCCTCGTTTAATCGTTGGTGTAAGCGGAGGCTGGAGTATCGTTTATGTAGGCAATATGTATATTGATTTCAGGTTCTTATTCTGGATTACTTGGAGACGCTTTAGATATGTGTTGGCACATCTAGATGACCAGAAGTGGCAGCTCCATAAGTCATTGTTGGGCGAATACACATTTTGTAAATTAGTATCTTGTTTTTGGTATTTAGTTGAGATTTTGCGATTTATGAGAGGGAATAAAGCTCCACAACATTTTACGGCTTTATCAGCTGCTTGAAGAACATGTTCCTTGAAGGTCAAATATTTATCCAATTATATTTGTTGAAGAGGTATAGAAGTACCAGCGATGATAAGTGGTATATTGGGAATTCTTCTCGGCGATTTATTGTAGGGAAAAATTATTGCTTGTGTCTTCTGATCATTAACTTTTATTTTCCATTTATCGAAATATTTTCCCACGATTTTGCTAAGAACAGTAAACAAACAATCCGGCTTTTTCTTCAGTATTAATTTAATTTTTAACATGCCATGCCATGCCAACACTATGCAACAAAAAAAAATTTGTTTGTGTCTCAGACCTAAAATTTTTTTTTTATAGATTGTGGCATACTGTTGTATAAAATCCAAACCAAAAATTTTTTATGGAAAATTTTTTTTATTAAAAATACTATTATCGTCGAAGGTGACCTTAGTATTTGCACTATAATTTTTGGAGTATATGCCCGATCAGGTCGACTTATACGTTAAATTGAAGCTATTAATAAGGGCTACCAATGTTGGAAATATCTATTCCACTTAGAAACAGAGGTTTAGTAACAGTCATTAAACAAATTGGAAAAAGTAGATTTAAAAAAAAAAAAAAAAAATCTGGGAGGAAAGTTTGTATCATAGCGAAGAAAATAACGCCGATTTGAAAAAATCTATGGATAAATGTAGAAATTATAGCCCTTTTGGTAGAGGTAAAAGAATTTCAAAAAATCTTATTTTTTAATTTCTGGTTAAACAGCGATTTTATTTGTTAATTTTTTTTATATTATGTACATTTGAGTTTATTTACATGTACAAGGTTCATTAGAAGTAATTCTGAGTTCTATGTTGACCTTTCGCCATGTTCGTCACTTACGTCGCCAAGATTCTCGGGGAAAAAGTTTCAATGAGAAATGAATTTTGAATACATTAAGCAAAAAATAAAAAATAAATATTTCTTACCAATTTTTTCATAAATTTTTATCAAATCATTAATCATTGTTTCATATTGCGGGCTTTTATTGGATCCAAGGAAATTTAAACGACCTCCATGCTGCAATATCATCCGACGTCAAATATGATTCGAAATTTTTATCTTTCGTCAGTTTCCTTATTTTAGGCCCATCAAAAACGCTTTCGATATTTGAAAAGAAAGATTTTTAAATAAACTTTTTAAATATGAGAGTGACTTGACATATTTCCTTAAGGCTTTAACAAAATTTTTAAAGAGCCTTAGCCCCCCCCCCCCCCCCCCTTGTGGCAAAATAATGTTTTCTTTTTGGACGAGAGGTGTGTATTTTATGTAATGTGTTTTCTTGTTGGCCATTTCTTTCTTCTGTCTGGGGCCAAAATATTGTACTTTTTGTACAAGTAGTTCTGCCTTATCTTTGGTCGGTTCCAAATCTCTCACTAGATCATTGAGTTGAAACTGAGTTAAAAGCGATGACTTCCGACTCAAACTTGAATCGCTCAGAGTTGAGTACTCAGTTGAACTTGATGATGTTTCCGTAATTAGGCTGTTGGCTATACTTGGACACTTGGGAATTGGTATTGTTTCCGAATGTGCATCTGACAAAGTGACAGATTTTACTTCAGCGTAATTCCAGCGAATGCTCCTTCCTACTCCAATCTGTTTACTTAGACAAAAATAGCAGTCCGTATCGTGAATGAATGGTTGTCTCGAAATCATTTGGATTCCAAATTGCACGTGATGTATAAAATTAAAACGTTTTATTCCACAAAACATTGAAATACATTAATTGTAAAGTACTTACCGCATGCTTCCAATATTCCATCGAGTAAGATTTACATGGCACGAATTACACAAAATACTAGGTGTCCACGGTTCGTTCATATTTTTAACTCGTATACCAAAATATTGCACATATATTTCTTCTATTATTTTACTAAACGCACGTCGATTTTTTTTAATTACATATTTTCTGCAGATGTGGCAGAATTTGCACCAGAAACTGTTATCCACATCCCTTGGACAACATTTTTGTTGCATAGTGTAATCATTGGTCTATTGATACAATTTCTGTTGTCAAGAATAGAACATTCGTTGTCTCTACTAAATATCGATCATATGGTACTATAATGAAAATTTAGAAGTAGTTACCACAACTAACCGAGTGTCAATGAAAAAAAATCTTAAATTGATTGATACAACTATCGATTTAGCTGCAAGCATTTTCATTTGATCGTATCCATGTTTTTATCGTTGTTCTAAATATTTATATATAAATACAACTGGCACACGGTGTATGCAATAGACTTTTTGTTGCTAGTACTATTTTTTTTATTGTTACTATCGAATTCCAACCAATTATTTGCCTGGGTGTAATTTATTTTTATACTTTTTTCAGAAATATCAGTCCCGTTGAAAGTCGATTTGTCTCATTTCTGGCTTTGGGCGAGGGTTGGCATAACTATCACCATGTATTTCCCTGGGACTATAAAACCGGAGAGTTTGGCAGCTATCGTCTGAATGTTACCACAGCTTTCATTGATTTTTGCGCCAAATTGGGCTTGGCAACAGGACGTAAGTTGCGAATATTTTTAATACAAATATTTAATATTTTTAAAATACTTACTTAAAAACTTTTTATTCTCGACTTCTCCCATAGGCAAATCCGTTTCACCAGATATGATTAAACGTCGCGCCTTAAAATGTGGCGATGGCAGTCGATTCCTGAGTGAGGAGTTCGCCCACAAGGACCCGGTTTGGGGTTTCGGTGACAGAGATATACCCAAAGATGATTTGCTGGAATTGAAACAAATGAAATCATAAAGCAGCAGAGACTTAAACCAATTTATAAGCCGGCTGGCTGGCTAGTGAATTTATTTGGATCATTTTGCAAAAATATTTCGGAATATGTTATACAATTGTTAGTCTACTTCTATTTTTAATTTCTACTTTGTATTTTTTTTTTGGTTTTCAATGAGTGATTTTACAATTGTGTTGAATTGTTGATTTAAGTTACAATTTATAGTTGTCGTTGCATAAGTACGTCCATTTACATTCCATCCCAAAGAAGTTCGTGGACGTCCACTATATAATTATATACATATATATGTAAATAAGCGAATATACCTATGTATTTTAAGATCCCCCCTCCACCTCATATTCTGTATTCCGTATTCCGCATTCGTTGTCAATGGAATTTTAAATTCCGTTTGTACCTTTTGCGTGCGTGTGTGTGTGAGTGGAACCTATTTAATGCAATACATGAGACAACACTTAATTAAAGTATTATACAAATATATATATTTTTTGTAATTAATGCGTTTTATTCGACTTCGATTTGGTGCGATTTCTGTATTCGACGGTAAAGTGATTTTCACAGTCATTAGTTCTTAGCAGAAGCGTGTGGTGTCCGGACCATTGTAGCTCTCACCAAAAACAAAAAGGGGTGTTGGAGAAAAGAGTCAAGTGTCCTTAACGGGGGAACATTTAAAAGGTAACGTAAAGTGGATATATTGCTGTTTAAACTAAGTAAAGTGGAGTTTTGCTTTGTAAATTCGAAAAATTATTTTATAAGAAAAAAAATGTTTAATTATAAATTATGTAAAACCGAAAAAGGATCCGAGAGACTGGATAAATAAAACGTAGAGCATGTCAAATGTCAAATCGTTTTCCAGGTTAGCACTTGTTCATTCCAGGCCCGTGCGCAACCGGGGGTTTAGGGGTTCAAACCTCCCCCAAAATGATTTGGTATTAGCATTTTAAATTGGGAATTAAACATTTGTTTCCAGTAACCCAAACGTAGTATCAACATATCGTCCCCTCAATATAATAATAGCCTATAATACACTACGCTTAATGTATTATAGGCTACCGATTATATTGAGGGGACGATATGATATAGGTTTATTCGTGAACAAGTCAGCTACGGAGAGCATCGACTATATAGAAGGTCTTCAAGAAAAAATCTGGATTCCTTCAGATAATTATAGTTTCCAGTGACTGGGAAAATAAGCTTAAAATTCCAACTTTCTTGGTTACATAAATGTATATATGAAATGGTTGGCGTACTCCGCCAATCAAGTCGGTGCTTTCTGTAAAATATGTGTATTATTTGCTCCTAGGGATACAGAAGTGCATAACCACAAATTAGGAAACTTGGTATCAAGACCATTTACTAATTGGAAAAAAGCGCTTGAAGTATTTCGCCACCACTCATCACTCGAATTCCATAGAAACAGTGTATTGAAAGCTGAAATGAGGTCTAATGTAGATAAGCAATGCACAACGTCCATCGATAAACAAATACAAATTAATGAAAAGCAGTTCGTAAACGCAAATAAGTAGAAAGCAATTGGAATTTGGCCATAGTCCTTTGTGGCCAACAAGGCTTAGCACTAAGAGGAAGTTGTGAAACAGCCAGAATCGATTCAAACGAAAATATTCAAAATGATGGCAATTTTAGAGCCTTGCTAAGGTATCGGGCCGCACGAAACGCAATGCTTTCATCATCATGGCGGTCTCTAATTCGTCCGCTGATATTTCAGGGGTTGAGTAAGATTCAATGTGTATCCGGATTAATGAAAAAGATGGGCGATATAAAATCTGCAAAGATTTTTTGAGTACCATCAAAACAATTGGATTTTTTGAGTCCCATAAAAACAGAGGTTTGGCTATTATTCATATCCTCGAAACGTCTTGTATTAATTGCAAGTATTTATTTGGGAAATGCTATGACGGCACAAGGGCAATGAACGGGTTCTATGTCGCGTTCTTCAAAGTGAAAATCAAGATTTAGCTGAAGCCGTCCATCTGATGGACATTCGCGAAAATTTTACGCACCATTTTAGTTATTTTTTCTTCTGTTAATATATTTTGTGAAAAATAAGACATTGAAATCAGGAAACCTAGGATTTTGGCCCGACAAAGTCGGCGGTGCAATGTTTATGCAACAAATATTGAATAATATTATAAGATTTCGACCTATATTTCATATTTAGATTTATAAATCTCAAAGATCGTTTTTTGAAACACCATGGAATTCTGTCAAATTTCCAATGCCTTTTTCCATCTAAAATGACAATACTAAATGAAGAAAGTTGTAAACAATTTTTTGAAAAATATTCATCAATTTTGTCTGACAGTTCTTTTGAAGTGTGGATTAGTGAGTTAAGCTTTGGAGAAGAAGAATTAAAGCGGAGAATGGCAGAAATTGTCTGGAAGCTCTTGATTTATGTAATAAAGATGCATTTATAAATGTTCACAAAATATTGACGGTCTTACCTGTGATTACAGCGGCAAACGAACGCTCTTTTTCAATATTGGGTCGGCCGAAAAATTACTTGCGGTCAACCATGACCGAAAATCGTTTAAATGGATTAAATTTAAACGCAGTATTATTTTTATGCCCTACACCACACTGTGGTACAGGGTATTATAAGTTTGTTTCATGGCAGATGTTTTTAACATCTAAAAATACTATAGCTAGTATACCGATCACCTAAAAATACCACCTTAAAGTATACCGATCGACTCAGAATCACTAGCTGAGTCGATTTAACTCCGATCATTCACTCCGATCATTCTGAAATGTTGTAGTTTGGAGTCTTTCGCAGCTGCAGAGAACCCTATTGAATTTGGTTGAAATCGGTTCGGATTTAGCTATAGCTCCCATATATATGTTTCGCCCGATTTGGCTCTTTAGTCCTATAGAAGCAGTATTTTACATACAATCGTTTTGAAATTTAGAATAGTAGAGTTTCTTGATCCATGGACCAACATTGCCGAATTTGAGGAAAATCGGTTAAGATTTTGGTATAGCTCCCATATATATGTTTCGTCCGATTTGGCTCTTTAGTTCTGTAGACGCTGTATTTTGCATCCAAGTGTTTTGAAATTTAGTATGGCAGAGTTTCTTGGTCAATGGATGAACGTTGCAAAAAAAATCGAACGTTGAATTATATAAAATGTCCCAAAAGTAAATTTATGTAAACAATTTATACATGAATTACAAAATTTATATTTCAGTGTTATTCAATATTACGAGAGTGGTGTTATATGAATAAACATTAATACTGTTAATATATTATTTAAATAAATATAATATTTAAATACAAAAACGATAAATAATTAGTTAAATATGTGTCCAACATTTTTGTTCGGAGTATCTTAAAATACAATTAAAGTTAGATATTAATTTTCGGAAGTAAATTTTTTACTCAATGACACACAGTTAGTGTCTACACTGTTTTGTCTTTGAATAATTCTTATGGAAAATATTGACTAAGTATTTTTAATGTTAATGACTATAAATATATGTAACCGTAACTCTCGAAACAAGTAACGGATTGACTTTATTTAGTATGTGATAATATTTTTTCTATCTCAGACTAAGTTCGAAGATGGGCCACACTGATCCTCGCCTTCAAGTACCTCCCTCACAAAGGGCTAAAATTTAGTGAAATATTGATTTTCTTATAACTTCTATACTATCTATTCGAATCCTTAGTAATAACACACATAGTAATAGTTATATGTCGCTATAACCTTGAGATGGGCGTGAACACCCCCCCTGCTACCACCCACACAAAGGGACCATTTTGTACCCAAAGTTAACTGCTTAAACTTTAATACCAGTGCATATAAATACTTGAAATTTTATATAGCGTTATGCTTTAATAGTACCTACAGTCCAGTGAAAAGTGGCCATTAGTGCCACGTCCCTTTTGGTACCTCCCACACAAAGGGACCATTTTGTACACAAAGATAACTACCGGTTAAAAATTGCCATCATTCCCTCGTCCCATATCATATCAAAATTGAATGGCTCATAACGTTAATACCAGTGCACATAAACATTTACAATTTGGTGCAGTGTCTTTGATGAATCTGAATGATTTCGACATTACCGAATAATTTGCTATCTTTGTGTATTTAAATTAGGGAAAATATATTATATTCAACTTTGGTATGTACTTTATTACAAAGCTTTATAGGTCATTTGCGGTCAGTAAAACAATTTTTGAAAAATTAATTTTTTTATGAAAAAATTGTCTACCAAAGTGCTCAAATGTCATTCCCCTGGCTGTACCCAAAATTTTACTTTAGTTCAATGTAGAATATAATATTTACCCCCTATTTCACAACCTCCGGCTAGAGCTAACTCACAGTTAAAAAATTGAAATTTCATACAATTTGACAGCTATAACTGTAGGTTAGCTCTAACTGTAGGATAACCGGAGATTGTGGAATTGGCCGGTAATGATTTATGTTTTTTATTAATGTTTATAAGTTTTTATCAATTACTATTTTTATGGATGATTATTTTGTGTCCCTGAAGATTTACATTATTTTCCTGTCAAATAAGTATATTTTGTTAGACAAAATTATTGGGTGATCAGATCACCATTATATAGAGTTAAAACTCGGTGACAAGCGCCTAAACCTGCCGTCCACAGTAATGTGAGGAAGACAAAGTGGCACCTGTATGAGAAGAATTTAAAAAAAGTCCTCAACTCTAAACTTCTGTATGAACCGAATGACAAAGCAGGTCTGGATATGCTGTTGGAGCATATTACCACATCATTCAATAGTTCCCTTAATGAAGCATGTCCAAAAACAAGGTAGGGAGGTTACATTTTAAGGGCCGATGTTGATTTTGAATAAAACACAAATTATTTGGGAAATTATTGTCATTTCTTTTTATTATGATAATATTGGTATGGTTCAATTATTCATGGAACAAAATATCGGCCAAATGGCCGCCGCGACCTTGGCGGCACACCTCCATCCAATGGTCCAAATTTTCGATGACGCTGAGGCATAATTGAGGTTCTATGCCGTTAATGTGCCGAATTATCTCATCCTTCAGCTCTTGAATTGTTGCTGGTTTATCGACGTATACCTTTTCTTTCAAATAACCCAAAAGAAAGAAGTCCGACGGTGTCAAATGATCTTGGCGGCCAATTGACATCGCCACGACGTGACATAACACGGCCATTGAATTTGTTGCGCAAAAGAGTCATTGTGTCGTTAACTGTGTGGCACCGTCCTGTGAAACCACATATTGTCCACATCCATATCTTCCAATTCGGGCAATAAAAAGTTCGTTATAATCTCACGATAGCGAACACCATTCACAGTAACTGCCTGACCGGCCTCATTTCGAAGAAGTATGGCCCGATGACGTCGCCAGCCCATAAGCCGCACCAAACGAACTGGGCGAGTATACACAGGCGTTTTCACATCTCCGCACGAAATGCATTTTTATTTGAACGCCCATTTTCGTTAAAGGCTTAAAAAACTTTAACGCTTTGCTCGATTGTGTATCTTTCCATGGTTCAAATTGAGTTAGTCTGATATTGAGAAATGTCAAATGAAATGCAGAAAAAACTTGACGTTTAGGTGTGGTTCACATTCAACATCGGCCCTTACAATTTAACCACGCATTACAAGGGTAAAACAAAACCTCAATGGTGGACTTCTGAGCTAACGGTTAGGAAAAAGACTTGCAACAAGCTATTCAACAGGGCGAAATCTACTTGGGTCGGTAATGATTTGGATGCCTATAAAGAGCAACTCAAGTTATATAAGAAGGAGTTTAGGAAGGCGCAAAGACGCTTTTGGTATACCCTCTGCGGTAAAGTGGAAAAAGGCTCCGACGCCGCAAGGCTGACGAAGATACTATCAGCTTCACCCTGTACAGTGGGTTATTTGCAGAATGAGGCAAATAACTGGACAAAAACAGCGACCATTCGCTCAATGAACTGCTCGACTCGCATTTCCCGGGGAACTCACCAACAGAACCCGAATATCGGCAGGACCAAAAAGAGTGCGATTAGACTGCGAGCGTCGCTAGCTTGTTTGAGTGAGAGAACAAGAATAAGCTGGGCTATTAACAGCTTTGCGCCCTTCAAGTCACCTGGACCAGACGGCATCACTCCAGCAGAAATGCAGAAAATGTCAAAGTACATTATCCCCTGGCTGGAAAATGCGGCACAGTTACCTCTAAGGATGAACTCTAGCTTGATTAGACTAATTCAAAGCCTGCTCAGCAGAAGACGCATAACAGCATGTCTTGGGTCCACAACTCTAACAAGGTTTGTAAACAGAGGGACCCCACAAGGAGAGTAATGTCTCCACTAATTTGGAACCTAGCGGTGAATAAAATCCTGCTAGATCTAGAATGTTGTGGCTGTAAGGTCGTGTCATATGCGGACGACGTGGCAATCGCAGTGAATGGCAAATTCGAAAACGTCCTCAGAGACATCCTACATGTGGCTCAAGGCAAACAAGACAGACTTGGTTCTATTTACTAGGATGAATAATGTCGCACATATGCACCCTCCTCCTCCTCGGATAAATGGAAGAGTGCAAAATTTTTATGAATGATCTATTTACCACGATAAATAATGTCCCACATGTGGACCCTCTTCTTCGGATAAATGGAACAGATCTCTTTTCTGAAAGTGCAAAATTTGTAGGAATAACTTTAGATAGGTAACTGTTATTCAGACTTAAAGTACTAGAACGTGCAAGGAAGGCTTACGTCGCCTTATATTCCTGCAGGAAGACCCTAGGGTCGCGGTGGGGCCTCTCTCCTAAAATCGCCCATAGCAGTAGTTCGTCCAATACTGATATACGGCATTGTGGTATGGTGGACGGCAACTGACAAACTAAATCAGCAACCTACTATCAAAGGTCTAACATCGACTAAGTCTGTACAAGCCCTACTGCCGATTAATATTGTGGCGAGAGAAGTTGCAGTCAGAGCGGCACTAAAATTAAACTGCCTATCAGTATGGACGTACAAGAATAACGGAGTGTTATGGTAACCGACCGAGTGGTCTATATACAAAAGGCGTACACATTCGAGAGGAATATCACTATGTTACCTGCCAGAGATGAATAGGTTGGCAGAATATCAGGTAATAGAAACAATTTCCTCATCTATACGGATGGTTCGAAGCTTGATGACAAGTTTGGCTTCGGAGTACGCTGTGAAGAACTTAGTTTGGATATAGCTTACAAGATACCTGCAATGTCTACCAAGCTGAAATAATGGCAATATGGGAAGTGCTGAGTCGCAATATAGTAACAAACACTGGCGTTGTTATTTACTCGGACAAGCAGGCTGCCATCAATTCTCTCTCCACATCCCTAAATTCACAACCAGTAAGGAAAGACAGAAAGTCGGGCGGGGCCGACTATATAATACCCTACACCTACCTACCAATGCGAAAATGGGCATTGCGATACAAATTTGGCAGTGTTCGTACATGTAATAAGCAAACTCTCTCTGCCGATTTTCGTACTGATCGGATATAAAACACGGTTTCTACAGCGCTTACATGTCAAATCGGGTGAAACATATATATGGGGGCTATATCTAAATCTGAACCGATTTTCCCCGAATTTGGCAGTGTTTATTCACGTAATAAGTGAACTTTCTCTGCCGAATTTCGTACAGGTCGGATGTAAAACACGGTTTCTACAGCGCTTACATGTCAAATCGGGTGAAACATATATATGGGGACTATATCTAAATCTGAACCGATTTTCCCCGAATTTGGCAGTGTTTATTCATGTAATAAGAGAACTCTCTCTGCCAAATTTCGTACTGATCTGATTTAAAATACAGTTCCTACAGCGCTTACATGTCAAATCGGGTGAAACATATATATGGGGGCTATATCTAAATCTGAACGGATTTTCTCCGAATTTGGTAGTGTTCATTCACGTAATAATAAAACTCTCTCTGCCGAATTTCATAAAGATCGGATGTAAAATGTGGTTTCTACAGCGCTAACATGTGAAATCGGGTGAAACATATATATGGGGACTATATCCAAATCTGAACCGATTTTAACCAATTTCAATAGGGATCGTCCTTGGGCCAAAAAGAGCACTATGCTAAATTTCATCACAATCGGACCATAAATACGACCTGCACTTTGATTACAAGAATACATGTACAGACAGACGGACATGGCTAAATCGACTCAGAAAGTGATTCTGAGTCGATCGGTATAATAGACAATGGGTCTATCTCTTCTTCCTTTAGGCGTTACAAACAAATGCACAAAGTCATAATAACCTGTACCACAGTGTGGTGTAGGGTATAAACAGCCCTCGACAGCCGCAGTTCTCTTAACAAGATGGTTGAGCAGTTTAATATACACCTCATATGAGTGCCTGGGAATATGGATATCCCGGGGAACTGCTAGGAAAGGGACTACATTTCAAGTTCGCAAAGAATTACCATATATTGGCGCGCCACTGTCCACGTGCAAGTTTTGTCTTAGGCTATCAGGCAGTCCAACGAAATGTTGACAGAAATCTGCACCTGTAGGGTAGCTAGACAAATCTGTCCAAGGTATGACATGACCAGGTCAAAATGTCTCCTCGCAATAGGAAAACATAGTTTACGTTAGTATCAGTTCTGATGGGGCACTGCCTGATCGGCGAACACACCAGAAGATTGGGTATTGACTCCAATGACTACTGTGGAAGCTGTGGGGATGAAGAAGAAGTGGAGAGCATTGAGCACTTGCTATGCGACAGTCCCGCTTTGTGTAAACGACAGCTGGACATACGGGGGTCGGCCTTTTTAGGCAGTACAACAGATTTTTTGGGTAACGATATTCATACTATCGATAAATTTTTGTTTCAAACAGGATGGTTTCGATGAGGGGCATTTCAGCCCGTCGTAACACTAGGGACCTATGCTGGTCTATGTGAGCTGACAAAAAAACGGCGGTCCATATTAAACGCACTATGTTATTTGTAAATAAAACAAAACGTTTTGAGAGAATTATTTTAATATCTTTTATTATGATAGAAGGATCTATGACAATTATGTGTGAAACATAATATCGGCCAAATGCTCGCCACGGCTTGCTACGTGTGACTCACAATTAACATCGTGCATTATGGTTCAAAATTTCCACGGTGGTCCATATTATACGCACCATGTTATTGTAAATAAAACAAAAAGTTTTCAGATAATTATCTTAATATTTTTTATTATTATAGAAGGATCTACGCCACGGCTCGCCACGCGTGACACACAATTAACATCGTGCATTATGGTTGGACCACCCTTAACTATATATTATTTAATCGTTGAGTATTTTAATACGCTTCTGAAACGACAAAAATAATATTAAAATATTTTATAGCGTAAGAACTGATCAAGGGGTTAACACGACAGAGGTTTATGCAATACTCGTGTCTATTCAAAATCACTTGTCGTTAAATCGCATCCGTTGGAGACAGGATATATGTACTTGTACATATAAAGGGTGTCCCAAGAAGAGCGCAATTTTTTAATTTTAAATAAAACACAGATATTTAAGAAAAAATCGTGAAACTTTATTATATCGTAAAGTAGACAGAATGAGGTTATGTATGGAACAATATATCGTGCAGATGGCCGCCGCGGCTTTGCTGGCATGCACGCGATCTTTTAATGAAATTTTCAATGACCGTTTTGCATGAATGCTGCGGTATTTCATTAATGCAGCGTCCAATTTCGTCTTTTAAGGCTTGAATCGTCGTCGGCTTATTCGCGTAAACCATCGACTTCAAAAAACCCCAAAGAAAAAAATCTAATGGTGTTAAATCGAACGATCTAGGCGGCCAATACTGATCTCCAAAACGCGAAATAACACGACCGGGAAATGACTGATGCAGCAATTGAATTGTTTCTCCGGCTGCATGACATGTGGCGCCGTCTTGTTGGAACCACATGCCCTCCACATTCATTTCTTCAATTCTAGGCAAGAAAAAACTGGTTATCATTTCACGATACCGAACACCATTGACTGTTTGCGCTTGACCTGCCTCATTTTCATAAAAAAGGTCCAATGATTCCTCCAGCCCAAAAACCACCCAAAAACCGGTCGATCGACCTGGTCGATGGCGCGTTGTTGTCTTTACATCACTAACAGACCCAGTTTCGGCAAATTTATCCATTAATCTCTTTACAGTTGACTCTTTTGGAGCATTATTGTGACCCCAAATTGATCGCAATTTGCGAACTGTAGCCGCAAAACTTTCACCATTTTGGTAAAACAATTTCACAATGAGAATGCGTTGTTCATTCGTGTAGCGCTCCATTTTTATTAACCTCGTACCTTCTACTAACAAACAATAACAATTATTCAAATGTCAAACAATGACACTTCGAACGTTGCGAGATTTAAAAATTGCGCTCTTCTTGGGACACCCTTTACGTTGTTACCTCACAACTCTTAAGGGACTTTTTAAATACTGAACGAGTGAGAATATCTTTGGTCACTGATACCCGACCACAGTCTGATAACACTGTGCAACACTGAAAAAACAATACACGGACTTGACAGTATAGGTTCGATTCTACTATCAAAGTAGTTTCACCCTATACTAGGTTTGTCGAAATTGGTGACCAATGTTTTTTTTGGCCTCCAAAGTTTCTGAAAATCAGTGGGCCCCTCGAAAAAGGTGTCATCAGCTTTTGTCCAACAACTAATTCAGACTAGTTGATACCGCTTAACTATATTTGGCAATAATGTAGCTTAGAATATGCTGAACAAAGTTTCTTACAATATTTTGCGAAAAAAAATTTTTCTGTTACTGTTTGATGAAAAAGTGAAGGAAAAAATAATTTGTTTCTGTTTTTTCAGCACAACATTCAGGGACTCGTAATTTTTCACTAACAATGTTTGGCAAAATTGTAGCCAACGTAAATCTGAACAATTTTTGTGAACTATCTATACAATCTGAACGTGTCTAGGCACCCTAAATAGCTCAAAAAACCACATTGTGCTCCAAAAATGTTAGTGTTTCACTATTATGTAACAAAAATATATTGTTTTGGTATAGGATATGATCAGCAACTTTATAGAAAATATTAAGGCCAATATTTTTGTGGAACATATTAACCCTCTAGCTCCCCCATATAACTGTAATTTTTGGACCCGTTTTAACAAAACGTAAAAAACACTCCCGTTAAGGAGCTAGAGGAAAAATAAACTTTCCGTTCACATTTGAAAATGATGCGAAGTCCATTATTTTTAAAACCAAAAAAAAAAACACTTTTCAGTTGATCTACGACCTTGACACCCATGAGGAATATTTTAGCTCCTGTTAAGAGCTATCTTTTTGCAATTGACCGATTGTGGCTACGTGCTACACAGCAAATGAAACAATTGAATTGTTGCGAGAAATGTTTGGAGATTCGATTATTTCAAGAATGGCCTCCAAGAAGTTGTGATTTAACACCATTAGACTATTTCTTGGTAGACTATTTGAAGTCATTGGTCTTTCGAAATAAACCAGACTCTCTTCAAGCTTTACAAGTCAATATTGAACGTGCCATTCATGGCATACGACTTGATTTAGTGGAAAAAGTGCACGAAAATTGGATTCATCGAATTCGTTGCTACAGAAGAAGTCGTGGAGGCCATTTGAATGACGTTTTATTTAAAACTTAATTGTATCGATTGTACTCCACATTAAATAAAAAACTTTTAAATTTCCTTAACAATAAGTGTTAGTTTTTTTTCAAAGAAAATAAAGTTACTTTAGATTGGGTATGAAATATCCTCATTAAAAATACAGCTTTATTGACTTTGGCGCAAAATCAATGTAATTTTCTTTAATTTTAGGACATTTTTTGGAGTGGTTGAAGTTTAAGGTTAAGTTAAAAATTAAGTGATCCTAGAACCCAAAATTTAAATTTTACACAACTTTTCATATGGCCCTCGTAATGCGATACTATAAAGTCATAGGCACAACAATTCCGATTCGTTATGTAAATTTGCATTCAAATAAATTTCCATAAAAAATGAGTAAACGGGGTTAAAGGTTTATGCGATTTTTTGTTTTGGATTATATTAGGAACTTGTCACTTACTAATATGTATTCGAAAATAATTAAATATTCCAGAAAAACAATCATCGTAGTGAACACTCGCCACAGTCACAGCCACAGGCAAACATAGCGAAGAAATGGAAACACAAACAATCACACCAAATGAAAGTCCGGTCAAAGGTTTCAAACGCGATGCCAGTTGGCCGTCGGTACTATTCTTCATACATCTGCACATATTGGGCCTCTATGGCATATTTGTCATGTTGACCAGTGCCTCATGGCTGACCGTTGTTTTCAGTAAGTATTTTTTCTTGGATTGAACACTGAGATTCTCATTAATTTCTTATCTTTCCGTAACAGCTTTGACTCTAACAGTATTGGGTATTTTGGGAGCTACAGCTGGCGCCCATAGACTTTGGGCTCATGGAACATATAAGGCGACAAATGGTTTGAAAATATTTCTCATGTTGTGTCAAACCATTGCGGGCCAGGTAAGTGTCTCGGATGTAGTTTAAATACTCAACGTTTACTTTGTTATTGCCACTTCGCAATAACACATGTGTAGCTAAGACACAAACCGCAACTAAATATGTAAGCTTTTTCGTTGAGTGTTTTGAAAAACGGTTGTAATTAGTGTACGTTACTTTTAAATGATTTCAAATGTGATTATTTCTCTATTACTAGGGTTCCATTTATAATTGGGTCCGAGCCCATCGTCTGCATCATCAATATTTCCGAAAGAATGAAGATCCCTTCTACAGCAGCAAAAACTTTATGTCAGCCCATGTTTACACTCAACTTTTGAGCTTCAGCAAAGAACACGAAGAGCTATTGAGCAAAGTCGACATGAAGGATTTGGAAGAAGATAAGGTGGTCATGTTCCAGAAGAGGTAAAGTAAACGATTTAAAATACTTCTGATAATAATGTGAACCATTAAATTAGGATAAACATGCATTTTTCCAATGTTTTTGTACTACTTAAATTATATTTAATAATTTATTTTTTCGCTTCATTGGCATATTTTTTTCATAACCTGAGGTATTTTGTTTCCTAAAATCATTAGCTGAGTCGATTGACCCATTCTGTCCGTCCGTCCATCTTATGTTGTTCTTTGGGTACAAGTTGCAATTTCACTCCGATCGTGCCGAAAATTTGCAGTAAGGTGTCTATTGAAATTGGTTGAAATCTGTTCAGATTTAGCTATAGCCCCCCATGATTATGTTTCGTCCAATTTGGCCTTTTAGCCCTACAGAAGCTGTATTTTACGTCTAATTGTTTTGAAATATAGCATGGTGGAGTTTATTGATCCATGGACCAACAATTTGGAGAAAATCGGTTCAGATTTAGATATAGCTAACATATATATGTTTCATCCAATTTGGCCCTTTAGAAGCTGCAGTTTACATACAATCGCTTTGAAATTTAGCATGGTAGAGTTTCTTGATCCATGGACCAACATTGGCGAATATGAAAAAATCTGAGAAACGTCAGTCAGAGCTACCCCCGCAGCCTGGGACTATTGTTAACTCATTTTTTCACCACTGTACTGTACGCTGTATAATATTTAAGCGTTTTTGTCCCACTTTTCAACCAAAAACACTGCTTATACGAAGTTTATGTTCCCAGGGCTACTCTCGGACTATGGAACCATATTTAACATTTTATACCCACAATGAATTATTTAACCGTGTATACCCCACCGTGTCCCTTAATGTATGCATTGCGAAAAACCCTTCTTATTTATAATTTAAGTGGTAGGAGCTACCATCGCTCCCTGGGTTCATATTTAAACCCGTCCCACTTTGCCATGTTTACCCCTTTCCGATCCACACTTAACTCATTTACCATATTTACCCATTTATAACCCGCCGTGTACAATATTTTGCCGTTTTTCGAACCACTGTACACCTCAAAGTACAGTTCTTATATCAAGTTTTGTTTATGTACCAAACCCTACTCTCGCACCCTGGAGCCGTATATAACACTGTTTGCCCAATGTATTCTGCCCACTGCATCGTACCTAACACCTTCTTTGCTCCACTCTGAAATGTTTAACCCTTTCTGCCCCATTGTATCATACTTAAACCCTTTCTGCCACACTAAACCATATTTACCAATTTATTACCCACTGTACAATATTTTACAGTTTTTGCTCGAAAGTATGAATTTCGAAAAAAGCTCTTCTTACATCAATATTACCTGGGACGATATTTAACCTTTTTTGGCCCACTATACCATATTTTAACCTTGTTTACCCACTGTATATTTACATTTTAACACCTCCCCCATCAAACGACATACACTTTTATACCCACTGCGTCTTTAAAATTTCTTCCAAATGAAATTTTTCCTGAAGACTACCTTCATCGGCCTTTAATAAAGTTAACAACCTTTAATCCGGGCAGTAGCCACTAATCAGCTCATCGACTGAATCAATTTCTGAGTTGATTTAGCTATGTCCGTCTGTCTGTGCATGAATTCTTGTAATCACAGTACAGGTCGCAATTATGGTCAGATCCCGACGAAACTTAAGACATATAATTCAGATTCGGTTCCGATTTAGATATAGCCCCCATATATGGGCATTTCCTCCGAATGGTCAACCAGGGCAGAAAAATAAAATGTTGGTAATCATCGTATTTTATTGTGAATAATTATAATAGAATGAATACAAAATGTCTAAATTTTTAAAATATAATGGTTTCATAGCATATGTCGGTTGTTTTCATGAGAAAATTTGACTAAAAACTAGAATTTTTTTTTTTCATTTTAAGCTACTTTTACATTTAAGCTACTTTTAATATAAAAATTAAATTATTTTACATATAAAAACATATCGTCGGTGCGCCGACGAAAACTCCTATGTGTTTTTTTACTAGTTTTCAGGAGAGACAAAAAACGTTACTACTTCGTCAAATCGCGATATTTTTAATATCTCTGATTTTTGAATTTTTCTTTTAATTATTTACCACCAATATATCAAAACAAAAATCGTATATGTGAAAAGCCCATGACGTGGTAAATGGTTTTCATGAAAATCGACACATAGGATTATTTGTTTGGAGCATTTTAAATATTTATAAAACAAAAAAATTACACATAGGAGTTTTAATATTTGAATGTTCACAGCGTACCTCAAGCAAACGAAAGTCGGCCTCGATTGTGGTTAAAAACGGCTAATGAGGTTTTGTACAGAATCATCCCTTCTACTCAGATAAGAAGAAATCAAAATCTTATCTGCTTCCTTTCGCGAGTTATCGCAATAAAAACAATTGTTAACCAAAAAATCTAACTTAATTACATTGAATCGCGGAAATTTAAAACTATAACATAAATTCTCATAAATATGAACATTTGTAAGACGCTTTGTAATGTCCGCGATATTTGCTATATTATTCTATAGCAAAATTTTTTTAATCCAAAAATTCGACTTACACCGCTAAATTTTTACGAAAATATTATTGTGAATTTATTAAAATTAATATATTTACATTCTATGATTTCTGAGGGATAGATTGGCACTAGCATTTCCGCCATAAACATCCCGCGACGAACACATTTCGAACAAAAAACATTTAAGTTCAGAATTATTTAACTATATAATGCTGTTATTACGCGAACGGCCAGTCCTAGGAAAAAGTGGTCAAAGAAAGTTTGGGAGATATTAAAACGACTACAAGTTTTTCTTTAACAAAAAATATAATAATTTGGTAGGGATTTACAATGTGTCAAATCAAAATATGCATCATATAAAGGGAAAAGCATACAAAAGTTTCAACACACTGTAAATCCTTACCAAATTACTATAAATTTAGTTGGTTAAAGAAAGAGTTGTAGGCCTTTAGCTTATCTCCTAAACTTCCTTTGACTACTTTTCCCTAGAACTGTTCATTCGCGAGATAATAGCGTTATATAGTAAAATAATTCCGAACTAATTTTTTTTTGTACAAAATTTATTCGTCGAGGGTATTTTTCGCGAAGATGCTGATATTAATTTATTCCTCAGAGATTATAGAATGCAAGTATATTAATCTTATTAAATTCGGTATAATAATTTTGGAAAAATTTGGCGGTGTATGTAAATTTTATGGATTACACAAAATTCGCAATATAAAAACATGGCAAATGTCGCGGACGTTACAAAGCGTGTTACAAATAATCATATTTAAAGGAAATTGTGTTACAGTTCTAAATTTCCGCGTTTTTCTTTACAAATCAAAGCTATTAAGTTTGTTTTGAGTAAAAGTACCGCTTTCGCGATAACTCGCGAATGGAAGCAGATCCAATTTTGATCTATTCATTGTCGAATAGAGGGGATGATTCTGAACAAAACCTCATTAGCCGTTTTTTGGCGTGAATCTAAGCAAACCTTCTATCCCTTGGGACAGGCTGTGCCTACAACACATAGGAGTTTTTGTCGGAGCATTGCTATAGAGGGATACACATAGGAGTTTTTGGTAACTTCGGAACCGGTCAAGATAGCGCAAAATGCTTTGGTCGGTAGTCGTTTGACCGCTAGGACGTTCTAATTCGACAATAAAAAAAATTCGAAAAATTACACAGGAGTTTTTGTCGGCGCACCGACGATATGTTTTGCTTACACTCTTTCTACAAAATTTCTCTATTACAATCAATTAAGAAGAGAAAAATGCAAGGAGACCAAAAAAAGTTCGATTAACGATTAATTTAACGGTTAAAACAGATGGAAAAATCGTACGTTCGCGACCGGCACCTAAGCCAATTAGAAAAAAAAACCAATAGAGATAATTTATTGTGTAAATACTCGATAGAAAGCTACATTAATCCTCTTTTAAAGTAAATTAATAGCTTTAGAATATTCCGTTTCTTTTCGCAGATTTTAGCATGTTACTAGATTCAGCCAAAGTTGACTTCTATTTCGCGTACGTTCGTGACCACATGTTTATTCCTATCATTATGAAAACTAAAACTCGATGAAACCCATCTTTTAACATCTCTATGTTACCAATATGCTATCAAATCACCAAAAAAAATTCGGGGAAAATTTTTGTTTTCTATATTTTGTGTACATCAAAAGCGTACGAACGTACGTTCGCGACCCCCGGAAATGCCCTTATATGTTACCCCCAATTTGATATGTAAGCGCTGTAAAAACTGTATTGTATATCCGATCAGAATGAAATTCGGCAGAAAGAGGTTTCTTATTATATGAAGGAATATTGCCAAATTCGGAGGAAATCGGTTCAGATTTAGATATTGCTCCCATATAGATGTTACCCCCGATTTGATAAGAAAGTGCTGTAGAAACTGTATTTTACATCCGATCAGTGCGAAATTCGGCAGAAAGAGGTTTCTTATTACGTGAAATAATACTGCCAAATTCGGAGAAAATCGGTTCAGATTTGGATATAGCACCCATATATATGTTACCGCCGATTTGACATGTAAGCGGTGTAGAAACTGTATTTTATATCCGATCAGTACGAAATTCGACAGAAATAGGCCATTTTACATGAGTGAGTATTTAGGGAAAATTGGTTCAGATTTATATATAACATCCATATATATGTTCCTCCTGATTTGGTATCAAAGCGCTATAGAAGTTGTACTTTACTTCCGATCATTACAAAATTTTCCAGAAAGATGTTCCTCAATTTAGGAAATAATGTTGTTTAATTAAACGGTTATCGGTTCAGAATCAGATATAGCCACATATATATGTTCCTACCCATTTACCAATTATTATCGCAATGACCCTTATCGCATTGTTAGGGAGGTGTAGGGTAATATATAGTCGGCCCCGCCCGACTTTCTGCCTTTCCTTACTGGTTTTTATATGGTTTTTGGAAGCCGTATGCTTGAAAGGGTTAGCAAGGACCTGATTTTGTCCCAAGGACTTACGCACAAGACTTTTAAAATAGAAATATCCATCCGAATAGATTGGGCATCAAAAAATGGTAATCTCTGAGGACGAAATTTAAAATTTTCACATATGGCTAGAAGATGGAAACAGGCACATGATCAGGCTTCCTTCTTTTCAGAATCAGGAGCTGCGTCATAACTATAACTACTGCAAAAACATTTTCGAAAAGGGGTTAATAACCCCAAGGTTCAAATTATATGTAGACAACATAACGGCCCTGAAGGGCCTAACCTCCTGAACGAGGTGTGTAATAAATTAAAGATAGTTCCTACGACCTTTACTGGGAACGAGGCAGATGAGCGCGTCAGAACGGGCTCTATAGAAAATGGAGAATCCGAAATCTATAACTTGCTAGAGTTTATGGGGCGGACAGAGAAAGAGATTTTAGTGGAGCCAAACTGCAGATTATTAGAGTGGTTACATTTTAAGGGCCGATGTTGATTTTTGAATAAAACACAAATTATTTAGGACATTATTGTCATTTCTTTTTATTATGATAATATTGGTATGGTTCAATTATGTATGGAACAAAATATCGGCTAAATTGCCCCCGCGACCTCGGTGGCACACATCCATCCGACGGTCCAAATTTTCGACGACGCTGAGGCATAATTGACTTTCTATGCCGTTAATGTGCCGAATTATCTCATCCTTTAGCTCTTGAATTGTTGCTGGCTTATCGACGTACACCTTTTCTTTCAAATAACCCCAAAGAAAGAAGTCTAACGTTGTCAAATCACATGATCTTGGCGGCCAATTGACATCGCCACGACGTGAGATTACGCGGCCATTGAATTTGTTGCGCAAAAGAGTCACTGTGTCGTTAGCTGTGTGGCAAGTGGCACCGTCCTGTTGAAACCACATATTGTCCACATCCATATCTTCCAATTCGGGCCATAAAAAGTTCGTTATCATCTCACGATAGCGAACACCATTCACAGTAACTGCCTGACCGGCCTCATTTCGAAGAAGTATGGCCCGATGACGTCGCCAGCCCATAAGCCGCACCAAACGAACTGGGCGAGCATGCACAGGTGTTTTCACATCTCCTACAGACCCGGTTTGCTGAAATTTGCGCACAATTCTCCCTATTGTGGACACATTTGGTCGATTATGCTGATCAAAAAAACATCACGAAGTGCACGAAATGCGTTTTGATTTGAACGCCAATTTTTGTAAAAGGCTTAAAATACGTAACGCGTTAACGTATCTTCCCATGGTTCAAATTGAGTTAGTCTGAAATTGAGAAATGTCAAATGAAATGCGGAAAAAAACTTGACGGTTAGGTGTGGTTCACATTCAACATCGGCCCCTACAATTTATCCACCCTTTACAATCACTCTAACCTACGAGAAGCCAAAACAGAATTAAATAACTTGGGGCACTAGGAAAAATAAAAATCAGCACTCTCAGTAGTTCGTGAACGAATTAGGTAAATTGAATGGTTCACCTAAAGGAACGGTACGAACTACACCATTTTCAATTGTAATTCGAAAAAAGTCAATTGAAATTCGAAGATTCCATTTGAAATTCGAAAAATATCAGTTGAAATTCGGATATTCCATTTGAAATTCGAAAAAGGTCAATTGATATTCGGAAAACATCAATTGAAATTCGAAAAACAACAATTGAAATTCGAAACACATCACTTGATATTCAAAGAACATCAAATGAAATTCGGAAAACATCAATTGAAATTCGAAACATATCATTTGAAATTCGTAAAATTGCAATTGATATTCGGAATACGTCAATTGAAATTCGAATTTCTCCATTTGAAATTCGTAATACACCAATTGAAATTCGGAAAACATCAATTGAAATTCGAAATTCATCATTTGAAATTCGAAAAATGTAAACAAAATCAATGCTGTATATTAGATGGGGTCGCATTTAAGTGATACAATTTGTCTGTGTTAAACCTTTAATATTAAAATATTTAAATGTGTTTTGTTTCAACTAATTTTAAATAAATATTCATAAAAGATAAGATCATCTATATGTTTTCTATTCGTCACATGATATGTTAAAATTTAGTCAGCAAATGTGTTTAAATAAATTCTACCCAATCTAATGTACAGATTTTTTTACATTTTCGAATTTCAATTGATGTATTTCGAATATCAAATAATGTTTTTCTAATTTCAATTGGTGTATTACGAATTTCAAATGGAAAAATTCGAATTTCAATTGATGTATTTCGAATTTCAATTGATGTATTTCGAATTTCAATTGATGTTTTTCGAATTTCAATTGATGTGTTTCGGATCTTAATTGATGTTTTTCGAATTTCAATTGATGTGATTCGAATTTCAATTGATGTATTTCGAATTTCAATTGATTTTTTTCGAATTTCAAATGGAATCTTCGAATTTCAATTGACCTTTTTCGAATTTCAAATGGAATCTTCGAATTTCAATTGATCTAATTCGAAATTGAATTGATTTTTTTTCGAATTACAGTTGAAAATGGCGTAGTTCACACAACTCGTTCATTTCAGCTCAGTAGTTCACCATGTCTTTTTTCTTCAACCATGTCATTTTATCCTCTCTTCTCAGCTGTTATGTGTTGTTTTAATTTTCGTGTCATCATGGGTGTAGAATTCTACATAAAGAAACAGGTTTGTGTATTACATTGGCGTAGCAAAGGATTTTTGCTGGGGTGGGCTATAGCCCCAAGAAGAAAAGTTTGTTTTTAAGCTTTCAAATTATTCACGGATGAAATTGTAAGAAATTAATTCATATTGAAATCAGATTTATTACAACTTTCTATGATAAATTAATATTTTACATAAACATGAATTCGGTCTTTTAAAATAACAATTGTTTAAAAACAATTAATACTAATAATTTTATTAATTAATAAAAGAGGAATTAAATATTTTATAATGAACATAAAAAATAGTAGTATGGAATAAAATATAATAGGAATAAAAAATTAATTATTCTACTCTTAAAAAAAAGAATATCAGAAACAATTTTACTATTTCGTTTTTGATATTTAAAATGGTAAAATTTCAATCGATGTCCTTCACAGCCAGAAAAGTGTGGAAGCCTTATTGAAACTTACAAACTTTTAAAGAATTTGGATAAATATTTAACAAGATTTTGTTTTTATTCGATCTTTTTTGAATCAACATTTTATGTACATATTTCTATCAATTATTTCTTTCTCTGATTGGCTTATTGTCGTATGAGTCTTGAAGATATTTTTAGCACAATAGTTTCTACAATTAGCGATTCCTTATCAATTTGCAGGTTACTTCAATAATCATCAATAAATTCAGAAGTTCCATTCAAAGCTTTACCAAACAATTGACTGCTTTAGTTAGAGGAAAACTTAAATCTGTTCTCCAATATTAAAATGCTATCGTATCATCAGGCAAATCTACATATTGGCCTTTAACTAATGTTGAATTAACCGAAAAAAATTTGGTAAGCGTTTTGTTGGCAGCCCAGCTGTTTAAACGAAAACAGCTGGGCTGCCAACAAGTTAATGTCAAACATGTTCAGTTTGCTCTATAATATAACCATGAATCGACTTACAAACGAAAAACACTTACAGATTATTTAAGTTTATTTCACTTTGGGCGCGGTCAATTGGCCGCATAGATCGTGCGATTTAACGCCTTTAGATTATTTGTTGTTGGGCTACGTTAAGGCTCATGTCTGTAGGGACAAATCCGCAACGGTTGACGCACTGGAAGCCAATATTGAAGAATTTATTCCTGAGATACCCGCCGATGTGTTGGAGAGAGTATGCCAAAATTGGACCCAGCGTATGAACCATTTGAGACGCAGCCGCGGTCAACATTTACATGAAATCATCTTTAAACATTGGATTATATTGACCGTTCTCGACTCAAACAAAATTTTTATACATTTCTCTAAATTTTATGTGTTTTCAAATCCGAAAGTGAAAATATTTGCTTAAATTATTTATGTTTTGTAGAGCAGTGTTAAATACATGAAGATTTATAACGGATTCAGATTTAGTGATTATATTTAATAATCCCAAAGCATCCACAGTATTTTTGTGTCGTGATGCACTTGCTTCCTACTCTAAACTATTTTTTAGTTTTACTAAGACTTCGAACTTCCAAATATTTATATATTTCCAGGTTTGGAAATATGTACAGCATTGACAAATGTTGATGATGATTGTATGTTCGAATAGGAGTCGACAATTACCCAATTTTAATTTGTATGCCTCGCAGTGATTTAAAACAAATTACATTTGCACCATTATAAGACTTCAAAATATTGAAACATTTCCCATCTTATTTTTTCAAAAAAAAATCAGTTTAAGTAAAGAATTGGCATATCTGCTTACAGAACTATCTACGAAACCTAAGAATGGTTCTTCTACTTCAAAATTGATTGCAAACCTTTGAGTTTTTAGATTTATAACAGAATTAGCAAAAATTCATATTATTTCTGTTATTAGTAACTGTAAAATTGGTAGATGATTGGAATTGATAAAATTAAAAAATGCAACTGAAATATCTGTGGGGTGGGCTAAAAAACTTCTGGGGTGGTACTAGACCACCCCAGCCACCTTCTTCCTACGCTTATGGTGTATTAACTCATTCCATTCATTTCCCAATCAGATTCCATTAACAGCGTCTGATTTGAACTGGTGATCTACTGAACGAAATGAGCTGTTGAACTAGAGTGAGTTGTTGATCTAAAGAGTTGTTCAACTAAAGTGAGCTGGTGAGTTAAAGAGCTGGTGAACTAAAAAGCTGGTAAACTAACGAGCTGGAGAACTAAAGAGCCGATGAACTAAAGAACTGTTGAACTAATGTGAGCTGGTGACTAAATGAACGACCTAGTTCACTCAATTGAACTGAACTAAAATGAACGACTACTTAAAAGTACTAGAATGTCCAACCTTATGGTAATTCCACTATTGGGGTATTGATTATGCGTATGTGCATTTCTGTAGAAGCTGCGCTGAAGAGGTCGTCAAGAATATAGATTTTTCTTATGCGGGTAATAATTTCTTTAATGACCTGGTATCTGTGCCACTTAAACCCCTTTTCTGCATTATCAAACCTACGTTCTGCATTTTTAGCCCTATCTATCCTATATATCTGTTTATCTCTATATGTCTCATCTTCTATTCCCTATCACGTACTGAAATTCTTCTCCTTCCATAAATTCTTCTCCTGACACATTGAGTCCTACAGGCGGCCGAGTGAATTCGCCCGATATCAGGGTGAGCTACCCATTTAACATAACCTAACCTTACACTTTGTAGGAATTTTTGACCTATACTAGCAGAAAATAGTATATCAACCACTTCTTTTGTGTTCAAAGTTTTAGTCTCAAAGTGTTCTAAAAGGGACTTTGCCAAAAAATATCTATACTATACAATTTTTGTCCACTATAATAAAGAATAATTGCGTGGATTAAAAGAATGTTTCCAGTTTTCTACCGCAGAAGCTTCTTCTTTATTTTTAAGATAGTTTTTTTTATTATAAAGAATAAACTTTTTTAAAGAATGTCCTTTGGTTCAAAAGTCAATGAAATTTGGTTCTTACGTTACTTGTACGATGTGTGTAGTATACAAAACAAAATTGTTTTTTTTTAATTACGAACACCGAAACTATCGTAAATAGTAGTATTTTAAAAATATTGGCCCTATTCTGTTATCAACTTAAATAATTTTTTATTGCAATTTTCAGATTCTACTGGGTTCTATTCATTGTGCTCCACGTTCTGTTGCCCATCAATTCACCCCTCGAATATTGGGGAGATTCTCTAACCGCCTCCATAGTGGTGGCCTTCTCTCTGCGCTACATGATCGTGTTGAATGTGTGCTGGCTCATCAATTCGGCCCATTTGGTTTGGGGCTTAGATAAAAGCTTCAAACCATCCGATTCGAATAGTGTATTCTTCATTACGAAAACTTATTGGCCCCAATATCACTATATGTTGCCCAATGACTATCAAAGTGGTGAGTTTGGAGATTATGCTGCCGGTTTCACCACAGCCATGATACGTGTATTTGCTGCTCTGGACATGGCCAGTGATTTGAAGACAATCAGTTCGACAGCAGTGCGCAATGGACTTACGGAGGCTGTGGAATCGGGTCGTGCCATTGTGGATTGCATTAATGAGCATGCGCTAAAGGAGCAATTGGAAATGCCGAAAAATCACTTTTTAAATCGCAACAAATTTATGTGAGGCTTTTGAAAGAAGGGGCTAGTTTCTACAAAATTTGTGAGCTTGAGAGTTTCTTCAGAGAGCTGGGGCTATTTGTTCATTGCTGACTACACAAATTGCAAACTGATTCCAAAGAATGTTTTTTTTCGCATTATTCGTAGTTATACATATTCAAAACAATTAATTTTTCTATCAATATTTTTCTTTATAAATTTAAATTGAAATCGTTTTTTAAATACATAACATAACAATACAATTTACTAAGCTTTTAAATTATTTTAAATATTACACTATGCTTCCTGAACTCGGAAAGATTTAACAGCAATTTTCTATAATTTTCGTCGGATATACCTTTATTATTTTGACTATAATTTGGAAGTTGGGAACACGCCTATGACTTCAGCTAGCTCACAAACCTTCAACCGACGGTCATTCAATATCATTTTGTGGATTTTTTCGTCTTGACATCTCGTACGGCCGGGCTCGTTTAAAATCTGCCACTTAATATTTTATAGTTGTAAATGAGGGAGCAGACTCCCCTAAGTAGAATCTTGCTCGGTTTTAATATTGGTTGGACTGAGACATTTTAAATGAAAGTATTGTTTTATATGTTGTGTTATATATCGGTGACCAATTTTTTTAATTTTTACAAATTCACTGACATTGTTTACTTTTGAGTGGAAAAAAAGTAAACAACGTGGCACCTTAAAACTTAAAACATATGCCTTAGAAGGCTGCCACTTTTCACGAAACTACTACCGCCATCTATATGTCAGGTCGCCTATTTTTGGTACCGTCCTCGTGTCTGGAGTACTTATTTTAATAAAATCCAGGGCAAACCGATAACTTGTAGGGCATTGCCATATTAAGTGATCACAGTAATTTTGGGTCATATCAAGTACTTTATTGAAACTTGCTATAACGGTTATACAGGGTGGATCGCGGCAATTTGCTAATTTGGGAATGAAATAAAAAAGTTATGAACCTTAGAAAAATTTATTTGAACAGACCTTCACAATCCACACACTGCTGCATACGTTTTCTGAAGTTTTAATGAACTCTAATAAGCATGTCGACTGGTATTCTGCCAATTTCATCCTCAATATTGTTAATTAGGTCGTCCAAGGTGTTGGAACGGTTGATATACACCTTCGACTACATATACTGTATATCAACCTTTAAAATTTCTGAAAAAATTAACATTGAATTACTGAAAAGCATAAAACATGTCTTAAAATTAAGGTATTCATTCTTTTTCAGCGTGTATTGATAATAATTTAATTAATAACAGGTGGCGCAAAAGTAACCTTTCGATGTTATGTTAGACGCGATTGGCGGTCAGCAGCTAACAGCTGATGCACCGTCTGGACTTTGTACGGAAACATCTTCAAATCTTGTACTAAAATTCGCTGTAGAGACCCTCGACTGATACCCATTTGCGTGGCACGTCGTCTGGTCGATGTCGACGGCGCTTCCATGACATCCTCGGCTACAGCAGCAATATTCTCTGCAGAATGGCTTCCGGGGTCTGCCACGCCTGGCAGTATCTCGTGTTGTGCCAGTCTCTTCGAGGCGAGCGGCTAAACGTCGCAGTGTTTCACCAGTAGGCGTTGGACGGCCAGGAAATCAGTGCCAAAGTCACCGACCGATTATTGGTCAAATAAATAGTCAGCAATATTCCGCGTTCTGGAGCAGTGTGGCGTAACATTGTTTATTAACGTGTATTTCGCATGTGTTTACTACACAAATGTCAAAACAGAACTGACATTAGGGGCCAATCGCAAAATTTATAGCATTTTCTGATAGGAGGATTACTTTTGCGCCACCTTGTACAAACAATAAATAAATAAATGTAGGTATATTTTTTTGGAACTGATGGTGAGGGGATTCTTAAGTCGGTTTACCCGACTGAACTATCTTACTTGTTTGTATTTGTTTCTATTAAATTTTTGCAACTGAAACATATCGAGACCTCCATTCTAAACTATGCTAAGTACAAAAAGGTAGTTTTTCAGGAGAAGCGATCAACGTTTGATGGATTTTTTTTAATTTGTGTGCAATTCCTTTGTATTGGAAATCGAATGACCTGTACAGTTTTGTGAATAACTTTTGATTGGGTTGACGGATAATCACCAAATTTTGACAGAATATAATTTGGAATATCTAGAAGTTAAAAATGCCATCTCCCTAAAAATATTCTAAGTCGACTTAGCATGTTTAGGATAGAGGTATCGATATGGTCTCGAACCATAATAAATTCTGACTGAATAAACAACGCAGAATTTTTTTCTGAAATTCGAATTTTCGTGGAATTTTTTTTAAGTATAAGCTCGATATGAACACGGGGGGAAATCGCCATTTCTGATATGTTTGAATTGATAGAAAATATATTTGGAAACAAATTTTTTAAATCTATATATATAAAGTGGAAAAATGTTTGTATTTATGTGTTTTATAGACGCATAAACCACTGGACCGATTTTAAAATGTTTTCTTTTATTTGAAAGCTATTTGTTTTGAGAAGGTTTTGGACAAAAAATGTTTGCAAAAAGTGGGCGGGGCAAATCTGGGCTTGACAAATCGTTTGTTTGTCGAGTTTATAATACGAAACACATCACATGTCTCTATATCACTAAATTAAATTTTGGGGGATACAAAGTGCACAGGGTATCGGCTAGTATTATATATTTGTAAACACATAAATTTTATTTCAAAATCAAAAGATTTTGTTTGGTACGCATATTACGATAAAATATATTTGCGAACTAACTTTCAGAAATACAATATGTGTTTACACACAATCAAAGATATTGTTTAAGAAGTTTTCCAAATATATTTTATTAAAAATGGTTTTTAAAACTATGCTAAATGTTTCGAATTTTATTTAGCCTTTTCTAGATTTCGTGTGATGTGTTATACTTTTGTATTACTTCACTAATTTGTAATTTATAAATTTTCCAATTCATCACGTTTTGTCAATCCATCAAAGCAATTTATAGTTACGAAAGGATATACGATTTAAATTTTAATTGCATTTTACCAACATTAAACATTTCTAAAAAATTCGATTAGAAATTCTGAAAAACTGAAAACTTGGCTTTAAATTATAGCATTGATATATTGCCAAAATACTTAAATAGCAATTAATCTTTGTTTCGAAAACATTAGTTCCAAATAAAAAAAATATTAGAAAGATATCCTCCCAAGAGTGTACTCTAAACATATTTATAATTCAAGAAAAACACGCTGAAAAAAAATCGCTTCTGTAGTATATTGTCCCAAACATATTCGGCTTGAAACATATATATCTCTAGGGTACACTATTTTTTCCGAAACAAATATTTATTTACATTTAACTATCAGAAAATACCTAAATTGTGTTAAATTTTTCAGTAATTCAAAGTAAATTTTGTACAAGTTTTTCATGTCGTAAAAATAAATAATATGTAGTAATAAATAAAATCGTATAATCTTGGATCGATATATATTGGAGGATTGACAACTAATGATGGCTTGGAATATTGAGAAATTTTAAAAGATTGAAAGCTAATGCGGAATTTGGTATCATAACTGGGAGGTTCATTTCGAAACCAAAAAAAAATAAAACTGAAATTCGAAAAATTCAAAAAAGTTTCGAAAATCTTTTTAAATAAAATATAGTTGGAGAAATTCCTAAACAACTATTTTATTTGTATTTAAACACATATTTTATTTGAGAAATTTAGTTTGCAAATATTATATATTGTAACATATTAATATAGGAGTTAGAAATATATTTTATTGATTTTCGAATAAAATGTATTTGCTCAGAAATAGATAATATTTAAAAATTTGTGTTCCAAATATATTTTCTTTCGATTCAAACTTATCAAAAAAGGCGATTTTGCCCCGTGTATGTTTGGGACATTATACTACACATGTATTTTTTTCAGCGTGAAGGATTGACAACAAATGAGGACTTGGAATATTTAGAAATTTAAAATGAAAGCTTTGAAATTGAAATTAATGCTAGATATTCCATTTTCAATCGAAAGGTATAATTCACCAAAGAAAAATTTTAGCTAAAATTCGAAAAAGACACCAAAGTTGTGAAAATATTTTTTTAAATAAAATATATTTGGAGAAATTCCTAAACAACCATTTAGTGTGTATTTAAAACACATACTTTATTTGTGAAAATTGGTTCGAAACTATATATTTTGTTCTATAGTAATACATGCGCTCCAAATATTTTTTTTTTTGAAAAATACCAAAAAAGTATTTGTTCGCAAATATATAATATTTAAAAATTTTGTTTCCAAATCTATTTTCTTTGAATTCAATCAAACGTATTAAAAAATGCGAATTTCCCTGTGTAGGGTATAACTCGACGTCAATGAAAAATTAATCCATTTCGAGGTTCCCTACTTTGTTAAAGAAAACAAGTAAGAAAGTTTCAGTCGGGTAAACCGACTAAGGTATACCCTCACTTTGTGAGTAATGTAATATATAACATTACACCAATAAATCTGTCAATTTGTGTGGGAGGTACCAGAAGGGGTTTTCCAAATACACATATTTTTCGGTAAACAGTACATTCTTAAATACATTGCATTGTGCTGAACTATAAGCGTTTATGTGCACTGGTATATTAAAGTTACGAGCTATGTAATTTTGGTATGATTTGGTCATTTTGTGTGGGAGGTACAAAAAGGGGCGGGGTGATAACGCCCACTTTTTACAGGACTATAGGAACTATAACAGCATTACACTGTACAAAATTTCAAGTATTTGTATGCACTGGTATTAAAGTTACAAGCCGTTTACTTTTGGTACGAAACGGTCCATTTGTGTGGGAGGTACCAAAAGGGGCTGTACAATAATGCCCATTTTTTACCGGACTATAGGCGCTACAAAAACATTATACTGTAGAAAATTTCAAGCATTTTTATGCACTTGTATTAACGTTATAAGCAGTTAAATTTTGATACAAAATGGTCCATTTGTGTGGGAGGTACCAAAAGGGGCATGCCAACTTCACTCATTTTTCTCGAGTTAATAGCGACTAATATACTAATATTATGCGCAGAATTTCAAAAGATTCGAATAAGTAGTATAGAAGTTATTAAAGAATCAATATTTCACTAAATTTTAACCCTTTGTGTGGGAGGTACCAGAAGGAGTAGACCAATATGGCCCATCTTCGAACTCATCCGGAGATAGATCAAAATATTACCACATACCAAATTTGAAGTCAATCGGTTAATCCTTTCGAGAGTTATCGTGCGCACCAGCCAGCAGACAGACAGACAGACAGACAGACAGACAGACGGACGGACATTGCTCATTCGACTTAAAATGACCCAAAACGGATTTCCTCCGAACATACTTAGGGTCTTAGATCACTCCTTCGATGTGTTACACTTTTTTCCGTAGCAAATGATATATACCCTCGTCACACTAAAGTGAGGGTATAAAAAACACAGGCAATTAAAATTGAATGGGGAATGTTTATTATCATTTGAAAGAACATTCTTTGGCATTTATTTCTTGAAGATTGTGTCTATCAAATGTTGGCTGCGGCTACGTCTCAGATGGTCCATCCGTTGAGTCCAATTTTCGATGACTTGTTCGAGCATTTCGACTGGTAACTGGCGTATGACACGCGTGCAGGGTATGAAGCCGACGCGGCGCAAATCGGCGGCGCGCCACAGCCGGCCGTTTATTTCCAGCCGGCGCCGCCGCCGATTTCAGCGGTTCACATCGGCTGAATCTCAGCCGTCGAACATTATTTAGTGAGTCAAATCGATTTATTTTATGCAACCATGAAAATTAAGAAAGTGACTACTAAGTAATACAATAGGGTCAGAAATTTTAATAAAGTTCATTATTGCATAAAAATTTATAAAAAGTTTCTAAATTAATCTCGCTATCATTTATTTAAAGAAATGCGTGTTTTGGTTTTTACGGAAAATACAATAGCTCTTGAGCGGCCGAACCAATTTTTACAAAGTCTACGTCGTTCTAGAGAGAAAACAACAGGCGGTATGTCATTCACAATAAATTCTCTTACACAACAAAGACTAATAAGTAGACATTTATTGAACTGATTTTCGACATTAAATCAAAATTTCCTTAACTTTTCTTAAATATTTGTGTTAATTTTAGGTTTTGTCATCTAATTGTAAATATCTTAAAGCGCCATTTTTGCCTGAGATTGACATTCGTGCGCCATCGTTTGTTGAAATTTGATCGGCTCAGCCGATTGTTGAAATTTGATCGGCTAAGCTGATCAGCCGCCGCCGCCGATCGGTATTTTTCAATGCGCCGCCGCCGCCAATAAGGCCTGAATCGAAACGGGTTTGTCCGCATAAACTTTAGACTTTACATATCCGCACAGGAAAATGTCTAACGGTGTGATATCACACGATCTTGGTGGCCAATCGACCGGCCCAAAACGTGAAATTATCTGCTCACCGAAGTGTCTCTCAATAAATCCATTGATTGATGCTATGTGTGGGAAGTGGTGCCGTCTTGTTGAAACCAAATGTCGCCGAGATCACGAGCTTCAATATGAGGCATTAAATAGTCGGTTATCATGGCACGATAACGGTCGTCATTGGAGGTTACGTTCTCACCGGCATCATTTTTGAAGAAATATGGGCCGATGATTCCGGTACGTCGGATCCGGAATCGGCCAATGGCAAAAAGATAGCTCTTAATGAGAGCAAAAATATTGCTCATGGGTGTCAAGATCGTGGGTCGACTGGAAAGTGTTTTTTTTGGGATTTACAAAAAAATGGAAAAAATTGATAATAAAACTGAATAATTTTTAAACGTTGTTCCGGCGTAAGTCTTTCCTTGATGAAATGTCAAACAATACTTAACAAAAATAACATGACAGCATGACACGACTCACACGTAATCTGCCAAAAAAAGGCTATTAAAAAAAGTATCTCTACTAGGATCACCCGATATATTTGCAGAAATTTCTAGAGACTAATTTTATTTGTATGTAAACACCTATTTTATTTGAGAAAATTAGTTTGCAAATATATACGAGGTATGTTTAAAAAATATCGCGAATTTTGTATTTTTTCAAAAAGTATTTATTTATTCATGAATATCTACACGCTTCTGTAGTATATTGTCCCAAACAAATTCGGCTTGAAACACTCGGGTTTAGGATGCACTCTAAAAATATAACATTTGGTACACACAAAGGTTATATATTTGGGAAGATGTTGTTCTAAACAAATCTTTGTTTACTCCCAATTTGTTTTTATTTTGGTCTATTATTTCCGAAACAAATAAACAATTTGCATTTATGTATTCAGAAAATACATAAATTGTGTTATATTGTTCTGTAATTCAAAATAATTATTTTTAGAAATTTATAATGTTCGTAAAAATAATAAATAATAATTGAAATCTTATAATCTTGGATCAAAATAAATTTTTCGGTGGTTTGACAACTAATGATGGCTTCGAATGCTATTTTGAAATTTGAAATGATTGATTTGAAACAGAAGTCAATGTTGCATATTGTATAATAACTGGGAGGTACAATTGGGAACCACAAAAAAATTAAAAATGAAATTTGAAAAAGTCAGCAAAAGATTTGAAAATCTTTTTAAAAAAAAATATATTTGGAGAAATTCCTAAACAATAATTTCATTTGTACTTAAACATATACTTTTTTGAGAAATGTAGTTTGCAAATATATATCTGTTCCAAATATATTTTCTTTCGATTCAAACATATCAGAAAAGGCAATTTTGCCCCGTGTACTCTGTCCCCTTCAAAGTAATTCCCCTCGGATATAATACACTTCTGCCAAACGCTTTTTCCAATCCTCGAAGAACTTCAAATAATAATTTTTTGTGATCTTGATCAGCTCCTCCTTCGATGCCATCTTTATCTCCTCAATCGTGACGTAGCGTCGTCATTTCATGGGCCTTTTCAGTTTTGGGAACAAAAAATAGTCACAGGGGGCTAGGTCAGGGCAACGATGTGTGTGCACGCCCACAAATCCGGCCGGTTTTGGCGGATTGCTTCGCGCAATTTGCGCATAACTTGTAATATTCTTTATTGACCGTACTACCCTGTGGCAAGAACTCATAATGCACCATGCCCCTGCAATCAAAGAAAACTGTGAGCAAAACCTTTACGTCCGGGCGTCCGGCACGCTGTTCGTCCTTCGCATCTTCTCGGCCCTCTAAGAACATTTTGTACCACCGATAAACGTTGCTTTGGTCCAAGGTAGCTTCACCATATGCCACAGTCAACATTCGGAATGCATCAGAGCACTTTATTTTGTTTTTCACACAAAATATGATGCAGATTCTTTGATCCATTTTCTGAAATAGTTGAAAATCAAAGACAAGTTAAAACACATCCAATCACAATAGCTGTCAAAAATTAACTAAGTATTCATTAGAACCAACATAACGCTACAAAAATGTCAAAAATCAAATACACGTAGCCCGTGGAAATTAAAAATTCCCCATATTTTTCGTACATACTACGTATTTAGTTTTAATATATTAATATATGCGTTGCAATCTAATTTTATTGATTTTCAAATAAAATGTATTTCGTACAAAATATATAATATATAAAAAATTGTGTTCCAAATATATTTTCTTTCTATTCAACCATATCAAAAAAGGCAATTTTGCCCCTTGTACCAAATTTTGAGAGAACACATTGGAATATTTAAAAACTTTAAATGTTTTCTCCCTAAAAACAATTTAACACGGGGCAAAATTGCCTTTTTTATATGTTTGAATCGAAAGAAAAAATATTTGGAACACAAATTTGTAAATATCATGTATTTCTGAGCAAATACATTTTATTTGAAAATCAATAAAATATATTTGGAACTCGTATATTAATACGTTGCAACATATAATATTTGCAAAGTAAATTTCTCAAATAAAATATGTGTTTGAATACAAATAAATTTATCGTTTAAGAATTTCTGCAAATATATTTTGTTTAAAAAAGATTTTCGAAACTTTTGTTGAATTTTTCGAATTTCAGTTTTAATTTTTATTTGTTTCGAATTTAACCTCTCAGTTATGATACCAAATGCAGCATTAACTTCTGTTTTAAATCAATCATTTAAAATTTTTGAGTATTTCAACCCATCAATCCTCCAAGTAAAATATTTCCATCCAAGATTATACGATTTAAATTACTATTATTTATTATTTTTACGACAAGAAAAATTTCTAAAAAAATAACTTTGAATTACTGAAAAATTTAACACATTTTCGGTATTTTCTTAATACTTAAATGCAAATAAATATTTGTTTTGGGGAAAAATAGTCCAAAGTAAACACATTTTTGGATGTAAACAAAGATTTGTTTAGAATAACATCTTCCCAAATATTTAATTTTTGTGTGTAACAAATATTATATGTTTAGAGTGTCCCCCATATGTTTCAAGCCGAATATGTTTGGGACAATATACTACAGAAGCGATTTTTTTCAGGGTGAAGATGACTTAACATTATTTAGTATGGATATATTAATATGTCGGGAACTATAGAAGATATCCCATTGAACGGTGTGGCAGGCCGCATTTAACCATTAAGCTCTTCAATACCTCTTCTACATATAAATGTCATTGCCATCAATTGACCGTTTAAGAAACGGAGGATTTATACACAATTTTATTTGTATTTTCCCCCACTGTGCATCAATTGTTGCAGGCCATTGAAAATTTACCAAAATGCAATATTATATACTTTGGGGGACACCCTAATAAACAATAAGGAAACTAGCACGAAGTTGATAAATTTGAATGCGCCTAAAAGTAGGCTTAACAATTTCGGGTATATAAAACTAGGTTGTAATAAATTTTGTCCACTGTATGTTAGCCTACTCTCCGGCACAACCACATATTTATGTTTGCTCACTAAGAGCATACGAGTATAATGTTTTCCTATTTAAAATTTTCGAAATATGTAACGGGGTTTTCAATACGGATGATATCATTTTGAAGTGACGTTTCGGCCATTTGAAATATGTCATGATCTGTCATTTGTTTGTCATTGTATTCAGTAGAGTTGACAATTTTAATCATGGAGAGATATACACAAGAACAACGTTTACAAATTATTCAGTTTAATTATAAAAATAATCGTACTCCAAATGTAACTTTTCGTGCGCTAAGTCCATTTTTCTAAAAATCCAAAAAAAAACACTTTTCAGTCGATCTACGACCTTGACACCCATGAGCAATATTTAGCTCACGTTAAGAGCTATATTTTCCCAATTGACCGATTGTGGATATGTGCCACACAGCAAATTAAACAATTGAATTGTTGCGAGAAAAGTTTGGAGATTCGATATTATTGAATGGCCTCCAAGAAGTTGGATTTAACACCATTAGACACTACTTCTTGTGGGGTTTTTTGAAGTCATTATTCTTTTGAAATAAACCAGACTCTCTTCAAGCTTTACAAGTTAATATTGAACGTGCCATTCATGACATACGACTTGATTTAGTGGAAAAAGTGCTCGAAAATTGGGTTCATTGAATTCGTTCCTGCAGAAAAAGTCGTGGAAGCCATTTAAATGACGTTTTATTTAGATTTTAATTTTTTTTATTTTTTTCGCCAACTATAAGATGATTTATTTCCATATTAAAACTCATATACAAATTTTCAAAATCTTTTGGTTTGATGTGGAATGAACGATATATGTGTGTAAATCTGAACCGATTTAAACCGTATTCAATAGGTACCGTCCTTGGGCCAAATTTCTCCGGTTTAATTCCTCTCTTTTTTGGGTGTTACAAATAAATGCACAAAGTTATAATCCTGTACCATAGTGTGGTGTAGGGTATAATAATAGGACAGGGTCAGGAAAAATTAAAAAAAAATAATTTTCCAATTCAGATATAAATCTAATAACACCATAAAATATTATGGTGTGATATCAATCAATCGAAAGTAATTCGAGATTAATTATATTTGAAAAAGCTAGTCCTAGAATTTCCAAAACAATTTCGAAAATACACAAAAATTTGATTTTTGCATTTTTCCTTATATACTATCGACGAAAAAAATAACAAAAACTCATTTTTTAGTTTGACTGAGGATGACGTCTGCTGAGTGAGACCAAGCGTCCATTGGATATGGACTGCTCCAATATTCTCAAAATACTAGGACAGGTCGAGTAAAAAATTTAAAAATTAAGGTCCTTATTCATAAAAAGTTAAAGAAGGTTTGGAAGAAATTTTCTATAAATAAAAAATTTCGAAGAAATTTTCTAGAAATAAAAAATTTTTAAGAAATTTTCTATAAATAAAAAATTTCGAAGAAATTTTCTATAAATAAAAAATTTCGAAGAAATTTTCTATAAATAAAAAATTTCGAAGAAATTTTCTATAAATAAAAAATTTCTATAAATAAAAAAATTTCTATAAATAACAAATTTTCTATAAATAAACAATTTCGAAGAAATTTTCTATAAATAAAAAATTTCGAAGAAATTTTCTATAAATAAAAAATTTCGAAGAAATTTTCTATAAATAAAAAATTTCGAAGAAATATTCTATAAATATAAAATTTCTAAAAAATGTTCTATAAGTAAAACATTTCTAAGAAATTTTCTAAATTCTTTTATATAAATAAAAAATTTCTAAGAAATTTTCTATAAATAAAAAATTTCTATAAATAAAAAAATTTCTATAAATAAAAAAATTTCTATAAATAAAAAAATACAAAGAAATTTTCTATAAAAAAAAATTCGAAGAAATTTTGCATAAATAAAAAAATTCTAAGAAATTTTCTATAAATAAAAAATTTCTAAGAAATTTTCTATAAATAAAAAAATTCGAAGAAATTTTCTATAAATAAAAAAATTCGAAGAAATTTTCTATAAATAAAGAATTTCGAAGAAATTTTCTATAAATAAAAAGTTTCGAAGAAATTTTCTATAAATAAAAAATTTTATTCTTTGACATTTGACATGTAGAAACTATGCCATTACTAACCAGTAAGGAAAGGCTAAAGTCGGGCGGGGCCGACTATATAATACCCTACACCACTCTCGAAATATTGAATAACTCTGATATATAAATTTTGTAATTCATGTATAAATTGTTTACATAAATTTACTTTTGGGACATTTTATACTTAAATAATACCCTGTACCACAGTGTGGTGTAGGGTATAAAAACGATTGGATCTAAAGAGCCTAATCGGATGAAACATATATATGGGAGCTATAGCTAAATCTTTCCGGATTTTCTTCAAATTCAACAATGTTGGTTCATGGATCAAGTAACTCTACCATTCTAAATTTCAAAACGATTGGATGTAAAATACAGCTTCTATAGAACTAAAGGGTCATATCGGACGAAACATATATATGGGAGCTATAGCTAAATCTTAACCGATTTTCTTCAAATTCGGTAGTGTTGGTTCATGGATCAAGAAACTCTACCATTCTAAATTTCAAAACGATTGGATGTAAAATACAGCTTTTATAGGACTAAAGGGCCAAATCGGACGAAACATATATAAGGGAGCTATAGCTAAATCGTAACCGATTTTCTTCAAATTCAGTAGTGTTGGTTCATGGATCAAGAAACTCTACCATTCTAAATTTCAAAAGGATTGGATGTAAAAGACAGCTTCTACAGGACTAAAGAGCAAAATCGGACGAAACATATATATGGGAGCTATAGCTAAATCTTAACCGATTTTCTTCAAATTCGGCAATGTTGGTTCATGGATCAAGAAACTCTACCGTTCTAAATTTCAAAAGGATTGGATGTAAAATACAGCTTCTATAGGACTAAAGGGCCAAATCGGACGAAATATATATATGGGAGCTATATCTAAATCTGAACCGATTTCAACCAAATTCAATAGCGATCTTACTAGCTGCGAAATACTCTAAACTGCAAAATTTCAGAACGATCGGAGTGAAATTGCGACCTGTAGTCGACGATCAACTTTACATGGACGGACGGACAGACATGCTTATCGACTCAGCTAGTGATTCTGAGTCGATCGGTATACTTTAAGGTGGGTCTAGCTGTGTTATTTTCAGGTGTTACAAACATCTGCCGTGAAACAAACTTATAATACCCTGTACCACAGTGTGGTGTAGGGTATAAAAATGGAACGATACACGAATCAACAACGCACTGAAATTATTAAAATTCGAAATATCGAAAATCATCGAAAAAGCATCTTGACTGATTAGGCCCATTTCCACCTCGTTGGCTACGTCAACAGGAAAAATTGTCGCATATGTTGCTCTCTTGGGTTTTCCCAAGAGTTATTGTTGAGAAGCCTCTCTATCCTCAACGTGTGACTGTTTGGTGCGGTTTATGGTCCGGCGGGGGTCATTGGACCTTACTTTTTCGAAAATGAGGTTGGATCAACAGTTACGGTGAATGGATTGCGTAATCGAGAGATGATGAATGATTTTTTATGGTCGAAGTTGGATGGTATTGATTTGGACAACGTTTACTTTCAACAAGACGGCGTTACGTGCCACACAAGCAACGAAACCATTGCTCTGTTACGGGAAAGTTTCCGGACCGTGTTATCTCTCGAAGAGGTGATCACAATTGGCCACCGAGATCTTGTGATTTAACACCTTGCGACCTCTTCATTTGGGGCCACGTGAAAGATAAGGTCTACGCCAACAGCCCAGCGTCTATTCAAGACCTCAAAGATAGAATTCGTGAGGCTATCGAGGACATAGGGCAACCACTTTACAATTTGGTTATGGAAAATTTCATGAAAAGGATATGGTTCTGTAAGCGTGGTCGTGGTGGCCATTTGGCATACCTTCCTCTTTATTATGAATTAAACATCCGATCATTTATCTCAAAAATGGAATTTTTCTTTGAATACCAAAACAACACCTCTTGTTGGAAAGCCCTTTACTAGCCCAATTTGATTCTTTAGTCTCTAGAAGAAGAATATAACATCTATCTATCTTGAATTTAGGAGTAATAAAAGTTTTTTTTTGAAATTTGTGTTGCAATTTTTATTCTATTGTTGTTTATTATTGTGATTTTGCACCCTGAACTGTTGCGAATACAGTTGCTGCATCTTGGGTGATTCCAATGGCCTTAATAGTCGCATCACGAACGTTCTGGCCCATATGTTCCTGAAAATATGAATGATTTTTCTCTTCCAAATATTTCTTTTCCTAAAAAAAATAATACTTACAATTTTCTTTCCAAGCTTTTTCAACCAGCCGGCTTCTCCCTGACCAATAAAAACGGCCAAGACAAGAGCGACGAACAAGAAAACTTTACTGAATTGCATTGTTTGTTGTTTAGTTTTCGAATTGAAATATTATTAGGAATAATATCAGTCAGGAACTACTTCTGAAGCTATATAGCTTTTGCGATGTGACTTAATCGGAATTGGATAAGGTATAAACTGCTGAAGAGGTTTATATAGGTCTTATGTACTCCATACGAAACATTGCGATGCATTGCCGGATAATCAAAGAACGGAAACAAAAACTTCTATTTTGAATGCTTTTGTCCCCCGGGAATTACCCTAAAAACATCGACACATGTCGTTTGTCGTCAGTCTTATGTCAATTTATTTTGATATTATTAAACAAACACATATTTTTTTGTTTTAGAACTACGGAAAAATAGAACAAATATGGAATCGTGCATATTTTTTCAATAAAAGAAGTTTTATGCGACACATCCCAAGGACGTTATTGATAAACAACAAGAAACGAAATAACTGGAAAACAATAGTTTTAAATTTAAGTACTCGTACGTAATAGACCGAAAAAATTATAAACAACAATAAGCAACACGATCTTTCACACCGAATCGAGGTATGCATCCGAGGTATTTTTCTGACGAAATCTTAAACATTATAAATGTGGCTTTATTAAAATTTTCTAAGGGTGCTGAGTGGGAGGAATAATAAAAAAGGAAATAATTCGGCCGTTTCCTAACCAGATATCAGGTTGCGATAAAACTTAACATGTTGTAAGTTAAGTTTTAAATTTTTGCCCTTATGTTATACAGGGGCGAAGCTAGGAGGCGTCAAGGTTGGCCTACTTCCTTGAACAAAATACTGATTCGTAAAATATCCATTCTGCTGCGTTCATTCTACAGGTCCGCTAAATACTTTTTACACCTAACAGTTATCTCGTATAGTTTTTCATTTATAGAAAATTTCTTCGAAATTTTTTATTTATAGAAAATTTCTTCGAAATTATTTATTTATAGAAAATTTATTCGAAACTTTTTATTTATAGAAAATTTCTTCGAAATTCTTTATTTATAGAAAATTTCTTCGAATTTTTTTATTTATAGAAAATTTCTTCGAATTTTTTTATTTATAGAAAATTTCTTAGAAATTTTTCATTTATAGAAAATTTCTAAAAAATTTTCTATAAATAAAAAAATTCGAAGAAATCTATATGTATATATAAAAGAGAGTGTCTGTTTGTGGGTTTGTGTGTTTGTTCCGTATAGACGTCTAAACGGCTTGACCGATCATCTTGAAATTTTCACAGAATGTACATGTGTAGGGGGTGCTGAAAACAGGGTACTTGAATTTTCGATATATCAAGTGGGCGTGGACCCGCCCATATGGGTCCAATTTTGATATTGAGAAAAAATTTTACCTAGAGCGCTGAAATTTTGTGTGTATGAATTTAGTGGCAGATTATGTGAATTTTCTAAAAATGGGCGGAATCGGACCAATGGGCGTGGCCCCGCCCATATAAGCCAAATTTTGGAAGTTGAGATATTTTGCACAATTTGTTAGCGAGAGTGCTGGAATTTTGTGTACATGTATATGGTGGCAGTCTACGTGCTTGGTCCAAAAATGGGCGGGATCGGCTCAATGGGCGTGGCCCCGCCCACATAGACCAAATTTTGAAATTTAGATATCTTGCACAATTTGTTAGCGAGAGTGCTGTAATTTTGTGTATATGTGTCTGGTGGAAACCTACGTGATTGGTCTAAAAATGAGCGGGATCTGACCAAAGCGCGTGGCCCCGCCCACATAACCCAAAATTGAGCTATCTTACACAATTTAGTAGCGAGAATGCTGTAATTTTGTGTATATGTATCTGGTGGCAGTCTACATGATTGGTCCACAAATGGGCGGGATCGACCCAATGGGCGTGGCCCCGCCCACGTAGACCAAATTTTTAAATTTTAATATCTTGCACAATTTGCTAGCGGGAGTGCTGGAATTTTGTGTATATGTATATGGTGGCAGTCTGCGTGATTGGTCAGAAAATGGGCGGGATCGGACCAATGGGCGTGGCCTCGCCCTTATAAGCCAAATTTCGAAATTGATATATCTTGCACAATTTTTTATCTAGAGTGCTGTAATGTTGTATGTATCTGGTGACAGTCCACGTGATTGGTCCAAAAATTCGCGGGATCTGACCAATGGGCGTGCCACCGCCCATATAAGCCAAATTTTGAAATTGAATTATCTTGCTCATTTTGTTAGCGAGAGTGTTGAAATTTTGCCTATATGTATCTGGTAGCAGTCTACGTGATTGGCTTACAAATTGGCGGAATAGGACCAGTGGGCGTGGCACATCCCATATTTTGATATATCTTGCAAGTATGTATTATATAGGAAATACATGAACAAAAATGGTCGGTATGCGATAATTACAGCTGATCAATCCAATCGCAATATGATAATGAGATGCATGACCAATGAAACAAGTATTTGGAAATTTTATTAGTATACATTTCTATTTTCTGGACTTTCCACGGAATTCGGTATTTTTTCATTCAGTGAATTTATTACTAATACCAGTAAGGAAAGGCAGAAAGTCGGGCGCTGCCGACTATATAATACCCTACACCTCCCTAACAATGCGGTAAGGGTCATTGCGATAATAATTTGGAATAATTGGTAAATGTGGTGTGTGTGTATGTATATCTTATTTTGAACCGATAATCGCTAAATTAAGCAATATTCGTTCCTAAATTGAGAAACATTTTGCAACGGGGTTTATTCATAGGCTGAGGTAGTTCAGCCGATTCCAGGATCAATTCAAGGACCCACAAAAACCTTAAATAAGAACACACTATTTTCCCTTTTTAGGGCAACGAAATTCAGGTTTTATTTATCGTGTTTCTTTGTACAACAAGTACTATTTTATTTTATTCAAATAATGAGTCGCTCTATATAGGATTGTTCGGTGCATGAACGGAGTTTCGCTCTATACGCAGGAGTATGGGTACACGTCTCTAGTGCGTTGGTTTTGCCTGTTCCAGATGTAGATTGCAGAATAATGGTTGATGAAGATTGTATGGAAGGCTATCCTTCAATAAGACGGTGGTATGTAAATTATCGTGGCGCTTGACGGACGCCTCATACAGATGCTTGATGGACGCCCCACATAGGCGCGTGGCGGGTTTCGGTGGCGGTTGATGACCCGACGTACTGGCTGTTATCGGATTATGCGGTGTGTTGATTTTATAACGCACAGGTGGTTGGCGGATTATGCGGCGTGTCGTCTTGGATTTCGGTAAATGACCCAGTTCTGACGCACAGGCGGTTGTCGGATTATGCGGCCTGTACTTGGTCCTCGGTATAGTGGAGTAGGATTGATCTTCGACGGCAACCTGCGAATGGAACAGACGATTTTATTTAGTGGGAAGTGGCATAAAGACAGTTAATTGAGAAGCGGGCGAACCGCGTAGGCGGGCAAATCGCGTAAGCGAGCTAATCGCGTAAGCGAGCGAATCGCGTAAGCGGGCGAATCGCGTAAGCGGGCGAACCGCGTAAGCGGGCTGACTACGTGTGTAGTCTTACCGCGTAAGAGGGCGAGCCTCGTAAGCGAGCTAATCGCGTAAGCGGGCGAACCGCGTAAGCGGGCTGACCACGTGTGCAGTCTTACCGCGTAAGCGGGCGAACCTCGTAAGAGGTCGAACCTCGTAAGCGAGCTAGCTAATCGCGTAAGCGGGCGAACCGCGTAAGCGGGCTGACCACGTGTGCAGTCTTACCGCGTAAGAGGGCGGACCTCGTAAGCGAGCGAATCGCGTAAGCGGGCGAACCGCGTTAAAGCCCTGAAAAGGACCGTTCTACAACTACTAGTCCTGAAGAGGACTGTTCTACTACTACTAGCCCTGAAGAGGACTATTGGGGAGGATCTCTGTTGCTTCGGGTTAAGTATTCGGACCGCGGACTATGCCACTTGTCGTTCAACTCGGTTGGTAGCTCCGTTGATCTACACCATTGACTGAAAAACGTCAACACCTTATACCACGGAGACGGACGAGGAGGAGGCGCAGATGAGCGTGGACGAGTCGGTGGCGACGACTGATAGCGAGGTGACACGGATGTCGGTGCCCGTCGGTGGTGGTGGTGTTGGTAGACGTGTTCGCCACACCGAGAGCGAGGGCTCGGATGAAGGAGGAGGAGAGCGGAGGAAGAGCAAGGTGGGTGGAGAGCTGCCGTCGACATCGGCTGCTGCTGCTGTGGGTGTTACTGTGGGTGCTGCTGCAGTGAATGGTGATGCCGGTGCTGCTGCAGAGAAAGGTGTTGGCGCTGAGGGTGAGAGTGCTGGTGCTGCTGGTGCCAGTGCTGCTGGAGTGGGCGATGCGAAGAAGGTGACGACTCGCGAGAGCCGTCCACGTAAGCGCGGAGGAAGCGGATGACTGGGGACTCGGTGCGGAAGATGAAGGAGCTGACGCAGTCCCTGATGGAGGTGGCGTTCGCTGAGAATGTCTCGACGTCAGGGGTGCGTCAGATTCTGGCGTGCACCGCTCAGTATGAGGTAATGATGCTCGACTTGCTGCTGGAGGTCGAGCATTGGAGGGCTGGAGGTGGTGGTGTTGGTGCTGCTGTGGCTGGCCATGGACGGCCTATGGTTGGTAGGAGTACTGCTGTTGCTGCTGCTGTGCCGGTGATTGCCGCTCAACCGGTGGCGATTCCGAAGCCTGTTGACACATGGTCGGCGGTCATTAGGAAGAAGGGTGCGACAGGTGCGGAGGTGGTGAAGGAGGTGGTGGTGAAGGAGGTGGTGGAGAAGGTGGCGCCGACGATGAATGTCCGCGTTCACACCGTCCGCCCGATGAAGGATGGCGGTGCAATTCTTCGCACCCCTTCGTTAGTAGAGAGGCAGCGCATTATGGAAAATGCCAAGTTCGCGGAGGCAGGCATGGAGGTTGTGGCCAACGACAAGCTTGGCCCCCGTCTAATCGTGCGTGACGTCAGCAAGGCGATCAGTCCGGAGAAGTTCATTGAGGAATTATATCGGCAGAATTTCGGGCCAGACATGGAGTTTGGCGCATTTGAGAAGAGCGTCCGCCTCGCCTCGAAGGCATGGCAGGTGGGTCCAACCGGTGACACGGACGTAACGCTAGAATGCACACCTCGTGTTGCGGAGAAGTTGCTGGAGGCTGGTGGTGCCTACATTTTGTGGCACCGATTTGTGGTTCGTTTCAAGGAGGAGGTACCAGCGTGTCACCGGTGCTATGGCTTTGACCATATGATCCGGGACTGCAGACAGGCGCAGAGTGTTTGCCGAAGATGTGGACGGATGGGGCATACGGTCCATCAATGCCCGAACGAGGCGAGATGTCGGAATTGCGAGCTCCGCGGGTACGCAGCCGACCATAGCATGTTGTCGCTGCTGTGTCCCGTGTACGCAGGGCTGATCGCGAGGGCGAGGGCGAGACATTGAGATGATAGAGGAAATCCGGATAGTGCAGTACAACTGCCAGCGATCGCAGGCGGTGATGGCTGAGCTCGGGCAGGAGATGAGGAGAGTAGGTGTCTCCTTGGCTCTGCTACAGGAGCCGTATGCTATAGATGGTAGTGTAGTTGGTTTGCCGGGGGGTATGCGAGTGTTTACGGACGAGGGTGCACACTCGGCAATAGTGGTGGACAGTGGGGACATGGACTGTACGGTAGTGGCGGGGGGGTGGGGGTTAGCCAATACGGGTTTGTGTTTCGGTGGAAGGTAGCTTTGGGAGGATGCTTTTGGCTAGCATCTATTGTAGGTTTGGTGCTACATTGGAGCCGTATCTTAGGGTAGCGATGTTGGCTTGTATGCCTGTATGTCGTACGGTGTCCACAGACGCGTTGCAAGTGTTGCTGGGTGCACTCCCCCTTGATCTGGAGGTGTTGCGTTGCGGCATCATCTTCCGGATGAAGCGGGGCCAGTCACTTCCAAGTTTAGATTGGTTTCCTACGGATCAGCTGATAGAAGGGGATGTTAGGAGGAACAAGGAACTCTTGGATGAGTGCCTTGTGTCTAGGTGGCGGACAAGATGGACCGAAAGTGATAGGGGGCGGGCGACGTACGCTTTTATTCGTGACGCGACGTTTGTTAGGGAGCGGCCAGACTTTGGCTTCGGTCTAAGTCTCGGCTTTTTACTGACCAGACACGGCTCTCTCAATGCATTTTTGCATGCCAGAGGCCTGTCCAACAGCCCGGACTGTGGTCGTGGGAGGGGACCCGAAGATTGGCGGCATATACTGACGGAATGCTCGCACTACGATGATGTTAGGGATTTAGCTAGCATGGGAATCTTCCACTCCCAGGGGGTGTGGGATTTCAGTAGGGTTGTAGAGGACGATCGTACATTAAGGGCGATGGGTGTTTTTGCACGGATTGTTTTCAATAGGAGACGACTGAGAGACGTGTAGCGGAGGTTAATCAATTACACTACTGTCGGCATAGCCTGCCCAGTCAGTTGTTGTTTTCCTGCGGTCGGGATGCGTGGCATGGATTCCTCCATCTGCGCCCTCGATGCTGGATGCTGATGTTGCTGTCGTCGTTGCTGTTTGCTGCTGTCTGCCGATTTTCGTGTTGTCGCATGGTAATGGTATGTTGGTATGTTTTGTGTGTGGTCGTTCACCCGTGAGGGTGTTCGTGTTTTATGTTGCTTTGTGGGTCACTGTTGTTTCAGTGGGTGTGTGATTGTCCGGTGCGGCGTCACCTTAGTGACCAATGAGCCATCCGTGAGGGTGGCTGTGTTAATTGTTGTGTACACGTGTGTTGTCTGATTGTTGTTTGAGTGTTGTTTTTACAACCTTTGACGTACAGGCCACCAGTCCCGGACCTTTTTTGGAGGACCAACTGGTAGTAGCTTCGGCTACGAAGTCCGACCGGAGACTATAATCTGGTACCACGGGAGCCAGGAGCCCCTGGAACTTCGGTTCCAGCCTGGCTGTTGGTGTGGCCCCTTGGGGAGCATTTCGTGGTGGCTGTGGTTTAGACCCAAATCGCGGGGAGAGCGCAAGCTCGGTGTGGAGTTGCATTTTCAACCGGGTGCCATGACCCATAGAATGGTAGGAGTTTTAGGTAGGCTCCGGGGACGACATGCCAAAAACATGAAGTCGAATTGGTACTCGCGCACTTCGGTGTGTGGGGGCGTTGGTAGACGCATTGTATTCACCCGGTGTTGAGAGCACAGTGCGGTAAGGCCATTGCGGCGGGTACGCACTTGAAACTCGATTCCCATCTGTCTATACAGAGTCAACGAGAATTATATGCACAGCGTGTATTTTAATTTACTTTCATGTTACACCCGAATGTATGTATGTATGTGGGTGCGTGCGTGTGTTCGCTGTGATGGCTTAGCACAGTGGTGATATTGGATGCTCTTGCTATTGCGTTTGATGACGTCAATGGGGGATCGTAGTGGCTAACTTAGAGAGAATGCCAATGTACAGTGGTAATAAATGACTATGTGCGGATAAAATAACATTTTGTCCGTTACAATTTTTCTGGAGAACTTTGTAATGATCGGAAGTAAAGTACAACTTCTATAGCGCTTTGTAGCCCAATCTGGAGGAACATATATATGGAGGTTATATATAAATCTGAATCGATTTTCCTTGAATACTCATTCATGTAAAATAGAAACCTGTTTCTGTCTCTACAGCGCTTACATGTCAAATTGGGGGTAACATATATATGGGGGCTATATTTAAATCTGAACCGATTTTCTCCGAATTTTGCGGTATTCCTTCATGTAATAAGAAACCTCTTTCTGCCGAACTTCTTACAGATTGGATATAAAATACAGTTTCTACAGCGCTTGAATTTCAAATCGGGGGTATCATATATATGGGGACTATATCTAAATCTGAATCGATTTTCTCCGAATTTGGCACTATTCCTTCATGTAATAAGAAACCTCTTTCTCCCGAATTTCGTACGGATCATATATAAAATACAGTTTATATAGCGCTTACATGTCAAATCGGGGGTAACATATATATGGGGGCTATATCTTAATCTGAACCGATTTTCTCCGAATTTGGCAGTATTCCTTCATGTAATAACAAACCTCTGTCTGCCGAATTTCGTACTGATCGGATATAAAATACAGTTTCTACAGCGCTAATTTTGACATGGGCAGCGAAGCGCACCGGGCTCAGCTAGTCTATCTATATATATAAAAGAGACAACAACATATATAAAACATATATAAAACCCACAAACAGACGTTTGTGGGTTTGTTTGTATGTTTGTTTGTTTGTTCCGTATAGACGTCTAAACGGCTTGACCGATCATCTTGAAATTTTCACAGAATGTACATGTATTGGGGGTGCTGAAAATAGGTTACTTGGATTTTCGATATATCAAGTGGGCGTGGACCCGCCCAAATGGGTCAAATTTTGGTATTGAGAAACATTTTTAGTTAGAGTGCTGAAATTTCGTGTGTATGCATTTAGTGTCAGATTATGTGAATTTTCCAAAAATGGGCGGAATCGGACCAATGTGCGTGGCCCGCCCATATAAGCCAAATTTTGAAATTAAGATGTCTTGCACAATTTGTTATCGAGAGCGCTGTAATTTTGTGCACATGTATCTGGTGGTAGTCTACGTAGTCTGGTCCTTGTGACCAGACGAATAGCCCAAAGAATTCTAGTTACAAATAAAATCTCGCTGGTGATCACAATTGAAGTATTCAATGCCTCTTCATTGTTGCCAGGGAAATGTGTATCCAGAAGCACTCCCAGCTATTCCTTACTGGCGGTAGTCAAAAACTATCATCTGTCTTGATGTACCCAATTGTGCAAGGTGTTGAGGTTGAAATTTTCAGTAGTCTTGAAGATTCGGAAGAGCTTTCTACGACGCACAGTGGAATGAATTATAAAAAAGGAAATAATTCGACCGTAACCAGACAACCGATTGATTGATCTTAACCTGAAAAAACCTGGTATGCTTGTAGACTTGTAGAATTAAAGTTTTAAATTTGAGCTCGCTATGGCATACAGGGACAGAGCTACAGCCTCAAAGTTGGCCCCCTGTAGTATAGAAAATGTTCAAGAGCGTGTAACTTTTATTATTGTCATCTCTTTGGAATAACGATTGTTCTGTGTGCGTTCTACTAACCGAGGTCTATGTACAAAAGACTTTTTACACACAAGAGTTATCTCAGACAGTTCCCGAGATATCTGTATTTGACACCAGAAATCGAGACTTATTCTAATATTATTATATTTGTAAATTCCCACAATTTCCAAAATAAATTCGAAAATCATCAAAAACGGATTTTTTAAATCTATTATACTGAAAACCAGACTCAAAATTCCTTGAATTTTCTGTGTTTTTTTCTTTAAAAAAGTAGGGAACCTCGAAATGGATCACGCTATAGGTCTGGATCTCCATAATTTATTTAACATTCCGACGTTGATTTGGCTTTGTTCATCCTAGATTGGATGTCTCTGTCGCTTCCGCCACTTATTGTAATAATGCTACCCAGATAGCTATAGGTGTTGACGTCATCAATGTATTGCCCCAGAAGTTGAAATTTGTCGGTGTTTGAAGCATGGATTCTCATAGACTTGGATTTATTAATGTTGATCTGAAGACAAGCCCTAGCCGCTCGTTCGGTAAGACTCTGGATTTTTGAGACCATGTCGCAATAACGGTGTGATTAAAGACTAATGTCATCTGCATAATCTAACTCGTCCACATTTCCTTGGAGCCCCAACGATAGTTGCGCATGGAGTTACACACAACAGCTAGAACTACATATGTTGAATAGAAGTGGCGATAGTACGCATGTTCTATCGGCTCGCTAACCAATCCTTCGTGTAAAATTCGACAGTTTGCGTCTTTGTACAGTTCATAAATGAGATTAATTAATATTACTGGTACACCTCTGAATTTTTAGCGCATTCCAGATAGCACTGTGATGTAATGTTTCGAAAGCACGTTTAAAGTCCACAAATAGCAAATATAAAGGTGAACGCCACTCAACTTATTGTCCGACGACCACTCTGATACTGTTTATATGATCCGTACAGGACCTGCTCGGTCCGAATCCAGTCTGTTCTCTTCTTAAATATGGTTCAAGTTTTACGGATATGCGTTTGTGCAGTATATGGGCTATATTTTTATTTATTATATTTAGCAGCGTCATTCCCTTCCAGTTTCTGCATTCCTACAGATTCCTTTTTGGCTACCTTTACTACTAATCCCTCTTTTAGATCTTTTGGGAGGTGTCCGGTTGTCCAAAAGTGATTTTTAAAATATCTGGTGGAATAGAAAACATCTCTACACAGATGGTTCGAAGCTTTATGATAAGGTTGGCTTCGAAGTCTACTGTAAAGAACTCATTCTTCATGTAGCTCATAGTGTAACAGATACCTGTAGGGTATATCAAATCGAAATAATGACTATTAGGGAAGTCGCCAACTGTCTATGTCGCTACGTAGTGATCAAATCAAAAATGCTGAACTTGGACGACATTACAAATTCTCGCAGAATTAGCATATATTGATGCTCCATATGCTAGCTTTGGCTTGGGCAAGTGACAATAAAACAGTCCAGTGAAAGATGGACAGAAATCTGCACCTGCAGGGTAGCTACACCCAAGAAAATAATTGGTTGGAATTCGATTGTAACAATAAAATAATAGTACTAGCAACAAACGATATATTGCCTACACCGTCTGTCGGTTGTATTTATAAATAAATGGTTGAAACAACAATAATAACATGGATACGATAAAATGAAAATGCTTGCAACTAAATCGATGGTTGTATCAATCGAATTAAGATTGTTTTTTTCATTGGAACTCGGTTAGTTGTGGTAACCAATTTTAAATTTTCACTGAAGTACCATATGATCAATTCTTGGTTGTGACAACCAATGTTTTATTCTTGACAACAGAAATTGTATCAATAGACCAAAGATTATTATTGCAACGAATAATTGGTTACTACAACAGAAAAAATATTATTAAATAATCATTTATTGGTTATCCCAATCATTTCCCAAATGTATTTTGGGAAATACAACCGAACGATTGGTTGCTGTTCTTTTGCTGATACATGACAAACAAAAAATAAAATTACTCGACATTAAAAAATTGTCAACATTTTGTTCAAGAACGGTATAGGTAATCAAAAAATGTGGATAATAATAAATAAAAAATAAAAGCAACAATCATGAAATTGAAAGCACAGGGTTAAGCTAAGTTTAAAGTTTTGTGCTTTTTTTGTGTACTAAAATGTGTGTCATATATTTCCACATCTCATAATAGTGCTGAATTTGTAATATGGGATTTTTAATTTTGTTATGAATTGTTTAGTTTTTTGTTCAATAAATAAAATAAAAAATAATTGAAACTGTTTTTAATTAATTGTCGGTAGTAATGACTGACAAATTGTCAGAACAACCAATTTTTTAAAACGGTTGGTTGTGGCAACTACTACAGATAATTTAAGCCACCATTTTCGTAGTTGGCGCAACCAAATATGATTGTTGTCAACATGGAAGCAGAAGTATACCACAACCAAAATATTGGTTGTCCTGATGGAATCGCATGATAGTAGACAGAACTACCAAAATTCGGTTGGCAAATAATTCGGTTGAGGCAACAATACTGTATTCTGTGTGTAGACAAATCTGCTAAGATACGAAATGCAAAGTTCAAAATACTGTCCACGTTAGTGTCAGTTCTGACGGTACACTGCCTGATCGGCGAAACATAATTGTATATAAGGACTTAACGGCTTAACCACAAAAAAAGGTTCTCCCAATGCGGTAACACGCACTCGACTTTATAACTGCTCTTTTGAAGCAATATATTTAACCGGTGCGCTTCTCTGCAGAGGGCTGAAGTTTTCAAAAGTATGCATATAATTTAAGACGTGACAGGACACTAAAGTGGGATATTTGACAATCCTTTATAATTGAATATGTGCCGCCAAATTTCACGGGACCAGCATTATCACTTTGGATTTTGCGGTACCATATTTAATAACTTATCGAACATAAATTTTTCTAAATCTAGTCATTTGATGTTTTCGGTATAACCATATTTAACAATTTATGGTCCATTGTGCAATTACACCGAATTTCACTACTCTGGATATTACCACTTTGATTTAGTGGTGGGTGGTACGTTATTTACCACATTAAACGAATTGTGCGCTTAAAAGTAGGAAATACCACATGCACAGCGACTAAATCACCGACAGTCCAAATTGCAAGATTAAAACGTCAGCCGGTGATCAGTTACGCCTTTTCAGAATTATGGTAACGATGTATAGATTTTAATATATACATACATATGTACATATAACATTAGCAAATCTGCTGAAAATTATTGTTTTTTAGATAAAAATAATAGCCAGTACATTATTAAGCAACAGCCAATGATCGACTTTGCTGTGAATTTTAAACATAAAGATGTTTGCACATGCACGATTTATTCAATTTGCCTAAAATATGCAAAAAAAGTTCGAGCGTATTTAATTATTTTTTGCTGTACAACCATCCACTCAAAATTTGCAATTGCATATATTCCTCTGTCTACAATGACACTATGCAACCAAAAACGTTTTTATGTGTCCCAAAAAATTAGAAAAAATATTTAAAAAAATTGTTTATGACTGGTAGAAAAAGGCCATAAAATTGAAAAAAAAAAAAATACTTTATTTCATTTTTCAATAGCCAGAATAAGAACGAAGAAAACAACACCAACTTGAAAAAAATCTGTGGATAAATGTAGAATTTATGTATAACCCTATTTGTAGAAGTAGGATAATTTAAACAAAATCTATGTTTTATTGGGTCAGAATATTTATAGAGTTGAACTTCGATTAACCGTGATGCTCGGGACCGGGCTAATCACGGATAACCGAAAATCACGGTTAAAAGAGGTAAAATTTTACGTGTATAATTTTATTATTTTTATTTATTTTTGACAAAAACATGTAAATCTGCGTCTATAAACAACCTATCTCTAGGAATACATACATTTATTTAAAAAAATCTTTTATGGAAGTCTGTCTTATGTTTTTAGCTTTTGATTGTTCTTCCAACAAATGAGTTTGTATGCGATATATTTGCATTTTATCTGGTTCTGAAATACTACTTGGACAATTAAAGTTTTCTAAAAAACCTAACAAAATACTACTAGCCTCTATTGCCTGAGCCAATGTAGGCGTCTCGTCCGAATTTCCTCCATCTGATTCCTCGGAATTTGAATCAAGCTCATCTTCTTGGCTTTGGGTAACCATGTCTACGATTTCGTCTTCAGATATAATAGCAAACGGAGCGACATCAGAGTCGCACACCATACACTTTTCGACAGCATCAATCGTACATCCAGACGGTATGGTTATATCTGTTTGTATCTCAACAAGGCTATTTGGAGCATCTTCATTATGAGATAGTAAGTTATTCCAAACTCTTTTTAAAACTTGTGGAGTTACAGAGTCCCACGAAGCTGCGGCTGCCCACAAAGCTGTCTTAATATTCAAAGATTTAACGAACTCACGTCTGTCATTAGCACCAACAAGTTTTTGAACGATCAGTTTACGGTAGTGACATTTGAAGCTCCGAATTACTCCTTGATCCATAGGCTGAATCAAGCACGTGCAATTCGGTGGGAGATATTTTACTGTAACGTTTTCAGATATCATAGCATTTACATCTGGGTGTGCTGGACAGTTGTCTAATAGTAAAAGTATTTTACAGTTATTTTTGAGACCGATGCGCCGTTGATGTTCCTTTGCTTCTGGTACAAAATTTTGATTAAACCACTCCAGAAATAGCTGTTGTGTTACCCAAGCTTTCTTATTAGATTTATAAATCACAGGAAGGTGTTCAACGTTTTTTAAAGCTCTTGGATGGGCACTTTTTCCTATTATCATCAATTTACACTTGTGCGTTCCTGCAGCATTTGAACAAACTAGCATTGTGATTCTCTCCTTGGATTCCTTGTACCCTTCAATAGAATAATAACCTTCAAAATAGTCTGGTTTCGTCTGCATTGTATATCTGTTCAGTTGTAAGTTGTTCGTTTTAAATGATTTCATTCAAGTCGTCCACAAACATCGTAGCAGACTCATAATCAGCACACTCCTTTTCTCCCGTAGATTTCAGTCGACGGATTCCATGACGTTTTTTGAATTTATCCAACCAACCAAATGAATAAGTGCACTCTGAATTCATGTTTAACTTCAAATGGAACATTTTTGTCTTTTCGACAATCATTTCGCCTGAAGTTCAGAAGCAAATTTCAGTTTATGTTCATACAATAGGCATGTTTTCGTTACAAGCTAGCACTTTTAGTTTAGCTCTTTGCAAAGAAAACAACTGACTTCCACTAACTGGCACATAAGAAATAAGTGGCGGATTTTCACTATCTGGTAGCAATGGTGTCATGAGTTGCGAAGAAAGAACAGTGCGAAACAGACAAAAAATTCGTGAAAAGTGTTTATAAAACATATATTTACTATTCTATGTTCAATTGTTTACACTCTTTTTGCAAATATTAAAATAATTTCCCATTTTTGTTCTTCTTCTTCCCGTTAATTCACAATAATTGATAAAATCTCTCCAAAAATGGGATGCCATATTGCTAAATATAGGGTGCCCAAACTGGCAACATCATACTCGATTAAGACATGAACACAAGCACCAAACTTCATCGGGAACTAATAGTGCTTAAAAGTGCTTAGCTCCCCATACAAATTGGAAATTGGAGTTCCCTTAAATCTTTCTTGCCGAAACCATTCATATGTTACGAAATCAACTTTTGGATTTTCGGATGTTTTTAGTGTATATCTGTGTTTAAGGCCAAGCACTGAATCAGTATCGGAGCAAAATTTTAAAATCCGATCTTTGTTTTTTATTAAATCGGATACAGTTTGAATGCCAACTCCATATTTTTCAGACAACATTTTAAAAGGTACTTTACGTTTTGAGTATTCATTAATCAGCTCCATTTTTTCTTTAATTGAAAGAACCTTTCTTGCTCTTTTCGCGGATTTAGTTTTTGACGGTGGCTTGATGTAAGGAAAACACGTCTTGACATATCAAATTTCACACTGATGAATGAATACATATGAAATTTGATATGAAAATTACACTTTCATGAAAAAGGGGAATCACCGAATTTTAATATGAGTATTAACGAAAAAAAAAAAACAAGCAGTCATATGGACATGTGCATCACGGATAATAGAGGTAAATCACGGTTAATAGAGGTAAAAAATCAACCACTCAGCATCACGGATAATATAGGTAAATCACGGTTAATAGAGGTAGAAAGAAAATCAACCACTCAGCATCACGGTTAATAGATAATCACGGTTAATAGAGTCACGGTTAATCGAAGTTCAACTGTATATTGCGTCAGAATATTTATATCTATGTATATCGACCTATGTAGTTTATTTTGGTCTAAAATGTATATAAGCAGTTACAAATAGGTAAAATAACATCTCGCAATCATTTAAAATTTTTCTTGAAAAAAATTTATGGGCGAAAAATTAAAAGAATTAGTTTTTGTGTTTTATGAAATTTGTAATTGCTCTCGAATGGCTGAACCGATTCTTGCTGTCGCTGGCTGCGACTTGAGTTTTTCCCGGGAGGAATAGCGAGCTTAAAAACACCAAAAAGAACCACGATACCCACGGCCAAATAAAAATACTTCATATAATGTATCCAGCATAATCTTGGTAAGTACCTGTCATTATTCCCTGCATTACCAAATAATGACATCTCATTATTCGTTGCATTACTTTCAGCTTATTAATAATGACTTACCAATAATAACAGAAATAAGTGATTTTTGTTATCAAAATCATTTTGGCAAATTTTTAATATAATGCAATTTTGGCTATATGTGGGTTTTTGTACAAGATTTATTTATTTTTCTACATGTTTTCAAAAAATTAGTGCAGCTTTGGCAGAAAATACCATAAATATTTACCTATATCGTATGAAGTTAGACCATTGAAGAATTTTTCACATGGGTGTTTGGGTTCAGAAATTCGAATCTGACATGAGGAAATAGTTTGTTTCGAGAAACATGCTCGACAATATGAAAAAAAAAAACACTTTAAATGGCCATTTATACATATATAGAATATCTACTACTTATTTTATAACTTATTGGTACCCAGTGGTATAACATGAAGCCATCGCCACAAAGGGCGGGTGCAGGGGTTAGCTCTTATTTGCTATTTCTATAAATCGTTATGCAAGTAACATGTAAAAAAGACAAACCGCCTTCTCCAGGAAATAAAATCCTATGTTTCTTATACTAAGCGGTGCCCACTATTCGCCACCGCATTCCATAGTCCTAAGTAATGCACAGATCTGATTTTTTTCTACGACACATGTTTTTATTGTCATACAAAAATTCTCTTGTTAAAAAAGAAAAATCTGATCTTCAGTTGTTTCTTATTGTGCGTGGTGAACAGAAGGAAACATTTTAAAGTTGATAATGAGTACTGATTTTAGATGAACTTAGAAAACGGGATAATCTTATTCAAGGTAACGTATTTTTATAATGGAACTAATTTAATTGTTTTGAATTATATTTTGTAGATCAACTAAAATTCCTGGCAGAAGCTACAGCAAAACGAAATGTGCTTCTAAACGCCCTGCACAGCAAACAAACCGACGCGCAGTGGTTCAGTATCATCGGCCAAAATTCAATAACTTTTAGAAATTGTACCAAAGTTCTTATTTTTGGATTTAAACGAAAAGTAAAATTTGTATGTTTTGTTTTTATGGTAATATTACAAGAAAATTTGAAGCATTTTTTTTATTTTATTTAGATTATATTGTATAAGAATCATATTACACATGCATTTTTAATATGTATAAGTATTTAAGCTATGACTAAAAATAAAACTGTTTTTACTTTCTTCATAAAATCATATTGTTTCTATCCCTTGAGTATACTGAAAGGGTATGTCACAAAGAGCTAGCCTCATAACCACTAAGATAGGAGTGTCGAATTAGGTGGTTAATTGGCGATAGGGGAGATGGTTCCACCTACGAGGGACCGGCACTTGGAGGCCGTGTAGTTTTTAGGCAAAATGTGCTAGCGCTTTTGGTGTGGAAAGGTAATGCAGTGAGGGGTCAATAACCCCCTTCGTAGGACATGCCCATGTTCACCAGGTAAAAGCATGGCAAGTAGATTGTGAGGACTAGCGGTAGTTCTTTAAGGCCTGGCGAATATAGACGTGCGGCGCTAGTCCCCTATACCACTGGGTATGGCATTATTAAAGTACTTAAAATCGTGAAAATATGAGTACATATAAGTACTTATTATGCTACTTTATTGTATGCTTTTGGGAAGTACTTTCCTCCAATGACATCCCCATGTTAAAATAATGAGAAAAGTGGCTTCGGGTTATTTATGTGTATGTGCGTTTATTTCTAAACAAAAACTTAAATCATTAACAAAACAAATTAAAATAGTCACAACAACCTACCGCAGTCTTTATCCCTCACAAACTAAATTTGTCAACGACGGCCACCGTTTGTAAGGGCAACATTCTACTGCATAAGAACAACTGTTTTCTTCGAAAACGAAAAAACCTGTTTTCGTAACGAAAACAATGCGGTATCGGGTCCGTCAATAAGAGCGCTACAAAAGTTTTTTTTAAATAAAACAAAAACGGTTTTGGATATCAATGAAATTCTTTATACCTGTGAAAGTACCTTCGATGCCATTATGTATGGAACTCGATTTATTTTGCATGGCCACCACGGGCACTCTTGCAGAATTCCGACGGTTTTCAAGCATAAATCGACGGTTTTCAAGCATAAATCGGCCGATACTGCTGCAATTTCACGTTCGATATTCGTACGAAGTTCATCAATCGTCGTTGGCTTGTTGGCATAGACCATAGACTTGACGTAGCCCCACAGGAAATAGTCTAACGGCGTCAAATCGCACGACCGAGGCGGCCAATCGACTGGACCATTTCGTGAGATAACACGTTCTCCAAACTTGGTTTCCAATAAATTGATTGTGGCACTCGCTGTGTGGCTTGTGGCGCCGTCCTGTTGGAACATGTCCTCCAAGTCCATATCATCCAATTGGGGCCAAAAATATTCGGTTATCATTGAACGTTAGCGATTCCCATTCACAGTAACGTGCCGGTCTTGAAACCGTAATTTTTTCGGGATGCAATGATGACTCATGGAGTACGTGTGGATTGCTGTCTGACCAATAACACATATTTTGTTTATTGACGAAGCCATTCAGCCAGAAATGAGCCTCATCGCTGAAGATGATTTTTCGATTTTTCGCGCTCTTAACGTTGAGGCCACTGACTCCGAATTTCGGTAGTAAATTTTAATAATTTCGACTCGTTGTTGGCTCGTATATCTTTCCACATGAAATGGCAAATCTTACTGAAGAGAAATGTCAATAGAGCGGCAAAAAATATGGCGTCGTTTGCTGTCCCTGTCAGTCTACTTGTGTAGCGTCCCTGTTGAAAAACCCTTTAGAATGTAGGGACAAAGGGACTGCGGTAAAGTTGACTGACATCTAACATAACAAAGATTGGCACAAAACAAAATTAAACAAATCAATCAACATTACGCACATACATGCACACACGCAACGATGTAATGTTAGCAGCATCGTTTTATATGAGTGCATGTATGTGCGTATGCACCGAGAAATATATAAACAAATAAATATGAGCGGTAAGCGGCAGCGACACTTGCAAAGTTTACTTTGTTATGAAGAGGACACAACGATATACCCAATAGTACAAAAGTTATGACCACTTGAAGTTATATTTTCCAAAAAATCCGATTTTTGTCAATTTTTTTAGAAAAAAAGTATAAATTTATTTATAAACCAGTAAGGAAAGGCTAAAGTCGGGCTGGGCCGACTACATAATACCCTACACCACTCTAAAATTGAATAACTCTGATATATAAATTTTGTAATTCATGTATAAATTGTTTACATAAATTTACTTTTGGGACATTTTATACTTAAATAATACCCTGTACCACAGTGTGGTGTAGGGTATAAAAACGATTGGATCTAAAGAGCCAAATCGGATGAAACATATATATGTGAGCTATAGCTAAATCTTTACCGATTTTCTTCAAATTCGGCAATGTTGGTTCATGGATCAAGAAACTCTACCATTCCAAATTTCAAAACGATTGGATGTAAAATATAGCTTCTATAGAACTAAAGGGCCAAATCGGACGAAACATATATATGTGAGCTATACCTAAATCTTTACCGATTTTCTTCAAATTCGGCAATGTTGGTTCATGGATCAAGAAACTCTACCATTCTAAATTTCAAAACGATTGGATGTAAAATACAACTTCTATAGGACTAAAGGGCCAAATCGGACGAAACATATATATGGGAGCTATAGCTAAATCTTAACCGATTTTCTTCAAATTCGGCAATGTTGGTTCATGGATCAAGAAACTCTACCATTCTAAATTTCAAAACGATTGGATGTAAAATACAGCTTCTATATGACTAAAGGTCCAAATCGGACGAAAAATATATATATGAGCTATATCTAAATCTGAACCGATTTCAACCGATCTTAACATCTGCGAAATACTCTAAAGTGCAAAATTTCAGAACGATCGGAGTGAAATTGCGACCTGTAGTCGACGAACAACTTTACATGGACAGACGGACGGACGGACATGCTTAAATCGACTCAGCTAGTGATTCTGAGTCGATCGACTTTAAGGTGGGTCTAGCTGTGTTATTTTCAGATATCTCGGTAACTATATGAGACAATTCTTAAGTGTAATGAAATTTTATAAATCGGAAGAGAAACATGAGCTACACGCACTTGAACATTTTCTTCACCCAATGTGGCCAACATTGAGGCACTCTAGCTCCGCGCCTGTCTGACATGGGGGCCCAAATATGATATCGAGATCTGTACTTTACCTATTGTAGCTGCGAAAAGGGATAAATGTGGCACAACAGCCAAATCCAAATGTCAAGAGCTAGAATCGTGAAATTTGCTTTCAGAGTAGCTCTTGAGACGTAAACTATGACAAGGAGCGATTTTTTTATATTTTAGGGGCACAGTGGGATAGAAAGGGATAAATATGGTACAACCGCCAATTTTAACGTCTAGAATTCGAATGGTGAAAATTGCAGCGTGAGATGTCCTTAGGACAAAGGATCGGGGTAGCCAGCTTTTTTGTAATCGTATTTTTTTCGGGCACAGTGGTGCAAAAATTGTAAAATAGGGTACAGTGGTTTAAAAATGTAAGAAATGGTCCCATGGTTCTAGCGTAGCTTTTGTAACATAAACTAGAGATCGGAAGTGATTTTTGGAAATTCAAACTTTAAGAGGCACAGTGGGGCAAGACGGGTTAATTATGATGCATTGGGGCAAAAATCAATCAATCTGGCAAAATTGGAACTTAAACTTGAGATGTGAAGAGCACAGTGGGCCAAAAACATTAAATACTGTATAGAGGGCAAAAATGGTACAGTGGATAAGATGTGATTAAATATGGTACAGTGGAGCACAAAAGGATTAAATATGATACAGTGGGACAAAAAGGATTAAATATGGTACAGTGGAACAAATATGTTAACTGTGCTACAGTGGGCCAAAAGGGTGTTAAATATGACACAGTGGAGCAAATAGGATTAAATATGGTACAGCGGGGCAAAAAGTGTTAAATATGTTACAGGGAGACAAATATTGCACAATGGGACAAAAAAAGGGTAACCATAGTACAGCGGGGAAAATATAGTTTAAAATGGTAAAGTGAGACAAGTAAAGTGAGTGCGCCAAAAAGCGTTACCTCAGAAATAGTGGGCAAAAATGTGTTAACTATGTTACAGATGGACAAAAATGATTAAATGTGGTACAATGTGACAAAAATGGTTGACTATTGTATAGTGGGCCAACAAGTGTTAAATACGGTACAGTGCGGAAAAAATGGGTCAACATGCTACAGTGGGACAAAAATCATTAAATATGGTACTGTAATACAAAAAGGTGCTAAACATGGGCAAAATCATGGTTCTAGGGAGAGAGGGCAACATCTGGAACATAAATATGAGATGAGAAGTCCTTTTTTCAAATGTTATGCTTTTAGTTAAGGTTTAATATTATGGTGCAGAGTGGCTAAAAGGGTTGAGTATATAAATAGGGTTGAGTATAGCAAAAAGGGTTAAATGTGGTACAGTGAAGCAAGAAGGGTTAAATATGGCACAGTGGGGTAAAAAATTGTTAAATACGGTAAAGTGTGGCAAAATGGTAAATGTGGTAAGTGGGGAAAAAGTGTTATACTTATATATATATATATAGTCCCACACTCAAAAAATACATTCCCTCACAATCATGAAATATTTGAAACTTAATTCTAGTTAACTCGTACTTCCCTTAAGTAACTATTGAAATTAAAATAGGGAAAATGAACTCAATACTAACAAATACTGACTTGAAATTATGCAAATTCAGCATATTTTTGTCCTTATTGCAAGTAAATTTTTACCCAAATTTATGAAAATTTTATTAAATTTATGTAAAAAGAAAAATTAAAATTTTTCTTGAACTTTGTTAGTCCTTGACATTTTTTTGCGATTTTTGTTGATCACCTCTTCCATCACTCTCCTCCATTTATATGTTGGAATCTCTTACCACTTGATCTTTGGATTAATCTCTCTTCTTCTTTGTTTTAGGAATTAAAATTGATTATTACACACGAAATGTTCAATATTTTATGTTTAAAATTTTACCTCCGCCCCGAATGTGATTCGATCCCAGAACCGTTTTGTGAGCCACATGTTTACCAAGTGAGCTACGTAGACACATACATTTTTATGAAAAATTTGTTTTTAAATACAATTATACATCTCCAAATTTTCGAAACAATGTATTTTTATGTACACTTGAATTTGATAAAAGGATTGCCATCATTGAATGATAAATAGAGATGCCATATACTATTTATAGGCGACGAAGAAATTTTATGATGAATGACATTTTCATATCAATTCCAAAAGAGTTTCGTAGCTCGATATATAGTGTGTCTGGATCACAAGCATTAGGTTGTCGGTTCGACTCGCGTCCCCGGTGTAACATTTTTAATGTTAAATTAGAGTATGGATTTTACAAAAATTTAGGAAATACATTTTTTTGAGTGCAGATATGTATACAATTTAATACTTTAGAAGAACAGTGGAATAGTAAAATATTGAATTAAGTTAAGGCTAGTGCAGTGATTCATAACCAGAGTGCGATGCTTCTATGTATACCGTGAGAAAAAGTTAAATAAGGCACGGTATGGTAAAAAGTAAAACGTGTCACAGATAGGGGACATTAAGGGTAATATAAACTATGATTTCTCTAAATTCGAACTTTTAGTGGCACTGTTGGGGCAAAAACGATTAAATGTTGTACAGTGGTGCAAAAATGGTAAATTATGACACATGGGGTTAAATGAATGGAGCGAAAATGATTAAATATTATCCCAATGTCAATTGCAAGTCTTAAACTAGGCATTCATTTGACCTTTTTTATATTAAAACTTTTAAAGACACGGTGGGGCAAACATTGTTTTATATTGTATCAGGGTGTGAATGAAGCTATTGGAACATAAACTAGGGAAAAAAGGTAAAATATGGTCCAAAAATAGTTTTTGACGTTTAGACGGACACAAGGGAACACAAACAAGATAATTTTTCCCCATATGGAATAGTCATTTTTTTGAAAGAAAGAGGTATAACTATTCTACAGTACCCTAACAAGAAAATAAATAAATGATGAGGCTGCGAAGCGCACCGGGTTAAAGCTAGTTGCATATAAAGACTTAACGGCCATATATTTAACCGGTGCGCTTCTCTGCAGAGGGCTGATGTTTTCAAAAGTATACATATAATTTTAGACATGACAGGACACTAAAGTGTGATATTTGACAATCCTTTAGAATTGAATATGTGCCGCCAAATTTCACGGGACCAGCATTATCCATTTGGATTTGGCGGTACCATATTTACCAACTTCTCGAACATACATTTTTCTAAATCTAACCATTTGAATTTTTCGGTAGAACCATATTTAACAATCTGGATATTGCCATTTTTATTTGGTGGTGGGTGGTAAATTATTTGACACCGTTGGACTATTATTTGTGGGGTGCCCTCAAAGATAAGTGTTACGCCGACAAGCCAGAGACAATTGACGCTTTAAAGGACAATATTCGTGATGTTTTAAACCGAAGAAAATCGATGCATAATTTAAAAAGTTATAGCTAATTTAGTAAGGTTTTAACTTTAAAACTTTCTTATTGATGTAAAATTTACAAACACAAACTTTAAAAGCTAAGATTGGAGATTTTGACATTTTTTGACGTCTAGAATCAGAATCTATGCCTTAAAACAGAAACCCAAAAAAAATGTTGTTTTTGTCGACCGGTGTAATTATTATTATTATATATATGGCGAAAATTAAGTTTAAATTACATTTATGATTTCTTATCTATCTACCTTTTCAACATGTAGGTTGCAGTGATGGAATGAGTTTGCACAACCGTGTATATAAATTTGGCTTAATATTGGGTGTGGTAATAGGTAGTACGGTTTTGGCCATTACACAGAACTTATCACGGTATTTTCAAACGATTAACCTAGATATACAGGGTGGCTGATATGTAATGCAACAAAGTAAAGCGCTATATTTTTTTATTTTTTTTTTTTAATTTTATTGTTCAAAAGCAAAAAATGTCGGAAATAACATAAAATTTTAGAAACAGTTTAGATTTGTTCGAATTGGCCACAAAGCCATCACACGCTGCACGAAAGCGGCCCATTCCCGGCCCATTTTGGCCCATTCCCGGCGAAGCGCGTCTTGAGATGATCGATACTTTGGTATTTTTTAGTGCGAACCTTACTCTCTAAAATGCCCCAGGCTCAAAAGTCCAACGGATTGAGATCCGGAGATCTTGGTGGCCATTGTGCGGTAGAAATGAAGCGAGGAACCTCCTTTTTAAGCCATTCTTGCTTGACACGTGCTGAGTGCGATGGTGCTGAGTCCTGTTGGAATGTCCATGGTCTGCGGCCGAAATGTTTGTCTGCCCAGGGCTTCAATACTGTCTTTAGGACATTTTCCCGATAATATTCGGCATTTATTTTGATGGTCGATGAATACGAGCGGGTAGCGACCATCGGCCGTTACGGCGGCCCACACCATTACCATCGGCGGCGCTTGAGTTCTGGTGGCCAATCGAAAGTGTAAATTTTCAGCTGACCTCTTTGGCAAGTAAACCCGATCATTTTGTTTGTTCACAAACTGCTCAATTTGGAATGGCTTCTCATCGGAGAAAACCAAATTCGGTAACTGGCCACGTTCGTGCAAGCGAAGTAACTCCTTGGCTCTTTCCAGTCTAACTTTTTTTTGTGCATCGGCGAGCTCTTGCACTTTTTGCAACTTCAATGGCTTTAGTCCAAGCTCATTTTTTAATATGTGTTTTATCCGTTCTCGCGATATGTTCAGCTCACGAGCAATTTTTCTACCACTGCGACGTGGATTACATGAAGCTATAATTATAAGTCTGTTTAATATCGTTCCGATACGAGTTGTAAATCTAATAAAGGAAGATTTCGAAGAAGTCACACTTTTTTACAAAAACGATTTAAAAAATTCAGCAAAATCTGTTTTAGCTGAAATAAGTATATGGATTGATTATTGGAAGCAGAAGAATGATAAGCCATCAAATGCATTAGATGCTATTTCAGTTTGTGATGAGGACATGTTCCCAAACGTTTTTACCCTTTTGCAGATACTGGCCACAATACGTGTGACAACGGCATCTGCTGAGCGAAGTTTCTCGACATTAAGAAGAATAAAAACTTATCTCCGGAACAGAATGGAAGGAGAAAGGCTATCTTATCTGGCTTTGATGTCTATATACAAAGATGAAGTCAAAATCGATTAAATAATATATATATTTCATTCAAAAAATGTATACTATTTTATTATAAAAAGTTTTACTGATCTCGTACTAAAGTACACATTAATATTTAGGAATAAAATTCGAATAAAAAACTAAGGAACTTAACTTCCATTACCTACACAATAAACGCAATTTTTTATACCCTCACTTTAGTGTGACGAGGGTATATATCATTTGCTACGAAAAAAAGTGTAACACATCGAAGGAGTGATCTAAGACCCTAAGTATGTTCGGCGGATATTCGTTTTGGGTCATTTTAAGACGAATGAGCAATGTCCATCCGTCTGTCTGTCTGTCTATCTGTCTGTCTGTCTGCTGGCTGGTGCGCACGATAACTCTCGAAAGGAGTAACCGATTGACTTCAAATTTGGTACGTGGTAATATTTTTTTCTATCTCCGGCTAAGTTCGAAGATGGGCCATATTGGTCCACTCCTTCTAGTACCTCCCCCACAAAGTGTTAAAATGTTGTGAAATATTGAATCTTTAATAACTGCTATACTACTTATTCGAATCTTCTGAAATTCCACACATAGCATTAGTTTATTAGTCGCTATCAACTCGAGAAAAATGGGCCATGTTGCTACGCCGCTTTTGGTACCTCCCACACAAATGCACCATTTTGCACCAAAAGTTAACAGCTTATAACATTAATACCAGTCCATAAAAATACTTGAAATTTTGTACAGTGTAATGCTTTCATAGTGCCTACAGTCCAGTGAGTGAGAAAATGGGTGTCATATTCACGCCCCTTTTGGTACCTCTTACACAAAGGTACCATTTTGCACCAAAAGATAACAGCTTATAACATTAATACCAGTGTATAAAAATTCATTGAAATTTTTTACAGTGTAATGCTTTTATAGTGTCTTTTGCACTGTGAAAAATGGACGCTATTTCCACGCCCCTTTTTGTACCTCCCACACAAAGGTAACATTTTGCACAAAAAGTTAAGAGCTCACAGCATGAGTACCAATGCACGAAAATGCAACAACATTTTGCACAGTGTAACGCTTTTGAAGTCCCTATAGCCCTGTAAAAAATGGCCGTTATCACCACGCCCCTTTTTGTACCTCCCACACAAAATGGCCAAATCATACCAAAATTTAATATTTCATAACGTTAATATACCAGTGCAAAAAACGTTTATAATTCGGCGCAGTGTAATGTATTTAAAGAATCTACTATTCAGCGAAAAATAGGTGTATTTGTTAAAAACATTCTGGTACCTCCCATACAAATTGACAGAATAATTCGTTTAATATTCACAAGGTGAGGGTATACCTTAGTCGGTTTACCCGACTGAAACTTTCTTACTTGTTATTGTTTATCTTTGTTATGGAAAAAAAGGTTGGCCCCCCCCCCCCCGAACCAAAATCCTGGATACGTCCCTGATATCAACACATACTTTAAAGTTATTAAATGCAATTAAAATTGATAATATTTCAATTAAAAGAAAAAATAAATAAATGTAAGAATATTTTACGAATATATGGTTTTGGGGCTGAAGGTGAAGGGATTCTTAAGTCGGTTTACCCGACATAACTTTCTTATTTGTTTTTTCGCGCTTAGGTTACCAAATACACCAGAAAATGTTAGGGAAATCCCTTAGACAAACATTTTGTAAACTAGTGAAACTTAATCACTTTCTGAGTTACTCTAGTGGTTTAATGACACATTCTATAATTCGGCATTGAATTAAGTACACGAGTGTACTAGTGCCGCATACATACAGAATAATGTCTTGGGTTTCATGTGAATAATGTCTATTGCAATTATAGGTCTTTGTACTCCCATCCAAACAACTTTCATACGAACACGGATGAACAACGTTGTATTACACTGAGTCAAATCTGATGTACTCTCCATTGTGGAGTTAGTTATATAGACTTACTAGCTGAGCCCGGTGCGCTTCGCTGCCCATGTCAAAATTAGCGCTGTAGAAACTGTATTTTATATCCGATCAGTACGAAATTGGGCAGAAAGAGGTTTGTTATTACATGAAGGAATACTGCCAAATTCGGAGAAAATCGGTTCAGATTTAGATATAGCCCCCATATATATGTTACCCCCGATTTGAAATTCAAGCGCTGTAGAAACTGTATTTTATATCCGATCAGTAAGAAATTCGGCAGAAAGAGGTTTCTTATTACATGAAGGAATACGGCAAAATTCGGAGAAAATCAGTTCAGATTTAGATATAGCCCCCATATATATATGTTACCCCCAATTTGACATGTAAGCGCTGTAGAGACTGTGTTTTATATCCGATCAGTACGAAATTCGACAGAAACAGGTTTCTATTTTACATGAATGAGTATTCAAGGAAAATCGATTCAGATTTATATATAACCTCAATATATATGTTCCTCCAGATTTGGTTACAAAGCGCTATAGAAGTTGTACTTTACTTCCGATCATTACAAAGTTCTCCAGAAAAATGTTTCTCAATTTAGGAACGAATATTGCTTAATTTAGGGATTATCGGTTCAAAATACATTTACCAATTATTCCAAATTATTATCGCAATGACCCTTATCGCATTGTTAGGGAGGTGTAGGGTATTATATAGTCGGCCCCGCCCGACTTTCTGCCTTTCCTTACTGGTATTAGTAATAAATTCTCTGAATGAAAAAATACCGAATTCAGTGGAAAGTCCAGAAAATAGAAATGTATACTTATAAAATTTCCAAATTCTTGTTTCATTGGTCATGCATCACATTATCATATTGCGATTGTATTGGAGTGAGCAGCTGTAATTATCGCATACCGAGCATTTTTGTTCATGTATTTCCTATATAATACTTGCAAGTTATATCAAAATATGGGCTGTGCCACGCCCACTGGTCCTATTCCGCCCATTTGTAAGCCAATCACGTAGACTGCTACCAGATACATGTACGCAAAATTTCAACACTCTCGCTAACTAAATGAGCAATATAAATCAATTTCAAAATTTGGCTTATATGGGCGGTGGCACGCCCATTGGTCAGATCCCGCCAATTTTTGGACCAATCACGTGGACTGTCACCAGATACATATGTACAACATGACAGCACTCTAGATACAAAATTGTGCAAGATATATCAATTTCGAAATTTGGCTTATAAGGCCGGGGCCACGCCCAGTGGTCCGATCCCGCCCATTTTCTGACCAATTACGTAGAATGCCACCAGATACATATACACAACATTGCAGCACTCCCGATAGCAAATTGTGCAAGATATCAAAATTTGGTCTATGTGGATTTTATTTGGACCAATCACGCAGACTGCCACCATATACATATACACAAAATTCCAGCACTCTCGCTAACATATTGTGCAAGTTATATCAATTTCAAAATTTGGCTTATATGGGCGGGGCCAAGCCCATTGGTCCGATCCCGCCCATTTTTTGACCAATTACGTAGAATGCCACCAGATACATATACCCAACATTGCAGCACTCCCGCTAACAAATTGTGCAAGATATAAAAATTTCAAAATTTGGTCAATGTGGGCGGGGCCACGCCTATTGGTCCGAACCCGCCCATTTTTGGACCAATCACGTAGATCGCCAACGGATATATATACACAAAATTCCAGGTCTCTCGCTAACAAATTGTGCAAGATATCACATTTTTAAAATTTGGCTTATATGGGCGGTGCCACGCCCATTGGTCCGATCCCGTCAATTTTTGGACCAATCACGTGGACTGTCACCAGATACATATGTACAACATTACAGCACTCTAGCTAGTAATTTGTGCAATATATCGAAATTTCAAAATTTGGTCTATGTGGGCTGGGCCACGCCCATTGAGCCGATCCCGCCCATTTTTGGACCAATCACGCAGACTGACACCATATACATATACACAAAATCCCAGGTCTCTCGGTATAAAATTGTGCAAGATATCACATTTTTAAAATTTGGCTTATATGGGCGGTGCCAGGCCCATTGGTCCGATCCCGCCCATTTTTGGAAAAATCACGTGGACTGCTACCAGATACATATACACAACATTGCAGCACTCTCGCTAGCACATTGTGCAAGATATCTCAATTTAAAAATTTGGTCTATGTGGGCGGGGCCACGCCCATTGAGCCGATCCCGCCCATTTTTGGACCAATCACGGAGACTGTCACCAGATACATATAAACAAAACTGCAGCACTCTTGATAATAAATTGTGCAAGATATCGAAATTTCAAAATTTGGTCTATGTGGGCGGGGCCACGCCCATTGGGCCGATCCCGCCAATTTTTGGGCCAATCACGTAGACTGTCACCAGATACATATACACAACATTGCAGCACTCTCGCTAGCAAATTGTTCAAGATATCGAAATTTCAAAATTTGGTCTATGTTGGCGGGGCCACGCCCATTGGGCCGATCCCGCCAATTTTTGGACCAATCAGGTAGACTGTCACCAGATACATATACACTCAAATACAGAACTCTCTCTAATAAATTGTAGAAAATATTTGAATTTCAAAATTTGTCTTATATGGGCGGGGCCACGCCCATTGGTCCGACTCCGCCCATTTTTGGAAAATTCACATTATCTGCCACTAAATGCATACACAAAAAATTTCAGCACTCTAGCTAAAAAATTTTCTTAATATCAAAATTGGACCCCTATGGGCGGGTCCACGCCCACTTGATATATCGAAAATTCAAGTACCCTATTTTCAGCACCCCCTTCACATGTACATTCTGTGAAAATTTCAAGATGATCGGTCTAGCCGTTTAGACGTCTATACGGAACAAACATACAAACATACAAACAAACAAACAAACCCACAAACAGACACTCTCTTTTATATATATAGATAGATAAAGTCATATAAACTTAAATTGTGTTTCAACATAATCTGTGGAAAATTGCAACTTCTGTGATTTCTAGAGAGTTAAGAAGTAAAATCGGTAGGTTTTTCATATGGCATATTTCGTTTGATATGCATTATAAACGAATTGCACACAAAAAAAAAAATCATAAAACTTTGCCTCTCCTGAAAAACTATGTACATGTTTCAACTTAGCATGTCTTGGAATGGAGGAATCAATATGTACGAGTATGCATTCTAATCAACATTTGCATTTTGTGGCGCTTGCATCATTTTTCCAATCGATTAAATTTGTTTTAAATTCTATGCAATGTTTATAAAATAAACGCAACAAATGCGAATATGCATGAGACACTTCTTGACATGACACACTTCTTCTTCGAATCGTAATTTATGTATATGTTTATCATTTAGTTATTTATTATTATGACAGCTGCCACTTAACCATTGAACGTAGAATGAATGCATTCATGAATAAAAAGTACAATTACTATATATTTATAATCGCACCCATATTTCAATTGATACAAATGTTTGGAATTCTTCTTGTGATTTTGGGAAATAATTTTTGTTGTTTAATAAACATAAAAAACAACACATTTTGGGATTTTGAAAAATGGAATAAAGATAAATTCGATCGACAACATCATTGCTATTTAAAAGGGAACATTTTTCTAGTATTTCATGTCGACGGAGCAACAATCCATAAACGAAATCGCCATTATATACATAAGTATATACTCCACCGTGGATCGCACGCACAATGTATAATACGATAATTCGATATTACCAGACATGACATATAGATCAGTAGTTTAAAAAAGGACTTTAGTGAAAAGTGGCAACTCCATAAAACATTATTTTGTTTTACAAAGTTAATTTTTAAATATGTAAAAATTATATGCCATATTAAAGCCGATCTAGATTCTACTTTGGTATCTTGATAGTTAGTGCGCTATACTTTGAATCCTCAAGACTGGGTTCGATTCCCAGCCAGGGCACTGGAAAAGATTTAAAATCAACATTTCATGATTCCATCATAAATACGAATTTCTGCAGCTAAAAATAACTCATTCGATCGCACTACAACTACAACAACATCTGATTGCCCCAGACAAGAGGACAGCTAAACAATAGACATTACACCATGACTATCTATTGATAGAAATGCAGTGTTTCTAGTTGAGAATAGCCACGATAAACTTAAATAGATAAATTCTCTACGATTAGCAGAACAATGTTAATTAACATCCGACAACATTGGGATGAAAAATAGCATAAGGTTTGCGCGATAATCGGATATATACCGGAACAAAGTCTGTAACAGAATAGACTAAGGGATTATCACCTCGGCGTCTCCAAGCTGTTACAACAACAACAGCAACCACCAATTGAGATGTCCATGCCAAAAGCGGTTAAGAAAATCCTCAAAATGGTATTAGATGACCGTCGGCAAAATGGTATTAGATGACCGTCGGCGAATGGTGCGTGCTCTCTGAAATTATAGGCATTACACAAGGTGATATACATCGCATATTAACGGAACATTTAAAGATGAGAAAGCTGTGGCACTAGATGGTTCCTTCGGACCAACATGGCCCATCTTTGAAGTAAGCCTGAGATCGAAAAAACAAGTATGAAATTTCAGTCGGGTAAACCGACTAAAACGGGTGTGTGATAACTCCCTTTTGAGTATTTATACGCATTGATATTCTCGATAAATTCTGTTAACTTTTCGTACACAATGATACGTTTGTGTGGGAGGTACCAAAACGGGCATGGCAATAACATAATTTTTTCACTGGATTGTAGGTACTATAAAAACATTACACTGTACAAAATCTTGAGTATATGTATGCTTATACTAAATAAAAGTTATAAGCTGTTAACTTTTGGTGCAAAGTAGTCCATTTGTGTGGGAGGTACCAAAAGGGACGTGTCAATAACCACCATTTTCCACTGGACTGTAGACTCTATATAACCATTACACTGTACAAAATGTCAAGTATTTTTATTCACTGGTATTAAAGTTATAAGATGTTAACTTTTGGTGCAATATGGTCTATTTGTGTGGGAGGTACCAAAAAGGGCGTGGTAAAATCGCCCATTTTTCTCATGGTGGTAGCGACTAATAAACTAAAAAACCATGTGTGGAAGTTTAGAAGATTCGAATAAGTATTATAGAAGTTTTTAGAGAATCAATATTTCATTAAATGTTAACCCTTTGTGGGGGAGGTATTAGAAGGAGTGTCCCATCTTCGAACTTAGCCGGAGATAGAAACAAATATTAAGCCAATCGGTTAGTCCTTTCGAGAGTTATCTTACGCACCATCCAGCAGACAGACAGACGGACGGACAATGCTCAAATTGCTAAAAATGAACTATAACGGATTTCTGACGAACATACTTGGGGTCTTAGGTCACTCCTTCGATATGTTACACTTTTGGCCCGTAGCAAATTATATGTATATACCCTCGTCACACTAACGTGAGGGTATAAAAATGCAACCAGTGTCTTGCAATTAATAAATACGAAAATTTGGTCATAATTAATTTTTTTTGGAAAATGTTGCAGAAAAAACATTTTTTATAGAAAATTTCGTTAACATTGCATATTTGATATTTAATTTCAGTGAACTTTAATCCGCTAATCAACCTTTGAAAATTCAACAAAATTTTAACAATATTCTTTAGAAGTATGCGATTCAACCATGAAATTTAAAGTAATTTTCTAGAAAAATGCAAATTTGAAAGGAATTTTATAAGAAATAATACAATTTCCAGAATTTTTTTAAATAAATTAAATTTTATAATGAAATTTTCTATAACATTTCGACGTAATGTGATTTTATTGAAAATTTCGTTGAAATTACAATTAAAATTGTCCTGCAAATTTCACCAAAATTGCATATATATTGTAAGTTTAGTGAAAATTTTTGTTAAAATTGGGATATTTAATAAATTTATTCAAAATTAATAATTTTTAAATACAAATGATTTTCTAACATATTTTGTCATAATTTTTTTTTTGGAAAATGTTGTCGAAATCGCATTTTATTGAAAATTTTTTTTAAATTACATATTTCTAGAAAATATTATCGACATTTAATTTATCGAGACACGGCCAAATCCGTGCAGTGGGCACTAATCAGGAGATCTTTAATCTGCTCAGGTATAACCGAAGTATGCGACTCAAAGATTTTTCTAGAAAAATGCAACTTCAATAAGATTGTCAAAAAATGCAATCTTAACGCAATTTTGTATAAAAAAATTTTATCTTTAATCTCAAAAAATGCAATCTTAACGCAATTTTGTATAAAAAAATTAATTTCAACAATATTTTTAAGCAAAATATAAATATATATTATTAATATTTTTTAAGAAATACAATTTCAATAATTTAAAAAAAATATGAATGAATCAAAAAACCAATATTTTAAAAATAGCCCTTTTTGATTTTAATAAAATTTGGTACAATGAATATACAAATGTGTATGAATTTAATGGCGTTTTTACTTTTTCAAAATTCATTGTAGTTTTTGTGGTACAGAGCTCCAAAGTTACTTATCTCAAGGAATTTTTCTCAAAATTACCATTTGTTAAATTAGCCATATACTCGTATTCATAACAGCTTTACGTATTTTGAAGATTTTAATACTAACACACAGAAAACAGTTTGGTTGCCTCAACCGAATTTTGGTAGTTCTGTCTACTATTAACGAATCCATCAGGACAACCAATATTTTGGTTGTGGTATACTTCTGATTCAAGTTGACAACGATCATATTTGGTTGCGGCAACTACGAAAAAAGGTAGGTGAAATTTTCTGTTGCCACAACCAACTGTTTTTTTAAAATTGGTTGTTCTGACAATTTGTCAGTCATATACTACCTACAATTAGTTAAAAACAGTTTTCATTAATTTTTACAATTTTTCATAACAAAATTAAAAATCCCATCAATTACAATTTCATCACTATTATGAGATGTGAAAATATTTGACACACATTTTAGTACACGAGAGTAAAATGCATAACAATACTTTTATGCAAATATCGCTTAACCCTGTCTTTTCAATTTCATGATAGCTGCTTTTATTTTTTATTTATGTAAAACATTATGCAATCCACACATTATTATCCACACGAGATAATTTTTGACTACATATACCGCTCTTGAATAAAATGTTGAAGATTTATTTATGTCGAATATCTTTATTTTTTGTTTGTCATGTATCATCAAAACTTACGGTTGTATTTCCCAAAATACATTTAATTATTCTAAATTTGGAAAATTATTGGGATAACCAAAAAACGATTATTTATTAATATTTTTTCTGTTTAGTAACCAATTATTCGTTGCAATAGTAATCGTTGGTCTATTGATACAACTTCTGTTGTCAAGAATAAAACATTGGTTGTCACAACCAATAATCGATCATATGGTACTACAATGAAAGTTTAAAATTGGTTACCACAACTAACCGAGTGTCAATGAAAACAACAATCTTAATTCGATTGATACAACCATCGATTTAGTTGCAAGCTTTTTCCTTTTATCGTATCCATGTTATTATTGTGGTTTCAACTATATTTATATATAATTACAACCGACACACGTTATAGACAATATATGTTTGTTGCTAGTACTATTTTTTTTATTGTTACAATCGAATTCCATTATTTTTATTTCCAATTCCATTATAATTATTTTCCTGGGTGTAGCAGATGCAAAATTTCAGGTCAATGGCCATAAGAATATTTCAGTTACACTGTAATAGAAACAAATACAAAAAACTGCAGCGAGTTTTAATCGCTTGTGTTTGTTTTGTTTCTATTACATTTTTGAAAATAGACAAAGTATAACTGACTGGTCTTTGAACCGAATAAATGTAGACTAAATAGTAAAAGTATAGATTAAGAATACAACAGCAATAAATATATTCACGTGAACAAACTAGGCTCGATACAAATAGAAGGGTGTTTTTTTAGTAAACCACATAGCTTCCATTCAATTGAAGCACGAAATAATGGGAATTTATGACAGTATAGATTAGGCCGGGTCGATTTGTGGGGAGGCAAAAAAAGTCGCCATTGCTCAGTGAAAATCGTATTCTAGGGATCAAAATAAGAATCTTTGCCGAAGGAACCATACCTCTAAAACGAATTCTGATGTCCCGGAATTTGGGTAGGGGCAAATTTTGAAAAATCCCACTTTGACCCATTTAGAGTGCTCCAATCGAGTCCAAATGTATGACCGACCCCCACTAACTTTGGAGGCCCGACCCACCCATGCCAGTGGCACACCCCCTGGAACCCCCTGGGGGTTCCATACATTTGGACTTGATTGGAGCACTCTAAATGGGTCAAAGTGCGATTTTTTCCGGGACATCAGAATTCGTTTTAGAGGTATGGTTCCTTCGGCAAAGTTTCTTATTTTGATCCCTAGAATACGATTTTCACTGAGCAAAGGGCGATTTTTAAATCGACCCGCCCTAGTATAGATCCTACCGTTGTATTTTGAAGAAGAAGTAGGGAAGCTTACCGGTGCATTTCTGGGGGATTATCATCATTCCAAATGCATCAATTTGGCAACAAATTTGCACATGTCCATTGAACCCAATTGAGTCTTATCTCTGAATTGGGATTATAGAGATAAACCATTTCTGGAACCGAACCATGGGAATACCCTCAGGAAGGTATACATATATAATTTCATGCGAAAATTTACATTTTAAGTCATTTAAGCTGTATTTATTTGTCTGGGTGTCTAGTTGGAGCGTGGATCTCCTATCTCAGGCTAAGTTCGAGGATATTGATCCGTTCCTCATGGTACCACTAAAGGTACGATTTTGTATTCAAAATTAATAGCTCATAAATATAATATAATTAGATTCAAACAGCTGGAAAATTGCGCACAAGGCATTGCCTTTATAGACTATACAGCTATGTAAAAAGTAGGCGTAAATGTCACGCCCCTTTAGTTACCTCCCACACATAGAGACAAAATCATACCAACAATTAATCTATATATATATACCCAGCAAAAAAAGAGCATCAAAAGAAGCAATAAAGATCCCCAACTTATGATCCGGAAGTTGTTCTAATTTGGATTTTCACCAATGAATTTAACAAGGGTTTGTCGCGCCGGGGAAGTACTTATTTGTCACCACTTTTGCACCACTCCTTTTAAAGCACTGTAAGATTTGCTTTTATGGTGTTGTATTTATTTGATGACTGTATGTCGTTCTTATTAACATCTTTGGGTCCAGTGATTCTTTTAGAGAAGAGATTCTTTTAAAGGAATACAAATGTTGAGCCTTCCTAACATAGGGAAGGGAAGGTATAAATAATTTACTATTGGCCAAAGTGATCATATATATGTATGTTCAGGACATTTTAAGATGTTTGTAATCCGTATGGTATCGTTGGCTCTTGAAAAGTGTGACCGAATGACTCCATAGTGTAACTTCTAGTAACATTTTCGCAAATGGTCAACATTCTCAGTTATAAAACCAGTAAGGAAAGACAGAAAGTCGGGCGGGGCCGACTATATAATACCCTACACCTACTTACCAATACGATAATGGGCATTGCGATAAAAATTTGGCAGTGTTCATACATGTAATAAGCAAACTCTCTGCCGATTTTCGTACTGATCGGATATAAAACACGGTTTCTACAGCGCTTACATGTCAAATCGGGTGTAACATATATATTGGGACTATGTTTAAACCTGAACCGTTTTTCCCGAGTTTGGCAGTGTTCATACATGTAAAAAAAAAACTCTCTCTGTTAAATTTCGTACTGATCGGATATAAAACACGATTTCTACAGCGCTTAATGTTAAATCGGGTGAAACATATATATGGGGGCTATATCTAACTCTGAACCGATTTTCCCCGAATTTGGCAGTGTTTATTCATGTAATAAGAGAACTTTCTCTGCCGAATTTCGTACAGGTCGGATGTAAAATACGGTTTCTACAGCGCTTACATGTCAAATCGGGTGAAACATATATATGGGGGCTATATCTAAATCTGAACGGATTTTCTCCGAATTTGGTAGTGTTCATTCACGTAATAATAAAACTCTCTGCCGAATTTCATAAAGATCTGATGTAAAATGTGGTTTCTACAGCGCTTAAATATCAAATCGGGTGAAACATATATATGGGGACTATATCCAAATCAGAACCGATTTTAACCAATTTCAATAGGGATCGTCCTTGGGCCAAAAAAGAGCACTATGCTAAATTTCATCACAATCGGACAATAAATACGACCTGCACTTTGATTACAAGAATACATGGACAGACGGACAGGCGGACAGACGGACGGACAAAGAGACGGACAGACGCACTTGGCTAAATCGACTCAGAAAGTGACTCTGAGTCGATCGGTATAATAAACAATGGGTCTATCTCTTCTCCTTTTAGGTGTTACAAACAAATGCACTAATTCATAATACCCTGTACCATAGTGTGGTGTAGGGTATAAAAAGTATATTTTCTACACTTTAATACATAGCAAATTGTTGCGGTCCTACGTATTTTCCGTAGCCCGGTTCAGAGAATAATTCAAGTATTTAACTTATGCATGTTAAATACTTGAATTAATATAAGAGTATTACTCTTATGTATTAATAATTTTTAAAATATTTGAATTTTGTTATTTTTATACATAGTATTAATCTCACAGTACATGTATAATTGGCCTCTTGGGCTTTCTATGTATTGATATTAAATAAATAAATAAAATATTTGTCAACATCTTCCAAAAATTTATTTGAAAACCAGTAAGGAAAACCAAAAGTTGGGCGGAGCCGACTATATGATGCCCTACACCATCTTATTAGAACAGAATAAAAACATATATATTGTTCTCTAAATCTAAAATAGATAAAGATGGAATGGAGCCTTTAAAACAAATCACATTTTTATAGCTCAACCAAAAAAGAGTATTTTTTAAAATAAATTTTAAGGTAGATTTAAATTTACACAGTGTTAAAGTGTTATTATACTTTAAAATTACTTAATTTTATTTTTATCGACTATGAAAAAGTCGACTTTTAGGTCCGATTAATCGACCTAGTCGACTCAAAGGAGATTTGAATGATGAAAAAGGCGAAAGTCGACTTTCAGCTTCCAGAACCATTCACTAATTCTGATATACCCGCCATATAAATATATATTTCTTCCGATTTTGACCTTTAAAACTATAGAAGCAGTATTTCGCATATATTTCATAGCCCCCATATACACGTTCCTTCCGATCTGGGCTTTTATCACTTCAGAAGCTTTATTTTACATCCAATCATTTTGAAATTATGCATTGCAGGGTTAATAATTTATACTCCAAAATTACATTTTTTGTTAGTTATTTAGAAGAACTTCATTAAATTTCGAAAAAATGTTCATATTTATGATTTGGAACTACTTATAATGTTATTCTTTTGGAAGTACTTCTTTTATTTTTTGCTGGGTAATTTTTGCGTGACTGGCTGACTGACTGATCATCGCCCAGACCAAACGGCTGAAGCTAGAATCATGGAATTTGGTGGGAGGGTAGCGCTTGGGATGCAGTCGAGCAATAAGACGGGATTTTTCGAAATTCGTACTATTACCCGCACAATGGGGCAAAAAGGGATAAATATGGTACCACCGCCAAATCGTGAAATTTGGTGTGAGGGTAGCCCTTATGAGGTCGGCTCAGAAATTGGTTGCATTTTTTTAAAATCCGAATATTTACCCGCACATTAGGGAAAAAAGGGATAAATGAGGTACAACAGCCAAATCCAAATGGCAAGAACTAGAATCGTGAAATTTTGTGTGAGGGTAGCCCTTATGAGGTAGACTCAGAAATTGACAGGATTTTTCGAAATTCGAACATTTACGTACACAGTGGAATGGAAAGAGCTAGAATCGTGAAATTTGGTGTGAGGGTAGGCTTAAGGAGGTAGGCTCAGAATTTGACAGGATTTTTCTAAATTCGAATATTTACGTACACAGTGGGGTAAAAAGGAAAAAATATGGTACAACAGCCAAATCCAAATGGCAAGACCTAGAATCATGAAGTTTGGTGTGAGAGTAGCTCTTGGGACGTAAACAAGGAGCGATTTTTTTTAAAAAATTAGGGGCATAGTGGGACAGAAAGGGATAAATATGGTACCACCGCCAAATTTGAAGCCTAAAATTAGAATGGTGAAAATTGAAGTGAGGGATGTCTTTAGGACAACGGATCGGGATAGTCAGTTTTTTTTTTGTATTCGTAGTTTTCGGGGCACAGTGGGGAAAAAAGTGTAAAAGATGGTACAGTGGCTTAAAAATGTCAAACTTGTATCAATGGTTCCAGCTTAGCTTTTGGAACATAAACTAGAGATCGGAAGTGATTTTTAGTAATTCTAACTTTAAGAGGCACAGTGGGACAAGACGGGTTAATTATAGAGCATGGGGAAAAAATTGAACAATCTGCCAAAATTGGAACTTAAACATGAGATATGAAGAGTTTATTTGGTTTTAGGAGCACAAAAAAATTGAACAATCTGCCAAAATTGGAACTTAAACATGAGATATGAAGAGTTTATTTGGTTTTAGGAGCACCACAGTGGTCAAAAACGTCAAATAATGCACAGTGGAGAAAATATGATTAAATATGGTACAGTCGGGGAAAAAGGGTTAAGTATGCTAGCGTAGATACACATTTTAAATACGGTACAGTGAGACAAAAATTTGTTAAATATGGTACAGTGGGGCAAAAACTGTTAAATATGGTACAGTGAGACAAAGGGTTTAATATGACACTGTGGGGCAAAAAGCTTTAACTATGGAACAGTGGGACAAAATTGTGTTAACTATGGTACAGCGGCACACATATGGTTAAATATGGTACAGTATGACAAAAATGGTTACAGTGGCCACAAATATTAAAATATGGTAATTTGGAACAAAATGGGCAAAGTACAGTACAGTGGAGCAAAAAGCGTTAACTATGGAACATTGGGGCAAAAATGTGTTATCTATGGAACATTGGGGCAAAAATGTGTTATCTATGGTACAGTGGGGCAAAAATGGTTAAATATAGTAGGACAAAAAGGTGTTAAATACGATTCAGTGGACCCAAAAGGGTTAAATATGGTACAGTGGGTCAAAAAGCGTACATTTAGTACAGTGGGCAATAATATGCATGCGGGGAGAGAGGGTAATTTAAATATGAAATAATAGTGTTTTTTTTCAAAATGTATGCTTTTAGTAGCACTGTGGTGCAAAAAGGTTAAAATTATGATGAAGTTGGGGCAAGCAAAAAATTTTCACTATGTTATAGAGGGGCGAAAATGTGGTAAATACGGTTTAGTGGAGCAAAAAGGGTAAAATATGGTACTGTGAAACAAAAAACGTTTAATACGGTAAAATGGTTAAATGTGGTAAGTGGGGGAAAAAGGGAAACAATAGTCCCAGATATGTATAAAAATTCGTACTTTAGAAGCACAGTGTAACAAAAAGTGTTTAATATGGAACAGTGGTGCATAAAGTGTTGAATGAGGTCCCAGAGTGCAATGGTAGCTCTTACAGCATAAACCAAAGCTAAGAAATTGTTTTTTCCAAATAGGTTCTTCTACTTAAACCGTGGGGAAAAACAGGTTAAATAAATGGCACATATAAGGGAGAAAAATGTTGAAATACGGCCTAAGGTTGAGAATTTGAATCATGATATTTAAAAATCATAATTCATATTTAATGCACCTACTTTGAGGCCCTGTAGCTCCGCCCCTTTATACCAAAGGGGGGCCAAATTTATAAATCACAAATCATAAATTAAGATTCGTTTCATCAAGCATTAGCGCTTCACCCTAATGTCAACTATAAAATATACGATTATCATATTTAAAAGAGTTCGTACTCTGTTTGTTGATACGTTAAGTCTGTGAATAACTAAACACTGCATTTTTTGCAAACTAAGCACAAATTTATTGCCACATATAAAATGAAGAAGTCTTAAAACAATATCAATTTAGTGATATGCGAACCGCGGAAATATAAACATTGCACTTATTTTGAGAAAGAAAGACACGAAAATTATCTTAAGATATACATATTATAAAATTACAGGTGAATTGAAATGAAATAAAAAATTAATAAACGGAAAAGTGGTAAAAAGGATGACCCAAAAAGTTACAAAATGCATTATAAAAGTTGAATTTTTTTAGGAAATCATAATGAAATGAAATGTTGTAGCTGTAGTGTGTATAAATATTTGTGATTCATATTTGTTTGTTAGGAAAGAATTATAAACATTAAAGTATCTAGAGACGTGTAAGTCTGTGGTGGTTCAAACTCATTAAACTGCTCTGCAGATCGGTTTATCAAAACTTATGGAATATATATTACACTCATTTGTGCTTTCGGTATATTTTTGCGGTATACAAAAGACGGCGAAATTTTCGTGATAAATTGCAAATTTAGATTTAAAGCAGAAAGCGGTCAAATAGCGTAAAACGCATTTTTGGTTTGTTTTTGCTGACCTCAAACAATAATGCGAAAAGACATATTTAAACATATCTCCCTCCAAGACTTAAGGTACAGTTTAACCAGCACCAATTAAAATTGGAGCTGCGCAGAATTGAGTGTTTCGACTTTTTAAATTATAAGCAACACTTAAAAAATTTAAGAAAATCGAAACAGATTTATACATATACTCGTAAATTTATCTCCCCAAGAAATTTGAAGAAAGTGGGTTCAGATGTAAATATAGCCTCCATAGCCCAAATTTCTCAAAAGATCTTTACACAGATATCTGTTTTTGAGCAAAGTGATTGAAAATAACTTTGAAGTTATCTTCCGGCGGGTTTAAAGATTTTCTCCTCTAGGCTATGCCCAAAGACCGCTAGGCGGACAAAGTGTCTTTGCGTTGAAATGTTATCTTCTGGGCTGGATACGCGGATCAAAGTCACATACAAATTTTAACCATTTGTGAGGGAGCTCTTGTAGTAGATATAAGTCCCATTTTCGTACTTAGCCTGAGATAGAAAAAATATCATCATATAGCAAATTTAAACTAAATCCTTGACTCCTTTCGAGAGTTATCGTCCAGCCAGACAGACAGATATACAGGGTGGCTGATATGTAATGCAACAAAGTAAAGCGCTATATTTTTTTAATGTTTTTTCTAAATTTTATTGTTCAAAAGCAAAAAATGTCGGAAATAACATAAAATTTTAGAAACGGTTTAGATTTGTTCGAATTGGCCACCTTTGGTACGAATTATGGCCTTCAAACGGCCGACAAAGCCATTACACGCTGCACGAAAGTGGCTCTGCGGTATTTTGGCCCATTCCCGGCGAAGCGCCGTCTTGAGATGATCGATACTTTGGTATTTTTTAGTGCGAACCTTACTCTCTAAAATGCCCAGGCGCAAAAGTCCAACGGATTGAGATCCGGAGATCTTGGTGGCCATTGTGCGGTATAAATGAAGCGAGGAACCTCCTTTTTAAGCCATTCTTGGTTGACGCGTGCTGAGTGCGATGGTGTTGAGTCCTGTTGGAATGTCCATGGTCTGCGGCCGAAATGTTTGTCTGCCCAGGGCTTCAATACTGTCTTTAGGACATTTTCCCGATAATATTCGGCATTTATTTTGACCCCATGGTCGATGAATTCGAGCGGGGAGCGACCATCGGCCGTTACGGCGGCCCACACCATTACCATCGGCGGCGCTTGAGTTCTGGTGGCCAATCGAAGGTGTAAATTTTCAGCTGACCTCTTTGGCAAGTAAACCCGATCATTTTGTTTGTTCACAAACTGCTCAATTTGGAATGGCTTCTCATCGGAGAAAACCAAATTCGGCAACTGGCCACTTTCGTGCAAGCGAAGCAACTCCTTGGCTCTTTCCAGTCTAACTTTTTTTGTGCATCGGTGAGCTCTTGCACTTTTTGGAACTTCAATGGCTTTAGTCCAAGCTTTTTTTTTAATATATGTTGTATCCGTTCTCGCGATATGTTCAGCTCACGAGCAATTTTTTTTACCACTGGGGGAGTGGATATCGATCAAATCTGGCCTTCACTTTTCTGATCATTTCTGGTGTTGTTACCGTTTTTTTAGTCCACTTTTTGGACGCGATGGAACACTACCAGTATCACGGTAACGAGCAATGGTACGAGAAACAAAAGATTTATTCACATTTAAATGCTGGAGGGCTCTAACGCCACTTGTGTTTTTCCACCCAAATATAAAGCAATCACACTATCACGCTTAAATTCCATCACGAATAACTTTTTTTCTGAATGCAATAGATCAAAATGCTTTTGTAAGCTTGCAAACAATAAAATGAACTGTCACTGAAATAAATCTGTCAGCTATCAGACTAGCGGTTTACAAATGATAGCAACCTGAAGTAGGTTGCAATACATATCAGCCACCCTGTACATTACTCAAATGACTTAAAATGTCCTAAATCGTATTTTTCCGGAACATACTTAGGTCTTGGGCCACTCTGTCGATGTGTTACTCTCCACTTAAAGTAAATCATTTTAGTGTGAGGGTATGAAATGTAACACATCGAAGAAGTGACCTAAGACCCCAAGTATGTACGGCGGAAATCCATTGTGGGTCATTTTAAGTAATGTCCGTCTGTCTGTCTGCTCGCTGGTGCGCATGATAACTCTCGAAAGGAGTAACCGATTCAAATTTGGTATGTGGTTATATTTTTTTGAAGATGGGTTAAATTTTAACCAACAGAAGGTTAAAATTTTATGAAATATTTATTGTCTAATAACTTCTATACTACTTATTCGAATATTCTAAAATTCCACACATAGTATTACATCAATAGTGGCTACCACCATGAGAAAAATGGGAGATTTTACCACGCCCCTTTTGGTACCTCCCGCACAAATGGGCCATATTGCGACCAAAGTTAACATTTTATAACTTTAATACCAGTGAACAAAAATGCTTCAAATGTTGTACAGTGTAACGTATTTATAGCACCAGCAGTCCAATCAAAAGTGGGGGTTATTGACATGCCCCTTTAGGTACCTCCCACACTAAGGTATCATTTTGTACAAAAATAATGGGCGTCGTCGCCACGTCCCTTTTGTACCTCCCACACAAAATGGCAAAATCATACAAAAATTGAATATTTCATAAAGTTAACATACCATTGCACATAAACACTTATAATTCGTCACAGTGCAATGTATTTAAAGTGGCGCAATGAAATTGGCCCAGGTAAATACACCCCAATATTTTTATGAATATTGGCCCCAAAAAATTACATGTTAAACAACAACAATTTTTTGGGGCCTTATTTCATTTTTTTCTGCTTTTTGGGGTTTAATTTAATTTCTTGTCAGCTTTTTGGGGCTTATTTGCATCTATAAATTTAGAAACAAGAAAGGCTGCGCATAATAGATTTGCTCCGCGTAGCCAACTTTGGATCCTGTTCATAGGACAATTCAATTATTGCCAATCTAAATTGCATATAATAACTTTAAAGTATGCACTGGTATTTAAGTTATAAGCTTTTCACTTTTTTTTTAACAAAATGGTTCATTTGTGTGGGAGGTACCAAAAGGGGCGTTCCAATAAGGCCCACTTTTCTCTGGACTCTAGGTACTATAAAAGCATTACGATGTAAAAAATTTCAAGTACATATTTGTATGAACTGACATTACAGCCATAAGCAGTCAACTTTTGGTGGAAAATGGTACATTTGTGTGAGATGTACCAAAACGGGGGTGCTTATAATGCCTACTTTTCTCTGGACTCTAGATACTATAAGATTATTACACTGTACAAAATTATGTACTGGTATTAAAGTGCACTGTTATTAAAGTTAAAAACTGTTAACTTTTAGTACAAAATTCTCCATTTGTGTGAGAGGTACCAAAAGGGGATTACCAATAACGCTCACTTTCGTCTGGACTGTAGGTACTATACAAGCATTACACTGTACCAAATTTAAAGTATTTGTAGATATGTGGAATTTCAGAAGATTCGAGTAAGTAGTATAGAAGTTATTAAAGAACCAATATTTCACTAAATGTTAACCCTTTGTTCGGGAGGTACTAGAAAGAGTGGACCAATATGGTCCATCTTCGATCTTAGCCGGAGATAGAGAAAAATATTACCGCATACCAAATTTGGAGTCAATCGGTTAATCCTTTCGAGAGTTATCGTGCGCACCAGCCAGCAAACAGACATACAGACACCCAGACAGACAGACGGACGGACAGAATGACCCAAAACGAATTTCCCCCAAACATATTTGGGGTCTTATGTCACATCTTCGATGTGTTACACTTTTGGCTCGTTGTAAATCATATATACCCCCCTCTCTAAGGTGAGGGGATAAAAATGGGTGTATTAATACGTACTGCCCAGATTTACGAAGAGAAAATGCCTTAGTATTTTTGGTGCTTATTTTCATTTAATGATCTTTTCTTGATTGGGGTGTAATTTCCTAAATCAGTTTTTGCAACGAAAATAGGCCCCAAATTCGGGGCGCATTTTCAATTTCCATTGGGGTGCATTTTCTTGGGGTCCAACTTCCGGCCGCCATTTAAAGTATCTACAGTTCAGCGAAAAATGTGTGTATTTGTTAAGCTCCTTCTGGTAAATCCCACACAAATTGACAGATTACCTTACTCAAAAAGTGAGGGTATACCTTAGTTGGTTTACCCGACTGAAACTTTCTTACTTGTTATGTACTATTTTTTTTTTCAAAAAATTCCAATTTTCATGGAATGTCCTTTTAATATTTTGACTATATTTTGTAGTAACGGGTTTTCCAATAGGGATGATATGATTTTTAAGTAAAGTTTCGGCCATTTGTAATATGTCATGATCTGTCATTTGTTTTTCATTGTATTCAGTAGTGTTTACAATTTCATCATGGAGAGATATACGCAAGAACAACATTTACCAATTATTCAGTTTTATTATCAAAATAATCGTTCTCCAATTGCAACTTTTCCTGCGCTAATTCCTTTTTTTTAAATCCAAAGAACACTTTCCAGTCGACCTACGACCTTGACACCATGAGAAATATTTTAGCTCTCGCTATCTTTTTGCCATTGACCGATTGTGGCTACATGCCACACAGCAAATGAAACAATTGAATTGTTGCGAGAAAAGTTTGGAGATTCGATTATTTCAAGAAATTGTGGTATTGAATGGCCTCAAAGAAGTTGTGATTTAACACCATTAGACTATTTCTTCTGGGGTTATTTGAAGTCATTGGTCTTTCGAAATAAACCAGACTCTCTGCAAGCTTTACAAGTCAATACAGAACGTGCCATTCGTGACATACGACTTGATTTAGTGGAAAAAGTGCTCGGAATTTGGTGCTGCAGAAGAAGTCGTGGAGGCTATTTGAATGACGTTTTAATTAGAATTTATTTGTATCGATTGTACTTCACATTAAACAAAAAACTTTTGAATTTCCTTAACAATAAGTGTGTCAAAGAAATCATATCACTCTTATTGGAAAACCCTGTATGTGGTAAGGTCTTGTACGTTGAACAGCTAAGGGAATTTGAAACCCTGCTTTCAGTATAGTAGATGTAGGCCAAAAATAAAAAAAATCTTGTTTTTAGGGATTTTCGAAATTATTTTGGGAATTGATTTTTGGAAAAATAATAATTGGCGAATTACATTCGATTTGCGATGTTAAGACCTACAAACAACAAAATATTTCATTTATTTATATGAATTACAATACAAAGTAAATTTATATTCTAATTATAAGGTCCAGGGAAAGGCCGGGTTACAAAGACCATATGGCTAAATTTTTGCAGCGACAGACCAGAGCCTCTGGTGGGAATCGAACCCACGACCCCCAAACTCATAGGCGAGTACGCTACCAACTCACCTACTGGGGCGAAATATGTTTATTTTTAATTTAATTAATTTCATGTTTACATTTCTGTCTGCGTTTAAAAATTGATTTTTTTCATTTTTTTCCTGACCCTTTCGTTGCATTTTTCTAATATCAGTGCAGTATCTAAACTGATTTCTAACACATTAGTTTTTTTAAATTGACAACAAAATTTGCTATACGATGTAAAAAATTTCGGCCAGATGTGCCCACTAAAACAAAAGTTATGGCCATATCAATTTATATTTTCATAACATGGGAAATTTTTGTATTTCATTGCGAAAAATTAGTAGTGTTTGGGTAATACAGAAGAAACTATAAAAAGAAAGTATTTAAAGTCGTCTTGAAGGAAACTTCCTGGAGAATATTTTCGAGAAAAGAACAAGTCAAAGTTTTTTATTGGCTACCTTTTCGACAATCGCAAAGCTAGCGTGTGAAAACCTTTACCATTTTATGTGTAGTACTGTGTTACACGATAAACTGCAAATGGAATTTCGAGCCCGGCATTTACTATAATAGATTTTGGGGAAAAACTGAATAATTACGTTTTTGAGGATATTCAAATTTATTTTGGGACCTGTGGGATTTACCTTTACCTTTGGGGTGGCCCAACCTTTTATTCCATAACAAAGATAAACAATTAAAAAATTGCGTTTATTGTGTAGGTAATGGAAGTTAAGTTCCTTAGTTTTTTATTCGAATTTTATTCCTAAATATAAATGTGTACTTTAGTACGAGATCAGTAAAACTTTTTATAATAAAATACGTGAGAGTTAAAAATATATCAATTATTTCATCGATTTAGACTTCATCTTTGTATGTAGACATCAAAGCCAGATAAGATAGCCTTTCTCCTTCCATTCTGTTCCGGAGATAAGTTTTTATTCTTCTTAACGTCGAGAAACTTCGCTCAGCAGATGCCGTTGTCACAAGTATTGTGGCCAGTATCTGCAAAAGGGTAAAAACGCTTGGGAACATGTCCTCATCACAAACTGAAATAGCATCTAATGCATTCGATGGCTTATCATTCTTCTGCTTCCAACAAACAATTCATATACTTATTTCAGCTAAAACAGATTTTGCCGAATTTTTTAAATCGTTTTTGTAAAAAAGTGTGACTTCTTCGAAATCTTCCTTTATTAGATTTACAACTCGTATCGGAACGACATTAAACAGACTTGTAATTATAGCTTCATGTTCGGAAAATCTATTATTTAAATGTGATATTACTTCGTCCAGATTTGGTATGAACAATGTTGTCCTAAAATACGCCTTGGCATCTGAACCAGGAATATTAGCCCTATACTTTTGAGTGCCTACTCTTCTAGGTAGTGCAGCTTCTATTCCAAAACTTCTTGCAAGTTGTGTGGATTCTTCAAACAGTTTATCAAACTCCGCATCTGAATTTCTACTCATGTCACTTCATTTAGTCGTTGCCAATTTTACGATTTTGTAAGCCTTTATTATATCTAGGTTAATCGTTTGCAAATACCGTGATAAGTTCTGTGTAATGGCCAAAACCGTACTTCTTATTATCACACCCAATATAAAGTCAAATTTACATACACGGTTGTGCAAACTCATTCCATAACTGTAACCTACATGTTAAAAAGGTAGATAGATAAGAAATCATAAATGTAATTTTAATTTAATTTTCGCCATATCTGGTTATCATAAATTTAAAGCCAACCAATAATTACACCGGTCGACAAAAGCAACATTTTTTCTTGGGTTTCTGTTTTAATGCATAGATTCTGATTGTAGACGTCAAAAAACGTCAACATCTCCAATCTTAGCTTTTAAAGTTTGTTTTTGTAAATTTTACATCGATAAGAAAGTTTTAAAGTTAAAACTTTACTAAATTAGTTATAACTTTTTAAATAATGCATCGATTTTCTTCGGAATGGGCTCTTTTAAATAATGACCGAACAGACTTTACGATAAAATCATAAAAATATAACATTTATTCATTTTTAGATTGTTTTATGGGAGTTTTATTTTAAAAATATTAAAATTTTATCAAATAATTTTTTGCAATATTTTGTAATACTCGTATATCGTCAAAACCGCTGAACGGATGAAAAATGGTATTATATTAAGTTGAAGGCTACTTAATATTTAATTTTTTAAAACTTTCCTCAACCAAATCCGATAAATGGTTCTCGAGTTATACCACTATATGTGGTTCAACCACTAATTTCTTTCCCTATCACAGCTTATCGCGAGAATTTAAAGAGACAACCCTTTAGGCTAAGAAAAAAGAGAGGTTGAACCACGTATTATGGCATAACTAGAGAACCATTCATCCGAATTGGTTCAGGTAAGCTTTACAAACTTCAGAATTAAATAGCCTTCAACTTCGCATAATACAATTGTCCATATGTTCAGCGGTTTCGACGATATCTTACAAATTATTGCAAAAAATCATATTTTTTAGAAAATTTTAATAATTTTTAAATAAAAGCCTTATAAAAACATAATTGTGATATTTTTGTGATTTTATCGTAAACTCTGAAAGGTTATGAATAAATTGAGACCATTCCGAAGAAAATCGATGCATAATTTAAAAAGTTTTAGCAAGGAAACCATGCACTTTTCTTATTTTTAGTTCTTATTACTTTTACTGTTACCATTTTTTACGCTTTTGTATTGTTTTTTTAACGGCCTTCTAAATATTTTTCGTATTTTTTTTTGAGTGATTTTGAAATTTTTTTGAGTGAAATTGTAAACAGTTTTTCCTATGTTTACAACATTTCGGGGGGCGGGGGGGTCGGGCCCCGCTCTGGATACGTCCCTGACATCTACTATGTATTTTGAAACATCTGAATAGATTTTCATATTTGTGTTAAATTCGCTGAAAGTTCAGTCGGGTAAACCGACTAATGAATCCCATCACCGTGAGTCTCAAAAAATATTAGTAAATTTATTTATTTTTTTGTTTTATTTATATTATTACCAATTGAAATCGCGTTTAATAACTTTAAAGTATGTACTGGTATTAAAATTAAAAGCTGTTTGTTTTGGTACTAAATGCTCCATTTTATGTGAGAGGTACCAAAAGTGGCGTCCCAATAACGGTTCATTTTCTCTGGACTCTAGGTACTATAAAAGCATTACACTGTACAAAATTTCAAGTATTTGCATAAAGTGATATTATAGTTATAAGCAGTTACATTTTGGTGCAAAACGGTTCGTTTTTGTGGGAGGTACCAAAAGGGGCACGGTTTTTAATAAACGGTGATTAATAAACTAATATTATGGGTAGAATTTCAGAAGATTCGAATAAGTAGTATAGAAGTTATTAAAGAATCGAAATTTCTAGAAGGATTGGACAAATATTGTCCATCTTCTAACTCATCCGGAGATAGATAAAACTATTAGCGCATACCAAATGTGAAGTCAATCGGTTACTTCCTTCGAGCGTTATCGTGCGCACCAGCCAGCAGACAGACAGACAGACGGACGGACGGACATTGCTTATTTGACTTAAAATTACCCAAAACGAATATCCGCCGAACATACTTGGGGTCTTAGGGGTCCTCATATCACTAAAGTGGGTGGTTAGAACTTTGTTGCTTTGGATATCTCGTAAACGTCAAGAGATATATTTATGGCAATAGCTGAAATCGAAAGAGCATACCAAATATACAGGGTTTTCCAATAAGAGTGATATGATTTCTTTAAAAAAAACACACTTATTGTTAAGGAAATTCAAAAGTTTTTAATTTAATGTGAAGTACAATCGATACAATTAAGTTCTAAATAAAACGTCATTCAAATGGCCTCCACGACTTCTTCTGCAGGAACGAATTCAATGAACCCAATTTTCGAGCACTTTTTCCACTAAATCAAGTCGTATGTCATAAATGGCACGTTCAATATTGACTTGTAAAGCTTGAAGAGAGTCTTCAAGACTCTCAGAGACTTCAAATAACCCCAAAAGAAATAGTCTAATGGAGTTAAATTACAACTTCTTGGAGGCCATTCAATATCACAATTTCTTTAAATAATCGAATCTCCAAACTTTTCTCGCAAAAATGCAATTGTTTCACCTGCTGTGTGGCACGTAACCACAATCGGTCAATGTCAAAAAGATAGCTCTTAACGAGAGCTAAAATATTGCACATGGGTGTCAAGGTCGTAGGACGACTGGAAAGTGTTTTTTTGATTTAAAAAAATTGACTTTGGCGTTCGTCCGTCATCACTTTTTTTGATCCAGTCTTCATTTTTTTGAACGCTCTCTCTCTTCTGCCAAGAAGCATCATGCTTTTCTTTGTCATCTTTTCGTTTTATTCTGTATTTTTGCATCTTGGTAAGTTGCTTCATGATTTTTCGGCTAAAATCAGTAAGAATCCAGTTAAGTAAGACGATAACAGTTCAAATGCCAAACGCTAAAAGAAAATGGTAACGGGCGTTACATCTTTAAAAAATTTTTAAAAAATCAAAATAGGCTTTTGATGCTTATTTGGCCTTACAAAATTCGTCATCTTACTTACCTTCTTATTTCCCGCTACTATAAAATTAAATCGTTTGAATGAATTACGAAAAAACAAACGTTTGTGCTTTTGTGGTGTAACGGTCGTTACAGTCGGTGAGGTTGTTTTTGAACTATTAAAAAAACATTAAATTTTAACTTGTCGCCTTTAAAATTGTTGCTAAGCATGAAAAGTTTCAGCTTGCTTTTGTTTTGTTCGTAAACCACGGTTAGAACAGTGTTTTCAAAGGGCTTTAAAAGTGACGTGCAATCACGGGAAAAACGCGCACGGTGTATTAAAGTCAAAGTAGCATATTTTAGTAAGTATAAAGAAAATTAATGTTAATCTTTTGGAAAATGGCAGATACATTTATTTTGTGTAATATTAGCGGAAAAAATATAATTAAAAATAATAATTTCATGTTTGAGCTGTAAGGGGTAATTTTCTATGGAAACCCATATACATTAGGCCGGGTCGATTTGTGTGGAGGCAAAAAGGTCGCCATTGGTCAGTGAAAATCGTATTATAGGGATCAAAATAAGAAACTTTGCCGAAGGAACCATACCTCTAAAACGAATTCTGATGTCCCGGAATTTGGGTCGAACTTTTGGGTAGGGGCAAATTGTGAAAAATCCCACTTTGACCCATTTAGAGTGCTCCAATCGAGTCCAAATGTATGACCGACCCCCACTAACATTGGAGGCCCGACCCACCCATGCCAGTGTCACACCTCCTGGAACCCCCTGGGGGTTCCATACATTTGGACTCGATTGGAGCACTCTAAATGGGTCAAAGTGGGATTTTTTCCGAGACATCAGAATTAGTTTTAGAGGTATGGTTCCTTCGGCAAAGTTTCTTATTTTGATCCCTAGAATACGATTTTAACTGAGCAATGGGCCCTACTGTATATCATTCAAATCTGATATTCCGTTAAAAAGTTATATCGACTTCAAAATAGCTGAATTTGTAAAAAAAATGTTTAGATGGCCAATTTGGCACCATATAAAATCTAAACTGCTTTAAATTTGGACATAGTTCCGTACTGTCTTGCAGTATACGCGTGCAAAATTTCAACCAAATCCAAATTCATAAATATTCAGAGTGGGTCGGTTTCCTTTGGAATTACCTCATACTTTCCATATATTTAGGCACTTTTTGGATGATTTTTGAAATCATTAATTTTTGTGTCATGATTTTTTAAATAGTATTGAAATATCCTTAAAAAATTTTGCATTTTTGATTCATATATCGTAAAAATTTTCTGCATATTTTGCATATTGTTTGCAAATTTTGCTATTTTTTTTTGCATATTTTTTGCACATTTTGCAAAAAAAAAATTAAAAATATGCACCTGTTTTTCGATTCCTTTCTCTTTGAAACGAATTTTGGTCCAATCAGAATTTTTCTATCAATATGAAAAAAAAATATGCAATTGCATATAATCCGAGGTCTACTTATGTGATAAAATTCAGTGAATAGTATACTCCGATGTTAACAATATAGAGACATTGATCCTTCACTTTCGATCTTAGACTGTGTTTCATGCAAAATTTACTTACCAGCCAACCAGACGGCCGGACGGACATAGTTCAAATGATTTCCGAATGGTTCCAAAGAATCGGATTTTCTTCTATCATAAATCTTATGACTCTATTATATTGCATTAGTGGTCACTAGAAAGCTATATACCCCTATTTAAATAAGTCTCTCCATTACATTAAAACTAAACCGCCAAAAATAAGTCCTATTTCTAAAATCACCTATCTCCGGCTAAATAATAAATGATACGTGTTTATTGGCACATAAATACTACCTCAACAATTATTTCATAAATACGCAGTAACGTCATTGGACTATGAAGATTATTTTCAGAATTTACAACATTTTTACCGATCGATTCGAATGAATACCATATTATTTATAAAAATACAAATATATATTTATGGGAGTGGTTTATGGACACTTTCAACCGTTGAATTTTTATGGGGGGAAAACCATTGCTTTTGTTGTGTTCAGTTAAACAAATATTCATTAGATATGGGTAGTTATGTCTATTGATTCACTTTAACATATATATTTTATTTTTGTGTACTTATTATTTTTCATTAATAAATTTAGTTATTATTGGAGTTCATCGTTTTCAATTGTTAATTGACATAAATTATCACCGCTCTGAGTTGTTGTAATATTTGTCCAACTAAATGATTGGGTAAATATTGACCAACATTATTGAGATCAGCAAAATGATGACGAGAAAAGTGACGCAAAAAGGTAAATAAAAAATAAAAGTGAAAAATATAATTAACAAATGTTGTTTGAAATTATAACCGCAAAAAACAACAACAATACGAGACAACAAGAGGTCTAATGTTAACAAAAATCTGTTCAAACAAAGCTTTACAAAGATCAGCTGATAGTACAAGTCCAGATTCCATTGACATTAGCATGAGTTAGAAATATAAAATGAAAGTCTAAAATTGTCATTTATTTAAAAAAATACTTCTACGAATTGCAGTATTATATTCCCATTATTACAAGCTCACAAAAATCACAGTATATTGTCCCAAACATCTTCTGCTTGAAACATATGGATGTTTAGGGTACACTCAGTCAGTCGCCACCTGTCGTAGCGAACGGACGTGTTATCGCCGAGCGGATAGTTTTTAACCTATTACGCAATACCTATTCACCTACCTACTACGCAATCAGGAGGTTTGTTGTTTATAAAGCGTAGGTTGAATTGGATGCATCGGTCTCTGGACAGAAATTTCTGAGCTCAGTCTGAAAGGCCTATACCGACGTACCTATTACGAGCTAATACTTGCTATGGGGGTGTCTCCCCCAACCAATTTATGATTAAACCAAAAAAGACGAAGTAGATTACGGCACAGGGGAGGGAAAACCCAGTGCCGGCGACAAGCGTTGATTCACTCACGAGTCATGTGTCGTCGTTATCGAACAATCGTGAGCAAGCAACTTCTACGAGCTTTGGTGCCTTGGATCCCGTAGTCGAAAATGAAACAAGAGCACATCCAGCCGCAGGCAACACAAATGATAAGACAGATGAAGCAAAACCCAGCCGGGGCTTTAAGCAACCCCAGCCTTTAAAAGCCATTGGGGACTCTGACTCTGAATCATCAAATGAAAACAATATCACTATTGTTGCTAACTCAAAGAGACTGTCAGGGGCACAAAGAAGGAAACTTAATAAGTTGAACCGACTATTACGGGATGAACCTGACAATTCTACCTCCAATACAAACATGGAGGCCGCTAAAAGAGTCAGGTCTCCCGAAGAACATAGCGTTGTGAAAGTGACTAAGAAGAAAAAGGGCTCGCCGTCTTCCAGTAATTCGGATAAGCCTAACGTAACCACACAAAAGCAGGTCTCTAGTCTGGGTCCTTTGATTGTGGGCGGTAAAGTTGACCCAATAACGTAGGTCAAGTCAATCAAATCATCCGTTAAGGATGAGGCTTAAACCAAAAAGACTCTACAGACCGTCTTATTCTAATATAGCTAAACAACATTTTCGAGACGATCTATGCTACGCCATAATTGATAGCAGTAGTGCATCTGGCAGATTCCCCGAAGACCAAAAGAGTAACTTCGAAGATTTGGTCTATACGAGGGTAGCGGAAGTAATGAGTTGCAAGTTTGAGAGGGGTGTTTTGATGCTAAGGCTGGCATCACAACGCTGCGCTGGTGTCCTCGTAAAACTTGTGGATAGCTTCCCCTCACCTTGGGACGGCGCAAAGCTTAAATTGGCAAGGAGAAGCGACATTCCGGAACTCATAAAAACGACCCTATATGTAAAGGGATGTCCCAGTAAGTTCTCATCAGAGTACATACTCGACATCATTGGCAAACAGAATTCAAAACTTTCCGTGAGAAAGTGGGAAGTCTTCTATAGGAAGGATGATACCGAGGGTACTCTCCTCGTGTTAGGCATAGACCCAGAATCCAAGAACAATCTTGTCATGGCGAAGGGCATGGCGTACTGCTTGATCTGGACAGTCTTTTTCAAAATTGGAAAGGTCCCGATTGGCAGGACAAATGAATCGAGTCCAAATATACTGTCTGAAGAGGCAAACACTGGTATTGAACGGATGGAGACAAGTGAGACACTGCCAAAAACTGATGTGGAAGTAGTCAATAACACCACCAGTTCACCAATAGTACCGCCACTTTTGCAGGAAGTTCCCAGCAAAGGTGGTGATCAAAATAAAAAGAGCCACAAAACTATTCAAACCAATGAGGGAGCGACAAAAAATAACACCGCCTCCCAAAATTGTCGACTGGAAGATGGTGTAATAGGTAGTGAACGAGAATGACCCACTACCAAATAATGAGGGGGTGCCACCAGATAGGATAGACTCCCAAAAGAAACATTTACTGGAAGGACAATGATTGAGGTCATCCAGATAAACCTCCACCGGAGCGAGACAGCATCCAACGCTCTGATGGACATCATAAATAAAGGCAGGGTTCATATTGCTTTGATCCAGGAACCATGGACAACTAGCAACAAGGTTACTGGATTAAGCCATGTGAACTATAACCTTTTCTACGCTAACACAGGTACTCGTCCAAGGACTTGTATTCTGTGCCATAAAAACTTATGTTTTATTTTCTCTCCAGAGTTGTCAACATCGGATGCAACGGTGCTGAGGCAAGGTAATGGAAATATGTACCTGGCGTCAATATATCTGCCATTCGATGCGCCGACATTGCCACCTACGTCGGAATTACAACGTCTGGTGAGGGAATCCAAACACACAAGTAATCAGTTATTAGCTGGATGTGACGCCAACTCCCATCATATCGCTTGGGGTAGTACTAACACCAATAAAAGGGGACACGCCCTTATCGAATTTTTGAATACAAATGACCTCATAACTCTTAACATAGGAAACACTGCAACCTTTGTTAACAAAATTAGGGAAGAAGTATTAGATATAACGATATGTTCAGAAAATCTTATTGTTGAGATTCATGAGTGGAGGGTTTCGGATGAACACTCCTATTCAGACCGCAGACTTTACAACAGAGCTCGACGTAAAAAACAATCAGTATATTGGGACGACTACCACAGAAGACTCAATGAATACAATAAAATCGTTAGATCGGCGAAACGTAACTCCTGGAGGCTTTTCTGTGAACAGGTAGACAGCGTTAACAGCATGTCTAAAATGAAAAAGTTCCTCTCAAAAACTCATGTCCAAACCGAAACACTTGTGGATGAAACGGGTAAAAGGATGGAAACTATAGAGGATACCGTAAGGCTCTTGATGAAAACTCATTTTCCGACTGGTAATGCTGGACTAACAGAGGAACAGTTACAGAATGAAAATGAATTGCATCAAGTACCTATTACGGATATAACAGATGGTATAGTTAAAGAAGCGATAACAAGTTTCTCTCCCTTTAAGGCTGCGGGACCGGATGGAATATTTCCAGCACTTCTGCAGAATGATGTGGATCTGGTATCAACTCATCTGGCTGGAGTGTTCACTGCATGCCTAACCCATTCGTATACCCCAAAAAAACTGGCAGGAATCAAGGATGGTCTTCATACCAAAGCCTGGCAAGGCGAGTTATACGACGCCAAAGGCTTATCGACCCATTAGCCTTACATCTTTCCTGTTAAAAACAATGGAGCGAATAATTGATAACATGGTCAAAGGTAAAATATAGGATGACAGGCTAAAATTCAAACAACACGCCTATGTCAAGGAAGATCAGTGGAAACAGCTCAGCATGAGGTAGTGCACCACATAGAAGAGTCCTTCAGTAAAGAAATGTATACACTTGCTGTTTGCATAGACATTGAGGGCGCATTTAACAATGTACAGACCGATACACTTATCCAGTCCTTAGACGAGTTTCAGGTTGACCGGGCGCTGAAAAACTGGATCAACAATATGCAAAGGAATAGGTGGACTATTTGTGGGTCATATAACGTAAAAATTAGAGACAAGGTAAATCGTGGTATACCTCAGGGGGGCATTTTATCGCCTCTTCTATGGGTTACGACGATACACAGTCTCCTAAAAGCCCTCACCAATGAAGGACTTAAACCAGTCTGTTATGCAGACGACGTTGTAATACTTCTAAGGGGCTTTCATCCAAATCTATTATGCAGAAGAGCTGAAGAGGCACTTAACATAGCATATAACTGGGCACAACCAAGGGGATTAAATTTTAACCCAGACAAAACAGAAATATGTCTATTTACAAGGAAAACGAAGATCCCACGTTTTACCCCGCCTCGATTCCTGAATAAGACAATTGCTATAACTAAAAAGGTAAAATACTTGGGAGTAATCTTGGATCAGAAACTGTACTGGAAAGATCATCTTGAAGAAAGAGTTACAAAGGCACACAGATGTTGGTCGTTGTGCAGAAGAGCTATAGGTTTAAAATGGGGACTACGTCCAAACATGACTCACTGGCTTTACATGAGCGTGATTAGACCAATAATCACCTACGCCTGTGTAGTGTGGTGGACATCAATGGACAAGAAGTGCAACGTAATACCTTTGCAAAATTAACGTATGTGCTGTCTAGGCATAAGCGGAACTGCACCAACAAAAGCGTTGGAGACTATACTGCACATCCAACCAATAGACATCCGTATAAAGTATGAGGCAGCCCTCACAGCAAGACGTCTACAAGTGATGGGTGAATGGATAAATCGAGACCACAAGTCGTACCAGCAGAAGATCTTAGAATATCTAGTTGGTCACATTCAAACGCCAGAAATCTCGGACCGCATTCCTGAAGTGCGGCTTACAGCTACCTGTGATATGTTTGTGCCGGACAGACGCTCCTGGAACTTTGGCCCATGAGCCAGTGGGAACCAGCTGCTACACGGATGGGTCCAAGCGAGGAGGAAGGACGGGTCTGGGACTTTTTATTGATGAACCAGAAGTCGAACTTCACTTCCGCCTCCCTGACCATAACACGGTATTTCAAGCAGAAGTTCGAGTAATCACGGAGTGTGTGAACTGGCTTAGTAACACGACAAAGCCTAAATATGCCAACATCTTCACAGATAGCCAAATAACGATTCAAGCAATAACATCGGAAAGGGTCAAATCCAGAACTGTGTTGGACTGTAAAAGAACGATAAATGATTACTCAGCCCATGGTCAATTGCGTATTTGCTGGGTACCAGGACACAACGGAGTGATTGGAAATGAACGGGCAAACAACTTGGCTTCAAAGGGCAGAGAACTTCGAGTAATAAACTTGAAAAATTGGAAACCTTTCGAAGCCACGAAAAATGAGTTGAAGCACTGGGCAGTGATGGCTCATAAAACTGTGTGGAATAGCGCAACAGTAGGAGCAACTGCAAAGATACTGTGGAGTGACCCAAATGAAAAGAAAACAAGAAGTCTTCTGAAACTAAACAAAATCGATATTAGTAAGATGATGAGTGTTCTAACGGGACACTCAAGCTTACAAGCACATCTTTATCGCATAGGACTAGCAGGAAACGCAGAGAAAACATCGCAGGGCATGCAGAGAAAACATCGAAACGATGGAACATTTTCTGTGTCACTGCCCGGCTTTCACACATGCAAGATCCCAACATTTCGGGTCCGACATATTACCAGACTTGACTCATCTCAGAGAATATGACTGGAAGATACTGAGAAAATTCGTGTCTAGTACCGATTTTCTGTAACTCGTGAGGTATAAAAAGATCATAAATAAGGAGCGCACAACTGGCTTAAGTGTATGCCCATGGACATGAGACGTTTAAACGTCTCCTCTCTTCAACCTAACCTAACCTAACCTTAGGGTACACTCGAAATATATAATATTTAGAACACATTTGTATATTTTTATTTGTTTTAAGTTTTTCAGTAATTCAAACCACATTTTTAACAAATTGTTAATGTTCGTAGAATTCCTTAATAATTTAAATCGTATAATCTTTAATAACGATAAATTGCTTGATGAATTGACAACAAATGATGACTTGGAATATTTAGAAATTAAAAATACGTCCTTTGAAAAAAAGTTGATGTCGCAACAATATGCCATTTAAAAAAAACTGAAAATCAAAAAAGTCAGCAATGTTTTGAAAATCTTTCTTAAATAAAATATTTTTCGGAAAATTTTTAAATAATATTTTTTTTTAAACACATATTTGACAACAAATAATGACTTGGAATATTTAGAAATTAAAAATACGTCCTTTGAAAAAAAGTTGATGTCGCAACAATATGCCATTTAAAAAAAACTGAAAATCAAAAAAGTCAGCAATGTTTTGAAAATCTTTCTTAAATAAAATATTTTTCGGGAAATTTTTAAATAATAATTTTATTTTATTTAAACATATTTTATTAGAGAAAATTGGTTTCCAAATATATCTTGTTATATTAATATATTAACACATACGTTCCAAATAATGTCTATTGATTTTCAAATAAAATTGATTTGTTCATAAATATACAGGGTTTTCCCATGAGAGTGATATGATTTCTGTGGAAAAACACAAAAGTTTCTTATTTAATGTGAAGTACAATCGATTCAATTAAGTTCTAAATGAAACGTCATTCAAATGGCCTCCCCGACTTCTTCTGCAGGAACGAATTCGATGAACCCAATTTTCGAGCACTTTTTCCGCTAAATCAAGTCGGTTTAAAAAAAATTGACTGAGCCTCATTTTCAAATGTGAACGGAAAGTTTATTTTTGCTCTAGCTCCTTAACGGTTTGTCGGATTGGGAATCGTTCAATGGCAAAGTTAGCTCTTAAAGAGAGCTAAAATATTGCTCATGGGCTAGGTTGTAGGTCGACTGGAAAGTGTTCTTTTTGGATTTTAAAACAAATGGACTTAGCGCAGGAAAAGTTGCAATTGGAGAACGATTATTTTGATAATAAAACTGAATAATTTGTAAATGTTGTTCTTGCGTATATCTCTCCATAATGGAATTGCCAACACTACTGAATACAATGAGAAATAAATGACATATCGTGACATATTACAAATGGCCTAGCCTTCACTTCAAAATCATATCATCCCTATTGGAAGACCCTTTAGTATTAGTTAATTAGTATCTATCACATTGAACATCATGGTCGAAGTTGAGAAAAAATTTAACGACTCTGATAACTTTTATAACATAATAGTATAATTGTTGAACCCAGTTCAACAGTATTGAATTAATGAATTCCCCTACATATGAATTTTGTACCTTACCTTTAATATTATTGTTTAAGAAAAAATGAATTACTATGAATTTCCCCATGTATCCTTTAATTTATTGTCACTTTCGTCTGGATGGCAACTCTTTATCCGTTCCCTGCCATGAGGGCAAAAAGCTTTGACTCAAATGGATAAAGAGCTGCCATCTTCTCTGTTCATTCCAATGTAATTTGGCTGAATTGCCAACAATCCAGGGTTTTTCTCTATTTTCGCGCTGCACCGACTCCACTTTTGCAGCGACAACAAGAGCGGTAAGCAGCACCAACCTTCTACCAATAAACTGTTCACACAAACTGAAGCATTTGCCTTTTTTTCTTTTGTTTCTCTGGCATTTTATGTTACAATCCTTGGGAGTTTCTGTTTCGATAATAACCACATACAGTCCACTTGCAGCGAACTCGCCACAGGATTGTTCATGGTCCTTCGAACCGGATCAGATCCAGTGACCCGGTGATATTGTGTTGTGTGCGACAAACATATATAGGTCGACAGTGCTTTACAGGATAAATTCTTGCCACTACGTGACAGGTCAATTGTGTCCATCGCTCCACCATTGATTTCATCACGTGAAACAAGGCTTCACGAGCCAGCGACGGATGACAAGATGACAAGAGAATTTAAAGTTTCCAGTGAATGCACAGCAGTCGAAGTCAAAAAAATTCAACGGCCACACAAACAACTCCCACAACCAGGAACAGAAGCATCAGTGCCAACCAACAACAACAAATAGCAAAGTCATCCAACAACATTGCACTTGTGCAAGGGGGGCGGTATGTTGAAGTGTCAACAGCTGATCTTCAACAGCAGCGCCCCCCAGTTTTTCTATTTCGCGTTTACCAACAACGCCCTCTATTGACAGCGATTGAAAGTGAACAATCAGTGATGGTAACGCCGTCGCTGTGACATTTTGGGAGTCAGTTGTCAACTCATCCGCACCGCATACGGCACACTGCCACAACAAAATTAAAATATTATAATAAATTAAATATAAAATAAAACAAAAGTTTGTGTTTCTTTTTTTTGAACATCATGGTCGAAGTTGAGAAAAAATTTAACGACTCTGATAACTTTTATAACATAATAGTATAATTGTTGAACCCAGTTCAACAGTATTGAATTAATTAATTCCCCTACATATGAATTTTGTACCTTACCTTTAATATTATTGTTTAAGAAAAAATGAATTACTATGAATTTCCCCATGTATCCTTTAATTTATTGTCACTTTCGTCTGGATGGCAACTCTTTATCCGTTCCCTGCCATGAAGGCAAAAAGCTTTGACTCAAATGGATAAAGAGCTGCCATCTTCTCTGTTCATTCCAATGTAATTTGGCTGAATTGCCAACAATCCAGGGTTTTTCTCTATTTTCGCGCTGCACCGACTCCACTTTTGCAGCGACAACAAGAGCGGTAAGCAGCACCAACCTTCTACCAATAAACTGTTCACACAAACTGAAGCATTTGCCTTTTTTTCTTTTGTTTCTCTGGCATTTTATGTTACAATCCTTGGGAGTTTCTGTTTCGATAATAACCACATACAGTCCACTTGCAGCGAACTCGCCACAGGATTGTTCATGGTCCTTCGAACCGGATCAGATCCAGTGACCCGGTGATATTGTGTTGTGTGCGACAAACATATATAGGTCGACAGTGCTTTACAGGATAAATTCTTGCCACTACGTGACAGGTCAATTGTGTCCATCGCTCCACCATTGATTTCATCACGTGAAACAAGGCTTCACGAGCCAGCGACGGATGACAAGATGACAAGAGAATTTAAAGTTTCCAGTGAATGCACAGCAGTCGAAGTCAAAAAAATTCAACGGCCACACAAACAACTCCCACAACCAGGAACAGAAGCATCAGTGCCAACCAACAACAACAAATAGCAAAGTCATCCAACAACATTGCACTTGTGCAAGGGGGGCGGTATGTTGAAGTGTCAACAGCTGATCTTCAACAGCAGCGCCCCCCAGTTTTTCTATTTCGCGTTTACCAACAACGCCCTCTATTGACAGCGATTGAAAGTGAACAATCAGTGATGGTAACGCCGTCGCTGTGACATTTTGGGAGTCAGTTGTCAACTCATCCGCACCGCATACGGCACACTGCCACAACAAAATTAAAATATTATAATAAATTAAATATAAAATAAAACAAAAGTTTGTGTTTCTTTTTTTTGAACATCATGGTCGAAGTTGAGAAAAAATTTAACGACTCTGATAACTTTTGTTCAGTTATCTGAACTGAATTGATAAAGTCGGGTAGATTATTTTATGCATTGACAAAATGTGTGTGTATAAATTATTAGGGAATTCAAATAAATTCCCATTTTTTGTTATTCTAACATCGACCCAGCCATGTACACTAGATAAGCGTAGTGCATTGGTCGATGTTGTATTTACATTTAAAATCTATTTATAGACTGTAGTGAAGATAAGGGAAACATGTGTTGTTACCTTAGGCCTTCTCTTTTCTTCTTACGTATAAGATAGGTTAAGAATTATTTGGTTAGTCTTAGGCTAAGAGAAAATATTGTAAATAAAATTAGTTCCTATCTAGAACTCAAGTCGTTCAGGTCTTCTAATTTTCTGCTGCTCGGCTACAAACATGGTGACCCCGTAAAAACACTAATGAATTCAAAGTTTCCCCCCACCAGCGGTAAGGGACTTCGAATACTCATTAGTGGATTTGAACACAAAAATAAATAATAAAATAATTTAAAAAAAAAAAATATATATAAGAAAGAACTGAGCAAAATTGCTCATATTTGTAGTGGGTACAACAGAATAGAGGAACGATAGGGAACTCCGTCTTTTGTAGCTAGCTATGGAAAAAATTCCATATTTCCGAAGGGAAGTTGTTAGTCGGGACGTTATGGGTAAATTTGACAGTGAGGACTGTCGCTTAGACGCAAATGCTTTGCAAGAAGAGGTGGTTAGCAACTGTGGGAAGAATGAACAAAAATATTTATTTGGTTTTGTATTTATTGAACCACCACGGTTGTTTAAGGAAAATGCTGAAGAATTAAATGCTGAGGCATTGGAATTACCAAGGATGGGATTTAGGAAATGTCCAATTGGGTGCTTAGTATCCCACCAACTAAATAGGTGTACTAGGTTTAGGATGCTTCCCATTGATGAAAAATGGGATAAGCTTGTGGAACACAAAGTGTGTTTCGTATGTTTGGAGGTGGGTCATGTCAAAAGGACATGTACCCGAAATGTTTCTTGTACAAAATGCTATGGGAGACATTTCACTCATCTCCATAGGGAGATTGAAAAGAAATTAGTTTTTTTCGATTATGAATTTATCGAACCACCAAGGTTGTTTCATGAAGATTCTGAAGGCACTGTGGGAACTAGCTCAAAGGCTGTAGGGGGTGATGATGATTCCAGTAAGACGGAAGATACGGGAAACATCAGCACTGTTGATATGAGAATAGATAAATCAAAGTTGCTCAAGGAAAAGTCTAAGAGCACTTTGGAAATTTGCGAAAAGGCTAAAGTCGGTGATGATGTTTCTAGTAAGACGGAATATACTGGAAACATCAGCAGAGTCGGTAAAAATACCTCAAATACCCATTGTAGTAGGAATAAAGACCGTCCAAATTTGAGCTGGAGGCGGGGAAGGTCCATCCGAATGAAAATGAATTCGGATGGTTTATATACAAAAAATAATAACAAAAATAAAACACCCACCAAACGAACACCATCTGAAAACGTCAACCGTCGCCTGCATTTACAAATAACAAGACATGTATGCAGCGTGGGCAGCGGTCCTGAGCTGTCAAAATCATTACGAGTTAAGATGACCATTGATGACGCGGATGGCTTCAACAGTTTCGCAGTAGAAGAAGAATCCAAAGATGAAGAATTCGACGAAGAAGCTGAAGGTGATATGAAGCTCGCTTATCATCACCAGTCACAAATGATAACATCTGAAGGTGGCGTCAACTGCAACGTCAACTCAACGCCAACACAACTTTCAACGTCAGAGTCATTGAGGGCCAAGCTGACAATTGGTAAAGATGCTACACCGATGAGTGAGACTCCCAACGCCGAGGGAGGGGACAAAATGCTCGCTGCTAGAGTACAACGGAATGAGAAGCCGAAAGAGCCTGATAAAAGCATGAACAAATGGAAATTCAGATGGCAACCAGAATGCAGCCGAGATTGGGTTCCCGCCATCATTAAAGAGTTTTTCTAATTTAAATTTATTTTTAGAATTATATTTTATTCTTCCATTCTTTCTTGTTAATATATTACAATTTTTGTTAAAAGATCAGGATCTTTTAAGGCCGGCAGAATGTTCAGTTATCTGAACTGAATTGATAAAGTCGGGTAGATTATTTTATGCATTGACAAAATGTGTGTGTATAAATTATTAGGGAATTCAAATAAATTCCCATTTTTTGTTATTCTAACATCGACCCAGCCATGTACACTAGATAAGCGTAGTGCATTGGTCGATGTTGTATTTACATTTAAAATCTATTTATAGACTGTAGTGAAGATAAGGGAAACATGTGTTGTTACCTTAGGCCTTCTCTTTTCTTCTTACGTATAAGATAGGTTAAGAATTATTTGGTTAGTCTTAGGCTAAGAGAAAATATTGTAAATAAAATCAGTTCCTATCTAGAACTCAAGTCGTTCAGGTCTTCTAATTTTCTGCTGCTCGGCTACAAACAACTTTTATAACATAATAGTATAATTGTTGAACCCAGTTCAACAGTATTGAATTAATTAATTCCCCTACATATGAATTTTGTACCTTACCTTTAATATTATTGTTTAAGAAAAAATGAATTACTATGAATTTCCCCATGTATCCTTTAATTTATTGTCACTTTCGTCTGGATGGCAACTCTTTATCCGTTCCCTGCCATGAAGGCAAAAAGCTTTGACTCAAATGGATAAAGAGCTGCCATCTTCTCTGTTCATTCCAATGTAATTTGGCTGAATTGCCAACAATCCAGGGTTTTTCTCTATTTTCGCGCTGCACCGACTCCACTTTTGCAGCGACAACAAGAGCGGTAAGCAGCACCAACCTTCTACCAATAAACTGTTCACACAAACTGAAGCATTTGCCTTTTTTTCTTTTGTTTCTCTGGCATTTTATGTTACAATCCTTGGGAGTTTCTGTTTCGATAATAACCACATACAGTCCACTTGCAGCGAACTCGCCACAGGATTGTTCATGGTCCTTCGAACCGGATCAGATCCAGTGACCCGGTGATATTGTGTTGTGTGCGACAAACATATATAGGTCGACAGTGCTTTACAGGATAAATTCTTGCCACTACGTGACAGGTCAATTGTGTCCATCGCTCCACCATTGATTTCATCACGTGAAACAAGGCTTCACGAGCCAGCGACGGATGACAAGATGACAAGAGAATTTAAAGTTTCCAGTGAATGCACAGCAGTCGAAGTCAAAAAAATTCAACGGCCACACAAACAACTCCCACAACCAGGAACAGAAGCATCAGTGCCAACCAACAACAACAAATAGCAAAGTCATCCAACAACATTGCACTTGTGCAAGGGGGGCGGTATGTTGAAGTGTCAACAGCTGATCTTCAACAGCAGCGCCCCCCAGTTTTTCTATTTCGCGTTTACCAACAACGCCCTCTATTGACAGCGATTGAAAGTGAACAATCAGTGATGGTAACGCCGTCGCTGTGACATTTTGGGAGTCAGTTGTCAACTCATCCGCACCGCATACGGCACACTGCCACAACAAAATTAAAATATTATAATAAATTAAATATAAAATAAAACAAAAGTTTGTGTTTCTTTTTTTAACTCCCGCCACTCTGGCGCGGAGTTAAACAACGCGTCAAAGAAGAGCTCGTCTGGAGTTTCACTCAATGACGTTCTATACACTGGACCAACTCTACAAAATTAACGTCATTCTGCGATGGCGATTCTTTAAATATGTTTTCAATGGCGACATTCAAAAAATGTATCGCCAAATCTATGTACATGAACAAGATAGACCGTTTCAAAGGATTCTGTTTAGGAATATTCCAACTGAAGGAATTGACGATTTTCAGCTAAAAACTGTTACATTTGGCGTAAACTGTGCTCCCTACCTGGCCATAAGGACTTTGCTGCAGTTGAGCGAAGATGGTAAAGATACCCACCCAGAAGCCGCGTCCATTCTCCAGGATCAAATATACGTCGACGATGTACTTTCTGGCGGACATTCTTTGACCGAAGCAAAGTCATACTTACTAGAGCTCATTGAATTGCTTAATTCGGCAGGATTTCCTTTAAAGAAACTGACCGCAAACCATCCACAAATTCTTTTCCATTTGCCCCCGGAGGATCTTCTGCACGAAGACTTTTTGACACTCGAGGACTCCTGTGAGACAAAAACATTGGGCATTCGATGGAATGCCAAGTCGGATACATTCTTTTACAAAGTTTCAAACATCCCTGTTCCTTCAGATCCCTTGACAAAACGTAAGATCCTTTCAATAGTAGCAAAGCTTTTCGACCCAGCGGGTTGGCTAGCTCCAATAATAGTTGTCGCGAAAGTCCTCATGCAACAACTATGGATTGACGGAACAGATTGGGATGAAGAAGTTAAACCGCATTCGCTGGAAAAGTGGAATTTCTTCATCTCCAACTTCGCAACTATTGAAAACATAAAAATTCCGCGTTGGATTCAATATTCTCCGGAGTGCAAGATTCAAATACATGGATTCTGCGACGCTTCAGAGAAAGCATACTGTGCATGTCTCTATATCCGGTCCTCTTCATCTGATAACATCATCTCCTCATCCCTGCTTGTTTCAAAGAGCAAGGTAGCGCCATTAAAAACTGTTAGCCTACCTAGATTGGAATTGTGCGGAGCAGCATTAAGGCCCAACTATAATATGCATAAGCTAGCTTAAGCAACTGTGCGAACGCATGAAATCGTATGCGCCAAACTATAATGTACTTAAGTGAACTTTTCGTTATGTTCTCTCAGCTCTCTCTCAGTTCCCATTTGCTTAAGCAGGGTGCGAAACTGAACGCACTTTCCGTACGGAATTGCTTATGCATATTATAGTTGGGCCTTTACTGTCGAGGTTACTTAAATCTGTTTGTCAAAACCTACAATTCCCTGTTAATGACATTTTTCTCTGGTCGGATTCTACGATAACGCTTGCCTGGTTGGACAAACCGCCATATCATTGGAAAACCTTTGTTGCAAACAAGATTTCTGAGATCCTAGATAATGTTGGCAATGTCAGCTGGAGACATGTCCCAACCAGCGAACATCCTGCGGACATTGGCACTCGAGGATGTACCGCATCGGAATTGGAGTTAAACCCGCTATGGTGGCACGGACCCAAGTGGCTGACGATGAACCCTGAGTACTGGCCGAAAAAAGCAACTCACAAAGAACCTGAGCTTGAGAAGAAAGTTGCTAGCTTTCAGACACAAACTGAAACTGAAGATATTCTGAGTCGATTTTCATCTTTCGGTCGAGCCTTACGGGTACTCTGTGTAATGTTTCGTTTTATTCGGAAATGTAGAAAACAAACTAGTCCAAACTCAAACGACGTCATAACTTCCCAAGAGATTTGTTTCGTAAAATTTCAATTGCTAAGAATCGCTCAAAGCACTTACTTTCCTGCCGAATATCAAGCTCTTCTGGATAAACAAGCGATATCCTCGAAAAGTAGACTCTTAACCTTCAATCCATTCCTTGATGAGTACCAGTTATTACGGGTAAATGGGCGCTTAGCTAACTCGGATATGAGCTACAACGAGAGGCATCCAATAATATTACCGGAAACTTCAAGATTCTGTAAACTGTTTATCGAGTTCACGCACAAAACACTGTTGCATGCTGAACACCAAATTATGTTACGAGCAATTCGTCAAGAATTTTACGTCATCAGACTGAAAAATGCTGTGAAACACTGTATTCGAAACTGCAGAGACTGTACAATTTACAAACACCGCGTGCGCAGCCAAATAATGGCAGCTCTACCGCCCGAACGATGTTCCTTTTCTCTGCCTTTCACCAATACAGGATTGGACTTTGCTGGTCCCTTCGAGATAAAGACCTCTAAGCTCCGAAATGCTAAACTCCAAAAGGGATAAGCTGCTATTTTTGTTTGCTTGTCGACCCGGGCTATTCACTTGGAAGTCTGTTCCGATCTTACAACGGAAGCATTTCTGTCTGCTTTCAATCGCTTCGTAGGGCGAAGAGGGTTTCCGAACAAAATGTTCTCCGACAATGGAACCAACTTTGTTGGGGCTAGTCGGTCGCTGGCTCATGAGTACAAGAAATTTCTTAAATTGGCAGAAAACTATATTGTCGATAAATATAACCTACATGGCTTCACTTGGCACTACATTCCGCCTCATGCTCCGCACATGGGTGGAATGTGGGAGGCTGCCGTCAAGAGTATGAAGACTCACTTACGAAAAGTTGCATCGAATCTCAAATTTACTTTCGAAGAATTCTCCACCTTGTTAGTGAGAATCGAAAGCATTCTAAATTCCCGGCCTTTATCACCACTCAGTGAGGATCCCTCAGAACTGATTCCCTTAACTCCTGGTCACCTGCTACGCGGAGCAACAATGCTCGCCATTCCTGAGGAGTATTCCGACAACCTGTCCTTACAGAACCGCTGGCAACGACTCAAAACGTTGCAAATACAATTCGCAAAACGCTGGAAGAACGAGTACATCTGTGAACTCCAGAAGAGGTACAAATGGAAGACTGTACAGCACAATTTGAAGGAGGATGACTTTGTCATCATCAAGGAAGATAATCTTCCTCCTAGTGAATGGTGCTTAGGAAGGGTAACCAAAGATTTCAAGGGTAAAGATTCTAACGTACGGGTTGCGGAAGTCCGCACGCAAAATGGTATCATCACCCGTCCCCTGGTCAAGCTTTGTATACTTCCCAACGCATAGAACCAAACCACTGAGCGCCTGAGTCGTCGTTCACGGACCCACGTCTTCGTACCTACAGCGTTGGCGCGTGTCCTCACCTCGAACGGCCCCGAGAAGGCACGAATTCTGATGAGTTCAGGAGAGGCTCAGACACTAGTGATGGAGAGTTTAGTGGAACGACTAACACTACCAACAACAAAGAAGAGTGGAAAAGAGTACTGCACTCTCAATTTACAATCCTACCATGACCCATCAATAAAACTTCAGGTGGTAGGGGTGGTAAAGGCTAAACTACCCACTAGCATACCAAAGGCTACTACAGACAAGAAGCTACAGGCTGTATATGAACATCTTCCCGATTTAGCAGACCCACACTTCTTCAACCCGACCAATGTGGAGATCGTGATGGCAAACGACCATCTTCCTAGAGTGTTGCGCGCAGGACTCATTCAAACTTCCTCCAACCAACCCATCGCACAAAGCACGATATTTGGCTGGACCATTTCCGGACCGTGCCGGTACTGAGGTTGCAGTAAAGCAAGGCGGCCGGCATGTTGAACCCAGTTCAACAGTATTGAATTAATGAATTCCCCTACATATGAATTTTGTACCTTACCTTTAATATTATTGTTTAAGAAAAAATGAATTACTATGAATTTCCCCATGTATCCTTTAATTTATTGTCACTTTCGTCTGGATGGCAACTCTTTATCCGTTCCCTGCCATGAAGGCAAAAAGCTTTGACTCAAATGGATAAAGAGCTGCCATCTTCTCTGTTCATTCCAATGTAATTTGGCTGAATTGCCAACAATCCAGGGTTTTTCTCTACTTTCGCGCTGCACCGACTCCACTTTTGCAGCGACAACAAGAGCGGTAAGCAGCACCAACCTTCTACCAATAAACTGTTCACACAAACTGAAGCATTTGCCTTTTTTTTCTTTTGTTTCTCTGGCATTTTATGTTACAATCCTTGGGAGTTTCTGTTTCGATAATAACCACATACAGTCCACTTGCAGCGAACTCGCCACAGGATTGTTCAATAATGCTTTTACAGTATCCAAAAATGGGCGTTATGGACACGCCCCTTTTGGTACCTGTCACACAAAAGAACAATTTTGCACAAAAATTTAACGTCTTATAACTTTGTTTCCAGTGCATACAAATACTTAAAATGTTGGGCAGTACAATGCCTTAGTAGTACCTGCAGTCAATGAAGAATATGCGTTATTGCCAATTCCCTTTAGGCGCATCGCACACAAAATGGCCAAATAAAAACCAGTAAGGAAAGACAGAAAGTCGGGCGGGGCCGACTATATAATACCCTACACCTACCTACCAATGCGAAAATGGGCATTGTGATAATAATTTGGCAGTGTTCATACATGTAATAAGCAAACTCTCTCTGCCGATTTTCGTACTGATCGGATATAAAACACGGTTTCTACAGCGCTTACATGTCAAATCGGGTGTAACATATATATTGGGACTATGTTAAAATCTGAACCGATTTTTCCCGAATTTGGCAGTGTTCATACATGTAATAAGAAAACTCGCTCTGTTAAATTTCGTACGGATCGGATATAAAACACGATTTCTACAGCGCTTAAATGTTAAATTGGGTGAAACATATATGGTGGCTATATCTAAATCTGAACCGATTTTCCCCGAATTTGGCAGTGTTTATTCATGTAATAAGATAACTCTCTCTGCCAAATTTCGTACTGATCTGATTTAAAATACAGTTCCTACAGCGCATACATGCCAAATCGGGTGAAACATATATACGGGGGCTATATCTAAATCTGATTGGATTTGCTCCGAATTTGGTAGTGTTCATTCACGTAATAATAAAACTCTCTCTGCCGAATTTCATAAAGATCGGATGTAAAATGTGGTTTCTACGGCGCTTGCATGTCAAATCGGGTGAAACATATATATGGGGACTGTATCCAAATCTGAACCGATTTTAACCAATTTCAATAGGGATCGTCCTTGGGCCAAAAAAGAGCACTATGCTAAATTTCATCACAATCGGACCATAAATACGATCTGCACTTTGATTACAAGAATACATGGACAGACGGACAGACAGACGGACATGGCTAAATCGATTCAGAAAGTGATTCTGAGTCGATCGGTATAATAAACCAAGGGGTATCTCTTCTCCTTTTAGGTGTTACAAACAAATGCACAAAGTCATAATACCCTGTACCACAGTGTGTAGGGTATAAAAATATAAACAAGCTTTTTGCATTTTCCGTACATTTACAAATTGTGCCATAACGTATCATTTATCCATAGATTTGGCATTATTTTCATCGTTAGGACGCTAGCTTTTTAAAAATTGAATGAAATATTTTGTGTATTTTTTCGGTTTTTTGTGGTTTTTTCGTGCCAGTAAACTAGTGTTATAATTACATGAATTAACGTTTCAGAATTTTATATTTTATGTTGGACAGTGTAGCGCATGATTCACTTTCGAAATCTTTCGCTCATCTTTACGGATGATCTATTCTAAATGAATAAAGTCAATCTTCTCCCCGCGCCATTAAAACAGACGGAGAATTGGGATAAGCGTGCTAAGTAAATAATACTTTGTTATAAGTTTACCAATTTTCAAAATGATGTTAAGTGATTGAGTACAACACATCTAAATTACGAGTAATTTAAAAATCAATATTTACTAAAAAAAACAATTAACGTCTAATTGACTAGTATAATGGCATATTGACAGTGCCTGTATATGTATTTGTCATCTATAGCTATTTATTAAGCTAATAAGAGCGAAGAAAATTAAATTAGAGATTAACAGTTGATTTTAATAAATATAAACAAACTAGCATTTTAATAATCGGCGTTGTCCGGGTTGTCCTTTATTACGGTGATTTAAACTTTGTATGCTTGAAGCTATTCTAATGAAAACAAAAAATTTTAGCAATGATAACAGATATGTTTGTACCTCCACCATGGGATGGGGGTATACTAACTTTGTCATTTCGTTTGCAACACCTTGAAATATTGATCTGCGATTCTATAAAGTATATGTATTATTGATCGTCGTGAAATTCTAAGATGATTTATCTTTGTCCGTCTGTCTGTCCATCTGGCTCTACACATCACGCTACAGTCCGCAATAATAGAGTTAGGTCATAATATAAAATAAGTAAGTAACCTACAAGGAGACATTTTGATTTGAATTATTATTTTTATACCCTCTACCATAGGATTCATTATCCCCTCACCTAAGAGAGGAGGGTATATATCATATCATGCTACGAGCCAAAAGTGTAACACATCGAAAGAGTTACCTAAGACCCTATGTATCCATTTTGGGTAATTTTAAGTAATTTTAGCAATGTCCGTCCGTCCGTCTGCCTGCTGGCTGGTGCGCACGATAACTCTCGAAAGGAGCAACCTGTTGACCTCAAATTTGGTATGCAATATTTTTCTCTATCTCCGGCTAAGTTCGAAGATAGGCCATATTGGTTCATTGCTTCTAGTACCTCCCTTAAAATTTAGTGAAATATTGATTCGCTAATAACTTCAATACTACTTATTAAAATCTTCTAAAATTTAACACATAGTACATATAAGATTGTTAGTAATTATCACCTTGAGAAAAATGGGCGAAGTGGCCCCGCCCCTTTCGGTACCTCCCACACAAATGGACCATTTTGTACAAAAAGTTACCAGCTAATAAATCTAATACCAGTGCATACAAATTATTAAAATTTCGTACAGTATAATGTTTTATCTAGTATCTAGAGTCCAGAGAAAAATGGGCGTTATTGGCACGCCCCTTTTGGTACCTCCCACACAAATGGACCATTTTACACCAAAACTTAACAGCTTATACCCCTTTTGGTACCTCCCACACAAGTGGACCATGTTGTATCAAATGTATTTTATTCTTTATTTTTTGATGTTTATATTTGTTATGGTATACTAGTATGTACATATGTATATAAGCAGGTTCCACCCGTTTGACCAAAATTTCAAATTTCAACACACTCCAACTCAGACAGACTAGACTTGGTGCGAGTTTCATACCGATCAGAAGACATCGGTTTTTTAAATTAACTCAATTGACATGAAATCGCTATTATGCTAAAATCTCGAAATCGAAAATTTCTGACTTATGTACACGGGGCAAAATCGCCTTTTTTGATATGTTAGAATCGAAAGAAAATATATTTGGAACACAAATTTTTAAATATTATATATTTCTTAGCAAATAAATTTTATTTGAAAATCAATAAAATATATTTGGAACGCATATATTAATATATTACAACAAATTATATTTGCAAACTAAATTTCCCAAATAAAATATGTGTTTAAATATAAATAAAATTATTATTTAGGAATTTTTCCAAATATACTTTATTTAAAAAGATTACCAAAACTTTTGCTGACATTTTCGAATTTCAGTTATAATTTTTCCTTGGTTTCGAATTGTACCACCATTGTACCATACCATATGCAGCATAAACTTATGTTTAAAATCAATCATTTCAAATTTCTGAGTTAGTATTCCAAGTCACATTTCTTGTCAATCCTCCAATTAATTTATTTTGATCCAAGATTATACGATTTCAATTATTATTATTTATTGTTTTTTCAAACATTAAAAATTTCTAAAAAAATTGCTTTTTAGTTTAAAATTTAACACTTAACGTATTTTCTGAATTCTTTAGTGCAATTAAACATTTGTTTCGGAAATAATAGTCCCAAATAAAAACATATTGGGATGTAAACAAAGATTTCTTTAGAATAACATTTTCCCAAATATATACTTTTTGAGTGCACCCAATATTATATGTTTAGAGTGTACCCTAAACATATATATGTTTCAAGCCGAATATGTTTGGGACAATATACTACAGAATCGATTTTTTTTCAGCGTGTAGTTATTCCAGAAAACCATAGATATAGCATCTGGCCGATTTGACTTCATAGTGCCATAGAGAACACAATTTTCTACTGATCGGACTGAAAATTGGTAATGTAGTTGTCTACTATATCCCCAAAATTGTGAAGTTCTCTTATTATTTTATTGATATTTCCCCCAACTAACGGGTTTTCCAATAGGGATGATATGATTTTGAAGTGACGCACAATGGGAAAAAAGGGGTAAATACGAGCGCATAGCAGTATTTTCTATCTCATGACTATACCATTAGAGATAAAGTCCTACGGTTTGGACCATCTTTAAGAGAATTCTTTGGAGAAGAAATTGGTGTACCCACATTTTATTTAACTGTTACCATGTATCGCGCAGTGGGGCTACAAAAGCGACTTTGTGGAAATTAGTGTGAAAATCAGAATATCGTACCAACTTCATTTATCTTGATTTTATGTGCGTTGAAATGTGCGTTAAATGTCTACAAAACCGGGCAATGTTTTTGAAATTGAAACCAAAACAACATAAAAAGAATAAAATTGCAGTCTGCAATATTCTTGAAAGCTAAAGTTTTGCACTAATGCAATTACACAATGGGTCGTCGACTGTTATTAAGAGAAAAGTTAAATTAAAAACAAAAAAATAATCGGTCCACTCCAATATACATAAACTGCACAATCGTTTAAGTATATTTTTATAGTTTTTGTAGAAGCAGTAAACTATAATAATTACACATATAATCATAATAATATTAATTAGATCGATAATTTTTATCGTAGAACTCTACAAACTTGCAACCGGACTTGCACCGGTCTTATTTATTATCCGATTTTATCGAAATTTCGTAAAAGTTATTTTTTTGAACCAAGAAAATAGGTCCATATGTTTCGGGAAAATCGGTTCATAGATAAATGAAGCTCCCACACATATTTTCTTTATTTAAAGTGAAAAAGCACATATTTAAAGTACAAAAATCGGACATAATCGCTAAAAGTCGCAGATAAACACCTCTCTTCTCTATGTCATATCGTAGTGATCCCACGTGATCCTAAAAAGTTATATTCCATTTACTGCGGATAATTTTATTGAAAAACAAAAAAATTGTATTTTTACTTTGAAATATCTTTTCATTTAAAGACGTTAAAAATACGTTATATACACAAAAATTTAGATGAATATAATCTTATTATATGTTACAAGTCCGGTCGCATTTCTCCAAGAAACGATAATTCTACAAGCATTTTAGTATATACATTTTATCATCGCAATTTTATTTGCATTTATTAGTAAAAAAGACAAAATTTGAAACGTCATAACTCGGAATCGCCCAGAGATATTTTCATAAAATTTGAAGGTATTTTCATTAAATGTTATCCACCATAAAACAACATTCCCAAAAAGCTGATTTTTGAAAGTTGTTTTCATAGTCCTATGCGCGCATATTTCATCATATTTTCCCATCGTGTGACGTTTCGGCCATTTGTAATATGTCATGATCTGCCATTTGTTTTTCATTGTATTCAGTAGTGTTTACAATTTCATCATGGATATAGGCAAGAACAACGTTTACAAATTATTCAGTTTTATTATCAAAATAATCGTTCTCCAATTGCAACTTTTCGTGCGCTAAGTCAACTTTTTTGTTAAATCCCCAAAAAAAAACACTTTCCAGTCGACCTACGACCTTGACACCCATGCTATCTTTTTGCCATTGACCAATTCCCGATCCGACGTGCCGTTAAGGAGCTAGAGCAAAAATAAACATTTCGTTCACATTTGAAAATGATGCTAACTCCATTTTTTTTTAAAATCCAAAAACAAAACACTTTCCAGTCGACCTACGACCTTGACACCCATGAGCAATATTTATTTATTTATTTATATGAATTACAATACAAAGTAAATTTATATTATAATTTTACGGTCCAGGGGAAAGCCGGGTTACCAAGACCATGTGGCAAGTTTTTGCAGCGACACGCCAGAGCCTCTGGTGGGAATCAAACCCACGACCCCCCAAACTCATAGGCGAGCACGCTACCAACTCACCTACTGGGGTGCTCCCATGAGCAATATTTTAGCTCTCGTTAAGAGCTATCTTTTTGCCATTGACCGATTGTGGCTACGTGCCACACAGCAAATGAAACAATTGAATTGTTGCGAGAAAAGTTTGGAGAATCGATTATTTCAAGAAATTGAGATATTGAATGGCCTCCAAGAAGTTGAGATTTAACATTATTATACTATTTCTTGTGGGGTTATTTGCAGTCATTGGTCTTTCGAAATAAATCAGACTCTCTTCAAGCTTTACAAGTCAATATTGAACGTGCCATTCATGACATACGACTTGATTTAGTGGAAAAAGTGCTCGAAAATTGGGTTCATCGAATTCGTTCCTGCAGAAGCAGTCGTGGAGGCAATTTCAATGACGTTTTATTTAGAACTTAATTGTATCGATTGTACTTCACATTAAATAAAAAACTTTTGAATTTCCTTAACAAGAAGTGTTTTTTCAAAGAAATCATATCACTCTTATTGGAAAGCCCTTTATTTTACTCACCAGTATCTTCCATTTCCGTTTGTTGCATTTCTTAAACTTATGCAACACACGGGGATAATAAATTAAACTATAGCAAACAAAATCAATTTTCCGATTTGAAAAATATTTTAACTCACAAATATTGAGTTTTGAAGGTTTGTGGTCGAAAATCAAAGAAGTGACTACTAAAAAAATATATTGTTCTTGTGTTTTGGTTTGTTTACTATTATATAGTGTTATCAGAAATATCTTTGGACCATATCAAACAATTTACTTTTGGCCAAAGAAATGGATGTTTGGGACCACAGAAGTTTAGTAACTGTCGTTAAAGCAATTAGAAAAGAATTTTTTTTTTTTAATGTTGGGGACCACAGAAGTTTAGTAACTGTCGTTAAAGCAATTAGAAAAGAATTATTTTTTTTTAAAAAAATGTTTTTAGCTGGCACGAAAAGTAAGGAAAGGCAGAAAGTCGGGCGGGACCATTGGGTCATTGCCATAATAATTTTTAATAATTGGTAAATGGGTAGAAACTTATTATCTAATTCTGAAAAGATAATCGCTAAATTAAGCAATATTCGTTCCTAAATTGAGAAACATCTTTCTGGAAAATTTTAATGATCGGAAGTAAAATACAACTTCTATAGCGGTTTGATACCAAATCAAGAGGAACATATATATGGAGCTTTAATATAAATCTGAACCGATCTTCCCTGAATACTCATTCATGTAAAAAGACCTCATTCTGCCGAATTTCGTACTGATCGGATATAAAATACAGTCTCTACAGCGCTTATATGTCAAATCGGGGGTAACATATATATGGGAGCTATATCTAAATCTGAACCGATTTTCTCCGACCTCCGCTTACAGATCAAATCGGGGGTAACATATATATGGCGGCTATATCTAAATCTGAACCGATTTTCTCCGAATTTAGCAGTATTCCTTCATGTAATAAGAAAACTCTCTTTGCCCAATTTCGCACTGATCGGATATAAAATAACATTTTTACAGCGCTTACATGTCAAATCGGGGGTAACGTATATATGGGGGCTATATCTAAATCTGAACCGATTTCTTCCAAATTTAACAGTGTTCATTCATATAATAAGAAACCTCTTTCTGCCGAATTTCATACTGATCGGATATAAAATAAAGTTTTTACAGCGCTTACATATCAAATCGGGGCTAACATATATATGGGGGCTATATCTAAATCTGAACCGATTTTAACCAAATAGGGATCGTCCTTGGGCCAAAAAAAAGATGTGTGTAAAGTTTCGTCGAGATCGGACCATAATTGCGACCTGTACTTTGATTACAAGAATACATGCACAGACGGACAGACAGACAGACGGACAGACGGACAGACGGACAGACAGACGGACAGACGGACATAGCTAAATCAACTCAGAAAGTGATTCTAAGTCGATCGGTATAATAAACGATGGGTCTATTTCTTCTCCTTTTGGGTGTTACAAACAAATGCACAAAGTTATAATACCCTGTACCACAGTGTGGTGTAGGGTATAAACATTTACTTTTGGCCAAAGAAATGGATGTTTGGGACCACAGAAGTTTAGAAACTGTCGTTAAAGCAATTAGAAAAGAATTATTTTTTTTAAAAAAATGTTTTTTGTTGGCACGAAAAGAACCTAAAAAATAGAAAATTCTCTAATTGCTTTAATGACAGTTACTAAACTACTATTTCTACGTGAAAGTGATATTTCCAACATTTGTTGCTTTTATAATTTCCTTAAATTTAACGGATTTGCCTTATCGGCTCATGCTAATGCAATCTTTGCAAATTGGAATTTAAAAGAACATTTTTTTTTAAAAAAAGCTTTACCATAACAAATTTCTTGTTTTGGTTTCATAAAATAGTATGCCTCAACCCACAAAAAATAATTATGGTTTGGACATAAAAAAATATTTTTTTGTTGCATAGTGTTCTTTAAATATTTTTTCATTTTTTAAAAATTTTTATAAACATCTTTGCTGCCAACCACTGTGCTTGTGGCTTGTTGACTTAGGCATAGATATTCTCGTCAAAGAAAAAAGCTAAGGAGAAACTTGAGGAAGTAATTCTCCCAAAACACCCGTCACCCCCGCTCATCCCCGTCACTGATAATTTCCCTATAATAATAGCAATATATCAAAAATCTTAGAAATCGATGGATTTTTTTTTAAAAAATCACTATATGTCCTCACAATACACTTTTATGGTGAAAAAAATACTTCCTCTGAAATGTTTCCTTAATTTTATTCTTTGGCGTGGAACATCTATTCCGAAGTTTCAAGCCAGAAGGACAAAGGTTCGCAGCAAACATTTTTCTTTTAATTTTAAAAAATTAAAAAAAATATACAAAAAAATTAGATTAACTTCCATCTAATGCTAGTGTGTAAGAGAATTAATAGAAGTTTAAAATATAAAAGAATCGCGAAAATAGGAGAGAACAAAAAGTTTAAATGAAAAACTTAAATATCGCACACAAAAAAATGTTTAATATATATATATATATTTATATATGTGGGCTATTGCTCCCACATACTAGGGAAACATTTTCTGAGAATTTAAGAAAGATCTAGTTTTTGACCTGTGACACTTGAGAAAGAACTACCCATATACGTACGAAATTTTACGTCATTCGGTCACTCCTTTCCAGAGTTATCGTAAGTACCATTCAGTCGAACTGACAGACGGACGGATATTAATTAATTCATATTTTTTTAACCCATAGAGACCAATGCTGAAATTTTTACATTTCTTGGGAAAATACTCGTATGTGGGTAACTTTGAAAAATATAACAAAAATATAAGATCCCTTTTTAGTATTATCAAGGTTTAGGGATATTTTCGTCATGTTGAGTCCTTATTAAACAAAAATTTGTAACTAATTCTTAGAGAGGATGTTAAAATCTTTCAAATGGTACTTATATCATTCAAATCTCATATTCCGTTCAAAAGTTATGTCGACTTGAAACTAGCTAAATTTGTTAAAAACATTTTAGATAACCAACTTTGGCTCCCTATAAAATCTAAACCAATATGAAATTGGTCAAACGGTAAAAGACCTTAATTCCGCACTGTCTCTTGGTATACGCGTGCAAAATTGCATCCAAATCTACATATGCAAATATTCAGAGTGGGTCGGCTTCTTTTGGAATTATCCCTTACTTTTCATATATTTAGGCAATTGTTTTGGAGGATTTTTGAAATCACTTTTAATTTTTGTAACACTATTTTTTAAATAGTATTGACATATCCTTCTTATATTTTGCATTTTTGATTCACATATCACCAAAAATTGTTGCATATTTTTCGCATATGTTGCATATTTAGCATATTTTTTGCATATTTTTTGCATATTTTTGATATGCACTCTAATTATTTAAATTTTAGTGATGAAATGTCTAAATACAAATTTTGGTTCAAATCGGATTAAAATTGAAAGATATGCAAAAATCCGAGGTCTACTCATAAGGGACTTTTAAAGTAGAGAAACAGTGAAAATTGCTTTGGTCACTGCTACACTGACCATAGTCTGAGAATTGACCGAATTGACAACGTCAGATATATTACCACGGTAAGAGGTGATCGATATATTTTGAAAAGGCTTTAGAAATTTAAGACGCTGTTTTATGTCCAGTTTGACCTCAGACTGGACATCAAATAGCTGTTTTCGCATCGCCTTTGAGGTCAGCAATTGTATATATCGCTACCTTAGAGTGAAAAGGCGCTACGTCCACTTTTTGCCAAAATGTATTTTTTGAAGGGGAACGTAAGATAAGTTGGATATACATAGATTTGAAAACAAAAAGCCCAAAAGCTGTCATCTTTAAAAGCTGAATCGTAAAAGCGCCAAGTCCATATACCCATTATAAAAACATTCACATACAGTGAGTATTTTGCCTCTCCTGTAAAATTTTAAATATTGGACTTAGCGCCTTTACACTCTTAGGTCGCGATATATGTTTATACTCTTTGCTCTTAAGGAACTTTTAAAATCAGTGAAATAATGAAAATTGTTTTGGTCACTGCTACACTGACCACAGTCTGGCAATTGCAAATTATTTTTTACGCATATATTTGTCATGTATAGTTCTTCATATTTATAAAATGTTAGCTTTGTATCTTATAAGAGGCTTCTGAAATGACAAAACCAACACTCAAATTTTTGATCCCGACTACATGAGTAGCCAGTGGTTTATATAGGGTGATTCTAGTATAGATAGTTTTTTCAATAGCCTTTTTTGACAGATCACGTGTGAGTCGTGTCATTCTGTCATGTTATTTTTGTTAAGTATTGTTTGGCATTTCACATGGAAAGACTTACGCCTGAACAACGTTTACAAATTATTCAGTTTTATTATCAAAATAATCGTTCGCCAATTGCGCTAAGTCCATTTTTTTTAAATCCAAAAAAAAAAAAATCTTTCCAGTCGACCTACGACCTTGACACCCATGAACAATATTTTATCTCCCGTTAAGAGCTATCTTTTTGCCATTGACCGATTCCCGATCCGACATACCGGAATCATCGGTCCATATTTCTTCAAAAATGATGCCGGTGAGAATGTAACTGGCAATGGCGACCATTATCGTGCCATGATAACCGACTATTTGATGCCTGAAATTGATGCACGTGATCTCGGCGACATTTTGTTTAAACCAGAGGGCGCCACTTCCAACACATCGCATCAATCAATGGATTTATTGAGAGACCACTTCGGTGATCAGATAATTTCACGTTTTGGGCCGGTCGATTGGCCACCAAGATCGTGTGATATCACACCGTTAGACATTTTCCTGTTGGGATATGTAAAGCATAAAGTTTATGCGGACAAACCCGTTTCGATTCAGGCCTTGGAGCAAAACATCACGCGTGTCATTCGCCAGTTACCAGTCGAAATGTTCGAACGAGTCATCGAAAATTGGACTCAACGGATGGACCATCAGAGACGTAGTCGCGGCCAACATTTGATAGATATAATCTTCAAAAAATACATGCCAAAGAATGTTCTTTCAAATGTTCTTTCTTTAAAAAAGTAGGGAACCTCGAAATGGATCACTCCTTACAACACGCCTGTCTATGCGTGTGCAAAATTTCAGTTTTCTAGCAGTGGTTGAAAATCACTTGGCGGAAAGTCGAAGTAGCCTTTTTGATATTTATCTTTGTTTATATGGGCGGGGCCACGCCCATTCGTCCAATTCCGCCTATATTTGGACAAATCACGAAGACTACCACCAGATACATGGCACAAAATTACAGCACTCTCGCTAACAAATAGTGTAAGATATCTCAATTTCAAAATTTGGCTTATATGGGCGGGGCCACGCCCATTGGCCGATCCCGCCCATTTTTGGACCAATTGAGTAGACCACCACCTAATACATATGCACAACATTACAGCGCTCTCGCTAACAAATTGTGCAATATATATCAATTTAAAAATTTGGTTTATAAGGGCGGGGCCACGCCCATTGGTCCTATCCCGCCCATTTTTGGACGAATCACGTAGACTGCCACCAGATACATATGCAAAAAATTACAGCTCTCTCGCTAACAAATTGTGCAAGATATCTCGATTTCAAAATTTGGCTTAAAGGGGCGGAGCACCGCCCAGTAGTCCGACCCCGCCTATTTTTGGACCAATCACGTAAGTCGCCAACAGATATATATAAACAAAATTACAGCTCTCTCGCTAACAAATTGTGCAAGATATCTCAAATTCAAAATTTGGCTTATATGGGCGGGGCCACGCCCATTGGTCCGATTCCGTCCATTTTTGAACCAATCACGTAGAGTGCCACCAGATACATATGCACAAAATTACAGCTCTCTCGCTAACAAATTGTGTCAGATATCTCGATTTCAAAATGTGGCTTAAAGGGGCGGGGCCACGCCCGTTAGTCCGACCCCGCCCATTTTTGGACCAATCACGTAGACTGACTCTATGTATATATATATACAAATTTCTAGTTCTCTCACTAACAAATTGTGCAAGATATCTCAAATTCAAAATTTGGCTTATATGGGCGTGGCCACGCCCATTGGTCTGATCCCGCCCATTTTTTGACCAATCACGTAAGTCGCCAGCAGATACATATACACAAAATTACAGCTCTCTTGCTAACAAATTGTGCAAGATATCTCGATTTCAAAATCTAGCTTAATGGGGCGGTGCCACGCCCATTGGTCCGATCCCGCCCATTTTTGGACCAATCACGTAGACTGCCACCAGATAAATATGTACAAAATTACAGCACTCTCGCTAACAAATTGTGCAAGATATCTCAATTTTAAAATTTGTCTTATGTGGGCGGGGCCACGCCCACTTGATATATCGAAAATTCAAGTACCCTATTTTCACCACGCCCCACATACGTACATTCTGTGCCGTTTAGACGTCTATTCGGTACAAACAAACCGACAAACCAACAAACAAACAAATACACATTCTTCTTTATATATAGATATGAATTACAATACAAAGTAAATTTATATTCTAATTTTAAGGACCGGGGAAAGGCCGGGTTACAAAGACCATATGGGCAAATGTTTGCAGCGACAGACCAGAGCCTCTGGTGGGAATCGAACCCACGACCCCCAAACTCAAACACGCCTACTGGGGCGCTCTAGCTTATTTAATTTCCTGGGGCGCTCTAGCTTATTTTAATTTCCTGCTGTTGGTCTATCTGCTTGCCAAGTTTCAAGAAAATCGGTTCAGCCGTTTAGGCGTGATGCGGCAACAGACAAAACAAGCTATTTTATTATATTAATAGTATTCTATAATGGTTTATCGCGAGAACTACAGCCAATCCAAAGAAAGCCCCTTATAAGCTGAGAAGTGTATTAACCCATATATCAAAATCGATTGAAAAACATTGCGTAGCAGCAAAAACATTTTTGAGCTGTGTTGTTAATCCATGATATTAAAAATACCAACTTTCTGCCGTTTTTATTGAATAATTAAAAATATTGTTTGAAAATTTTACTACGTAAAGGCATATAGCCGAAATGTTAGAATATAAACTGCTGTTTTGTAAACATACGAAGGAGAAGTAGGTATATAAACAAAAAATACCGGGAATTCCCGAACAGATTTTCTGGGATTGCGGGATTGAAAAATATGACTTTTTCCCAAAATTGGAAGTTTTGGATCTAGAAAACTAGAGTATAGATATATAGAAAAGTACTTGATAATTTTATAAATACTATTTTTCGCCTAATTCCGGCATTCTGACATTTTTGAAATCATGCACGCTGAAAAAAAATCGCTTCTGTAGTATATTGTCCCAAACATATTCTGCTTGAAATATACAAATGTTTAGGGTACACTCTAAATATATTATATTTGTCACACACAAAAATTATATATTTGGAAAGATGTTGTTCTAAACAAATCGTTGTTTCCGTCCTAATGTTTTTTATTTTGGACTATTATTTACGGAACAAATATTTATTTGTATTTAAGTATTCAGAAAATAAAGCTATGAATTAATTTTAAGACACGTTTTATTTTTTTCAGTAATTCAACGTTATTTTTTCGGAAATTTAATATGTTCGTAAAAATCCATTATAATTGAAATCGTATAATCCTGCGAAATGATGTATTATGCAAGGGGGATTGTCAACAAATGATGACTTGGAATAAATATAATTTAAAAATTAGTGCTTTAAAACAAATTTTATTGCTTCACAAGTAATTTTTAATTATAACTTATAACTTCAAATCAATTAAAAATTAGAAATGAAATTCAAAAATGGTCAACGTTTTGAAAATCGTTTTTAAACAAAATATATTTGGACAGGTTCCTAAACGATAATTTTATTTGTATATAAACACATATTTTATTTGAGAAAATTAGTTTGCAAATACATTTTGTTGTAATATATTAATATATGCGTACCAAATAAATTTTATTGATTTTCAAATAAAATATATTTGCTCAGAAATAATTAATATTTAAAAATTTGTGTTTCAAATATATTTTTTTTCGATTCAAACATATCAAAAAAGACGATTTTGCCCCGTGTGATCAGATTTCCAAAATTTCCAAGGAAAACTTGTCCTCTCGGCGGAATATGTATAATATGAAACCAGTTCCATTGTACTCGCATTCAAGTGAAATAGTCAAATCTAAATTCAACAATATTTAAATGATAAATGCAATTTACAGCTTTAACAACATTTTCCTTCACATCACATAACAAATCACCAGTCATCCTCTAATGAACAACAAAATGATTTAGCGAAAACCCTAAGCGTAAAATAAGAAACAAATAAAAAAAAACTCCACTGCACAAAACTATCAGACGGCAGAACAACAATTCACCCGATGATGGAACAATTGAGGTAAAGTACTCACAACACGTTGCGAGTGGATGGCTGTGCCTTCAGATGATTATTCATAGAGTGGACCTAGAGCTTTGTGGGCTGAGATGGAGGAGAGCGAGGAGAGACTAATGTGAACAAACACTGCAGCATTTGGCAATAATATTTGTATGACGAGCATTTCGCTTGTTTTAGATATTTACGAATGCAGGGATTCTTAAATGGGGGCTGGGATAGATTTTTTTGGAAGATAAGATATTTTTTGAAGATATTTTTTGGGGACACTTTTTTTACAAAATAAGATGGTTTGAAGATATTTTTAATAGGTCATAGGCTCTTGTAGAAGCGACAAAACTCTGCATGACTTAGATACAATACGGTAAGCGAGGGAGAAGGTTAGTCTAGATCCGAAATTATACCATATGTGGTTGCAATTCACCCTTAGTGAGTTCTGCGGGATTTCGTTTTAGGACAATTGAAGTCATTTGAAAAACGTCCGTCTGTCTGGTTGGTGCCCACGATAACTCCTGAAATGATTAACCGATTGACTTAAAATTTGGGATATAATAATATCTTTTTTTCTATTTCAGGCTAAGTTCGAAGATGGTCCATATTGGCCCACTCCTTCTAGTATCTTTACGTCAAATGTTTAAAGTGTAGTGATTTTCTAATAACTTCTATACTTATCCAAATATTCTGTAAAAGGCATAATTTGCAAGGCATTTCTGGAACTCCCCACACAAATTCACAGATTCATTCGAACACAAATTCCCCATAAATTCTGAAGCAATAACTTCAGTAGAAGTGTGTCGAATGATAAAAGGATTTAAAAAAGAATAAAATAGTTTTCAAATTAATTTAAAAATTTTTGATATGTAAAATAATTTTTTCGCGCTCTTCTCGAAGTTTTGTTCATTTGTGTGCTGCGAAGCCAGGATTGGGAAACTCTGCCCCAGCCACCATAGCACATATACTAACAAATAACTAACTACATTTACCGAGTACCAACATCCGTTCAACCAATATTCACGTCATGCAGCAGCACAAAGAAATGTGTGTACAAAGCGCCTGCGCAGCGCAGCACAAATAATGTGTAGTAGTGGAATGAATGACAAACCAAAAGACTAACGGCCAGACGGACAGCCCCCATCCATCCATCGAACCAAGGACCGACCGTCCGTCTTGTCGACTGACTACCACAACAATCGGATTTTAGTGTTTTACTAAGATTTTCAAATTTTAAAATGTTGATTTTTTCACATCTGAAGGGCTCTTTTATGACGATGTCGACGACGGCAAAGTAACTGAAAAGCATTACAAGCTGCGATAAAATATTGCTGCCTATTTACTTTCGGCTGTGGTTTTTAACTACAAACTTTAAACTCCACCGAAAAAAACTCGAAATGTAGTTTAAGCGTTTTTTTTTGTGAACAATTCGGAGACGTTCGAAAAAATAATGGAGTGTTGGCGGCGGTAACTAATGTGGTGGCAAACTTGTTTAGATTTGAAAATTTGTTTTGAATGCATTAGTACGAGTATTTCTATTAATTTCAAAGTCAAATAATTTTGCGCCTCAAATTGACTTGAGTTCAACAACAAGTTGAACATTTGTTCAGCAATTTTTTGTGTCCATTGTAAATCCTCTATGGCGAGCGTTTTGTTGTACATTTTAATTGTATATTTCATGAAATATTACAATTTGGAGTTATTAGGACTCGAATACTTTGTATGTACACTATTTTTTTAAAGCTTTTTGCAATTTAATTTGTCATATAATTTGATATTCGAAAAATTTAAAGAAATAAGGCACAGAAAATTATTAACTTCTAAAACTTCCAATTAAAAATTTATTGAAATTTTTTGTGTAATTTGGTATCCTAAATGCGAACAAATATTAACCTAATTTGTTTTTTTTTAAATTCCAATTTCTGTGGAAGGTTCCTCTAGTACTTTGTATATATTTTTTGAAGTAAAATCCGGGGTAAATAAATAAATAGTCAGGCATGTCACAAGTTCTGTTCGAAATTGGTTCGTTTTCGTTTTTCAAAATCGTAATGTTTTACTTTTGCGTCTATAGCACTTGTACGTTTTCATGAAACCGAAAGAAAGTGAAAACCTAAAAACACTATCAAAACCAGTAAGGAAAGGCGGAGCCGACTATATAATACCCTACACCACTCTCGTAATATTGAATAACTCTGATATATAAATTTTGTAATTCATGTATAAATTGTTTACATAAATTTACTTTTGGGACATTTTATACTTAAATAATACCCTGTACCACAGTGTGCTGTAGGGTATAAAAACGATTGGATCTAAAGAGCCAAATCGGATGAAACATATATATGGGAGCTATAGCTAAATCTTTACCGATTTGCTTCAAATTCGGCAATGTTGGTTCATGGATCAAGAAACTCTACTATTCTAGATTTCAAAACGATGGGATGTAAAATATAGCTTCTATAGAACTAAAGGGCCAAATCGGACGAAACATATATATGGGAGCTATAGCTAAATCTTAACCGATTTTCTTCAAATTCGGTAGTGTTGGTTCATGGATCAAGAAACTCTACCATTCTAAATTTCAAAATGATTGGATGTAAAATACCGCTTTTACAGGACTAAAGAGCAAAATCGGACGAAACATATATATGGGAGCTATAGCTAAATCTTAACCGATCTTCTTCAAATTCGGTAGTGTTGGTTCATGGATCAAGAAACTCTACCATTCTAAATTTCAAAACGATTGGATGTAAAATACAACTTCTATAGAACTAAAGGGCCAAATCGGACGAAACATATGTATGGGAGCAATAGCTAAATCTTAACCGATTTTTTTCAAATTCGGTAGTGTTGGTTCATGGATCAAGAAACTCTACCATTCTAAATTTCAAAATGATTGGATGTAAAATACAGCTTCTACAGGACTAAAGAGCAAAATCGGACGAAACATATATATGGGAGCTATAGCTAAATCTTAACCGATTTTCTTCAAATTCGGCAATGTTGGTTCATGGATCAAGAAACTCTACCATTCTAAATTTCAAAACGATCGGATGTAAAATACAGCTTCTATAGGACTAAAGGGCCAAATCGGACGAAAGATATATATGGGAGCTATATCTAAATCTGAACGGATTTCAACCAAATTCAATAGCGTCCGTCCGTCCGTCCGTCTGTCCATGTAAAGTTGTTCGTCGACTACAGGTCGCAATTTCACTCCGATCGTTCTGAAATTTTGCAGTTTAGAGTATTTCGCAGCTGTTAATTTCACTATTGAATTTGGTTGAAATCGGTTCAGATTTAGATATAGCTCCCATATATATCTTTCGTCCGATTTGGCCCTTTAGTCCTATAGAAGCTGTATTTTACATCCAATCGTTTTGAAATTTAGAATGGTAGAGTTTCTTGATCCATGAACCAACACTACCGAATTTGAAGAAAATCGGTTAAGATTTAGCTATAGCCCCAAATATATGTTTCGTCCGATTTGGCGCTTTAGTTCTATAGAAGCTATATTTTGCATCCAATCGTTTTGAAATTTAGAATGGTAAAGTTTCTTGATCCATGAAGCAACATTGCCGAATTTTAAGAAAATCGGTTAAGATTCAGCTATAGCTCCCATATATCTGTTTCATCCGATTTGGCTCTTTAGATCCAATCGTTTTTATTTAAGTATAAAATGTCCCAAAAGTAAATTTATGTAAACAATTTATACATGAATTACAAAATTTATATATCAGAGTTATTCAATATTACGAGAGTGGTGTAGGGTATTATATAGTCGGCCCCGCCCGACTTTAGCCTTTCGTTACTGGTTTTTTTAATAAAATGTCTTTCGCTAATTTTAATATTTGTTAAAATTAAAGAAAAATAAAATTATCGTACAATTTGTTTACGAGCACGAGCTGTTATTTATACGCTACGAAACAAAAAAAATGTTTTTCTTCTCAGTCAAATGTTAGAAATGTTCTTTAAAAAATTACCAATATTTTCATGCGGCCATAACTCATTTTTTTAAATTTTTTTTTAATCCAGATTTTTGTACCAATTCAAAGTACATATCTGAATAATTTCATCAAAATCGGAGAAAAGAACCATCATTTTTGTGATCACTTCACATGAAATTACTCTATGTCAATAATTTCGATGCAGTGCAATGTCTTTGAAGTAATTACCGCTCAGCACAAAATAAGCGTATTTGTCAAGACCCTGCTGGTACCCTCCACATAAGTTGAGAGATTCAATCGAACACATCTTCCCCACAAGTCTGAAGCAATCATTTAAATGTTTCTATATTTTACACAACTTTTCCAATAACGTTTGACTGAGAAAAACATTTATTTATTTATTTATATGAATTACAATACAAAGTAAATTTATATTATAATTTTACGGTCCAGGGAGAAGCCGGGTGACAAAGACCATGTTGCTTGTTAATTTTTGTTGCGACAGACCAGAGCCTCTGTTGGGAATCGAACCCACGACCCCCAAACTCATAGGCGAGCTCGCTACCAACTCACCTACTGGTACCCACATTTTGGTGGAAATATTTTACACAAATTGAGGGTTTACCTTAGTCGGTTTATCCGACTGAAATCTCTAGCTTGTTTTTTATTTTGTGGCACTTTTCGGATATTTTCCCTTTAACTGCAGAAATCGAATTCCAACACCTTTAGAAACACCCCGTATCCTCCACTAAGTTCAACAGCTTATTGCAATAAGAGAAATATGACGAAATATTATTTCGTTCCAGACAATGGCAATAATTCTTTCCTTGATTATATTTTTGCAAAATTTTTGCTGATGCTATTTTTTTTATTGTCACTACTGTGGTTAATTCGGAAGAAATACCGACTAATGAATCTGTTGAAATTCTTCTCTGAGTTAGAGTTGAAATTACCAACTTTATTGCCCTATAAATAACCTTGAAATAAATAGTTTGGCTGTTTATGTGCTCGCATAAGTGTAAGGTGATGAAACTTGCAGTAGGTCGTATCACAAAGATCAGAGAGAGATTTCCTATGTAACAATAATAATTGTAGTTATTGCAACTATGTATTTATTTGTAAAGACAAATCGATACCTCCATTCTAAACCATAGAATACCTCAACTCTAATTGCAAAAAGGTAGTTTTTCAGGAGAGGCGATCAAAGTTTTATGAATTTTTTAAATTTGTATGGAATTCTTATGTAAAGCAAATCGAGTGACCTGTACTGTTTTGTGAATAACTTTTGATTGGGTTGACGGATAAACACCAAATTTTAACTGAATGTAATTTGAAATATTTAGAAATTAAAAATGCAATCTCCCTAAAACTATGCTAAGTCGACTTACCATGTTTTAGAATGGAGGTATCGACATGATGAGTACCAATAATTATGAAAGTGGTCTTTGTCACATTGCTTGTTTTATTAATTAAATTGTACATATTCATATCTTTGTTGTAGGAGTTAATTCTGGTAATTTGTATTTAATATAATATGCAATTTCGTAAGAAAAACAAAATGTAGCTTTTCACAAAATGTTGAAGGAGATTGGGATAATTTTCATAATTACTGGCATATATGGATATAAATATCGCTCACTCGCTTCAAGAGTGACTAAAACAACATTTAGATTTTTGAGGTTACTTTTCAGAAATACGAATTTTGCAAATGTCCATAAATTAATATCAGCGAAATAAAGTTCATATAAGTAAACTGCCATATTTCGGATTGGTTCAGCGTTTTTAAACATCGTATTTCAAGTTACGAACTTAAAGTTGTACATTTAGACAATATTCAATTTTAAGTTATTCTCTTAAAGTAAGTGAGCGATTGAAATTTGAGGTTTTTTCACCCATACGACCTATGGTACACCCATTGGATGTGTCAGAATTTTCGTATAGTTTTGCCTTTTTAGATATGTGTTTGTTTTTTGCTGTTGTTAAAAACAAAGCTCCACTTAATTTAACAAAAATTACTGATGTTGTTTAAGTCTCGAGTTTTGGTGTTTATTGTTTGAAAATAAATAATAAAAAAAACGACAACAAAAGGGGCGTTATTTAAGGTGTCATATTTACTTAGGTCGGAATTGAAATTTCAAGGAACAATTAAATGTGTTTGTTTGTCTGTTAAATAGCAAAATTCTGTCGAATGAAATTAAAGTAAATTGCAAGTAAACATTAGAGTGGGCCATAAAATGAAACTATTCAGAAAAATAATATTTTTTTGTTCAATAAAACTAATAAAAAATAAAAATTTCGTAGGTTTGAGGACTTGTACTCTTTTTGAGTATTAATTCCTTTTTGGTATTAGGGGTGAGAGATGGCAGAACGTTGCAAAAAAAATGTTTATTCTTTGTCAGTCTAAAGCCATTGGAAATGTTGTCTCAAATACTAAATAAGAAACCATTTAGCCAATTGCTGCAGAAGTTATGGAAATGTTGTGTTCGAATCAATCTGGTTCAGAATATTTAATATCGACCTATGAAGTTTATTTTGGCTAAAGAGTTTACAAAATATGGGCATTTGAAATTTTGAAAAAAATTATCAAATGACTTTTTGTAATTGCTCTCGAACTTTACTTTGTTTTTAAAAGAAATAATGGGCAATTTTTTTTGGCAATTTCGTTTTCCAAAAAAAATTTCTTCGAATTTTTTTAATTTTTTTTAAATTTGCTCAATTTTGGTTTTCTTCACACATTTTAACAGATTATTCGTTGCGCTCTCACACATACAAAACAGTAATAATATTTTGTGAGCTTTAATATTTGTAAAAGTTGTGGACAAAATACTATGATTGGCACTTTTGTACCTTCCACACAAATGGATCATTTTGCACAAAAACTTGCCGGCTTGTAACATTGGACTCCAGTCCATACGAATAATTGAAATTTTGTGCAGTGTAAGGTTTTCATTGGACCTAGGGTCCGGAAAAAATGGGCGTTATTGCCACGCCCCTGTTGGTACCTCCAGCGCATACAACCACTTGAAATTTTGTTGTGTAATGCTTTTATAGTACACATAGTCCTTTGATAAGTGGGCATTACTGCCACACCCATTTTGGTACTTCACAAACAAAATTGACAAAGTAAAAACCAGTAAGGAAAGGCTAAAGTCGGGCGGTGCCGACTATATAATACCCTACACCACTCTCGTAATATTAAATAACTCTGATATAAAAGTTTTGTAATTCATGTATAAATTGTTTACATAAATTTACTTTTGGGACAGTTTATACTTAGATAATACCCTGTACCACAGTGTGGTGTAGGCTATAAAAACGATTGGATCTAAAGAGCCAAATCGGATAAAACATATATATAAGAGCTATAGCTAAATCTTTATCGATTTTCTTCAAATTCGGCAATGTTGGTTCATGAATCAAGAAACTCTACCATTCTAAATTTCAAAACGATTGGATGTAAAATATAGCTTCTATAGAACTAAAAGGCCAAATCGGACGAAACATATATATGGGAGCTATAGCTAAATCTTAACCGATTTTCTTCAAATTCGGCAATGTTGGTTCATGGATCAAGAAACTCTACCATTCTAAATTTCAAAATGATTGGATGTAAAATACAGTTTCTACAGGACTAAAGGGCCAAATCGGACGAAACATGTATATGGGAGCTATAGCTAAATCTTAACCGATTTTCTTCAAATTCGGTAGTGTTGGTTCATGGATCAATAAACTCTACCATTCTAAATTTCAAAATGATTGGATGTAAAATACAGCTTCTTTAGGACTAAAGAGCAAAATCGGACGAAACATATATATGGGAGCTATAGCTAAATCTTAACCGATTTTCTTCAAATTCGGCAATGTTGGTTCATGGATCAAGAAACTCTACCATTCTAACTTTCAAAACGATCGGTTGTAAAATACAGCTTCTATAGGACTAAAGGGCCAAATCGGACGAAACATATATATGGGAGCTAAATCTAAATCTGAACCGATTTCAACCAAATTCAATAGCGATCTTAACAGCCGCGAAATACTCTAAACTGCAAAATTTCAGAACGATCGGACTTAAATTGCGACCTGTAGTCGACGAACAATTTTACATGGACAGACGGACGGACGGACGGACATCGTTAAATCGACTGAGCTAGTGATTATGAGTCGATCGGTATACTTTAAGGTGGGTTTAGCTGTGTTATTTTCAGGTGTTACAAACATCTGCCGTGAAACAAACTTATAATACCCTGTACCACAGTGTGGTGTAGGGTATAAATATGAAAAATTATTTTTAATTTGACTTACTTCTACATTATGGGCTATAACTTATACATGTATCCATAGTTTTTTTTATAACCTACACCACTCTGTGGTACAAGGTAATATAAGTTAAGTGGGGCTAGACCCACCTTAAACTGTACGGATCGACTCAGAATCACTGGCAGTTTCGATCTAACCATGTCTGTCCGTCCGTCTGTCTGTACATGTTAAGTTGTCCGCAATGTGGAGGTCGCAATTTTACTCCGATCTTTATGAAATTGTACACAACGCTCTCATTTATGCCCGGGGCGGGGTCTATTGATTTTTGTCAAAATCGTTTCATATTTAGATATAGCCCCCATCGGAGGATTTGCTATCTAAGCTGTAAGTCATGTTTTTCAACTGATCCCAGATCATGACATACACCTAAAGAAACGTTTTGTGGAATTTGTTGAGTTTTTTCCGATAACTCTTTCAGAAGTTATCGATATTTAATAGATACAAATTTTAAAAAATTCAAAAAAGTATAAATAATAAAAGACCCACTTCCACCCAAAGCTTATATGTTAGAGAATTAATAGAAGCTTAAAATATAAAAAATTCGCAAAAAATTAAAAAATTTCATTTAAATTTTAAAATTTCAAAATCGCGCACAAAATTTTTTTAATATTTTTTTAAAGTTTTTTTTTCTGAAAAAGTACCGATGAATACAATCATTTCCAAAAAGGTTTTTTAAATCGGACCATAATTTAAGAAGTTATGACCAAAAACGCGATACCCAGAGTGATATCTAACTTAATATGGAAATATTTTTTCTATTTCTTATGGATTTTTTGTGTTTTGTTCGAAAAAAAACTATTCATATTTTTAATGATAAAAAAAGTTAAATATGTAACATATATAGATCTCATAATTACCTTAAATTTGATGCATATCTCGGCTCTATCTGGCCTATAAAAACTAGGAGGTTCCTTCCATGAAATTTTAATTTTTTAAATGTACCATACACATTTTTTAAATTTTTTTTCGGATTTTTAATTACACCAGAAGATGTTCAACCAAAAATGTATAAACTAGTCTAAATAGTTTAAACTAGTCCACTAATGTGTGAATATAAAACAATTTTAAATTGGGAACAAAATAAAAATACTTCAGTAAAATTCACATTTCTGTTGTAAAATTCTTGTGTACCCCATTTTCTACTGTAATTCAAAAAAATTAATTCAATTTCGAATAAGGTCAATTAAAAATCGAAGATTCCATTTGAAATTCGAAAAACATCAATTGAAATTCGAAAAAAATCAATTGAAGTTCGAAATACATCAATTGAAATTCGAAACTCATCAATTGAATTTCGAACCACATCAATTGAATTTCGAAAAACATCATTTGAAATTCGAAACAAATCAATTGAAATTCGTAAAAAATCAATTGAAATTCGAAATAAATCAATTGAAATTCGAATTTTTCCATTTGAAATTAGTAACACACCAATTGAAATTCCAAAAACATCAATTCAAATGGAATCTTCGAATTTCAATTGATTTTTTACGAATTACAAATGAAAATGGTGTAGTTCGTAGTCCTCACCTATGGCTCAGAAATTATGCTAGCAGAATTTTTTAACCAGTATCTACATAACAGAAAAGGTTTGATCCGATATGAGTACTTTGGAATATAAGCGATATACTCGTAATACTCAGACCGGGTCAACATTTTCATATTTTCATATACATATCTATATATACGAGTACATATATTGTAGCAGTATACACAGAAAAAACAAAATATTTAATTCAACAACAATTTTCATAAAATCAAATACAAAAATTTTCAAAATTCCTGTTATAAAGAAAATTGAAGTTTCATCAACGAATTGTGGCTCGTTCATTGAATATCTTTTCCTTTTTCACTCAAAAAACATATTTTCATTTTAACGACAATATTTGTAATTTGTTAATTACAAATATTTTTGATTTTTCTCAACAAATATATTTTCAAATCATTTATTGAAAATATGTTGCCTTTAAATTCAACAAATATATTGTCATATAAACAACGCAATTTGTTATTTGCCTTGGAAATTAATGGATTTATACAATGCAATTATTGAATAAATCTATATTTTATATCGCAATTTATTTATATTTGAGGATATTTTTATTAGTGAAATGAGAGAATACTTATTATATGTACTTATTAAACATCGTACTGACATCTTCCTCATATACACTTAGGCGAGGTGGGAACTGAGCAGATTCCACAACAAATCCAATAACGTTGACTCTAAAGAAAATATTAGACAAAAGCACAAAAAATACAAAACATCATGTAAATGGTCGATATTATTTGATGCAATAATACTTTACCTTAGCCGCAGGAAACGAATTTATTTAGTTTTACATTTAGAGATGATGTGTATATTTTTGAATAACTTAAATACAAAATCTTTGTCTCATAAAGATGTCGCGCAGGTAAAGCTTAATTTTCTTCAGCACTTCCTCCAAAACAGGTCCACTTCTTTTGCTCTAATATTTTTGGAACATAAATGTTTTACTTCATCCACTTATTATCTGTCTGGAACTGAGTAAATTAACTTGAGTTAAAAACCGGTAGGGAAGTGCGAAATATACCCTACTATCTGCTTAGAAATGAGGATTTTATAGCGCATAGATGAAAAATTGGGATATAAGAATGTGCGGTCGCTATATCTAAATTTGAACGGATTTTCATCAATTCCGTCCCTGGGTTAAACAAATTCACTCTCTCAAGTTTCGGTGAAAATGTAGCTTCTATAGCGATAAGAGGCAAATAGGCAAGAACATGTAATATATGGGGGATATATATAAATTTTAGCTGATTTGTTTGGAAGCTGCTGATATGAACGGTTAAAAACGCGTTTGTTTGCGATGGAAAGGGCACGACAATCAATTTTTATTTTGCAATTTTAATGACATTTGTTATGTACATATGTATTGTGCGTATAAAGTTGAACAACAAACTCAAAATACGAAAAATATTACAAGAAATAATTAGACCTTGACAAATTTTTCATTTGATTAGTTTTGGAATAATTTTGAAAATTATTTCCCCAATTTCATGAACAATATTTGTTGAACTTAAAAAATTTTAATATACAGATACATTTGTTGAAATTTTTAAACTGTCTGTTTTTTCTGTGTACTGCTTAACAACAATTTGTCCAGTGTTTCAGATCCATAGCCCTAATACTATGGCCTAAGCTACTAGCATTTGAAGATTTCACATACAGGGAAAATTGCTTCGGGAAGGCTTCAATTAAAAACCAGTAAGGAAAGGCAGAAAGTCGGGCGGGGCCAACAATATAATACCCTACACCTCCCTAACAATGCGATAAGGGTCATTGCCATAATAATTTGGAATAATTGGTAAATGGGTAGAAACATATTATCTAATTCTGAAACGATAATCGCTAAATTAAGCAATATTCGTTCCTAAATTGAGAAACATCTTTCTGGAAAATTTTAATGATCGGAAGTAAAATACAACTTCTATAGCGGTTTGATACCAAATCGGGAGGAACATATATATGGAGCTTTAATATAAATCTGAACCAATCACCCCTGAATACTCACTCATGTAAAAAGACCTCCTTCTGTCGAATTTCGTACTGATCGGATATTAAATACAGTCGCTACAGCGCTTACATGTCAAATCGGGGGTAACATATATATGGGAGCTATATCTAAATCTGAACCGATTTTCTCCGACCTCCGCTTACAGGTCAAATCGGGGGTAACATATATATGGGTCTTATATCTAAATCTGAACCGATTTTCTCTGAATTTATCAGTATTCTTTCATGTAATAAGAAACCTCTCTTTGGCGAATTTCGCCCTGATCGCATATAAAATAACATTTTTACAGCGCTTACATGTCAAATCGGGGGTAACGTATATATGGGGACTATATCTAAATCTGAACCGATTTCTTCCAAATTTAACAGTGTTCATTCATATAATAAGAAACCTCTTTCTGCCGAATTTCATACTGACCGGATATAAAATAAAGTTTTTACAGCGCTTACACGTCAAATCGGGGCTAACATATATATGGGGGCTATATCTAAATCTGAACCGATTTTAACCAAATTCAATAGGGATCGTCCTTGGGCCAAAAAAAAGATATGTGTAAAGTTTCGTCGAGATCGGACCATAATTGCGACCTGTACTTTGATTACAAGAATAAATGCACAGACGGACAGACAGACAGACGGACATAGCTAAATCAACTCAGAAAGTGATTCTAAGTCGATCGGTATACTAAACGATGGGTCTATTTCTTCTCCTTTTGGGTGTTACAAACAAATGTACAAAGTTATAATACCCTGTACCACAGTGTGGTGTAGGGTATAATTATTGATTAATCAAATTAATCAAATTATGTTTATTTTGTTCGCTAATGTTCTTCATTTGTTCAAAACTAAGGTGAATTTACGATAACATTTCTGAAACGAAGAATATTCAGCAGTTTTCCATTTTCCAGGTCTTACAAAATCATAAATTTCCAGGAAACGTGTAGTTAAGACTTATGTCGCATCGCTTATTTACCTCATATTATGCGCAGCACAATAATTCTACGGTTGACATACTATTACTGTTGTGCTCATGCGCTTATGAAAGCTGTAGATAAATCTTAATTAGTTCATTAAAAATATGTACTTAAACATTTTTCGGTTATGACCTTTTTACGACGACACCTTCGAACAAGCCCATTGAGAAATGACTGAAATGGTTTTTTATCTTATAAATCAGATATTGTACAATTAAATTATATTACATCTCATTACCAAAAGTGTTATGCATGCGTAGATATCATAAGCTGAAATGCAAAATATGGTAAGTACTGAAATTATTTTCTTTAACGAGTGTATAAAAAACTTTTATTGTGCTTAGACACTTCAGTAGAGCAAGGTTGTTGTATCATTTGCTATGGAAAAAGTTGAACACATCGAAGCAGTGACCTAAGACCTCAAGTGTATTTGCGTAATTGTATAGGTTTGCCTACTTCCTGACTGAAGGACAATTTTACTCATTTGATCTATGCCCATCCGATGGCTGTCTGGCTGGAATGGAAGGTAACTCTCAAAAAGAGAGACAGATTTACTTCAAATGGATGTAGTATAAATTGCTCCCATCTTAGTCTAAGTTGGAAGATGGGCCATACTGACCCATTCTGTCTGGTACATAACCGACGAATTAATTAACTATTGTATCACTTAAAACTTCTATACTCCCAAATCTTCTGCAAGTTCGTACACAGAATAAATTCTTTGTCTTAAATCTAAAGATTAGCGCCAAAGACAGCCTTAATCTTTGAAATAAGTGCGTTTTGTACTTAAAATTAAGAAAAAGTTCCTAATATTAATGCAATTATATTAAAAATTAGAAAAAATATTTTTTTAATCTTTTTTTGCCGGCACGAAAAGGACCTTTATAGAAAATAGAAAAAATCGCAAAACTATTTCTTCGAAAAACGAAGAAAACAATGCCAACTTGATGCATTTGGAAAAATTCGAAATTATTACCCTTGTGGTAGAAGTAAGAGGATTTCGGTAGTAAGTTCGCCCGGCCGAATTTTATATTCCACCCCCACCATGGATTGCATTAAATTCTATAGCCGGAAAAATCTTCGGAAATAAAGCAAATCTTGGAAAACGATATGCTTCTTTTTGAAAGCAAATCTGGGAACGATATGCTTCTTTTCGGTTTCAGCAAATTATTTAACAAAAAAATCAATCGGTGCAAATGTTAAGCTAAATTGTTCAGAAAATATGGTCTCTATGGCTTAACCAAAGATATTTAAGAGTGAACTTTATATGGTGATTATATCCATTCATTAATCGATGTGGTTTTTTCCCTGAGCGACCATCTTCAGCAGAAGCCGAATATATTTACTTATCTATGACAGATACTTCAAATTAAAAAAAAACTATGTACTTATGTATGTTGATTTTGTTAATTTACGTTGTGCAGATAACAGCCTGTTTCTGTAACTTAACATTTTGCTTTCGTTCGCCTGCCAGACGACAAACAGCTGATTTCAGTGTAAATTTTGGTTTCTCTATCTCTCTCTGCTGTCATCTGGGCGAACACAAATGTCAGATCAAGTCACTTTATTTTATTTGTCGGCTGATAGGAGCAATGACGCCCATAAAAAATACTAAAGATACCTTCCATGAAAATCAGCATTTAAAAAAAGATTTAAAAATATTTACCATTAAAAAATGTTTTTAATATTTCTTTCGTGTTCAGGATAACAAATTGCACCAAATAGTGTTATGCACAGACCTTTGGCAAACTTTTTTTAAACATGTGTTATTTTAAACACTTAAGCTGAGTATAGACCATTGCCAGATCGGCAAACGTTATCAACCCTGTTAGGTTAGGTTAGGTTGAAAGGGACGCCCGTCAGAATACAACTGACGAGTTCACTCGGGGCCGACAATTCGGTCCATTGTGTTTCCCATTGGTAGAAAGGAAGGATAGAAGAAATAATTGGAGGTTGACAGATTAGGAAGATGGAGAAAAGGTTTCGGAAGAGGGAGGGGCGATTTAGGAGGGGGAATAAGAAGATCTAATTTTTCTCGTTTGTCCTCGTGGCTTTACTAAACCAGAGGGATTTACTGACTCCTCCTCTTCTTCATCTAAGCAACTTCTACAGAAGTATTCATAAGGAAGCTTCATGCGTGCAGCCATATTGCCTATCACGCAGTGCCCTGTGATGACTCCTGTGAGGATGCTAAGTTTGGTCTTCCTGAAGGACAGCAATTCTTTGGTACGGTTCACATCAATGGATGGCCAAAGGGTTCGTGCAGTCCTGTTTTGTACTGTGTCCCACCTCGATCTGGTTAGTGTTGCTCCGCGTTCGTCGATTTCGTTTTTAAGTTCCACGAACGGAATTTGCACGTCCAGAGTCGCGGTTTCGTTTCGCGCACCTGATCCTATCCTGGCACATTCGTCTGCTAATTCGTTGCCCTGTATGTTGCTATGTCCTGGCACCCAGCAGAGCGTGATTTCGTGCGTCTGCATATGGTTTAGGGCTAGAAAGCAGTCCATTGTGCAGCGTGAGTTAATATTTCTGGAGCTCAAGGCCTTGAGAGCTGCCATGCTGTCGACGTAGATCTTGAATTTTTTCGGAGAAATATCCCGTTCCAAAATCTGATTCGCGGCAATGTTAATGGCATAGATCTCTGCCTGGAAGACCGTGCATTCATCTGGGAGTCTGGTGGATATTCTGAGATTGAGGGTGTCGGAAAATACTCCCGAACCCGTGCCCGTCTCCATTTTCGATCCGTCCGTGAAAATTGAGATCTCATCGTCCTCTATAACGATATTTGATGCCCAATCTTCACGGCTAGGAAAAGTTACTTTAAAGTTTCTATCTTGAATTGTTCGTGGTGTCAAGTAGTCCGTTGTCCTATTGATTTTGTCTGTTATACCCATGTCTTCCAGGATTGAGCCGTGTCCTTGTGTGGTATTGATGGCTATTCCTGATTCCCTTAGCCGAAGGGTCACTTTCGCTGCGGTACACTTTATGTATATATCGATTGGTTGAAAGTTCAGCATCGCCTCCAATGCCATTTGTGGAGCAGATCTGAGGGCGCCCGTTATCCCGACGCAAATCAGTCTTTGCACTTTGGCTAGGTGAGAGAGATGTGATTTCTTCATTACCGATTTCCACCATACAACTGATCCGTAAGTGAGTATCGGTCTGATGATCGATGTATACATCCAGTGTATCATTTTCGGTTGCAAACCCCATTTGCGTCAACCCTGTTAAAGTGCTGCAAATATACGGACAATGACACATTGTTAGGAAAAGGTGAATTGACAGTTCAGACGATTGCAAGAAAACATTACAATTTCATATATTTACAATATATTTTGTAAATATTTATATGCAGGATTGCCAATGAAAATACATTGTAGGCAGTGTTGCAAATAAAATGTTTTTCTGGCAATGGCGCCGTTGTCACATGCATAAACTTCGCACATATAACAATCAGCAAATTATCTCGCAATGACTTTTCTGCTAACGTTGCAAAACAAAAATTGTATGTTCACACGGTTGTAAATCCACAGGGTTGCATTTTTCCGCCATTTTTCTGGCAATGTTGTCCGATCTGCAAATCGTGTGTACCTACCTTTAGATCATAGAATCTGTTGCCATTCATAGTTTAATTTAGGTTTGATTAATCGTTTTCTACTTGTTTTTATAACATAAATAAAATATTACCTTTCGAAGACGTAGTTAATATTACTTAGGTCGATAGGCTTTTCAGGCCAAATAACATATTACATTTGTGCTCAACGAACCGGGTGTAGGTAATTGTATGCATTTCTTTAACATCAATGACATTTTACTATTTATAATAATTACGACGTGCGTTAATTAAAAGCGTTGAGGCATTAGTGTGGTTGGAACATCATCATCTAAGTTAATTAGCTTTCAAATGTCTAAATATAAACGAAATATGACATAATAAATCTTCTTAAATTAATAATAACAAATAAATCTTAATGGCTTTTGCCAGAAGAGATGTGCAAATAGTTCATTGTTATTTCAACAACTTTGTGGTATTATATTAAGCAAATGATTTTTATTAAAATTTAGGGTCTGTTTATACCCTACACCTCACTGTGGTACAGGATATTATGACTTTGTGCATTTGTTTGTAACACCCAAAAGGATAAGAGATAGATCCATTGTTTATTATACCGATCGACTTGTAATCACTTTCTGAGTCGATTTAGCTATGTCCGTCTGTCTGTCCGTCTGTAGATGTATTCTTGTAATCAAAGTACAGGTCGCAATTATGGCCCGATCTTGACGAAATTTTACACATATCTTTTTTTTGGCCCAAGGACGATCCCTACTTAATTTGGTTAAAATCGGTTCAGATTTGGATATAGCCCCCATATATATGTTAGCCCCGATTTGATATGTAAGCGCTGTAAAAACTGTATTTTATATCCGATCAGTATGAAATTCAGCAGAAAGAGGTCTCTTATTATATGAATGAACGCTGTTAAATTTGGAAGAAATCGGTTCAGATTTAGATATAGCCCCCATAAATACGTTACCCGTTATGTAAGCGCCGTAAAAAAATTTATTTTATAACCGATCAGTGTAAAATTCGGCAGAAAGAGGTTTCTTATTACATGAATTAATACTGCCAAATTTGAGGGAAATCGGTTGAGATTTAGATATAGCCCCCATATATATGATACCCCCGATTTTATATGTAAGCGCTGTAAAAAGTGTATTTTTAATACGATCAGTACGAAATTCTACAGAAAGAGGTCTTTTTACATGAATGAGTATTTAGGGAAAATCGGTTCAGATTTATATATAACATCCGTGTATATGTTCCTCCTGATTTGGTATCAACGCGCTATAGAAGTTGTACTTTACTTCCGATCATTAATACTTTCCGGAAAGATGTTTCTCAATTTAGAAACGAATATTGCTTAATTTAGCGATTATCGGCTCAGAATTAGATAATATGTTCCTGCCTACTTACCAATTATTTTCATATTTTTCATATAACCTTCAGCAAACAACAATAGGTTTAGAGTTCTTTGAAACGACATTTAAAAATATTTTTGATGAATGGGATATTCGCGGTGAAAATATGTTACTATGTGACTATATTCAGACAATAGTTAATGTCTTCACTAGTAGACTTAATAAAACTAGGGTCTAAATACCTTAAAGCAATCAGTCTTTTATTATTAATATCTATTCTGGACAGAATTTCGTCGCATAGTTTATGGTAAAATTGTATTATTTAGCCCTTAAAGAATAATTAAGGGTTCAGAGATCCCTTCTTTTCGTAACATCTGGTAACATCATTGACGTTCACCACATTTTTCTAATCTATGCTTCTCCGCTCTGTAATAGTTAAGTATTCTTTTTTAATAAAATTTTTGAATATTTGGAGTAGAATGTCGTTTGTTAATTATATGAGGTAGATTATTTGCGGTGATTCACTTTGGAATTGTTTATTTAAGTTATTCATAAAATTTAGATTATACATTAAAAACTTTAAATAAACCTTGTTTGTGGTAGACAATCCATTTTGAATAGCTTCAATTTTCTTTAAAGTTTTCGCACATTTTTCTTCAAACAGAACTCGTATGAAGTAATGTTGTAAGACAGTCCACTGCTCTAAGATTCTTCATGCTACAGACTCGAAAGACAATCATCTAGTAATACAATCTGGCAAACGTTTATACTCTGGGACATCAAAAATGCTTTGCAATTCTTTAAAGTCCATCTGACATTTTGAACTCTTAAAAAATTAAAAATATTTGTGGGCAATTTTTCAACGTCCTCGGGTAAGCACGACAAAGCTGAGTTGTTCATTCACACGAAATTCTACAGAAAGAAGTCTTTTTACATGAATGAGTATTCAGAGAAAATCGGTTCAGATTTATATATAACCTCCATATATATGTTCCTCCTGATTTGGTATCAACGCGCTATAGAAGTTGTACTTTACTTCCGATCATTAATATTTTCCGGAAAGATGATTCTCAACTTAGGAACGAATATTGCTTAATTTAGCGATTATCGGCTCAGAATTAGATAATATGTTCCTGCCTGCTTACCAATTATTCCAAATTATTATCGCAATGACCTTTATCGCATTGTTAGGGAGGTGTAGGGTATTATATAGTCGGCCCCGCCCGACTTTCTGCCTTTCCTTACTGGTTTTGTAATAAAACAATTCCAAATTTACTTCCACAGATTTTATTCAACAAATCGATGCAATAAAAAATTTACAACACACCTAGTCTACAATGATTTCCGTATTGACAACTCTATAGTAATGAATTGTAAAGGGCTATCTGGGAATCTATCTATTGATGATATATATATACTTATACGAGTATACTTTTTATTCCATATAATTTGCATAACTGGTGTAAGACATTAAAAAATGCGACCTTTTCTATTTAACTTAAAACGACAGACGTTGCTTTTAAAAATTCTCATATGTATATAAACGTATATTTACAAATCCTAAATACATATATTTACAAATATTTTTGCATACAATTAGCATATATTTAAAGTAGTTCTTTTTTTATTTCCAAGTCAATAACCTCTAGATTTTTGTAACAGAATTAATATTAGCGACAAATTCCATTGATTTGTTGTAAATTTCTGTTAGCTTCCCCATCTTATTTAGTTACAGAACAAAATATTGTATTGCGATTAACATACCAAGGTAGAAATCAACAACAGGTGATTCGGTGTTTAAGAATTAAAAGTCTATTCAAATCAATTAATGCGAAGATTTGTTTAAATTACTTTGTAAAAGGGAAATTGATTGAAAACACTATTCAACGTTAGGTCGTTCGAAGATATTTGTCCGCTTCGAGAAAGCAGATCAGCCCAATAAATGCCCGGGATGACTGGATGGCGAAGATTCGCAATATTAAAAAAGAGGTCCTCAGACTTTAAAATAGGACACGTCGAAAAAAATCTGTAGTATACTGGGGCAGATAGTCGCCCCAGTATACTACTAGGGAGACTCAGAGAGTACAACAAAATCACATGAACAGCAAAACGAAACTCCTGGAAGCTATTCTACAAACAGGTCGATAGCGTTAACGATGTTTCGAAAATAAAAAAGTTCCTTTCAACAATCCTTACCCAAATCGAATCAATGGTAGACGATATGGGCAGAAGAGTAGAATCAACTGAAGAGATGATAAGCCTTTTGATGAGCACCCATTTTCCACAAGGTACGACAGGACAGACAAAGATACCGGAACATTGGCAAAATTGAGTAAAACAAAGTGGTATCATTACATACGTTATTGTCAATGAAGCCGTAAAAAGCTTCTCACCATTTATCGCACCATGACCTGATGTTATCTTTCCGGCGGCGGACTTTATATCGACTCATCTAGCCGTTATTTTCACAGCATGCCTACAATTTGCATACACACCGAAAGCCGGGCAGGGGACAAGAGTAGTTTTCATACCTATACCATAGGACGCATAGTTGATACCATGCTTAAAAGAAAGATCCCAAGCGAAATGCATATGAACTGAAATCCTGGTTTGCGGACGTTACATTCGTACGCATTTAGTTTTACTAAATGAAATGAATGCAATATTTTCATATAACCTTCAGCAAACAACAATAGGTTTAGAATTCTTTGAAACGACATTTAAAAATATTTTTGACGAATGGGATATTCGCGGTGAAAGTATGTTACTATGTGACTATATTCAGACAATAGTTAATGTCTTCACTAGTAGACTAAATAAAACTAGGGTCTAAATACCTTAAAGCAATCAGTCTTTTATTATTAATATCTATTCTGGACAGAATTTCGTCGCATAGTTTATGGTAAAATTGCATTATTTTGCCCTTAAAGAATAATTAAGGGTTCAGAGATCCCTTCTTTTCGTAACATCTGGTAACATCTTTGACGATCAACACATTTTTCTAATCAATGCTTCTTAGCTCTGTAATAGTTAAGTATTCTTTTTTAATAAAATTTTTGAATATTTGGAGTAGAATATCGTTTGTTAATTGTATGAGGTAGATTATTTGCGGTGATTCACTTTGGAATTGCTTATTTAAGTTATTCATAATATTTAGATTGTACATTAAAAATTTTAAATAAACCTTGTTTTGGTAGACAATCCATTTTGAACAGCTTCAATTTTCTTTAAAGTTTTCGCACATTTTTCTTACAACAGAGCTCGTATGAAGTCATGTTGTAAGACCGTCAACTGCTCTAGGATTTCTTCTTCTTGCTACAGATTCGAAAGACAGCCTAGCCTCGGGTAAGCACGACAAAGCTGAGTTGTTCATTAAATTGACTGAGTGACAAACACATTCAATGTGGAAAAAATGGAGAACTCTATGTTTTAATAAAGTCGAAGCCCCAGTTTTTTCCACCCATTGATGAAGCGTTGTCTGTCGCAAATCCTATGAAATTTGCCACGGGAATGTTCTCATTATCCAATGACTCTAGAACAGCATTGCAAATAGTTTCGGCGAATCCATCTTTTGTCTGCACTAATCTAAAAAAAATTGTCAGCAGTTTTTCCAATGACTCTAGAACAGCATTGCAAATAGTTTGGGCTAATCCATCTTTTGTCTGCACTAATCTAAAAAAAATTGGCAGCAGTTTTGCCTATCTCCATGTCGAATTGTCTTACAACGATTACCAGAAATTTTTCTGTGGAGATATCTGTTGTCTCGTCGATGATAAGGCAAAGATACCTGTAATACAAAAATCGTGTAGGTTTACGGAATGTTTATACCCTACACCACACTGTGGTACAGGGTATTATAAGTTTGTTTCACGGCAGATGTTTGTAACACCTGAAAATAACACAGCAAGACCCACCTTAAAGTATACCGATCGACTCAGAATCACTAGCTGAGTCGATTTAACCATGTCTGTCCGTCCGTCCGTCCGTCTGTCCATGTAAAGTTGTTCGTCGACTACAGGTCGCAATTTCACTCCGATCGTTCTGAAATCGGTTAAGATTTAGCTATAGCTCCCATATATATGTTTCGTCCGATTTGGCCCTTTAGTTCTATAGAAGCTGTATTTTACATCCAATCGTTTTGAAATTTAGAATGGTAGAGTTTCTTGATCCATGAACCAACACTACCGAATTTGGAGAAAATCGGTTAAGATTTAGCTATAGCTCCCATATATATGTTTCGTCCGATTTGGCCCTTTAGTTCTATAGAAGCTATATTTTACATCCAATCGTTTTGAAATCTAGAATGGTAGAGTTTCTTGATCCATGAACCAACATTGCCGAATTTGAAGAAAATCGGTAAAGATTTAGCTATAGCTCCCATATATATGCTTCGTCCGATTTGGCCCTTTAGTTCTATAGAAGCTGTATTTTACATCCAATCGTTTTGAATTTTAGAATGGTAGAGTTTCTTGATCCATGAACCAACACTACCGAATTTGGAGAAAGTCGGTTAAGATTTAGCTATAGCTCCCATATATATGTTTTGTCCGATTTTGCTCTTTAGTCATGTAGAAGCTGTATTTTACATCCAATCGTTTTGAAATTTAGAATGGTAGAGTTTCTTGATCCATGAACCAACACTACCGAATTTGGAGAAAATCGGTTAAGATTTAGCTATAGCTCCCTTATATATGTTTCGTCCGATTTTGCTCTTTAGTCCTGTAGAAGCTGTATTTTACATCCAATCATTTTGAAATTAAGAATGGTAGAGTTTCTTGATCCATGAACCAACACTACCGAATTTGGAGAAAGTCGGTTAAGATTTAGCTATAGCTCCCATATATATGTTTCGTCCGATTTTGCTCTTTAGTCATGTAGAAGCTGTATTTTACATCCAATCGTTTTGAAATTTAGAATGGTAGAGTTTCTTGATCCATGAACCAACACTACCGAATTTAGAGAAAATCGGTTAAGATTTAGCTATAGCTCCCTTATATATGTTTCGTCCGATTTTGCTCTTTAGTCCTGTAGAAGCTGTATTTTAAATCCAATCATTATTTTGAAATTTAGAATGGTAGTATTTCTTGATCCATGAACCAACACTACCGAATTTGAAGAAAATCGGTTAAGATTTAGCTATAGCTCCCATATATGTGTTTCGTCCGATTTGGCCCTTTAGTTCTATAGAAGCTATATTTTACATCCAATTGTTTTGAAATCTAGAATGGTAGAGTTTCTTGATCCATGAACCAACATTGCCGAATTTGAAGAAAATCGGTAAAGATTTAGCTATAGCTCCCATATATATGTTTCATCCGATTTGGCCCTTTAGTTCTATAGAAGCTGTATTTTACATCCAATCGTTTTGAAATTTAGAATGGTAGAGTTTCTTGATCCATGAACCAACACTACCGAATTTGGAGAAAATCGGTTAAGATTTAGCTATAGCTCCCATATATATGTTTTGTCCGATTTTGCTCTTTAGTCATGTAGAAGCTGTATTTTACATCCAATCGTTTTGAAATCTAGAATGGTAGAGTTTATTGATCCATGAACCAACATTGCCGAATTTGAAGAAAATCGGTAAAGATTTAGCTAAAGCTCCCATATATATGTTTCATCCGATTTGGCTCTTTAGATCCAATCGTTTTTATACCCTACACCCAATGTCCCAAAAGTAAATTTATGGAAACAATATATACATGAATTACAAAATTTATATAACAGAGTTATTCAATATTACGAGAGTGGTGTAGGGTATTATATAGTCGGCCCCGCCCGACTTTAGCCTTTCCTTACTGGTTTTAATAGGCGTTTATACCAACCGACATGGCTATATTGGAATATTGATAAATTGTGGCATTAAATTTTGCTATAATGCCCATCGAATGGAATGAATGATTGGCTCTTTAGTGGCACTTTTACTAGTGGCCTTCGGCAGCTCAGTGGTTAGTGCATTAGACTTTGATCCCGAAGGTGCTGGGTTCATTTCCCAGCCAAGGCACTGGCATCAACATTTCATGTGTTCCTCATAATTCGAGTTTCTGCAGCTAAAAATAACTCACCGGGCGCACTACCACTACAACAAAACCTGATCGCCCAAGTCAACAGGGAAGCTAAAAATAGACATAATATCATGACGACTATTAACAGAAATGCAGGACTTCTATTGGAAAATAGAAACGGTAATACTCAAATAATATCCATTCCTTGAAATTAACAGACAAATGTTAATTTACAACCGGACAACATTGAGTAGATGAAAAACAAACAATTAATCGGATATATGCCGGAATGAAGCCTATAATAGAAATAGACTTAAGTATTATCAAATCAGCGTCTCTAATTTTATTTCCTTAATTACCACATTTTTCGAAATTGTGCATTTCGCTTGGGCAAGAAATCTTGCAGCTGTATTTTAGCATTTTCAGAAATTTCTCTTGTATAGCCAATATGTATTTTTGTTTGGTGGTGACGATCGAGATGGTTCTTTTGATTTATTAGCAATTGCTTGCAAGCAATGCACATCGGTCGTTTGGTTTCAGTATCTTGCTTTAGCCACTTGTATTGTTGCTCCCATTCTTTTGAGTAGTTTTGGTCGTTTTGCAGAACCACTTAATTTTTTATTGTCAAATTCTTCTTCTGGATCTCGTTTGCAACATGGCCTAAAGACTTGTTTGGAATGCCTGACTAGTGATAGATAATTAATTTTCTGAGATTTTTTCGTCCTATTTATAATTTATAATTTTTTTGGAAATGAGAAGTACTTGTCCATAGAAACATTTTTAGATTTGTTATTTACCAAACAAAAGTAAAGTCGAAATGTGAGTGTCTGTAGAGAGCGAAGTCGTGCTCAAATTTACGGCGCCGGCGCGGTTATCGGCTTCGCTCTATGTGTGCGTAGACATATGACACGCTACTAGGAGTACCTAAAATAAATAAACGTAATATTCTATAGAAAATAAATAGCATTTTTCCCCAGTGCAACCCTAAACCTAAAAAATAGGAATATTATCTTTTAAAATGCATACAAACTCTTTAAGTTGTGAAAAGTTGCAAAAATTCGAAAAAGGTGCAAAAAGGGGATTTCTAAAAAGGGACAGCAAAAGTGGCATGGCTTCAAAAAAGGGTCAAATTGCCACTTTAGTAGCTGGTTTTACCAGCTTACATAGACCAATTTAGGACCCTAACCTAAACCGAAAATTGAAATGCGGGAAAATTCAAAATCGTAAAAGCTAAATATCGTAAAAATACTAAAATGGAGATGTGACTTTCTTTCTTAAGAGGGAAGAATACCAGTGAATAGTTTTGGCTCTTTCTTTCTTCGAGAGCATTCTCTAGGAAGTTTCCTTCAAGATGAATATAAATATGTTATACTTTCTTTCTTAACTTCTTCTACGTGTTTGTTGACGTTTACTGTCAACAGACACGTAGCGCCGTTTGTTGACAGTATACGTTGTCCAGATCAATACCATCCAACTCCCACCATCAATCATTAATCATCGCTCGATAGCGCAATCCATTCACCGTAACTGTTGATCCAACCTCATTTTCGAAAAAGTAAGGTCCAATGACCCCGCCGGACCATAAACCGCACCAAACAGTCACACGTTGAGGATGGAGAGGCTTCTCAACAATAACTCTTGGGTTTTCCGAGCCCCAGATGCGACAATTTTGCTTGTTGACGTAGCCACTGAGGTGGAAATGGGCCTCATCAGTCATGATGATTCTGTATCGTTTGATGATCGTGTATCGTTCCATTTTTATACCCTACACCACACTGTGGTACAGGGTATTATAACTTTGTGCATTTGTTTGTAACACCCAAAAGGAGAAGAAATAGACCCATCGTTTATTATACCGATCGACTTAGAATCACTTTCTGAGTCGATTTAGCTATGTCCGTCTGTCCGTCTGTCTGTCTGTCTGTCTGTCTGTCTGTCTGTCCGTCTGTCTGTCTGTCTGTCTGTGCATGTATTCTTGTAATCAAAGTACAGGTCGCAATTATGGTCCGATCTCGACGAAACTTTACACATATCTTATTTTTGGCTCAAGGTCGATCCCTATTGAATTTGGTTAAAATCGGTTCAGATTTAGATATAGCCCCCATATATATGTTAGCCCCGATTTGACATGTAAGCGCTGTAAAAACTTTATTTTATACCCGATCAGTATGAAATTCGGCAGGAAAAGGTTTCTTATTACATGAATGAACTCTGTTAAATTTGGAAGAAATCGGTTCAGATTTAGATATAGCCCCCATATATACATTACCACCGATTTGACATATAAGCGCTGTAAAAATGTTATTTTATATCCGATCAGTGCGAAATTCGGCAAAGAGAGGTTTCTTATTACATGAAGGAATACTGCTAAATTCGGAGAAAATCGGTTCAGATTCAGATATAGCCCCCATATATATGTTACCCCCGATTTGACATGTAAGCGCTGTAAAAACTGTATTTTATATCCGATCAGTGCAAAATTTGGCAGAAAGAGGTTTCTTATTATATAAAGGAATACTGCTAAATTTGGAGAAAATCGGTTCAGATTTAGATATAGCCCCCATATATACGTTACCCCCGATTTGACTTGTAAGCGCTGTAAAAATGTTATTTTATATCCGATCAGTATGAAATTCGGCAGAAAGAGGTTTCTTATTATATGAATGAACACTGGTAAATTTGGAAGAAATCGGTTCAGATTTAGATATAGCCCCCATATATACGTTACACCCGATTTGACATGTAGGCGCTGTAGAGACTGTATTTTATATGCGATCAGTACGAAATTCGACAGAAAGAGGTCTTTTTACATGAAAGAGTATTCAGGGAAGATCGGTTCAGATTTATATTGACTGTTCCTCCTGATTTACCAAATCAGGAGGAACCGCTATAGAAGTTGTATTTTACTTCCGATCATTAAAATTTTCCAGAAAGATGTTTCTCAATTTAGGAACGAATATTGCTTAATTTAGCGATTATCGTTTCAGAATTAGATAATATGTTTCTACCCATTTACCAATTATTCCAAATTATTATGGCAATGACCCTTATCGCATTGTTAGGGAGGTGTAGGGTATTATATAGTCGGCCCCGCCCGACTTTCTGCCTTTCCTTACTGGTTAGTAATGGCGTAGTTTCTACTTGTCAAATGTCAAAGGATAAAAGCTTCAAAAGTGACAGCTACCGAAATACCGGGTGATTCAAAGTAACACCTCTTGTGATAGAAACACTGTATCTTCAAAGTTGAAGATCGCTACTGTATAAGTCTTCAAGTGAAAGGTTGTCGAACGCTTTCTCTAAGTCAGTGAACATTATAGAAATACAAAAGCGGTATTCTACGGATTGGTCGACGGTTATCCTCAGGCTATTTGCGTGGTCAAGACAGGATCTTACAGCGCGGAATGCAGCTTGTTCTTGTCGTAGCGCACCGAATAATGTGATAATAGCTTTCTCAATTTCTTGGAGGTCTGGAAGAAGATGGGTATGTCTTTAATTTTAGTAAGCTCTTTACATGATAAGAGTTGGGACCTAGCTGTGGAAGGCGTTTCCAGCAGTTCGCTGTAAAATTTGGTCAAAATTGCAGGTAGTTTTTCATGAGAGGTGATCACAGTTTTATGAAATTTTTAAAGTCGTACTATATACCTTTGCTATTTTTTATAAAACTTTTGATTGGGTTGACAAATCAACATCAAATTTTTTCGAAACTAATTTGGAAAAGAATTTAAAAGAGCGATGTCTCCTAAAACATGCTAAGTCGACTTAGCATATTTTGGATTTAAGTTATCGATCGATATGTGGTAATGACAACCAATGTTTTATTCATGACAGCAGAAAGTTTATCAATAACCAAAAGATTATTGTTGTAATCAATAATTGGTTACCATAACTACAAAATATATGAATAAATAATCGGTTTTTTCGATTATGGTAATTAGCTAAAATTAAAATAAATTAAAACTATTTTTGGAAATACAAACCAAGAGTTGACTGTTACGGCTTCAAAGATTTTCTGCTACAATTTAAACATTCAGTAATGATAAATAAAGCGTCAAACGGAAATACAATTAATAATTTTGCAGGGCTATTGAAGAAAGTAATCAAAATTGCAGGGACCATATGTACGAGTATCTTATTTTGCAAATTATGCGAAGCAAAGTACACAAAACGAATTGGACTGATCCGAACAAATAGTTATAAATCAGACAACTAATACCACGTTGTTTTTAGCGCATAAATATGTTCCTGTTTACTTCTCGTATAACAGTAAATATTGCTTTCTGTATCATTATAATGACAGTTAAAAAGCCATCTTGGGGAAACATATAGTTTTCACCTCACACATATTTTCCTTAGGCCTCAATACTTAAGTATTTTACATTTTGTAGAGATTGGTGTATTCTAAGGCGTTCTGCAGTCGACCTCAAAATATTCAGAGCCGGACACAGAAGGGGTTCTATTAATTCCACCTCTTTGCAGGGCGTTGTTGTTGTAGCAGCTAAATAAATGCTTCGATTCTGCTAATCTAATCTGGCTCCACTTCCATATCCAGATTCAAGAAGGAGGCAGCCTGAATAGGTTTTATCCATAATGAATCTGGAGTGAGGTGCGTGGGTTTGGCCGGTCCTGTTCCGCACGCAGCACTTATGTTATGCATAGTGCCACCAATTCAGGCCCAATAGGATTTGAGGCAGCGGCACCATCCTGATCTAAGTTGTGCCAAGACCACACTGGTTTGTCTGAACAGCTGACGTTATTTCGCTGCAATTAATGGTGGATATTCTCCGAGGATTGTATTCACTCTGTATATGATTATAGCATCAGCAACAGCATCAGTATGAATACTATTTAGTCCTGCCTGCTACACTTGTTGACCCAGAGGCTCTCTCCACAACAAATGTCGATCTTTAGTCCAAAATGTCCAACAATGTAACATCGCTCAGTTTCGGCTCAAGATATAACCGAAATATTTTGAGGATAATAACTAATCAAAACAAGCTTTCGTTTGAGATGCGGAGCACGCGATATATTTTTTTTTCACCCGCCCTACTGTGGAAGTGGATGGTTCCGGCGGAGACAACTAAGCAGGTACTGCATTGATAACATTTTGTTGCGTTGACGATCGGGCAAGATCTGCGACTCCTCACGAAAATGGTCCGCTGAGGACATGAGAAAGCACCGTCGTAATTCTCAGGGCGGCATTCTGGCAAACTCTGTATAATTCTCCATTGCGTAGTACTAACTATCGCAGACCACGCAACAAGGTTGCCTTATCATTCCCCAAATTCTACCGGATAGAGACTTGAGGACCTTGTTCCTACATCTGATCTTATCGGTATGATCGCACGGGTCCCTACGACCATGATCAGTGCAATCATCCGCATACGTTATGATCTCGATGCCGTCAGGTGGACGTGGAATATCTGAAAGGTAGTGGTTAAACTGTTGTGGAGATATCACGCCTCCTTGAGGAACTCCCTGTTTCACTGCATGGGGTATGGACTTCCTTAATTCCATGTACCCAACATTTCAAACTTGACCGGAGGGAAGTTTTCTCCACATTCTCGAACAGCGTTGCGTGACTAACCGTATAAAATACTTTTTGATTAAGATCTTGACTGGTATATGTGGAAATAGCGTGTAAAGCTGTTGTTTTACTATGTTGCTTACGGAATCCATGTTGATGGTCGGCTAATGGTTTAAGATTCACATTTCAGCTAGCTTAGGGTCAACTGATGTCCACAGATTTGTCAGCAGGGGAACGCCCCAAGAGAGTGTTCTCACGGCAGCCGGGGTAGCCAACCCAGAATATGATATATTTTTCTGCTTTTGGAGAAGATGCATATCCCGGAGTATCTGCTCCGCATCCTTTTGCTCCGGGTCGGGATAGAAGGAAAGCCTGTATATTGGTTCTGCTCCGTTTGTCGAAACGTTCAGGTCAACATCGGTGCGATGTAGAGGATGTATGGAATGGGTGCAATTCAGGGTTGTTCCGGGTTAACACAATTACTCGGGTACCGCAATAGAGTCTACGTTGCTTCCTGATGTGCCAACGTAGTTTCCAGTGAGTTTTCGTCTTCAGCGTCGTCGTCGGCGTATGGGACTCCCCCCACAGTCTTCACAAGAGCAATCAGCACCACCGAACATAATACCCCATATTGCTGTTACACCACCAGAAAATGTACCCAGCTCAACAACATCTACAGTTGCAACTTAGTGGTGGTTGCAACGTTCTGAGGATGGATGGCGCCAGAGTTGGAGGTGTCATTTCGCTTGGTTTGTACCACCTCTCCATAATTGCTATTGCAACATTGGAAGCGATTTAAGTAAATTGTGGAGATTAGTATAGGTGGTATAACTTCTCTCCAGCAAACGAGGGAGGTCCCAAATTAGACGACTAATTGCAAAATTTTTCTTTATTTCTCAACTTTATCTCCATACACTTTTTTCAGCAATTTTCAATTGCTTCGATACCCTTTTTGCGCATGCGTGCTGAAGATATTCTAACTTAATTTCATAAATTTTGGCCATCGCAATAGTGGACTGGTGCATTGTCTTGATTGTGAGCAAACGCGGCACCCATCTTGTGCACAGCTTTCTCATCATCAAATTTTCCGTCAATATGGGATGTATAGCACTTTTTGAAATGCCTATGATTTCAGCTACCTAACGAATCTTCAACCGACGGTCGTCCAATATTATTTTGGGGATTTTTTAACCATTTCTGGAGTGGACACCTACGATGTTCGTCTTGGCAGTTCGTGCGGCCCCGTTGAAACTCTTCCACCCATTATGTTATTGTTGTAAACGAAAGAGCAGACACCCCTAAAGTAGAGTCTAGTTCGGTTTTAATATTGTTTGGACTGAAACCTTTCAAATGAATGTACTGTGATTTAAACTAGGATATTCTCCCGGCTTCAAGACCATTTTGTTTCTATATTATTATAGAAGCAAGTATTTTATACATGGCGGTGTATAAATATGTATTAAAAATTGGCAGCACACATACTGGATCATGATTTCTGAGCCGTGACACTCGTTATCAACAGTTCTGCTGCAATTGTATGGGAGATAAGGAGCTCTATATGGTTGATTTCTACACACAAGCGAATGAGAAATCTTTCTGAAACCACACTTCTCCAAAATCTTCCAAAAACAATTGTTAACACAAGTTAATACAAATCACCAGCCATGTCCAATGAGAAGCAAATTTTGCTCCATCAAATGGAAAATTACCACACCATGCAGAAAAGCTTTTTTGGTTTTTGACTGCACTAAGTGTAGTTGTGGTGAGTCAGAGGTCTCCCCAAGTTTTGCCGAGCCATGCATTTGTTATGTTGCTTGCTTGTCGGTTTACCCGACTGAGACTTTCTTACTTGTTAAAACATATTTATACACCTCCATTTATAAAATACTTGTTTCTATAATAATATAGAAACAAAATGGTCTTGAAGCCGGGAGAGTATCCTACGTATACCGCTATCAACACCATGGGTTGCTGGAGCTGTAATTGTAACGGCTAGATGCTACCATAGTGTATTACTATACAGAGAGAGATCCTTCAATAAAGCAGACTAGATTATGCCGGGCGGTTTCTGTGGATCATCTCTTGTTGATCATTGAACATTAGTCTGTGATCAATTTTAATCATCATGTAATTATCAGTTAAAGTCTATAAGGTCGGAAAAATCCTTATGTTCTCTGTGGGAGACGAAATTTTCGCTTTTGGAATGAAAACAACCTAGGATTTTATCCGTTTTGCTAGTATATAGGGCTGATAGTTGCAAGAAGTATCAATCACTGGGAGCAATTGAATCAGCCGCTAACTGCACCGACGCCGGCGACACATTTTCTGGTCCGGACGACTACTTAAAAGATTCAACGAATTCAAGATTTGGTTACACACTGGTCATTAGGCCGGGTCGATTTGTGGGGAGGCAAAAAAGTCGCCATTGCTCAGTGAAAATCGTATTCTAGGGATCAAAATAAGAAACTTTGCCGAAGGAACCATACCTCTAAAACGAATTCTGAGTCCCGGGATTCGGGTCGAACTTTTGTGTAGGGGCAAATTTTGAAAAATCCCACTTTGACCCATTTAGAGTGCTCCAATCGAGTCCAAATGTATGACCGACCTCCACTAACTTTGGAGGCCCGACCCACCCATGCCAGTGGCACACCCCCTGGAACCCCTTGGGGGTTCCATACATTTGGACTCGATTGGAGCACTCTAAATGGGTCACAGTGGGATTTTTTCCGGGACATCAGAATTCGTTTTAGAGGTATGGTTCCTTCGGCAAAGTTTCTTATTTTGATCCATAGAATACGATTTTCACTGAGCAATGGGCGATTTTTAAATCGACCCGCCCTACTGGTCATAGTACAAAAACTTCCATCTTTTTTGATTTACCCAATTGTGCAGAGAGTTCAGACTAAAATTCTCCTTTCTACACCATTGCGGAAATCTATCCAGTATTTTTTTTAGAAACTTTCTCTACACTCTTTTGTACTGCTAGAGCTCTTCCTTGTAGATGTCCTAGTCCAGAAGAGTGGTCCGATTTGACACGGAATGAATTATGTATACTCAAATCTGTTTAATCGGTTTCACTTAGTTATTTTTTCAATTACAAACAATGAAACCCGCATTTTTCAAAAAATTCCATTTTGAGCTTCAGCAACAACATTATTATAATGCGTGAACATAGTGGGACAATGTATATTATGATGATGATGATTATGTTGTGATATTTTAGCATCAACTAAATGTAAAAAACAGTATGTTCATCTTAAACATATTTTGTATTTACGTGTCTGTTTTTAAAAAGATCAATATAGTCTTCAAATGTGCCTGCTGGCCTTGCATCTCAATACCTCGGTTACCGCAAGGTCCACTGCCAAATGATTCATCTAAGTAACTAGTTAAGAGGTGTCTCTGTTTGAAATTGCCAACAACTTTCGCCCACTGTGTGGTGTGTTGTAGGGGTTTGAAAACCGCACAGCAGCGATGCTGTGAGACCTTTCAAAATCACCTATATGAATGCTACTGACACACAAAATTTAGCCGGATTTTTGAGTGATGTTTGTTGTTGTTGCTTTTGGTGATGGTGTTGTAAAAATTTTGGGTTTTGTTTTGTTTAAATTTCGTTTATTCAATGGATGACATACATTGAATGGATGGATGACTTGGTTTGGATTGGACTGGCTTGGCCTGGCTGGGTTTGCTCAGCGGTATGGCAGTTACGTAAAGAGAAAGCATCATTGAACTTCATATCATAACAGTGTGGTGAAGTTTATGACGTTAGGTGATCATAATGATCATCACGAAGATGTTCATGATTAGGATCAAAAGCAAACACCAGCAAAAAAAAACCTTAACTTAAGTAGATGTGTTGAAGGTACGACCGCAAAAGTAACGGAAGAAGATGGCCACAAACCACTAACAACGAGTAAACTGGGATTCTGCACAGTCGCTCTGTAAATACACGTAAATGCGCAGACTGCCAGCCTACCACAGCCTCACTCTACTCTACTCCACTCCACTCTAACCCATTCTTATACAAATGATTTCGTTAATGAATTGGTGTCGGCTTTGTTAATATGTCTTTTCCAAATATTTTAAATCAAGGTGCAGTTGCTCTCGGTACGAGTTTGTAATTTAAAACAAAAACACACAGCCCAACGCCAATTGTGTTCGCCATGAATTTGTGCACTGCATTTGAATAAATTGGGAACAATAATTAAAAATCAGGTTTTAGGGTTTAGTGAGAAACTGTTGAAGAGTCTTTGGAGTTAGACCCTGCAAATTGCTTGGCTCTTTGGCCGATGTATTTTGATCGTTTTACTTCATCTCAATTTTAAAAAATATTATTATTCGCAGATATTGGTTCTAACACAACAACAAAATCACAATTTTTTTTGGAAGTTAGCTTTACTATTTTGAGTATATTTGTTAAGTATAAGCTTGGATAACCCGGAGTACGCGTTAAGCCAATTATCATGGCTACACCGCGATACCTCCGTTCTAAAACATGCAAAGTCGACTTAGCATGTTTTTAGGGAGATTGCATTTTTAGTTTATATTCAGTCAAAATTTGGTGTTTATACGTAAACTCAATCAAAAGTTATTCATTTAGTAACAGACGCAAAAAAATTAGAAAAGAGTTGATTTTTAAACTGACCTCTGATGGGCTAGTTAGGCTAGCACGCTAACAACTCAACTGCTGGGGCGCTCAAAAAAAAATAAAAAAAAAACGCAAAAAATATTTTATTTAATTTTTTAAAAGCCAGCATCCCAACGAAAAAACATTGCCAACTTGAAAAAAATCACAAACAGCCCTCGACTACCGCAGATCTCTTAACGATATAAAGGGTTTTCCAACAAAAGGTGTTATTTGGGTATTCAAAGAAAGAAAAATGCAATTTTTTGAGATAAATGATCGGATGTTTATTTCATAACAAAGAGGAAGGTATGCCGTTAATAAGGAAAAACAACATCAGCCAAATGGCCACCACGACCACGCTTACAGGACCATATCCTTTTCATGAAATTTTCCATAACCAAATCGCAAAGTGGCTGCCCTATGTCCTCGATAGCCTCACGAATTCAATCCTTGAGGTCTTGAATCGACGTTGGGCTGTTGGCGTAGACCTTATCTTACACGTGGCCCCAAAAGAAGAAGTCACAAGGTGTTAAATCACAAGATTGTGATCACCTCTTCGAGAGATAACACGGTCCGGAAACTTTCCCGTAACAGAGCAATGGTTTCGTTGCTTGACGTTGATCCAACGTCATTTTTGAAAACGTAAGGTCCAATGACCTCGCCGGGCCATAAACCGCACCAAACAGTCACACGTTGAGGATGGAGAGGCTTCACAACAATAACTTTTGGGTTTTCCGAGCCCCAGATGCGACAATTTAGCTTGTTGACGAAGCCACCGCGGTGGAAAACGGCCTCATCAGTCAAGATGATTTTGTATCGTTCGTATCGTTTTTTTGTTCGATCGTTTTGTGTCGTTCGATGATCGTGTATCGTTCCATTTTTAGTAGTGGCGTACTTTCTACTTGTCAAATGTCAAAGAATAAAAGCTTCAAATGTTACAGCTATCGAAATACCGGGTGATTCAAAATAACACCTTTTGTTTTATTTGGATTTGACTGTGACTGTGAATTTTTGATTCTACATCATAAGAGCTACCCTCACACCATCTATCACATTTCTAGCTCATTCCGTTTAGATTTGGCGGTGGCACCATTTTTATCCCTTTTTGTCCCATTGTACGGCTAAAAGTACGAATTACGAAAAATCCCGTCTTATTGCACGTCTACGTCCCAAAGATTACCCTCCCATCAAATTTCATAATTCTAGCTTCAGGGGTTTTGGCTGGGCAATTGTCAGTCATTCAACAATTTTATATATACAAGGTTTTCCAATAAGAGTGATATGATTTCTTTGAAAAAGAGTGATATGATTTTATTGTTAAGAAAATTCAAAAGTTTTTTATTTAGTGTGAAGTACAATCGATACAATTAAGTTCTAAATAAAACGTCATTCAAATGACCTCCACGACTTCTTCTGAAGGAACGAATTCGATGAACCCAATTTTCGAGCAATGGCACGTCCAAAATTGACTTGTAAACTTGAAGAAAGTCGGGTTTATTTCGAAAGACCAATGACCTCAAATAACCCCACAAGAAATAGTCTAATGGTGTTAAATCACAACTTCTTGGAGGCCATTCAATATCAGAATTTTTTGAAATAATCGAATCTCCAAACTTTTCTCGCAACTATTCAATTGTTCAATGACAAAAAGATAGCTCTTAAAGAAAGTTAAAATATTGCTCATGGGTATCAAGGTCGTTGGTCAACTGGAAAGTGTTTTTTTTTTTTTATTTTAAAATGGACTTAGAGCCCGAAAAGTTGCAATTGGAGAACGATTATTTTGATAATAAAACTGAATAATTTGTAAACGTTGTTCTTGCGTATATCTCTCCATGAGGAAATTGTAAACACTACTGAATACAATGAAAAACAAATGACAGCTCCTGACATATTACAAATGATCGAAACGTCACTTCAAAATCATATCATCCCGATTGGAAAACCCGTTATAAATTACAGAAGATTCGGATAAGTTATTTTGGTGGTTTTCTGAAATAACAACCAATGTCAGAAAATTTCGACTTAGGGATCGTGGAATACATGTATGTATTCTGCTAATCATTATCTTTCGATCCATATATGAACAATTTGTGATTACTTTTTCCAACATTGAACTATGCACATTTAGTACCGCGAGAAAAAAAGTATTTTGACCTTTTTGAACATTTTTCTTTTTGGAGATGTCCTATTATTCCAAAAAGCCACAGATGTAGGGAGCAACTATTACCACAAACAAAGTAGTCATTAGAAATTCCTTTTGTAAATGACCTGAAACGGACAGATAAAGGATCTTTGATTACTCTTTCGATGTGCTACAGTTTGGGCCGGTAACAAATGTCTTTTTATACTCTCACTTTAGCGACCAAAAAAGGGATATTCAGACTCTTTTGGTCCATATTCTGCTTATTCTAGAGATAACGAAATTATATTTTGCAATTGAGAAAAAACCGGCAGCGGTAAGTTTATTCTTGGACAAAGTTTTCCTTTTTTTCCAAATACTCTTCCCATTTCACAACAGAATGTGTTAAACTTACTAAATATTACGAATAAATAAACAAAATATTATATCACTTCATTTGGCCGATGCCATTGAATGGCTAGGGCCGAAAACATGTTTCCATGGTACAGATTTTCAAATTAATTTTGGGACCGGTTTCACAATTACGATCAAAGTATTTATGGCAGACAAGAAAGTTAAACAATGCTGAACTATACATTAATGAGAAATTTACAAAATCTTAATAATAAATATAATCGCTTCACCGAAATAACTGCGAACAAAATGCTTTTTATTGTAATAACATTTTTTTATTTGATTACATGTTAAACTGAATCAAATAAGTTATAATTTGAGTCACACGATTGATCCTCAGTGTAGAATGGATATGTCGTGTGCGCTTACACGAACGTACAAGGTACGAATCATACATATTCGCACATTCGCGGACTCCGTGTGCATGCCCACCAAAGAGTACGAAGCGAAGTTACCGACAGGTGAATGAATAATTCGGATTGGTGCCGAGTGTGCGCGCCTTTGTCGTAGCAGTCGCTTTAGTTTTCGGACGATGCTTACAGATCAATGGGGATTGTTCGATCTGTGTGTGTCTCAGTTAGCATGCACGAGGAGTTGTTTTCTCAAGTAATTCCATTCGCACATGTGTGAGTACGTATTTGTATTTGTTTAGTTGGTAAACATTTTGTAGTCGGTGGCCATGGTTGCCACATTGGCAAAACTTTCGCAAACTCTGGGGTATTTTCTGTAGAATTTATTACGTTATTCTTTTGCTTACATTAAAATAATAACCACAGTTAATGAAAGCGTCAACATTATTGAAACGTGTTGTTTAATAAAATGATATTTTGTTTGATTTTAAGAATTTTTTTTTTAATAATGGCTATTGTCTTTTGGATGCTGAGTTAACAATTTCATACACATACTTTCAATAACACTAAGCAACAAAAAGATTTCAGTTTGTGTCCGAGACCTAAAAACTTTTTTTGTGTAGATTGAGACTTACTATTTGATGAAATATTTTTTTTAATTTTCATGGAAGGTACATTGGACAACATTTGAAGTATAAACCCGACAAAGCTTTATATTTAACAAAATTATGATGGCTACAAATGTTGGGGTGGTTGTGGTTTGTAAATATCGTTAAAATAATTAGAAAATGTTTCAATAGCGCGAAATAAACCATAACAAATATAAAAAAAACTTTTTTTAAGAGTTTTTTATGGTGTATTGGAAATTTATTGGTAATTTATGTTTGGCTAGCGTTTTAGGGCCTTATTAATTAAATTTTTATGAATAATGCCCTTAATAGTTGACATAGAGAAAAAATTTGCAAAAATACGTATCGTATGAATAACTCATATAATTAATAACACTCATACGTCAGCCGGGACCACTGGGAACGGGGAGTAGGGGATGCTGAACCGGTTAAAAACAACTATTTTTTGTTAGTTTTGGATTAAAAACGTTCTGCAGCGAATACGTACAATTACTGATGCTCGAAAACAAGTTTTTTTACATTTTTTCCTGATTTTAAAATTTGACAAAAAATATATTTTACCTCACAAATCAGCTTTTTGATCTAAAATATGTGATTCCGCTTTTAAGCTAATGCGATTTAAAAAATTGCTAAATGGTATATACACGGGGCAAAATCGGCTTTTTTGATATGTTTGAATCAAAAGAAAATATATTTGGAACACACATTTTTAACATTCTGAGCAAATAAATTTTATTTGAAAATCAATAACATTTATTTGGATCGCAAATATTAATATATTACAACAAAATATATTTGCAAACTAATTTTCTCAAATAAAATATGTGTTTATTTGAAAGTAAAATTATTGTTTAGGAATTTATCCAGAAATATTTTTTTTAAAAAGGATAATTAAAACTGTAGTTTTTTCGAATTTCATTTTTAATTCTTCATTGATTTTGAGTTAGACCTTATAATAAAAAACGACATAAGCAATAACATTCGTTTTAAAGCGCCAATTTTAAATTTTTATATATTCCAAGACATTATTTTTTGTCACCCATTATAAAGAAAATTTACAAATATTAGGGCGGAAACAACGATTTGTGTAGAACAACATCTTCCCAAATATATAATTTTTGTGTGGTCCAAATATAATATATTTAGAGTGTACCCTAAACATTTGTATATTTCAAGCAGAATTTGTTTGGGATAATATAACAACATCTTCCCAAATATATAATTTTTGTGTGGTCCAAATATAATATATTTAGAGTGTACCCTAAACATTTGTATATTTCAAGCAGAATTTGTTTGGGATAATATACTACAGAAGCGATTTTTTTCAGCGTTTATTTGTTTAAATCAATAGAATCGTTATATCTCCAAAACTATACACACGTAATACAGTTTGGTTGCCTCAACCGAATTATTTGCCAACCGAATTTTGGTAGTTCTGTCTACTATCATGCATTCCATCAGGACAACCAATATTTTGGTTGTGGTATACTTCTGCTTCCATGTTGACAACAATCATATTTGGTTGCGCCAACTACGAAAATGGTGGCTTAAATTACCAACTGTTTTAAAAAATTGGTTGTTCTGACAATTTGTCAGTCGTATACTACCGACAATTAATTAAAAACAGTTTTCATTAATTTTTATTTTATTTATTGAACAAAAAACAAAACAATTCATAACAAAATTAAAAATCCCTTATTACAAATTCATCACTATTAAATATTTGACACACATTTCAGTAAACGAAAAAAACACAACACTTGTATGCAAATATCGCTTAACCCTGTGCTTTCAATTTCATATTTGTTGCTTTTATTTTTTATTTATGTAAAACATTTTGCACAACATATTCGGCATTCCACACATTATTATCCACACGAGATTATTTTTGATTACCTATACCGTTCTTGAACAAAATGTTGAAGATTTTTTTATGTCGAGTAATTTTATTTTTTGTTTGTCATGTATCAGCAAAAGAACAGCAAAATACATTTAATTATTCTAAATTTGGGAAATGATTGGGTTAACCAAATAACGAATATTTATTAATATTTTTTCTGTTGTAGTAACCAATTATTCGTTGCAATAATAGTCTTTGGTCTATTGATACAATTTCTGTTGTCAAGAATAAAATATTGGTTGTCACAACCAAAAATCGATCATATGGTAATATAATGACAGTTTAAAATTGGTTACCACAACTAACCGAGTGTCAATGAAAAAACAATATTAATTCGATTGATACAACCATCGATTTAGTTGCAAGCATTTTCATTTGATCGTATCCATGTTATTTTTGTTGTTTCAACTAATTATTTATAAATACAACCGACAGACGGTGTTTGCAATATATATTTTGTTGCAAGTACTATTTTTTTATTGTTACTATCGAATTCCAACCAATTATTTTCCTGGGTGTATGACAAATTCTGGATCAAATAGGAGATTCGTGATTGGGGGATGCTATTCCATAAAATCAAAACCAACCAATTTGTATGCCCTTACCTTATACATATGTATATCATTTGCTACGAGCCAAAAGTGTAACACATCGAAGGAGTGATCTAAGACCCTAAGTATGTTCGGCAGAAATCCGTTTTGGGTCATTTTAAATCATTTGAGCCGTCCGTCTGTCTACTGGCTGGTGCGAACGATAACTCTCGAAAGGAGTAACCGATTGACTTCAGACTTGGTATGCGGTAATATTTTTCCCTATCTCCGGTTAAGTTCGAAGATGGGCCATATTGGTCCACTCCTTCTAGTACCTCCACCACAAAGGGTTAACTTTTAGCGAAATAATGACTTTAATACCTTCTATACTACTTACACGAATCTTCCGAAATTTCACGCATAGTATTAGTTTGTTAGTCGCTACCACGTCAAGAATAATGGGCGAAGTGACCACTCCCTTTTTGGTACCTCCCATACAAATGGACCATTTTGCACCAAAACTTAACTGCTTATGGCTTTAATATCAATTCATACACATACTAGAAATATTGTACAATGTAATGCTTTTATAGCACCTAGAGTCCAGAGAAAAGTGGGCATTATTGGCACGCCCCTTTTGGTACCTCCCACACAAATGGACCATTTTGTACCAAAAGTTACCAGTTTATAAGTTTAATACCAGTGTATACAAATACTTGGAATTTTGCACAGTATAATACTTTTATAGTACCTAGAGTCCAGAGAAAATGGCCGTTACTGACACGTCCCTTTTGATACCTCGCACACAAATGGACCTGTTTTTACCAAAAGTTAACAGCCTTCAACGTTAATACTAGTGCATACAAATACTTGAAATTTCGTACAGTGTAATGCTTTTATAGTACGTAGAGTGTAGAGAAAAGTGGCCGTTATTAGCACGCTCCTTTTGGTACCTCCCACACAAATGGACCATTTTGTGCTAAAAGTTGACATGCTTTTATAGTATCTAGAGTCCAGAGAAAAGTGCCCTTTTTGGCATGCACCTCTTGGTACCTACCACACAGAGGGACCATTTTGTACCAAATGAATGCAGCTTTTAACTTAAAACCAGTATATAACTTAAAGCTGTGAAATGCAATTTAAATTATTAATATATTTTAATTAAAACAAAAAAATAAATTTACGAATATTTTTTGGGACTCAAGGTGAGGGGATTCATAAGTCGGTTTATCCGGTTTATTTATGAACTTTCTTACTTGTTTATATAATTTTTTTAAATTCCAATTTACATGGAATTTAGCTTTAGTATTTTGACTCCAAGTGTTGGAAATAGAAACGGTGGTGAAGTCGTTAAAAAACAAGGAAGAAAGTTTTAGTCGGGTAAACCGACTAAGGTATATCCTCACTTTGTGAAAAAGTTTTATGGCAAACGGTGGAAAAAATATTCATTCTTTGTCAGTTTGTGAAAACATTTAGATGATTGCAGCAGAAGTTATGGGCATGTTGTGTTTGAACTACTACACTACACTGAACAAAATTTCAAGTATTTATATGCACTTGTATTAAAGTTATTACCAGATAATTGTTTGTACAAAATGATCTCTTTGTGTGGGAGATACCAAAAGGGGTGTAGCAATAACGCAATTTCTTTACCGGACTGAAAACACTATAAAAGCATTACTCTGCACTAAATATCAAGTATAAAGTTAATAGCAGTTAACTTCTTGTACAAAATATACCCTTTGTATGATAGCGACAGATAAACTATTACTATGTGTAATAACAGAAGATTCGGATAAAGAGTATAAAAGTTATCAGAGAATAAATGCTTCATTGAATTTTAACTACAGTTGATGGAGGTACTAGAAGTAGTGGACCAATATGGCCCATCGTCGAACATAGCCTAAACAAATAATATTGCCACGGTTATTACTTCGAGAGTTATCGTACAGACAGACAGAGAGACTTAAAATTTCCTAAAAATGTCGTTCGAATTTTTGCTCAAAATTATAACAAACATAATTGTAGGATTTGGAAAGTAAAATTAGAATATACATTTACTTTGTATTGTAATTTAAATAAATAGAAAATAAAAGCAGAACCAAAAATTTGTATACCCTACACCACTCTGTGGTACAGGGTATTATGACTTTGTGCATTTGTTTGTAACACCTAAAATGAGAAGTGATAACCCCATTGTTTATTATACCGATCGACTCAGAATCACTTTCTGAGTCGATTTAGCCATGTCCGTCTGTCTGTCCGTCCGTCTGTCTGTCTGTCTGTCCGTCTGTCCATGTATTTTTGTAATCAAAGTGCAGGTCGTATTTATGGTCCGATTGTGATGAAATTTAGCATAGTGCTCTTTTTTGGCCCAAGGACGATCCCTATTGAAATTGGTTAAAATCGGTTCAGATTTGGATATAGTCCCCATATATATGTTTCACCCGATTTGACATGCAAGCGCCGTAGAAACCACATTTTACATCCGATCTTTATGAAATTCGGCAGAGAGAGTTTTATTATTACGTGAAATTCGGAGAAAATCCGATCAGATTTAGATATAGCCCCCATATATAGGTTTCACCCGATTTGGCATGTAAGCGCTGTAGGAACTGTATTTTAAATCAGAACAGTACGAAATTTGGCAGAGAGAGTTCTCTTATTACATGAATAAACACTGCCAAATTCGGGGAAAATCGGTTCAGATTTAGATAAAGCCACCATATATATGTTTCACCCGATTTAACATTTAAGCGCTGTAGAAATCGTGTTTTATATCCCATCAGTACGAAATTTAACAGAGAGTTCTCTTATTACATGAATAAACACTGCCAAATTCGGGGAAAATCGGTTCAGATTTAGATATAGCCCCCATATATATGTTAACATTTAAGCGCTTTAGAAATCATGTTTTATATCCGATCAGTACGAAATTTAACAGAGAGAGTTTTCTTATTACATGTATGAACACTGCCAAATTCGGGAGAAATCGGTTTAGATTTTAACATAGTCCCAATATATATGTTACACCCGATTTGACATGTAAGCGCTGTAGAAACCGTGTTTTATATCCGATCAGTACGAAAATCGGCAGAGAGAGTTTGCTTATTACATGTATGAACACTGCCAAATTCTTATCGCAATGCCCATTTTCGCATTGGTAGGTAGGTGTAGGGTATTATATAGTCGGCCCCGCCCGACTTTCTGACTTTCCTTACTGGTTTACGATAAATTTGTTTTAACCGGTATATTTTTGTGTTGACGATTACGAAAACTTATTTTGACGATTTTTGTGCCCCTATTTTGACGATTTTCGACCAAATTCGTCTGGCAATACTGTTCACTGTACAAAATTTCATGTATTAATATGCGCGGGAATTGAAGATACAAGTCTTTAACATTTTTTACAAAATGGTTTAGTTTTATGGGGGGTACGTACATAAAGGGGCTTGTTAATAATCCCATTTTTCACGGCACTATAAACGAGGCAAAATCGTTCTTTTTTGATATGTTTGAGTCGAAACAAAATATATTTGGAACAAAAATTTTTAAATATATAGTTTGAGCAAATAATTTTTTTTTGAAATTCAATAAAACTTATTTGGAAAGCATATATTAGTATAATACAAGAAAATATATTTGCAAACTAATTTTTGCACTTAGCAAAAGCTTATTTCGTTATAACTCGATAACCGAATCCGAATTAGTTCAGGAAATTTTTAAAGAATTCACAATTAAGCAGCAACACCATTTTCTATCCGTTCTGCGGATTCGCTGATATATTAAAACACATTGCAAAAAAATCGTATTTTCTGAGAAAATTTCAAAATTTTTTAAATAAAACCCTCATAAAAACGCACAATTGTTATATTTTTATGATTTTATCGTAAAGTCTGACCGGTCATGAATTAAATGACCCCATTCCGAAAAAATCGTTGCATAATTAAGAAGTTGTAGCTAAATTAGTTTTAACTTCAAACCTGTATTATCGATATAAAATGTAATAAAACAAAATTTAAGAGTTAAGAAGGGATATTTTGGTGTTTTTTGATGTCTAGCATCATAATCTATGCATTAAAACAGAAACCTAGGAAAAAGCTTGTTTTTGTCGACCGGTGTAATAATCCCAAATAGAAATTATTAGGAAGGAAGCAAATATTTGTTTAGAACCATCCATTAAACCCCCATCCAAAGGTGGTGAGTACAAAAATGAATAATGCAAATTATTTGTACTTATCAAAATTAGTATTTGGGATTTGTTACAAGCATTACAGCATTCGCTCATCATAACCTTGACCCACAATATTTTTTGTGACATATGTATATTTTTGATGTGATTGAGATCTGTATTGACCGGTTTTTCACCTGGGTTTCACGAAGTGGCAACACCGATTGACAACAGAATACATACATACAAAAAATACACATGTGTGTGTGTGTGTGAAAAGGTTCACTAACACACATAGCTATCCATATGTTACACATACACAGAGCTACGCATGCGCCGTCGTATACAAAAGAATAATAGTGTTGGGTCTTGGGTTTTGGCGCTGCTGGCTGAGCCGTTTGTAGTTGTTGCTTTTGTTAGTGTTGTTGGTATTGTAATACTACTCTATTCGCTTCGCTGTGGCATCTGACGACGCGGACGGGGCATTATGATCGATCTTTTGTGGCTGTTTTCCAGCGATAGAAATGATTTTTAACATCTTCAGACGTGTTCATTTGTTAACGAAACGTCAAAGTGTAACGGTCGTTAGATAAGCCCTCTGCGGATGTTAAACTTGAATTGTTAAAAAACCAGACGATGGTTTTTATATAACAAAAAAACCTACATAGTACACACACACACGACGACAAATACGAAAACATACACGCAAAAGAAGTTTTGAAATTACCACGAAAAATAAAATAATAACAACAAAAGAGAAACAAACGGCAAAAGTGAAGTTCAAGTGAAGAAAGTTAAAGATAAAACAAGTACATAAAATCATTTAAATGTTGAAAAAGTGAAAATTCCAACAAATAAAACATTTCACAATCATAAAATAACAAAAATGTTAGTCTCTCGTAAAGATTTTATTTAGATTGCATTTTGTAACTATATCCTTTGGTGTGCCACAAACACTTAAATTATATATTTATACCAAAGGAAATAATAAAGAAAAAACCCAAAGAAATTTGTTTAATCCCAATTAAATTATAAAAAAGTGTTAATTTCCTCAAAACAGCCAAGACAACCATCAACATTCCCACCACCTCCTAAACCTTATAACGCCTTATCATGGGTCATTTATCGATGTCCGAAAGGAGTAGCACCACCAGCGTTGAGACGGCGGCCCCAGAAACGGAATTGAAACATCGTTTGACGGCCAATGGCAGCAACAAATCTGCAAATTCAGCGACGGCGGCCAATGGATTCCCTACGAAAAATGGCCAACCTTTGGTATCGGCCGTCGATGGCGAAGTTAAAGTTATCGAGCAAAAACATCACGTCAATTTGGAAGAATACACGAAAAACTTCAAAGGCGACAAAGTTTTTGGCATCCAGTTCGAGGCTCCCCTCAAGTGGGGCAATATCATCATGATCAGTCTGCTGCATCTGTTCTTCATCTATTGCTATTTAACATTTCCCCTGACAAAGCTGAATGTTAAGACAATTTTATACAGTAAGTTTTTGATTTGCTCATTTTTATTATATTCCGAGATAAGCTGTGACAATCTCACGCAAAGAAAACGATTCATTGAAACAGGAATGAAATTTTGAGAAATATTCTGCACGATGTATTTCCGGGAACGGAAATCTCTTTTCTTATTAAAAAAATAGTTGTTTGAGAAAAAAGTCTCTATTTGCGGAAATATGGAGTGTAGTTGTCCAAAATTTGTTTCATGAGAAAAATCAATTTTTTTTGTGTTTACTATAAATCCTAATTTCACAAAAGTCATTTAAGTGAGGCTATATTTTATCTTTATCTTTATGTATATCTTAATATCTCCATTATATTCCTATTTCTTTTTATATCTCTATACATGGGGAATTTCATGTCAATTGTGTCAATTTTTAAAAGCGAAGTCTTCTGTTCGGGTTGAAACTTGCACAAAGTATAGAGTCCTATTGGAAAGTAGTTTAGACACACAATTTCAACGAGATCGTTTAAGGACTGTTCGAGTTGAAGGGTGTTGAAATTTTGGTCAAACGGCCATTTTTTCCCATCCATATAAATTATTACCTATTGTATTTAGAAAATGTTGACTAATATTTATCCCCTCACCTTAGAGAGGAGGGTATATATCATTTGCTAGGAGCCAAAAGTGTAACACATCGAAGGAGTGACCTAAGACCCTAAGTATGTTCGGCGGATATCCGTTTTGAGTCATTTTAAGTCAAATGAACAATGTCCGTCCGTCTGTCTGTCTGTCAGCTGGCTGTTGCGCACGATAACTCTCGAAAGGAGTAACCGATTGACTTCAAATTTTGTATGTGGTAATATTTTCTTCTATCTCCGGCAAAGTTCGAGGATGGGCCATATCGACAATTTTCAATTTTAAGTTAGGACGGTCTTGAAGAAAGTGAGCGACATATTCAGTAAAAACAAAATATTTATTTACTCAGCAAACTGAGACATTCTGATATAAATAAAAGGCTCTTAAAATATAATAATATCGTAAATTTACATTTCTTGATAAAATGCTTAAAAAAATTCGTAAGAAGCAAATAGCCGAAAATAGCTTTTTTTACAATTCCATAAAAATTACTTTCAGCTAATGAAGGTATCAAAATATGTTGTTTAATTAATTTTGAGAAATCATAGTTCAAGAGTAACAAAAAAATCTGAGAAGAAATGTATAAAAGTGTAAACAAAATGTTCAATGAATCGATGGGTAAAATTGATTAAAAAAGGTGAATGAAGCCATAGGAAAAGTTGTCTGAAATTAAGAATATATGTATGTAGCAATCTACCCTGTAAACACTTTTCTTATTAAAGTGCCAATTTTCCTCGAGGTTAGCAGCAGTGGCTTGACACAAAAGCCCATTTGGCACTGAGCCGTAGGCACTTCAAAAACATTGCACTGTAACGATTTTCAAGTCGTGTTGTGTTATGAGATATTAATATCAGACTTAACCTAATTCAGCCATTACTTCAACAGTTTTGGACGGACATATCGTAGTATAATTTCATAAATAGCATAGCATTAAATGCGAAAATATACTTTTCATGATTTTGCTATATGCGTATACGAGTATATATTATTAGTTGTGTTACGTACCAAGTACATAAATGGCAATTAAGAAGAAAATATTAAAGGAAAGTATAAATTTTGTATAAATAAAATGTTTACCGAATATAAAATATGGAAAAATAATTTTGCACAATTTTCAAAAAAGTCTCTGGGATGACTGAAAAATATACCTTTTACCCCCAATTTACAATATGCTTTTGCAGGATTGTAAACAACATAACAGAGTGATGCTTGAAAAAAAGAGAGCGTTGTTATAAACCGTGTGTTTGATACAGCGGTAACGCTTCAAGAGCTATCTTCGTTACTACTAAAACCTTGGAATCTCGAAGAAATAGGAATAGTTTCACAGTCGCAGGTCCAGGCTGTCCCTCCATTTCTACATTACAGGAGGTTTTTTACATGATCGAATCTTTGAGTTGGTAGTTTAGGTTAAGAGTTTTATGTTCAGACACCATTAAGTCCACAGAAAATTACGTTGATGGGCAAAATGTTACTGTCAACGGTGAAAGGTATAAAGAAATGATCACAATTTTTTTCGTACCTCAAATAGCTGGCATTAACCTTGTTGGCATGACGGACGGAACCACATGCCACATAGCGCACGCTACAATTAATTTACTCAAAGTAACTTATGATGAACGAATATGTTCACGTAATGTTCCTGTTATTAATTTCTTTGGGGGTCGTCTAGGCCGTCGGAAAGCAAAATTCAACGATGAAATACGGCCTCAAATGCTGCGATTAGTGTGTGAAAATTTGAGTTCCATATTGTCCAATATACACGACAGCAGTGTTATTTTAATTTAAAGTTCTGTAACTCAAAAAACTCCAGTTTCAATATCACACCAAAAGTTAATGCTACCAAATAAACCAAAGAATATTAACTCATAAAATTCCATAAAACTTGCTAAGAAACTTTGTATCTCCTATAGTTCAGCGCTCCTTCCGGATACATTCGTCACAAACTGAAGAATTCTAAGGCTTGCAAAATACCTCATAACTTGAACGGTCTCGTGACTACGGTCCATTAAGAGAATGTTCAAATATTCATGTTTATATCTTTTCAATAGACTTACCCGTATTTTGTATTTATTCATATATTTATTATCTTCCACGTGCCGATTTGTGGTCTATCAAGTCGACTTGGTTTACTAACTAATAACCACTGATTTCTAAAAAAATTTTAGCGTTTTACCAAACAATCTCGTGGAAGAACATTATGTCCATTCATTTATTAGTTATTCAGGTCAATGAACAGATATTGGATTTGTTTTTTTTTTTTGAAAAGTGAAATGTAAGCAATTTTTTTCGCATACTGAATACATGTTTCACTTGCAATTCCAAATTGGTGCTGGCGAATTTAGATATATTGAATGATAAATTAATTCATGGTAATATTAACAGTCTGATGAAATGAAAAAATATCTCTTGGCACGAAGCATAAATAAAACATACCTAATGTTACTGTATTAAATATATGAACATTCTTAGAATATCAAATCTATTTAAATATTTAATCAAAATATAGATATTTCATATATTTAAATTATGTTGACAGATCTTTGGACTAGTTTTTTTATTTGCATTTATGCGAAAGGTGATCGTTTTTAAATGTGGGAAGTTAGTAATCTGGGGTAAATTATTTTAGATTCCATTAATGAAATGTTGATAACCAGTTTGTAATTAAAACTAAAAGCCCATAAATGTATAAAAGTTTCAAAATGAATATTTTAATGATCATTTCCGGTTATCCGGTTTATTTAAACTATTATCGTTATAATTTCAACTGGGATACAATGACAAACATATAATTGAAATAGATTACCAATGAAAGGGTCATGACCCAGAAATTTGTCATGATCGAATATATTCTTTCCATCATAGTATAGAGAAGCAAATTTGTCTACACAGCTAGGAGAGTACATCAGAGTTCAATCAAAAACATTTTAAATAAATTAGGCAGTAAGAAGTTATACTTTTCTTGTCTTTTAGTTTTAATAACAAACAGGTTATCACAATCTTTGTATAAAATTATTTTATAAACGAAACGAAAGCTGCAACATTTCAGCCAAATTGTTTACACAGTGTGACATCTATAGCTTAACCAAAGATAATTTTGAGAGCGACCTCTATTTGGGGACCGTATTAAAACATATGGAGGAAGTGTGGTAAATTTTCCTTGTGCCGAGTTTTAGTATAACTAAAACACTAATTGCAAAATTTCAGGCATATCGACTGGCAATTCTGATCTTTATGACAGGCATAAAGAAGCTAAATTGAGAACGACCTCTATAGGGTGACTGCATCAATTCGTTTTTTTCTATTTCGTTGTTAACAATTCTTGTAAAAAACAATTTCAAAGTGCATAGTTTCGATCAAAGTTTTTGCTGAATGTGTCATATACGGCTTAAATATATTTAAAAAGCGATCTGTAGGAGAACTATTTTAAAACATGTACCGATATCAAATTTCGCGAGAGTCCTCGGAGAGCGACCTCTATATTCCAACGAACGCATTAATCGATACGAACTGAGTTGTGTAATTTTTGTAGTGATAAAATCATAACAAAATAGAGTATAACTCGCAAAGTTTCAGCTTAGAACGACTTAAGAATCATATTTAAAAAAAGCGGCCTCTATAGGGTAGGTACCAGTGAAACAAACAGGTTCACAGGCGGCCACATGGCTCAGATCCTATTTAAACATTAATGTCATACAATTACACATAACTACAAAAAATTTGTCAAAGGGATGTCATTAAAATTTTCTAGTGTAATTTGGTGTCTACTACAAGCAAATATATTAAAAAAAGGAAATATGTTACATTTTTTTAAAATTCAAATTTTCATAGAATGTTTTAGTATTTGGAACCTACTTTTTAAGTATAATCCCAATGGAGCCATTATAAAACTTAAATATATGGAAGTTATGAGGGAAACAAATGTTGGAAATATGCCTTTCAGGTAGAAACAGTGGTTTAGCAACAGCCGTTAACCCTTTGACGACCACTGTGACATATATGTCCGATGCGAATTGTTTTGCAATTTTTACCATACTTATGTCTAAAATGTCCCAATTTGCTTTAAATGTTTATTTCGTCAGAAGAAAACCTACGTACTTTTTTGATTCCACTAAAATCATTCGACCATTTTTTTTAATTTTTCGAACAGTAGCTCAGAGAAATAAAAAAAAGTTGGTATTTTTTTCAATCCTTATGGTCATCAAAGGGTTAAAAAATAGAAAAGGTTGATTTTTTCCAAAAATTCGATTTTTGCTGGTACCAGAAAAACATAAAAAATGTAAAAAAATCCTATTATTATCTATTTATTTTTAAAAACAAATAAGAAAGTTCAGTCGGTTAAACCGACGTATGAATCCCCTCACCCTGAGTCTCAAAAAATATTAATAAATTAATTTATTTTTGTTTTATTTAAATTATTATCAAATTAAATTGCATTTAATAACTTTAAAGTATGAACTGGTATTAAAGTTCAAAGCTGTTTACTTTTGGTATATAATGGTCCATTTGTGTGAGAGGTACCAAAAGGGGCGACTCTAGGTACTATAAAAGCATTATACTGTACAAAATTTCCAGTGTTTGTATGTACTGGCATTAAAGTTATAAGCTGGTAAGGGTGGTACAAAATGGTCCATTTGTGTGGGAGGTACCAAAAGGGGCGGGCCAATAACGCCCATTTTTCTCTGGACTCTAGGTACCATAAAAGCATTACACTGTACAAAATTTCAAGTATTTGTACGCACCGGTATTTAATTTATAAGCTGGTAACTGTTTGTACAAAACGGTCCATTTGTGTGGGAGGTACCAAAAGGAGTGTGGTAATACTACCACTTCACTGTATAACCACTTCACTGTTCACTGTATTGTAGGTAATATTAAACCATTACACTGCACAACAATTTCAAGTATTTGTATGGACTGTTAATAAAGTTATAAGCTATTAACTTTTGGTTCAAAATTGTCCATTTGTGTGGGAGGTAACAAAAGGAGCGTGACAACTTCGCCTATTTTTCTCGAGTTAATAGTGACTAATAAACTAATACTATGTGTTGAATTTCAGAGGATTCAAATAAATAGTCTATAAGTTATTAAATAATCAATATTTCACTTAATGTTAACCCTTTGTGGGGGAGGTACTAGAAGGAGTGGACCAATATGGCCCATCTTCGAACTTAGCCTGAGACAGACAAAAATATTATTCAAGTCAATTCGTTGCTCCTTTCGAGAGTCATCGTGAGCTCCAGCCAGACAGACAGACGGACGGACATTGCTCAAATGACTTAAAATGGCCCAAAACGAATTTCCGCCAAGCATACTTGGGGTCTTAGGTCACTCCTTCGATGTGTTACACTTTTTGTCAGTGTAACACATCGAAGGGTATATATCATTTGCTAGTGTATACAAAATGGAACATCTTTTTTGCGATTTCTTTATATTTTTGCGCTTTTTTTCGTACCAGCAAAAAAAAAATATTTTTTAAAACAAAACAAAATATTTTTCCAATTTTTTTTTATTAAACTACTGTCTCTACGTGAAATCGATAATTCCAATAATTGTGACACTTTCGACAGATTCATAGCGTCTATGGACATTATGACACTTTTTGTACACTCATTTTAGTGGAGGAGGGTACATATCATATCATAACGGGTTTTCCAATAGGGATGATATGATTTTGGAGTGACGTTTCGGCCATTTGTAATATGTCATGATCTGTCACTTGTTTTTAATTGTATTCAGTAGTGTCTACAATTTCATCAAGGAGAGATATACGCAAGAACTACGTTTACAAATTATTCAGTTTTATTATCAAAATAATCGTTCTCCAATTGCAACTTTTCGTGCACTAAGTCAATTTTTTTTAAATCCAAAAAAAAACATTTTCCAGTCGAAATTCGACCTTGACTCCCATGAGCAATATTTTAGCTCTCGTTAAGAGATATCTTTTTGCCATTGACCGATTCCCGATCCGAGGTACCATTAAGGAGCTAGGGCAAAAATAAACTTTCCGTTCACATTTGAAAATGCTCCGTCAATTTTTTTAAATCCAAAAAAAAAACACTTTCCAGTCGACCTGCGACCTTGACACCCATGAGCAATATTTTAGCTCTCGTGTCACACAGCAAATGAAACAATTGAATTGTTGCGAGAAAAGTGTGGAGTTTCGATTATTTCAAGAAATTGTGATATTGAATGGCCTCCAAGAAGTTCTGGTTTAACACCATTAGACTATTTCTTGTGGGGTTATTGGAAGTCATTGGTCTTTCGAAATAAACCAGACTCTATTCAAGCTTTACAAGTCAATATTGAACGTGTCATTCATGACCTACGACTTGATTTAGTGGAAAAAGTTCTCGAAAATTGTGTTAATCGAATTCATTCCTGCAGAAGAAGTCGTGCAGGCCATTTGAATGACGTTTTATTTAGAACTTAATTGCATCGATTGTACTTCACATTAAATAAAAAACTTTTGAATTTCCTTAACTTATTGTTAAGGTGTGTGTTTTTTTTTAAAGAAATCGTATCACTCTTATTGGAAAACCCTGAATGAGTGGCCTAAGACTCCAATTTACAATTTTTGATATGTGCAAATTATTGAACAAATGCCATTACTGCTCTAATTCCAAAAGGGTGTTTTCGATTGGAATTTGACTGTTTTTTGGTGTTTGTGATGTGTTATGTGTGATATGGCTTTGGTGTGTTCTGACATATGTATAAGTAAAATTGTATGTATGCCCAACTTTTTTGTAGAACATTTCACTTTAGAATCACCCGCCCACACCCATAAATTAAAATTCAGGTATGTCTTTCTACCGATACACGTATAACTTTTGTTAGTCTCCTCTAATAGAATCCATTGTCAGAACCCCGTTATTATAAATTAATAAAATGCAATGTAGTACAATTTGCAGTCTTTTGTAACGCCATCTTCATGTCAAGATCTGCTTTGTTACGGCAATAAGCATTTTGTTGTATTTTTATTGCTTCGAGGTTTTTGGAAAAACTTTCTCTATAAAATTATTAAACAGATTACAAATACATAAATACCAATTTCCTTAATTTTGAATTATTTTTTGCAAAATAGAGAGAGAAATAAAAGTAAAAATCATAACTACTTTTTGGGGTCACAGTATGACTGAAAATATTAATTATGTATTTGATCGATTTTTAATATGACCGACAATAAATTAATATTATTGTCGGTCATATTAAAAAAAAACATATTGTGAAAATTTCTGCAAAAAATATTCAAAACAAAATTAATCAATATTCATTTTGCCGCAGAAAATGTGTTATAAATTAATCAATGATGCACGAATGATGAAATGATGCCTAGCAAACACCGTGAAATCAAATTGAAAATTTCATGTGACTCTCAGTCACGAAATTTAAAAATTTAGTTAAATTTCGAAAATTACAAAACCTTTGCTAATAATAATAATTTCTCTTCGTATTGAGACCAAAAATCAATGATGAAATATGAACCTATTTCTTTCGAAAAACACTCTGTCACTCTCGTCTTTCTTCACTTCGAACATTAGGGTAACCTCACCCAAACATATGTGAACACGCTGATGGCTGGGTATTTAATTTGTAAGAGGGAGATCACGACTGCCATGGACCGTAGACAACCCAAACGAAATATGAAGAAACTGTGATCTCTAACGAAAACAACAAAACCTTACATAATTTACGAATAATAATAATAAAAAATCCCCACTAACAAATGGCTAAAGAAGAAGTTTAAGAAAACGAAATATGTGTGTCGTATTTTGACGGGTCATGCAAATATATATTCGTTTGTACATATAAAGACTTGACAAAAATTCAATCTTCACGTCGGTCCGTCTGTCTGTCCCGTCCGTCCTAAACTCAGCCGGAATCTTAACAAATTAGCTAAAATTGTCAATGTTTTTGATTGTATAATTTCTAAAGGTACATATTTTGTAAGAGTTTTACACCTCTACACAGACGAGGCAGGTCCCAAAGCGTAGCCTACATATCCGCCGACACCACCACCGCCAGCTCACCACACATGCAATTTCGGCGCGGTAATGAGTCTTAGTTTTTTTTTTGTTGACTTCATTCGCAATGCCGTAAAAAATCATTGTCACCGACGTAATGTCGTTTTTGTCGTCGTCGTTTTTTTTGACAATTACAGTGTTTGCAATTCACGCATTTACGACGGATGAAATATCTTACAAACCATAGCAAGTATATTATTATTTTTTTGTTTAATTTCGGTTTCACAAAATAAAAGTAGCACACCTTAATTTTTAGGGCACTTGAGATGAGCAGAAAGTTTTTGATTTTTGTCTTCTCCAAAGGCACAATGGAATGAATACCTTATGTGGATTGCGTCAAGGAAACTTAAACAGCTAAACACAACAATGACAGAAATATTTTTGAAGCTGTGTGCATAGAAGTTTATTTAAATAAGAAAATTTCCAGCAATATTTTTATGTTAAGGAATACACTATGTAGCCCGGTGCGCTTCACTGTCCCCATCTTCTATAACAGTGGTTTATTAAAACTCACATTTCCATTTAAACGTTACCACTCACACAGTTCCTCTAACTCACATTTTTATATCGATCACGTGAGGAAATAACAGCGATATGAAAATTCTGTCTGTAGCAGGAATCAAATTATTCTGTCCATAATTGGCAGGATTGCTAATTGGCGATTTTTCAAAAAGTTGATTTTTAAAAATGGTAAGACTATTCGGCAATAGTAACTTAAATACCGTAATTAGATTAAAAACCAGTAAGGAAAGGCAGAAAGTCGGGCGGGGCCCGACTTTCTGCCTATACCTTCCTAACAATGCGATAAGGGTCATTGCCATAATAATTTGGAATAATTGGTAAATGGGTAGAAACATGTTATATAATTCTGAAACGATAATCGCTAAATTAAGCAATATTCGTTCCTAAATTGAGAAACATATTTCTGGAAAATTTTAATGATCGGAAGTAAAATACAACTTCTATAGGGGTTTGGTACCAAATCAGGAGGAACATATATATAGAGCTTTAATATAAATCAGAACCGATCTTCCCTGAATACTCATTCATGTAAAAAGACCTCCTTCTGTCGAATTTCGTACTGATCGGATATAAAATACAGTCTCTACAGCGCTTACATGTCAAATCGGGGGTAACATATATATGTGAGCTATATCTAAATCTAAACCGAGTTTCTCCGAATTTGGCAGTATTCCTTCATGTAGAAAGAAACCTCTTTTTGCCGACTTTCGCACTGATCGGATATAAAATAACATTTTTACAGCGCTCACATGTCAAATCGGGGGTAACGTATATATGGGGGCTATATATAAATCTGAACCGATGACTTACAAATTTAAAAGTGTTCATTAATATAATAGGAAACCTCTTTCTGACGAATTTCATACTGATCGGATATAAAATACAGTTTTTACAGCGCTTACATGTCAAATCGGGGGTAACATATATATGGGGGCTATATCTAAATCCGAACCGATTTTCTCCGAATTTGGCAGTATTCCTTCATCTAATAAGAAATCTCTTTCTGCCAAATTTTGCACTAATCGGATATAAAATACAGTGTTTACAGCGCTTACATGTCAAATCGGGGGTAACATATATATGGGGGATATATCTAAATTAGAACCGATTTTCTCCGAATTTAGCAGTATTCCTTCATGTAATAAGAAACCTCTCTTTGCCGAATTTCGCTCTGATCGGATATAAAATAACATTTTTACAGCGCTTACATGTCAAATCGGGGGTAACGTATATATGGGGCTATATCTAAATCTGAACCGATTTCTTCCAAATTTGACAGTGTTCATTCATATAATAAGAAACCTCTTTCTGCCGAATTTCATACTGATCGGATATAAAATAAAGTTTTTACAGCGCTTACATGTCAAATCGGGGCTAACATATATATGGGGGCTATATCTAAATCTGCACCGATTTTAACCAAATTCAATAGGGATCGTCCTTGGGCCAACAAAAAAGATATGTGTAAAGTTTCGTCGAGATCGGACCATAATTGCGACCTGTACTTTGATTACAAGAATACATGCACAGACGGACAGACAGACAGACAGACAGACGGGCATAGCTAAATCGACTCAGAAAGTGATTCTGAGTCGATCGGTATAATAAACGATGGGTCTATTTCTTCTCCTTTTGGGTGTTACAAACAAATGGGTATAAAAATTAGAACTCAAACATTGCGAGCGGTCCCCAAATTAGCTGACTTAAGAAAGAAAACACATCGGAAAACATTTTCTCTAATTCTCAATATACTAGGGTGGCTGAAAAATTACCTGATCTAACAAAGAAAACACAACAAATTTGGGAACAATTTTCTTTATTTCTCAAAAAAATCTCCATTTAGCTCGATACACTTTTTCCAGCTATTTTCAATAGCTTCGATACCCTGTTTATAGTAATAACTGTCTAACTCCTGACAATAGCCATCAACCGCAACCTCCCTCTCTTCATTACTGGCAAAATAATCCGAAGGAGCTACGTTGATCTGGCGAATAAGGTGCGTGCTGAAGCAGTTCGAACTTAAATTCATTGATTCTGGCCATCGCAATATTGGGTGTGTGAACTGGTGCATTGTCCTGATTGTGAGCAAACGTGGCACCCATCTTGCGCACAGCTTTGTCATCATCAAATTGTCCGTCAACATGCGATGTATAGCACGTTTTGAAATGCCTATGACCAATTGCATTTTGTGTATTTTTTAAATTGTATATATTGAATAGAAGAAACAAATGCAGATCAAACCTACCCGAAAAAAGTGCATCCAGCGCCTTAAAACGTTTACAGAACAGAACAGTTTTGCGATTTTTAAGGCACTGTATGCTCTTTTTCGGATAGGTTTGTTCTGCATTTTTTGTCTTCTATTCAATATCTACAATTTAAAAATTCCACAAAATGCTATTGGTCATAGACATTTCAAAAAGTGCTATAAATCGCATATTGACGGACAATGTGATGATAATATTGATGGACACTTTGATGATCCTATTCAGTATCTACAACTTTGCTTGAGACACAAAAGAGATATTCCGTACAGTTTACCGAGAAAAAAATATAGAAAAGTGCAAAAGGTGGATAACCTTGAGCAAAAACAAGTAAAAGCGTTTAGTTCGGCCATGCCGAATCTTATATACCCTCCGCCATGGATTGCATTCAATTCTACATATTACTGGAAAAATCGTTGGATATGGAGCAAATCATGAAACGATCCTAAGCAAATTATTAACAAACCAGTAAGGAAAACTAGAAAGTCGGCCGGGGCCGACTATATAATACGCTACACCTCTCTCTAACAATGCGAAAATGGGCATTGCGATTGGAATTTGGGAGTGTTCATACATATAAAAAGAAAACTCTCTCTGCCGAATTTTGTACTGATCGGATATAAAATACGGTTTCTACAGCGCTTACATGTCAAATCGGGTGAAACATATATATGGGGGTTATATCTAAATCTGAACTGAATTTCCCCGAATTTGGCAGATGCCATTCATGTAATAAGAGAACTGTCTCTGCCAAATTTCGTACTGATCTGATTCAAAATACAGTTTCTACAGCGCATACTTGTCAAATCGGGTGTAACATATATACATATATGGGCTATATCTAAATCTGAACCGATTTTGACTGATTTCAATAGGGATCGTCCTTGGGCCAAAAAAGAGCACTGTGCTAAATTTCATCACAATCGGACCATAAACACGACCTGCACTTTGATTACAACGATACATCTAAAGACGGACGGACAGTCGGACATGGTTAAGTCGACTCAGTAAGTGATTCCAAGTCGATCAGTATAATAAACGATCGGTCTATCTCTTCTCCTTCTGGGTGTTACAAACAAATGCACAAACTCGAAATACCCTGGACCACAGTGTGGTGTAGGGTATAAAAACGAACACTGAAAAATGTGGTATTAAATTAGTATATTTGAGAACTAGATCTACACGGGGACCACAACAATATAAAAACTGATTTGTATAAATGTTATTGAGATGAATTCTAGCCAAAATAGGATACAAACTGCAATGTTTCTGCCAATTTTCTTAGAAAATGTGGTGTTTATGGCTTAAATAAGCATTTTTTAGAGCGACATCTAAGGTTCACTATAACAGAATACACTGTACAACAATTTCAAACTTTTTTCAAAATAACAGGGTTCTGTCAGTGGATTCTGGTAGAGGAGACCAACAAAATATATACGTGTATCGGCGTTTTGAAAGATCACATCGGAATTTTATTTTAGGGGGGGGGGTTAAAGTTTTCCCCCTTTGCTTGTTCGTGCAGAATATCGGTATATAAAACTATGTGTTCTGTTCATCTGAGGTGTAGGGTATCTTCAGCAACTTTGTAGCAAATGTTAAGGCCTATATTTTTGTGGAATATATTAACCCTCTAGCTTCCCCCCATAACGGTGATTTTTGCCTATATTTTAACAAATCGTAAAAAACTCCCCTTAAAATGGGTGGAGCGGGGTTGAAATATTCTACAAAAGAATAGTACATTTTTAACAGAACATTTCAACCCCGCCCCACCCATATTTAGGGGAGTTTTTTACGATTTGTTAAAATATAGGCAAAAATCACCGTTATGGGGGGAAGTTAGAGGGTTAAAATATTCCACAAAAATATAGGCCTTAACATTTGCTAGAAAGTTGCTGAAGATACAGACGGACGGACATGGCTAAATCGTCTTAGAATTTTACGACGATTAAGAATATATATACTTTATGGGGTTTCAGATCAATATTTAGAGGTGTAACAAACGGAGTGACAAAATGAACATACCCCTCATCCTATGGTGGAGGGTATAAAAATCGTATGGCCATTTAATTATTAACTGAGCCAACTTGACAAAACGAATGATTCAGAAGTTCTTATATATGAGGCTACTTTCACGTCCAATTCTCAGAATTGAGTCACAAATCAATGAGCTGAAAAATGTCGTACTCTGTAAGCAATTCGAACATTAATTCATCACAAAAACCTTGTCTGCAGATGAAACTGTCTTCGTCTTCTTCGGACATGATTCCCCTTTTCAGTCCACCGCTTTAACTGATTCTTTGTCTCAGGTGTAAAGTGGAGGACCCAAGACTCATCCATGGTTATCGATTAAATAACTCGATTAAATAACTCGCGGTGAAACATCGCCAAACACTCTTCACGACCCTATTTTTGTTCCATTGTGAGCAAACGCGGCACCCATCTTTCTGATCTTCAAATTTTCTGCCAATAAGTTATGTACATATAATACTTTTTGATGATCATACGCATTTTTTTGATTTTCTTAACCATTTCTAGCGTGGACAGTAGTTGTACACTCTCGTTTAAAGTCTGCAATTCAATATTATATAAAGGCAATCGAAGGAGTTGACTTCCTCTGGGTAAAATCTAGCTCGGCTTTTTTTATTGGTCGGAATGAGACCTTTCAAATGGAAATATAGAATGGAATGTGTAAAATGCACTGAGACAGTTCATTTTTAATGGTCCAAAAAAAACAAACCCTCGGTTTTCAAATAGTTTGGACTGGAACTAGAACATATTTGGTCTCACACATCTGTTCACTTGCAATTTGCAAAAAAATTCGTCCTATCACTACCCTGCTCGAAACTAAAAAAAGTAAATGAATAATAGAGTAGTCGCTGAAAAACGACCTCTTTCGGCTTAGCAAACCTTGGATTGGTGGTATCAATATAAAAAAAATTTAGTTCATTTTAATTGTACCAGTTTGATTTTACATATTATTTTGTCTGCTAATATATTAAGATTTACAATTCAGATTACATCTACGCCAAAGATCTTCTAGTGATTTCACTAAAACTATTATTTTTTCTGAAATATATAATTTTTAATTTGAAGTGGGTTTTAACCCGTTTAGAAACGTGTAACTATGTAAAAACTATTCAGAACTATTGTAATTTGAATTTTTGATTCGTTCATTGGTCTTTTTGCATAAACGAGATATTCTTTCAGGAAATCGAGTTGGTTTGTTAACAAAAATTTTACTGTCTTACAATAGAGACTATTTAAAAGAAGCAGAGCCAACAACGATTCTGATTCTGCTATGTTGATAAAGAGTAAGTTATTCATTCACAACTGTATGTCTTTAACAAAAAAAAAATGAAATAGTTTACAAAAATGTGAATGTGATTTCTAAACAAAATGACATCACCAAATATGGTGAATAGGTGTTAAAATCTTTTCATGGAGTTTCAAATAACCAAATTCTTGAAGAGATATTCTCGACTCTCGTAGACACATTTTAGAGAATATTGAAGATGTTCTTTGGTAAAAGAGTTAACAAAACCTCTCTGCGATTAACATAAGCTTCAAATATTCTCTGGTTCCTAGGAAGTATTTTTATTATATTTTCACCATTAGATGAAACACCTCAATGTGCATTATATTGTTATATATGTATGATTTATAAAAACATGGTCATTGTCTACACATACATATGTGTAAAAACCAACCGCCGGTTGCATTAAACAATATGAAATATTAAGAAAATGCTTTTAAAATCAATATTAAAATTTATTGATGTTTAACATGACCAGCAGCCACATGAAGATGTATGGCGACGACAGATAAATTAAATCCTACTAAAATACACTGTAGCATAAACTTGAGCACACATATTTTTATGTACCTCATATATATAATGGAACATAAATATAGAAAATGTTTCCCGAAATCTTTTACCCGCCTTATCGTCGATGAATAAAATCAGAGTCCAAGAGATTTGAACCTAGACTCACTGGTTTATAGCACGCACACTACACGCAGAGACAAATGTAATGGTTGTTGCAACCAATAATGTTTAATCCTTATTAAAATTATATATATCTTTATTACAAACATGTTATTGTTCTTAAAATAGCAAGTAAAAACACTTTAGTGGAATAAACCGACTAAGGTTTACCCTCACTTTGTGAGTAACGTAATATGGAGTATGGAACTTTATGGGGATCCAGAAAGATGGAAATAGTTTTCTCAGTTGTCAAGTTGTCGAAAATAAAGAATATGAAAAAAGGTAGATGGTATAAATAAATAGATAAATATATTAAATTTTCGGAAATTTTTTTAACAAAACCATCGTAAGAAGTTCATGTACGACAAAGTGTTATGCATGTATAATTTCAACTAGCCGGCCCTGCAGTTGCTGTTCTGCATTTTCTTGCACATATAACAATGTGTCCCGTGCTTCTAGAAGTAGAATTTTTGTTTTTTTTTTTTGGGGAAATATAAAATTTATAAATATGGAACTCCACAGCATTTTTTATAATTAATACAGGGTGGAGCGCGGTAACTTGCGGTAACCTTAGAAAAAATTATTTTTTATTTTAATTATATTGAACAGTAAAGGATTTTTTTAAATTACATGATTTTAAATAGTGTATCCGGCAAATGTCGACCTTCGCTATCCACACACTGCTGCATACGTTTTCTGAAGTTTTCATGAACTCTAACAAGCATGTCGACTGGTATTCTGCCAATTTCAGCCTCAATGTTGTTAATTAGGTCTTCCAAGGTGTTGGGACGGAGTATATGTAGTCGAAGATGTATATCAAACGTACCATAACATATCATATTTTCAGCAAAATGATCTAATAAATATTTTCGTCGTGGGAATGATACCTTATCGTTCCCTCGACGAATTTCGAAATCACCAAAAACATGGCTGTGTTCGTTCTATTGACGTACAAAAACATCGCATGTACGAAACTTTCGTCACCAGTTCGAAGATATATTGACGAAACTGATTCGTCATGGTGACGAACGGTTTTCCTATCAGTGCGCAGCGTCTGAAAAAGTCATTTCGCAAGACCTACAAGGTAATGAACAGGCGTGACTGACACTATAAGTGAGACGTCGTGTCTCAACAACGACATCAGCCTAGAATATATGCAGTTCCTGACCAGTGACCACCTGTCATTTGCTGCCATAAGAGCACTATCTCTCAAGAAGAGTTTGCACTGTGCCTCTTAAAGTTAGAATTACTAAAAATCACTTCCGATCTCTAGTTTATATTCCAAAAGTTACCCTGGAACCATTAATCCATGTTTGACATTGTTAAGCCACTGTACCATGTGTTACACTTTTTGCCCCACTGTGCCCCGAAAAATACGAATACAAAAAAACTGACTATCCCGCTCCGTTGTCCTAAAGACATCCCTCGCTTCAATTTTCACCATGCTAAGTTTAGGCTTCAAATTTGGCGGTGGTTCCATATTTATTCCTTTCTGTCCCACTGTGCCCCTAATTTACGCTCCTTGCTCTAATTTACGTTCCAAGAGCTACTCTCACACCAAATTTCACAATTCCAGGTCTTACCATTTGGATTTGGCTGTTGTACCACATTTTTCCCTTTTTACCCCATTGTGCGGGTAAATGTTCGGATTTTAAAAAATGCAGTCAATTTCTGGGTCGACCTCATAAGGGCAACCCTCACAGCAAATTTCAAGATTCTAGCTCATTCCGTTAAGATTTGGCGGTGGTACCATGTTTATCCCTTTTTGCCACACTGTGCGGGTAAATGTTCGGATTTTAAAAAAATTCAGTCAATTTCTGGGTCGACCTCAAAAGGGCTACCCTCACAGCAAATTTCACGATTTTAGTTCATTCCGTTTAGATTTGGCGGTGGTACCATGTTTATCCCTTTTTGCCCCATTGTGCGGGTAATAGTACGAAGTTCGAAAAATCCCGTCTGGTTGCCCGTCTACATCCCAAGGGCTACCCTCCCACCAAATTTCATGATTCTAGCTTCAGCCGTTTGGTCTGGGCGATGATCAGTCAGCCAGTCACGCAACAATTGTATATATATAGATTGGTTGGCAGAGTTTCAACGGGCCGCCAAGCTGCCAAGACGAGCACCGTAGTGGTCGACCAATTGAGGTGTCCACGCCAGAAACAGTTAAAAAAATCCACAAACTGGTATTGTATGACCGTCGATTGAAGGTTCGTGAGCTATCTGAAGTCTTAGACAATACAATGAAGAGGTTGCGGTTTGGGGCGATTTCCAGGAGCTATACAGTTCTTACTGTAAACAGGGTTTCGAAGCTACTGAAAATCACTGGAAAAAGTGTATCGAGCTAAATGGAGATTATGATGGGAAATAATGAAAAATGTTTTCCAAATTTGTTGTGTTTCCTTTGTTAGGTCAGCTTACGTTGGGACCGCCCTCGTACCACAGCCTTCGTTGCTCTTTTCAAACTTTTTAGTTTGAAGATTTTATTCCTGCCCATTAAAATTTCTACGAATTTTCCGCTATCGTAGAAGGGAATTTCAATAATCCAAAGGATACAGTTGCGACTGTTGGTACCATATATGTCCTGCTGAATAGAACTAGTTCTGTCTTGGTCGGTTTCACACCAAGACCATCTTGTGGTTCTATGATGGGCTTAGTGCAGGAAGTCTCTAACGGTGTTTTATGTTGCCCTGTCAGTGTACTGTACTGTTGCTTTTTTAAAGGTCAGAATCGAAAACAAAAACACAAAAAGCTAGCCTATGAACTCCATAAAAAAGCTAAAAACAAAAAAATACTCTGCGACGCCCACCTAAATAAAGCATCTGTCCAAAATTCATTGGAAAAAAGACACGCACGTATACACGCGGGTATTTAGGCCCTTCGCTCGACGCATCTGTCCAAAATTCATTGGGAAAAAAGACAAGCACGTACACACGCGGGTATTTAGGCCATTCGCTCGACGCTCAAAAAACATCTGTTTTGCAGGGCAGCATTTACCCCTTCGATTAAACACAGAGCTTAAATGTTGCAGGTGCGACATTTTTTACAGAATTTTAACAGTGCAGCATTTTTACAAACGAAAACAAGAAGTCATTTTTGGGGCGAAGGGCAGAACAAATTTTGCATTTTTCGGCACAAAAGAAAACACCATAAGAGTACTCATAAACTTTATTCTAACAGTTATTGCCACGTCATCTGCATATGCAATAACCTTAACACTCATCTTGTCCAAAGAAAGCAGAGTATTATTCATGGATAGATTACATAGCAGAGAGGGTGCGTTCCCTGCTGTCAAATCTGTAGGTGATTTCCCCTGCTGTCAAATCTATAGAGGTCAGATGACCCTAAGCTACCAGAAATCGTCTCTTAATCAGAAGGTTATGCTTCGTTTACTGCTGTCAACTCAGGGTTTCTAGAGTCGTGATATGTAAGATAACCCCTCCATATATAAGATAACTATCAGAGTGCATATATTCCTTAACAGAGAAAGATCCTTTAATAAAGTTGTCTAGATCATGCAGGGCGGTTTCTCCATATAAAGATGGTTCTCCTGTTTTTCCTTGTCGAGTACCTATTAGAATTAGAGTAGCCTACTATTTATTGACTCTTGCTCGATTCTAGAGAAAATCCATAACATTTTAACTAAAAAATCCCCCTACGGGAGTGTAGTTAAATGGCTTTGTCTTATATACTAAAGCCTTCTTTGTGTATTTTTTATATTTGTACAATTTTATTACCTACTGTATGTAAGTAAAAAAAACATCTTCACCGAAGAAGAGAAAACCTGAAACTGACGAAGATGTGGCCTCTGCCAACCGCAATTGCGTCACACGTATGGTGGCTATGCGGTCGCAATGCAGACAACACTCATGACATTGAGACACACTGAGCTACAGACATAGCGACGTCGACGTTATAACTCTGTTAGTATCCTCCGACATTGGGTACAGTGCATACCAGGGATGGAAAAGTCAGTACTTTAGTACTTTTTTCAGTACTTTTCCACTTTCAAAAGTACCGAAGTACCCCCACGGCCATTTCAGTACCATTTCCATCTCTCTATTTATTTGAAACGCCTATTTTAAAGTCTATAAGTATCTAAAAATATTTAATTTCTTAAAACACAAACAACACGTACTTTATCTATCAAAGTGAATTTCGTATGCGTATGAAGTTATTAAAGTTTAAAAAATATACAACAAAGTAGTGAATTATATATATATTATATATACATAAATTTTTTCTTGTTATATATTTTTTTTTATTGAAAATGGTTATATATTTTTTTTTATTGAAAATGGGTTAATTTTCAAATTTTTAGTTACATCAGAAGAATATGCAGTTTGAAGATGTTATTAGAATTTTTGCGAACCGGATGAAGGTTTCCTTCAGAATAGTATAGCATTTGACAATTTCATAATTCTATGAAATGATTTTAGGGAATTGCTATAAGTGGAATGTCTATGTAAAGAGGCCTTATTATAGAAGTTTTTATATCTATGAAATAAAATCCTTTAATATATCGCTAAATATTTTCGATAAAAAGTCAACAATTTAATTATATTTTCATTAAATTAATATTACTAAAGAAAAAATACCTTTTCAGTAAAAAAAGTACCATATTAGTACTTTTTGAGAAATCGAATTTTCCATCCCTGGTGCATACTACAATCGTCAGTCGATCTTATTTTCCTTTATACATAGGAAGTTACAAATATCGCAAATGGGAATTTGTTAATATTTTGGTTTATAGGGTGTTTTTTGGAGGCGGAGAACTTAATGTTGGCAAACTAGTTATCTGAAATAATTTATTAAAATAAGTCAACTTCATGAATATTGAAATCATTATTCTATATTAAGTCAATGTAAACCTTACGGTTTCTGAAAATACACTCTATGGCTCCAGTCACTAAATCAATTTAGGTATATCTATACTATGCAACAAAATTTTTGCCGAAAGGTTGTGTAGAACATTTTCTGGTGTAATTGAAAAAAAATATTTAAAAAAATGTTCATAGTAATTTTTTAAAAAAAAAAAATTCTTTAAAATTTCCATTTTTTCGAAGGTACCATTAGTATTTGGTATTTGCTGAAGCTAAGTTACTTTATTTTCATTCTTCTTGAAAAAACTTAGCTGCAGTTATGAGCTTCTCCTCATAAAATAGGGTATCTAAAATTCGACTTGCTCCAAACTTTTATCGATTTTACCACGTGATTTTGGAGCACCTGAAGCTGTATAGCTGTAGCAATGTAAAAACTGCTTCGCTTTTGCCATACCACTTGGTCGTGCGGTGAAGAGGAACAACCTCGAAATGTCGATGTGCGGATGATGTTTATGAAGCTGCCGCCGCTGCTGCTCCTAGCAATGAGCAATGCGCATGCTTGCAGCCTAAAAAGACCATTGTTCCACCTTTAATGGCGGCGGTCCCAAAACCCTATGAGTGTGCGTACAAAAAACCCAAACAAGGGGAAATACCATTGATAATCGGCGTATATAGTTGATTTTTGCGTTTTTTTCTTCATGTTTCTTGAATCATTTTCAAGTTTTATTGGCTCTACTTTTTTGTTGTTGTGGAAAATGCTCTTCTCATGCTTTTTTTTGCGTGTTGTAATCCCAACATTGTCTGCAAAATGCTCATAAATATTTAATACGAATAAATTTTAACTGACAAATTGTTCGTTGCCTATAAAAGGTCAATTTGGTAGTTTTTTCGTTCTTCCTGAAAATTATATTCATCAAACTGAGTTTTGGAGGAGCAAAAACAGCAAAGAACATGAAAATTGTATTGTAAATTACTATAATATTTAAAAAATGCGTTTTTACATGGAGGTAATAAAATTTAAGTATGATGAAATGTTTATGGGTGTAAAATAGCATTGGCCATTATGAAGTTGTTAATTATACAGATGGATAGGGTAGGTACAGTGTGGCAATGTGTGTACTGTGGTACCTTAAGGTAACCATAATCGTAGTACATAATCATAAGGTTCCGATAGTAACAGGGTGTTCCCGAAAGATTTATGTTATCGAGCAAAATCCAACCCTCTCTATAAGTTAGGTGATATTTTGTGTGCGAAAATATAAATTAACGAAATAAGAAAATCGCAGTCGGAGAAATATGATATGCCATTAAATCTGTGGAGGCTATATCAATAAATTCACAAACAGTACTCGACTGCCGCAGATCTCTTAACGATACGTCTGAGCAGTTTAACATATTCCTCGTATGAGTACCTTGGAATACGTGTATCCCGGGGACCTGCAAAGAAGATTAACTTGCTAGCACTTCAAAGGCATTACAAAATCTCAAAGAATTTGCATATATAATAGTGCTGTCCACAAGAAAACTTTGGCTTAAGGAAAGAGGTAGTCAGGTTGTCCAATGAGAAATGGACAGAAATTGACACTTTATTTTATTTCCCAACAACATAATCTCCTTTTAGCTCGATACACTTTTTCCATTGATTTTCAATAACTTCTTTACCCTGTTTATAGTAAGAACTGTCTAGCTCCTGAAAATAGCCATCAACCGCAACCTCCACATCTTCATTGATGGGAAATCTTTTTCCACCGATCCATTTTTTGTTTGGAAACAAAAAATAATCCGAGGAGCTAAATCTGGCAAATAAGGTGCGTGCTGAAGCAACTTGAACTTTAATTAATTGATGTTGGTCATCGCAATAGTGAATGTGAAAACTGTTGCATTTTCTGGATTGTGAGCAAACGCGGCACCCATCTAGCGCACAGCTTTCTCATCATCAAATTTGCCGTCAACATGCGATGAATAGCACTGTTTGAAATACCTATGACTTCTGCTAGCTCACGAACCTTTAACCGACGATCATCCAATACAATTCTGTGGATTTTTTTTAACCAGTTCTGGCGTGGACACCTCAATTGGTCGATCACTACGGTGTTCGTGTTTCAACTAGCACGGCCCCGTTTAAACTCTGCCACCCAATATCTTATAGTTGTACACGAAGAAGCAGACTCGCCAAAAGTAGAATCTAGCTCTTTTTTAATATTGGTTGAACTGAGAACTTTCCAATGAAAGTATTGTACTACATATCGGTGGCCAATTTTTTACATGTTTAGAGATTGACTGAGCTCGATAACTTTTCAGTGCTAAAAAAAAATTAAGTATCGTGGCGTCATGAAACTTAAAACCTATGTTCTAGAAGGTTGCCACTTTTTACGAATGTATTTTTTTCAAGCTACTACCGCCAGCTATATGTCAGTTCGGCTAATTTTGGAACCGCCCTTGTATGTGTGGAATTACAGAGTATTCGAATATGAAGTATAGAAGTTATTAGACAATCAATAATTCAATAAATTTTAACCCCTTGTGAGGGAGGTACTAGAAGGATATGGCCCATCTTCGAACTTTGCCTGAGATAGAAAAAATATTATCACATACTCTTTTCCAGAGTTTTCGAGCCCTCCTGCCAGACGGACGGACATAGCTCAGATTACCAAAACGATTCCAAAACCTCCCGCTGAACATACTTAAGGCTGGGTTAGGCAAATGTAACCGTAACGCCCCCGTAGCGTAACGAATCAGCTGCTTCGATCTGACATATGGAAATCAGCGATTAGCCAACGAAACGTAAACGGACGGCTGAATCTGCTGAAATTTGATTTGGATGGTACGTTTACGTGCATTTGCAAACAAAATCAGCAAAAAACGAAAAAAAGAAGACGTTTATGCGAAAATTTTGTAATGAAATATTAAATAAGTAATAAATTATTAAAATAATAGCCAGATAATTTAAAATAAAATAAAGATTTTACAATTTTGGTTGTGAATGTCTGAGTCAGATGGAACGTTTTTCAAGTTTTGGGTAATTGCTCCAACGGAAAAAGTTACGGCTGCGCTAAAGTTATGTTACGGATAAGTTCGCCTAACCCAGCCTTTAAGATGTCCGCCGAACCTACTAAGTGTCTTAAATCACTCCTTCGATGTGTTACAAATGACATATGTATACCCTCCACCACTAAAATGAGGAGGGTAGGTTAAGGTGGCAGTCAGCTTTGCCAGCTCACATAGACCATTGTAGATCCCTACTGATTTCACGGTCACAGAAGCCCCTCATCGAAACCAACCTTTACATAAACAAAGCTATCAATAGAACGAATATCGGTACCGGAAAGATCTGTCAGACTACCTACTAGAAAGACCGACCCTATTATATGTCGTTTCCAGATGTCGTTTACTTAAAAGCGGAAAGTACCAAAGCAGGTGCTCAATTATATCCACTTCTACCTCATCACGACAGCCCCTACAGAAGTCATTGGACTCAATACCTAGCCTTCTGTCGAGTTCCCCGAACAGGCAGTGTCCCGTCAGAACTGACACTAATGTAGATAGTCTATTTCTCTCTAGTGCGAGGAGATATTTTGACTTGCTCATGTCATATCTTGGCCAGATTTGTCTAGCTACCCTACAGGTGCCGATTTCTGTCCATCTTTCATTGGACTTCCTGATGTGGCCTCTAGAGAATTGATGTCAGCCTGACTGTTCGAGAATATGACAACGCCAGTGTTGGTCACTACGTTGCGACTCAGCCACTTGGCGGCTTCCCTTATTGCCATTATTTCGGCTTGATATACATTGCAGGTATCTGGTAGTCTATAAGCTATATCAAGACTGAGTTCTTTACAGTACACTCCGAAGACAACCTTATCAACAAGCTTCTAACCATCTGTGTAGAAGTGGAGAGGTTTTCTATTTCCTGGTGCACCCCTTTCTTGCAGATATATTAGTGGTGAAGTTCCTCCCGAAGGTATACACCGTTGATATATAAAAGTAGTCTACTCGGTCGGTTACCGTAGCACTATATTGTAATATCCTATTGTGGCCGTAGTTCTTATACCTTCCACATTGATAGACAGTTCAATCGCAATGCCGCTCTGGTGGCAACTTCTCCGCCACAATATCAATGGGGTGTAGCTGGAGTAGGGCTTATAGAGACTCAGTCGCTCAACGCTCTGCTTATACCTAGACAGGTGGTTCTCCGGACCCTTCATAATTGCTTTGTAAAGCTTAGTGTATCGAGGAGGGTATATATTATTAAATCGAAAGCAGATTTTGTGGTACACTTTTCGGGACTTTAGTGTCCTCCAATGGTAATAAAGTGTATATAAGTTATTCTCTTGTTCCAAAAATGTACAGTAATGTATTTTTAGTTTATTTTTTTATAATATGACATCAACTAGGCTTGTTTTAATACGAGTATGTAATGAAACTAGAAGAAGGATAAACACATATCAGTGGTTTTCAGGAATAACAATATATGACAGAAATTTTCGATTTCAGTATTTTAGCATAAATGTATTCAGCTTATCTTTTTCTATAGATCAATATATGACACTCCTACACGCAAAGAAAAAATTCGTTTCTGGGAAACGAAATATTAGACAACTATAATTCTCGTTTACGACGACTGAAATTCTTTTGGTCAGAACAAAAAATTGCTTACGCGAAATAAGTTCATGTCACAACAAACGATATTTCGGTTCCGGCAAACGAGAATTGTAGTTGTCTAATATTTCGTTTCACAGAAACGAATTTTTTCTTTGCGTGTAGTTAAGTTAAATTTTTGCAACCTTTTTCAAACACTCAACTATGCACGTTTGGTAGCAAATATACTGCGGTAGAAAAAGTATTTTGGCTCTCCTAAACATTTCGATCTTTTGATATGTGCTGAAAACCACATATCGATACCTCCATTCTAAATTATGCTAAGTGCATAATGGTCATTCAGGAGAGGCAATCAAAGTTTGATGATTTTTTTAAATTTGTGTGGAATTCCTTTGTAATGGAAATCGAATGAACTGTACAGTTTTGTGAAAAACTTTTGATTGGGTTGACGGATAATCACCAAATTTTGACTGAATACAATTCGGAATATTTAGAAGTTAAAAATGCAATCTACCTAAAAACATGCTAAGTCGACTTAGCATGTTTTAGAATGGGTGTATCGATATATATCGTGCTATTTTCATATGTGTTGAGGGTGCAAGTTAGAGAGAGAGAGAGAAACGTTACCAAATCCAGGAGAGTATATTTAATATCAATCTACAAATTCATATTTCAATACAACAACTAATGGCATTTTCGCATTATCGCAATTAGTGATTAAAAAATCCCCACACTCAGATTTCACCAAAAACGGCCACAAAAACCTCATTTTTCAAGGTGATTTAATTCTACACCTCATAGCTCTTTCACAGTGTCATTCATTAAACATTAACAAATTAAAAAACTATTACTTATTTGCAACTCATCAAAAAATTATAGGTGACTTAAAGTGCAAAGAGAGAAAAAAATAAAACACAATAACAATGAAATTCCCTCAGACCATAACAAAAATACCACAAAAAAAACCTCAATCAAAAACAAATCAAAAACACCTTGAGATTCATTAAATAATGTCTACAATTCAAGCAGAAAAAATACCATAAATTTATAAAAAACACTCTCAATTTTGACTGTGTAATAATAGTAAATACCCCAAAAAAAATACAAAAAATACATATAAATAAACTTGATTTATATTGTTATAATTTGGCTTTTAAACTAATTTTGCAATAACTTTAAACAAACAATAGAGTAAAGGTCTGAGAAAAAAAAGAAAAAGCAAACTGCGTTAATTACTTACAGAGTTTTCTGTCTTTTTTTCACTCAGGCATTTAACACATTTTATTAGGCGTACGCATTGGACAAAAACAACCCATTGTGGATGAATTTTGTTGTTCATTATTTATTAACACTTCAATTTGAGCGCATTTTTGTTGTGGGTTTTGTAGTTTCTATTTGTATTTGGAGTGTAAACTTCAGTAATATTATACATTCGATAATAGCATTGTTGTATTTTATTGTTTTGTCGAAAGTGTTAAATGAGCTGTAACTTTATTGTGTTGACATAATTTTATAATAATTATTTGAATAAATAATTTATATTACAAATGATATCAACTGTCATGAGAAGTAATAAAGCTCGATTTACTGCCATTTCGGTTGGGAGTAAAAAAAACATTATAAATTGAACTGTTGTAAATGTTTGAAATATAACAGTCCTGTGAAATGTTAAAATATATTCTAAACTTGAAAAAGTGGTATAAATCTAACCGTTACCCTACAGGCACGAGCCTTGTCCCTACAGACATGATCTTTAACATAGCCCCACAAAAAATTAATCTAAAGGCGTTAATCCGCACGATCTAGGCGGCCAGTTGACCGGCTGGTTGACAGTAACAGGATGCACGAAAACAGCTGAGCTGCCAAAAACAGTTTTGCCAAAAATCACTCATTATTTGGTACAATTTGGTCCGTTCATATGTTACGGACCAATTACGCCAATGACTTGTAGGTACTGCAAGAACAAAATATTGCACACAATTTCAAGTGTTTGAGTAACTGGTATTACAGTTGCTAAACTATCCCTTTGTGTGGGAGGTACCATAAGGAGCGTTGAAATTTCACCCATAAACTGCTCAGACATCGCGTTAATTTAATTTAGGGATGTGGGCTCCAGAGAACTGATGACAACCTGGCTGTCCGCGAAAATAAACGACAACGCCAGTGTTGGTTACTATGTTGTGACTCAGACACTTCCCAATTTGCCATTTTTTTTGTCTTGATAGACACTGCAGATCTGGTAGTCTGTGAGCTATATCCAGAATATGTTCTTTACAGTGTACTCCGAAACCAACCTTATCATGAAGCTTCGAACTATCCGTATAGAAGTAGAGATGGTTTCTATTGCCTGGTATTCTGCCAACCCATTCATCTCTGGCTGGTATCATAGTGATGTAGTTCCTCTCGAAGATGTATACCGTTTATATAAACCGTTATATGAATTTTTATGAACCGTTGATAATTGGTTGGAACTGGATTGTTTCTTAGTGGCCGTCCACCACACCACAATGCTGTACAACAGTATTGGGTGAACTACTAGATACATTTATCCAATGGACGATTTAAGGAGAAAGGCCCAACCCCGACCCTAAAGCCTTCATGCAGGAATATTAGGCAACGGTGGCCTTCCTTACACATTCCCGTACGTTAAGTCTGAATAACAGTTTCCTATCTAGAATTATTCCTAAAAAATGTGCACTTTCATAAATGACTAGATCTGTTCCATTTATCCGAGGAGAAGGGTCCACATGTGGGACATTATTCATCCTATTTAAGAGAACCAATTCTGTGTTGTTTGGGTTGACGCCCAAACCGCTGCTTCTGACCCATCTAGTCAACTTGTTCAGAGCCACCTATAGGATGTCCCTTAGGGCGTTTGGAATTTGCCACTTGCTGCGATTGCCATGTCATTCGCATGTGCCACGACCTTGCAGCCGTAACGTTATAGATCTAGCAAGATTCCATTCACCGCTAGGTTCTAAATTACTCGAAACAGTACTTTTCCTTGTGCTAATCTAGTCAAGTGAATGTTGCTAAAAGCCACTTCAATGTCAAGAAATGCCTCCATAGAAAATTTCTTGAAATGCAGTGACGATTCGACATTGCCAACAAGTTTGTGCAGGGCAGATTCTGTAGACTTTCCTTTGCAACTTTTCGTCCGCTAAGTCCATTTTTTTAAATCAAAAAAAAAAAAACACTTTCCAGTCGGCCAACGGCCTTGACACCCATGAAAAAAATTGTAGCTCTCGTTAAGAGCTATCTTTTTGACATTGACCGATTCCCGATCCGACGTACCGTTAAGCAGCTAGAGCAAAACTAAACTTTCCGTTCACATTTAAAAATTATGCTAAGTCCATTTTTTATAAATACAAAAAAAACCCTTTCCAGTCGACCTACGACCTTGACACCCATGAACAATATTTTAGCTCTCGTTAAGAGCTATCTTTTTGCCATTGACTGATTGTGGCTACGGGCCACATAGCAAATGAAACAATTGTATTGTTGCGAGAAAAAGTTTGGAGATTCGATTATTTAAAGAAATTGTGATATTGAATGGCCTCCAAGAAGTTGTGATTTAACACCATTAGACTATTTCTGGTGGGGTTATTTGAAGTCATTAGTCTTTCGAAATAAACCAGACTCCCTCTAAGCTTTACACGTCAATATTGAACGTGCCATTCATGACATACGACTTGATTTAGTGGATAAAGTGTTCGAATATTGGGTTCATCGAATTCGTTCCTGCAGAAGAAATCGTGGAGGCCATTTGAAAAGCGTTTTATTTACAACTTAATTGTATCGATTGTACTTCACATTAAATAAAAAACTTTTGAATTTCCTTAGCAATAAGTGTGTATTTTCTCATCATATCACTCTTATTGGAAGACCTGTACTTTGGACATTTCCGATAGATGTAATCTTTAATCAGATTAATAAACAAGTACATATAAAACGTCATCTGCAATGGGTCATTGCATTTGGGCCTTTCTGGCTTTATTGCTTTTACCTTATTGAAGATGCATTTTCGTTTAATTTAATGCACATATCGGTTTCTAAAAAGATCCATCGCTACAAAACTATATAGCAGCAAATCAGAATTATGAATAATACAATCAACTTCATCCAAGTTGTAGAAAACAAAACAATATGCCAGCGCCGCCGTTTTTGCTGTGTTTTGTCAGCTTAGCCAAGATAACCCCAAAAAAAAACTTGCGCCGCCGCCGCCGATCATTTTGCCTTAGCTCCAAACTCTGATTTCGTTAAGAGATCTTCGGCAGTCGAGGGCAGTGTTACCGTTGTGCGACTAAAGGGGCAGTTTTGCCCCTTTTTTTCAGCCGTGATACTTTTGCGCCCCTTTTGTTTTGGTATACTAAACGTGCCACTTTTCACATTTTTGGTGCCACTTTTATATACTTCTGCCACTTTTGTAAAAAATTATATTTTTGCACTATTTTAACAGCATTTTACGTACCAATGTACGTAAATAACGTATGAAGACAATAAATTGCCAAAAAGTAATGATAAATAAAAAAATAAATGTAAAATATGTATATGATATTTCATATATTTACTTTGATAGTATACATCACAAAAAAGTTTTGTGTAGCTTTTTTAAATTTCTTTTAGAGTAAAACACAGGTAATATTATCGAAATATATTGCATAACCCGATCACGACCATTCCGATATATGGACATATCACAGTGCCGTTCGGAAATTCGTAGTTAAAAGCAGAAAATTATATATAAGGTCCACATGAAAATTGCAGCAATTCAGCAATAAAAATAATTTAGCGCTTTGGATTTCATTATAATAAGCTCTGTGACAAGGCCCATAAAATGTAATGTCATGTACACATATAGTTTTTTTTATAATTTTTTTTACAAATTTGTAGAAAATGTGTACAAATTTTGAATTTATTGTATTTTGCCTTATATAAGAACCTTAAAAAGCATGCCACTTTATTTTATGAACTTGTGCCCCTTTCTGAAATTTTCCAACGGTAACACTGGTCGAGGGCTGTTTGTAAAGTTAGGCATGTGGCCTCCAGAGAATTGATGGCAGCCTTGCTACTCAGCCACTTGGTGACTTCCCTTGTTGTCATTATTTCGGCTTGATATACCCTACAGGTGTCTGTTAGTCTATGAGCTACATGAAGACCGAGTTCTGTACAGTACACTCCGAAGTCAACCTTATCATCAAGCTTCGAACCGTCTGTGTACAGATGATTTCTATTTCCTGGTGTTCTGCCGAACCAGTCCTCTCTGGCAGGTATCTTAGTGGTGAAGTTAACAATGATAGCAACAAATAAACTATTACTATGTTTGAATTATAGATCATTCGGATAAGTAGTATAGAAGTTATTTTAGAATCAATATTTCACTAAATTTTAACCCTTTGTGAGGGAGGTACTAGAAGGAGTGGACAAATATGACCCATCTTCGAACTTAGGCTGAGATAGAACAAGTAAAAGCGTTAAGTTCGGCCATGCCGAATCTTATATACCCTCCACCATGGATAGCATGTGACCACACAAAATAACTCAAACCTAAAGAAAATAACACCGGAAAACACAAAAAATATAGTAGATGAGGACAGTAGGAATCACAACAAGTTAGATGCTATATATGGGAGCTATATCTAAATATGGACCGATATGGCCCATTTGCAATCCCAAACAACCTGCAACTATAAGAAGTATTTGTACCAAATTTGATCAACCTAGCTCTATTATTGCGGACTGTAGCGTGATTACCACAGACGGACGGACGGACATGGCTAAATCTTCTTAGAATTTTACGACGATTAAGAATATATATACTTTATGGGGTCTCAGATCAATATTTAGAGGTGTTACAAACGGAGTGACAAAATGAATATACCCCCATCCTATGGTGGAGGTTATAAAAATATTATCATGTATTAAATTTGAAGTCAATCCGTTACTCCTTTCGAGAGTTCTCGTGCGCTCAGCCAGACAGACGGACGGACATTGCTTAAATGGCTCAAAATGTCCTCAAACGTATTTTCGGCAAACATACATAGGGTCTTAGGACACCCATTTGATGTATTACACTTTAGACCCATAGCAAATGATATGACCTTACAGGGTGAGGGGAAAATATTATAAATAAAACAAAATGCGTACGAATGTAACGTCCGCAACCAAGGATTTGCCCATGTACAAAAAAAACTCTCCTGTAAACTATTTGTCGCTTGCGATAAATTTTCGCTCATGGCTCGATATCTTTAGAAAAATTTTCTCTAAAATTAATGGTAATGTTTGTCAACCTTCAGCGATTAAGCTCATTTTTAGTTGAATGGGTACGTACGTACATTTGGAGTGAAGACAATCCACAAGCTTTTGTCCAAAAACCATTATTTCCAAATACAAATTACTGTTTGTTGATCTGCATGGAAACAATGATGGGCAGAATAATGTACTCAATTTTATATAGATTTAAAGTAGTATAAGGTGTAGACGCTTAAAATGTGCTTTAAAGATGCCAAAAAAGTCTAATCGGAAGGTAGATTTATATGGATGGATATATCCCATTTTTCTTTTTCTTTAGTCTTTAGCCCAAGAAATGCCTATGTATGTACCAATGTTCGTAAAGATCGACCTAAACTTTGGCCACAAGAATATATGGACAGACATGACTAAATCGACTAATCGACTATAAAATAAAAAAGGTATATCTCTTTTTGGGCGTTACAAACAAATCACAAAGTAATCACAGTGGAGTATAGGCCATAAACATTATATTACAATAAAACGATAATCTATATTCACTTTTACCAACAAAGCCTAATTCTAACAATGTCTCATTAATGCTCAGTTTTTTTTTATTACAACTTCCTTTCTAGACGCGAAATAAATACTCGTACATTGTTAGACACTGATTGTATTTTAAAAGCATTTCATTTTTCAATTAAATTTCGACATCGCCTAACTTAAGTGTTAAATTATTATTTTTTGTTTGTTTGTAACTATTGTTAAAATTCTTTACATGGGCAAGTGATATACAAAAGCCTTCATAAGAGTGCGATGTATGCATGTAACAGGTGGCGCAAAAGTAATCCTCCTATCAGAAAATGCTATAAATGTTGCGATTGGCCCCTAATGTCAGTTCTGTTCTGACATTTGTGTAGTAAACACATGCGAAATACACGTTAATAAACAATGTTACGCTACACTGCTCTAGAACGCGGAATATTGCTGACTATTTATTTGACCAATAATCGGTCGGTGACTTTGGCACAGATATCCTTGCCGTCCAACGCCTACTGGTGAAACACTGCGACGTTAAGCCGCTCGCCTCGAAGATACTGGCACAACACGAGATGCTGCCAGGCGTGGCAGACACCGGAGTAGCCGTTCTGCAGAGAATATTGCTGCTGTAGCTGAGGATGTCATGGAAGCGCCGTCGACATCGACCAGTCCGACGTGCCACGCAAATGGGTATCGGTCGACGGTCTCTACAGCGAATTTTGGTACAAGATTTGAAGATGTTTCCGTACAAAGTCCAGACGGTGCATCAGCTGTTAGCTGCTGACCGCCAATCGCGTCTAACATAACATCGAAGGGTTACTTTTGCGCCACCTGTTATATTTCCAAACTGGTATAAAGATAGACACAGTGTTTAGAAATAGAAAAAAATTATCATAATCCCATTGTGAAGAATTTCTAGATGTGTAACTGTACGACATATGTACAAGGATCTGTAAATAGTAATATCAATAGCCCAAATCAAATCTGTTTCCCCAAAGTAGGAATGGGTGGAACTAGCTACCCTCAAATTATATAGGATACAAATTATTTTAGATTCTGGAAGATTGCTATTTCAGATATGGAACTATATACTGAAATTATTGTTAGCTCAAGAAACTCCAAATAATGCCTTATGGTCTAAATTAGCATTAGGCTGTGGCAAAGACAGCGAAATCAGTTTAAAACTATGTTTTTCTGACTGTCATCATTCGCCTATCACTCGCCTGGTTTAAATCGTACAAAACCAACTGCTATTATTCAAATGCCGAAATCTGTAGTTAAAAAGTATAAAGCTGTTTGAAACTGGTTATAAAGGGTATGTGTTTTAGAAAAATTATGTAAAAAAACTCCCACAATATAAACCCAAAATATCTCCTACAAAATGTAACTTTGCGTAAAAATAGTTTATGCACAAATTATTATCAATGTTAATTTCGCAATAATAGATATTTGCAAAACGATTTTTTTACATAACCACTTTCATCAGTTTTGTTAATAGTAAAACTAATTTATGCTGTCACGAAGAGATCGATTTGCGGTTAATCAAATTGTTAATTACAGACCAAAGGTTTAATTTTATCGATTAGTAAAAACTTGTTTTTTTCGGATTTCAGTTCATTACCACTCTTATGTCGCCGTAATCATAACAAAGTTCAAATGAAAATATATGTAAATCCAAAATATTTTGAGAAATGTTTGCTTGCTTTTATGTTTGAGAAATCTTTAATCACAAATATTTATTCAAAAACTGAACGATAAACTGAATACAGCACATTTATGTAATATGATGTGAGAGAGTGAACCCTGAATTTTTGAAGGTTACATTATTTGGATGGGGTTTATATGTTTTAGAGTTGATACTGAAACTATTTTTTACATGATTTTGTTGTAAAAATTTATAGAGCTGTGACAAATTTTTTCAATAATCTATTTATGTATGTACTTTTGTATAAATAATATAATTTAGTTTGCCGAATATAACTAAATATATATTGTTGTCTTTTCTTTATTTTTAGCCTATCTTATGGGTGGTATTGTTGGTTTTGGTGTTACCGGAGGAGCCCATCGTTATTGGACACATCGTTCATTTAAAGCAAATCTACCGCTGCGTATTATTCTGATGTTATGTTACACAGCGGCCGGTCAGGTAAGAATTAATGTCAAAATTGATATTATTTAATAAGATTATCTAACAAGAAATGCATAGTTCCACTAACACTATATAAATTCGATACATTATAATTTGAAACAAAAAAAATTGTAGTTAAAGGCATACTAGAGGGCGGTCTCAAAATTAGCCGACCTGATATATAGATGGCGGTAATAACGGGTTTTCCAATGGGGATGATATTATTTTAAAGTGACCTTTCGGCCATTTGTAATATGTCATGATCTGTCATTTGTTTTTCATTGTATTCAGTAGTGTTTACAATTTCATCATGGAGGGATATACGCAAGAACAACGTTTACAAATTATTCAGTTTTATTATCAAAATAATCGTTCTCCAATTGCAAAATTTCGTGCGCTAAGTCCATTTTTTTAATCCAAAAAAACCAGTCGGCCTACGGCCTTGACACCCATGAGCAATATTTTAGCTGTCTTTTTGCCATTGACCGATTCCCTATCCAACGTACCGTTAAGGAGCTAGAGCAAAAAAAATTATGCTAAGTCCATTTTTTAAATCCACAAAAACACTTTCCAGTCGAACTATGACCTTGACACCCATGAGCACTATTTTAACTCTCGTTAAGAGCTATCTTTTTGCCATTGACCGATTGTGGCTACGTGCCACACAGCATGAATGGCCTCCAAGAAGTTGTGATTTAACACCATTAGACTATTTCTTGTGGGGTTATTTGAAGCCATTGGTCTTTCGAAATAAACCAGACTATCTTCAAGCTTTACAAGTCAATATTGAACGTGCCATTTATGGCATACGACTTGATTTAGTCGAAAAAGTGCACGCAAATTGGATTCATCGAATTCGTTGCTGCAGAAGAAGTCGTGGAGGCCATTTGAATAACATTTTATTTAGAACTTAAGTGTATAGATTTTACTTCACATTAAATAAAAAACTTTTGAATTTTCTTAACAATAAGTGTGTTTTTTTTCAAAGAAATCATATCACTCTCATTGAAAAATCCTCTATAAAATATGTTTCAGTTTCTAGGCGTCACGATATTTAGTCATTTTTGGAGCACTCAAAAGTAAACAATCTCTGTGAATTTATAAACATGGAAAAAATTTTCACCAATATGTAATACAGTACTTTCATTTTTAAGGTCTCACTTTTAAACCCGAGCTAGATTCTACTTTGGGGAAGACTGCTCCTTCGTTTATAACAATAAAATATTGGGTGGCAGATTTTAAACGGGACCGTACGAGCTGCCAAGACGAACATCGTATTGGCGACCAATTGAGGTGTCCTCGCCAGAAATGTTTAAAAAAAATCCACAAAATCGTATTGGATGAAGATTCGTGAGATAGCTGAAGTCGTAGGCATTTCAAAAAGTGCTATACATCGCATTTGGACCGAAAATGTGATGATGAGAAAGTTGTGCGCAAGATGGGTGCCACGTTTGCTCATAATCAAGATAATGCACCAGTTCACACATCCACTATTGCGAAGGCCAAAATCAATGAATTATAGTTCAAATTGCTTCAGCACGCATCTTATTCGCCAGATTTAGCTCTCTCGGATTATTTTGTATTTCGAAACTTGAAAAAATGCCTCGGTGGAAAGAGATTTGTCAGCAATGAGGAGGTGGAAGTTGATGGCTATTTTCGGCAGCCAGACAGTTCCTACTAAAAGAATGGCATCGAAACTACTGAAATTCGCTGGAAACAGTTTATCGAGCTAAAAGGAGAAATTAAAAAATATTTCCAAATTGTTTGTGTTTTTTTTTTGTGTTAGGTCGGCTAATTATGTGACCGCCCTCTTATTTTATTCCACTGTAGCAGAGCTATTCACTGGTATTAAAATCTTCAAAATATGAGAAGCGGTTAAGAAGATTACCAATTCTAACAAATGGTAATTTTGAGAAAAAACCATGAGATAGATTATGTTGGAGCTCTGTACCACAAGTTTTAGTTTAGGGTGGCAGCCAGCTTTGCGAGCTCACATAGACCAATGTAGGTCTCTAGTGATACCACGGACACAGATGCCCCTCATCTAAACCAAGCTGAAAAAAAAGTTAGTTATACATATAGTGCAAATATCGGTACCGGAAAGAGCGGACAGACTTCCTAGAAAGGCAGACCCAAGTATATCCAGACGTCGTTTACTTAATGAGGGACAGTATCAAAGCAGGAGCTTAATGCTCTCCAATTTTTCGTCATCACCACAGCTCCTACAGAAGACATTGTACACAATATCTAACCTTATGGCGTGTTCGCCGAATAGGTAGTGTCCCATCAGAACTGACACTGACGTAAACAGTATTTTCCTCTCAAGTACGAGGAGACATTTTGACCTTCTCTATTCGTATCTTACCAAGTTTGTCTAAATACCCTACAGGTTCCGGTATCTATCAATTCCTTCATTGAACTTCCTGATTGTCTCTTGCCTAAGCCAAAGATTGTATGTGGACAATGGCAAACCAATATATGCAAATTCTTTGAAAATTTGTAATGCCGTCTATTTTATAAAGAGCCTTACTTTTATGGTATTCTTTTATATTACAATAGTCGACCACTGTGGACTTTCTCTATGCTAGAATAGTCTACCACAGTGGTCTTCCTCTATACTAGAATGTGGGCCACTGCGAACTTCCTCTATACTAGAATATCGACCAATTTGACCTTCCTATATACTAGGATAGTCGACCACTGTGGTCTTCCTCAAGAATGGTCGAACACATCGTCTATACTAGAGTCGACCACAGTGATCTTCCTCTATAGTGGCCGCCCACTGTGGTTTTCCTATATACTGGAGTCGTCCACTGTTGTCTTCCTCCATTATCTTCCTTTGTACCAGAGTTGTCTTCCTCTATACTAAATTCGACCACAGTGATCTTCCTCTATTCTAGAGTCGACCACAGTGATCTTCCTCTATACTAGAGCCAACCACAGTGATCTTCCTCTATACTAGAGTCGACCACTGTGATCTTCCTCTATACTAGAGTCGACCACAATGATCTTCCTCTGTGGTTTTCCTCTCTACTAGAGTCGTCTACTATTGTCTTCCTCTATTATCTTTCTCTGTACCAGAGTTGTCTTTCTCTATACTAAATTCTACCACAGTGATCTTCCTCTATACTAGAGTCGACCACAGTGTATAATGGTCGTCCACTGTGGTTTTCCTATATACTAGAGTCGTCCACTGTTGTCTTCCTCCATTACTGTTGTCTTCCTCCATTATCTTCCTTTGTACCAGAGTTGTCTTCCTCTACATATACTAAATTCGACCACAGTGATCTCCTCTATACTAGAGACAGCCACAGTGATCATCCTCCACTGTGGTTTTCCTATATACTAGAGTCGTCCACTGTTGTCTTCCTCCATTATATTCCTTTGTATCAGAGTTGTCTTCCTCTATACTATGTAAATTCGACCACAGTGATCTTCCTCTATTCTAGAGTCGACCACAATGATCTTCCTCTATAATAGAGCCAACCACAGTGATCTTCCTCTATACTAGAGTCGACCACTGTGATCTTCCTTCATACTAGAGTCGACCACAGTGATTTTCCTCTATAATGGTGGTCCACTGTGGTTTTCCTCTATACTAGAGTCGTCTACTGTTGTCTTCCTCCACTATATTCCTCTGTACCAGAGTTGTCTTTCTCTATACTAAATTCTGTGATCTTCCTCTATACTAGAGTCGACCACAGTGATCTTCCTCTATACTAGAGTCAACTACAGAGATCTTCCTCTATACTAGAGTCGACCACTGTGATCTTGCTCCATACTAGAGTCAACTACAGAGATCTTCCTCTATAATGTTCGTCCACAGTAATCTTCCTCTATACCACAGTGATCTTCCTCCATACTGCAGTCGACCACAATGATTTTCCTCTATACTAGAGTCGACCACAGTGATCTTTCTATATACTAGAGTCAACCACAGTGACAGTCAACCACAGTGATCTTTCTATATTCTAGAGTCAACCACAGTGATCTTCCCCTATACTTTCGTTGCCCCGAATATCCTTATTCTCAGGTACCCATATGAGGTATATGTTAAACTGCTCAACCATTTCGTTAAGAGATCTGTGGCAGTCGAGAGCTGTTTGTGAATTTAGGGATGCGGCCTAATTTATGGCAGCCTGACTGCCCGAGTAAGTGACAATGCCAGTGTTGGTTACGATGTTGCGAATCAGTAACTTACCGACTTCGCAGGCATCTGGTACTCTATGATCTATATCAATACTGAGTTATTTACAGTGCACTCCGAGGCCAACCTTATCATCAAATATCCAACCATCTGTGTAGAAGTGCATATGTTTAATATTTCCTTGTGTTCTACCACTCCATTCCTCTCTGACAGGTATCTTAGTGGTGAAGATCCTCCCGAAGGTGTACACCGTTGGTACATAGTCTACTCGGTCCATTACCATAGCACTAGATTGTAATATCCTCATGTGGCTGTAGTTATTACACCTTCCACGTTTATAGACTGTTCTATCGTAATTAGGGATGTAACGAATATTCGCATTCGCATATGCGAATTAACGCAAATTATTCGCATCATTTTAACATTCGCTTTCGCAAAAACCATCTTTGAATTATTCGCATTCGCTTTCGCAAAAATATATTCAGTATTCGCTTCCATTTCTTATTCGCTTCACACATTTTGAAGATATTAATACCAATGAAAACCTCTTCCACTTCTCTTCAAAACAGTTGAAAAATATGCTTGTCCTTGTGGTACCAGGAGGTAAAAATGTGGAAAACATTCTTAATACTTGTATATCCCGGAAAAGTATCAATTTAGTTCCTTAATTTTGTTGTTACTAAAGGGTCAAACTTTTATTCGCATTCACATTCGCTTTCGCAAAAATCCATATTTCACTATTCTCATTCGCATTCGCAAGAAATATATTTCAATATTCGCTTTCGCTAAAGTCACTTTCGTTACATCCCTAATCGTAATGCCGCTCTGGTGGCAACTTCTCTCGCCACAAATGCTACTGCCCATTTGAAGTAGGGCTTGTAGAGACTCAGTCTCTGTAGTCCTTAACGCTCCGCTTATGCATAGACAGGCGGATCTCTGTAAAGTTGTTTGTAATGGATAGTTTATTAGTCGGTACCACAAAAACTACAACGAATTTTGTAAAACTAAAAACGCCAAAATATCGCAATACACTCGGAGAGTAATTGTGACACATTTTGTTTGAATTTAAAGGGGCCAATTTTTGCGTTTTCGGAACTGCTTTAGAATTACCCTATAGATTGTATTATATTCGGAAAGGTTTTAAATTTTTTCAATAGAGTATTATATTTAATTTAATATAAACGATCGAGAGAGGAAGAGTTCACTATAAAATTGAGCCCGACTTGCCACACCTATTTTATATTATATTGTACCTCCCCCGTTAAAATACAATAAAAATCAATTTGCTTACATTTGCCCACAGTACTTCATAGCAAAAACAATTTTCAAAAATCAAACCCTTTAAAACATCGAACAAATCACATTAACAACATTTGTTGCTCGTCATAACGAAATTGTAATACTATTGACGCAAACAATGATGACACAGATGAAACCGAGTGGTACTACTGATGTTGATGATCACAATGACGATCAGATAGTGCAAATGATGATGAAGTTTGACGCAATTATTGAAGCATTTAACATCCATCCAACTAACCGACCAACTCTTTCAAACAACCCCATGTAGGAGCAATCAATGAACAGTCGTGTAACAATCTTATGAATAATGCGAATGATGACAATGCGATTGCCATTGATTACTTTGGACATCAATGGTTTGACGATTGCTTAAGCTTTGGGTTTATTAATGATCGAACTATGCTTTAACTACTTTTGATGATTGTGTGATTCAAACGAAACAACGTTTGAGAATAAGTAAATAATGAAAAAAAACTGACTTCCAAAATTGTTTATTAAATTTAATTCAATATCAGGAAATTAAAATTTAGGCACAGAGAAAAAAAGTAAAAGTGGATTCAATTACGAAAGTTATGTAGTCAATTATAAATTGTCTTTGATTTTGAACCAGTAAAATATTATTTATCGACTGACTTATTCCTTCTTAATAAATAAGTTATTGAGTCAGTATTTTTTTAAATTGCATATAAAGAAAAATATCATTCCGAGGAATCGAAATTTGAGGAGATTGAGATTTGTTATTAACACAAATATTCAAATATATAATAAATAAATATTAAATACTTATAATTTTATATGCTGACATATACAATTAGTTTATAGCCAATCAGAGCGACTTGGGGTTTTTATATTGGTAAAATCGGAGCGATCTATATGGAAGCTATCAAAAACATGGGTCAATATTGACAATTTTCACTAGAAGCGATTTCAGGTATCTTTATATAAAAAATTACTTTGTGCATTTATTTGTAATGCATGATCACCGAAGCCGCAGAAGCAATCAGAGCTCTGTCAAATAATTTGCAAAAATCTTATTTTTAAAACGATTTGATTGAAATTCAACATATATACTGTTTTTGTCAAAGTTATTCCTTGAATTTCCACAACAAACTTAAAATGTTTATAACTTCTTAAATAAGGCTAGTAGATCGAAATATATGAAATTCTTTGGTAAACATTTTAATATCCTTAGCAAAACTTAAAATGCTTATATCTCCTTAAATAAGCCCCGCAAAGCGAAAAGGGTGCAAATTATTTTTGGTCAACATTTTGTATTTCCATAACAAACATAAAAGGCTTATAACTCCTTAAATAAGCCTGGTAGATCGAAATGAATGAAATTTCGTGATCACATATTATTTGATAAAAATTTGAATTTCCTTAACCAAACTTTAAATAAGTCGCTTATAGCGAAAAGAATGCATTTTTGTGATCACTTATTTTTGGTCAACATTTTGAATCTCCATAATAAATTTAAATTTCCTTAAATAAGCCACATGTAGCGAAAAGGATGCAAATTATTTCTGATCAACATTTTGTATTTTTATAACAAACTTAAAATGCCTAAAACTCCTTAAATAAGCCTAGTGATGGAAATGGATGAAATTTCGTGATCACATATTCTATGATAACTTTTTTATTTTCCTCACCAAAACTTAAAATGCTTATAACTCCTTAAATATATCGACAAGGAAATGATTCCAAGTCGATCGGTATAATAAATGTTGGGTCTATCTCTTCTCCCTTTTGATGTTACAAATTTTGAATTTTCTTAACAAAACTTAAAATGCTTATAACTCTTAAAACTCCTTAAATAAGCCCCTTATTGCGAAAAGGATCCAATTTTGTGTGATCACTTAGGGCCTGTTTCTGTAACTAATTTTCGTTCGTCGTAGACGAAAATCACTCAATTATTCCGAGAAATCTATAAGTCACAGCAGTTTATAATTCGGTGTGTCTATAGAAAAGCACGTAAAAAGCTCGTGCCTAAAATATTTTTAACCTGCGTTTTATAGAATTCAAGTAATAGTTGAGAGATTTTTGATCGTTCTCCGTAAACGAACGAAAATAAGTTACAGAAACAGGCCCTAAATCTCCACAACAAATTTAAACTGCATATAACTCCTTAAATAAGACCCATGTAGCGAAAATGATGCAACTTATTTTTGGTCAACAATTTGTAATTCCATAACAAATTTCACTAACTACCATCACAACGAGAAGTCGTACGATAATGAACTCATACGAAAACGTAATCATTTCAGTGCAAATTTTGGTTTCTCTATCTCTCTTTGCTGTCATCTCGGCGAACACAAATGTCAGATCGAGTCACATTATTTTATTTGTCGACTGATAGGAACAATTACAAAATAAACGTTATTAAAAGCAAAAAATAAGAAGATATTAATATAATTATGGTAAAAACAATTAAATAATAATAATATTGTGTACACATGTGTAAATATTTTAGCATAAAGTAAAATAAAAAATTGGTTGCTCGCTAAGATGGAAAAAAATTATCGGTGCAGTGAGAGAGACGTGAGAGAGAGAGAAAGAAATGAGAGTCTTGGTGCAGCTCAGCTGACCACCCAGTGTTGCTTTTTTGACCACCGCTAGTGTAAATAGCACAGAGATGTATTTGCTAAGGTCGACCATACCGGAAGTTGTGAAATTATTGGTCTGGCAATTGCATTATTTTCCAATTGGTAAATAGCTAACGTCATTGACGTAAGGCCAGGCGAACGAACGATAGAACGTTAGAGAAACCAAATTCCTGACGAAAGTGAGTGACTGGTTTTCGTTCGCAGAGACTTTCGTTAGAAATACAGAAACAGTATTTGTTTGTAATTCACAATCAACGAAACTGCAGAAGAGATCAGACAGAGCGGACTTGGTCAAGTAATTTGGAAAATTCTTATGTCTAGAGTGATTAGACCGAAATTCAAAATATCTATTGTTTTTGTCGAATGTATTTCTTATTAAAGTATCTCAATGTGGGACTGGCATATCCGGTCACAGCTTAGAATTGTTATAACTCCTTAAATAAGCTCCGTTGAGCGAATAAGACAAAATTTTGCGATTACTTATTTTAGACCCGCATTTTGAATTTTCTTAACAAAACGTAGAATGCTTATAACTGTTTGAATAAGCCCCGTATAGCAAAAAAGGATGCAATTTTGTGATCACTTATTTTTGGTCAACATTTAGAATTTCCATAAAAAAACTTAAAATGGTTATAACTCCTTAAATATGCCCGGTATAGCGAAAAGAATGCAACTTATTTTTGGTCAACGTTTTGAATTTCCTTAGCAAACCTTAAAATGCTAATAACTTCTTAAATAATCCAAGTAGATCGAAATATATGAAATTTCATGATCACACATTCTTTGGTAAAAATTTAGAATTTCCTTAGCAAAACTTAAAATGCTTATAACTCCTTAAATAAATCGATTCAGTAATAATACACATACCTCCCTCCGCAAACGAGTTACTAGTGGGTGAAATATGCAATACTAACTTCCACAATATCTAGTTTAGAAAGTTATTGACAAATCACACTAATGCCGTAATGTTTTTTTATTTTATTTTCTCGAACCTATAGAATAGCCTGTACGATTGGGTGCGCGATCACAGAGTCCACCATAAATATTCGGAAACCGATGCTGATCCCCACAATTCGAATCGTGGTTTCTTTTTCGCCCACGTTGGCTGGCTGATGATGCACAAACATCCCGACGTCTTGAAACGTGGCCGGCAATTGGACATGAGTGACATTTTGGCCGATCCCGTCGTCCGTTTCCACGAGAAATACTTCATTGTGCTGAAGACGTTGTGTTGTTTTGTGATTCCCACCGTAGTACCCGTCTACTTTTGGGGTGAAGAATGGTATATCAGCTTTGTAATGCAGTGCGTCTTCCGTTATGTGTACTCCTTGAACTTTACCTGGTCCGTGAATAGTGCCGCCCATTTGTGGGGTACACGTCCCTATGATAAGTAAGTGAAGAGTTGGGAACTGGGTGGCTTTGGGGTTTCTATTAATTGATTTTTTACTTTTGCATTTGCAGACGCATTAATCCAAGAGAAAATGTCATTGTCTCGTTTGTGGCCATGGGAGAGGGATGGCACAACTATCATCATGTCTTCCCCTGGGACTACAAAGCAGCTGAATTGGGCAAATACTCGTTGAATTTCACGACAATGATTTTGGATGGCTTTGCCAAGCTCGGTTGGTGTTGGGATCGTAAAGAACCCTCCAAGGATTTGGTACGTCGCACTTTGGATAAATATGGTGATGGTACACATCCCACGGCTCAATTGCCATCGTTGGCCGATCATCATATGACCGAAGTACCCGATCCAGAATACGACTGCGATGAAGATGATGCCGAGTCATCGAGTACGGAAAGCACAAAACTCGATGAGAATGAAAATCAATCGAAGAAATCCGTATTAGCCTAAGGACCTAAGCTGAGATAACCTAAAACTGTCCTCTCTTCAATAAGCATTGGATACCTCGAAGTAGATGAGCCAAGACAGAACAAAAAAACAAGACAATATGCCTATTAAAAAAATTATTGAAAATGTTTTCTAAACTCAACTAAAAATTTGATGGAGTCATATACACCTTCGTTTAAAAATTAATTGAATCAATCAAAAAATTAATTGAATCAATTAAAAAATTAATTGAATCAATTAAAAAATTAATCGAATCAATTAAAAAATTAATTGAATCAATTAAAAAAAAACCTCATTGAATAAGTCAATAACAAAACAGATTACATTGAAAATGGGTAACATTTCAATCATAATTTTAATTGAGGCATTTATTTTTTGTCTGAGAAACAATCAACAATTCAATTGAATCTTGTTAGCAGAAGGTCCATTTGCTGTTAGAGTTATGGTTTTGTTCTTTTACGTCTATTTAATATATCTATATTACATATTTAAATTAATATCAGGGGTACATTGATACAAAAACAAGCAAACGATACAAACATGTTATTAGTTTTAATGGTGAGCACCTTTTTTTTGTCATAACAGTCATCTGCCTACTGCTGAAGGCTAACAACTAGAAAGCAACCAGATTTAGCACTAAACTGTAGTACTTAATAAAATTATTTCTCTTATTATATTTACTTATTATTTTATTATTTTTATTTCGCATTAGTTTGTAAGTGAACTTTGAAATGTAATGCAAACAAAAAAAAGAAGCTGAAACCGAAGTACGAAGTAAAAAATTTATTTTTAAGATTTTCTTCTTTTTTTCTTGTTTTTATGTAATTGTGGGTTTGTGTAGCACTTGCATAAGATTAAAATTCAAATTCACCCCTTTAATATTGTCTGGCGAATAGGGAGAGTTTCGAAAATCCAAACAAAACCATGTTAATATTTGTCAAGAAAGAAATAAGTAAACTGTGAATGTGAAAAATACGAAAATGTTGTTTTTTTATATGCTACACTGGAAGACTTATCTTTTAAATAGTTAAGATTTGGTCATAACATTAATGAAAAACTGCATTACAAAAAAGTAGCCACAGAAACTTTTCATAATATGTATGAAGCATGTTTCATAAACTGATCTTTAATGAAACGTGTCCTAAAACTTATGAAATAATTTATAAATTTTATGAAATATTTAAAGGATTGTCGGAATATGGTAATGTTAGAGGTCATAGATATCATGTTCATTGTCACTTAAAGTTCAGTTGTGTATATTTGTGGAAATAGTCTTGAATGTATTTTTTTAAGATTTTATTTTATATTTGGAAAAACTCCAGAGGCTGTGAGCCAGCGCGCCTGGCCGTCCAACCTAAGGTCCATATTTGGCCCTGCTCATTTTTTTTCATGATCGTGTATTAGTGTCCATATAAATTTGTCGCTGTCATAGAACTTTTAATAAATGTTTATTTTTTATTTCTCTCTATGAAGTGACACGCCCACTGATCCGACTTAGTACGTTTTTCCTCTAGACACGTTTTCTAAACGGGAGTTTTAACTTTGCAGCCACTTCCACTTATCCACTACCTAAAGGCCCAGTTAGGCAAACTTAACCGTAACGCCCCCGTAGCGTAACGAATCAGCTGATTCAATCTGTCATATGGAAATCAGTGTAAACGATTGCCAACGGAAACGAAACGTAAACGGACGGCTGAATCTGTTGAAATCAGAATTGGACGTTCCGTTTACGTACAATTTGACAACTGCTGATACTACATGTTGTTTACAATTACAATTGTATGTTCACCGAGAAAAGTAAAGCAAATAATTTATTAATTATTTGTTGTTAAAAGTGCAAATAAACATGAAAGACGAATATTTGATTTCTTTGGGGCAGTCGCACGAGTATCTGAAAAAAAGCGAGAAGCTTGGAAGCAAATTGGCAAGAAGCTGGGCGTTACAGGTGAATTTTATGAAGATCGCGGCTGACTCCATTAAAAATTAAATTTATAATCTGCTTCAGGATTCTTTTGACGACAGTACGAGACAATCATTGCGCCAATCTTCTTCATTGTGGGTTAATTTGACAGCAATATAAGCGTCTCTACAAACGTGGACTTATTTATAGATAGATTGGATTGGATTTGGCTGAGTCCCTCTTCAATGGAAATAGACATAAGTAAAGGGTTTTCCATTAAGGACATAAGAATTTTATATATTAATAAAACATAGAATATTTAAGATATAGAGCTCAAATTTATTCCAGGTGTAGTGCAAATGTTACATTTTAAGAATGAAATTCAATTTCGGTCATATGACCACCACGAGCCGTCAACAGCGATCTATTCTTTGGACCCAATTTTCCACCACTCTTGGACACATTTCGACCGGAACGTTGGCAATTTCACGTTGAATGTCGTCTCTGAGCTCGTCTAAAGTTGTTGACTTAGACCAAGAATATTCCTCAGGGAAACGACGCATCGCCCATAAAAAATGAGGAAAGGCTTCAGAGGATGCTGACGATAATGGTTTACTAGGAGGTACAGGTACTGTACCTAAAATAACTGATTGGCCAAAAGGAGAGTACTGGAATATAGCTGTATTTAATTTAAATTAAGAAATGGCAATTGTTTGTATTAAAATATATTATAAATAAATTGAAGTTTAATGGACATACCCAATTGAAGTTTAATGGCTGCCATAGCTTCCAACATTAACTAATATGAATGTATAGTTAGCATCGCAGATTCTCACACAATTCGGCATATCCCACATTCGTTGAAAATCATTGGAAATGTGTTTGTACTGCTGTGCAGTTTGTTCACTTAAATAAATCGGCGAACGCAAGCGCCACAAAACTTCACTGCATTGTAAAATAATATTTCGAATTGTTGCTTTCCCCAGCTTGTGACTCCATGCAATCCATGCAACGGTGACCCAAATATCTACAATTTTATAGAATAGAATGTTAATATTTCCCAACTTGAAATCATAGGATAAAGCAATATTTGACATACAGTGACGTTATTGCAAGTCTCTCTGCCGGCCTAATCCGTTGCTTTGGCGTAGTTAACTCATATTTTATTAAAGTTAATAATAAATTAAAAACTGCCATAGGTATTCTAGTGTCCGGCTTTCGCCCAGTCATTGTTTATAGGACGTCCACCCCATCTTATTATCCGACGATATTTTCTTGATTACTTTTATTGTAAATTCTGCACAGTTTTGAAAAACACAAATTTATAATCATTCTTTTTAACTTCATTTTTGATAAACCTAAACAAAAAGAAATCGCGGTTTTTTTGTTTACTTATGTGTTGTTGTTGTCGGAACATATGACTCGATTTCTCAACGTTGGCTAATCGCTCAAACGGGCAACGTTACGGCAACGGTAAAGATAAATTACGGTTACGTATGCCTAAGCCGGCCTTAATTTCGTGCTGCGAGCCAACAATGTTTGGCATGTTCAAGTTCTTTTTATTATCAAATATTTTCTAGATTTCAAATTCTCAGAAATTTAATCCTATGAAAGAGGCAGCATTGTTGAAATTCAACCCGGTGGTGGGTAACAAAAGAGGTGTGGCAATTAGGCTTATTTTTTCTCAAATGTAGCTTCTGTACTCGTGCTCGCCTATGAGTTCGGGGTTCGATTCCTACCCGAGGCTCTGATCTGTCGCTACAAAAATATAACAAGTAACCATGAACCATGAAAAACTTAAAATAGATTCCCGATGGACCCAAAAGATTACCATTTTATTGAGTCAATATTATAATTCTTCTTCTACATTTTTATATATAAAGAATTTTAGATTCAGTTAGACAAGGGCAACTTCTAATGCATACACCCTTGATGAATTATCGTGCCAAATTTTTTTAAAATAAAAATGGTAATTTCGAAAATGTATATTTTTGATACATTTGCTTTGGAAGTGCCCATCTACAATAAATACATTGCATTAAAAAGACAGAATGAATCAAAATTGTTCGCATTCGTAATTCAATTTTTAAATATTCGCTTCGTATTCGCAAAAATAAAAAAAGTACTATTCGCTTTCGCATTCGCTTTCACAAAAATGCATATTTAACTATTCGCATCCGCATTCGCAAGAAATATATTTCAATATTCGCTTTCGCTAAAGCCACTTTCGTTACATCCCTAATATAAACCATCTCCACTTCAATACGGATGGCTCTAACTCAATCTTGGTATAGCTCAGACTACCGGATACTTGCAGTGTCTTTCAAGCCGAAGGTGGGAGGTAGCCAAGTGGCTGAGTCGCAACATAGTGACCAGCACTGGCGTTGTCATTTACTCGGACAGCCAGGCTGCCATCAATTCTCTGGATGCAACATCGCTAAATTTACAAACAGCCCTCGACTGCCGAAGATCTCTTAAAGAGATGGCTGAGTAATTCAACATACACCTCATATGGGTGTTTGGGCATATGGATATTGCGGGAACCCTAGCAATATATAGGAAAAGGACAACATTACAAATTCTCGAAGAATTTGCATATTTGGTGCGCCACTATCCACATGCAAGCTTGGGCAAGAGGCAATCCAACGAAATATGGACAGAAATCGGTACCCATAGGGTGGCTGGACAAATCTGGATAAGGTCATAACCTGTAGCGGTCAAAATATCTCCATGCATTAGAGAGGAAAAGACTGTCTACGTTAGTGTAAGTTCTATAGGTACTCCAATGACTTCTGCAGAAGCCGTTGAGATGAAGAAGAAGTGGAGAGCATTGAACACTTCGATACCATAGTATAAAAAGGCCCCAACTCATGAAAACATAAGTTTTCAAGAGGAGGAAAAAACGTCATTAAAATTTATTAGCTGATTTTGCAAAAACTTGTCAAAGGCTAATCATAATAAATATATTTCTTCAATTGTTTTGTTTTTTAACAATTTTAATGATATCTTATTATACCCTCACTTTAGTGTGACGAGGGTATATATCATTTGCTACGGAAAAAAGTGTAACACGTCGAAGGAGTGACCTAAGACCCCAAGTATGTTCGGAGGAAATCCGTTTTGGGTCATTTTAAGTCGAATGAGCAATGTCCGTCCGTCTGTCTGTCTGTCTGTCTGTCTGTGTGTCTGCTGGCTGGTGCGCACGATAACTCTCGAAAGGAGTAACCGATTGACCTCAAATTTGGTATGTGGTAATATTTTTTTCTATCTCCGGCTAAGTTCGAAGATGGGCCATATTGGTCCACTCCTTCTAGTACCTCCCCCACAAAGGGTTAAAATGTTGTGAAATATTGATTCTTTAATAACTGCTATACTACTTATTCGAATCTTTTGAAATTCCACACATAGTATTAGCTTATTAGTCGTTATCAACTCGAGAAAATGGGCGAAGTCGTCACGTCCCTTTTGGAACCTGCCACACAAATGCACCATTTTGCACCAAAAGTTAACAGCTTATAACATTAATAACAGTGTATAAGAATACTTCAAATTTTGTACAGTATTATGCTTTTATATTGACTACAGTCCAGGGAAAAATGGGTGTTGTTGTCACGCCCCTTTTGGTACCTCCCACACAAAGGTACCTTTTTGCACCAAAAGTTAACAGCTTGTAACATTAAAACCAGTGTATAAAAATACTTGAAATTTTGTACAGTGTAATGTTTTTATAGTGTCTATAGCCCTGTGAAAAATGGGCGTTATTGCCACGCCCCTCTTTGTACCTCCCACACAAAATGCCCAAATCATACCACAATTTAATGTCCCATAACGTTTATACCAGTGCACATAAATGCTTATAAGTCGGCACAGTGCAATGAATGTAAAGTATCTAATGTTCAACAAAAAAAAGGTGTATTTGATAAACCCCTTCTGGTACCTCCCACACAAATTGACAGAATAATTCGAGTAATATTCAATATTACATTACTCACAAAGTGAGGGTATACCTTAGTCGGTTTACCCGACTGAAACTTTCTTACTTGTTGTGATATAAATTTTTTAAAAAAAAATATGTTTTTATGCTTTTTTTAACACAAAATTTTGATAAAAAAAACATGGGTTTTATAGTTTAAAAAGCGCAAATATGTCTAAATAATAAGAAAATAAGTGAATGCTATGACATAACATGTATTAAGGGTATTTATAAGGTAAATTGTCATAAAAAGAATGGCAGTCCTTAGGCAACAACTCCTTTAAATCTTGCAAATGATCCCATTTCTTCTTTGACAATTTGATTTTGCTACCATAAAGTGGACAAGATTTGGTCTTTGCGGTAAAGGCTGGTACTCGTCACGTATATCCGTTTTATAATAAAGAGTGGTTAAATTTTAAAGGCCGATGTTGATTTTGAATAAAACACAAATTATTTAGGAAATTATTGTCATTTCTTTTTATTATGATAATATTGGTATGGTTCAATTATGTATGGAACAAAATATCGGCCAAATGGCCGCCGCGACCTCGGCGGCTCACCTCCATCCGATGGTCCAAATTTTCGATGACGTTGAGGCATAATTGAGGTTCTACGCCGTTAATGTGCCGAATCATCTCATCCTTTAGCTCTTGAATTGTTGCTGGCTTATCGACGTACACCTTTTCTTTCAAATAACCCCAAAGGAAGAATTCCAACGGTGTCAAATCACATGATCTTGGCGGCCAATTGATATCACCACGACGTGAGATAACACGGCCATTGAATTTGTTGCGCAAGCAAGCTGTGTGGCAAGTGGCACCGTCCTGTTGAAACCACATATTGTTCACATCCATATCTTTCAATTCGGGCCATAAAAAGATCGTTATCATCTCACGATAGCGAACACCATTCACAGTAACTGCCTGACCGGCCTAATTTCGAAGAAGTTTGGCCCGATGACGTCGCCAGCCCATAAGCCGCACCAAACGAACTGGGCGAGCATGCACAGGTGTTTTCACATCTCCTACAGACCCAGTTTGCTGAAATTTGCTTAAATTGAAAATGCGTTACTCGATTGTGTATCTTAAATTGAGAAATGTCAAATGAAACGCAGAAAAAAAAATTGACGTTTAGGTTTGGTTCACATTCACACAGAAAGTGATTCTAACTCGATCGGTATAATAAACTATGGGCATACGAGGGCGGTTCGAAAACTTCTTAGACTAGCACAAAAAGCGCGGTATAAACAGAAAAAAGTTAAGTGTTTTGGAAACTTCCATCTCTGCTATAAACACATGTTAAATTTTGTTTCGATCTGGCAACTCCTTCATATAGAAACAGGTGTTCACAAAAGACGCATCAGCGATGCGTGGTGTCATTAAATATTTACATAAACAAGTAAGAAAGTTTCGGTCGGGTAAACCGACTAAGGTATACTCTCACTTTGTGAGTAATGTAATATATAACTTTACACCAATAAATCTGTCAATTTGTGTGGGAGGTACCAGAAGGGGTTTTCCAAATACACATATTTTTCGGTAAACAGTACATTCTTAAATACATTGCATTGTGCTGAACTATAAGCGTTTGTGTGCACTGGTATATTAAAGTTACGAGCTATGTAATTTTGGTATGATTTGGTCATTTTGTGTGGGAGGTACAAAAAGGGGCGGGGTGATAACGCCCACTTTTTACAGGACTATAGGCACTACAACAGCATTACACTGTACAAAATTTCAAGTATTTCTATGCACTGGTATTAAAGTTACAAGCCGTTTACTTTGGTACGAAACGGGCCATTTGTGTGGGCGGTACCAAAAGGGGCTGTACAATGATGCCCATTTTTTACCGGACTATAGGCGCTACAAAAACATTATACTGTAGAAAATTTCAAGCATTTTTATGCACTTGTATTAAAGTTATAAGCAGTTAAATTTTGATGCAAAATGGTCCATTTGTGTGGGAGGTACCAAAAGGGGCATGCCAACTTCACCCATTTTTCTCGAGTTAATAGCGACTAATATACTAATATTATGTGCAGAATTTCAAAAGATTGGAATAAGTAGTATAGAAGTTATTAAAGAATCAATATTTCACTAAATTTTAACCCTTTGTGTGGGAGGTACCAGAAGGAGTAGACCAATATGGCCCATCTTCGAACTCATCCGGAGATAGATCAAAATATTACCACATACCAAATTTGAAGTCAATCGGTTACTCCTTTCGAGAGTTATCGTGCGCACCAGCCAGCAGACAGACAGACAGACGGACGGACATTGCTCATTCGACTTAAAATGACCCAAAACGGATTTCCTCCGAACATACTTAGGGTCTTAGATCACTCTTTCGATGTGTTACACTTTTTTCCGTAGCAAATGATATATACCCTCGTCACACTAAAGTGAGGGTATAAAAAGGTTTATCGGGACAAGCAATTCATAATGATATGGTGAATGTGTTAGGTGAAAGTGCTCCTTCATATGCAACAGTAAAAAATTGGGTTGCTGAATTTAAACGTGGTCGTACAAGCATTGAAGATGAACCACGTAGTGGACGTCCAAAAACAGCAACAACAACAGAAATTGTAGCCAAAGTGCATGATGTGGTATTAAATGATCGACGAATAAAAATGCGTGAAATAGCTAATATCATGGGCATCTCAAATGATCGAGTCCATTTAATTTTGCATGAAGAACTACAGATGAAAAAGCTTTCTGCAAGATGGGTGCCGCACTTGTTAACAGTCGACCAAAAACGCATAAGAATGAACATTTCTCAAGCTTGTTTGGATCGTTTTAAGCGAAATAAAATGGATTTTAAGCGTCGTTTCATAACTGTTGATGAGACATGGATCCACCACTATACTCCAGAGACAAAAGAACAATCCAAACAATGGACTGAAGCTGGAGGAAGTGCCCCAAAGAAGACAAAAACAATTCAATCGTCTGGTAAGGTTATGGCAACGGTTTTTTGGGACTTCAAAGGTATTTTATTGATTGACTATCTGCAAAAGGGTAAAACAATAAATTCAGAGTACTATTGCAACCTTTTGGATCAATTAAATGTACAAATTCGAGAAAAACGTCCTGGCTTACAACACAAAACAATAATTGTTCATCAAGACAACGCACCAGCGCACAAGAGTGTTTTAACAATGGCTGACGAACGAATATTAACGAATTAAAGTACGAGTTGCTTGACCACCCACCCAGTGACTTTTACCTGTTCCCAAATCTAAAAAAATTCCTTGCTGGCAAGCGTTTTACCTCAAATGAAGATGCAATTACAGTTGTAAACCACTATTTTGAAGACCTTGAGGAAAACTATTTTAATCAAGGGATAGAATTGCTAGATAAGCGTTGGACTAAGTGTATTGAAGTTTCAGGAGATTATATTGAAAAATACAAATATTTCTGAAAAACTAACTATTCTCTTTCATTGATAGGCTAAGAAGTTTCCGAACCGCCCTCGTATCTCTTCTCCTTTTGCATGTTACCACCTGTTTATAGCCTTCTCTATAAACAGGATTTCAAATTTAGTCTTTAAGTTAATAAATATTTACATTTATCTTAATTTTTGGATATAAATTTCGTGTTTTTCCGGTACGCAATTCTCTTTGTATGTTTGTTAACGAAAAGTTCCCAAAATCTTTACAATTTTCAAATTAGGGTTTGATGTTGGTACATATATATTTGTTTAATTTATATTTTCTTGAGTAGTATTTTTTTGGATATGTTAACACTTATATATTTCGTGAATAAATAAAATGTTTCCTGAAAACTGGACAAGACTTAAAGAAAACTGAAAAATCCAGGAGAATTCAGGGCATATGACACCCCTAGATATTTCGGATGATATTCAGTATTTACTTTTTGTTTTATCCGATCAGCTTTCATAGAACATATTTTGTTTTTCCACTTATTTAGGCTCAAAATGGTTTTTATTATTTTCAGGATATGAAACACCTTTTTTAAAAATTAATGAAAAAGTATAGGGACAATTATTGGGGGTGTTCGTAAGGTTGGATAGACAGATCTGTTTCGGGGACTACCAAATTTACTTAAAATGTTAATAGAATCTTAGTAAAAATTAAAATGGCTATTACTCTTTAAATATACCAATGGGAGGAATATTTTAATTACTTTAGCACAACTTTAAATGGCTTAAGCTCCTTAAATAAATCGTCTAGAGAGAAAAGAACGACATTTTGTCATCATTTCTGTTAATGGAAGATATTTTGAATTTCCTTAGCAAAACTTAAAATGGTTATAACTACCCAATGACCTCATATTTTTTTAAATTAATTTATGTTCCATTTATTATATTGAATGGGCATCGATTATGCAATTAAAATTGATAATATACATAGACTAAAGACAATGTAAAAATTTGGCCTCCACGACTTCTTCCGCACGAACGAATTCGTTGAACCCAATTTTCGAGCACTTATTCCATTAAATCAAGTCGTATGTCATGAATGGCACGTTCAATATTGACTTGTAAAGCTTAAAGAGAGTCTGGTTTATTTCGAAAGACCAAGGACTTCAAATAACCCCACAAGAAATAGTCTAACTGTGTTAAATCACAACTTCTTGGAGGCCATTTAATATCACAATTTCTTGAAATAATCGAATCTCCAAACTTTTCTCGCAACAATTCAATTCTCTAGCCACAATCGGTCAATGGCAAAAAGATAGCTCTTAACGAGAGCTAACATATTGCTCATGGGTGTCAAGGTCGTAGGTCGACCGGAAAGTGATTTTTTTGATTTAAAAAAAATGAACTTAGCATTATTTCCAAATGTGAACGGAAAGTTTATTTTTGCTCTAGCTCCTTAACGGTACGTCGGATCGGTAATCGGTCAATGGCAAAAATATAGTTCTTAACGATAGCTCAAGGGTGTCAAGCTCATGGGAGTCAAGGTCGTAGGTCGACTGGAAAGTGTTTTTTTTATTTAAAAAAATGGGCTTAGCGCACGAAAAGTTGCAATTGGAGAACGATTATTTTGATAATAAAACTGAATGATTTGTAAACGTTGTTCTTGCGTATATCTCTCCATGATGAAATTGTAAACACTACTGAGTACAATGAAAAACAAATGACAGATCATGACATATTACAAATGGCCGAAACGTCACTTCAAAATCATATCATTCCTATTGGAAAAGCCGTTATATAATACATGTCCCGCATTCGTTGTTATAGTTTCTCAAACTTACATAGATTCAGTAAACTATATGTTTTCTGCTATTTGGGTCGCGCCATAATGTATTTGTAATTTCCGACTGTCTCATTGCGGGCCATATCTCTCCCCAATGCTATAGCACATTTTTCGGGACATCTGCGCATTTAAGTCATATCATTCGCTCGTTCTTTGTCAATCACACCCAAAAGATACGTATCTCTCCATACGTTGAGTAATCAGTAATCGCTCTTTTACATCCCAGTGCAGCTCTGGTTTTTATATTGTCGGACATTTTTACTTTAATCTGTGAATATGTATATCGCACCTGTTCCACAAAAGGGTAACAACTCAAAATTTTTAAATTTTGCTTCTTTGCTAGAAAACATCGTACAATGGCAATTTCTACCCACTGCAAAAAATGTCCGTTGATTTTTCTTCTTTTTCATAATAAACCAGTAAGGAAAGGCTAAAGTCGGGCGGTGCCGACTATATAATACCCTACACCACTCTCGTAATATTGAATAACTCTGATATATAAATTTTGTAATTCATGTATAAATTGTTTACATAAATTTACTTTTGGTACATTTTATACTTAAACAATACCCTGTACCACAGTGTGGTGTAGGGTATAAAAACGATTGGATCTAAAGAGCCAAATCGGACGAAACATGTATATGGGAGCTATAACTAAATCTTAACCGATTTTCTTCAAATTCGGTAGTGTTGGTTCATGGAACAATAAACTCTACCATTCTAAATTTCAAAACGATTGGATGTAAAATACAGCTTCTATAGAACTAAAGGGCCAAATCGGACGAAACATATATATGGGAGCTATAGCTAAATCTTAACCGATTTTCTTCAAATTCGGTAGTGTTGGTTCGTGTATCAAGAAACTCTACCATTCTAAATTTCAAAATAATTGGATGTAAAATACAGCTTCTTCAGGACTAAAGAGCAAAATCGAACGAAACATATATATGAGAGCTTTAGCTAAATCTTAACCGATTTTCTTAAAATTCGGCAATGTTGGTTCATGGATCAAGAAACTGTACCATTCTAAATTTCAAAACGATTGGATGTAAAATAAAGCTTTTATAGGACTAAATGGCCAAATCGGACGAAACATATATATGGGAGCTATAGCTAAATCTTAACCAATTTCCTTCAAATTCGGTAGTGTTGGTTCATGGATCAAGAAATTCTAGCATTCTAAATTTCAAAATGATTGGATGTAAAATACAGTTTCTACAGGACTAAAGAGCAAAATCGGACGAAACATATATATGGGAGCTATAGCTAAATCTTAACCTATTTTCTTCAAATTCGGCAATGTTGGTTCATGGATCAAGAAGCTCTACCATTCTAAATTTCAAAACGATCGGATGTAAAATACAGCTTCTATAGGACTAAAGTGCCAAATCGGACGAAACATATATATAGGAGCTATAGCTAAATCTTAACCGATTTTTTTCAAATTCGGTAGTGTTGGTTCATGGATCAAGAAACTCTACCATTCTAAATTTCAAAACGATTGGATGTAAAATACAGCTTCTATAGAACTAAAGGGCCAAATCGGACGAATGATATATATGGGAGCTATATCTAAATCTGAACCGATTTCAACCAAATTCAATAGCGATCTTAACAGCCGCGAAATACTTTAAACTGCAAAATTTCAGAACGATCGGAGTGAAATTGCGACCTGTAGTCGACGAACAACTTTACATGGACAGACGGACGGACATCGTTAAATCGACTCAGCTAGTGATTCTGAGTCGATCGGTATACTTTAAGGTGGGTCTAGCTGTGTTATTTTCAGGTGTTACAAACGTCTGCCGTGAAACAAACTTATAATACCCTGTACCACAGTGTGGTGTAGGGTATAAAAACCGTTATGACTCTCTCTGTGTTTACAGAATAACGTCTTTAGATTCTAGTAAAGAGTTACATTTTGAATTGTCTCCAAGTGTTTAAGCAAATGGGACCGTTGATTTATCATCTAAAGAGTAATATTTTTAGTTGTGCCCTTTTCAACTTATAATCCGAGTAAGATTTTTCGGTTAAAAAGGTTCAACTCAAAAAACTGTTTTTCATGAAAAGAGTAACAACTCAAAAAAATTTTTATTTTTCTAAAATCAATAAAAAAAACAAAAAGGAAACTAGCGTTATTATTTTTTTCTATGATATTTTATTTCAACGACATTTTCTTTTTTTGTAATATACCATTAATATTAACGGAAACAGTTTTTGGCCTCTACTGAAATTTTTTAAATTTTGAGTTGTTACCCTTTTGTGGAACAGGTGTGATATGTTGGCCTTGTACTATTACTGAGCCAGTTTACACACTCCATGATTGATCCATCTAGCATTTGAAAGACCTGTTATGGCCTAGGAGGCGGAAGCAAAGTTCGGTATGTGGTTTCCCCCCCAGTTTGGAGCCATCACTGTAAGAGCGTGGCACCGGTTCTAAAAGTTCCGGTTAGGCACAAAATTCATTGAAACTTCAATGTTATTTTTACTTTGACATCGATGTCCACCACATTACTGAGGAGTATGTTACTATGATTAGTTTAATCGCTTATATGGAAAATTAATCTTAAGTATTTCACTTTGTTCGATATTCTAACATAGGATCGGTCTGCACATTATTAAAGACATATTCAATGTCTATGCAAACAGTGGTGCAATACCCCACTTCTAAGTGGTGCAACAGCCACACTGTTCCACGTTTCACTGAGGCATGTTGTTAAAACTACAATCTGTCATCTGCTCCTTTATTATTTGCTCCAAGGTTTGGATCAGGAAAGAAGTTAGACTTATTTGTCGATACAAGTTATTATTGAGAGATTACTAGGTCACTAGTCAGGAACTGCATATTTTCCAGGCCGATGTGGCCCTGTCAAACGCAAGACCAGACGTCTCACTTATTGTGTCATTCATTACGGTTCACTGCATTGGACGGTATGCAGAGAAATTTTAAGGTCTTCCGAAACGGTGTTTGCAAAAACTGTGAGCCAACTGAAAATCTTCTGAGTCTGTACCCCGAAGAACTCTAGGCTCAGATTTCTGTGCAGAATTAGCAAACTTGACTGATGTGAAAATCCAACAACTTTTCAACTTTCTAAAGCAATCAAAGTGGTTCAACGGGAGCGCCTACAAAAGTCTTTTGTTTTTCTTTAAGACCTCAGAGATAATTAAACAAACATTGAAATATATTGAATTTAAAATGCCTGCCACAAATTGCTGAACATTAATGTAGTCATTTTTGAATTGTCAACTTCATGAAAAGGTTTTCCATTATCCTCAAATTCTTCATATATATCGATTTTGTAATTAATTAACCAAATAATTCTATTAATAATATGTTATACATTACATTTAAAATCCGGTTTAGAGTATGCGGTAGTTATCATATACATATATTTGTTTAATATGCCACTAAGAGACGACCCATTTTCATGTGATTACCATTTTAATTAATCGCTAAACTTGAACTTGACTTCAATGTCAATGTGGAAACACAACCAGTAGTAAAAACTCACATGGAAGGGCGCAGGGTCGAACGGCCGACCTACCAATCGATGATGTAAATATTACAACATTAACACGAAGCAGTGTCCACTTCTGTCTGTTACATATTTAATGACAGCGTTTAAGTCACCAAACAAGTGTCGGAACAAGAAAATATGCTGCAGACACTGATTTAGTATTGGAGTAAATATGTTGATGCATTCGTTCGTTATCATGCATCACATTAAACACTGTGGGGGATATTTCAATAATGTTTTCAAAAATGGTTTTTTGCCGTTCTCTCAGATAATTCAGTAGCTTGGCATTCCTATTCATCTTTAAGAAAAAATCCATTTTATTGTTGAATGATTCTTATTAAGGAGTAAAAGAAGAAAAATTGTGGACCGCATTCAAAACCATAGGAGGTAAATTCTCTATAATGCCGCTATGATGCAAATTCGGGAGCCACAGTAGTAATGATGCTAAATTTTGCACCTATGACGGCCATTATTCCTACAAATAGATTCGGGAAAAAAGAATCGGAAATAACCAAAAGGAGCAGAATTGGAAAAGGTTACATCGGGTGGAGCTATGTCAAAATGTGACACAATGCGGTCCACCGCACCTTGACGATACATACGTGAATTACAGATCGTTTGTCTGGGTCCTGAAAGGTTCTTCCTGTGTATAGAACCGATCGTCGTGGGAACTAGAGTACATTAGGGCTATATCGAAACATGAACCGATAAGGCCCATTTTCATTCCTCAACAAATAACATTTCTAATAAATTTGAAGCACTTAAATTTATTGCCGACTGCAACATGCCTTTAGCAGACGGACACATCAATTTATATGTCAAAATCATTTTCGAATTTTACGAAGATTAAGAGATATTATGGTGTCTCGGAGCAATATTTCATCCTATAGTGAAGGATATAATGAGATATTTTTTTGCATCCTAATCAACAATTAGATTGTGTCATTTAAGAAGGACCGGATGTGTCCCTAATTGCGGCTACACCAGCCTGATTTTAGCTGAATATATTCCCTGATCTGCCTGGGGTAGGGTAGTCTATCCACAAGTTGAAGGTTGGGACGTTAGCATCCAAGCAGACACTGTTTCAACACCAAGAACCTTAGGGCATGTGTCATGAAGTGGCTCCTTAACTTGCGCTGTCCATGCAGTAAACAGGTGATGATCTGGTGGCGGATATCTTCAGGTTCCTCGCAGTGACGAAATTGGCAACCTCAGCTAGGTAGACATTCAGCCTTCCACATATGTTATCTATCAAATCATCAGCAAATGATACGATGCGCCATAAGGTGGTGATGGAATTGCAGAAAATTTGAGGTTAAACAGTGCCGCAGATATCACCTCACCTTGGGAAGCTCCCTGTTTCACTCCGCGTGGTTTTGACTTCATGTTCTTGAATTTCATATACGCCTGGCGCCCACTCATATAATTAACGATCCAATGTTTCAAGGGACGTGTTGGCGTTGTCCTTAAAAATCGTGGCGGGGCTGACAGTATCGCTTGCTTGTTTTGGTTAAGATCGCGGCTTATATGTGTGATTATGGCGTGCAAAGCAAAGTACTATGCTGCTTTCGGAATCCGTGCTGATGATCAGCAATTGGAAATTTTCCAATCATGCTCGGGAAGATTAAAGCCTGTAGTATCTCTGCTACTCCCTTACTCGCATCTTTGCCCGGTTTCAGTAGCGGGACTACTTTACCGATTTTCCAGGCTTGGGGTACCATCAAAGTGTTCATGGACAGGTTGAGGACATTATTCAGATACTCGATTCCGGGTATGTCCAACTGTTTTACCATCAGCATAGATATTCCGTCGGGACCAAGCGCATTGGATGGATGACATTTAAACTTCTCAAACTATAAATTGTGGTGGTACTTCTTCGGCTCGGAGAGCATAAATACGACTCATGACTCTATGAATTGCCGGTTATAATAACACGCGCACCTTTCCGGGTCACTCGTAGTGTCTGCCATCCGGTCGTCTCTCCCGCCATGATTCAAAAGTGACTTAATCACAATTTATCGATACCGGAACATAAATTGCATTGCTTCAAATGATGCATCCATTAATTCCGTTTATATTCGTCTTCTTTCCTACTAATTTCTAGATTCAGTTCCCTGATTCCAGGATCAGCAAGGTTGTAACGACGTATTTCATCACGCTCGTCTGCGAGTCCCCCTGCATCTGCTAGGAAGTTAGGTAAAGAATAGCCGAGATACTTCGGTTACCACACAGGTTAAGAATAGCCGAGATATTGTCCGGGAGAGACGTGTCCCAGCCATTTATTACGCTTATATTCGCCGACTTTCCTACCAATTTCTAGATTCAGTTCCCTGATTATATGATCAGCAGGGTTTGAATAACGAATTTCACCACACTTTTCTGCGCGGCTATGCGACCAGCAGGGATAAAGCTAGCGGCTGGTGCGTTGATGATGCCTCGGAATTTCTTTTCAGCTACCCGAACATCTGAGGGGATGGGTAGTTCATTGAAGCTGCGGTTGCTGAATTCTCTGAACTCGTTCCAATCTATCAATGGAGAGGATTATGTGGAGGTGGTCTGATCCCAGTGAAATGACAGACATATTATTAACTCTCCAACGTTTCCATCTGTTCTGGAGAGACGTGTTTCAGCAATTTTCCTCTCATATTCGTCAACATTCCTACTAATTTCTAGCTTCAGTTCACTGATTGTAGGATCAACAGGGTTAGAACGACGAATTTTATAACACTCACGGAATTTCTCCTTAGCTACCCGAACATCTGAGGGGATGTGTAGTTCATTTATCTACGGTACGTGATCAGCCTTCCTTTGATTCAGTAAAGTACGGCGTTCAGGTATGATAAAATCGGCTGGTCTATCAATGGAGAGTATTATGGGTTGGTGATCTGATCGTCGGCTGGTAAATTATGCCATATCTTCAATATTCCACCAGCAGGAAAAAATCTAGCGGTTGCAGCGTTAATGTTGACTCGAAATAAATGGTGTCTCATCTACCCGAACATTTATCAGACCAGGCGACACGGTGGTGATATCTGGCGAGCTGCAATCACTTATGATAATTCATAATTCGTGTGGGGGAGTCCTCATTCACTGTGCAAAACGTAGAGCTATCTATTTGGTCAGTCAAAGCAATGCCTCTCTGGCCATTAGCTAGGAGAGAATGCCAAAGCTCGTGGAGATCATTAAAGTCTCCTACTCGTGATTATTGCTATGCAGTAACGGACTAATGTCCGGTAAATAATGCGGGGAACACCCACCAATCGGCAGTATATATACGTTATACAGCCCTCATCCATTCAACCGTTTCTATGTACCATATTGATAAGAAGCACCAATTCTTTGGCCAGGGGCTGCCACCTCAGTACTACATACGTGTCTTATGGCATTTATCTGATCAACGCATCTACCCTAAAAATAATTATTTAAAATAAATCAATGCCCCCACTGTTGCCATAAAAAATTAAAAAGCAGGAAATATCAATATCTTTAGATAATTTGAATTGTAGTATTAGAAATTAAACAAAGTGTATTTCGGCAACTTCTTTAAACAAGACCTCCCAGACAAACAGGAATTGACATCTATGTAAGCAGTTATGCGGACCAAATCATTTACATCGATTATTATGAGAACTAAGAAAGACATCAGTCGGTGGTTGTTTGCATTGAATGGAGTAGTCAATGCCATCATCACACTCAAAAAAAAGTGAACCCTAGAGCAAGTTAAAATGAACTTAACTGTAGGAATATTGAACTTCGTATTTCGCTAAAGCTATTTTTCCTTATATCAAGTTCATACATTTCCTCACAATTATGAAATATTTTTAACTTATTTCTAGTTAACTCGTACTTCCTTTAACTAACTATTGAAATTAAACTAGGGAAAATTAACTCAATACTAGCAAATTCTGACTTGAAATTATGCAAATTCAGCATACTTTTGTCCTTATTGCAAGTAAATTTTTACTCAAATTTAGGAAAATTTAATTAAATTTATGCAAAAAGAAAAGAAAAATTAAAATTTTTCTTGGACTTTTTGTCCATGATTTTTTGCGATTTTCGATCCTACTTCATCACTTTCCTCCTCCATTTTTTATATGTTGGAATCTCTCTATTACCACTTCCTCTTTGGATTTCTCTATTCTGCTTTTATTTTAGGAATTGAAATTTATTTTATTAAACATTATGTATATAAAATTTTACCTCCTAATGCGATTCGATCCCAGAACCTTCCGTTTTCTGAGCCACATGTTTACCAATTGAGCTACGTAGACACTTAAATTTTTATGAAAAATTTGTTTTTATATACAATTATATATCCCAAAATTTTCGAAACAATGTACTGTTATGTACACTTGAATTTGATAAAAGGATTGCCATCCTTGAATGATAAATAGAGTTTCCATATACTATATTTAAAGGCGACGAATAAATTTGATTATGAATGACATTTACATATCAATTCCAAAGGAGTTTCGTAGCTCGATATATAGTGTGTCTGGCTCACAATCATAAGGTTGTCGGTTCGACTCTCGTTCCGGGCGTAACATTTTTAATGTTTCTCCATAAATTTAAGTTTCTGCAAGAACCGATTTGCGAAAAAATAAAAATTGCGGCACGAAAAAGGACAGAATTTTTTGTGTTTTTGGCTCTACAACATAGTCCGAAAATAGTTAATTTTTCCTTGATTTTAGTATGTTTTCCTAATTTTGAGTTCAAATTCATGGACTCGAAATAAGGATTCATGATTATTTTTAGTTAAAATTTCCTAAAAACCATGCTTTCCATTATTAGTTCATAATTTCCTTATGTCTATGTTGGGTGTCCACCGCATATGTTTAAATTTCATAAATATATGAATATTCGAACTTTTTTCAAGAAATATTATTTTAGTAAAAATATGTCCTCATTTGTAGTTAACGAACTATTCTGCATATCCCCCCAAAAAATAAAATTTGGTAGTACTAAATAAAATTTCCCAGTTTTAAGAAAAATTTAACTCAATATGAATAAAAACATTGAACTAAGTTGGAGAATGGATTTTACTAAAATTTAGGAAATACATTTTTTTGAGTGCACCATCATCTATGTATCCATCCAGTCATTCATAGTTGGAGCCGCCAAGAAAAACGAGTGAAACTAGTGTTGGGAACAACTATCAACTACTTTGAGAATATGGGTCTAATTATTTCAGCTTTGAAATATGTATGTACTCTTATCTATGCTGCAAAATGCGGGATCACTACATTAGTTTGTCCGCATGCAAGTGGTCTAGCTGGTGGCCTACGTGCAAACTGCACGTCCGCCAACGATCAAGATATTTTCTCCTGCCCAGTGAGCCCAAGTCTAGGAGAAGGATTTGAGTTGGTGGTTAATTATGTTAACAAAAAACCTTGAGAAGAAAATTCTGCTTACTGCCGGCTTTGGTGGAGTTTAAGAACCTTATTGTACTTTGTACTCTCCTAGAGTGCAGTATGTATTAGTTGTGCGTGTAATTTGGCACGTAAGCTCCCAATGATGCCATGTTCCTTACCTCCTCCCCTCCTTTTATCCATAGTCCTAAATGCTGGTAAGCATTTTATTGGAGTCTCATGTTCGTTGACGTCATGTACTGTGTTATTTATTGGCTTTTATGATACAGTACATATTGGACTCGCCGCAAATAATTGATTTATGCGACTTGTCCGTGGACCTAGTTCAGGAAACTAAAGCCATGTCATCTTTTCAAAGAAATAAATCTCCTTTTTTCGGCAACCTTTTATTATGTAAATAAATGGAATAAATAAGTGATATGTTGTTTCGTGGGCTCCTCTTAATTTATTCATATTTGAATTTCTGTATTGAAGTATTTTTGAGTACTTGAATGGCATTTATATGTATACGAGTATATACATATACTCATATGATTGCTAATTTCCTCTTAACCCAAATCGTTATGACTTATCATGAAGAGTTAATCTCACTTCTCCACTTTTGAACCACCTCATTGTAATTATATTTTAAAATTTGTTCGTTGGAACGTGCTACGACTTCAGAATGCATTCAATTGTATTTTGGGAATATGTATGTGCCTCAAACAGACGATTATTCCATACCAATAATATTATTTCTTGTTATATCTAGTAATAATATATTAAATCGGGACGAACCCGACTACATGATATCCCAAAACACAGTGTTAGAGCAGCAGTCGAAAGTACTAATCCCCACAATTCAGAAAGATCGACTATAAAATGTGCCTTAGATGCAAAATTTAGAGATATGTACATATATACTTTTTAAAATTTAGCAGTGATCGTTCTATGAACAAGAAACTACTAACAAAGAAAAAACAACAAATTTTGGAAATTTTTTTTCTTACTTCTCATTTTCACGATACACCTTTTCCATTGATTTTCAATAGCTTTGATACCCTGTTTATTGTAAGAACTGTCTAGCTCCTGAAAACAGCCATCAACTGCAACTTCCACCTCTACAAATCTTTTTCCGCCGATCCATTTTTCAAGTTCGCCAGCAAAAGAATTATTCGACAGAGCTAAATCTGGCGAACAAGGTGCTTGCTAAAGCAATTCGAACTTTAATTCATTGATTTTGGCCATCGCAATAGTGTATGTGTAAACTGATGCATTGTCTTGTTTGTGAGCAAACGGGGCAGCCATCTTGCGCACAGCTTTCTCATGATCAAATTTTCCCTCAATATGCGATGTATATCACTTTTTGAAATGCCTATGTCTTCAGTTAGCTTACGAACCCTCAACCGACGATCATCCAATACCATTTTGTGGATCTTTTAAATCATTTCTGGCGTAGACGCCTCAACTACGGTGTTCGTCTTGGCAGCTCGTACGGCTCCGTTTAAACTCTGCCACCCAATATATTATAGCTGTAAGCGAAGGAACAGACTCCTCCAAAGTACACTCAAGCTCGATTTTAATATTGGATTCCTCCTCATCTTCTTCTACACAGCTTCTGCAAAAGCCATTATTCAATCAGTCTGCATGTCGTCCAAAAATAAGAAGAAGAGCTTGCAGGTCATTAGAGGCATGCCCACATATTCCAGTTCCCCTAGAGCGGTTAAGGTAATTCCTAGCCTTAGGTGAATCCCGTTAAAAGATCTGCGACAGTCGAGGGCAGTTTTTTATTTCAAGAATATATGTAGGTAGTTTCCAGGGACTAAATAGCAGCCTGACTAACAAAGAAAATATTGAAACTTACGTTGTTCGAAACATTAATTTTCAGCTATTCTGCATTCTCTTTAATAGATAAGACTTCTGCCTGGTAAACACTACAATGATCAGGCTGTCTTTTTGCAGTGGAGAGCTCAAGTTCCTTAGAAAAGACACCAAAGCTCACCTGGATATTGAGACCGTATAGAAGTTAACGACTCTTATATGTCCGAGGATGCGAGTATACTTCGAAAGTTATTAAATTATTAAGGTACCAAAATTTTAATTGTCTCGTCAAAAATATCACAAAAGTGTGTCTTTAATTGGACGAATTAATGTTACCCCCTTGAAAAATCAGGAGATCCTAAATACTTTTTCTCTCACGGCACACATGATACTAGATCCGTCTAGTTTAGTGTTGGACAATGACTGTGTGAATTTCCTTAATTTAAAGTAATCATAATATTATATCATATCAAGGACAGTTTTTTCTCCCTGTGTACTTATCACTCGAATCATCTAAATCATATTATAGTTACTTCATCTTCCGCACACATTGGGATTAATGGAGTTTTTGCTTGTTTATTACGTGTCACGTTAACACGTAATAAAATGTATATCTTTGATCTATTCTTTGGAAGATTAGCAAACACTTAATTTGTGTGAAACATGTCCAAATATACAGGGTTTTCCAACAAGAGGTGTTATTTTGAATCACCCGGTATTTCGGTAGCTGCCACTTTTGAAGCTTTTATTCTTTGACATTTGACAAGTAGAAACTACGCCATTACTAAAAATGGAACGATACACGATTCAACAACGCACTGAAATTATTAAAATTCACTACAAAAATTGTGAAAATTTTGCAGTCACAGTTCGCAAAACTGAAGCATTTTTGGGTCGTCGTGAAGCACCTTGTCGGACCGCAATACAGAAATTGGTGGAAAAATTCGAGCTGTTGGGACAAGTTAGTGATGTGAAGAATAAAACCGGTGCACGTCGCTCAAGAACAACTGAGAATATTGCTGTTGTAGTCCAAAGTGTTGAAGAAAACCCAGGTTTGTCCATTCCTCGTCGTTCTTTGGAATTGGGCATTCCACAAACGTCATTAAACCGTATCTTGCACAAAGACTTGGGTCTTAAGGCTTATAAAGTTCAGTTAACACAAGAACTCAAGCCGGCCGATCATCAACATCGTCGTGTCTTTGCTGATTGGGTCCTTGAAATGCATGAAAATGATTCGGAATTCCATCGAAAAATTATCTTGACTGATGAGGCCCATTTCCACCTCGGTGGCTACGTCAGAAAGCAAAATTGTCGCATCTGGGGCTCGGAAAACCCAACGTGTGACTGTTTGGTACTGTTTATGGTCCGGCGGGGTCATTGGACCTTACTTTTTCGAAAATAAGGTTGGATCAACAGTTACGGTAAATGGATTGCGCTATCGAGAGATGATTAATGATTTTTTATGGTCGGAGTTGGATGGTATTGATCTGGACAACGTTTACTTTCAACAAATAGAATTCGTGAGGCTATCGAGGACGTAGGGCAGCCACTTTGCGATTTGGTAATGGAAAATTTCATGAAAAGGATATGGTCCTGTAAGCGAGGTCGTGGTGTCCATTTGGCTGATGTTGTTTTTTATTATTAACGGCATACCTTCCTCTTTATTATGAAATATACATCCGATCATTTATCTCAAAAAATTGCATTTTTCTTTGAATACCAAAAAAACACCTCTTGATGGAAAACCCAGAAAACCAGAATATCTTAATGTTCAGGACAGTAAAAATACTTTTTCTCTCGCAGTACAATTCCTACCAAAAGTGCATAGTTGAGTGTTAGAAAAAGTCTGTCACTGTCATACATCGATCTATAGATAAAGAACAACTAAAACCCGAAATCGAAATATTTTTAACATATGTTGTTATTCCACAAAACCTGTGATATGTTCTTTTCCTTCTTCTGATTTCATTACATATTAAAACAAACCTAGTTGATATAATCCTATTATTATTATTATTATTATTATTATTATTATTATTAATATTATATTATTATATTATTAATATTATAAAATCGTTTGTTTGTCTGTTTGTTTGTTTGTTTGTTTGTTTGTTCCAGCATCACGCCTAAACGGCTGAACCGATTTTCTTGAAACTTGGTGGACAGATAGACCAATGCCTGGGAAGTGCCATAGGCTACTTTGATTTTCGATTTGCCGCCAAGTGATTTTCGACCAATTGACCCCAGAGGCTCCTGTTAAAGGTAGAGAGCTGAAATTTTGCACACACATAGACTGGAGTGTTGTGTAAACTAAGGACTACTCGCTTAATCATATTTCGGCCTGTGGTCAGTTGTAGCGCTATCAAAAACTTGCGTTTTGTTTTTGTCGTTTCGGAATTCTCTTATAAGATACAAAGTTAAAACTTTGTATATATGAAGTACTATAAACCGCAAATATATTATTTTGAATTATCTGAATGTGGTCAGTTTAACTGTGACCCGAACAATTTTCATTATTTCTCTGATTTTAAAAGTTCCTTAAGAGCCAATGATTTACAAATTTATATGTACAGACTGATCTCAATAGACATGCGAAAACAACAATTCGATGTCCAGTCTTAGGTCAAACCGAACATAAAACCGCGTCTTAAAATTTTTAAAGCCTTTTTAAAATATATCGCTCACCACTTACTGTGGTAACCTATCTAACATTGTCAATTCGGTCACTTCTCCGACTGTGCTCAGTTTAGCAGTGACCAAATCAGTTTCCACACTTTCTGTACTTTAATAGTCCTTTAAGACCTATAATCCTAATAATTTATGTTTGTATACTGATCTCCTAGGGATGCGATTTTAGACCAAGCTACTTTTGACCGCTTGATTTTAAATATTTTTTGTAGGTATTTCAGAAGCGCCTAAAATGATACACAGATAAAATAATATGTAGTACTATACCCGAGAAATGCAATTTTGAATTCCACGATTGTGGTCAGTTAAGCAATGACCAAAACCATTTTCAATCTTTACTGGCTTTCAAGATTCTTTAAGAGTTTTTCATTCTTTCAATACATTAAAAATCCCATAAATTGCACTCTCATAGACATGAGCCAGTGGTCAGTTATAGCGCTATCAATTGTTTTTGTCCTTTAGGAAGCCTCTTATGGGACACAAAGTTAAAAGATTGTAAATATAATAATTTTGAATTCTCTGACTGTGGTCAGTGAAGAAGTGTCCAAAACAATGTTCACTATTTTACAGATTGTAAAACTTCTAACCCCTGTTCAAAATATATCTCTCACCACTTAATGTGGTAAGATATACATATATAACGTTGTCAATTCGGTCAAATCTCAGACTGTGGCCAGTGTAGCAGTGACCAATGCAATTTCCACTCTTTCTGTACTTTAAAGGGCCCAAAATGGCAATGTTAATACTAATTCAAGCGACTTTTGGCCGCTTGACCGTTGCGGCTCATATAACAGGTAGACAGCTAGAAACTCCAGTGTGGTATAGCCTACGGACTATTAACATATTCGTTTTTTGGCCAATGGTCAACTCTCGCGCTTAAATTATACAAAGATAAAATAATATGTAGTATACACAGGAAAAAAACAATTTTGAATTCTAAGATTGTTGTCAGTAGTGACCAAAGCAATTTTCATTCTTCCACTACATTTCAAAATTCTTTAAGATTTTTTGATTCTTCCAATAAAAATCCCATAAAGATCTGTGGAGCTGCACATATATGTGCATAAAACGTTCTTCAAGGAAATGCGTCGTCCGGCCTGAGGACAAGAGGTACACAAAAACGGAGACATACTGTTTAAAAGTCTTTTCGAAATATATCGCTCGCTATATACACGGGTAATATTTAAACAAAAATGTATACGAGTATATCGAAATTTGAAACATACATGGCATATTATGCATTTGTTTCTCAGCCACTTATTTGGTGACCTCTTGACCACTGTCCCCATAAAAGTATTAATATGAATGTTTGCACACATATCGTACATTTGAAGTTGTGCTTTCATATTTACAGACTTTTTTACTGTTGTCAGTGAATTTGTTTGAGTTTTTGAGAGCATCTGGAGTTTGATAGACTTTCAAGTAGACTAATCCTGGATGTTAAACAAATTCTTAATGATCGGCGTATGATCAAATATTCGAAGGTATTTGTAAACCAAAGATTTTAAATACGTATTTTTACATAAATTTTGCTATAGCCAGCATTTTTTTTTAGTTTTTGGGTCCTTATTTTTTATTCAAAATCAAAAATAATACTAATGTTTGGATCACTGTTTTCAAAGACAACCCGGGCATCGCCGGGTATTTAAATGCTAGTGTTATAATAAAATAAACTAAAAATACAATTCTGTACATCATTAGAATACTAGCTGGCCCGGTGCGCTTTGCTGCCCTCAAAGTGCGTTTCAGTGAAATAGAACCATATGATATGTTGGTACTCTTGATATTACGGCAGTGTTTTCGGATCACCCATATTATTGGATTGCTGTGAAATACAGTCATACCAATTAGTGCAATAATTCTATCAGTATTTAATTTTTCGCGTAGTCACGCCCTCTAATCCGATATCTCCAAATTTTGTTAAGTCACGTGCTAATTTTGAAGGCACTTGAATACTAATCACACTTGGTCAAGCGTCAATCTAGATATAATGGTCTCCAGTTATTTCGTTTTCAGCAAGGGTGTCGTATGCACAGATACTTCCACTGATCAGCTTTTTAATCAGATTCCGTAGAGTGCTATCAACAGCATCCACAATAAACTCCAAGACGATGAGTGCAACGCCTCTCTATATTTCGTTTTGAGTACTTTGACCATCGACACTATTTTCATGCAAATTTTGAAAACTGTCCTCCAATGATATTGGAAATTTTTCAAATTCACATCTCGGGTTGTATGGGCGGCGCCACGCCCATCACTCTCTTTTGCAAAGATATCGCCGCAATACTATTTCAAATATTGTGGGCTAAATTTTTTATTTATATGGGGGTGTCAGGCCAACTGTTTCCATCCTTGCTGTTTGTTGCTCCATCACCCCTACTGGTACCAAGGCCAGACAGCCAAACTTCGAAACCATGGCTGATATAGTGATCAAAATATTTAATTTTGAAATTTCAGGTTGTGTAGGAGTACCCACTGTTAATAAGATTCCAGTTTTTGGTTCAATCATTGGTTGTGCTTCGAAGGTTACACACCCATTTTTCAGGCTTGCTGCAATAATGCAGGAAATATTATATATTTAGATGTCATGTTTCACATTTCAGGTTGTGTGGGCGGTGCCACGCCCACTGCTACTATCACGCCAGTTTCTTGCTCCAGCACTCGATCTGGTTCCACATACCAAAATTTCACAAAATATTTCATATTTGAATTTTAGGTTGTGTGGGCGGTGCCACGCCCACTTTCACTATTTCCCCGTTTTTAGTTCTGTGACGCGTACTGGTACCAAAATCACACATATTCAATTTCGAGAAATTTACTGCAATAGTACTCAAAATATTTCATATATGAATTTTAGGTTGTGTGGGCGGTGCCACGCCCACTGTTAATATCACCCCAGTTTTTAGCTACATGACGCGTAATGGCACCAAGGTCACACATACCCAATTTCGAGAACTTTGCTCCAATAGTATTCGAAATATTTGCTATTTGAATTTTACGTTGTATGGGCGGTGCCACGCCCACTGTCACTATCACTCCGGTTTTTGGCTCCATGATAGTTACTTGTACCAAGGTCACACATATCGAGTTTCGAGTGTTTTGAACCAATAGTACCCAAGATATTCCACTTTTAAATTTTACGTTGTATGGGCGGTGCCACGCCCCTTTTTCCAATCAAAACCGAATATAGCTACGAACTTTCCACACACCAAAAGATATTCTCATGCAAAAATTCAGCAAAATCTGTTCAGCCGTTTTCGAGTCCATCGCGTACCAACGAACCATTTAATTTTTATATATATAGATAGAAAGAATAGAAAAACATGGATATGTAGTTTATTACCATTAGATGACACTAAAGTCCCAAAAAGTGCACCACAAAATCTTCTTCCGATTTAATGATACATGCCCTCCTCGATAAACTATCCATTACACTGTTTTAGTTCAAAAATGAAACAGAAAGGAGACCCTATTGATAGACCTATTTCGGCCATTCTGTATCCAGTGACAATAGTCGTTTTTCTATGTTAGCTCTTGTTTTCGCTATGTTCGACCAGAAAATTTGCTGGGAAAACGGAATGATTTGTTATCTCGGTTGCTATTTTGAAGAAGAAGGATTAGGAATACATGCTTCAGTCCAAGGAACGAACTGAAGGGAATCCTTGGAGAATTATTTTTCCCAAAACTGTCAACACAGCTTCACACCCACTTACTCCTAAAAAATTGCAATGAAATATTATCATATGTCAAAATTTTTTGACATTTTAAGTTGGCATCTTTGAGAAAAATATTCCTCGCAAGTCTGTTGATTTTTTATAAGTTAATTGAAAGGAGACCTATAGCAATTTTTGGCGAGAAATATTTTCCTCAAAGACGCCAACGATTTGACATATGAGATTTGATTGCAATTTTCAGGGATATGTGTGGTGAGAATAGTGGATGACTGTTTTGAGAGAAATAATTATCCAAAGATTTTCCTTATTTCTATCTTTAGACGGAAGCGTGTATTGCGAAGACTTCCACTTCAAAATCACCACCGACATAACCAATCTCTCTGATTTCCCCGAAAATTTTATGGTCGAATAACGCGAAAACAAGAGTTAACCTAGAAAAACGGCTGATGCCACTGCATTCAGCAGGGTCAAAATGGTTCTACCTATGGTGTCACTTTTCTGTTACATTTACAAAGTGTCCATTTCGAGCACAGAGTTATCAAAGTTTCTGAGAATCGCCTGTCCATACATAAGCCGAGATTTGAAGACTACATCGCCTGAGTCTCTACAAGCCCTATTCCATCTAATGTCCATTGATTTGCGGCTAAGAAGTTTCCACCAGAGCGGCATTACGTTTGTACAATCTATCAATGTGGAAGGTGTATGAACTACGGCCACATGAGGATATCCTAATGTAGTACTATGATAACCGACCTAGTGGACTATATACCAACGGTGTACACCTTCGGGAGGAACTTCACCCCTAATATACCTGTCAGAGAGGAATGGATTGGCAGAACAGGAAATAGAAAACATCTCCACTTCTACACATATAGCTTGAAGCTTGATAATAAGGTTGGCTTCGGAGTGCACTGTAAAGAGCTCAGTCTAGATATAGCTCTTAGGCTATATCAAGACTGTAGTGTATCTAAAGCCGAAATAATGGCAATAAGGGAAGTCGCCAAGTGGCTGAGTCGCAACGTAGTGACCAACACAGGCATTGTCATATACTCGGACAGTCAGGCTGTCATCAATTTTCTAGAGGCCACATCACTAAATTCACAAATACCCCTCGACTGCCGCAGATCTCATAACGAGATGGCTGAGCAGTTTAACATACACCTAATAAGGGTACCTGGGCATAGGGATATCTCGGGGTACTGCAAATCCGGTGAATTTGCTAGGAAAGCAACGATATTAAAAATTCTCGAAGAATTTGTATATATGTATTGATGCGTCACTGTCAACATGCAAGTTTTGGTTTAGGCAAGAGGCAATCGCCCAATGAAAGATGGTGAAAAATCGGCAACTGTAGGGTAGCTAGACAAATCTGGCCATGTCCTGAGCCGGTCAAAATATTTTCTTGCACTAGTCTGTCTACATTAGTACCAGTTCTGACGGGACACTGTGAGATCGTCGAACACCCCACAAGTATAGAGCATTGAGCACCAGCTTTGCTACTGTCCTCCATTAAGTAAACGACATCTGGATATAAAGCGTGATCCATTTCGAGGTTCCCTACTTTTTTAAAGAAAAAAACACAGAAATTTAATGGGGAATGTTTATTATCATTTGAAAGAACATTCTTTGGCATTTATTTTTTGAAGATTATGTCTATCAAATTTTGCCCGCGGCTACGTCTCAGATGGTCCATCCGTTGGGTCCAATTTTCGATGACTCGCTCGAGCATTTCGACTGGTAACTGGCGAATGACACGAGTGATGTTTTGCTCCAAGGCGTGAATAGAAGCGGGTTTGTCCGCTTAATCTTTAGACTTTACATATCCCCACAGGAAAAAGTCTAACGGTGCGATATCACACGATCTTGGTGGCCAATCGACCGGCCCAAAACGTGAAATTATCTGCTCACCGAAGTGTCCTCTCAATAAATCCATTGATTGATGCGATGCGTGGGAAGTGGCGCCGTCTTGTTGAAACCAAATGTCGCCGAGATCACGAGCTTCAATTTCAGGCATCAAATAGTCGGTGATCATGGCATGATAGCGGTCGCCATTGACGGTTACGTTATCACCGGCATCATTTTTGAAGAAATATGGACCGATGATTCCGGTACGTCGGAATCTATATATTAGAATAAAATATATTTGCGAACTAATTTTCTCAAATAAAATATGTGTTTAAATACAAGTAAAAATATTGTTTATGAGTATTTCCAAATATATTTTATTAAAAAAAAGATTTTCAAAACTTTGATGATTTTTTTGAATTTTAGTTATAATTTTTTCCTTGATTTCGAATTATGCATTCCTATTAAAAATGACATTCTTAGCATTAACTTCTATTTGAAAACACTTATTTTTAATTTCTAACTATTCCAAGTCATTATTTTCAATAATAAAGAAATTTTACTAACATTAACAATTTCTAAAAATTACCTTTCAATTGCTGAAAACTTAAAACATTTAAAGAATAGATATATCGATGGCTTATATCCAAAAGGTGCTGAGATTTTGATGGCAAACGCTTCTGCTTCACATGATTGACCTACAGTGTAAATTTTAGATTGAAAAAAATATCCTAACACGCCTTTTTCAAATTTTTCTTTTTTTGCTCTGTTGTTTTATGTATTTTTACGAAGAAGAAGCAGGCTATACTATCATTTTTTATTTGCTTTCCAAATTGCTTACAATTTAAAAACCGCCAAGTTCAATAATTTTTCGATGTGGGATGAACTTTTCCTGTAGATTTTGACACGCTGATTACAATTCTGTATTGAAAATTTTTGCAAAATACATACATTTAGAGAAAACCGCGGAAGAAAATTTAAAATTTGATGTATTTTGCAAGCCCGTGTAACACTCATAAGCCTTCTTAAGCGAAGTTTAAGATGCCTACTGTGAAGAGTGAATTTTACTTTATAAAGTATATTGCAAATAGTTGAAAGCAATGACGTCTTTATAGCGAAAATTTGATGCTTTTGTCTGCAGAATCCTAAAATATATAATATTACCTGAAATGCACTATAAAACGAGAAAATGAATTGATTTTTAAAATATTTAAATCGAAAAATACGTAGAGTAATATTTTTATTATGAATTGCTGGTTGTATTCAAAACGTTATAACATTGAATGCATTTTCAATGCACATATGAGAAAAACTAGTTATGTGTGATATCTACAAAACGTCTAAACTATTTACATTGATATGGGTATCGTAGAAAAGTTAGAAAACACTATGTCCAAACTACATTAAAAAATTTGCAAAATATTGCAAAACACCGCGAAATTAATTTTTTTAAAAGAAAAGGATGTGAGTAACGCAGAAATCAATATGTTTAAATAACTTCAAAATATTTGCAAAAACATTGCAAAAATCGCGAAATGCTTTTTTTAAAAGCACACGATGTGGACAACGCAGAAAAGGTAGAAAACTATATGTCTAAATAACTTTAAAATATTGCAACAAATCGCGAAATTCAATTTTTTCGAACAACAACCTCTACACCACGGTCAGCTTCCGATTTCTATGAGTAAATGGAAGCATTTGCAACAATTGAAGTCATTGATTCCATCCGATTATCATAACATCTATATATATAAAAGAGAGTGTCTGTTTGTGGGTTTGTTTGTTTGTATGTTTGTTTGTTCCGTATAGGCGTCTAAACGGCTGGACCGATCTTCTTGAAATTTTCACAGAATGTACATGTGTTGGGGGTGGTGAAAATAGGGTACTTGAATTTTCGATATATCAAGTGGGCGTGGACCCGCCCATATGTGTCCAATTTTAATATTGAGAAAAATTTTTAGCTAGAGTGCTGAAATTTTGTGTATATGCATTTAGTGGCAGATTATGTGAATTTTCCAAAAATGGGCGGTATCGGACCAATGGGCGTTGCCCTGCCCACATAGACCAAATTTTGAAATTTTGGTATCTTGCACAATTTGCTAGCGAGACTGCTGGAATTTTGTGTATATGGTGGCAGTCTGCGTCATTGGTCCAAAAATGGGCGGGATCGGACCAATGGGCGTGGCCACGCCCATATAATCCAAATTTTGAAATTTTGATATCTTGCACAATATGTTAGCGAGAGTGCTGGAATTTTGTGTATATGTATATGGTGGCAGTCTGCGTGATTGGTCCAAAAATGGGCGGGATCGGCCCAATGGGCGTGGCACCGCCCACATAGACCAAATTTTGATATCTTGCACAATTTGCTAGCGGGAGTGCTGCAATGTTGTGTATATGTATCTGGTGGCATTCTACGTAATTGGTCAGAAAATGGGCGGGATCGGACCAATGGGCGTGGCCCCGCCCTTATATGCCAAATTTTAGAATTGTGATATCTTGAACAATTTGTTAGCGTGAGTTCTGCAATTTAATACATATGTATCCGGTGACAGTCTACGTTTATAATTTTGTTTACATGTATCTGATAGCAGTCTACCTGTTTGGTCCAAAAATGGTCGGGATTGGACCAAAGGGCGTGGCCCCGCCCCTGTATGCCAAATTTTAGAATTGTGATATCTTGAACAATTTGTTAGCGTGAGTGCTGCAATTTAGTGCATATTTATCCGGTGGCAGTCTATGTTATTGGTCAAAAAATGGGCGGGACCAGACCAACGGGCGTGGCCCAGGCCATATAAGCCAAATTTTGATATTGAGATATATTACACGATTTGTTAGCGAGAGTGGTGAAAATTTGCGTATATGTATCCGGTGGCAGTCTACGTGATTGGTCCAAAAATGGGCGGGATCAGGCTAAAGGGGGTGGCACCGACCGAGTGAAACAAGTTTTGAAATTGGAATATCTTGCACAATTTGTTAGCGATAGTGCTGTAATTTTGTGTATATGGTACTGGTGGTTGTCATCGTGATTGACCCAAAAATGGGCGGGATATGGTCACTGGGCGTGGCCCCGGCCATATAAGTCAATATTTTAAATTGATATATCTTTCACAATTTGTTAGCGAGACTGCTGTAATTTTGTGTTTGATATATCTTGAGCAATTTGTTAGAGTGATCAATGTAATTTTGTGCATACATAATTGGTGTCAGTCTACGTAATTAGTCCAAAAATTAACGGAATCGGAAATCTGAAGTCTGGGGCAACGAAGTGGACCGGGTCCAGCTAGTGAACTATATAAACATAACTATATAGCATTACGTGATACCGTCGTAAAAAGTTGTTGTCTTCACATTGTACTCGTATGTGGGAACACTCGCGTTCTTTTCAACGTATGTAAGGTTTTTATACAGAATCGCAACAAAATCGTATTTCATTTGGCTATCCACACTTCGTATTGAAAAATTTCTGCGAATATAGCCCTACCAATAGCCATTTATTTATCCATAGACAGTTTGGAGTTTAGTTTCAAAATATGTTTTAATTTGAATTGTGTTCAAAATTTTTTATTTTCATTAAAAGCTGCTATACCTACAAATTCCACAAAACATAGACAATTTCCGAAGAAAAATAAGGGCTATATTTCAAACCTTCGCGTACAATTGATTATATTAAATTTTTTTTGGTTGTAGCACATAGTAGCAATATGTAGAATATATCGTAGAACAAAAGTTCGCTGAAGCTCAAATAATGTGACAATAAAACAGTTTTTTTGCTCTCCTGAAAAATTGGGTTTTTTAATATAGCCACAAATGGATATAAGCCATTGATATATTCACAAATAGATCTTTGTTTGGGCAATAACATATCAAATAAAAAATATTAGGATGTAAACAAAGTTTTGTTTAGAAAAACATCCTCACAAATATATAATATTTGTATGCGTCAAATTGTATATATTTGGAGTGCACCCTAAAAATATATATGTTTCAAGCAGAATATGTGTGATTTTTTTTTCAGCGTGTAGACTTCCTGAATGATGTACTCGAAACGCATCCTTCGTAGCTGTTTTTAATAAGTTTTATGATTTTGTCTGCTATCAAAAGCCTTCTCAAAACCCTCCAGTACCCCTCAACAAATTGACAGATTTATTCGAACACAAGTTCTCTTCTTGTACTTCTAAGTGTGACGTTGGTTTTAACAAATTTTTTTCGCGGCATCCCAAACCACTCTGTGTGTGGTACAGGCAATAATGACTGTGTGCATTTCCTTAATTTAAAGACGTCATAATATTTAAATCAAGGACAGTTTTTTCTCTCTCTCTCTGTACTTATCACTCGAATCGTCCAAATCATATTATACTAGTATGTTTTGGCGATCAAGAAATGTTTAATACTCATCTCGCAATTGCTTAGGTCTATATCTTCATCTTCCTCACACACTGGGATTAATGTTATTTTTTGCTGGTTTATTACGTGTCGCGTTAACACGTAATAAAATGTATATCTTTGATCTATTCTTTGGAAGATAAGTAAACACTTAATTTGTGTAAACAAATGACCAAATATACATCGCAGGTATTCAAATTAATCTCACAGTATTTTGGAAGTAAACATCAAATACAAACATAAAACATTATTTCACGCTTATAGATAGATAACTTACACTACGCAACAGCCACATTTTTTTGGTGGCCAATCGACCGGCCCAAATTGAAATTATCTGCTCACCGAAGTGTTCTCTCAATAAATCCATTGATTGATGCGATGTGTGGGAAGTGGCGCCGAGATCACGAGTTTCAATTTCAGGCATCAAATATTCGGTTATCATGGCACGATAACAGTCGCTATTGACGGTTACGTTCTCACCGGCATCATTTTTGAAGAAATATTGACCGATGATTGCACCGGCCCACAAACCACACCAAACCGTTGTTTTTTCTGGATGAAGTGGCACCTCTTGAATCTCTTCAGGTTGTTCTTCGTCCCAAATGCGGCAATTTTGCTTGTTTACATACCCATTGAGCCAGAAATGGGCCTCATCGCTGAACAAAATTTGGCTCGAAAATGTCGGATCTTCTTGGAACTTTTCAAGAGCCCATAGAGCGAAGCGATGTCGCTTGGGAAGGTCGGGCGGCTTCAGTTCTTGCACAAGCTGTATTTTGTATGTTTTTTAATTTAAGATCTCGACGTAAAATGTGCCAAGTTGTTCCATACGTCAGTCCGAGTTACTGCGAACGGCGCCGAACGGCCCTCCACGGTCTTCGTGTACACTCTCAGCTACGGCCGCTACATTTTCTTCACTGCGTGCTGGACGTGGTCTATTCGTCGAATATTATCCAATAATGAATGCTGGGTCTCAAGATGGGTGATGGTGTTGCGAATAGTACGCTCAGTAGGCCAATTATGTTGACCATAAGTTGAGCGAAGTGCACGAAATACATTCCTAAGGCGTAAGTCTTTCCATGATGAAATGCCAAACAATACTTAACAAAAATAACATGACACGACTCACACGTGATCTGTCAAAAAAGGCTATTGAAAAAATTATCTCTACTTGGATCACCCGTTACATATGAAATAAAATCAAAACAAAATCTTTTATTCTTAGATTGGTGAAATATCGTTTCGGTTAGTAGTTTTTTTCACACCTAATTTACTATGTCCATAAGTATTTCAAGGTGATTTAATTTCAAGACCTACATTATTGCTATTGAACTCTGAAGATGATACACGGAGGAAAAAAACGGCCTCTGTAACATATTGTCCCAAACATATTTTGCAGGCAACATATATATGTTTGGAGCAGCTCCCAAACATATTATGTTTGGGGTAGCGGTAATGTTACCAAACATTTATATGATTGTATGTAATCATATATATGATTGTATGTAATCATATATATGATTGTATGCAAACATTTATATGACTGTATGTAATCATATATATGATTGTATTTAATCATATATATGATTGTATGCAAACATTTATATGATTGTATGTAATCATATATATGATTGTATGTAATCATGTATATAATTGTATGTAATCATATATACGATTGTATGTAATCATATATATGATTGTATCTCTTCTACTCATCTCGCTTCTTCATGAAACTATAACGGTTCACAACAACAAGTAACCTAATGTAAATCGTCATTCACTACGTCAAATACAGAAATACAATAACAACAAACAGTAATACACACTTTGCTTCTGAAAAGTAGTTCATGAGCTGCAGAATAGTTTTTGAGTTTTCTGAAAATTACTAAATTTTGAGTTGTGTCTCTTTAAAAGAATTTGTGCAATGTGCAGAGCAAGGCAAAACTTCAATAGTACAGTGCACTCTTCACTACTGTACCCGGGGTCATTTCAGATGAAAACAATTTGTTAGTGCGGGATTGTGTTTGTTCAAAGAACATGAAAAGCACACATACATACGTACATACATATGTATGTATGTTGGCAAAATAATTTATGTGGGGCAATAAAACGGCGTCAGTATTATAAAATGTTTTGTAAATAAAATGTTTTGAAGTAACATATATTCCTTTATAAAAAAGTTAATTTTGCACCAAAATAATTGTGTTTTTTAATGAATAACCTCAATACATCTTTGATATCATATGCTTTCTTTTATTTTGAATTTGTTGTACGTGTTAAAACTACAACTAATTTCTTGGAATTCGACATTCACCACACATATTCAATAAAAAACCCGACCTTAAACTCGACCGGGCGAGTAAGCATCATCAAATAATAATAATACCCTTTGGTGTCGGTGCCATTCCTCCTCATACACACGGTTACCATATACATATCGTCGCTTGGATGACCAACCGACGTAACTGACCATTTTTCAGAAATTGAGTTAAGGCCACCATTCGATTTGTCTAGTCAAAGTACAACGTGTGTATACATTTTGTGCATATATATATTACCGTTTTCTCAAACAACGGTAAATGATTTTAGACGTAACTGACAAAAATTATTTTCACCAAGAGACGTAAGTGCAATATGTCACTTAATAATTCGTTCTCCTGAAATGTTTGTTCATTATTGCAAAAACTTATGGAGTACTTGGTGGACCCAGCCCACTCGTTGCTAATTTTTGGACCGATTACGGTCGAAACGGGATCACGGTCCAGTCCCAATCGTCAGATAACGACAGTAGGAATCTCGATAATCCAATCGTAGTAGGTAGGAACAGTAGGAATCACTAAGAAAATAACTCCAAATTGGCTAATTTGGGCGGGGTCACGCCTCCTCAATAAATAACTAATATAGCCTATGTCACCCGCTAGGATAATCTGAAGATTCCCTGTAAACTTCATCAATATCGGTCCAGTTATTTTGGAGTCCATATGTAACAACAAACACATCAATTTATATACATATAGATTCCGTATACTAATGATTAAGTAAGAAATTATTAGGATGAATATAAAAGTGTAATTAATTATATCCCGATTATAAATGTTACGCTCTATGTTCACATTATAAATTCGAAATTAATAATTTAATTTATACCAAGAAATGTATCACATATTCAAAATATCGGAACATGTAGATTTTGTAAATCTCTTTCGCTTTAACTAGTGTTCATTTTATTTAACACTAGTTATAACCCGGTGCGCTTCCCAGACCCAACCTTTATTTATTTTTGTTTAGGGTACCGTAACATAGTTACACTTCGTACATGAAAATTAAGTAAACTCGGATCTCTTTCTACACTAAAATACGAAAGATCGCCTACAATTTCTTATTTATTTTCCAAAAGTTATATAGTTACAGTATTTATCCCTTTTCCGTAATGTACCTCTAAATGCCATTAAACCACAACTGTACACCATTTAATCGTTTTTGCACCACCTTGCCACTATAAGTATGTATTAAGAGAAACACATACTCTATTTTCCAAAATCTAAATTCGTACCCTTAGCCCTACTACACCATATTTAACCCTTTTTGCCATATTGTACCATATTTTACCATTTTTGCACTACGGTACCATATTTAAACCTTTTTGTCCCACTGTGCCATCTTTAACACATTTTGACCCACTGCACAAATTTAATTTTTTTCCCCCACTGTACCATATTTAACACTTTTTGCCCCACTGTACAATATTAAACACAGTTTTTTCCAACTGCACAGTATTTAATTTTTCCATCACTGTACCATACGTAACCTTAATCTTAAGCATATTTAACCCATGTTGCCCCACAATATTAAACACATTTTTGTCCCACTGTGCCATATTTAACACATTTTTGACCCACTGCACAAATTTAAAATATTTCCCCAACTGTACCATAGTTAACCCTTTTTGCCCCACTGTGCCATATTTAACACATTTTTGACCCACTGCACAAATTTAAATTTTTTCCCCCACTGTATCATATTTAGAACTTTTTGCCACACTGTACCATATCTAACATAGTTTTGCCCCACTGCACAATATTTATCATTTTTCCACCATTTTTGTCTAAAAAACTCCTTGTGTCTAGTCTACGTTCCAATATGGCTACCCTCAAGCCAAATTAGACGATTCAAGCTCTTGCCATTTGGACTTGGCTTTGGTGCCATATTTATCCCTTTTTGTCCAAATGTGCGCGAAAATTTTTTAATTTCGAAAAATTGTGATTCATACCGGATCTTCGCCCTAGACCCTTACCTCACACGAAATGTTGCAATTCTAGCTCCAGCCGTTTGGATTTGGCTGTGATACCATATTTTTTTCTTTTTTGACCCATTGTGCGCCCAAAATTTCGAAAACCCCTTCTATATTGCACGTCTATATAGCAAGGACTACCATCCTAACAAATTTCATGACTCTAGCGTTAGCCGTTTGGGCTGGGCGGAAATCAGTCGTAACTGACATTAAGCATAATTTTTTTCCCACAAAGTGAAGTATCTGCATTGTTTATGAAAAACATGCATTATAATTAATTTATTTTATTTTTTTGTTAATAATATTGAAAAAGATGGAGTAAAGTACACAATGAGAAAAGCAAATTGGAAATATAATAAATATTACGCCGTGGGGAAGAAGGAACATTGTCTCAAAAACAGAAAAACTGCTCTCCTGAACAATTTTGAAAATGTCAGTTACTGCAGTTAGTCATCCAAGCGACGATATTACCCTTCTTTGCACAAAATTATGAGTCATATAATTGGGCTCTCAGAGAGTAATACTCTCTATAACTCTAAAAAATATGTTCTAATATATTATTTTGCCAAAAATATGTTAGGACACAATCATATCGTTCTTTAATATGCTAGAATTTTGCCCCGAACATATTATGATTGTGTGCAAACATAATATGTTTACCCACAAACATATATATGATTGTGCCCGTCCCAAACATATATATGATTGCATCCAAACATATTTTTAACATATTTTTTTCTCCGTGTAGATAAGTGTCTATCGAAACTGCAGTCAGTTCTACCAAGCAATTGAAACTCGATACCATTTTTTGTATTGTTTTTTTTTTCCAATAGACAGAATGTAACTGAAACATATGGTCTCCAAAATAAATTCTGACTGTATAACAAAACAACAGACCAACACTAATTAATTTTTTTAAATTGCCATTTTCATGGAAGTTGCCTCTGGTGTTTGGACCATATTTCTTGAAGTATAAGCTCGATAGAGCCGGGAAATTTAAGGAAATGACCGTCTTTAACAAAAAAATAGATTTTTTTACAAAAAAATCAGTCATGTTTTGCTAGAACGAAAAAACAATAAAATTTCTTTTTTTTTATAAAATATTTTTTATTTCATTTTTTAAAATGGAAACACTAAATGTACTTTCCATGAAAATTTGAATTAAAAAAATTGTTTGCAAAAAAATATTTTTAAAGTTTTTTCGTGTTTATGACACCAATTACACCAGAAAATATTATGCAAAGCTCTTGCAGTTCTAAAGTTTAAGTAGTTTGGTTTAGTTTATCTAACCAAATATTAAATTCAAAAAGACTGCAAAGCATAGAGAAGTTTTCAATTCATATGTAATTCTAATCTGCACGAAGAAAAAACATTAAACAATAAATTACACTTTACATACCAAAGAATAGGTTTGAATATTTTTGTTTTTTAATAATTTATTTATTTAATCAGAATTTATTCGGTTGAAGACCATATGTTTCTCTTACTTTCTAGCTATTTCAAAAATGTAATAGAAACAAATACAAAAATTGGTAGAGCTTTAATTGCGTGGTAGAATTGACTGCATTTTCGATAGACACCACTCTATCATCTTCAGAATTCAATAGCAATAATGTATGTCTTTAACATAAATCAGCTGAAATACTTATGGAAGTAGTAAACTGAATTCAACAAGAACTACTAACCAAACCCGTATTTAGCCGATCTAAGTCGGAGGTCTTGCAAAATCCAGTAAAACTTAAATAAATTAATCGATTTTTTTCCTATTTATAGAAAAAAAGCAAGTAAGAAAGTTCAGTCGGTTGAACCGACTTACAAATCCCCTTACCTTGAGTCCAAAAAATATTAAAAATGTTTAAATGCAGTAGGTGAGTCGGTAGTGTGCTCGCCTATGAGTTTGGGGGTCGTGGTTTCGATTCCCACAACATGGTCATTAGGCCGGGTCGATTTGTGGGGAGGCAAAAAAAGTTGCCATTGCTCAGTGAAAATCGTATTCTAGGGATCAAAATAAGAAACTTTGCCGAAGGAACCAAACCTCTAAAACGAATTCTGATGTCCTGGAATTTGGGTCGGCAAATTTTGAAAAATCCCACTTTGACCCATTTAGAGTGCTCCAATCGAGTCCAAATGTATGACCGACCCCCACTAACTTTGGACGCCCCCCCCCACTCTCCCATTTATGTGGGAGGTACCAAAAGGGGCATGTCAATGATGCCAATTTTTCGCTGGAATATCGGTACTATAAAAACATTACACTGCACAAAATTTTAAGTAACTTCGTCCATTTTTCTCGAGGTGATAGCGACTGTTAAACTAATTTTATTTGGGGAATTTCAGAGATTCGAGTGTGTAGAAGTTTATAAAGAAACAATGTTTCATTAAACGGTAACCCTTTGTGAAGGAAGTTACTGGAAGAAGTGGACCACTATGGCCCATCTTCGAACATAGCCGGAGATAGAGCAAAATATTACCGCATACCAAATTTTAAGTCAATCGGTTAATCCTTTCGAGAACTATTGTGCGCGCCAGCCAGTAGCCAGACAGACAGACGGACGGACATTGCTCAAATGACTTAAAATGACCCAAATCGAGTTTCCGCCAAACATACTTGGGGTCTTAGGTCACTCCTTCGATGTATTACACTTTGTGCTTGTAGCAAATAATGTATACCCTCCTCTCTAAGGTGAGGGGATAATTAATCTTTCCGAAAATAATATGTTTCTGGCAAATATACTACAGAAGCGATCTTTAATAGTTCGCCCGCCCAAACTTTGAACATTCGTTACTGTTTTTTTATTGTAGTTATTTTCTTTTTTGATTGGACGAATATACTGATCGAATATTATATCAATCATTTGAAAGGCTTTTCAGATCGTCAGCGACTAATGAACTCACACAACAGTTTTTAAAACTTTGTACGTATCTGATTCCTGTTCCATCTTCCCCATGGTATGACCGCGAAACACTGTGCCTTTATCCGTTCACCGCTGATATGCCGTCAAAGCTTGAACTAATGTTGAACAAATAAACATTTCGGCGAAATGTGGATGGCATCGCATAAATCGTAGGTACTCGTACTCAAGTAGTATGGAGAGGAGCTGTTAAAGCGTGAAGCGATTTGTGATTTGAAGAACAAAGAGGTGAACAAATTACGCAATACGTTTTAAAATACCAACACAAAAATCTAACAAATAATTTTGGTAATGGAGTTTGTTTTTAACGGGTTACGTTTTTTGTTTATTTGTTTGTACATTGTCAAACTAAGCCTATAGACAGGAGGTAAATTTTTGTAGTGTTATACTCCAAAAATTTATTGAATAAAGTTTATTACAAAAAAGAAAAAATGGAATTTGGTATGTACACATACTCGTATTAGTAACAACATCCGACACCTAATAAAGGGTCTTTCATTAAGCGCTTTGAAAATTTTAGACGAAGGTATAGCCTCAATTTTGTGAGTAATGTAATGTGGTACCTGGGGTGGGATGTGGTTGGATGCCAGAACGTTGAAAACAATTGTTCATTCTTTATCATTCTATAGCTATGGGAAATGTTGTCTAAAATAAAAAAAATATGAGAACATTTGATAACACTAGTTTACAAAAGGGATGTGCATAACATTGTCTGGTGTAATTTGCTGTCCTACACACAAACAACTAAGTCAGCATCTTAACGAAGAAAACAACGACAATCTGAAAAAAAATCTATGAATAAAATTCGAAATTATTAACCTATTGATAGAAGTTATTTTAACCAGCAGTTTGTAGAGCATCCGGAGAGTGACAGGGGAAAAAGAAGAGTATTATGTCGTATTAGATCACTTATAGCCGAGGAGGTACCACCACTATTTACAATGGGTTATGTTGCAGATGTCATCCGCAGATCGAAATTATGCAAACCTCTGGACCCGGAGTTGAGTACCTCACCAAATTCCTCAACTTGTCGTTAGCCACCCAGCTAGTTCCTGAAGCCTGGCAAATGGATTGGGTGGTCCGGCTACTGAAGCCTGGAAACGGTGCGAACAAAGGAGATTCGTACCGGTCGATCTCATTGTCGTCGCCAGTAGCAAAGATGCTTGAGACACTACTCCTCTCCAGTGTAAGGGATTGCTAAGCAGGTGCCAACCATCAATACGGATTCCGGAAGCAACATAACACAACAACAGATTTACACGCCATTTTTGAATTAACCAGAACAGGCCGTGCAACAGGACAGTGTTAGTGACACTTGATCTATCAAAGGCATTTGCTACTGTTAGCCACGCCGCACTATTCGAGGATGTAGAAAAGACTTCCCTCTGGCCAGATTCGAAACATTGAATAACCAAATGTATGCATGGACGCCAGTCGTACGTGGAATTAAGGAACAAGAAGTCCAAACCCCGTAGAGTGAAATAGGGAGTTCCCCAAGGAGGGGTGATATCTTCCGAACTGTTTAACATCTACCTTTCTGATATTCCACGCCCACCTGATGGCATCGAGATCGTAATGTATGCGGATGATTTTATGATCATGGCGTCGGGCCCCATGGTTGATGACATATGTGATAGACCGAATGCCTATCAGATTGATACGATTCCGATCACTAATAACCCCAAGATGCTTGGGATAACATTTGATAGCTTTTTTAAGTCGGCCGCGCACGGCACTGCTATCTGCGATAGGACCAGATGTATAAAACAAGGTCCTCCAGTCTCTAGCTGGCAGCACTTGGGGCGCAGATAAGGAAACCTTGTTGACATTATACCACGGGATAGAGTTGTGTAGTTCGTGAACGAACTAGTTCAATTGAACGGGTCACTTTACTGAACGGTACGAACTAGTTCACACAACTCGTTCATTTCAGCTCAGTAGTTCAACCCTGTCATTTCATTCTTTCTTCTCATTTCGCTCTCTCTTCTCAGATGTTATGTGTTGTTTCCATTTTTATGTCATCATTAATGTAGGATTCTTCCTGTACAAACGCGTTTGTATATTCAATTCATTCCAATCAGATTCCTTTAATAGCGGCTGATTTGAACCGGTGATCTGAACGAAAGTGAGCTGGTGAGCCAAGCTAAAGAGCCGGAGAGCTAAAGAGCTGGTGAGCTGAAGTGAACTATTGAACTAAATGAACGAACTAGTTCACTCAATTGAACTGAACTAAAAAGAGCGATCACTTAAAGAGCGAACTAAAGTTCCCAACTCTACCACGGGACAGGCCGGTCTGTGGTTAGCCATGCGGCGCCAATGTGATCTGCGAATGTGAGTGGTAACGCAGTGGAAAAATATCCAATCCTGCCGCCCTAAGAACTGAGGCAGGGTGCCTCCACATGTCCACAGTGGACCATTTGCATGAGGAGTCGAGGATCATACCCGTGCCTCAGCACAACAAAATTTTGTCAATGCAGTACCTGCTTGGGTGTCACTGCCGGAGCCATCCCTACTACCATATAGTGGACAGGCTTCCCCCAACCAGGCACATCAGGAAGGATCTTCATGATCTAGAGAGAAAGGTGCAAAGATACAGATCATTAAAACTAATGGGCCCGCATTGATGACACAACGCAGAAAACCTGCCCTGCGTGTGGAACAGGTCCCCATGACACGCTGCACCTCTTCAATTGCCCAGCCAAGCCCACTCACCTTATTCCAGATTCACTATGGACGCAACCCATTCAGGTTGCCTCCTTCTTGGATCAGGATTTGGAAGCGGAACCAGATTAGACCAGCAGAATCGCACACAATATGTATTTAGCTGCTACAACAATAACAACAACACATATAGAAAAAAGTTTAAAATAATATTAGAGCATAATGTTTTTAATTATTTCTTTTTCGATTTCAGGAGACCAAAATACATTGAGGAAGAATGAACAGTGCTTAATATTAAAATGACTGCCGGATAGTGTTATTTTCAATAGGTCATATTTTGAGCATTATTCTCTTATTTTCAATTGGGATTGGGAGGTGTTTGACTAGTTGCCGCTGTGCTGGGTGGATTTACAGTGGGGGGTGTTGGGGGTGTTGATGGTGCCAATGTGGAAGTGGTCGTTTCTTGCGGTTGCAATGTAGGCGTTGGAATAGTTGCAGCCGTGCTTGGAGGATTAAAAGTGGGAGGTACTGGAGGTGCAGTCTTGGTAGTCTCAGTAGTTTCCTCTGTTGTAGTTAAAGTCGTCTCATCGGTTACCGTTGTAGTGGTTTCCGTTGTAGTCGTTCCCGTCGGAGTTGTTTCAGTTGTACTCATTTCCGTTGTAGTAGTTCCCGTTGTAGTCGTCCCCTTAGTTGTAGAAGTAGGCTCCGATGGAAATCCTTTGCCTGCCAAACAGGCTTCCAATGCCACATAAAGCGATGTCGATTCCCGAATATAACTATCCGAACAGGCATCGGTACAAATCCTTTCATCGCGTGATATCATTTGCAATTTCATGTTGATAAATTGCATTCCATTTTTGGAAAGGATTTGAAGCGCATACAAAGCTGGTATGGCTTGGTCAGCCTATAAAATATACAATGAATTGTCATCAAATTTAAAAGGAATATCATCTAAAGTCCACTCTTACCGCCTCATAGTGACATTCAAAGAAATCAAATGATGACTGTTTTTCGGAACATTCCTGTAATAAATTGCATAATCCTGCAGCTTCATAATAGATATCAGCTTGATCGGATGCCACTTCCAAATCCATGGCTTCTCTGGCAGCGTCAGACGTCTGAAGACATTTTGTGTATTCCAACTCATACGTGTTAGTTGCTTCATTGATTTTTGGTAAATACAAAGCAAAACATTCGCGGCTCTGCTGAGGATCTTCAGCCATGGACCAATTGGCTTTAATTAATATTGATTTATCCAAATTTTGACAACATGTCTGTCCAGTGATGACAAGCAGAAAAACTAACAAGGTCACAAGCTTCTTCCACATTTTATCTTCCGGCCGTTTGTAAGGTCGAGTGTTGCGCCAGTGTCCACTTCATATTGAGTGTTATGGATTTTGGGTGAGAACTGAAGTAATTTCTAATTTTTAGAATTATTTAACTTTTAACTTCTGTTTTTTTGATAAGCTCTATTCATAATGATATCATGTCTCAGATTAAAATGCCTTCGAGGAAAATTGATAATGGTTGTTTGGCCAATATTGTACTTCTTATCAGCACATTTGGGCATATTTGGAAAATAAATGCGTGGATGTTTTTTATTGCTGTAGTAAAAGTGCTGGTAGGTCTAGAGCTATCAACATTTATTGCACCTCTGATTTTAAAATATATAAAATCATAAACTCTGGATTCCACCCGTACAGCCTGCCCTAATCTACAAGTTCTTAAAGTAGTTTCCCCGTAATTTCCGGGTTAATTTCAATATTTGTAAAAGTTATGGACGAAATACCAAGACTAGTCTGACAATTTTCCTCTGTTTTTGCAAAACACTGCACAGTGGTACGAATTCAAAAAAGGGAAATAATTCCAAGGTTTCTTCCAAACAACCGATTGCGACCAAACTTGGCATGGTAGATGAAGAGGTGTTAGATAAGTTGAGTTTTATATTTGGGCCCCCTATGTCAGACAGGGGCGGAGCTAGGGGGCCTCAAATTTGGCCACATCGGGTGAAGAAAATATTCAAGCGCGTGTAACTCGTGTTTCTTTTCCGATTTCAAACAAAACTTTCGTAACATTTTTTTAAAAAAGTTTTACAAAATGGCGTTTGTGTCCTCTTTAAAACAAAGTCATATCCATGTTATTATTGTTGTTTCAACCATTTATTATATGTTATATGTTATATGTTATATGTTATATGTTATATGTTATATGTTATATGTTATATGTTATATGTTATATGTTATATGTTATATGTTATATGTTATATGTTATATGTTATATGTTATATGTTATATGTTATATGTTATATGTTATATGTTATATGTTATATGTTATATGTTATATGTTATATGTTATATGTTATATGTTATATGTTATATGTTATATGTTATATGTTATATGTTATATGTTATATGTTATATGTTATATGTTATATGTTATATGTTATATGTTATATGTTATATGTTATATGTTATATGTTATATGTTATATGTTATATGTTATATGTTATATGTTATATGTTATATGTTATATGTTATATGTTATATGTTATATGTTATATGTTATATGTTATATGTTATATGTTATATGTTATATGTTATATGTTATATGTTATATGTTATATGTTATATGTTATATGTTATATGTTATATGTTATATGTTATATGTTATATGTTATATGTTATATGTTATATGTTATATGTTATATGTTATATGTTATATGTTATATGTTATATGTTATATGTTATATGTTATATGTTATATGTTATATGTTATATGTTATATGTTATATGTTATATGTTATATGTTATATGTTATATGTTATATGTTATATGTTATATGTTATATGTTATATGTTATATGTTATATGTTATATGTTATATGTTATATGTTATATGTTATATGTTATATGTTATATGTTATATGTTATATGTTATATGTTATATGTTATATGTTATATGTTATATGTTATATGTTATATGTTATATGTTATATGTTATATGTTATATGTTATATGTTATATGTTATATGTTATATGTTATATGTTATATGTTATATGTTATATGTTATATGTTATATGTTATATGTTATATGTTATATGATGTTATATGTTATATGATGTTATATGTTATATGTTATATGTTATATGTTATATGTTATATGTTATATGTTATATGTTATATGTTATATGTTATATGTTATATGTTATATGTTATATGTTATATGTTATATGTTATATGTTCTCCCACTGCTACGGGTGCCGCGGAAGAGTCAGACCTACACATACATGGAGACACCACGACCTTACAGCCACAACGTTCTAGTTCTAACAAAATGAAGTAATTTAGATCGATTCCAAGGAGAGATCGCTGCGTCCAAACTGACCTAACCATAATAATCTTTGGGACAGAAATAAAATATCATCAAAATTATATGACTGGCTTTAATGATATGACTAGCTTTAAACCGGTGTGCTTCGCAGCCCCCATCATTTAGTTATTTCCTGTTTAGGGTATTGTAGAATATGTAAAACAAATGACTATGGGGAGAAATTAATGTGTACAATAAATAAATACGAAAATCTCCGATTAATTTCTTGTTTATGTTCCTGGCATCAAGGTACGATATTTACCTCTTTTCCCTTCTGTGCCTCTAAATGTCAAAAACTATTATGTCTTTGGATCATATTTTGTCTTTTTCCCCTAGTTTATATTCCAATAGTTACATTCACACCCTGGTACAATATAAAACAATGTTTGCCGTACGGTGTCTTTAAAAGTTTTAATTTAAAAAAGGTAAAATGAATGCCTAGTTTAAGTTGCAAGACTTACAATTGCCATTGGGCTCTTATTTAATCATTTTCTCTCCATTGTACTACATTTAACCCAATCTGTCATAATTAACCATTTTTGCACCACTGTACAACATTTAATAGTTTTTGCCGCAACAGTGCCACTAAAAGTGTGCATTTAGAGAAAATCATCGATTATATTCTAAGAGCCATATTCGCATCCTTAGGACGTATTTTACCCTTTATGTCCCCTATCTGTGACATGTTTAACTTTTTACCATATTGTGCCTTCTTTAGCTTTTTTGTCCTACGGTTAACATAGAAGCTTCGCACTCTGGCCATGAATAACTGTACTACTTAACTTAATTCAATATTTAGTTATTCCACAGTTCTTTAAAGTGCGAAATTGTTCACATATCTGGTACATATAAAACATTTTGTCCCCACATACCACATTTTATCATTTTTTTATCGCTTGCGCTTGCAGTGGCCAGTTACCGAATTTGGTTTTCTCCTATGAGAAGCCATTCCAAATTGAGCAGTTTGTGAACAAACAAAATGATCGGGTTTACTTGCCAAAGAGGTCAGCTGAAAATTTACACCTTCGATTGGCCACCAGAACTCAAGCGCCGCCGATGGTAATGGTGTGGGCCGCCGTAACGGCCGATGGTTGCTCCCCGCTCGTATTCATCGACCATGGGGTCACAATAAATGCCGATTATTATCGGGGAAATGTCCTAAAGACAGTATTGAAGCCCTGGGCAGACAAACATTTCGGCAGCAGACCATGGACATTCCAACAGGACTCAGCACCATCGCACTCAGTACGCGTCAACCAAGAATGGCTTAAAAAGGCACAATAGCCACCAAGATCTCCGGATCTCAATCCGTTGGACTTTTGCGCCTGGGACATTTTAGAGAGTAAGGTTCGCACTAAAAAATACCAAAGTATCGATCATCTCCAGACGGCGCTTCGCCGGGAATGGGCCAAAATACCGCAGAGAAACATTCGTGCAGCGTGTGATGGCTTTGTCGGCCGTTTGAAGGCCATAATTCGTGCCAAAGGTGGCCAATTCGAACAAATCTAAACTGTTTCTAAAATTTTATGTTATTTCCGACATTATTTGCTTTTGAACAATAAAATTAAAAAAAAAAATTAAAAAATATAGCGCTTTACTTTGTTGCATTACATATCAGCCACCCTGTATATGTCCTTTATTTACAACTGAGTTAAATTACATAGCATATAAAACAATTGTAAATGGTTCAAAGTGAACATAAGGCATCGCTCCTTGTTCTACTTTACGTCCCAGGAGCTACTCTAACTGCAAATTTCACGATTCTAGCTTTTGCCATTTGGATTTGGCTGTTGTACCACATTTATCCCTTTTTGCCCCATAGTGCGGGTACATGTTCCGATTTAAAAAAAAATCAGTCAATTTCTTGGTCGATTTTATAAGGGCTAACTTCACACCAAATCTCACGATTCTAGCTCATTCCGTTTAGATTTGGCGGTGGTACCATTTTTATCCCTTTTTTGCCCCATTGTGCGGTAATAGTACGAATTTCGAAGGGCTACGCTCCTACTAAATTTCATGATTCTAGCTTCAGCCGTTTGGTCTGGGCGGTGATCAGTCAGTCAGTCAGCCAGTCACGCAACAATTTTATATACATATAGAAGATTCTGTAGATCTTTTCCAAAATGAGTTCCCAATTGACATTAATTGAATGTTCTGTGATACAATTTAGGAATACTAAAATCCATGATACGAGTATTATTATTTTAGTTTATTAATCTCATCCTATTACATTTTCAAAATTGAAATCACAGTTTATATTGCATATTGCAAGTACATATGTATTGTGTATTTCTAAAAATCTTCTCCGCTGTATATTCACTTTGAACTTGGCACAGGTTCGGGATTGGCAGCTGTCGTTGTTGTGCTTTCTGTTGTATAAGCAGGGGTAGTAGTGTCAGGTTGAAATTCTAGACCAGCCAAACAGGCTTCCAATTGGGCATAAAGAATGCTTGTTTCCCGAACATAGGCCTCAGAACAGGTGTCGGTACAGGTATTTTTCGCGTACGCTATCGTTTGATATTTCATGTCGATGTATTGTAGGCGATCCTTGGCCAGAGTTTGAATTCCATAGGATTTGGTAATGGCCTCTTCAGCCTAACAAGACGAAAATAAAAGACGACCACTTTGAATAATGCCAACTTTGAACTATGACTAGTTCTGTAGGTGATCGCACTTACCGAATCATAGTAACATTGGAAGAAATCAACAGATGAATCTTTTTGCGAACACTCCTGGAATGCAGTACAGATTCCATCAGCACCAGAGCGAACTATAGCGCGATCAGCGGCTACTTCAGCTTCAACGGACGCCGTGGCATTGGCAGCGGTATCCAAACATTGCGAGTATGCCATTTCATAATTATTGGTTGCTTCATTGATTTTGGGCAAATAGGTGGCAAAACATTCAGTATTTCGTTGAGAATTATTTTCCATGAATCTACTGGATTTCAAAATAACACGGGCCAAATTCTTTTCAGCCCTTGGTAGAACATTGTGGCTAAATGTTTCACCAAAAACGGCAGCGAGGACTAGTACTACGAATGGAATTAATTTCGACATTTCGTTTAGCAAACGTTTGAATTACTGACTTATTTTCAAATAACACCTTTGATTTGATAAGAAAGTAATTGTATTTTATATTAACATTTTTCTATTGATAATGTCTGATTAAAATATATAGTCTGGAAAGCTGATAACTACTCTGGAGACACCTTTGTGAAGTTGCACAGCTAATGTTTATTTATGTATTTCTGTGTCAATAAATTAGGGGAATTTTAATTCGAGCAATTCTCCAAAAAATATTTATAGGCCGATACTTCTTAAAACACAGCATTGGGCGTTCGAATTGTCAATTGTCCCAAACATATTCGGCTTGAAACATATATATGTTTAGAGTACACTCTAGACATATATTATTTGGTACATACAAAAATTATATATTTGAGAAGATGTTGTTGTAAATAAATCATTGTTTAAATCCCAATATGTTTTTATTTGGGACTATTATTTCCGAAACAAATATTTATTTGCGTTTAAGAAATTAGAAAATACGTTAATTGTGACAATTTTTTTATAAATTCAAGGTTATTTTTTTTAGAAATTTTGAATGTTCGTAAAAATAATAAATAATAATGATTAAAATCGTATAATATTGGACCAAAATAAATTACTTGGAGGATTGACAAGAAATGATTACTTGGAATACTCAGAAACTTTAAATAATTGATTTAAACAGAAGTTAAAGCTGCATATGGTATTGTAACTGGGGAGGTACAATTTGAAACCAACGAAAAATTAAAACTAAAATTCGAAAAAGTCAGTCACAATTTTGAAAATCTGTTTTAAATAAAATATATTTGGAGAAATTCCAAAATTATAATTTTATTTGTATTTAAAAACATATTTTATTTGGGCAATTTAGTTTGAAAATATATTTTTGTGTAATATATTAATATATGGGTTCCAAATATATTTTATTGATTTTCAAATAATATTTATTTGCTCAGAAATATATAATATTTATTTTCTTTCGATTAAAACATATCCAAAAAGGGGATTTTGCCCCGTGTAGATCAAAAAACTTAAAATTAACACAAACATTTAAGAAAAGTTATCTCTACTTATTAGTCTTTGTTGTGAAAGAGAATTTATTTTTTATTTATGTAAAACGATGTAGACTTTGTAAAAATTTGGTTCGGCCGCCCAAGAGCTATTGTAGTTTCCGTAAAAACCAAAAACGCATTTTTCAATTTCAAACCCACAAATTTTTTCGATTTTTTTTAAATAAATGATAGGAAGACCCATTTAGAAATGTTTATGCAAACATGAACTTTATTAAAAATTCTGACCCTTTTGTATTACTTTAAAGTTTGGCGGCTGAGTTTCAGCCGATGTGAGCCGTTAAAATCGGCGGCGGCGCCGGCTGGAAAAAAATGGGCGGCTACGGCGCGCCGCCGAGTTGCGCCGCGTCGGCTTCATGGCCTGGTCGGAGTCTAAGTAGGATAAGTAGTGTATACAGCATTGGGCGTTCGAATTGTCAATTTTGATTTGTTAATATTAAAACTTCAGTACATTTCAAATTTTGAGAAAAATATATTATTGTTTGATGTTGCCATGTGTTGTCTGTCTGTCTGCACGAATGTGGTAGACTTATTTTACCCCATTGTCGGCGAAAAGTTATCTTTAAGTAGCACTGTAATATTTTCGAGCTCATCGAAAGTTGACTCCGTTTTGAGTTTAGATTCTGAAAGTGCTTTATTTTAGCTCCAGTTCGGATTTTATCGCATCGTGAATATTTTGTCTGAAACTTGATTTTGAGAATTTTTTCTGAGATGGTTGTATTAAGGTTGAGAAATACTGTCTGCAATGTTTTGGAGATATGGGACTTTGAAGTCAGTTCTCAATTATTTCATATTGAGCTGCTCTCATATTGTGCCAATTATTGTCGGGGTATTTTGTCCAAGGTGCCGATGAGGTTGCTTGGTAGCTTCCGAAACGATATCGTCCACCAACCAGTGACCACCCTTAATACATTTCACACATTTCTTATTCTTCTTTTTTTAAAGAAGGTTTGTTTTTCTGTTTAACAGAAAACAGAAACAACGATCTCGAACTCAATAGTCATAAACAAAACTATGAAAAGTCACAACAGATCGAATAACAAAAACAAAAACAATGATGGTCAGAATATTTAATATTGACCTATGAAGAACACTTTTGAATAAAAAGTTTGATATATGGTAAGATTACATCTCGCTTTGATCCATACAATGGCCTCCTACATTTTTAATATGTTCTAACATACATACATACATGCTTTCTTATTTACAGTTTGTCTACAACTCAATTAAAAGATATCAGCCAATTAACAACAGAGGGAAGCTTCCGGGTACATTTTACTAAAAATTATGACATTTTTGATTATAAACATAATTTTATAAAACATATTAAATATCATAATTCAAACAAATTATTTTTTTTGCGATAAACGTTTTCTCATTTATCGATAAGCTGGCATTGCTTGTGACAAGCGCAAGAACCGTTTGCAACAAACGTTTCACTGGGTTTGTAATAAACAGGCATTGTTTGTGACAAACACAATAACCGGTTATACCAAACCTTTAAAAGGGTTTGTAATATAAATCATTTACGATAAGTACACTAAACGTTTGCTATAAACTTTTCTTTGGGTTTTGGGATACATAAAATAAATCGTTTGCGACAAACATAGACCACAAACGAAATTCATTTATCTCATTTTTCGTTTGGAAGAAACGAATTTTTTTTTGCGTGTAGATGCCAAATCGGAGGTACATATATATGAGGGCTGTATCTAAAAAATATCTTGTAAACCCATATTTTTATTGTTTAAGCTCAAAAGAACGCTTAGGTTATTTCCTTTAAGAGCTCTGTGGTCTATTAGTGGGATGGGACCTGTTGTAAAGAAAATCTCTGAAACAAATTTAGGTTCAACCATATATATTAGCATAACTGAAGAACGATTTATCGTAATTGATTTAGAAAAGTTTTTAATAATCTAAATTAAAGAAAGCTTTTAATAACCTTCTTCTAATAATTTTTTTTCATCCCATCAGCAGCTTCAAAGATATCTTACAAGATATTGCGAAAAAAAATCGATTTTTTTGAGAAATTTTAAACTTCTTTTGTATAGATTGAGGCATACTATTCAATGAAAGCAAAACAATTTTATTTTATGTAAAGATTCTTTTTAAAATTTTTTTTCTAAAATTTAAATTTTAATGGAATTTACCATTAGTATTTGGACAATATTTTTTGAATATTTTTTGAAGTACCTTGAATGGTTTAAAGATAATTATGAGGGCTAGAAATGCTGTAAACATCACATTCACGTAGAAGAGGAGCGTTAGTAATAGTCGTTAAAACAATTGTTAAGTGCCTTGGGGCGCTGATGTTGGTCTTCCGGCTCGCTCAGGGAGTTCTCAGAAGGTCCCAACCCTTCCCAACATCAGCCCATCGGGACGAACACAAAAAAATGAAATTTATAACAATAACAAAAAAACACGGCAACCAAAGGACCCTTAGTAGACAGGGAAACTTGGTGGTAATTCCCACACTTTGCCCTCCCTGCCATGGATCTCACATTTTCTTACATTCAACACAAAAAAGAACCCCATTTACTCCACTCACCACATACTTAACCTATTCAACCTTCACTCCTCCATTAAGAACAAACTAGCACATATTCATGATACACTTAGGACGAAAATGAACATTTATTTAAACACAAATTTTGGCACATTATGGCCTGAACATCAATAAACGGAAAATTCCTTAACATGTAAGATTAACCTATAGACACTTAACGTAAAACAAACCTAACAAATCACTAACACCAAAATACTAAAATGGAGCCATTGCTCAGACCAAAAAAACGCTTAGGAATCTATTTTATTGGCCCTTTACTCGGCCCGCACTAGAAGCTATTTAATACCTAACTAAAAGAGCTCTGTTAGTCGGTTTTATGCCCTCCTTTTTCCGGGCTTAGGTTAGGTTAGGTTGAATAGAGGAGACGTTTAAAACGTCTCATGTCCGGGCTTAAAACCACAATAAAAATAGTTCCTACTAGCCTCCTTTTTCCTCCTTTTAACAAAAACTGGTATTAACAACTTTTACATAGATATTAGAAAGACAATAAATTTCCTTAACCTATCTTAATTCTATATTTTAATTATTCGATATATCTTGTTTTAGTTAGTTTTTTTTTGTTTTGGTAATTTCTTATTATTTCGTCATTTGTAGGTTTGCTTTATGGCCTTTTAATTCTTGGCAAAATTATTAATATTTTTTTCTTTTTAGGCAATTCTGCGCTTCGCCTGGATATCACCATTGGCGGGAAAATACAAAAATATACAGGGAAGAGTTTACCTTTTTTCTGGTACTTAGTATCAACTTCGCTGTATTGGAATCGCCCGAATAGATTTAAGTATTTAGTACAATTGTAGATCCGTAGAATAGTCTGTTGCTTGTAGATTTCGTTGTAGGATTATAGCATAGATTTGGTAGAGTACAATGGCAAAAAACGTATTAAAAGCAAACAAAAATGAGTAGATATTAATATAATTATGGTAAAAATAATTAAATAATAATAAAATTGTATTGTGACTTTTGATTTAGTGTTGCTTTATAAATTTTTGACAGTATTGTACGTCCTTTGCGCTAATTCGAAATTGTCTTTATTGTATATGTTAGAATGGGAAAATCTTTCTGAAAAGTTTGGAATGTACGTCAGTGGTTTGAACTTATATATATATGCTATAGCTTCTTTTTGGTACTCTCGTTGTCGCTCCTTTACATGCCACGTGAGACCATCAATTTTTTTCTGCGGAAAGTCGTTCAACTCTAAGATTTGTCGTATTTTCTCTTCATTGGTTTTATAAAAGATTTGGTCACTGATGCTGAGTACCCTGTTGATGAAGTTGGTCGCCGTATTCATTTTTGTTCGTATGGGATGTGTAGAGTAAAAATTGATAAATTGTTCGGATGACTTAACATTTGGAGTCCTCTCATACCAATACATTTTTGTTTTTTGCTTAGGTTCGCTTTGCGAGTTTTAGTATGTTGACGAAGTTCGCCAAAATGCGGGTTTGGTTAGTAGTTCTTGTTACATTCAATTTACTACTTCCATAAGTATTTCAGCTGACTTAAGTTAAAGGCATACATTATTGCTACTGAATTCTGATGATGATAAAGTGGTGTCTATCGAAACTGCAGTCTATTCTACCAAGCAATTAAAACTCTCTACCAATTTTTGTAAGTTCAGATTACTGTTGTGGATTCCGTTTGGTATTCCGTTTGGTATTCCGTTTGGTATTCTGTTGTGGAAACAGAGGTAGTAGTTTCAGATTGAAATTTCAGACCAGCCAAACAGGCTTCCAATTGAGCATAAATAATGCTTGTCTCCCGAACATAAGCCTCGGAGCAGGTATCGGTACAGGTATTTTGCGCGTACGCTATCGTTTGATATTTCATGGCAATGTACTGCATGCGATCCTTGGAAAGAGTTTGGATGCCATAGGATTTTGTAATGGCCTCTTCAGTCTAACATGAGAATAAAAGACAATCACTTTGAATAATGCCATCTTTGAATTAATGGCTAATTATGTAGGTAATCACACTTACCGACTCGTAATAACATTGGAAGAAATCAACAGATGAATCTTTTTGCGAACACTCCTGGAATGCAGTACAGATTCCATCAGCATCAGAGCGGACTATAGCGCGATCAGCGGCTACTTCAGCTTCAACGGCCGCCGTTGCATTGGCAGCGGTATCCAAACATTGAGAGTATGCCATTTCATAATTATTGGTAGCTTCATTAATTTTTGGCAAATAGGTGACAAAACATTCGATATTTCGTTGAGAATTATTTTCCATAGATCGTCCGGATTTCAAAATAACACTGGCCAAATTGTTTTCAGCCATTGGTATAACATTGTGGCTAAATGTATTGCCAAAAACAGCCACGAGGACTAGGACTACGATTGAAATTCTTTTCGGCATTTTGTTAAGCAAGCGTTTGAATTACTGTCGGATTTTCAAATGACACAATTGATTTTATACGAAACTAACTGTATTTTATATTAATAAAATATACGGCCTGTTTCTGTATTTCTAACGAAAGTCTCTGCGAACGAAAACCAATCACTCACTTTCGTCTGGAATTTGGTTTCTCTAAGGTTCGTTCGTTCGTTCGCCTGGCTTTACGTCAATGACGTTAACAATTTACCAATTGGCAAATAATGTAATTGCCAGGTCAATAATTTCACAACTTCCGGTCTAAAAAAGCACACGTTTTTGTATGGTCGACCTTAGAAAATACAACTCTGTATCCTTTACTCTAGTGGTGGCCAAAAATCAACCCTGGGTGGTTCAGCTGAGCTGATCCAACACTCATTTCTTTCTCTCTCTCTCCCTCACGTCTCTCTCATTGTGCACTGATGAATTTTTCCATCTTAGCGAGCTGCCAATGTTGACTTCTTTATGCTTAAAAATGTGAAAATGTGAAGGAATTTTTTAATTGTTTTTACCATAATTATATTTATATCTACTTTTTTTTTTGGTTTTAATAACGTTTTTATTGCATTGTTCCTATCGGTCGACAAATAAAATAAAGTGACTCGATCTGACACTTGTGTTCGCCCAGATGACAGCAAAGAGAGATAGAGAAACCAAAATTTACACTGAAATGATTGCGTTTTCGTACGAGTTCATTATCGTGCGACTTGCAGTTGTGATGGTAGTTAGTGAAACCCAAATCAGCTGTTTGTCGTCTGGCAAGCGAACGAAAGCAAAATTTTAAGTTACAGAAACAGGCTGATAGTCTTGAAAACAGATAACATGGAAACAATAGTGAGAGAGTTACACACAATAAGTGCTTTTTTGAACTTACACAATAGCTCAGCTGTTATCGAAAAGATAATATTTTAGCTCTAGCGGGAATCTATTTCGAAAAAAAAATTCCGTGAACTTACACAGTAGCTCAGCTGTTATCGAAAAGATAATATTTTAGCTCTAGCGGGAATCTATTTCGAAAAAAAATTCTGTGAACTTACACAATAGCTCAGCTATTATCGAAAAGATAATATTTTAGCTCTAGGTAACTTTTTGGAATTGCAGCTAATGCTTTTCGAAGAATTTCTGAGTCATTATACCTATTAGTGGATTTTCAATTCAAGTAATCATCTGAAAATAAAATTATGTATGTGAATGCAAAAGGCTGGTAAATACGCTCATCTAACTGGGAGGTGTGTGTATGTGTCTATACAGGTTTTAGGACTCAATGTGTTGCAGCATTTTTTGCATAGCTGTCTCTATTATTTTTACAAGGCATTTAGCGAAAATGTCAGGAGAAAAATGCGCACTTATCCGGCTTTATGTGCATTTAAACCAAATTTGCAAAAATAAATCTTAGCTGATCGTAACTGTTCTGACCAAAGTCGGTATTAATATTCTCTGATAGTCAGGCTACTATCAAGCCTTGGTCTGTCGCAGATCTCTTAACGAGATGGCTGAACAGTTCAATATTACCCAGATGGGTGCAGGGTCATATGGGAAGTGGAATATGTTGGCATACCCCAAGCGACCTGCAAGCTCTTCTTGAGAGATAGTGCCCATGCGGGAAAGAATGGCAGGCGGCCACTAGTCATGAACTACATACATTTCAGGCTGATGTGGTCCAAACGCACCAACGCACTATTGTCGAGATCGGCAGTCTCACTTATCGTCTCCCTGGACATTGAAGGCGGAAATGCAAACAAAGAGATATTTCTACCCTACACCACACTGCGGTACAGGGTGTTATAACTTTGTGTATTTGTTTGTAACAGCCAAAAGGAGTAGAAATAGACCCAACGGTTATTATACCGATTGACTTTCTGAGTTGATGTCAGTCTGTCCGTCCGTCTGTGCATTCAACCAAAGTACAGGTCGCAATTATGATCCGATCTGAACGAAACTTTACACATATTTTTTTTGGCCCAAGGACGATTCCTATTGAATTTGGTTAAAATCGTTTCAGATTTACATATACTTTGCATAAATAATTTCCTAAATTTTAGTAAAATCCATACTCCAATTTAGTTCAACGTTTTTATTCATACTGAGTTAATTTTTTTTTAAAACTGCGAATTTTTACATAGTACTACTAAATTTTATTGTTTTGGGGAATATGCAGAATAGTTCATTAACTAAAAATGAGGACATATTTACTAAAATAATATTTCTAATATTTCTTTTACTAAAATATATTTATAAAATTTAGTCATATGCGGTGGACACCCAACATAGACATAAGGAAATTAGGAAAACATACTAAAATCAAGGAAAAATTCACTACACGGGGCAAAATCGCCTTTTTTGATTTGTTTGAATCGAAAGAAAATATATTTGGAACACAAATTTTTAAATATTTTATATTTCTTAGCAAATAAATTTTATTTGAAAATCAATAAAATATATTTGGAACGCATATATTAATATATTACAACAAATTATATTTGCAAACAAAATTTCTCAAATAAAATATGTGTTTAAATACAAATAAAATTCTTATTTAGGAATTTTTCCAAATATATTTTATTTAAAAAGATTTCCAAAACTTTTGCTGAGTTTTTAAAATTTCAGTTTAAATTTTTCCTTGGTTTCGAATTGTACCTCCCAGTTATGATATCATATGCAGCATCACCTTCTGTTTTAAATCAATCGTTTAAAATTTCTGAGTATTCCAAGCCATCATTAGTTGTCAATTCTCTAAGTACTTTATATTGACCCAAGATTACATGATTTCAATTATTATTTTTTTACGAACATTAAAAATTTCTAAAAATTTGACTTTGAATTACTGAAAAAATTTACACAATTTATGTATTTTATGAATATTTAAAAGCAAATAAATATTTGTTTCACAAATAGCAGTCACATTGGGATGTAAACAAATATTTGTTTAGAACAACATATTCCCAAATACACAATTTTTGTATGTACCAAATATTACATGCTTAGAGTCTACCCTAAACATATATATGTTTCAAGCCGAATATGTTTGGGACAATATACTACAGAAGCGATTTTTTTTCAGCGTGTATTTCCGGACTATGTTGTAGTCCCAAAAACTTTATATGTCCTTTTTCATACCGCAATGTTTATTTTTGCGCAAATCATTACTTGAAGAAACTTAAATTAATGGCGAAACATTAAAAATGTTACGCCCGGGACGAGACTCGAACCGTCAACCTTATGATTGTGAGCCAAACACTATATATCGAGCTACGAAACTCTTTTCGAACTGATATGAAAATGTCATTCATAATAAAATGTATGTGCCGCCTATAAATATAGTATATGGCAACTGTATTCATTCAATGATGACAATCATTTTTATCGGTATATATGTATAATTGTATTTAAAAACAAATGTTTCTACACGCTGAAAAAAAATCGCTTCTGTAGTATATTGTCCCAAACATATTCGGCTTGAAATATACATATATTTAGAGTACACTCCAAATATATAATACTAGCTGAGCCCGGTGCGCTTCGCTGCCCATGTCAAAATTAGCGCTGTAGAAACTGTATTTTATATCCGATCAGTACGAAATTCGGCAGAAAGAGGTTTCTTATTACATGAAGGAATACTGCTAAATTCGGAGAAAATCGGTTCAGATTTAGATATAGTCCCCATATATATGATACCCCCGATTTGAAATTCAAGCGCTGTAGAAACTGTATTTTATATCTGATCAGTAAGAAATTCGGCAGAAAGAGGTTTCTTATTACATGAAGGAATACCGCAAAATTCTGAGAAAATCGGTTCAGATTTAGATATATCCCCCATATATATGTTACCCCCAATTTGACATATAAGCGCTGTAGAGACTGTGTTTTATATCCGATCAGTAGGAAATTCGACAGAAACAGGTTTCTATTTTACATGAATGAGTATTCAAGGAAAATCGATTCAGATTTATATATAACCTCCATATATATGTTCCTCGAGATTTGGTTACAAAGCGCTATAGAAGTTGTACTTTACTTCCGATCATTACAAAGTTCTCCAGAAAAATGTTTCTCAATTTAGGAACGGATATTGCTTAATTTAGCTATTATCGGTTCAAAATACATTTACCAATTATTCCAAATTATTATCGCAATGACCCTTATCGCATTGTTAGGGAGGTGTAGGGTATTATATAGTCGGCCCCGCCCGACTTTCTGCCTTTCCTTACTGGTATTAGTAATAAATTCACTGAATGAAAAAATACCGAATTCAGTGGAAAGTCCAGAAAATAGAAATGTATACTTATAAAATTTCCAAATTCTTGTTTCATTGGTCATGCATCACATTATCATATTGCGATTGTATTGGAGTGAGCAGCTGTAATTATCGCATACCGAGCATTTTTGTTCATGTATTTCCTATATAATACTTGCAAGTTATATCAAAATATGGGCTGTGCCACGCCCACTGGTCCTATTCCGCCCATTTGTAAGCCAATCACGTAGACTGCTACCAGATACATACACTCTCGCTAACAAAATGAGCAAGATAATTCAATTTCAAAATTTGGCTTATATGGGCGGTGGCACGCCCATTGGTCAGATCCCGCCAATTTTTGGACCAATCACGTGGACTGTCACCAGATACATATGTACAACATTACAGCACTCTAGATAAAAAATTGTGCAAGATATATCAATTTCGAAATTTGGCTTATAAGGGCGGGGCCACGCCCATTGGTCCGATACCGCCCATTTTCTGACCAATTACGTAGAATGCCACCAGATACATATACACAACATCGCAGCACTCCCGATAGCAAATTGTGCAAGATATCAAAATTTGGCTTATATGGGCGGGGCCAAGCCCATTGGTCCGATCCCGCCCATTTTTTGACCAATTACGTAGAATGCCACCAGATACATATACGCAACATTGCAGCACTCCCGCCAGCAAATTGTGCAAGATATCAAAATTTCAAAATTTGGTCATTGTGGGCGGGGCCACGCCCCGGGTCGATCCCACCCATTTGTGGACTAATCACGTAGACTGCCACCAGATACATATACACAAAATTACAGCATTCTCGCTACTAAATTGTGCAAGATAGCTCAATTTTGGGTTATATGGGCGGGGCCACGCCCTTTGGTCAGATCCCGCTCATTTTTAGACCACCAGACACATATACAAAAATTTACAGCACTCCCGCTAACAAATTGTGCAAGATATCAAAATTTCAAAATTTGGTCAATGTGGGCGGGGCCACGCTTATTGGTCCGAACCCGCCATTTTTGGACCAATCACGTAGATCGCCAACGGATATATATACACAAAATTCCAGGTCTCTCGCTAACAAATTGTGCAAGATATCACATTTTTTAAATTTGGCTTATATGGGCGGTGCCACGCCCATTGGTTCGATCCCGCCCGTTTTTGGATCAATCACGTGGACTGCCGTCAGATACATATGTACAATATTACAACACTCTAACTAACAAATTGTGCAAGATATATCAATTTCAAAATTTGGCTTATATGGGCGGGGCCACGCCCATTGGTCCGGTCCCGCCCATTTTTTGACCAATTACGTAGAATGCCACCAGATACATATACGCAACATTGCAGCACTCCCGCTAGCAAATTGTGCAAGATAGCAAAATTTCAAATATTGGTCTATGTGGGCGGGGCCACGCCCATTGGTCCGATCCCGCCCTTTTTTGGAGCCATCACGTAGAAGGCCACCATATACATATACATAACATTCCAGCACTCTCGCTAACAAATTGTGCAAAATATCTCAATTTCAAAATTTGGCTTATATGGGCAGGGCCACGCCCATTGGTCCGACTCCGCCCATTTTTGGAAAATTCACATTATCTGCCACTAAATGCATACACAAAAAATTTCAGCACTCTAGCTAAAAAATTTTCTTAATATCAAAATTGGACCCCTATGGGCGGGTCCACGCCCACTTGATATATCGAAAATTCAAGTACCCTATTTTCAGCACCCCCTTCACATGTACATTCTGTGAAAATTTCAAGATGATCGGTCTAGCCGTTTAGACGTCTATACGGAACAAACATACAAACAAACAAACAAACAAACCCACAAACAGACACTCTCTTTTATATATATAGATTTGAAAAAATCGCTTCCAAATATATTTTCTTTCAATTTAAACATATCAAAAAAGGCGATTTTGCCCCGTGTACACGGGAACACAAATTTTTATATTTTTTTATATTTAATATATATTTGCAAACTAAATTTCTCAAATAAAATATGTGTTTAAATACAAATAAAATTATTATTTAGGAATTTTTCCAAATATATTTTATTTAAAAAAGATTTCCAAAACTTTTGCTGAGTTTTTAAAATTTCAGTTTAAATTTTTCCTTGGTTTCGAATTGTACCTCCCAGTTATGATATCATATGCAGCATCACCTTCTGTTTTAAATCAATCGTTTAAAATTTCTGAGTATTCCAAGCCATCATTAGTTGTCAATTCTCTAAGTACTTTATATTGACCCAAGATTACATGATTTCAATTATTATTTTTTTACGAACATTAAAAATTTCTAAAAATTTGACTTTGAATTACTGAAAAAATTTACACAATTTATGTATTTTATGAATATTTAAAAGCAAATAAATATTTGTTTCACAAATAGCAGTCACATTGGGATGTAAACAAATATTTGTTTAGAACAACATATTCCCAAATACACAATTTTTGTATGTACCAAATATTACATGCTTAGAGTCTACCCTAAACATATATATGTTTCAAGCCGAATATGTTTGGGACAATATACTACAGAAGCGATTTTTTTTCAGCGTGTATTTCCGGACTATGTTGTAGTCCCAAAAACTTTATATGTCCTTTTTCATACCGCAATGTTTATTTTTGCGCAAATCATTACTTGAAGAAACTTAAATTAATGGCGAAACATTAAAAATGTTACGCCCGGGACGAGACTCGAACCGTCAACCTTATGATTGTGAGCCAAACACTATATATCGAGCTACGAAACTCTTTTCGAACTGATATGAAAATGTCATTCATAATAAAATGTATGTGCCGCCTATAAATATAGTATATGGCAACTGTATTCATTCAATGATGACAATCATTTTTATCGGTATATATGTATAATTGTATTTAAAAACAAATGTTTCTACACGCTGAAAAAAAATCGCTTCTGTAGTATATTGTCCCAAACATATTCGGCTTGAAATATACATATATTTAGAGTACACTCCAAATATATAATACTAGCTGAGCCCGGTGCGCTTCGCTGCCCATGTCAAAATTAGCGCTGTAGAAACTGTATTTTATATCCGATCAGTACGAAATTCGGCAGAAAGAGGTTTCTTATTACATGAAGGAATACTGCTAAATTCGGAGAAAATCGGTTCAGATTTAGATATAGTCCCCATATATATGATACCCCCGATTTGAAATTCAAGCGCTGTAGAAACTGTATTTTATATCTGATCAGTAAGAAATTCGGCAGAAAGAGGTTTCTTATTACATGAAGGAATACCGCAAAATTCTGAGAAAATCGGTTCAGATTTAGATATATCCCCCATATATATGTTACCCCCAATTTGACATATAAGCGCTGTAGAGACTGTGTTTTATATCCGATCAGTAGGAAATTCGACAGAAACAGGTTTCTATTTTACATGAATGAGTATTCAAGGAAAATCGATTCAGATTTATATATAACCTCCATATATATGTTCCTCGAGATTTGGTTACAAAGCGCTATAGAAGTTGTACTTTACTTCCGATCATTACAAAGTTCTCCAGAAAAATGTTTCTCAATTTAGGAACGGATATTGCTTAATTTAGCTATTATCGGTTCAAAATACATTTACCAATTATTCCAAATTATTATCGCAATGACCCTTATCGCATTGTTAGGGAGGTGTAGGGTATTATATAGTCGGCCCCGCCCGACTTTCTGCCTTTCCTTACTGGTATTAGTAATAAATTCACTGAATGAAAAAATACCGAATTCAGTGGAAAGTCCAGAAAATAGAAATGTATACTTATAAAATTTCCAAATTCTTGTTTCATTGGTCATGCATCACATTATCATATTGCGATTGTATTGGAGTGAGCAGCTGTAATTATCGCATACCGAGCATTTTTGTTCATGTATTTCCTATATAATACTTGCAAGTTATATCAAAATATGGGCTGTGCCACGCCCACTGGTCCTATTCCGCCCATTTGTAAGCCAATCACGTAGACTGCTACCAGATACATACACTCTCGCTAACAAAATGAGCAAGATAATTCAATTTCAAAATTTGGCTTATATGGGCGGTGGCACGCCCATTGGTCAGATCCCGCCAATTTTTGGACCAATCACGTGGACTGTCACCAGATACATATGTACAACATTACAGCACTCTAGATAAAAAATTGTGCAAGATATATCAATTTCGAAATTTGGCTTATAAGGGCGGGGCCACGCCCATTGGTCCGATACCGCCCATTTTCTGACCAATTACGTAGAATGCCACCAGATACATATACACAACATCGCAGCACTCCCGATAGCAAATTGTGCAAGATATCAAAATTTGGCTTATATGGGCGGGGCCAAGCCCATTGGTCCGATCCCGCCCATTTTTTGACCAATTACGTAGAATGCCACCAGATACATATACGCAACATTGCAGCACTCCCGCCAGCAAATTGTGCAAGATATCAAAATTTCAAAATTTGGTCATTGTGGGCGGGGCCACGCCCCGGGTCGATCCCACCCATTTGTGGACTAATCACGTAGACTGCCACCAGATACATATACACAAAATTACAGCATTCTCGCTACTAAATTGTGCAAGATAGCTCAATTTTGGGTTATATGGGCGGGGCCACGCCCTTTGGTCAGATCCCGCTCATTTTTAGACCACCAGACACATATACAAAAATTTACAGCACTCCCGCTAACAAATTGTGCAAGATATCAAAATTTCAAAATTTGGTCAATGTGGGCGGGGCCACGCTTATTGGTCCGAACCCGCCATTTTTGGACCAATCACGTAGATCGCCAACGGATATATATACACAAAATTCCAGGTCTCTCGCTAACAAATTGTGCAAGATATCACATTTTTTAAATTTGGCTTATATGGGCGGTGCCACGCCCATTGGTTCGATCCCGCCCGTTTTTGGATCAATCACGTGGACTGCCGTCAGATACATATGTACAATATTACAACACTCTAACTAACAAATTGTGCAAGATATATCAATTTCAAAATTTGGCTTATATGGGCGGGGCCACGCCCATTGGTCCGGTCCCGCCCATTTTTTGACCAATTACGTAGAATGCCACCAGATACATATACGCAACATTGCAGCACTCCCGCTAGCAAATTGTGCAAGATAGCAAAATTTCAAATATTGGTCTATGTGGGCGGGGCCACGCCCATTGGTCCGATCCCGCCCTTTTTTGGAGCCATCACGTAGAAGGCCACCATATACATATACATAACATTCCAGCACTCTCGCTAACAAATTGTGCAAAATATCTCAATTTCAAAATTTGGCTTATATGGGCAGGGCCACGCCCATTGGTCCGACTCCGCCCATTTTTGGAAAATTCACATTATCTGCCACTAAATGCATACACAAAAAATTTCAGCACTCTAGCTAAAAAATTTTCTTAATATCAAAATTGGACCCCTATGGGCGGGTCCACGCCCACTTGATATATCGAAAATTCAAGTACCCTATTTTCAGCACCCCCTTCACATGTACATTCTGTGAAAATTTCAAGATGATCGGTCTAGCCGTTTAGACGTCTATACGGAACAAACATACAAACAAACAAACAAACAAACCCACAAACAGACACTCTCTTTTATATATATAGATTTGAAAAAATCGCTTCCAAATATATTTTCTTTCAATTTAAACATATCAAAAAAGGCGATTTTGCCCCGTGTACACGGGAACACAAATTTTTATATTTTTTTATATTTAATATATATTTGCAAACTAAATTTCTCAAATAAAATATGTGTTTAAATACAAATAAAATTATTATTTAGGAATTTTTCCAAATATATTTTATTTAAAAAAGATTTCCAAAACTTTTGCTGAGTTTTTAAAATTTCAGTTTAAATTTTTCCTTGGTTTCGAATTGTACCTCCCAGTTATGATATCATATGCAGCATCACCTTCTGTTTTAAATCAATCGTTTAAAATTTCTGAGTATTCCAAGCCATCATTAGTTGTCAATTCTCTAAGTACTTTATATTGACCCAAGATTACATGATTTCAATTATTATTTTTTTACGAACATTAAAAATTTCTAAAAATTTAACTTTGAATTACTGAAAAAATTTACACAATTTATGTATTTTATGAATATTTAAAAGCAAATAAATATTTGTTTCACAAATAGCAGTCACATTGGGATGTAAACAAATATTTGTTTAGAACAACATATTCCCAAATACACAATATTTGTATGTACCAAATATTACATGCTTAGAGTCTACCCTAAACATATTGTTACGTCGCGTGGTTTTATTGCACCAATAAATAAAAGTTCTCACAATTACGATTCCAACAATCAGTTTTATTACAAAAAAAAATTTTCTTTTCGAATTATTTTCTCTACTCCTTTAATGAAGTCACAATCACAACTGACATAAAATCAAAATAATAATGTAGAACATAAAACTAAACGCAGTCAGCGTAACACCACCTCCCACTTAGACCTGTTCGTCCCGAACAGGCGCAACTCCACTTCCATAAGAAGTCAATCGTTCTAGATGTACCACTTTCATCTTTGACCTGGGTCTGTCACACTTCTGGATTCGGTATACAACGTCGTTTATTCTTTTCATTACTTTGTATGGCCCTTCCCATTGAGTTTGTAGTTTTGGGCATAATCCTTTCCTCCGCTGTGGGTTAAATAGGAGCACCAAATGACCCTCATGAAATCCTTCTGAATTAGCAGCGCGGTCGTATCTGGCCTTCATCTTGTTACTGACCATTTTAATCCTTTGGCGTACAAATTCGTGAACGTTGAGAAGGGCTTCCTGCATTTCATGAGCGGGGTCATCCTCTGTCCGATCGGGTTTTGGTGTGACTCCGAATATTAAATCGCCGGGCAATTTCAACTCACTTCCAAAGACAACCTTAGCCGGTGTCTGAGATGTTGAATCATGAATTGCAGATCTATAGGCCAAAAGAAGTGTTGGTATATGTTCATCCCAATCCTTTTGATTTGCATCAACGACCTTCCGCAGATATTCCTCTAGCGTGCGATTGAATCGTTCCACCATGCCATCGGATTGCGGGTGAAATGGCGTAGTTCGAGTTTTCCTAATTCCGTAAGATTCACACATTTCCTTGAAAAGAGCTGATTCGAAATTCCTGCCTTGATCAGAGTGAAGTTCTGATGGGACGCCATATCGACATATCCAATTGTTTACGAAAACCTTTATGATAGTCTTTGCTTCCTGATTTGGTATGGAATACGCCTCAGGCCACTTACTAAAGTAGTCCATCACTACTAAGACGTAACGATTTCCGGAATCGCTGATCGGGAATGGGCCGGTCACATCCATTGCTATTCTTTCAAAAGGTGCTCCAGAATTGTATTCTCGCATTCGGCCTCGACTTTTTCGTGTTGGGCCCTTGGCTCTTACGCACTGATCACAACCACCAATCCAGTCAGCAACTGCCTGTTGACACCCCAACCAGTAGAACCTTTGCTTCACCTTTTTTACTGTTTTCGTAATACCCAAGTGACCTCCACTTGGCCCATTATGAAACTCCAATAGAATTTCTTTGATCTTTGAGCCTGGAACAACAATCAGATTTCTCACCGTTTTTCCATCTTCGCTCTCCCATTTTCGGTAAAGGCAACCATTTAATAAGAGCAAACTGTTCCACTGGGCCCAATACGATTTCATAAGTGGACCCTCGGCTGCAATCTCATTGCGATCAGGCCTTTTTCCATTCTCTATTGCCGAAATTATCTTTGCCAGAATGGGGTCATTCCTCTGTTCCTTCGCCCAATCTTCGCCTGATTCAATCTGCACCAGTCGAATATCGATGACACCCTCCCTATTTTCAGATTTTGAACAATGTTTGCATTCAATCATGCAAGGGCGGCGCGAAAGGGCATCTGCATTGCCATGCTTATTTCCTTTCCTGTGTTCGATGGTGAAATCGTAGCTCTGAAGTCTTTCAATCCAACGAGCCAACTGACCTTCCGGATTTTTAAATTGAAGCAGCCATTTCAGAGCCGAATGGTCGGTCCGTAGTAGAAAGTGCTGACCATACAAATATTTGTGGAAATGTTTCACACATTCTACTATTGCCAGTAGCTCACGCCTTGTCACGCAATAATTTCTCTCCGGCTTTGATAATGTGCGACTATAATACCCGATAACCTTTTCTTGACCTTTGATTTCCTGTGAAAGCACACCACCAATACCATTTGCACTAGCGTCCGTGTCCAAAACAAATTTCTCACCCGGAATGGGATACGCCAGCAGAGGAGCAGTGCACAATAACTCCTTGAGCCCCTGAAAAGACTTATCTTGTGTGTCGCTCCACTGAAACCTCTGATTTTTCTGTGTCAGCTTGTGCAGACTTGCAGCGACACCGGCGAAATTCGGGACAAATCGCCTATAGTAGGTGCATAGGCCAAGAAAACTGCGTAATTCTTGTACATTTCGGGGTCGTGGCCAGTCTCTTACGGCTAGAATTTTGTCACCATCTGTAGTTATTCCCTCCGCTGTGACGCAATGCCCCAAATATTTCACTTCCTTTTGAAAAAACGAACATTTCTGTGTATTAAGTCTTAACCCGGCTGTGGACAATTGCCGGAGGACATCTCTAAGGTTTCGGAGGTGTTCGTCGAACGTTCTTCCCATAACAATTATATCGTCGAGATATACCAGGCATGACTTCCACTGTAGGCCCTTCAACACTCTCTCCATCAATCGTTCAAATGTAGCCGGGGCATTGCAGAGCCCAAATGGCATGACATTGAACTGCCAAAGACCACCGTTAACTCCAAACGCCGTTTTCTCTTTATCTTTCTCGGCGATCTCCACTTGCCAGTATCCACTCCGCAAATCCAATGTCGAAAACCATTTTGTACCTGCCAAAGTGTCCAGTGTATCATCGATTCTTGGCAGTGGATAACTATCTTTCTTCGTAACATCATTTAGCCTCCTATAGTCAACACAAAATCGGGTTCCGCCGTCTTTTTTCTTGACCAACACAACGGGTGAACTCCATGGACTTGAAGATGGTTCGATTACGCCGTCCTGTTCCATTTCTCTAACTAGATTCTGTACCTCATCTCGTTTTGCCAGAGGGACACTTCTTGGAGGTTGTTTTATGGGTCTTGCTTCTGCTGTGTCAATCTGATGCTTCACAATAGATGTTTTACCACGACATCCATTTTTACCAGCAAAAGTAGACGCATATTCCCATAGTAAAGAGTTGGCCTTGTGTTTCTCAGACGACGTCAGATGTCTCGTCCACTCCTTTGCATACTTCTCCAGAATTTTAAGATCGTCATTGGTTGAGTCGGCAGCTGGCTGTTCCATGGCAATTATAGCCTCTACAGGCGTACATTGTGCAACAGAGGAGAATCTGTCAATGTATTCAGTTTCGTTAGACAAATTCAATACTCGGACGGGAATAAGGCATTCCACATTACTCTTTACCAATGCCCTCGCCACAATAATGTTGCTGTTCTTTGCTTCTACCGGTTCAACCAACCACAATCTGCCGATATCACACTCTCCACCCATTGGTACCCATACCAAAGTCTCTGAATTTGGCGGTATAATTTCTCGCTTATCTGTGGACAGTTGTTTGATAGAGGTAGTGTCGTCGTATCCTATATTTAACGGAATCTCCACGTCGGACCATGTCATCACACGTCTCCTCATATCCAGATTCAAACCATGGTCAATCATAAAATCGGAGCCAATTATAACCTCATCCACTATATCGGCCACAATAAATTCATAATCGACCGTTCTATTAGCAATTGTCAATTTTAGCACCACTTTCCCCTTGACAGTGGCGTGTTCTCCAGTAGCCGTACGCAATCTAACCCCGTACAAGGGGTAAATCCCATCACTTACCAAATCGTATCTGATAATTGACCACGATGCGCCTGTATCCAACGTCAATGTACGTTTTTGCCCACTGATGTAACCCGTGGCAGTTAAGTTGTTGTTCCTCTGCTGAAATATTGCAATGGAGATTGTGGGGCAATCTGTTGTGAGAGCCAGCTCATGCCCCGCTGAACTAGCTCGATTTAGTTTAAAGCTGATTCGTTGGAGGGTTTCTGGTTCAACTGGTCATTGCTGGCCGAAGGAGACGATGACCTAGTACATTTGCGGCGCTCACTGCAATCCCGAGAAATATGTCCAAATTTCCTACAATTGAAACATTTTAATTTGGACTTATTTACTCCAGATAATGCCGCCTTCACTTCTCCTCTCATCATCTTTATTTCGTTTTTCAGTTGGTCTACTTCGGATACCATTTCATCTGACTCAACTCCTACCATGTGCAATTTGTGTACTTGTGGTCTAGACAACATTCTTGCTGTCTCGTGTGCCAAAGCAAACGCCAATGTTTCAGCAAAAGTGTTTTTCTGTGCCACATATACAGCACATTTAACTTCAGGGTCACGGATGCCATTGACAAAAGTCTCAATCTTAATGCGGTCCACCAAAGGGTGGCTTTCTCCCGGATAAGTAAGGAGAGTCAAACGTTCCACCTCAGTTGCAAAGTCTTGCAGTGTTTCGTTGGGTTTCTGGACTCTTCCTCTTAATTCCATTCTGTACACATCCTGCTTGTACTCTCCTCCGTACTTTCGTTGCAAAGCTGAAATTACTTCTTCATAGTTCCTTCTAGAAGCAATAGGGATGCTTTGCAAAACTTCTGCGGCGACTCCCTTCAGTGATAGAATTAGTTCTATTGCTTTATCGTCGTTGTTCCACAAATTTTTACCAGCAACCATTTCGAACTGGAATTTGAATATTTCAAATGGAGTCGATCCATCGAAAGTTGGAGTTTTCTTCTTAATCGTGTTCTCAGAAACAACTTGTACCGGTCCACCACTAATTTTCAAATTACCTATTTTATTTTCCAGGTGCAGGAATCTCTCGTCGTGTGACACAAATTTTCGATCCAATTCTTTCATCTGAGCCTCGACATGGTCCACCCTTTTGTTGATGACTTCAGAAATTTCTTCCAATTTAACATTCGTTGCAGCTGTGTTTTCCTGCATTATTCTGGAATTGGCATCTAATTTCTCATTCATCACTCTGGATGTCTCTTGAAAAGTCTCCTCAATTTTATTCATAAAACCAACAAGCATTGCCTTGAAATCCACACCACTTGCCTCCTCCTCTGCGGATACATCGTTCTCATCTGTATTTTCGAAATCAAACGTCTCAATATCGATACCACGCTGATGAAAATTCTCCATGAGACGTCTCTGCAGTTCCGCCTTGTTCCCAGTAGTAGGCAAGTCCAGCTTGCTTAACTCTTTCTTCAATTGTTCAACCTTCAGCTCGCTAATCTTCATTGTTGGTAATTATTCCGTAATTCCACTTCTGACACCAGTTGTTACGTCGCGTGGTTTTATTGCACCAATAAATAAAAGTTCTCACAATTACGATTCCAACAATCAGTTTTATTACAAAAAAAAAAATTCTTTTCGAATTATTTTCTCTACTCCTTTAATGAAGTCACAATCACAACTGACATAAAATCAAAATAATAATGTAGAACATAAAACTAAACGCAGTCCGCGTAACAATATATATGTTTCAAGCCGAATATGTTTGGTACAATATACTACAGAAGCGATTTTTTTCAGCGTGTACGTAGCTCAGTTAGTATCATATGGCTCACAAACGGAAGGTTCTGGGATCGAATCACATTCGGAGCAGAGGTAAAATTTTATACATATAATATTGAACATTTCGTGTGTAATAACCAATTTCAATTCTTAAAACAAAGAAGAAGAGATTAATCCAAAAGAGCCCGAGTGGTAAGAGATTCCAACATACAAATGGAGGAGACTAGTGTGATATGGAGGAGGTGGTTAAGAATCGCAAAAAATGTCAAGGACTAAAAAAGTCCAAGAAAAATTTAAATTTTTCTTTTTGCTAAATTTATGCATTGAATTAAATTGTCCTAAATTTGAGTAAAAATTTATTTGCAATAAGGACAAAAATATGCTGAATTTGCATATTTTCAAGTCAGAATTTGTTAGTATTGAGTTATATTGAGTCAGTACGAAATTCGACAGAAAGAGGTTTCTTATTACATGAAGCAATACTGCCAATACTGAGGGAAATCGGTTAAGATTTAGATATATCCCCATATATGTATATGTTACACCCGATTTGACATTTAAGAGAAAGAGGTTTCTTTTTACATGAGTGAGAATTCAGGGAAAATCGGTTCAGATTTAGATCTATCTAACTATCTTTTTATCTTAGTCTAAGTAGACTATGTTGATCAACTCCCTCGAGTACCTGTCCCACGAAGGGTTAAAATTACCACTCAGAATCGTTCACAATTGCACACATAGTATTTGTTTTTTGGTCGCTATCATCTTCAGAAAAATGTTCGAAGTTGCCACGCCCCTTTTTGTACCTCCCATTCAAATGGACAATGTTGCGCAAAAAGTTAAGGGCTTATAACTTTGATTCCAGTGGAGTGTTGCCACGCCCCTTTTGGTGCCTCCCAAATTGCCACATAAGCAAATAAAGATGGATTAAGTTCGGCCATGAAGAATCTTATATACCCTCCGCCATGGATCGCAAATTTTAGCCAAATTGATTGAAATTTTAGGTTTTTGTGACGTTACAAAGTCAAATAAATCTAGAGGGACCTTTGTATGGAGGCTACATTAAAACATGGACCTATGACTACCGTTGTTCGTGTGAAGCATTCCGAGAATAAATAAATAAACCCCATTTACCAATTATCAGCCCGATCAGTTGACATTTGTGGTCTCTGGTGTGATTAAGAAGTCAAATCTGACAGGTGCTACATATATTGGGGCTATACAGTGTTGCCAGACGAATTTGTCCTGAAATCGTCAAAATAGGGGCACAAAATCGTCAAAATAAATTTTCGAAATCGTCAAAAAATCGTCAACAGAAAAATTTACCAGTTACATACAGTTTATTTTTTCAGGCGAAGATCATGTTTCAGGGACAGATACCTATCAGTCATAGGTACTCTCAAATGATTTTGCGGATCCTCAAATTGAACTTAATTACATTTTGTGAACCGATCTCATATTCTTGAACATATTTTATATATATAAGATTCTTTGGATTAAAAATGGTCCATATTTAGATATACTTCTAATAGAAGGATCCCAATCGATTTTATTACTATTTGCGATTTTAGGACTATTTGCGTTAAAATTGATCGAAAATCATACATACGAGTATTGACCTCAATGGCTAAAATGCGGCAATTTGTATTTTATTTTATCCATGACCATCATTGGTCCATATTTTGACGTGCCACACACAAAGTCCCCATTCATACAAACGATTTGTGTTAACTGAAACCATTCGTTGGAACAATGACCTCCTAGGTCCAACTTTTGACATAGCACATACTTAAAAATGTGTACTGCAATTACCTCTACCGTTTCTGCAACATAACCCAGTTCCAGAGACTTTTCCTGTTATGTCATTGGATGCTATCGAATCTACCACCGACTTTATTTGTGTCAATGATCGTCCATAAGATTTGAAAATTTGTCTAAGTTTTCTATTTTTTTTAAATGTTATCCCTAAGGAATTAAAAAAAATCTATAATATATGAAGAATTTTTAAGTTTTTCTTTGTTTTTTTCCATATCATCAAAAATCGTAATTTCGGGGCAAAAATCGTAAAATCATCATGTACAATTTTTTGTACCTAAAAATCGTCAAAATAAATCGTTATCTCTGACAACACTGGGGCTTTATCAAAATCTTGACCGATATTGCCCATTTTCAATGCCAAGTTACCTGCGGCTATAAGAAGTATCTATACAATATTTCAGCGGACAGACGGACATGCCTAAATCATCTTAGAATTTTAAGACAATTAAGAGTATATAACGGTTTTTTCAACAGGGACGCTACAAGGCTACAGGGACAGCAAACGACGCCATATTTTTTTCCGCTCTTTTGGCTTTTCTCTTCAGTAAGGTTTGCCATTCCATGATGGAAAGATATACGAGCCAACCACGAGTCGAAATTATTAAAATTTACTACCGAAATTCGGAGTCAGAGGCCTCAACGTTAAGAGCGCTACGTCCAATTTATGGTCGTCATAATCGTCCTAGCAGATCAACAATTGAGCGTCTAGTTGAAAAATTTGAATTCCCAGGCACAGTACAAAATGTTCCGTTCCAATGAGACAAAGAAGTGCCCGTAGTGTCGAGAATATTACTGCCGCTGAGGCTTCAGTTGAAGAAAACCCAAATGTGTCTCTCACACGTCGTTCTCAAGTGTTGGGCATCTCTGTGACGTAGTTGTGGCGAATTTTGCGAAAAAAAACTTGGCCTACATCCTTACAAGATCAAATTGACGCAAGAACTGAAGCCGCTTGACCACCAGAAGCGTCGTATGTTCGTGAATTGGGCTGAGCAACAGCTTGAAAATGATTCGCATTTTCATCGAAAAATCACCTTCAGCGATGTGGCTCATTTCTGGCTGAATGGCTTCGTCAATAAACAAAATATGCGTTATTGGTCAGACAGCAATTCACACGTACTCCATGAGTCATCATTGCATCCCGAAAAAATTACGGTTTGGTGCGGTTTATGGGCCGGCGGCGTCATTGGGCCGTACTTCTTCCGTGATGATCAAGACCGGCACGTTACTGTGAATGGGAATCGCTACCGTTCAATGATAACCGAATATGTTTGGCCCCAATTGGATGATATGGATTTGGGGGACATGTGGTTCCAACAGGACGGCGCCACAAGCCACACAGCGAATGCCACAATCAATTTATTGGAAACCAAGTTTGGAGAACGTGTTTGACGCCGTTAGACTATTTCCTGTGGGGCTACGTCAAGTCTATGGTCTATGCCAACAAGCCAGCGACTATTGATGAACTTCGTACGAATATCGAACGTGAAATTGCAGCATTATCGGCCGATTTCTGCTTGAAAGCCGTCAAAAATTGGGTTCAGCGTCTGGATTTCTGCAAGCGTGCCCGTGGTGGCCATGCAAAAGAAATCGAGTTCCATACATAATGGCATCGAACGTACTTTCACAGGAATAAAGAATTTCATTGATATCCAAAACCGTTTTTGTTTTATTTAAAAAACAAAATTTTTAGCGCTCTTATTGAAAAACCCGGTACTATTTATGGGGTCTCAGAGCAATATTTAGAGGTTTTACAAACGGAGTGACAAAATGAATTTACCCCTCATCCTATGGTGGAGGGTATAACATAGTACATATCATATCATATCATACTTGCATTTTGTAATGCATTTTGCATTGTGAACAACAAATATAATTGAGTTTTCCGTTCGTTTCCCAGTTCTTTTGCCTACAAATTAAAAGATAAGGTTATTTTGTCTACATCAAACTGAAAAATAAATATAGACTTCCTATGATCATCATCATGTATGATGATTATATATTTTGCATTCTATCATTCCGAAATTTGGCATATATGTGTTTCTTGCTGATTGGATGGAATGCGTGGAATATTGTAAAATACGTTCAGATTTATATGTAGCTCACATATATACGAGATCTGTTCATTCGATTAGCACTTAAACACTTCTAACTGATATGTTTCTCAAAAACAAACTACACTCAACACAAAGAAACTCAACTAAGAACATACGTTCAAGACAATTGTGTCAAAAAAAACGCTAATCGAACGCACGTATAAATATATTTTTCCATAGTTCCTAGGAGGAACATATGGCCAATACAAATTCATTCCATTTAATTTTATCTGTAGCTAAATATTTTATTTCACGCCAAGTATAGCCTACTTCTTGGGCTTCAGCATCTACCAGTTGTTTCCACGTATTTGCTGGTCTCCATCTTCTACGACAACCCTGCGGGTTCCAGTCAAGTTCTGTGTATGTGTGATATCATCATGCGGCTTCTTTAGGGTGTGGCCAATCCACATCAATTTGAGACGTCAAATTTCTAATACTATTGTTTGTCGCCGCGTGGCCGTTCACAGAGATTCGTTGTTAATGCTATTCGGTCATATGTGCGATTACTTTGTATACCATCTTCCCTCTCCAATTCTTGCACAAGGATAGGTTGCCTTTCTTTGAGAGTAGAATGACAGTCGCTTCCTTTAGATGGGTCGGCAGTGATTCGCTAGCCCAAAAGTCCGATATGAGCGGATACACAAGTTCTGCACTCAGCATAGGGTCTGCCTTCAGCAATTCAGGAGGTATTTTGTAGGGGCCAGGGGTTTTGTTGGAGTTCAGAGATCCTATTGCGATTGCTACTTCCGGAATACCCGGACGTGTGGTGCCAAATTTAGTGTTCTAATGATATTGTATGCTGGTGCACACTTTCGTTTGGGATTGACTAGAGGCGGTGAGGAGTTTTTTAGAGTATTCTTCCCATATTTTAATTTGTTCCTTCTTTGATGTGATCGTTTCTTTCCATTAGGGGTTTGGTGGTGGAAATCTTCGAATTCGTGAGCTGCCGCACTGATCGGAAAAAGTCGCGGCTCCTACGGGTGTCAGCTGCTGCTTGCGCTTTTACTGCAATTTGTTTGCTCCATTTCCTCTTGTCTGCTCTAGCGCTTTTCTTCACCAATCTGTCCAGCCTCAAGTATTCATTTTATGCAGCAGTTTTCGAGTTCCTCGTCTTAGCAATATTCGCTCCGTTTTTTGCTTCTACACACGAAGGTTTATGAGCTTCCAGGTGTTGTCTGATATCCATGGCTTCTTCTGCGCGGTTCTGTACCCTATATGTTCCTCTGCGGCGTTGATTAAAATGTTTTTGGTGTGTTTCCACCTATCTAAGGTTTGTCCTTCACGACAAGAGACCCTGATGGCATTGGTGAAACTGGATGTAATGGTGGGGTCATCTAATTTCCTCGTATCGAATTTTTTGGCAGTTTGTTTGCCCTTCTTTATAGCCGCGATTTTGTTCCGGATACTAGTAATCTAGAGGTGATGTTCGCTCAATATGTCTGCACCGCGTTTATTGCGCACATCCAGAAGTGATCCACGCAATTTTTAACTTATGGCGATGTGGTCGATTTGATTTTCTGTCATGCGGTCGGGTGAGACGTTTGGTGCAAAAAGGTACCTTTGTGTAAAAGGTACCAAAAGGGGCGTGGCAACAACACCCATTTTCCCCTGGACTGTAGGCAATATAAAAGCATAATACTGTACAAAATTTCAAGTATTTTTATACACTGTTATTAATGTTATAAGCTGTTAACTTTTGGTGCAAAATGGTGCATTTGTGTGTGAGGTACCAAAAGGGACGTGGCGACTTCGACCATTTTTCTCGAGTTGATAGCGACTAATAAGCTAATACTATGTATGGAATTTCAAAAGATTCGAATGTGTAGTATAGCAGATATTAAAGAATCAATATTTCACAACATTTTAACCCTTTGTGGGGGAGGTATAAGAAGGAGTGGACCAATATGGCCCATCTTCGAACTTAGCCGGAGATAGAAAAAATATTACCACATACCAAATTTGAGGTCAATCGGTTAATCCTTTCGAGAGTTATCGTGCGCACCAGCCAGCAGACAGACAGTGTAACACTTTTTTCCGTAGCAAATGATATATACCCTCGCCACACTAAAGTGTAGAAAAAATATTACCACATACCAAATTTGAGGTCAATCGGTTAATCCTTTCGAGAGTTATCGTGCGCACCAGCCAGCAGACAGACAGACAGACAGTGTTCCACTTTTTTCCGTAGCAAATGATATATACCCTCGTCACACTAAAGTGAGGGTATAAAAATATGGCATTGGCAGCAATTATTTGAAAGCGTCTAGGAAAAAAGTTGATTAGCGGGTGTCCATCGTAACTTGGTGGTGGATCATCTGAAATCAAAAAACCAAAATTATTTCGTTAGAACAAAATCAAAATTTATCGTTTTCCCAAGGTAATGCTGGGAGTGTTTTTCTAAAAAAAATTTGATGCAAAAAACGCGATTTTTGCAAAAAAAAACACGTCTAATTTATTATTGTCAAATTTAAACTTTTTCTGATGCACTGAATCACGAATAAGGCGAGTTGGCTTAGACTGCTGTATATTCGTTAGATTTGCTTCGATTCATCTGAAAATTTCGCACAATATTTTCAAGAGGTTCAAAAAGTTTACAGACGTCCACTACCTATAGTTATTGTATCATGGTAGGTACATACGTATTTTGAATGACATTTTGCTGGCTTTTTGTATCGAAACACACAAAATTCAAAATCATCAGAAATTTTAAATACAAAACTCAAGTCATCCTCACCCAAAGACAAATAGAATATAAGAAGACATTCCTTCCTGTAGCGAGTAATTGTCAGTTACGAACGAATAGGAATTTGATTCCAACGAGTAAGGATTTTCAGACCGTTTTTCCCGAATTTTTTATAATTGTCACAATTAAAAAATTAATATTAATCGATAAGTGCAAAAAAAGTTCAATCAATGTTCGCGGAATACTGTTTTTTCGCGTGTGACAGTTCATTCCTATTCGTTCGTAACTGATAGATTTTGAAGTTTCGGCCTGAAGGAATGTCTTCTTATATTCTATTTGTCTTTGTCCTCACCCTCCTCCCCACCACAACTTCTGCAGGGCCCGTAAAATGTCCTTCCTCTGCAGTTTGTGCGCACTGATAAATGTGTGTACGAATGTAATAATCTCAGTGGTGTGGCATGGATTTTTTGACATACTGCTAGAATTATGCAAATTCTCAATGGTCCTATTTTTGGTATTCACTATTGGTTTTGGCATATTTTTCTTGGTAAGTTTAGATTCTGCTGTGCTTAAGTTCTAAGCCATTTTATTGAGCTATAATTAATGTATGTACATGCATATTTTTAGTTCGATTACCCCTCGGTTTCTTTGGACTTTTGGACTGACATCATATCGAAATGTCAAAGTCTATGTACTGGCCTCTTGAGTGGCGGAAGTTTTAGTCGCTTGCCATATTTAGGGGACTTACCGCGAAGTACGTCAATGGAATTATATAGAGATGAAGGAATTTAATTAATTATTAAGAAAAATAGCTATGGTTTGCGATTGGAAAACAATAGAGTTCAATAGAGTTTCATTGGTTTGAGGAAAAATGTTGGAACACACACAAATGGCAAGAAAATATCGTAGTTTCAATCCATAATGATTCAAATCCAATAAATCAAAAAAACGTGCATAGATTATTAATTTATACAGAGGACGGCGCTCGAAGTTTTCCAAATAAAAATGCTGTAATTTTGATTATTTTTTATTTATAAACGGCTAAAGGTGGTAAATATGGGATCGCCCAGAATTACACAAAATTACCAGTTCCTTTCGGTCCAAAAGTAATTAATTTCAGGGCGAAATTTAGGACTCGGACCCATGGGGACCTCAGGACACAAAAATGTAGCCGATCCCCCATATGGTCAATAGTATACTCAGCGTTACCGTTGTGCGACTAAAGTGGCATATTTGCCCCTTTTTTTCAGCCGTGCTACTTTTGCGCCCCTTTTATTTTTTGATACTAAATGTGCCCCTTTTCGTTATTATTATTTTTATACTATCTATCTATTCTATATCCAACGTTTTATCTTATTGTTGAAAATTCTGCGAATAGGTCGGCGTCTATGCAACAATGCAATTAATTTGAGTGATTTCTTAATTGTAACAATATATGTGTTTATAAAAAAATCCAATTTATTTTTTATTTTTCATTAGGTTGATGTACATAAATATTATAAGCTTTTTTCTAAACAGATTTATTGTGAAATCAAAAAAATTGAATAATAAGAAAGTATAAAAAAGAAGTTACAAAAAAGTAACTATAAATAAAGAAATGTATGTGATAAAATATATTTAGTATACATCATAAGAAGTTTTGTATAACATTGTATTTTTTGTTTAGTTTAATGTAAATGAATGAATTTTTAATGTTACTACTTATTTTTTATGTTAAGCTTTGTTTTTTTTCTTGTTGTTTTCTTTAAATACAAACCTTAAAATTGATCCCCCTTTTTTAATGATCGGTTGCCCCTTTTTTCGAAAAAATCCCCTTTTTGAAATTTAATCATGCTTCGTTTAGGCATCGTCTCGTTAGAATGCTAGCATTAAAAAAATTGGAACAGACTAGTTTTTTGCTATTTTTGGGCAAACAAAAAACTTTAAACTTTTAAAAAAATCAATTTTTATACCCCACTTTAGTGTGACGAGGGTATATATCATTTGCTACAGAAAAAAGTGTAACACGTCGAAGGAGTGACTTAAGACCCCAAGTATGTTCGGAGGAAATCCGTTTTGGGTCATTTTAAGTCGAATGAGCAATGTCCGTCCGTCTGTCTGTCTGTCTGTCTGTCTGTGTGTCTGTCTGTCTGCTGGCTGGTGCGCACGATAACTCTCGAAAGGAGTAACCGATTGACCTCAAATTTGGTATGTGGTAATATTTTTTTCTATCTCCGGCTAAGTTCGAAGATGGGCCATATTGGTCCACTCCTTCTAGTACCTCCCCCACAAAGGGTTAAAATGTTGTGAAATATTGATTCTTAAATAACTGCTATACTACTTATTCGAATTTTTTAAAATTCCACACATAGTATTAGCTTATTAGTCGCTATCAACTCGAGAAAAATGGGCGAAGTCGCCACGTCCCTTTTGGTACCTCCCACATAAATGCACCATTTTGCACCAAAAGTTAACAGCTTATAACATTAATAACAGTGTATAAAAATACTTGAAATTTTGTACAGTATTATGCTTTTATATTGCCTACAGTCCAGGGAAAAATGGGTGTTGTTGTCACGCCCCTTTTGGTACCTCCCACACAAAGGTAACTTTTTGCACCAAAAGTTAACAGCTTATAACATTAAAACCAGTGTATAAAAATACTTGAAATTTTGTACAGTGTAATGTTTTTATAGTGTATATAGCCCTGTGAAAAATGGGCGTTATTGCCACGCCCCTCTTTGTACCTCCCACACAAAATGCCCAAATCATACCACAATTTAATGTCTCATAACGTTTATACCAGTGCTCATAAATGCTTATAAGTCGGCACAGTTCAATTAATTTAAAGTATCTAATGTTCCGCAAAAAAAGGTGTATTTGATAAACCCCTTCTGGTACCTCCCACACAAATTGACAGAATAATTCGAGTAATATTCAATATTACATTACTCACAAAGTGAGGGTATACCTTAGTCGGTTTACCCGACTGAAACTTTCTTACTTGTTTTCTAATTATTTTGAAGACAGTTACTAAAGTTACTAAGCTTGTGTTTCCACGTGAAAGTGGAAAGTACCAAAGGCCACTTTGGCATTTAAAAGAAATTTAAAAAAAAATACCATAAACATTTTTTTTAAATGCTCTCCATTTTCGCCCGCCCGTCCTAAATTCATTCATTGATTTTTTTAAAAAAATCAATTTTTTTCTAATTATTTTGAAGACAGTTACTAAAGTTACTAAGCTTCTGTTTCCACGTGAAAGTGGAAAGTGCCAAAGGCGCTTTGGCATTTAAAAGAAATTTAAAAAAAAATACCATAAACATTTTTTTTAAATGCTCTCCATTTTCGCACGCAGCCACCAATCACCCGCCCGCCCTAAATTCATTCATTGATTTTTTAAAAAAATCAATTTTTTTCTAATTATTTTGAAGACAGTTACTAAAGTTACTAAGCTTGTGTTTTCACGTGAAAGTGGAAAGTGCCAAAGGCCACTTTGGCATTTAAAAGAAATTTAAAAAAAAAATTACCATAAACATTTTTTTTAAATGCTCTCCATTTTCGCACGCAGCCACCAATCACCCGCCCGCCCTAAATTCAATCGATTGTCGAAACCACAACAAGTGGTCATAACACACAGATCCCTACGATGACGACCTTCAGCCTAAAACAACTGCCACTGCTACTCCTAGGACTGTGTGAAACGAGATGACCAGAAGCAGGAGAATTCAATACCTCCGAAAATTGCACACTATTGTACTCCGGTAAACCGGCAAACCAACCACTAGCTAGCGGAGTTGGTTTATTACTTTCCAGAAAAGCCCGCAATGCTCTGACCAACTGGAAAGCACACGGTGATCGAGTTATTACAGCTCGTTTTCCTACCAGAGATCAACACCTGTAGGGTAGCTAGACAAATCTGGCCAAGGTATGTCCTGAGAAGGTCAAAATATCTCCTCCCACTAGAGAGAAAAATATTGTCTACGTTAGTATCAGTTCTGACGGGACACTGCCTGATCGGCGAACACGCCAGAAGATTGGGTATTGACTCCAATGACTTCTGCAGAAGCTGCGGAGATGAGGAAGAAGTGGAGAGCTTGAGCACTTGCTATGCGACTGTTCCGCTTTGAGTAAACGAAGACTGGACATACTGGGGTCGGCCTTACTAGGCTGTCTAACAGATTTTTCCGGTACCGATATATTCGTACTATCGATAAATTTGTATAACAAATTAGGTTGGTTTCGATGATGGGCGTTTTAGCCCGTGGTAACACTAGGGACCAAAATTGGTCTATGTGAGCTGACAAAAAAAACGGCTGCCACCCTAACCTAACCTTCCTACCAGTGCTAGAAATCTCACCTGTACTCAATGTTATACCCCAACGGAAAATTCAGCGGCCACGGAGTAGGAAGCATTTTACAGCCACCTCAGCAGAGTTATATCCTCAATTTAAAGTTGTGATATAATAAAACTCATAGGTGATTTTAACGCACAACTGGGTGCAGATAACTCCGGCAGAGAATCTATAATGGACGACATGGCATTGGTAGAATGACCGAAAATGGAGAGCATTTTAGCGAACTATGCAGCAGCAACAACCTAGTGATCGGGGCACCTTATTCCAACACAAAACCTGTCACAACACTACATGGGTATCGCCGAAAAAAAAAACGCAAAAAACCAAACATATCACATCGCAGTAAGTAGGACATGGCGCAGAAGCCTCCTCGATGTGCGATCCATGTGCGGTGCAGACTGCTCTTCGGACCATCATCTCGTTATCTGTAGTGTGCGCTGAATGTTGCGGCAATCCACAAACCAAAACCTGCCAAACGAAAGTATAACGTCAAAAAACTTCAAGACCATCAAGTCCTTAAATCCTGAGGAACTGCAGGAGGGCCTAGCAATGCAGCGCAACGCCTCAGTGATGTAATGGCAAAACACCAAAAACACTTTTAATGATGTTGTCAAATATCACATTGGATTTACAAGATCGCAAAAGGCCCAATGGATGTCTAATGATACATGGAAATTTATTCTAGAGAGAAAGAACAACAAGAGGAAAACAAGAAGAATATGCGCGCTTTGACAAGTTAGTAAAGCGAAGTGCAAGAAACGACAAAAGAAGATATCATGAACAACTTGCTAGCGATGTACGGAAGGCCTTCGAGGAGCACAGATCCAAAGATCTATAAGCAATCATAAAAAGATTCACCGGCAACAACTTCTCAAACATGGAGTTCTGTGTACCTCCAAAAGCAATGAGCTCGAAATATGGAAACTGCGCTACTCACACGCAAAGAAAAAATTCGTTTCTGCGAAACGAAATATTAGACAACTACAATTCTCGTTTGCCGGAACTGAAATTTCGTCAGTTGTGACAGAAACTTATTTTGCGTAAGCGAAATTTCAGTCGTCGTAAACGAGAATTGTAGTTGTCTAATATTTCGTTTCGCAGAAACGAATTTTTTCTTTGCGTGCATCTATGCTATCTACACCCTCAGTTAACATCCTAAACATTTGCTCATGTCCATCTCACAGCGTAAAGCAGGACATATCAATAGAACCTACAGACATCACATAAATCTTGAATGCTATCAACGCCCTGAAAAACAACAAAGCTGCTGGTGTTGACAGTATTGCTCCACAGATGCTCAAAGCTGTTAGAGAATGTTATTTTGTGTGCAAAAACCAATCATGTTCAAGTGAGTTCGCGGATGATCTAATCCGAGATATTATAATTCTTTACACATCTCATGAACCTGTGAGAACGGCAGATTTGCAGAACACAGAACGACACAGAAGACAGTAAATAGTATTAAAACCAATGAAAGTGAAGTTTTTGCTGTTAAACATACCGGGAGAAGAGCAAGTCAACAAAATCTGAACCAGGACAACAGAAACCACCAAACTAGATTATGGCCATCGTGCAGCGGATGTTATAGAAATCACAATAAGGAGAATTGCAAATACTTAAAAGCTCAATGTTATAAGCGCAAGAAAATAGGACATATTGCTTCAGTATGTAAGTCAAAGAATAATTCTAAAAATGATGTTGGGTCAGTAGATGAAGACAGTACAATATTATCATGTGATGCGTCGGAGAATGTAATTTCTAGGGTGGGGAATAAAATGATTATAAATGTGACATTGAATGGACAGAATGTGAATTTTCAATTCGATACTGGAGCTATGCACTCTGTCATTGGGGTGGAATGCTACAAATTACTGGATAGTCCTGCACTGAAACCAACGACTTAAACTTTTCGGATATGGTAACATTCAAATTCGATAGAAGTTGATGTAGAAATTCAAGGTGAAGGTAAGCGTTTGGATCTCATTATTGCAGATTCTGCACAATGCAGCAATATATTTGGTTTGAATTGGTATGACGAATTTAAGAAAATACAAATATTTAAAGCTGAGATACACCTTGAAGTCAATATGTGACGAAGTTAAAGAACTTTTTTAAAATGGGCTTGGATTATGCAGGACAATGAAAGGCCACATTCATATGAAATCCGATGCAAGGCCGAAATTTTATAAACCAAGAGCATTATTCAAAGAAGAGGCGCTGCGTTTAATTGATTTGGGTATTTGGAAGGCAGTAAAATTTCTAATTGTAAATCTTCTAATTGTACCAAAGCCGAACAATAAGATTCGAGTCTGCGCGGATTTCAAAGTCACAATAAATCCACAAAAGGATATAGAAAGATATCCCATTCCTCGAATTCGAGATCTTTTCCACAAACTAGATAATGGCAATTTTTTTAAAACATAGATTTATCGGATGCCTACATGTAAATTGAAATGGATGAAGAATCAAAACCAGTTTTAGTGGTTAAAACGCCATTGGGTTTATTTCAATATGAATGATTGTCATTTGGAGTAGCCAGTGCTCCGGCTATATTCCATCGTTTAATTGAGCAGACAATCGGTGGAATGTGTAAATTACTTGGATGATATCATTATAAAAGGGGAGACATTATGACACAGGAGAAGAACACCTAAGTAACCTACGACAACTGTGTCATAGACTTCAAGAAAGCGGATATTCTACTATGTGTGGTCCCCTGAATCTCCTCCGAAAGAAAAATCAGAAATGTATGTGGGGAGCTCAGGGATGGTCCACGACATGATTTTTTAGGTTTACGACTGTCAGAAAGGTGTAAACGTCACATACGTCATAAACCCGTCTCAAATGTATGAAATGTCGTAAACTGTAATATCAGTTCTATGGACGCTACAGACTTCAGCCCTTCAAATAAAAAAATAATCGAAAGCCGAGATATCGTCATCAGAAACGAGAAAGGGCGTATCATCATTTTTAAAAATTTTCCAGAGAAGAAAAAAACTATATAAACTGAAAAATTTTGTCGTTAGAAAAACGGAGTTTTCAGGATAACAAACAAACATATGTATTCACACGAACATGATTTATAACGTGTTAGTGAAAATTGCTTGAAGGTTGAGGTTTTTAACTTTGAAAGCAGAAATAATTTGTTTTAAGCGCTAATGAATTTCGTTAATAAATTCACCGTTTTTGATAGTAGGTCGCTAAAAATTTAAGATAGCGATGTACAATTAGGACCGCTTAATAATGCAGTGTCTCAATTAAATGTGAGGTCTTCGGATTTACTTTTTCATTGTAAAAATAACTTGAATTGGATTTGGTCTTTAACTTTAATTGGATTTGTTCCTTAGTACTCCACTTGATGTTGGATCTTCACCACATTCACTTTCCCGTCCTGAATTTTCACAAATATTCCAATCACCGACTTCAAGACCTCAACCAAAGATAACAAAAAACTTCAAAAACAAAAAGATATAAACTGGATCTTCGTGCAGCAACATTATTTTTCGCGTGCAATGTACCTTTTGTGGCTTCAAGTAATAAATATTTCAAAGATTTTTGCAATGAAATGCAACCGTCATATACACCACCAAGTATAAAACGATTAGCTGTGCCTCTGTTAGACGCATTACATAAAGAGCAGATATATATTAACGTCAAAAGTTTGGGCAAAGCTTCATCCTCAGTTGTATTAATTGAAGGATGGAAAAATTCTGCGGCAAACACAAAAAAAGATATAAAGTAAAATTGGAGAAAAATGTTGTTATGCTTGGTGGAACTAAGCCTAGATTGCCTTGCCATACTCGATGGTGTAGTGAACGAGATGGACTTTCGTGGTTAATTAATAATCTTTCCAAAATGAAGCAAATTTTGTGCCCAAACAGACATTTGCGGAAAACCTGTTGTGAAGGCAGACGTTAGTGAATTGCTATACAAAGAAGACTTCATTCATTCCTTCTTACGTCTGCTTGACTTGTTAAATCCTGTTGCTATTCTTATCAAAAATTGCCAAAAAAAATAACTGACTATTCAATGGAGGATTCAACTGAAGCATGGATTGAACTTCTTGCTGATGCATCAACGGAATTATATGAACTAAGAAATTATCGCTGTGAACAAAGTAAAGTGTTCAATAAATACAGCCTCACAGCAAATTTTGTACATCCCATATATCGTGGAGCAAAATTAACACCAGAACAACTGCTGATTGTTGAAGATTTTATAATTGCAAAACTTGATGAATATGGTCTAGTATCTTACTCATAATTCAATCGACCAACAGAATTTTTTGTGCTTGCTGCAAAAACTACAAGTCCTGACTTATTCTGGAATATGGCACAAAGTGGACATAACGCACTGGCATCATTTGCTCTAAAATTACTGATGATCTCGGCGTCAACTGCGCAATTAGAAGGGATTTTCTCCAATTGGTCCCATGTGCATTCTGATTTACGAAATCGATTAGAATCGGAACGATCTAAAAAGTTGCTGGAAGTTTACTTTTCACTTTAAATACGCGAAAAAAGACAACTTTCAAGACATTGATGATGAATATTCGAGTGAAGAAGAAACCTAATTTATAAACAAATAATAATTCATTTGAATCAATAAATAAACTTGAAAGTTCAAAATAAAACAATTTTTTTTTCTATTGATTTGCTGATTATTTACAGTTTGTGACAAAGTCAAGTTTCCGACATTAGGTTTACGACGTTGTATACGTATGTCGAATACGTCTCAAATGTATGTCATATACGTCACAGTTTACGACGGACCATCCCTGGGGGAGCTCAACAAGAAAACGCATTTAAAGAATCAAACAATCAGTTGGTAAATATAGCTCAACTTGTGCACTACGATGAAAATTTACCAGTAGTACTTGCGACTGATGCATCATCTTATGGTGTAGGTGTAGTGATTTCACAGTTTTTTCCGGATGAATCTGAGCGACCAACAGCTTACGAATCGAAGACTTTATCTGATGATCAAAAAAATTACAGCCAAATAGAAAAGGAGAGGAAATAGAGGAGAGAGGAGTTCGGAAATTTCGTGATTATTTCTATGACCGAAAGTTTACTTTACTAACTGATCATAAACCCTTAATATCAATATTTAGTCCAACAAAGGGGATTCATAGCACAACCGCACATCGACTTCAAAGGTGGACTTTAATTCGTTCGGAATATAACTATGAAATTCGGTACCAAAATACCAAAAATCATGGAAATGCCGTTGCTTTATCAAGATTTCCGTTGAATGAAATTTTTCTGGATGAAAAATTTAATGATTTCCCAATAAAATCAAAGCAAGTTGATGAATTTAAGAAGAAAGATAAAATTTTAAAACATGGTTTACTTTATGTAATGAATGGTTGGCCTGATAAAATTGCAGAGAATGAAGTTATACCTTATTTTCGTAATTGACTAAGTCTGACCCATTGTAATGGAGTTTTAATTGTACAAAAAGATTACAGCCGTATCGTGATTCCAACTCTGCTAAGATCACAAGTTTTAGACCTACTACACCAAGGACATTGGTGAATGGTTCGCATGAAACAAATGAGCAGGCGTTATTGCTGGTGGCCAAATATGGATGATGATATTTTTAGATTAGTTGTCCGGATCTTCCAACACAATTTTCGTCACGGCCCCTATCTACTTCACCTTGGCCAAGTATACATTTAGATTATGCGGGTCCTTTTAAAACTGCAATGTGGCTTATAATAGTGGATTAGTATTCTCAATTTCCGAATGTTTTGAAGGTTACAAATGCTACGTCCATTGCTACGATTAAAGCTTTGCAGAATATATTTTCGATTGAAGGATTACCTGAAACTATTGTTACAGACAGCGGAACGCAATTCGCTGCTAAGGAGTTCAATACATTTTGTGAAGTTCATGGCATCCAGCATTTAGCAATGTCCTCGATAGCCTCACGAATTCTATCTTTGAGGTCTTTAATCGACGCTGGGCTGTTAGCGTAGACCTTAACTTTCACGTGGCCCCAAAAGAAGAAGTTGCAAGGTGTTAAATCACAAGACCTCGGTGGCCAATTGTGATCACCTCTTCGAGAGATAACACGGTCCGGCAACTTTTCCCGTAACAGAGCAATGGTTTCGTTGCTTGTGTGGCACGTAGCGCAGTCTTGTTGAAAGTAAACGTTGTCCAGATCAATACCATCCAACTCCGACCATAAAAAATCATTAATTATCTCTCGATAGCGCAATTCATTCACCGTAACTGTTGATCCAACCTCATTTTCGAAAAAGTAAGGTCCAATGACCCCGCCCGACCATAAACCGCACCAAACAGTCACACGTTGGGGATGGAGAGGCTTCTCAACAATAACTCTTGGGTTTTCCGAGCCCCAGATGCGACAATTTAGCTTGTTGACGTAGCCACCGAGGTGGAAATGGGCCTCATCAGTCAAGATGATTTTCGAATTTTAATAATTTCTGTTCGTTGTTGAATCGTGTATCGTTCCATTTTTATACCCTACACCACACTGTGGTACAGGGTATTATGACTTTGTGCATTTGTTTGTAACACCTAAAAGGAGAAGAGATAGACCCTTTGTTTATTATACCGATCGACTCAGAATCACTTTCTGAGTCGATTTAGCCATGTCCGTCTGTCTGTCCGTATGTCCATATATTCTTGTAATCAAACTGCAGGTCGTATTTATGGTCCGATTGTGATGAAATTTAGCATAGTGGTATTATTTGACCCAAGGACGATCCCTATTGAAATTGGTAAAAATCGGTTCAGATTTAGATATAGCCACTATATATATGTTACCCCCGATTTTACATGTAAGCGCTGTAGAAACTATATTTTATATTAGATCAATGCGAAATTTGGCAGAGAGAGTTCTCTTATTACATGAGTGAACACTGCCAAATTCGGGGAAAATCGGTTCAGATTTAGATATAGTCCCCATATATATGTTTCACCCGATTTGACATGTAAGCGCTGTAGAAACTGTATTTTATATCAGATCAGTACGATATTTGGCAGAGAGAGTTCTCTTATTACATGAATAAACACTGCCAAATTCGGGGAAAATCTGTTCAGATTTAGATATAGTTTCACCCGATTTGACATGTAAGCGCTGTAGAAACCGCATTTTACATCCGATCTTTATGAAATTCGGCAGAGAGAGTTTTCTTATTACGTGAATAAACACTACCAAATTCGGAGAAAATCTGTTCAGATTTAGATATAGCCCCCATATATATGTTTTACCCGATTTGACATGTAAGCGCTGTAGAAATTGTATTTTATATCAGGTCAGTACGATATTTGGCAGAGAGAGTTCTCTTATTACATGAATAAACACCGCCAAATTCGGGGAAAATCGGTTCAGATTTAGATATAGTTCCCATATATATGTTTTACCCGATTTGACATGTAAGCTTTGTAGAAACTGTATTTTATATCAGATCAGTACGATATTTGGCAGAGAGAGTTCTCTTATTACATGAATAAACACTGCCAAATTCGGGGAAAATCTGTTCAGATTTAGATATAGTTTCACCCGATTTGACGTGTAAGCGCTGTAGACACCATATTTTATATCCGATAAGTACGAAAATCGGCAGAGAGAGTTTTCTTAGTATATGTATGAACACTGCCAAATTCTTACCGCAATTCCCATTTTCGCATTGATAGGTAGTGTAGGGTATTATATAGTCGGCTCCGCCCGACTTTCTGTCTTTCCTTACTGGTTAGTAATGGCGTAGTTTCTATTTGTCAAATGTCAAAGAATAAAAGCTTCAAAAGTGACAGCTACCGAAATACCGATTGATTCAAAATAACACCTCTTGTTGGAAAACCCGTTATATTATAGGTCGAAAAACGACGATTAGTCCAATGTAGAAAGTCATTATATTGATGAAGTTTTTTTTTTCATTGTAGAGATATATGTGTATGTAAATATTCACTATTGACCTCGACCACACTTCACAATTCCACCAAGATTCAACTTAGCATACTTTTGAATGAAGTTATCGATACATATACATATATACCTCCATTCTAAAACATGCTAAGTCGACTAAGCATGTTTTTAGGTAGATTACATTTTTAATTTCTATATAATCAAAATTATATTCAGTAAAAATTTGATGTTTATCCGTCAACCAAATCAAAAGTTATTCACAAAACGGTACAAATCATTTGATTTTAATTATAAAGGAATTCCTCAAAAATTTAAAAAAAATCATCAAACTTGGAACACCTCTCCTGAAAATCTACCTTTTTGCACTTAGCATTGTTTAGAATGGATGTATCGATTTTTCATAACAATTTTTCCCTGAGTGTAGTACCCTCAGAATTGTATTTTTTAGAGAATCTAAAAAACTGACCGAATACCTCCGACTGCGCTCACACAGCAATTTCGAAAGATTACATAAGTAGATGGTGCTATTTACATGTATTATTGGCTTAAATTAAACACTTTTTTTCTGAAATTTCAAGTTTTTTTTATAGTATTTTCAATACAGTCTCCAGAAGCTTATTTACTCAGGTTGAGGAGGTGTTGGAATACTTTCTGTGGTTGTTGTAAAATCTTCTGTGGTAGTTGTAATTGAAGGTTCAGGTTGAGGTTCAGGTGTAACAACCACACCGGACAAACAGGCATCCAATTCAGCGTAAAGAGCGCTTGTTTCGCGAACATAGGCCTCAGAGGCTGTATCGGTACAAGACTGTTGATTGTACGTAATCGTTTGATATTTCATGTCGATGTACTGCATACGATCCTTGGCAAGAGTTTGGATGCCATACGCCTTTGTAATAGCCTCGCCAGCCTAAGACAAGAGAATAAAAGGCAATCATGACAATTTCGTACTCAAATACGATTACGTATGCAGCAAAAAAGGTCCCACACTTACCGAATCATAATAACATTGGAAGAAATCAACAGAGGAATCTTTTTGGGAACACTCTTGGAATAGCGTACAGATTCCATCACCGTCATAGAGGACGCTAGCGCGATCGGCGGCTACTTCAGCTTCAACGGCAGCAATAGCATTGGCAGCGGTATCCAAACATGTCGAGTATGCGAGTTCATACTTATTGGTGGCTTCGTTGATTTTCGGCAAATAGATGGTGAAACATTCCATACTACGTTGAGGATTATTTTCCATGGAACGGCTCGATTTCAAAATGGCATTGGCCAGACTCTGTTCGGCCATGGGCACAGCACTATGGGCGAAAGCGCCACTGGAGGCAACAGCCAAAACGATAAATGTAATTGTCCACATTTTTTCTTAGGGATGATGTTGTTTACGTTGCCAATAGACTAACTACTGACCTGTTTAGCTCAGCTAACATACGTTTTATATTAAAATTTGAAAAGCGTATTAAATAAGATTGCGATTAAACTTTCATTTCTCCGAAAATCGATAATAATTGGGCAACTATCTTATCATGGTGATTTGGTGGAATCGAAAGTAAATTCTAAAAGTCATAGAACAAAACGAACAATTGCGAAAATGCCAAGATATGTACTCGTATGCATGACGCGGTGTGGCCAATAGACCATAGCTATCTTCAGATTTGTTTTTTAACAATTTATGATCTATTGAATGAAGGGGTCTATAAAATATTACTGCTTTTTATCAATTAGCCAGGAATTAGGTAGCTTTAGGGCAATAGTCTCACAATTGAATGTGAAAATTGTTTTGGTTATTTGTTGCCAAAAATTTTGCGTAGACTTATGATACGAGGTATACTATTTATATTGTGAACCTAATACTAATAAATGAATTAAACAGGCCCAACGATCGAAGTAAAAACAATTTTCAATTAATATTGGTATAATATTGGGTCTTTTATTATCCCCTCAATGTCCGTCCGTCCGTCTGTTTTGTCTGTATATCTGCCTGCTGCCTTGTGCGCACGATAACTCTCGATTAAGGTTTCTAATTTGGTATACGGTAATAGTTTTCTCTATCTCCGACTAAGTTCGAACATGGACCATATTGGTCCACCCTTTCTAGTTCCTCCCCCACAAAGTTTGTACGTCGCTACCACCTCAAGAAAAACAGGAAAGTTGCCACGCCCCTTTTTGTACCACCTACACAAATGGACCATTTTGCATCAAAAGTTGACAGTTTATAGCTTTAAAATAATGTTCATACAAATACTTACAATTTTGGACAGTGGAATTCTCTTATAGTACCTAGAGCCCAGAGAAAAATTGGCGTTATTGGCACGCCCTTTTGGTACCTCCCACACATTTTTTTGCGACTGAAGGTGATGGGATTCTTATGTCGGTTTACCCGACTGAACTTTCTTACATGTTTTTTAAATGTTTAACTTTGTTTTGATGTAACTCGAGAACTATTTATCATAATTGTTCTGGAAAGCCTTCAAGAATCCTAAAATAAATAGCCTTCATCTTTTCCCAGTATCATTTTTCTCATCCCATCAGCGGTTTCAAAGATATCTTACAAGATATTGCGAAAAAATCACAGCTACAACTTTTTAAATTATGCATCGATTTTCTACGGAATGGTCTGATTTTATTCATGACTGATCAGACTTTACGATAAAATTAAAAAATATAATAATTGTCAATTTTCCGATGAGAGGTTTTCATAAAAAATTTCGAATACAAATATAGTTTTTGGACAAAATTGTCAAAACAAGTTCTAATAATTTCGCAAACACAAAAAAATATTTTTGTTAAATTATTGCCACCTTATAATGCATATGGGCAAATCCGAAAAACTGTATAACAAACAACTAAGAAAGTTCAAAGTTCGGTTAAGCCGACTTATGAGTCCCCTTGAGTCCCCAAAAAATATTAGTAAATTTATTTTTTTTGTTTTAATTAAATTATTATTAATTTAAATTGCATTTCATAACTTTAAAGTATGTACTGGTATTAAAGTTATAAGCTGGAAACTTTTGGTGCAAAATGGTCCATTTGTGTGGGTAGTAAATATTACTCACAAAGTGAGGGTATACCTTAGTGGGTTTACATGAACCCATGAACTATAAAAAAATCACAAAAATTCCAGTTTTTTAAAGCTAGCATCCTAACGAAGTAAAAAGTGCCTGTTTGAAAAAAATCTATGGATAAATGTATAAATTATGACCCATGTTTTGTTTTGGCCATTTTGTTTAGAAGATACGTGGCAATAACGCTCATTTTTATACCCTCACTTTAGTGTGACGAGGGTATACAGGGTTGCCCATATTCGACGGACCCATCTGGCAACGCCATAACTTTTGACAGATATGTCAAATCGCTTAATGACATACCGCGTTTGAAGCGTCAGTCCAAGCAGATTTTTACCATGGAACAATACACGCCACGCGAGCGCTCTGAAATAGTTGAAATTTACATTCAACAGAAGAAGTCAATTGTGAAAACTGAAAAAAAAAACTCAAAAAACTGTCCGATGAGGCCCATTTCACATTGAATGGGACCGTAAATAAGCAAAATTGCCGTATTTACGCCACTGAAAATCCTCAGGAGATTCAAGAATTGCCTCTTCATGACGAAAAAGTCACAGTTTGGCGCGGCGTTAGTGCGAAAACGGTCATTGGGCCGTTTTTCTTCCAAAACGAAAATGGCCATGCTGTTACCATCAACCAGGAGCGTTATCGCGACATGATGACCAATTTTGTGATGCCAATTATTCGTCGAAAGCGTATGAGGCAGTTCTGGTTTCAACAAGACGGCGCTCCACCGCACACAAGTCGCATAACAATCGATTTTCTGAAGAATTTGTTTCCGGGCCGTTTGATGTCGAAAAGTGGTGATTTGGACTGGCCACCGCGTTCGCCCGATTTGACGCCGCCTGACTTCTTCTTGTGGGGATATTTGAAGTCAAAGGTTTACGTTAACAAGCCAAGGACCGTAGAAGAGCTCAAGGACAACATTCGTGAAGAAATAGCCGCTATTCCGGCCGAAATGTTGGCGAAAATGCTGCAAAAAGGGCACAATACGCCATCAACGCCAGAGGCGGCCATTTGAGAGATATCATATTCAAAAATTGATGTAAACAAATCTACTTGGAACAAATTAAATGATTAAGATTGCCAACCGCCAAATTTTTATTTTTTTCTTTGATTTTTTTTAAAAAAACATGGGTCCGTCGAATATGGGCAACCCTGTATATCATTTGCTACGGAAAAACGTGTAACACGTCGAAGGAGTGACCTAAGACCCCAAGTATGTTCGGAGGAAATCCGTTTTGGGTCATTTTAAGTCGAATGAGCAATGTCCGTCCGTCTGTCTGTCTGTCTGTCTGTCTGTCTGTCTGTCTGTCTGTCTGTGTGTCTGTCTGTCTGTCTGCTGGCTGGTGCGCACGATAACTCTCGAAAGGAGTAACCGATTGACGTCAAATTTGGTATGTGGTAATATTTTGTTCTATCTCCGGCTAAGTTCGAAGATGGGCCATATTGGTCCACTCCTTCTAGTACCTCCCCCACAAAGGGTTAAAATGTTGTGAAATATTGATTCTTTAATAACTGCTATACTACTTATTCGAATCTTTTGAAATTCCACACATAGTATTAGCTTATTAGTCGTTATCAACTCGAGAAAAATGGGCGAAGTCGCCACGTCCCTTTTGGTATCTCCCACACAAATGCACCATTTTGCACCAAAAGTTAACAGCTTATAACATTAATAACAGTGCATAAAAATACTTGAAATTTTGTACAGTATTATGCTTTTATATTGCCTACAGACCAGGGAAAAATGGGTGTTGTTGTCACGCCCCTTTTGGTACCTCCCACACAAAGGTACCTTTTTGGCACCAAAAGTTAACAGCTTATAACATTAAAACCAGTGTATAAAAAAACTTGAAATTTTGTACAGTGTAATGTTTTTATAGTGTCTATAGCCCTGTGCAAAATGGGCGTTATTGCCACGCCCCTCTTTGTACCTCCCACACAAAATGCCCAAATCATACCACAATTTAATGTCTCATAACGTTTATACCAGTGCACATAAATGCTTATAAGTCGGCACAGTGCAATGAATGTAAAGTATCTAATGTTCAGCAAAAAAAAAGGTGTATTTGATAAACCCCTTCTGGTACCTCCCACACAAATTGACAGAATAATTCGAGTAATATTCAATATTACATTACTCACAAAGTGAGGGTATACCTTAGTCGGTTTACCCGACTGAAACTTTCTTACTTGTTTAATATACTATGGGTACTATAAATGCATAACACTGTATAAAATTTCAAGTGTTTATATGTGCGGGAATCGAAGTTATAGACAGTTAACTTTTTGTACAAAATGGTCCATTTGTATGGGAGGTACCAAAAGGGGCCTGGCCATAAGATTCTGGACAGTAGTACAGAAGTTATAAGAGAATCAATATTTCACTACATTTTGACTCTTCGTGGGTGAGGTACTACAAAGGGTGGGCCAACATGGTCCATCTTCGATGTTAGCCTGAGCATGACAGACGAACGGACGGACATTGCTCATATAGCTTAAAATGGCCCAAAACGAATTTCCGCCTAACATTATTGGGGTCTCTTAAGTCACTCCTTTTATTTTCCATATATTCCTCCATAGATTTTTTTCAAATAGGAATAGCTTTAAAATAGTGGAACAAAGAATTTCTGTTTCAGCAAAAAACAAAATAAAGCAATTACGTACTAAACTTCTGTTTTTACATGAAAGTGATAGCATCATAGTGAGAGCATTTGTAGCCCTCATAATTTCCTTTAATTTAATTGGTATCCCGGCTTCATCGCTTATTAAAAAAAATGAACGAAATATAATAATAATCTAGTTATAAAGAAACAAACATATTTTTCTATTTCTATCTTAATTGTTATTATCACCTCACCTTAGAGAAGTGGGTATATATCATTTGCTACGAACCAAAAGTGAAACATATCGAAGGAGTGACCTAAGACCCTAAGTATGTTCGGCGGATATCCGTTTTGAGTCATTTTAAGTCGAATGAGCAATGTCCGTCTGTCTGCTGGCTGGTGCGCACGATAACTCTCGAAAGGAGTAATTGATTGACTTAAAATTTAGTACGTTGTAATATTTTCTTCTATCTCCGGCTAAGTTCGAAGATGGGCCATATTGGTCCACTCCTTTTTACTTAATAACTTCTATACTACTTATTTGAATCCTCTGAAATTCTATATATAGTATTAGTTTATTATTACCGCTCGTTCCTACCCCCCTTTTGGTACCTCCCACACAATGGACAATTTTGAACCAAAAGTAAATAGCTTATAAAATTATTACCAGTGCATACAAAGACTTGCAATTTTGTACAATGTAATGGTTTAATAGTACCTATAATACAGTGAAAAATAGGCATTATTGCCACGCTCCTTTTGGTACCTCCCACACAAATGGACCAATTTGTACCAAAAGTTACCAGCTTACAACTTTAATACCAGTACATACAAATACTTGAAATTTTGTACAGTGTAATGCATTTATAGTACTTAGAGTCCAGAGCAAAATGGGCGTTATTGGCTTGCCCCTTTTGGTACCTCCCACACAAATGGACCTTTTTGTACCAAAAGTTAACAGCTTTTAACTTTAATGTCAGTGCATACAAATACTTGAAATTTCGTACAGTGCAATGATTTTATAGTACCTAGAGTCTAGAGAAAAGTTGCCGTAATTGACACGCCCCTTTAGGTACCTCCCACACAAATGGACCATTTTACACCAAAAGTTAAAAGCTTATAACTTTAATAACAGTGCATATAAATACTTGAAATTTTGTACAGTGTAATGCTTTTATAGTACCTAGAGTCCCGAAAAAAGTGGCCGTTATTGGGAAGCCCCTTTTGGTACGTCTCACACAAATGGACCCCTTTGTACCAAAAGTAAACAGCTTTTAACTTTTATATCAGTACATACTTTAAAGTTATTAAATGCAATTTAAATTGACAATAATTTAAATAAAACAAAAAATAAACAAATTTACTAATATTTTTTTGAGACTCAAGGTGAGGGGATTCATCGGTTTACCCGACTGAACTTTCTTACTTGTTTTTAATACATTTACCTCCAGTGACAATAAAACGAGTTAAAACGAAAATCACTTTCCATATATTCGCACCCAGGAAAATAATTGGTTGGAATTCGATAGTAACAATAAAAAAATAGTACTAGCAACAAAAATTCTATTGCATACATCGTGTGCCGGTTGTATTTACAGGGTGGCTTATATGTAATGCAACAAAGTAAAGTGCTATATTTTTTTAATTTTTTTTTAAATTTTATTGTTCAAAAGCAAAAAATGTCGGAAATAACATAAAATTTTAGAAACAGTTTAGATTTTTTCGAATTGGCCACCTTTGGCACGAATTATGGCCTTCAAACGGCCGACAAAGCCATCACACGCTGCACAAAAGTGGCTCTGCGGTATTTTGGCCCATTCCCGGCGAAGCGCCGTCTTGAGATGATAGATACTTTGGTATTTTTTAGTGCGAACCTTACTTTCTAAAATGCCCCAGGCGCAAAAGTCCAACGGATTGAGATACGGAGATCTTGGTGGCCATTGTGCGGTAGAAATGAAGCGAGGAATCTCCTTTTTAAGCCGTTCTTGGTTGACGCGTGCTAAGTGCGATGAGGTGCTGAGTCCTGTTGGAATGTCCATGGTCTGCGGCCGAAATGTTTGTCTGCCCAGGGCTTCAATACTGTCTTTAGAACATTTTCCCGATAATATTCGGCATTTATTTTGACCCCATATACGAGCGGGGAGCGACCATCGGCCGTTACGGCGGCCCACACCATTACCATCGGCGGCGCTTGAGTTCTGGTGGCCAATCGAAGGTGTCAATTTTCAGCTGACCTCTTTGGCAAGTAAACCCAATCATTTCGTTTGTTCACAAACTGCTCAATTTGGAATGGCTTCTCATCGGAGAAAACCAAATTCGGTAACTGGCCACTTTCGTGCAAGCGAAGCAACTCCTTGGCTCTTTCCAGTCTAACTTTTTTTGTGCATCGGTGAGCTCTTGCACTTTTTGGAACTTCAATGGCTTTAGTCCAAGCTCATTTTTTATATGTGTTGTATCCGTTCTCGCGATATGTTCAGCTCACGAGCGATTTTTCTACCACTGCGGCGTGGATTTCGATCAAATCTGGCCTTCACTTTTCGGATCATTTCTGGTGTTGTTACCGTTTTTTTTCGTCCACTTTTTGGACGCGATGCAACACTGCCAGTATCACCGTAACGAGCAATGGTACGAGAAACAAAAGATTTATTCACATTTAAATGCTGGAGGGCTCTAACGATAGCCACTTGTGTTTTTCCACCCAAATATAAAGCAATCACACTATCACGCTTGAATTCCATCACGAATAACTTTTTTTCTGAATGCAATAGATGAAAATGCTTTTGTAAGCTTGTAAACAATAAAATGAACTGTCACTGAAATAAATCTGTCGGCTATCAGACTAGCGGTTTAGAAATGATAGCAACCTGAAGTTGGTTGCAATACATATCAGCCACCCTGTATATATAAATAAAAACAGTTTTGTTAAAATTTCCAATGATAGTTGTCACAACAGCAACAGCACATGATAATGAATATTTCTCTACAAAAACTCATTTTCTTATGGCGAAATCTATTTTAAGTGAAATATTTTTATTACCATTGTTGATAAAAGAGAGGGAAGATTACGTCTGAAAGATTGAAATTTGCATTTTGGACAATTTGCCTGCAAAAAATCCTTTTGGTCTTGCACGATTTTCTTCCCTTAAAGAAGCGTGACCTTAGTTTCTAATCAATATGGAGATAAATGACACGTAGGAAACAAGAGCACGAATCTTCCAACGTGTTCCATATCATTGGATATCTCTTGTCTGAAACATTTGAAAATTGTTTTTCCATTTTTTCATATTCAAATTATTTTTTCCAATTATAAAAATGATATGCCATATTGACAAATTATGAATTTCAAAAGTTTTCTTTATACAAAAAAGCTTTTTTTAATATATTTTATTCGTTGGGCAAGCACCATTATTCTCTTTTGAAAAAGTATTTACGTTCACACACGTACTTTTTTTTCAATACTTATACTTATTATACCCTCACAATGTCCGTCCGTCTGTCTGTGTGTCTGCCTGTCTGCTGGCTGGTGCGCAATATTTTTTTCTATCTCCGGCTAAGTTCGAAGATGGGCCATATTGGTCCACTCCTTCTGGTACCTCCCCCACAAAGGGTTAAAATGTTGTGAAATATTGATTCTTTAATAACTGCTATTATACGTATTCGAATCTTCTGAAATTCCACACATAGTATTAGTTTGTTAGTCGCTATCAACTCGAGGAAAATGGGCGAAATTGCCACGCCCGTTTTGGTATCTCCCACACAAATGCACCAGTTTGCACTAAAAGTTAAAAGCTTATAACATTAATACCAGTGTTTAGAAATACTTGAAATTTTGTACAGTGTAATGCTTTTATAGTGCCTACAGTCCAGTGAAAAATTGGCGTTATTGCCGCTGCCCTTTTGGTACCTCCCACACAAATGCACCATTTTGCACCAAAAGTTAACAGCTTATAACATTAATACCAGTGCATAAAAATACTTGAAATTTTGTAAAGCGTAATTTTTTTATAGTGCCTACAGTCCATTGAAAAATGGGCGTTATTGTCACGCCCCTTTTGTTACCTCTCCCACAAAGGCACCATTTTGCACCAAAAGTTAACAGTTTATAACATTAATGTCAGTGTATACAATTACTTGAAATTTTGTACAGTGTAATGCTTTTATAATGCCTATAGTCCCGTGACAAATGAGCGTTATCACCACGCCCCTTTTTGTACCTCCCACACAAAATGGCCAAATTATACCACAATTTAATATCTTAACGTTAATATACAGTCCATATACAATTACAATTCTGCACAGTGCAATGTATTTAAAGTATCTACTGTTCAGCGAAATATAGGTGTATTTCTTAAACCCCTTCTGGTACCTCCCACAAAAATTGACAGAATAATTTGTATAATATTCAATATTACATTACTCACAAAGTGAGGGTATACCTTAGTCGGTTTGCCCGACTGAAACTTTCTTACTTGTTTTAATCTGTTTTGTTTCGGATTTTCCTGTGTGAATTGTTGTTGTTTCCAAGTGCGAACGAAAAACACAAAACGATGAGTACGATAAGTACGAGTACGGCATACTTTTTTCCCCCACGTTTCCGACTGCCTCTCTCGCCCACAAAACGCCGATAAGTATACTTAATACTTAAAAAAATCATGTAAATGCAGACTTATTCTCGGATTAAAAAAATCATTTGTGGAAAATACAGTACATTTGACTAAAATATGACTTCTATGGAGCTTAGATGCCAAATCGGAAGGAACACATCCATGCGAGTATGTGGGGCTATATGTAAACATGAACCGATATTGTTCACACAGATATTAACTGTTAAAATAAGATACTCTTTACCAAATTTCATGAATATCGAAAGGAAATTATATCTTCTAAAGAGGGTATAAGCTAAATCGAAGGTACATTCATATATATGTTAAGATATCTGGTTCTAAACCGATATTCAAAGAGATTTTTAATCGTTCGCCGTAGACGAAAGAAAATAAGTTACAGAAACAGGCCGTATATCTAAATACGGATTGTCTTTCAATTTCAATACGAATTGTCTTGTCCCAAAAAAGAGATATAAATAAAGATTATGTGCAAAATTTCTTTGAGATCGGACTATATTTGTGACCTGTACATTGATTACAAGAATGCATGCACAGACTGACATAGCTAAATCGGTTCAGAAAGTGATTCTAAGTCGATCGGTATAATAAACGATGGTTCTATATATCTCTTCTCATTTTGGGTGTTAGAAACAAATGCATAAAATTATAATAAATTGTACCACAGTTTGGTGTAGGTTAAAATTATATAATTTTAAAAGAAATTATGGTAATTAAATATATCATACCATACTTACTGTACCACACTCTGGTACTTTACTACTCTCTGAACCGGGGCTACGGAAAATACATAGCGCCGCACAAATGTGCTATGTATTACAGTGTAAAATAAAAATACTTTTTTATTAGTGAGAATGTTTATCATTTGCGAACATATTACTAGAAGTTACACTATGGGATCATTCGGTACCACTTACAGATTAAAAATATCTTCAAATGTCCTAAACATACATACATATATATCATCGTTGATCTCTTTGGCCAATAGTATATTATTTATACGTTCCCTTCCCTATGTCAACATTTGTATTCCTTTAAAATAAGAGATCTCTGGACCCAGAGATCATCAAATAAATACAACACCAAAAAATCAAATCTTACAGTGCTTTAAAAGGAGTTATGCAAAAGTGGTGACAAATAAGTACTTCCCCGACGCGACAACCCCTTGTTAAATTCATTGGTGAAAATCCAAATAAGAACAACTTCCGCATCATAAGTTGGGGATTTTTATCGCTTCTTTGGATGCTCTTTTTTTGCTGGGCTATTAACTATTGGTTCAAAATTGTCCATTTGTGTGGGAGGTACCAAAAAGGGCGTGGCAACTTCGCCTAATTTCCCGAGGTAATAGTGACTAATAAACTAATACTATGTGTAGAATTTCAGAGGATTTAAATAAGTAGTAAAGAAGTTATTAAATAATCAATATTTCACTTAATGTTAACCCTTTGTGGGGGAGGTACTAGAAGGAGTGGACCAATATGGCCCATCTTCGAACTTAGCCGGAGATAGAAGAAAATATTACCACATACCAAATTTGAAGTCAATTGATTACTCCTTTCGAGAGTTATCGTGTGCACCAGCCAGCAGACAGACAGACGGACGGACATTACTCATTCGACTTAAAATGACCCAAAACGGATATCCGCCGAACATACATAGGGCCTTAGGTCACTCCTTCGATGTGTTACACTTTTGGTGAGGGGATAAAAATAAAATTGTTCGACATAAATAAATCTTCAACATTTTCTTCAAGAACGGTATATTTAGTCAAATTAAATCTCGTGTGGAATGTGTGTAATGCAACATATGTTGTGCAAAATGTTTTACATAAATAAACCAGTAAGGATAGGCAGAAAGTCGGGCGGGGCCGACTATATAATACCCTACACCTCCCTAACAATGCGATAAGTCATTGCCATAATAATTTGGAATAATTGGTAAATGGGTAGAAACATATTATCTAATTCTGAAACGATAATCGCTAAATTAAGCAATATTCGTTCCTAAATTGAGAAACATCTTTCTGGTCTTTCTTACAGGTCAAATCGGGGGTAACATATATATGGGTGTTATATCTAAACCGAGTTTCTCCGAATTTGGCAGTATTCCTTCACGTAGAAAGAAACCTCTTTTTGCCGACTTTCGCACTGATCGGATATAAAATAACATTTTTACAGCGCTCACATGTCAAATCGGGGGTAACGTATATATGGGGGCTATATCTTAATCTGAACCGATTTCTTCCAAATTTAAAAGTGTTCATTCATATAATAGGAAACCTCTTTCTGACGAATTTCATACTGATCGGATATAAAATACAGTTTTTACAGCGCTTACATGTGAAATCGGAGGTAACATATATATGGGGGATATATCTAAATCTGAACCGATTTTCTTCGAATTTAGCAGTATTCCTTCATGTAATAAGAAACCTCTCTTTGCCGAATTTCGCACTGATCGGATATAAAATACAGTTTTTACAGCGCTTACATGTCAAATCGGGGGTAACATATATATGGGGGCTATATCTAAATCTGAACCGATTTTCTCCGAATTTAGCAGTATTCCTTCATGTAATAAGAAACCTCTCTTTGCCGAATTTCGCACTGAACGGATATAAAATAACATTTTTACAGCGCTTACATGTCAAATCGGAGGTAACGTATATATGGGGGCTATATCTAAATCTGAACCGATTTCTTCCAAATTTAACAGTGTTCATTCATATAATAAGAAACCTCTTTCTGCCGAATTTCATACTGATCGGATATAAAATAAAGTTTTTACAGGGCTTACATGTCAAATCGGGGCTAACATATATATGGGGGCTATATCTAAAACTGAACTGATTTTAACCAAATTCAACAGGGATCGTCCTTGGGCCAAAACAAAGATATGTGTAAAGTTTCGTCGAGATCGGACCATAATTGCGACTTGTACTTTGATTACAAGAATACATGCACAGACGGACAGACAGACAGACAGACAGACGGACAGACGGGCATAGCTAAATCAACTCAGAAAGTGATTCTAAGTCGATCGGTATAATAAACGATGGGTCTATTTCTTCTCCTTTTGGGTGTTACAAACAAATGCACAAAGTTATAATACCCTGTACCACAGTGTGGTGTAGGGTATAAAAATAAAAGCAATAATCATGAAATTGAAAGCACAGTGTTAAGCGATATTTGCATAAAAGTTTTGTATTCTCGTGTACTAAAATTTGTGTCAAATATTTCCACATCTCATAATAGTGATGAATTTGGAATATGGGATTTTTAATTTTGTTATGAATTGTTTGGTTTTTTGTTCAATAAATAAAATACAAATTAATGAAAACAGTTTTTAATTAATTGTCGGTAGTATATGACTGACAAATTGTCAGAACAACTAATTTTTTAAAAAAAAGTTGGTTGTGGTAATATACAACAGATAATTTTAGCCACCATTTTCGTATGTGATTGTTATCAAAATGGAAGCAGAAGTATGCAACAACCAAAATGTTAGTTGTCCTGATGGAATCGCATGATAGTAGACAGAACTACCAAAATTCGGTTGGCAAATAATTCGGTTGAGGCAACCAAACCAACCAAGAGTGTATATTTTTTCAATCAATATTTTAGAATTTTCCTACGATGCGGCGGCTGTGTATTAACCATTGTTAGCCGACAAGATCGGCGGCGGCGCCGGCTGGTGAAAAATTACGGCTGCGGCTAAAATCGGCGGCTCGGCACAGCGGCTTCGTATTTCTGGTAAACACCGTTTACAGTAACATAATGCCTGTGGGATATGTTAAATTAATATTTGTTTAATAAAACTTTGTGCATTGAAGCAATGAAGCTCTACTTTAGCCCAAATACAATGTATACTTTCATTCCCGCAATGTAAGAATTCATTGATGATATGCAAGTATTTCTTTCAGTGTTGCTTTTTCTAGTTTCCAATAAAACTAACCCACACACATACGTCTGCAAATGTCGTATTTATTTTAGTGCAAATTTAAATTCTTACCTAAATTCTCAAGAATTTCGCGAATTCAAGAATTTATGGTGAGAACAAAGAAGTTAACCCCCGTTCGGTTCTTTTTTTCAATCCACAAAAATGAGAGTAAACCCCCTTATGCATAGTTGGATTGTTATGACAAAAGATTAGATAGAATGTATTTGTTTATTTCATTCATAAACAATTTCCGAAAATTGTTTGATATGTCACTAAATTAATATACGAGTACAAACCTTTTTCTGAATTCTGATTGTTTTATTGTTATTTATAGCAGTGTTGTTATAACCAAAATGGGTAATGGAGGAGGTTATTAGAAATACTCGTATGTACTATGTTTTTGGATTGATTGACGGCGGCTATGAGCCCATCGACAGGTTGAGTAGACATGTGCTATTTCAGAGTTGATAAGAATAGAAAGAATGAGAGTATAGATTGATACTATTAATACTATTCTTCAGTCATACGATATGAGTAATGAGAATATAATCACCCCAATCGCGTATCAAATTAACCGTAAAAAATCCCTTTGCGATCACTCAAATTTGTCGCTAAATGTCGCATCTTCAAAAAGAAATCCCCTTTTCGCGTATACAGTTTTTGGGAATTTTTGTTCATAAAAAAAGCAGTTTAATTCCCTTGCAATGAAGAAGGAAATCAATTAGTGACATAAAGTGTAATATTGAGTTATAAATGTAATAAGGTGTATTTAAGGAATTTTCAGCAGTAATGCAGTAAATCAAAAGCAATTGTGTATTTTGGTGGATAGGATGAAGAGGATGTGGCCCGTTTATGGTGTGAACTTGTTGAGGAATTTTATAGCGCAGGCTCGCATATTAATAAAAACGACAAATTACTTCACTGCTAGAAACATGCAGATATCAGCCACATTGTGCACTACATGGATTGCAGTAGTGCGCCTTTCTCTGAACGTGAAAGTCGATGACCCCACAATTCCGACCTCCAATTACCCCCCAAAGGTTCTACGAGTCACGTTCGACAGCCTCCTTCGATCTTCTATGCATGTCACCGCCATTTGCGTTAAACTAAAAAATAGGAACAATAACCTTAAGTCGCTACCCGGCAGCACTTGGAGAACCGACAAAGAAAGATTGGTAACCACATACGAAGCAATAGGAAGTAGGAAAAATGTCCTTAAGTCGCTCGCCGGCAGCACTTGGTGAACCGACAAAGAAAGCTTGGTAACCACGTACGAAGCAACATGAAGAACAAAAAAGGTCCTCGAGTCGCTCGCCGGCACCACTTGGTGAACCGACAAAGAAACCTTGGTAACCACTTACAAACCCGGTCGGTGGCTAACTATGCAGCGCCAGTGTCGTCATAGAATGTGACCGCGACACAATGGAGGAACATTCAAACCTGCCAAAATGCCGCCTGAGGAGAACTGCAACAGAATGCCTCCTCATGTTCTCAGAGGACCACCTACAGGAGGAAACGTGCGACGACACAATTCCATATTGTCGAATCAGTACCTGATGGATTGTTACCACTGTAGCCACCCAAACCAGCATCTTGTAGATGGGCTTCTCCCATCCAGACAGCTCAGAAATGATCTTCGTGATCTAGAGCGGGAGATCCAACGTAACAACCTACCGTATGAATGAGGTACTCGGAGACCACCCACCAAAAAAAATCCAAGAATGTGGTGAAGATGTTATTATTTCTATCCAGAAACACTTCAACATTGGCACCAATGTTCATAATGCAAATGTTATTTTTTGGATGCTCTTAGAAAGATAACAATTCGCTAAAATTCTAACAACTTTATTTTTAAAATGTTTATTAATTTGTTCAAAGTGATATTTTTGGTCTTGCCGTGAATTGAACCTAGGTCTCCTAGCGTCGCAGCAGCATAACATCGCATATTAACGCGCACGGCCACGAACGAGTGTCCTGAGATTTGTGAGGGCAGTACCAATATTAGCCGACCTATACAAACAAAATTGGGAAATTTTTTTTCTCGAAATAATCTCTTTTAGGTTGATACACTTTTTCCAGTGGTTTTCAATATCTTTGTAAACCTGTTTATATTAAGAACTGTCTAGCACCTGAAAGTAGCCATCAACCGAAACCTTCACCTCTTCATTGCTGGCAAAAAATAATCGGAGGGAGCTAAATCTAGTGAAGTTCGTGCTGAAGCAATTCGAAGTTTAATTCATTGATTTGGGCCATCGCAATAGTGGATGTGCATTGTCTGGATTTGTAAACGAAGCAGCAGACTACCCCAAAGTATAATCTAGCTCGGTTTTAATATTGGTGATACCTTTCAGTAAAGTAAGTATTACATACTGAATTTTTTCAATGTTTACAAATTCAACAAAATCGTTTACTTTCGAGTGCTCAAATAAAATAAACGGCGTGCACATTGAAACATAAAACATATGTTTTAAAAGGAATTTGCATTTTTCCGCAAAATTTCGTTGAAATACGCTTTTCTAGAAAATTTTATGAAATGACAACTTTTCGTCAAAAATTCTTTAAATTGCTGTTGAACCCAGTTTCAACCATTAGTTTAAGTTCAATGAATTCCATATATTAATATTAGTTTCCTTAGTTTGTAATCCATTTCCTTTTGAATTAACTGAATTGTTATACACACTAAACTGCACTCTGTATTACTCATTTTCTTCCAGATGGCACCCTTTATCCATTCCCTGCCATGGAGGCAAAAGCTTTGACTCAAATGGATAAAGGGCTGCCATCTTCTCTGTACGTTCCATTGGAAATCCCAAACAAACTCTGTCTCACACTTCTTGTCTTTGCACCGCAAATTCACTTTTGCAGCGTCACTACAAGCGGTAAGCAGCGGAAAATCCTACTCAATAGACCAACCTGTAATACTAATAATCTGAAACTGTGCCTTTTTCTTTTCTGTTTATTTTCACCTGTTACATTTTCTTGGAGTTCAAAATCTCGAATAACTTACAGTCCACTTCATAGAAGCAGCTCCTGAAATTTGTTCATGGTCCTTCGAACCAAAGCTGATCCAGTGACCGGTGAAAATGTGTTGTGATTGTCAGAAATGTGTTCCTCGTCAAAAATGTTTATTTTGTTATATGGTTTTACGAACCAATTTTTTGTCCGTCGTTGTATGGTTTCATCACGTGAAACCTGCTTCACGAGCCATCGGCGGTCAATAACAATAACTGACATCGTAAAATGGACGAACTGATAAAACAACCAGAAATGACCCAACACCACCGCATCCTGAGCAACGGAGATATCAACAAAAGTCCTGCCTTCACCAAAGTCACAACATTATTGCCAGCCAACAACAAATTTTCAAATCATACAGTTCGACATTGCACTCGTGCAAGGGGCGGTATGTTGAAGCGCAGCTGTTGACGCTCTGTTCTTCCACAGCAGCGCCCCCAGCTTTTACATTTGTAACTAACGACATCGCCACCTATCGACATCGATTAAACCTGAAATCGCAGTGATGGTAACGACGTCACTGTGACTTTTTTCTTGAGTTAGTTGTAAACTCACCCGCCTTTGGCAAACTGCCAAACCGCTAGGCTCACGGCCAAAAATAATATATTAAAAAAATTAAATAAAAATAAAAGTTTTTTTTTGTTCTTTTTTTAACTCCCGCCACTCTGGCGCGAATTTAAACAATTGCTTTTTTAGAAAATTAATTCAAATTCGTATTCATCTAAAAAATTAGGTTGAAATCAATTCTGCATAATTTTGTGAAATTTAATTTTTCTACAAAATAGTTGAATTGCATTTCCCTAGACAATTTTTATACTATTAGAAATTTGTTAAATTAGAAGTTTCTCAATTGCGGGAAATTGTAAAGAAATATTCATTCGAAAAATCCATACTAGAAATATGTAATTTGAACGAAATTTTCTAGGAAAAACTAAATATTCAAATAAAATTGTATTTTTTAGATAATTTGTAAAAAAATACATTTTGCCGAAAATTTCTGAAAAAAAAAAAAATTTTAGAAAAATGCAATTTTGACGAGCATTTTTTAAAAATCCAATTTCTTTATATCTTTCTTGAATTTTCTATAAAAATATAATATTTACTAAATTTACAATAAATTTTGATGACATTTGCAAGAAAAATTTTCAAAAAAAATCAGTTTGCCGGAATTTTCTAGAAAAATTCATTCTTCAGCGAAATTGTGTAGAGAGTGCATTTTTGACGAAGTTTTTTAAAAATTAAAGATTTGACAATATTTTCTATAAAAATTTGATTTCTGTTATTTTTTGCCGAAATTTTCTATAAAAATCCATACAATTTACAATAAATATTCAATTTTGATATAGTTTGCAACAATTTTATTTATTTAATTTTAGAAACATTTAATTTAATTAATTTATGGAAGATTTTCTAAAAAAAAAATACAATTTCGTAGTTTTGAACAACATATTAAATATTATATCATATTATATTTATATTTATAATTATAAAATTGCAATTTCTATGAAACTTTGAATAAAATCGTATTTCGTTGAACTTTGTCAACTATGCAAATTTGATTCAAATATTCAATTTTCTACAAAAATACAATGTTAAAGAAATTTTATAGAAATATGACATTTTCAACAAATTTTTGTGGAAAAATGCAATTTGGTGAATTTTTTCCCAAAATAAAAATTTTGCAAAGTATTTTTTAAAAACTCGATTTCTAATAGATTTTGCTGAAATTTTCTATAAAAATATTACATCTACTAAATTTACAATAAATATGAAATTTTGACAAAATTTGCAAGAAAAAAATTAATTTTCAATAAAAATCTACTTTCGAAAACATTTTCCAGAAATTAAATTTTGGCTAACTTATCTATAAAAATTAATTTTGGAATAATTTTATAACAAAAATAAAATTTTCATCGAAATTGTTTGGAAATGCAATTTAGAAAAAATTTTATAGAATATGCAATTTTGATCGAAATTGTTTAAAAATGACAATTTTTACATGTTCTATAAAAATTTTATTTTTAATAGATTTTGCTGAAATTTTCTATAAAAATGAAAATTTCCATCCAATTTACAATAAATGCGCAATTTTGATCAAATTTGCAACAATTTTAATTAAATAATTTTAGAATGATTTAATTAAAAAAAATTATGGAAGATTTTCAAAAAAAAATACAATTTCGTAGTGTTGAAGGACATCATTATAAAATTCTATGAAATTTTCAATAAAATCATATTTTATTGAACTTTTCTAGAGCGGGACTTAGCACAGCAAAAATGAAATTTCCAACTTTTTCTAAAAATATCAATTTTGACAAATAAGTAAAAATTTCGGTTTCTTTTATATTTTTTACAATAATTATGAAGTTTAGAAGAAAAAAGAAAAATTTATTTTCGACAAGATTTGAAAAAAAGTTATTTTGACGAAATTTTCTACAAAATTACAATATTGAAGACATTTTATGGAAAAATTTAATTTTCAACAGATTTTTGTAGAAAAATTCAATTTTGAGGAATTGTTCACAAAATACCAATTTTGAAATTTTTTTAAAATAACTCGATTTCTATTAGATTTTGCTGGAGTTTTCTACAAAAATATGAAAATAAAAATGTATTTTTAACATATTTGAAATAAAATTCAATTTTGACTTAATTTTCTAGAAAAATTCAATTTTGACGAAATTTTATAAAAATGCTATTTTCAACAAAATTGTTTAGAGAAGTGCAATTTTTACGAAATTTTCTGAAAAATTTGCAATTTTGACAACATTTTTTATAAAAATTGAATTTCTATTAGATTTTGCAGAAATTTTCTATACAAATATAAGCTTTCACTAAATTAACAATATGCAATTTTGATGAAATTTGCAAGAATTTTATTTATGTAAATTAATTTAAGACAGATCTAATTTAATTAATTTAGGGAAGATTTGTAAAAAAAATCAATATTGTAGTATTGAAGGACATAAGTATAAAAAGCAATTTGTATGAAATGTTCAATAACTTAGAGCGGGGCTTCCAACAGTAAAACTATAATTTTCAAAATTTTTTAAATGCATTTTTGACAAGTTTTTCTTAAAATTTGACACAAAAAATTAGATTTATATATATTTTCGACTAAGTTTGAAGAAATTGTAAAAACAATGCAATGTTAAATGTTATATAAAAATTAAATTTTTAACACATTTTTTCATAGAAAAACATCAGTGAAGTAACCTAAATATTGTAAAAAGAAAACTAATGAAAATTTACATGCAACTTATGCATGTAAAACATTTTCACTGTTAAAATTTAAATGTTGTTATTATTGAAATATAGAACCTTCTTTTTAATTTAAAAAAAAGTTATTTAGATTGCATATATAGTTTAGTAGATATGAAAGAAATAAAAGGGATATATTAAGTTCGGCGTTCGCAGTTTTCCGTGGAATAAAAAAAATGGCTCGGTCGAGCTCGGTCTTCTGACTGCAACGTAATGAAGGACGGGGCACTATTCTTTAAATTAACGCACAAAATCCACCGTCTTTCACTGTTCGCTGAACAAACTTATAAAGTTTATGAAAGAGAATTATCAATTTTATGGGAAAAAATCGATTTTAATTGTAAAGGCGGTGGGCAGGAGGCGTGACCAATTTCGATGAAACTTGGCATGCATATTTAGTTTTTTCTAGGAAGTGTATACGTACCAAATTTTAAGACTTTTGCTCTGATAGGAAAAAATTTATGAGAAAAAATCGATTTGGATTGTTTGGGCGGTGGGCGTGGTCGATTTTGATGAAATATCATTTTTTCTTAATATAGTCAATATATTACTCGGTGCCAACATTCAATGATCTGAGACCACTCCTGTGCGGCGCTCTGGAGAGTTTTCACTACCCGGTTTTCGAAGGCCTGGGGTAGACCAAAAATGGTACATACGAAAGAGGAGTACCGATTCATGTATTATAGTTTTCCGTATATAGGCCTACAAATATTTGGTATATACATATATAGCCAATTAGCCGAACAGATGTATTCATAGCGGCAGCAGATAAAAACCAGTAAGGAAAGGCAGAAAGTCGGGCGGGGCCGACTATATAATACCCTACACCTCCATAACAATGCGATAAGGGTCATTGCGATAATAATTTGGAATAATTGGTAAATAGGTAGGAACATATTATCTAATTCTAAACCGATAATCGCGAAATTTAGCAATATTCGTTCCTAAATTGGGAAACATCTTTCTTGAAAATTTAAATGATCGGAAGTAAAGTACAACTTATTTGGCGCTTGGACACCAAATCAGGACCGATTTCCCTGAATACTCATTCATGTACACAGACCTCTTTCTGTCGGATTTCGTTCTGATCAGATATAAAATACAGACACTGATCGGATATAAAATAACATTTTTACAGGGCTTACATGTAAAATCGGGGTAACTTATATATGGGGGCTATATCTAAATCTGAACCGATTTCTTCCAAATTAAAAAGTGTTCATTCATATTATATGAAACCTTTTTCTGCCGAATTTCATACTGATCGGATATAAAATGCAGTTTTTACAGCGCTAACATATCAAATCGGGGGTAACATATATATGGGGGCTATATCTAAATCTGAACTGATTTTCTCAAATTAGGCAGTATTCCTTCACGTAATAAGAGACCTCTTTCTGCCGAATTTCGCACTGATCGGATATAAAATACAGTTTCTACAGCGCTTACATGTCAAATCGGGGGTAACATATATATGGGGGCTATATCTAAATCTGAACCGATTTTCTCCGAATTTAGCAGTATTCCTTCATGTAATAAGAAACCTCTTTCTGCCGAATTTCATACTGATCGGATATAAAATAAAGTTTTTACAGGGCTTACATGTCAAATCGGGGGTAACATATATATGGGGGCTATATCTAAATCTGAACCGATTTTAACCAAATTCAATAGGGATCGTCCTTGGGCCAAACAAATGATATGTGTAAAGTTTCGTCTCGTTCGGACCATAATTGCGACCTGTACTTTGATTACAAGAATACATGCACAGACGGACAGACAGACGGACGGACAGACAGACGGACAGACAGACAGACGGACATAGCTAAATCAACTCAGAAAGTGATTCTAAGTCAATCGGTATAATAAACGATGGGTCTATTTCTTCTCCTTTTGGGTGTTACAAACAAATGCACAAAGTTATAATACCCTGTACCACAGTGTGGTGTAGGGTATAAATATCGGCAACTCTATAAATCATATTTCAAGTTTCAAGGGCCACGTTGTTTAGTACTTTTTTGACTATACATACATATGTATAAAAATATAAAAATTAAAAAAATGGTCATGAAAAAAATTTGTAATTCAATACATTCATTTTACTCGTAAAGGTATCAGTTCAACCAATATTAAAACCGAGCTAGATTTTAATCTGGGAGTGTCTTCTTCTTCATTTGCGACTATAAAATATTGGGTGGCAGAGTATAACCGAGACCTTACGCGCTGCCAAAACGAACATCGCAGTGGTATTCCAATTGAGGTGTCCAGGTCAGAAACTATTAAGAAAATCCACAAAATTGCATTGAATTATCGGCTGGGGGTGCGTGAGATAGATGAAATGATAGGGATTTAAATAAATGCTGTACATTGCATATTTACCGAACATGAGAAAGCTATGGCAAAATGGGTGACGCGTTTGCTCACAGTGGAGTAAAACCATCGTAGCGAAGATGTTTCAATCGAGAGTATTTCACCGCAATAAAGCCGAGTGTTTACATCTATCCGTAAACAATGAAAAAGAAATGGTTCCACTACTTCACACCTGAGACAAAAAAACAATCATAGTTGTGGACTGGAATTGAAGAATCGTGTCCAAAGAAGGCGAAGACAGTTCCATCCGCAAGCAAGATATTCCAAAAGGAAGAACAATCACCGTCGAGTATCACGATAACTTATGATAAAACTAAGGGAAAAATACGGTGTAAAAGAAAGTGTTGTTTCATCAAGACAATGCACCAGTTTTCATATCCACCATTGCGATGGCCAAAATTATTGAATTAAGGATCGAATTGCTTCATCAGGCACATTATTCGCCAGATTAGCTCTCTCGGATTATTTTCCATTTCCAAACTTGTACAAATGGCACTCCGGATAATTGCTATTTTAAGGAGCTGGACAGTTTTTCCTATTAATAAGTTACCGAAACTGTTGAATATCGCTGTGAAAACTGCATCGCTCTTAAACGACAAATAAAACCAATTTTTCGCAAATTTGTGTTTTATTGTTAGGTCGGCTAAATTTGGGACGCCCTCGTAAATTTACACGTTTTTTCCAATAAATCTAGGGGCTGGCAGCTACTAGTGATTTTTCGCTTGACCACTTTGTGTATTATAGTTTTGGAATTATAAGCCATGTAATATCTCAATTTAATAAGGGGACAGTGGGCTGCTTTCTCAATATTTTTGTACTTTGGGTGAATTAGCATTGAAGTTGCTGAAACTGTAAACAATTTAGACGTTATTTTTTTAATATTCTTATAATAAAGATGAATATTTAACAACAACAAAATATTAACATCAATCAACAAAAATCCCCCAGTAACAGTTTTCAAATATGTTTTTAAGTTCAGTTTTATTATTCGAAAAGAACGCCACAGTCATGTTGTCTGGCTAACCTACGTTTAGTTCAAAAACATTACCACTAATAATCTCGAGATAAGAAAATATTCCATAATCATGGCAATCGAATCGAAAAATAAAAGTGATTGATTAGTCATAAAGTGTGGGATTCCCGAAAATTTTCGTGCATGAAATGATTAACAGATAAGCGACAACAACTATTAAACCCAGCAAATCTCAGTGGCCGACTGAAATATAATATGTAATATGTATCAAATATGATGCAAGAATGACTGGGAAATATTTGACCCAAAAACCTTGGGTCGTTATTAAAAATGCTTACTCATACATATTTTGACCAGATATAACAACAATAATATATACATATATACCATATCGGAGCGATCGGATATAGTAATCAAATCGAGTAATCATATTTATAGTTCATGTTTAAACCAGTAAGGAGAGGAAGAAAGTCGGGCGGGGCCAACTATATAATACCCTACACCTCCCTAACAATGCGATAAGGGTCATTGCGAAAATAATTTGGAATAATTAGTAAATGGGTAGGAACATATTATCTAATTCTGAACCGATAAACGCTAAATTAAGCAATATTCGTTTCTAAATTGAGAAACATATTTCTGGAAAATTTTAATGATCGGAAGTAAAGTACAACTTCTATAGCGCTTTGATACCAAATCAAGAGGAACATATACATATATCTGGTGGCAGCCCACGTGTCAAAAAATAGGAGGGATCGGACGAATAGTTGTGGTGCTGCCCATATAATCCAAATTTTGAAAAATATATATCTTGAAGAATTTGTTAGCGAGAGTACTGTAATTTTGTATATATGGATTTGGTGGCAGTCTACGTGATTAGTCCAAAAATGGACGGGACCGGAAATCTGAAATCTGGGCCAACGAAGTGGACCAGGTGAGCTTGTTATTAATAAATCTACATCTGAACCCAGAGGCAAAACGTAAAGATTAATCAGACGACTCGAAGACCTAGATGGTATATACATCTAGGTCTTCGATGGAGGATATGCACTCCAAGCTATGCGACGATGCAGATCAAGCCTCATAATGCGTACTCATTCCCCTTATAGAAACAAGCGAAAATTCAGAATACAGTACGTATATATATTAGCACAAAACAAGTAAGAAAGTTTCAGTCGGGTAAACCGACTAAGGTATACCCTCACTTTGTGAGTAATGTAATATTGAATATTACACAAATTATTCTGTCAATTTTTGTGGGAGGTACCAGAAGGGGTTTAAGAAATACACCTATATTTCGCTGAACAGTAGATACTTTAAATACACGCTAATTTTTCACTGGACTATAGGCATTATAAAAGCATTACACTGTACAAAATTTCAAGTAATTGTATACACTGATATTAATGTTATAAACTGTTAACTTTTGGTGCAAAATGGTGCCTTTGTGGGAGAGGTAAGAAAAGGGGCGTGACAATAACGCCCATTTTCCACTGGACTGTAGGCACTATAAAAGCATTACACTGTACAAAATTTCAAGTATTTCTAAACACTGGTATTAATGTTATAAGCTTTTAACTTTTAGTGCAAAATGGTGAATTTGTGTGGGAGATACCAAAACGGGCGTGGTAATTTCGCCCATTTTCCTCGAGTTGATAGCGACTAACAAACTAATACTATGTGTGGAATTTCAGAAGATTCGAATACGTATAATAGCAGTTATTAAAGAATCAATATTTCACAACATTTTAACCCTTTGTGGGGGAGGTACCAGAAGGAGTGGATCAATATGGCCCATCTTCGAACTTAGCCGGAGATAGAAAAAAATATTACATACGAAATTTGAAGTCAATCGGTTACTCCTTTCGAGAGTTATCGTGCGCACCAGCCAGCAGACAGACAGACACACAGACAGACAGACGGACGGACATTGCTCATTCGACTTAAAATGACCCAAAACGGATTTCCGCCGAACATACTTGGGGTCTTAGGTCACTCCTTCGATGTGTTACACTTTTTTCCGTAGCAAATGATATATACCCTCGTCACACTAAAGTGAGGGTATAATTATTGTAGAATAACTTCATTAAATCTTGTATTAATAACACTTCATATGAAATAACTTAAAAATTCCCATTACATAAATTTAATATGTTTGCGTGTATATCCATCGGTATGCAGTTTATTTGTTGACCTAATGTCCAAGATTTTAGACAAAAACGTTCGGTTATTTTTTTTTTTTTTTGATAGCGTGTGGTTATCTTTTTACTGGAATCTTTATTGCTCGATTTCATATCAGTCGTTGATAAGATCATGGTTTATTTAGATTCGCCTTATAAAATGGACTGCCAAAAACGCATAGAGATTCATTACCCTAAAACCTAAAGAAACGAACACGTTAACCAAGTCGGAAATCGAAGAAATCCAAAAAAAATGTCGAAATTTATTTTATTCGCAGTCATTGCCTTGGCTGCCGTTTGCCAGGCCTACAGCTGCAGCGATGTTACCATACCAATGTCCGAGAATACTCTGGCCCATTTTATTTTGAAATCCAGCCGCTCTTTGGAAAATAATCCCCAACGCACAACCAACTGTTTCCTCGACTATTTGCCTAAACTGAATCAATTGACCGAGGAATATGAGCAGGCTTACTCCGCTTGTTTGGATACAACTGCCACCTCTAAGGAACGTGTCGAAGCTGAAGTTTTGGCCGATCGTAATAGGGTTCAAGCTCTGGGTGAAGAAGTCTGCCAAGGATTCTCCAAATGTACCGAAATAACTTCTTCGGCTGACTACTTCGATTGTTATTACAATTCGGTGAGTTTGCTACGAAATGTCTGCTCAATTTATAGTTCCTAATAGTTTATTTTCATTTTGTATTTTTTTTTTGGTATTTTATAGGCTGGTGGCGCCATTACTGACTCTTATGAAATCCAAACCACTTCGAAAAATAAAATGCAATACATTGAATTGCGTTACCAAACTATCAAATACGATGAAGACGTATGCACCAATACTTGCAAGGCTGTTTATGTGGAAGAAAGTGCCAAGGTCTATGATGAATTGGATAAATGTTTGGCTGGCGTGCAAGTTGTACCTTCATACTAATCTAAGCCAAAAATACGTTTTTTTGACACTTATTGAGAGAAAAAATAAAGACATAATTAAAGCTAAATGAATAAGTAAGAAAATCTCATTGGAGTAAACCGACTGAACTATACCCTCCACAATTTCAGTTTTAAATTCTGCTTTATATCTATACCAGGAACTGAGCTGTCAAGTAATTGTATTTGCTTCACCGTTTTATAAAAAAAAACTTTGCATTCTATAATACATAATAGAGGCAAAGATGGTCTAAAGCCAAGAGGATATACAAACAAATCAATAAGGATACCAAAATAAAACAAACGAAAATACAATATTTAATTTTCATATTTTTTTCTCACGACTTGATGTTTTCCTCCGGATTTTACTTGTGTTCTGCGGACGGGATTATTTATCCTTAACCAACAATAACGTAGCCAATTCTGTTTACTATATCAATTAGGGATGGCAACTACAAATACCAAAACAGGAGGTTTGACAAATTTTACAAATCAAACCTCCTTTTTTATAATTTCTTTCTATGAGTTTACTTTAGGATGTGAACCAGAAACACGATTAATAAAATGTAATAGTGGCATTCAAAAAGGTTATTTCCAAAAATTGACGTCGGATTTTATGCACTGAGCTAAAATACTTATTGCACTGGTCAAATTTAATCCTATCCAGCAGATAACGGATCCGATCTCGAAGGATTTTGATGTTCTACATCCGAATATTGTGTGGGACTAAATGTATTGCAAACGTAATCTAGAGTACTGAATTTAAAGAATTCTAAGCTAAACGATTTCAATCGTTGAATCCAAAGTGATTTCGCGATGCAGAGAGAGCGTCAGAAGACCCTTATAACACTATGCAACAAAATTTTTGTCCAAGGGATGTGGATAACAGCTTCTGGTGCAATTGGGTGTCACAAACACAAAAAAAAATATTAAAAAAAAATTTTATGGTACATTTTTTTTAACATTTTTTTTTTTAAATTCCAGCTTTCATGGAATGTACATTCTGTATTTGGACCATAATTTTAAGTATAAGCCTGATTGAACCGTGTTATGCCTTAAATTAAAGGGAATTACGAGGGCTACATATGCTGCAAATATCGCTTTCACGTAAAATCTTTGGTTTAGTAACAGTCGTCAAAAATATGAGAAAAAAATGTTTTTTTTTTAAAACACTTTTTCCTTTTACAAAAAAAACCGTAAAAATAGAAGAAAAAAATCGACAAAATTATTTTATCACATTCATAAAAAGCCAGCATGCTAACGAAGAAAACACTGTCGATTTGAAAAAATCTATGGATATATGTAAAAGTTATGAGCCATTTTGTAAATGTTAGGGAAATTCAAAAAAATCTTGTTTCATATTATTTTCGTTTTTAAATTATGTTTTGGCTTATATTGAATTCGCCATATGTGAGAGAGACATATAAGAGAGATTGCACTTGCATTTTATTTTATGCGGATTGATGTCAGACATTATAAAATTATAGAGAGGACGAGGTTTTATGGGCGTTCGAAACCCTACATAAAACATGATAGCAATGTGAGAGCTATATTGGATCCGCAGATAGAGGGAGATCCGCTCAGATAGAGGGTCATTCAACAGTATTTGTGGTTTTTTATTTCTGAGGTTTCCATTCAGTTACGCCTTTTAGGGGCATGGACATCCCAGTCGTATATACAGGTAGTAAAATTATATGTACGCAATACAAAGTAGTACGCGGCAGTCTTGAAAATATTGGGTGTCTACTTTCGAAGCAAACGATATGTCAGCTACAGGTACTGCTTAACTTATGAACCTTAAACCCGGAATTTATGAATGAAATTTCTTATTAATAAATTAGTGTAATTCAGCGCCTTAATTATTTTCTGAAAAATATTACAAAGTTATATTTCGAAGTATGAGTAAAAGGCAAAGAACTTTTCAATGTGTAAATGATCCCGACAATTTCTGCTACATCTGCGGAAAATATGTAATTAAAAAATCAACGTGCGTTTAATAAAATAATAGAAGAAATATATATGTAATATTTTAGTATACGAGTTAACAATATGAACGAACCGTGGACACGTAGTATTTTGTGTAATTCGTGCCATGTAAATCTTACTCGATGGACTAGTGGAAGAATGCAGTAAGTAAATACTTTACAATTAATGTATTACAATGTTTTGTGGAATAAAACGTTTTAGTTTGAGACATCACGTGCAATTTGGAATGCCAATGATTTGGAGACAACCATTCATTCACGATACGGACTGCTATTTTTGTCTAAGTCAATAGATTGGAGTAGGAAGTGTCCAAGTATAGCTAACAGCCTAATAACGGAAACATCATCAAGTTCAACTGAGTACTCAACTCTGAGCGATTCAAGTTTGAGTCAGAAGTCATCGCTTTTAACTCAGTTTCAACTCATTGATCTAGTGAGAGATTTGGAACTGACCAAATATAAGGCAAAACTACTTGCATCTGGGATGAAACAGTACAATATTTTGGCCCTTAGATGTTAACATATCATATTATAGAGTCCGTGATATACCTTACAAACAATTTTAAACAACTGTGGATAACAGACATTCCCGGATTGTTCGAGGAACTTAATCAAACATACAATTCAAAGGAATGACGGTTACTTGTTGACAGCAGTAAAGAAAGTTTGAAAGCAGTACTTTTACACAACGGAAATCAGAAACCGTTGATTCCCATTGCTCATGCTGTCAACACTAAAGAATCATACGAAACAATGGCTAAATTGATAAAATAATTTAAATTTGAACATAACTAGAAAATTTGTTGCGATTAAAAAGTAGTTGGTATGTTATGCCTCTTTAAACATTTTGTAAAAGCCTTAAGGAAAGATGGCAATTCACTCTCATATTTAAATAGTTTATTTAAAAGTCTTTCTTTTCAAAAAATCGAAGAAGCAGTTTTTGATGGGCCCAAAATAAGGAAACTGATGAAAGATGTGAATTTCGAATCATATTTGACGTCGGATGAAATTGCAGAATGGAGGTCGTTTAAGCTTGTAGTTTCAAATTTTCTTGAATCCAATAAAAGCCCGCACTATGAAACAATGATTAATGATTTTGTTTGAACCAGTAAGCGTTTTTACTGGCTAGTATATTTGCGAAAATAAGCGAAATAAAAAGCGAAATGAAATTTTGTAATTTCCGAGAATTCAACTTGTTTATTAAAGGACTTGTAGCTAAGTAACATCAAATTTCCAATCTACATAATTAGATTGGCTTCCTTTTTATACATATTTAATTAGTTCTTAAACATATTAGCGACATATATGTGCGCAGCCAGCTATGTGCGCATCCAGATATGCGCCAAACATAATGTAAACAAAAGACACATAGGTGCACATACAAATTCATGCCCACATACAAAAATCCAACAGCCAAAAAGTGACTGCGCAGCAATGATTCTGCAAATAGACATTTAAATATGTATGTATGAAAGTGCGTGCATCTATAAGCAAGAACGATACGAAAAAGGGAGACAGACCATGAACGCTGTCGACGTTCATATGTATGTATGTCTGTATTTACAGTAGACAGCATTAGAAAATTACAACAAAATATAAGCTCTGCTTTAAACGCAGTCATATGCAGTAAACGAGTATATGTACAAACAGGCAATGCACAGGCAGTGAAGAGGAAGCAGACTATTGCCCTCAACAGGGCCGGATCAGAGGGCCGCGGTTAACATCCTCCCCCCGTTGAAGGGCAGGGACCTTCAACTGACTTCTCAATTGGTAAAACTGCGACCTTAGAGACAGCACGCTTGAAAACTCCATTGTTCGTTCGAACGTTTACAACGCGAACAACACCATCCTCGCCGCAGATGACTTCTTTTACTCGTCCCAGTAGTGTGAAAGGCGCGATTCGGCTTCACTCCATCAGAGGGTAGAGATCCCATAACATGCTGGCTCAATCTCGGCTTCATTTTGAAGCATCGTAAGCATTTCGAGATAATCGAGCTTACAAGTTTTCGGCCCCCAATAGGCCAATATTGCTGCCGAATTGATGCCAGTAAACATTGCGAACCAGCATGCAACAGTTTTTTATGAAAATGCATCACCATAGATGCCGTAAATGAATGATGTTTGGGAAGTATGATGGGGTGCTGAGCATCATAGTCCAAGCTCGAATGCTGAAGTCGGCCGCCTACTCGAATCAGGCCAAAGTCGTCTAAAATTGGCAACAGGGAATACAGCTTGCTTGAAGATGAAACGTTTTGATTTGCCTTCAAGGCTTTATATTCGGCCGAGAAGTGAACTAATGGATATTTTTGATTAGCAGATAAGTTCCATTCTTGATATCAACAGGAGTTAGCACTTCGGATTCACCTCGCAATTTAGAAAAAATGAATTTGTAAACGTAAGCGAAAATTCTTTGAATTTTGGGAAATGTATTGTGATACTTACACTGCATCGACAAATCGGTAAGGGAAGTCATCACCAAAACATTTTTACGACACTCCGGCAACTCGGTCAGAAATTCCACATTATCTGGCGAATCACCCAGCAAGAAATGTGGACCAGAATTCCAAAGCTTGGAGCACAACAGCTCTTCAGGAGATGCACCTCTCGATAAGATGTCGGCCGGATTCAAATTTGTTGGTACATAATGCCATGTCATTGGAATTGAGTATGACTGAATACTGGAAACTCGGTTTGCCACAAAAACATTGAACTTTGATGGCTGTTCACGAAGCCAGGATAGTACCACCATAGAGTCAGACCAACAGTGAACAGAACAGCTGTTTTGCAAGGACTTGAAAACAGAATCTACCAACTCAGCCATCAGAGAGGCAGCTAAAAGCTCGAGCTTTGGCACAGTAAGGGTTTTTAATGGAGACACCCTCGATTTTGAACACAATAAGGAAGTTTTGATGACGTCACCCAACTCAGCACGAACATAAACACATGCGCCATAAGCAGCCAAGCTGGCGTCGCAAAATGCATGGAGTTGGATCATCGATTTCGGCAAAGAAACGTAGCGAGGAAATGTGAATCGGCGAATGACATCAAATTTGGAAACATAATCAATCCAAGCCGAATGCAATGACTGTGGTAGACTTTCGTCCCAGTCCATGTTAATTTTCCATAAATGCTGCATGAAAATTTTAGCCTTTGTGATGATTGGGCCGACCAAACCCAATGGGTCGTATAGTCTAGCTATCGAGGACAGAATTGAGCGCTTGGTGACAACTTTCCAATCGCTAAGAGGCTGAATTGCGAAAATGAATACATCATCCTTTGGATCCCAGACAAGTCCAAGTGTTTTTGTGACATCAGTACCATCGTGAAACTTCAACATAGTTTCGCATTGATCAGAAGGTAAGCCATCCAGTACTGCTGGGACATTAGAACACCACTTTCGTATAGAAAATTCACCTTTCTGAAGTAATGCTGAAACTTGCTGCCTTATCGCCAATACATCTTGAACTGAATCACCGCCAGAAATTAAATCGTCCACATAAAAATCTCCTCTGACGATTTTTGCTCCCAACGGAAAATTACATTCTTCGTCAGCAGCGAGTTGGTGCATGGCACGAATTGCTAAAAATGCAGCAGGCTTCGTACCGTAAGTAACCGTATTGAGCTTATAGACTTGGATTTCATCCTCCTCATTTTCTCTCCACAGAATACATTGTAGATAGTCATCAGGATGAGACATTCGAACACACCTGTACATTTTGCAAATGTCACCGCTCAATGCCACTTCAAAAAATCTATATCTCAGGAGGGTGTTGAAGAGTTTGGGCTGTATAGTTGGCCCGGCAAACAAAATATCATTTAGAGACAGACCAGTTGTAGTTTTGGCGGAACCATCAAAAACTACTCGAAGTTTGGTTGACGTACTATCCAACTTATGGACGCAATGATGTGGCAAAAAGTATTTAGAGGCTGATACCTGCGTTGAAATTAAAGACGTATGGTTAAGTGCGGCATACTCACTGACAAAGTTAGAATATTGAGCCTTAATATCGGGATATCTTCTAAACTTCTTCTCCAAGTTAAGAAAACGTTGCAAGGCACGTTCATAAGAGCCTCCGAGTGAGGCGGTGGTTTTGCCCTCTACCAACGGCAGTCGAACAGAATATGCTCCAGAAGCAAGGCGAACGGTATTGCGAACAAAATGGTTTTCGCACAAAATGGCTTCATCATCGATTTCAGCTACGGATTGGAAGTTGTTCTCGACCTCCCAGAAGCCTTTTACAATGGCTGACAACTCCTCCTCTTCATCCTTTACTTCTGAGCACGCAATAGCCAATGACCAGGACCTTGGAGAACGCAAACCACCGCCAGCAACCACCCAGCCGAAAACAGTTTTCTGCAAAATGGGCAAATTTTCAGCTAATTTTATTTGCCCCACAGACATCAGCTCGAAGAAATGCTCAGCACCAATTAGCATATCGATACGTTCAGCTTTATCGAAAGAAGGATCAGCCAGTTGAATATTTTTGGGAATATTCCAGCCAGAAGTGCTGATGCTCACGTTCGGTTGATAATCCGTGATAGTGGGTACCACCATTGCAGCAAGCGATATCAGAAAATCGCTGCATCTGGATTTCACTACGAACTCAACAGACTTGTCAACATTAACACTTCCATCGCCAATGCCAGATATGGTAGTACAAACACGTCTGCACTTCAAGGACAGACGATTCATGAAGCGACTAGTCATCAAATTCAGTTGGGATGCCGAGTCCAAAATTGCCCGGCAGGGAACAAAAACTCCACATTTGTTTTTGACCAAAACAACAGCAGTAGCCAACAGAACACTTACATTTGATGTTGATGTTTCAGATGTATTAGATGGTGACGAAACGAGCACAGTTTGAGATGTATGTGGAACAGTGGGATCTGACGGTGACGCTGAAGGCTGGAGGGACGGGCTAGGCTCTAAGTGCAACATAGTATGGTGTTTTAATGAACACTTGCGACAACTTCCAGAAGTACATTTCTTCAATACATGACCCTTGCGCAAACAGTTGAGGCACAACATCAGTCTTTTGGCCTCTTTGTATCGAATAGATGGCGCAAGATTCGAAAACAAAGCACAACTCGTTATATAGTGGCCTGCAGAGTCACAAAATGTACATACGGCAGAGGAGCCGGAAGCTGCAACGTGTACATGACGATTTTTGGGATTTGCCTTTTTGAGGATTTGCTGGCTAGCCGACACACCAACGACAGAATTTTCCAAATTCTCCAGCATTTGGCATCTCCTTTCCAGAAAGGCGGACAATGACTCCCACGTTGGCAGCTCATTCATTTTTTGTGACTCTTCCCACTTTATTTGAGATGCCTTATCCATCTTCGTCGTGGCCAAATATATTAACAAACCATCAGCAATATGTTCCTTCTTGGCAATGGTCAACATAGCACGCAGATGCGAATTCAATTTGTCGCTGAGGTGTCGCAAGCCAACAGCCGAGTCACCGTTCACAGCCTTCAACGAGAAAAGCTCCATCACATGTGTCTGAAAATTAAGAAGCTTATTATCAAATCTATTTTTCAACAATTTTACCGCCTCTGTGTAATTCGTGTTATTCAGCTCTAACGACGAAATTGTATCCAAAGCTGTACCAGTCAGATTGGAACGAAGATGGTGGAACTTTTCAAGGTCACTCAAACCAGTGTTGTCATCAATGACCGTCGAAAAAAGGGCATAGAAATTCGGCCAGTCCGCATATGCTCCACTAAACTTGGGCAGTTGGATTTCAGGAAGCCTAGGTTTGTATGAGGAAGATGGCGCATCAGAAAATGGCGCCCCATCAAGAGAAAATTGGCGCATCGTTGACGAACGAGGCATTGTGTCGCACATTCGTTCGCAGCTCTCCAACTCACTAGTCACTTTTTGCTCCAGTGCTGACTGCGCCTCCTCGAATGTAGCATTCACTTGCTCCACGAAATCCAGCCGGACGGACAAATCAGCGGCGTCATAGTCATCCAATTGCTTGGTTGTGAGGGACAGTTTTAACGCCTCGAGCTGCTTCACCATGGCTGCCACCTTGGTCATGTATGGAAGCAGATTGTTAGGGCTATCTGCTCCATCACTTGTGTTGCTACTTTGATCACCAGGCATTATTTTCACTTGTTAGAACACTTGCGAACTTTGTACAAAAATCACGAAACAGTTTAATACTACCCGAATTGATAGTTTAATATTATCCGAATGATAATATTCTATTGTTAATATGTATTATCCGAATGATAATATTAGTGAAGTGATATCGATTTATATCACGTCGGGGTCACCAATGTTTGAACCAGTAAGCGTTTTTACTGGCTAGTATATTTGCGAAAATAAGCGAAATAAAAAGCGAAATGAAATTTTGTAATTTCCGAGAATTCAACTTGTTTATTAAAGGACTTGTAGCTAAGTAACATCAAATTTCCAATCTACATAATTAGATTGGCTTCCTTTTTATACATATTTAATTAGTTCTTAAACATATTAGCGACATATATGTGCGCAGCCAGCTATGTGCGCATCCAGATATGCGCCAAACATAATGTAAACAAAAGACACATAGGTGCACATACAAATTCATGCCCACATACAAAAATCCAACAGCCAAAAAGTGACTGCGCAGCAATGATTCTGCAAATAGACATTTAAATATGTATGTATGAAAGTGCGTGCATCTATAAGCAAGAACGATACGAAAAAGGGAGACAGACCATGAACGCTGTCGACGTTCATATGTATGTATGTCTGTATTTACAGTAGACAGCATTAGAAAATTACAACAAAATATAAGCTCTGCTTTAAACGCAGTCATATGCAGTAAACGAGTATATGTACAAACAGGCAATGCACAGGCAGTGAAGAGGAAGCAGACTATTGCCCTCAACAGGGCCGGATCAGAGGGCCGCGGTTAACAGATTTGTTAAAAAATTATGAAAAAATTGGTTAGAAATATATTTTTTATATTTATGTACATATATAACACATACTAGTATGTATGTTTCCTTACAACTTATTTTTCGCTTTATGTATTCCAACAGGTGTAAATATGTCCCTCAAAATTAATTTCATTTTCCCGAGAATCTTGGCGACGTAAGTGACGAACATGGCGAAAGGTGTCACCAAGAATTGAAGTCCATCGAGCGGCGTTACCAAGGGCACTGGGATGAAGGATTGATGGGAGATTATATTTGGTTCCTCATTAGATAAACCGATTCCGAAATCTACAAACGTCAACAAAGAACTCACAATTACATCTATTGAAGCTTGTTTCTAAGTGAAAGAGATATTTCCAACATTGGTGGCCCACATTAATAGCTTTAATTTATGTCGACCTGATCGGGCATATACTCCACTAAGGGTAAGGGTACCTCGACGATAATAGTATTTTTAATATAAATTTTTTTAAAAAAAAATGTATCCATAAAAGATATTTTGGTTTTGATTTTATATTTATATACTTAAACCTGTAATAATTTTAACAAACAATTTTAAATTTATTAAATTATAACCTTTTTTTCATATGTCCAACTAAACAAATACATTCCACATGGTTTGTGTCTTGAGTGTGGGACGAATTTAAATCACAAATTTATCTTCACACCCTTCGTTTTTCCTGCATTTTTAAAACGAACATTCTCACCAAGGCCAAAGTAGTAAATGATAAATGCCAGAATATAAAATATTATACCAAATATCTTCTACATAGTAATATCATCGGCAATGGATTATTATAATCTATATAAAGTGTTAATTTAGGTATGACTATCACTATCACATCATCGGCTATTTTAAAACTCCTTAACTTGTTCTAATTAATTTGAGCACTAAGAATTACATTATTCAATTGCTCTTCCAATTCCGGGAAATGATTCATTATTTATATTATTTTAATAAGTTTCAAGATAATACTAATTATTTTTTTTTCGATATGATAACATGCAAGCCAATAAAGCCATCATAGCCAATAAAGTTTACAATTTATAGTGATCTATTATGGCACATTGGGGGCAAATTAAATTAAAATGAAACATATTCGCTATATCTTAACCCATACCAATGGACGGAGAATTTAAATATGTTTAATAACTCGAAACAAATCTACAATTTTTTAATATACCCGTATATCCATAGTAAGCTTCCAGATTAGTAAATGAAAAGACACCGTCGTTGGTTAATTTTTATCACCATTACATTATTGTGGAGCTATAACATCTATTTTGGATGTATGCTCTATTTTAGCATCTGCCTGGGATTCTGAGCGTGAATCATCTATGCCTGCGGTTCTTGTCTTGTCTGCGCCCGATGTTTGGGGGATCTGTTCAAAATGTGATGATCTCGGTTTAATCACCATTGACATTTGTGAATTTCTCAATTCTGCTTTGATAAATTGCTCAAAATCATCCTGCGATTTCAAATTAACCGGAGCCTTGGCTTTGTTCACATCAGATTCTAAATTTTTTTGAGGTAATTTACTCTTTTCGTAATCTACAATTTTCGAATCCATTTGCTTCGATTCTGCTATATTGATTTTATTATTGAATTCTTGTGGGATTTGAGGAAATAGTTCTGATGCCGATGGTAGCGTTTCTAAAACATCATCCCACTGAAAATTAACAAAATAATAAAATAGCAAATAACTCTATGAAACGCATACATATGTATACGAGTACATTTATAATCACGTACTTACAAAACGAAATAAGCCCAAAGCAATAGAATAGGCAATAAAGAGTATTAGGGAAAATTTGATTACTTCTTGAAGGACAAGCAAAATATGGTTTATTACAAAGACAATTAACGCACAACAACTGTCATTTATAATTGATGCTATTTCTTCCATTGCAGACATTCCAATTGGTCCATAATTTAGTGAATAACTATAGGAATTTTTGAGTTTTGTTTATTTTTTTAAATTTTTTTTAAATTGAAATGTTTTATTTGACAAATTCTGACAATTTTAAAATTATGTATTTGAAATTTCAACACCTTTTTATGCCTGACAACACACTGTGGTACAGGGTGTTATGACTTTGTGAATTTGTTTGTAACGCCAAAAAAGAAGAGATAGACCCGTAGTTTATTATCGACGTGGCATCACTTTCGGATTCGATTTATTCATTTCCGTCTGTCCGTCCATGTATTCTTGTGATCAAAGTGCAGGTCGCAAATATGAACCGATCTTTACAAAAATTGGCCATAGGCTTTTCTTGGACTATTGAAATATAGTCCTTATAGAAAGGTCCCCTCCGATGTAAATTCTTGACGCTCTGGCGAAAACATTTTTCAAGCTATCTGGCTGAAATTTGGTCAGATGTACTTCATATTGCCTTAAATTGTCCCTAGAGAAAAGAGAACACATTTTTCCATTGATCTGAATGAAATTAAGACATTTATACTTTATATTGCCCTATATTGGTCCTAGTGAAAATGGGTTAACTCGGTCAACGTTTTGAAATAAGCTCCATAGAAAGGTCCTCTCCGATATCATTTATCGGCGCTCTGGGGAACACATTCGACGATTGATCTGGATGAAATTTAAGCATTTTTACTTTATATTGCCTTAAATAGTGAAAATGGGGGACCTCGGTCAAAGTTTTAATATAGCCTCCATATAAAGGACCCTTCCGATATCACTTCTTAACTCTCTAGAAAACACATATTTCAATTGATCAGACTGTAATTTAAGCATTTATACTTTTTATTGCCCTAAGAAAGTTCTGGAGAAAATGGGTGCATTTTCTTGGCTCGGCGGAGGTTTGCTTATAAAAATCAATGAAAACATGGACAAGTTGAAGTATGTGTGAACAAAAAACTATATGAATCAATTGAAATTCGTCAATTGAAATTCAATTGAAATTCGAAACACATTGTAGTGGCCTATACGTGGACATGGTATTTCACTACCTTATTTGTGGATTATTTAAGACGTAGTTAAGAAGTACGAACTTTGTCAACCATGTAAACTATTCATTCTTGTTCTTCCTCTCTTTTTGCGCAGTCATCGCATTGCATCTAAGATCTCACTATTTCATCATCATTTCATGTATATTATTAGAATTAGTTAAATAAAGTGTTTATTATATTAAACATTATATAGCCGGTTTATTCATTCATTAAACTAACCACGAACGGCTATAGTGGTGACCCCGACGTGATAGTAATACACACATGAGATGAACGAAGACACAGGCAACGAGAAGACAAGCACATCCGTGGGAGCAGGCCAGGCTCCGGACACTGCTGGACAAGGAGTGGCGACTTCCCCGATGTACGGAAATTTTGTAAGCAGAGTTTCAGTGAAAGTACCGCCGTTTTGGTCTGATCACCCTGAAATCTGGTTCGCACAAATAGAGGCTCAGTTCGTCGTTTCAGGCATCGTGGCTGACGAAACGAAATACAGCACCGTCATAGCAGCGATTGAATCACAGGTGTTGGTGCAGATTTCGGATGCTGTCCTCAAGCCGCCTGCAACAGGAAAATACGAATTTTTGAAAAAATGCATCATCGAACGCTTCTGTGAAAGCGAACAGAAGAAAATACAGAAATTGCTGTCCGACATGCACCTTGGCGACAGGCGACCTACACAATTATTGAACGAGCTCCGTAGTCTTGCGAAGGATAGGGTAAGTGATGACTTCCTGGCATCATTGTGGCTTCAACGACTACCACAGAATGTTCGTGCCATTCTCCAAGCCTCCAACGCGGAGCTGTCCGAATTGGCGAAACTGGCGGATAAGATTTTGGAGGTGAGTGATTATCGACAACTCGCCGCTGTGTCCACATCCACGACACCTAACGAAGCCAACTTATTGCAAAGAATTGCGGTTTTGGAAGAACGTTTGGAGAAATTAGGCCGCTCTCGTTCATCCAGTCGCTCATGGAATCGTAAGAAGAGCCAACGTAGTGCCACACCATCTTCGGAGAAATTTTGTTGGTACCACTGGAAGTTCGGCGAGGCCGCTACAAAGTGCCGCCAGCCTTGCGAATTCCATTCAAAGCCAAAAAACTAGTTACCGTGGCTGGTGCATTGTCCAGCGCACCACGCCGAATTACAGTGGCACGTCTTACATTGCTGGACAACGATACAAAGGTGAAGTTCTTGATCGATACGGGGGCTGACGTTTCCGTTTTGCCACCGCGTTCTTGTGACAGAAACGTCACATCGAATTCAGTAACATTATTTGCAGCTAATGGCACCCGTATTAAAACATATGGCGAACGTCGTCTCAAGTTATCTCTTTCATTAAGAAGAGTCTTCGAATGGAATTTTCTCGTGGCAGATGTTTCAACTGCCATAATAGGTTCTGATTTTCTCAAGCACTTCGATTTACTTGTGGATATTAAGCAGAATCGTCTCGTCGATCGCAGGACTTTGCTGCACGCTAAGGGTGACACAGTATATTCATGTGCACCCGTCATATCAACATTCAATGCCGACAACATATTTTCACGACTGCTATTTGAGTATAAAGACATCACCGTGTTAAGCAGCAACCGAGATCGAGAGTCATTGCAGACGGACGTTACACACCACATCGTTACGGGTGGCCCAGCGGTGTCTGCCCGACCACGAAGGCTGCCACCTGAGAAATTCGCTGCTGCCAAAAAAGAGTTTGAGTTTTTGGTGGAGCAAGGCATTTGCAAGCCATCCAAAAGTAATTGGGCAAGCCCCCTTCATATGGTAAAAAAGACGAACGGGGAGTGGCGGCCGTGCGGTGATTACCGTGCGCTTAATGCGCAAACTTTACCAGATCGCTACCCTATTCCATTTTTGCATGATTGTACTCACATGCTCCATGGCAAGTGTATATTTTCTGTGCTAGATTTGCAAAAGGCGTACCACCAAATACCCATAGAACCCTCCGACATACCTAAGACGGCGATAACAACACCATTTGGGTTGTTCGAGTTCAACTACATGACATTTGGATTGCGGAATGCTGCACAAACTTTTCAGCGCCACATCAATTCTGTTTTGCACGGCATCGATTTTACATTCGCTTATATCGATGACATTCTCATTGCATCATCTAGTGCGGACGAGCACGAGAAACACCTGAGGATTGTTTTCGATCGGCTACGTAAATCTGGTTTGGCAGTAAACGGCAGCAAATGTGTTTTGGGCAAGTCCGAAGTTAAATTTTTGGGACACACTATAACACCGAACGGCATTAAACCACTAGAAGAGAAAGTGACAGCAATACGTGATTATCCCAAACCTAAAGTGGCTAAAGAACTTAAGCGGTTTCTGGGGATGATTAATTTTTACCGCTCCTTTCTCAGGAATGCAACGCGCAATCAAGGAAAATTGCAGGCTCTCATTTCGGGCAACGTCAAAAACGACACGACGCCAGTTGTTTGGGACGATGAAGCCACAAACGCATTTGAGGCCTGTAAGGAGGAATTAGCAAACGCCACCATGCTTTGTCACCTGTCGCCCAACGCAAAATTGTCTTTGTATACAGATGCCTCTAGTGAAGCTGTTGGCGCAGTTTTACACCAGACTGTAGATGGTAAGGTCCAACCATTGGGATTTTATTCCAAGAAGTTAACAGCCGCACAAGCAAAGTACAGTACATACGATCGGGAGCTGTTGGCCATTTATCAGTCAATAGACCATTTCCGGCACTTGTTGGAGGGCAGACAATTCACGATATTGACCGACAACAAACCGTTGATATATGCTTTCGCCCAGAAAGGCGACAAGACACCACCAAGGAGAGCGCGCCAACTGGACTTTATTAGTCAGTTTTCGACCGACATACGACACTTGCGGGGAGATGTTGTAATTCGAAAAACATCAGTTGAAATTCGAAACACATCAATTGAAATTCGAAACACATCAATTTAAATTCGAAAAACATCAATTAAAATTCGAAATACGAAATACGTCAATTGAAATTCAATTGACGTATTTCCGCCCGTCTGTGGTAATCACGCTACAGTCCGCAATAATAGAGCTAGGTTGATCAAATTTAGTACAAATACTTCTTATAGTTGCAGGTTGTTTGGGATTGCAAATGGGCCATATCGGTCCATATTTAGATATAGCTCCCATATAAAGCATCTAACTTGTGATTCCTACTGTTCTCATCTACTATATTTTTTGTGTTTTTCGGTGTTATTTTCTTTAGGTTTGAGTTATTTTGTGAGGTCACATGCTATCCATGGTGGAGGGTATATAAGATTCGGCATGGCCGAACTTAACGCTTTTACTTGTTCGAATTTCAATTGACGTTTTTTGAATTTCAATTGACCTTCAAATGGAATATTCGAATTTCAATTGATGTTTTTCGAATTTCAAATGGATTCTTCGAATTTCAGTGATTTTTTTCGAATTAGAATTGAAAATGGTGTAGTAAAAATAAGTTTGGAGTGGAGATTTTGGATTGACCAGCCCATAGTCCTGGCTTAAATCCTATAGTCAACCTATGGGATGATGTCAAGAATGAAATCGCCACACCGGAGCTGCCATTTTGCTGGCAAATTATTTTCCGCCGATCCATTTTTAAACTGAGGACCCGTTTAAAATCTGCCACCGAATATTGTATAGTTGTAAACAAAGTAGAATCTAGCTCGGTTTTAAAATTTAAATTTGATTGAGCCCTATCAAATGAAAGTATTGTATTACATATCAGTTACCAAATTTTTCCATGTTTTAAATTCACTGAGATCATTTACTTTTTGGCACTCGAAAAAAAACAACGTTGGGCCTTGAAACATAGAACATATGTTTTAGAAGGTTGCCACATTTAACAAAAATAATTTTTTATCAAACTACTACCGCTACTTGTATGTCAGGTCTAATTTTAAGACCGCCCTCGTATTTATGAACTTCAAATTATGTTTTTATAAATATTTAATATGAATAATAAACGTTTAGAAAAGCTTTATTATATATAATATGTATATAATTATAATAAATCAAAAAAAATATACGTATTAAAAGAAAAAATATATTTTTTTGCTTAATGTATTTTTTATTATTTTTTTTTTTGACATACTATATCGTCGCCACAATGCTATTTTTTTCCATACGTCATTTTGTATGATCGGAGAAAAACGCAATTTATTGTTTGAGTAAAAACGGGACTGAAGAGTTACACACTTTTTATTTCATAGGGTTCCCAACAGTGTTTGTATGATTCTCATGTATTTCTATGCCATTACATCCAAAAATAAGCAAGTTATAACGATTTTTGTACTTGGCATTTTGGTCCATATCCACTTTTATTTTAATATTTTTTTGTATTTGTATTACATGGACCACAAAAAGGGTCGGTATGGAAGGACAGTAATTTACATATTGTGATCGAAAGAACGTAAAATACTGAGTCAAAAATATAGGGCGATAGTAAAATGGAGACATGGAACAAAAATATCAAAATTATTTCCCGTTATTCAGAGTTAAATAAATTTACCCTACCAATATCTCGAAAACTAGGCGAGATAGGAAAAAAATGATTGCAGATTCTGAAAGAGCATGCTTGAAACTGATATTATCAACTTCTAACTCAAAAAACACAAAAATGGCGTATGGACCAAAATAGCATTAAGCCGACGATATGTACAAGTATGTATACATATCGTCGGTGCGCCGACAAAAACTCCTATGTGTAATTTTTCGAATATTTTTTTATTGTCTAAATGGAATGTCCTTGCGGTCATACGACTACCCACCAAAGCATTTTGGGCTATCTTCATCGGTTCCGAAGTTACCTAAAACTCCTATGTGTTGTAGGCCCAGCAAAAAATGGCTATTGAGGTTTTGTTTAGAATCATCCCCTCATCCTCAATTCGCGAGTTATCGCGAAAACAGTACTTTTGCTCAAAACAAACTTAATAACATTAATTTGTAAAGAAAAACGCGGCAACTTAGAACTGTTACACAATTTCCTTTAAATATGATCATTTGTAAGACGCTTCGTAACGTCCGCGATATTTGCAATGTTTTTATATAGCGAATTTTGTGTAATCCATAAAATCGACTTACACAGCCAAATGTTTCCAAAACTATAATACCGAATTTAATAAGATTAATATATTTGCATTCTTTAAAAGGAATAGATTAATATTAGCATTTCCGCGAAAAAATATCCATCGATAAAAAAATTGGTACAAAAAAAACATGTTCGGAATTATTTTACTATATAATGCTATTATCTCGCGTATGGACAGTTCTAGGGAAAAGTATTCAAAGGGAGTTTGGGAGATAAGCGAAAGGCCTACAACTCTTTCTTTAGCAAAAACCAGTAAGGAAAGGTTAAAGTCGGGCGGGGCCGACTATATAATACCCTACACCACCTCGGCAATGTACATTAGGAATTTCTTTTTGAAACTTCTTTCTGTCAAATTTCGTACTGACCGGATATAAAATACAGTCTCTACAGCACTTACATGTCAAATCGGGGGTATCATATATATGGGGGCTATATCTAAATCTGAACCGATTTTCTCTGAATTTGGAAGTATCCCTTCATATAATAAGAAACCTCTTTGTGTAGATTTTTTTACTGATCGGATATAAAATACAGATTGTACAGCGCTTACATGTTAAATCGGGGGTAACATATATGTATATGGGGGCTATATCTAAATCTGATCCGATTTCCCTCAAATTTGGCAGTGTTAATTCATGTAATGAGAAACCTCTTCTGACAATTTTTTTTACTGATCGGATTTAAAATACAGTTCTACAGCGCTTACATGTCAAATCGGGGGTAACATATACATATACAATGGGGGCTATATCTAAATCTTAACCGGCAGTGTTAATTCGCGTAATCAGAAACTTCTTTCTGCCAATTTTTTTACTGATCGGATATAAAATAGAGTTTCTACAGCGCTTACATGTCAAATCGGGGGTAACATATATATGTGGGCTATATCTAAATCTCAACCGATTTCCTTCAAATTTGGCAGTATTAATTCATGTAATAAGAAACGTCTTTCTGCCGAATTTCGTACTGATCGGATTAAAAATACACTTTTTACAGCGCTTACATGTAAAATCGGGGGTAACATATATATGGGGGCTATATCTAAATCTGAACCGATTTTCTCCGAATTTGGCAGTATTCCTTCATGTAATAAGAAACCTCTTTCTGCCGAATTTCACACTGATCGGTAACAAAACACATTTTTTACGGCGCTTACATGTGAAATCGGGTGTAACGTATATATGGGGGCTATATCTAAATCTGAACCGATTTCTTCCAAATTTAACAGTGTTCATTCATATAATTAGAGACCTCTTTCTGCTGAATTTCATACTGATCGGATATAAAATAAAGTTTTTACAGCGCTTACATATCAAATCGGGGCTAACATATATATGGGGGCTATATCCAAATCTGAACCGATTTTAACCAAATTAAATGGGGATCGTCCTTGGGCCAAGATCGTCAAGATCGGGCCATAATTGCGACCTGTACTTTGATTACAAGAATACATCTACAGACAGACAGACAGACAGACGGACAGACAGACGGACATAGCTAAATCGACAGAAAGTGATTACAAGTCGATCGGTATAATAAACAATGGATCTATCTCTTCTCCTTTTGGGTGTTACAAACAAATGCACAAAGTCATAATACCCTGTACCACAGTGTGGTGTAGGGTATAAAAACACATAGGAGTCTTCGTCGGCGCAACGACGATATGTATTTCAAAGCAACAATATTTTAACAATTAAAAGATAAGAGGAATTTTCTAATATGTATATTAGAAAATTTTCTAACGCAAAAATACAGCATTCCGGTAACATAGCTTGAAGTTTTGTTTGCACTTTCTAATTGTGACAATTTAAAAAAAAATCGGTCTGAAAGTACACTCCTTGAAATAAAATTTATATTCGTTCGTCACTGACACTTACTAGCTACGGGAAGAATTATAGCATACCATGAGATTGGAGATAAAAGGTGCAATGTTTTTAAGCAACTACATTTATATAATTCTTTTCTATGGTATCAAACCACGAGCCAATGTTTCACAAATTAGATTTGACTACTTTAAATTATTTTGTCATTTATATTAAGAAATACAATCTAATCTTATTATAAGCCGAAATCAAATACACTCAAAATGATTTACGCCTTTTGTATGCAAACTTGAAAAGTGTGATTTTTATGGAGCAAAAATGTTAAGCACTGATTTCGTATCAGTCGATCAACATTTACCGAAAATGTTGTAACTATTTCGAAAAATCATTTAAGGTGGGGACTTTTGACTTTGTGGCAATTGGAAAGTCAGTGCTTTGTATCAAAAACAATAATAATTCAAGAAGCCATTCCTTCCCGTAGCGAGTATGTGTCAGTTACGAACGAATAGGAATTTGATTTCAACGAGTGCGGCTCTTCGCCGATTTTCAGACAGTTTTTCCAATTTTTTTGTAATTTTCACAATTAAAAAATTAATATTGTTGAATGTGAACCACACCTAAACATCAAGTTTTTTCTCTGCATTTCATTTGACATTTCTTAATTTCAGACTAACTCAATTTGAACCATGGAAAGATACACAATCGAGCAACGCGTTAAAGTTTTTTAAGCCTTATACGAAAATGGGCGTTCAAATCAAAAAGCATTTCGTGCACTTCGTGATGTTTTTTTGATCAGCATAATCGACCAAATGTGTCCAGAATCGGGAGAATTGTGCGCAAATTTCAGCAAACCGGCTCTGTAGGAGATGTGAAAACACCCATGTTCAGTTCGTTTGGTGCGGCTTATGGGCTGGCGACGTCATCGAGCCATACTTCTTCGAAATGAGGCCGGTCAGGCGGTTACTGTGAATGGTGTTTGCTATCGTGAGATGATAACGAACTTTTTATGGCCCGAATTGGAAGATATGGATGTGGACAATATGTGGTTTCAACAGGACGGTGCCACTTGCCACACAGCTGACGAAACAATGGCTCTTTTTCGGAACAAATTCAATGGCCGTGTTATCTCACGTCGTGGCGATGTCAATTGGCCGCCAAGATCATGTGATTTGACAGAAAAGGTGTACGTCGATAAGCCAGCAACAATTCATGAGCTAAAGGATGAGTTAATTCGACACATTAACGGCATATAACCTCAATTATGCCTCAGCGTCATCGAAAATTTGGACCAGCGGATGGAGGTGCGTCGCCGAGGTCGCTGCGGCCATTTGACCGATATTTTATTTCATACATAATTGAACAATACAAATGTTATCATGATAAAAATAATTTCCGAAATAATTTGTGTTTTATTCAAAATCAACATCGGTCCTTAAAATTTAAACACCCTTTACATCTGAGTAAAATATGACTTCTTCTATTGAGGATACATATAAGCTAAATCGAAGGTACATACATACATATATGTGAGGATATCTGGTTCTGAATAGATATTCAAAAAATTGTATAGGGTTAATCCAAGTCCCAAGGAACACATGTATGCCAAATTTCAGAATGATCGAAGGCAAAATATATCATCCGTATTCAAAACAGTCCATCCACATTTCAATATCACATCCATACTTACACATGCACGCCAAATTTCAAAACCAGAGATGGCAAATAATAGCATCCGCAGTTGGAAAAGTAAAATAGGATGTTACATACCGGGTTTTTCAATAAGAGCGCTACAAAAGATTTTTTAAATAAAACAAAAACGGTTTTGGATATCAATGAAATTCTTTATTCCTGTGAAAGTACGTTCGATGCCATTATGTATGGAACTCGATTTCTTTTGTATGGCCACCACGGGCACGCTTGCTGAAGTCCAGACGCTGAACCCAATTTTCGACGGTTTTCAAGCATAAATCGGCCGATACTGCTGCAATTTCACGTTCGATATTCGTACGAAGTTCATCAATCGTCGCTGGTTTGTTGGCATAAGGCATGTTTTCGTTACAAGCTAGCACTTTTAGTTTAGCACTTTGCAACGAAAACAACTGACTTCCACTAACTGGCACATAAGCAATAAGTGGCGGATTTTCGCTATCTGGTAGCAATGGTGTCATGAGTTGCGAAGAAAGAACAGTGCGAAACAGACAAAAAATTCGTGAAAAGTATTTATAAAACATATATTTACTATTCTATGTTCAATTGTTTACACTCTTTTTGCAAATATTAAAATAATTTCCCATTTTTGTTCTTCTTCTTCCCGTTAATTCACAATAATTGATAAAATCTCTCCAAAAATGGGATGCCATATTGCTAAATATAGGGTGCCCAATCTGGCAACATCATACTCGATTAAGACATGAACATAAGCACCAAACTTCATCGGGAACTAATAGTGCTTAAAAGTGCTTAGCTCCCCATACAAATTAAGCACTTATGGTGTAACGAAAACACGCCTATAGACCATAGACTTGACGTAGCCCCACAAGAAATAGTCTAACGGCGTCAAATCGCACGACCGAGGCGGCCAATCGACTGGACCATTTCGTGAGATAACAAAACTTGGTTTCCAATAAATTGATTGTGGCATTCGCTTTGGTGCTTGTGGCGCCGTCCTGTTGGAACCACATGTCCTCCAAGTCCATATCATCCAATTCGGGCCAAAAATATTCGGTTACCATTGAACGGTAGCGATTCCCATTCACAGTAACGTGCCGGTCTTGATCATCACGGAAGAAGTACGGCCCAATGACGCCGCCGGCCCATAAACCGCACCAAACCGTAATTTTTTCGGGATGCTATGATGACTCATGGAGTACGTATGGATTGCTGTCTGACCAATAACGCATATTTTGTTTATTGACGAAGCCATTCAGCCAGAAATGAGTCTCATCGCTCATCGACCATAAATTGGACGTAGCGCTTTTAACGTTGAGGCCACTGACTCCGAATTTCGGTAGTAAATTTTAATAATTTCGCCTCGTTGTTCGCTCGTATATCTTTCCATCATGAAATGGCAAACCTTACTGAAGAGAAATGTCAAAAGAGCGGCAAAAAATATGGCGTCGTTTGCTGTCCCTGTCAGTCTACTTTTGTAGCGTCCCTGTTGAAAAACCCTGTTATATGTGGCAGCTATATGTTAATCTGAACCGATTTTTGTCATTAATCTGAACCGATTTTTGACATTTTCGATAGGTTTTGGGCCACAAAAAACACGTATGCCAAAATTGTTTGCGATCGTAAATAATTACGACCTGTGTCTAACAATGTCATATCCTTTTGGGTGTTGCAGCCTTATAAATAGACCAAATAATAGCGTTAAGTTCGGCCATGCCGAATCTTATATATCCTCCACCATGGATTGCATTCAATACTATTACTGGAAAAATATTTGGATAAGGAGCAAATCTTAAATGGTTTTTGTTTAATCAAATTATTAAAAAAAAACGAACGCTGCAATTTTTTGACTCAAATTCTTAAGCCAAACTCTTCTTCTGAAAAATGTGGTATTTGAGGCTTAAATTAGACCATTTGAGGGCTATCTATACCCGGGGACTACAACAAAACATGAACTAATTTGTATACATTTTATTGAAATGAATTCTTGTCAAAATATAATATAAACTGCAAAGATTCAGATAACTTGGTTAGAAAATGTGGTATTTATGGCTTAAACAAGCCTTTTTGGGAGCGACATCTATAGGTGGGCTATAGCAAAATATGAACTGATATAAAAAAAATTTACTGTGATGAATTGTTGTCTAAATAAAATAAAAACTGCAAAGATTCTCTTAAAATGCTTAGAAAATGTGGTGTTTATGGCCTATTCTGGAGCGACCTCTATAGGGTGGCTATAAAATATGAACCGATTTGCAAAATTTTTACAGTAATGTCATATAGTTATAATAGTTTAAGCAAAATTGCATTAAAAATGTGGTATCAATGGCTCAAAACCCGTATTTTGAAGCGACCTCTATAGGGGAGCTAAATCAAAACATTGACCGAAATGGTCTATTTGCAATCCCAAAAGACCTGCAACTATAAGAAGTATTTCTACCAAATTTGATCAACCTAGCTCTATAATTACGGACTGTAGCGTAATTACAACAGACGGACGGACAGACAGACTTAGCTAAATCGCCTTAGAATTTCACGACGATCATGAAGGGGGGTACTTTATGGGGTCGCATATCAATATATCAAGGTGTTGCAAACGGAATGACAATGTTAGTATACTCCCATCCTATGGTGGGGGGTATAAAAATGGAAAGTAAAGTAAACAAAATTACGAAAAAAATTCGCGATATGGTTAATATTTCACAATTCGCGGACATTATAAAAGTAATTTGTGTTATAGGTCTAACTATTAGCGATTTTTGTTACAAATCTATATAATCAAGTTTGTGTCTTTGGGTAAAAATACTGTCTGAAAATACGCCATAACGCGTGAAAGGAAGCAGATCCGATGTTGGTATCTTCATAGTAGAGTGGAGGGGATGGTTCTGAACCAAGCCTCATTAGACGTTTTGGCGTCATTCTATTCAAACTTAGGAATTTATTTCGATTGAAACAAAATCTAATTCTCGGAATTGTTCGGAACAGGAAGAAAGCTATAAAGACTTTTGCTTAGATAGGAAAAACAATGTTTTTGCTCAATTAAGTATGGGCGTTATTGTCTCCCCCTTTTGATACTATCCATGCAAAAGGGATGGAATCGAAACCACCATTGATTTGATCATCATGTCAGTACAATGCAAAGCATTGATCCTTTGTCGCCTACTTCTTCCCCCACCAATTTGTCCGTCTAAAGAACTTGGCGTTTAATTCTTTAAGAAGTTCAATAAAACATGGGCGTTATTGCTGTAATCATATCTTAAAAACTCCGTACAAAGGGTTTTGGTTGTGAGAATTCGTTAACCATAGGTATGAAATAATTATAAATAGTTAACCGAACAGTCTTTTGCAGACACATATTTTTGTTAATTTGTGTCTCAGCAGTCAGACAATAGACGAATTAGGGCTAGGGGTCTGTTTGTAAGTTACTTTCTACACATTAGGTGACGAGCTTGACCGAGTACAATTATTACTTATTGGACTAATATCGTCATTTAAGTCAAACGAGGAGTATAATGACATTACAAATCAACATTTTCTGTCAAGTTACCTGTTGAATAGAAGGAATAGAAGGAACAGAGGAAACTTTCTGCATTAGGCTTGATCATGAAATAATATAACAAAAGTGGCTGCTTACATGTTATAAATAAGAAAACATTTCCAATCCACTTTGCGGTAATTTTTTGCTGTCTCTCATATTTCTTTCGTATGTTCACTACACCACATGCACTTCAATCCGAATTGTTTAATATTGTGCCGCTTTTTAATATATTTTCATTACTTTCTTTTTATTTTTCACATAAATACGCGACTTATAGCTACTCTTCAAAAACTATTTGCCAACTGTCATCTTGCCATCTGTCGGAAAAAGAGTGAAACTTCTCGGAGGAAGATGTCAAAAATCAACTCAAAATGACGGCGGCAGAACAACTGAGCCAACTCAAGTTTTCAAGACGCCGACAAGCAGTAATGATTTGCAATAAGAGATACTACCGTTAAATTATAAGTTGTCATTTGTTACATGGCTGCTACTTAAACACGAGCGAGAACGAAGGACGTCTGTCAAAAATATGGTAAATACCTACCATGAGAACAAATACGTAATTTTACACCATATTCTTGCATTATGCTTCTAGCTTTATAAATAAAAATGTAGGGAATTATATAATTGCCTTTTGCAGTGTTTTGATGCCAGATTACAAATTGAAATTTTCGAATGCTAGTTTAGGGGAGAGTATATATTTGGATTTTATATATGTTACGAGTTATCTTACTTATGGCGATTTCTTTTCTGCAAAAAAGTGCAACATTTTCGTTGCGCTTTTCCCGAAATCTGGAGTTTTATACCATACTAGCTGGACCCGGTCCACTTCGTTGCCCCAGACTTCAGATTTCCGATAGGAACAGTAGATATCTCGTTAATCGATTCGTAGTTACGGACAGTAGCAATAACAAATTGGCTTATATGGGCGGACCCAAGTCCCCTCAATCAAGAACTTATAAAGCATATGTCACGCTCTAGGCTTATCTGAACATTCCCTGAAAATTTCATCAAAACCGATCCTGCCGTTTTGGAGTCTATACGTAACATACACACATCGATTTATATATATATAGCTGGACCCGATCCACTTCGTTGCGCCAGATTTAGATTTCCGATCCCGTCCATTTTTGAACCAATCACGAATACTGCCACCAAAAACATCTCCATAAAATGAGAGCACTCTCGATAAGAAATTGTGAAGATATCTCAATTTCAAAATTTGGCTTTGGCCCATTGGTCTGATCCCGCCCATTTTTCCACTAATCACGTAGACTGCCACCAGATACATATAAACAGAATTACAGTACTATGGCTAACAAATTGTGCAAAATATCTCAATTTCAAAATTGGCTTATATGGGCGAAGCAACGCTCTTGATCTGATCCCGCTCATTTTTAGACCAGTCACGTAGACTTCCACCAGACACATATACACAAAATAAAAGCACTCTCGCAAATAGATTGTGCAAGATACTTCAATTTAATAAGGTTGCTAACATGGGCCACGCCCATTGATCCGATTCCGCCCAGTTTTGGACCAATCACGTAGACTACCACCAGATACATATGCACAAAATTACAACACTCTCGATAAACAATTGTGCAAAATATCTTAATTTCAAGATTTGGCTTATATGGGCGGGGCCACGCCCCTTATTCCGATATCCCTCATTTTTGGACCAATCACGTAGACTACCACCAGATACATATGCACAAAATTACAGCACTCTCGATAAAAAATTGTGCAAGATATCTCAATTTCAAAATGTGGCTTATATGGGCGGGGTCAAGCCCATTGGTCCGATCCCAGCCATTTCTGAAACAATCACGTAGACTACCACCAGATACATATAAACAGAATAACAGTACTATCACTACTAAATTGTGCAAGATAGTTCAAATTTGGGTTATATGGGCGGGGCCACGCCCTTTGGTCTAATCCCGCTCATTTTTAGACCAATCACGTAGTCTTCCACCAGGCACATATCGGACTATTGGGCGAGGCCACGCCCAATAGTCCGATCCCGCCCATTTTTGGACCAAATACGTAGACTGCTACCAGATACATATGCACAAAATTACAGCACTCTCTCTAAAAAAATTTTCTAGATATCTCAATTTCAAAATTTTACTTATATGGGCGGGGCCACGCCCATTGGTCCGATCCCGACCATTTTTAAATCAATCAGGTAGACTACCACCAGATACATATGTACAAAATTACAGGTCTCTCGCCAAAAAATTGTGCAAGATATCTCAATTCAAAAAATTTAATTATATGGGCGGGTCCACGCCCATTGGTCCGATCCCGCCCATTTTTGAACCAATCACGTAGACTACCACAAGATACATATACACAGATTTACAGCACTCTCGCTAAAAATTTGTGCAAGTTAAGTCAATTTCAAAATTTGGCTTATATGGGCGGTGCCACGCCCTTTGGTCCGATCCCGCCCATTTTTGGACCAATCACGTAGACAGGCACCAGATACATATGTACAAAATTACAGCACTATCGCTAACAAATTGTGCAAGATATCTCAATTTTAAAATTTGTCTTATGTGGGCGGGGCCACGCCCACTCGATATATCGAAAATTCAAGTACCCTATTTTCACCACGCCCCACACATGTATATTCTGTGAAAATTTCAAGAAGATCGGCCCAGCCGTTTAGGCGGCTATACGGTACAAACAAACCAACAAACCAACAAACAAACAAACACACATTCTTCTTTATATATATAGATTTTGGAATTTTGAAATATGAGCTAAGTTTATTTCGATGGACTGCAAATATTTTCGATGTTCCACACAAAAAGAGCAAATATTTTTCAGAATTTCGAGTCGACGGGGCAACATTTTTTTTCAGAATCGAAATCACCATTAGTTATCGGACGTTAAAGTTGAAAAAAATTAGAAGGAAAAATCGATTTGATATCTTTCTAGTTGTGTGGCAGCGAAGTTTGTTCCAAAATTGCTTAATTTTTAACAAAAAACCGTCGCATGTTCGTAATTTTTTGGCCGAAAAGAATACCGTAATCATGCCTCAACCACCGGATTCACCAGATTTGGCCCCCTGCGACTTTTGAAGAGACCCATGAAAGGGCGGAGTTTTGCGACGATTGAAAAGATAAACATCGAATCACCGAAAACCCACAACACATCTAACTGTTATGTCTCTCACAAACAAACTCAACTAAGAACATATCGAGCCTTAACCGCCAAAATGGCGTAAATGCTAATCACAAAAATGTATAGGAGAAGTTTTCTTTTGCAATTACTTTTTGTTTAAATTCATATGTAATGCATACATCTGTTTATATTACTATTGAGGAACGTTTTAGTACTGTTAAAACGTTCTTCAAACCTTCATTAATTTTTTATGAATAAGGGCCTTAAACACGATTCCATGTGTCATAAGTAAACGATTTATCTCGAAAAATTTAAATAAATCAAGGTGGCGCTTACGTCTTTTTGATGGTTAAGGCTCGATATGTTCGAGACAAAATTCAAAACAAATCATTTGATATTAAAAAACTCACACGTCAAATTCAAAAACCCTAAAAAATTTAACAATAATTATTTTAAAAGTGTTTGTTTAAGTTTTTAACAAAAAATCATACAGTGCAAATTTATTCCCATGCTTTCGTTTCTTCACATTGTCAAGTCTTCATTTAGTCAAAACAAAAAAATATATAATAGCTTACATTTTTTAATTTCTGATGGAAAACATTGAATTTCAAATGGAATAATTTGAATTTCAATTTATGTAGCCGAGCAGTGACCATGCATTCGTCGTTTACTGCTAGTCCTATGCGATGAAGATGTGTCCTGTCCTTGAGTGTCCCGTTAGAACACTCATCATCTTACTAGTATTGATCTTGTTTAGTTTCAGAAGACTTCTTGTTTTCTTTTCATTTGGGTCACGCCACAGTATCATTGCAGTTGCTCCTACTGTTGCGCTATTCCACACAGTTTTGTGAGCCATCACTGCCCAGTGCTTAAACTCATTCTTCGTGGCTTCGAAAGGTTTCCAATTTTCCAAGTTTATTACTCGAAAAAGATGTTAGTTTAATTACAAATTATTTTAATTTTTTTTTAATTCCGAATGATGATTTTTATTTTTAATTGATAATTCTCGTATTACAGATGAGAAAGGTATGGTTTCGTGGCGACATCTCGCGGTGAGTAGTGTATTGCATTCAGGCTTTTGTAAGTTAAGACATAAACCAAAAACGACAACAGTGTGGCAACCTCGTTGATGTTTTTTCAGCAGCTGTCAACAGCAACAGCTGTTGTTTTTTTGTTATTGTTCTGGATTACCACCATATTTTATTGCAAATGTTTTTTCTACGAAACTAAATAAAAACCAAAGATAAGAATATATCTCTGAACTTCCAGAGGTCGAATAGAGATTCATCGAGCTAATTGCAAATCAATGATAAGACGCATTATGGCGGACGTTGATGTTAAAGCCGGTATACAAGAAATCTTAAAACGGGTTAATGTGGCCTTTGAACAGCGGCCCAAGGTATGTATACAGTACAGTATCCGTGTATTAAATTGATGTGAATTATCACGTTCTTTTTCTCCAGGATGTCAAGTGCGGCAAACCTCTGCTCGTGGCTGTTAGTAAAACCAAACCTGTGGAAATGATCATTGACGCCTACTCGGTGGGTCAACGTCATTTCGGTGAAAACTACGTTCAGGAATTGGTGGAGAAAAGTCAACATCCCGATATTTTAGCTCAATGTCCGGAAATCAAGTGGCATTTTATTGGACATCTTCAGAACAATAAAATTAATAAGGTAATAATGCTGAGGACTTCTGAAACGAGGGAAGAAATTATTTCCCAGTTACAAAAATCAACAGGTATTTGTACAACATAGGCCACAAACAATGTTATACTTTTTTAAGTTTGTTTCGGTCGTTGCCGCTATTTTCTGCGAAAGTTTTCTAGCTTTACCTTATTTTCAGCGGGAAAATCAGTCGAATATTCAATACTAGAGCTTCAAGTGACTATTACATTAGATTCCTTGACATCAATATCGCCTCGTTAAGATATCTGTGGAAGTCTGGGGGTTGTTTGTGAGTTTAGGGATGTAGGGTACTGATGCATAATAATACCATCCACCATTGTTTGCCCCCAAAAGCACGGACAAAACATTACTTCGAATAGTTGCATTTTAAAACGAGTACATTTATAATTTCAGGCAAATAGGCTAAGAAACGTGGGATCTGTGTATACCTCAATGTAGTCAAATTCGACTGTAACCTTCATAAGGGGATTTAATTTATCAAAACATGGACCGATATACACCATTTTCACTAGAGACGATTTAAAGCATATAAATTACAAATTCTCAAATTTCATCATGATGAAGCGTCTAATCGGAAGGGTCCTTTATATGGGGTTACATCAGTTGTCCAAGTTGCCCCATTTTTACTAGGGATAATTAAGTGCAATATAAAGTATAAATTCTCAAATTTCAGACAGATCAATTCAAAAATGTGTTCTCTAAAGCGTCAAGAAGTAATATGTAGAGGAGGTATCAATATGGAATCTTATACTTCCTAGTAAAGAGAACCAATTTCGTGTTGTTAGAGTTAACGGCGAAACCACCATCTAGTCAATTTGCTCAGAGTCACTTGCCGAATGCCTCTGAGGACGTTGGGGAACTATCCAGTTACTGCTATTGCAACATCTTCCACATATGCCACATAATTCCAAAGAAATGGACACAGAACACCTTCTTGTTTAGTCCTCTGTTTAGAAGCCTTATTAGAGTTGTTGCCCCGAATTTTTGTTTTCGAATTTTTGATAAATTACACTGGATTTTCTAAAGAAAAAACAATTTAATTTTAAATATTGTAAGCAAATAAGGGAAAATGTTCAGGGACGATTAGATCCAATATAAAATATAGAGGAGAATTTGTTCCTAGTAAAGAGAACATATTTTGTGTTGTTTGGGTTAACGCCCCAACCACTGCTTCTGACCCATCTTGCCAATTTGTTCAGAGCGGCTTGGGGAATTAGCCAGATACTGCTATTGCAACATCGTCCACATATGCCACATAATTCCAAATTAATGGAGACACCTTCTTGTGGAGTCCCTCTATTTAGAAACCTTATTTGAGTTGTGGCCCCGAGACTGCCTATTCGAATTATTGATAAATTATACAGCATTTTCTAAAAAAAATTAGAATGTTAAATATTGTAAGCAAATAAGGAAAAATATTCGGATTCGGCTATATTTCGCCAAAGGCCGATTACACTATGCAACAAAAAAAAAAATTTGTGTGCTATCCCTAAAAACCTTTTTAGGTGTTAGAAATATATTTCCTTAATCAAAACCATATTTTTTTATGTGATTATTTTTTAAATTCCAATTTTCATGAACTAGTTTCGTTTTTTCGCTGTAGTAGCAACTGAAATTATATACCTACGTAAACAATTTTTTAAATTTATGGAAATTATGAGAGCTACATATGTTAGAAGTATACGTTTCACGTAGAAACAGTGGTTTAGTAATGCTCGTTCACAAATTAGAACAATTTTTTTTGAAGGCCGTAAAATTTTAAAAATTATTTTGTTCCAATTTTCAATAGACAAAATCCAGAACAAAGACAACATTGCCAACTGGAAAAATTCTCTGGAGAAAGTTCTTTCGAAAGATTAAGAAAGACAATCATGTTATGTAAAACCTCAAGTATATTTGGCGGAAATACGTTTTGGTCCATTTTAAATCATTTGAGCAGTCCGTCCGTCCGTCTGTCAGTCTGACTGGTGCGCACAATAACTCTCGATAGGTGTAGCCGATTGACTTAATCGTTTTTCTATATCCGGCTAAGATTGAAGATGGACCTTTTAGTTCCTCCCACACAAAGTGTCAAAATTTAGTGAAATATGGATTCTCTAATAACTTATAATGTACTTATCGAAATTTTCCGCAATCCATATTATCTTAAGGTTGCCTTGCAGAAATGCAAATTCTGCAAATGTCCATAAATTAATCTCGCGGAAATTCGGATTATTTCACACTTTTTAAACATCTTATTTCATGTTACCTTTCTTTTTATACAGAAATAAATTTACACATCTTGACAATTTTAAATTTTATGTTATGCCACTCTTGAAATAAATGAGCGATATAGTATTACCCAATTGTTGGCTATCACCTTCCGAATTTAATGGCTTATAACTTTGATTACTGTCCATACAATCCCTTGAAATATTGTGCAGTGTAATGGTTTTACAATACCTATAGTCCCGTGAAAAATGGGCGTTCTTGCCACGCCCATTTTAGTACCTTCCATACAAATGGACCATTTTGTGGGGGCGTTATTGCCACACCTCTTTTGGTAACTCCCAAACAAAATTGTCGAAATAAACCATATGAAAAATGTTTTTTTTTATGGTTCATTACTTATACATTTATCAATAGATTTTGTCCATTTTCGATTAGATTTTTTGTGCCACCAGAAAACGCTTTTTAAAAAAAAAATTGTTTTTTGTTCATATTTTTAATGACTTCTACTAAACCAAAGGTTTTATGTATGTAATATACTCGTATGTTACATTTTTGATCTAAGTAGAGATACTTTTTTCAATAGCCTTTTTTTGACAGATCACGTGTGAGTCGTGTCGTGCTGTCATTTTATTTTTGTTAAGTATTGTTTGGCATTTAATCATGGAAAGACTTACGCCTGAACAACGTTTACAAATTATTCAGTTTTATTATCAAAATAATCATTCGCCAATTGCGCTAAGTCCATTTTTTTTAAATCAAAAAAAAAAACACTTTCCACTCGACCCACGACCTTGACACCCATGAGCAATATTTTAGCTCTCGTTAAGAGCTATCTTTTTGCCATTAACCGATTCCCGATCGGACGTACCGGAATCATCGGTCCATATTTCTTCAAAAATGATGCCGGTGAGAACGTGACCGTCAATGGCGACCATTATCGTGCCATGATAACCGACTATTTGATGCCTGAAATTGAAGCTCGTGATCTCGGCGACATTTGGTTTCAACAAGACGGCGCCACTTCCCACACATCGCATCAATCAATGGATTTATTGAGATAACAATTCGCTGAGCAGATAATATCACGTTTTGGGCCGTTCGATTGGCCACCAAGATCGTGTGATATCATACCGTTGGACTTTTTCCTGTGGGGTTATGTAAAGTCTAAAGTTTATGCGGACAAACCCGCTTCGATTCAGGCCTTGGAGCAAAACATCACGCGTGTCGTTCGCCAGTTACCAGTCGAAATGCTCGAACGAGTCATCGAAAATTGGACTCAACGGATGGACCATCCGAGACGTAGCCGCGGCCAACATTTGATAGACATAATCTTCAAAAAATAAATGCCAAAGAATGTTCTTTCAAATGATAATAAACATTCCCCATTCAATTTGAATTTTCTGTGTTTTTTCTTTAAAAAAGAAGGTAACCTCGAAATGGATCACCCTATACTTAAAAAATATAGTCCGATTACTAGAGGAAGTACGGTTGTGAAACGTCAACTGTAACAACCAACCGTTTGTGGGAAGAAACTGCTCAAACACCCATAGGTACAGAAATCCGAAAACGGAAATTATGTTCGAAGAGTGGAACCCTCTGGGCAGTCGTTGCATTAGACGACCGGCACATACGTGGAAGTGACAAGTTGTTATGGAACTACTGAAATTGAACCTCCGATGGAATGAAGTCAAACATCGAGAGGAAGATCGTGATTATTGGAATGACCTTGAAACGGCCATATACACCTTGCAGGAGTAAAAGGAACATATACAGGGTTTTCCAACAAGAGGTGTTATTTTGAATCACCCGGTATTTCGGTTTCTTGGAAGATAAATGTGTATATTTTAGAAGAGAATCGATGTTTTCAATTTCTTGTCATTTTAATATGTGGTGAAATAATTAGGCTACAGCCATATGATACTCTGTTAGTCTTAAAGTGCGTTAATTGTATATAAAAGGGATCAACGTATCATATAGGGTTTTCCAACAAGAGGTGTTATTTTGAATCATCCGGTATTTCGGTAGCTGTCACTTTTGAAGCTTTTATTCTTTGACATTTGACAAGTAGAAACTACGCCATTACTAAAAATGGAACAATACACGATCATCGAACGATACAAAACGATCGAACAAAAAAACGATACAAAATCATCTTGACTGATGAGGCCAATTTCCACCTCGGTGGCTACGTCATCAAGCAAAATTGTCGCATCTGGGGCTCGGAAAACCCAAGAGTTATTGTTGAGAAGCCTATCCATTCTCAACGTGTGACTGTTTGGTGCGGTTTATGGTCCGACGGGGTCATTGGACCTTACTTTTTCGAAAATGAGTTTGTATCAACAGTAACGGTGAATGGATTGCGCTACCGAGAGATGATTAATGATTTTTTATGGTTGGAGTTGGATGGTATTGATCTGGACAACGTTTACTTTCAACAATTGGCCACCGAGATCTTGTGATTTAACACCTTGTGACTTCTTCCATTGGGGCCACGTGAAGGATAAGGTCTACGCCAACAGCCCAGCGTCGATTCAAGACCTCAAAGATAAAATTCGTGATTTTATCGAGGACATAGGGCAGCCACTTTGCGATTTGGTTATGGAAAATTTCATGAAAAGGATATGGTCCTGTAACCGTGGCCGTGGTGGCCATTTGGCTGATGTTGTTTTTCATTATTAACAGCATACCTTCCTGTTTATTATGAAATAAACATCCGATAATTTATCTCAAAAAATGGCATTTTTCTTTGAATACCAAAATAACACCTCTTGTTGGAAACCCCTTTATATATACTAAGTGGAAACTTCCATGTAAAATGGAATTTAAAAAAATGCCATAACAATTTTTTAATATTTGTATACCAAATTACACCAGAAAATTTTATTTACATTCCTTCATCTGAAAGAAATATTTTCTGTCACAATTTTTTTGGTTAGAGACCATATGTTTCAGTTACTTTCTGTCTATTGCAAAAATTTAATAGAAACAAATACAAAAATTGATAGAGAGTTTTAATTGCTTGGTCGAATTGACTGCAGTTTCGATAGACACCACTCTATCATCTTCAGAATTCAATAGCAATAATGTATGTCTTTAACTTAAATCAGCTAAAATACTTATGGAAGCAGTACATTTAATTTAACAAGAACTGCTAACCAAACCCGTATTTTGCCGAACTAAGTCAACATACTAAAACTCTCATACCAATACATTTTTGTTTTTTGCTTGCCACGAAAACAAATGTAGTTTTGTCAACGGCTAATGCCGACGTCATCGTACCTCATGTGTTTGTATGTGTTGTTGTTATTTATTGTAGGTCTGTGCCTTTGTTATTCTGTCAGAATTTATTTGGTTCGAGACCATATATTTTCTAAAACATTGTCAGATATTCTATGTTTTGTCAGATTTATTTTTATTTCGTGCAATTACACACAGTCTTAATTTATCACAGTAATTTTCGAAAATATTTACATATAAGTTTTTTCCTTTACTAATATGCTGATGGCAAGCTAAATCTACAAGTATTAGAAACATGCAAAAACTTAGCTTATTGGGTAATTTATTCACATTTCGTTGGTAGGGTTGTATTCTATTTCTGTTTCCTTCACAAATTCCACAACAAATTGAAGTCTGGCTTCATTTGCAACAACTATAGAAACTTCCTATAAGAGAATAGGTTTTGGGATACTTTGTACATGTTTTTCCACAAAATTACGGGTCACAAACATCTTGGGGAAACTAAAATTGAAAATATAATAATGGAGTTGTTAAACTGTATAACAAAGTAATAAAAAATGAATTAAAAAATCTCACGATAATTTCTGATGTCGCGCCGTAAAATATTTCATAGCAGAGTATGAAGCCGCCGAGCCGAGCCGCCGATTTTAGCCGCCGCCGACCTTTTTTCACCAGCCGAAGCCGCCGCCGATCTTTGCGGCTAAAATCGGCTGAAACACAGCCGCCGTTCCATAGAAAAACTTATGGATAGATACAATTTACTTATGGATAGATACAATTTACATTTTTGATAAACTTATGGATAGATACAATTTACATTTTTGATAAGCAAATAACCATATAACAGATCGTCGGCTTAATGCTATTTTGGTCCATACGCCATTTTTGTGTTTTTTGAGTTAGGAGTTTATAATATGGGTTCCAAGCATGCTCTTTCAGAATCTGCAATCATTTTTTTCCTATCTCGCCTAGTTTTCGAGATATTGGTAGGGTAAATTTGTTTTACTCTGAATAACGGGAAATAATTTCGATATTTTTGTTCTATGTCTCAATTTTTCTATCACCCTATATTTTTCACTCAGTATTTTACGTTCTTTCGATCACAATATGTAAATTAGTGTCCATCCATACCGACCCTTTTTGTGGTCCATGTAATACAAATACGAAAAAATAGTAAAATAAAAGTGGATATGGACCAAAATGCCAAGTACAAAGATTGTTATAACTTGCTTATTTTTGGATGTAATGGCATAGAAATGCATGAGAATCATACAAACACTGTTGGGAACCCCATGAAATAAAAAGTGTGTAACTCTTCAGTCCCGTTTTTTCTCAAACAATAAATTGCGTTTTTCTCCGTTCATACAAAATGGCGTATGGAACAAAATATCATTAAGCCGACGAGATATATCGTCCCCTCAATAGAAGAATATTGTATAAACATAAACACATTTTAATAATCTACGCAATTGGTTGTATATCTAGTAAAAATTTGGGGAAATTCTACTTCCACAAATTGGGTGTTTGAAATTGATTGTTCAATAATAAAAGCCTACGTGCCGATATCGAGTTTCAATATCACAAAAACTTCAAATATGATTTTCTCGAAACGACAAATAAATTCTACCCTGCTCATTTATTGGACGATATGGAAAGTGATTTTCGTTTTTATTCGTTTGTTGTCACAAGAGGGAACTACACATGTATTAAAATGAGAATATTGATAGTAATTGAAAAATAATTATAAAAATATTTTTTTAAAGGGAATAATAAGATTTTTTATTTATGATTAGATTACTTACACATAGAGAAACAAATATTTTCGGAAAAAAGGCAATGGAGTATTACAGAATTGTAATACTGCATGTAAATTAATACCTCCGTTGTAAAGAATGCTAAGTCTACTTGGTACGTTATACTGGAGATTGCATGTCTAAATTGTCTTCAGTCAAATCCATCAATTCAATGAAGGTACAAGGTAATTCTACACAAATTTAAAATTTGACTTAAACGACGATTCGCCTCTCCTGAAAACAACCAGTTTCGACTTACTTTGAAAATCGAGTATATCATAGAGTCGCCTAGCGTCAATTTTATGACTTATAATTGTATGGAAATCGATGATTTTTATACACGCCACCATAAGACGATTTAGCCATGTCCGTCTGTCTGTCTATCTGTTGAAATTACGCTACAGTCCGTAATAATAGAGCTAGGTTAATCAAATTTGGTATAAATTCTTCTTATAGTTGCACGTCGTTTGGGATTGCAAATAGGCCATATTGGTCAATGTTTTGATATAGCCCCCTATAGAGGTCGCTCCAAATTATGGTTTTTTTAGCCATAGATACCGCATTTTTAAAGAAATTTTGCTGAAACTTTGCAGTTTGTATTTTATTTTGACACAAATTCATCACAACAAAAATTGTACATTAATATTTCATATATTGTTATAGTCTCCCTATAGAGGCCGCTCCAAAATATACCTATTTAAGCCATAAATACCACATTTTCTAAGCATTTTAACTGAATCCTTGAATTTTTTATTTTACTTTGGCAAGATTTCATCACAGTAAATTTTTTTTAAATCGGTTCATATTTGGTTGTAGTCCACCTATAGATGTCGCTCCCAAAAAGGATTGCTTAAGCCATAAACACCATATGCTTAAAGCCATTTTGCTGAAACTTTTCAGTTTGTATTCTACTTATATTTTGACAAGAATTCATATCAATGAAATTTATACAAATCAAAAGTTTGGCTAAAGAGGCATAAAATTTGGCTAAAAACTGTAGCGTTCGTTTTTTCAATAAATCGTGAGATCTTTTTGTTTAAGCAATGACTTGCTCCATATCCAAAAATCTTTGAGTAATAGAATTGAATGCAATTCATGCTGGAGGGTATATAAGATTCGGCATGGCCGAACTTAACGCTGGTACTTGTTTCACTTCACAATATCTTACAATTAACTTAAAAACATCCATTATTTATGAATATATACCAGAGCTTAACTTTTCAACTATTATTTTAAATGTAACCAGTAAGGAAAGACAGAAAGTCGGGCGGGCCGACTATATAATACCATACACCTCCCTAACAATGCGAAAATAGGCATTGCGATAAGAATTTGGCTGTGTTCATTCATATAATAAGAAAACTCTTTTGAATTTCTTACTGATCGGATATAAAATACGGTTTCTACAGCGCTTACATGTCAAATCGGGTGAAACATATATATATAAGTATAGGGGCTACATCTAAATTTGAGCAGAATTTTCCCGAATTTAATATTTTTCATTCATATAATAAGAAAACTCTCTCTGCCGAATTTCGTACTTATCAGATATATAATACGGTTTCTACAGCGGTTACATGTCAAATCGGGTGTAACATATATTTTGGGACTATGTTTAAATCTGAACCGATTTTCCCCGAATTTGGCAGTGTTCATACATGTAATAAGAAAACTCTCTCTGTTGTATTTCGTACTGATCGGATATAAAATAAGGTTTCTACAGTGCTTACATGTAAATCGGGGGTAACATATATATGGGGGCTATATCTGAATTTGAACCGATTTTCCTCAAATTTTGCGGTGTTAATTCATGTGATAATAAACCTCTTTCTGCCAAATTTTTTACTGATCGGATATAAAATACAGTTTCTACAGCGCTTACATGTAAAATCGGGGGTAACATATATATGGGAGCTACATCTAAATCTGAACTGATTTTCCCCAAATTTTGTATTGCCTCTACAAGTGTCTCATAAGACTACTCTCTGTCAATTTTTGTACAAATCGGTTCAAAAATGTTGCTTATACAGAGCATATATGCCAAATCGGAGGTACATATATATGGGAGCTATATGTAAATTTTAACCAAATTCAATAGGGATCGTCCTTGGACTTAAAGAAAGATATGTGCAAAGTTTCGTTGAGATCGGACAATAATTGCGACCTGTACTTGATTACAATAATACATCTACAGACAGACGGACTAAATCGACTCAGAAAGTGATTACAAGTCGATCGGTATAATAAACAATGGGTCTATCTCTTATCCTTTTGGGAGTTACAAACAAATGCACAAAGTCATAATACCCTGTACCACAGTGTGGTGTAGGGTATAAAAATGACTATCACAGAGCCGCCGTATGTCAATTTTATGTCGGCTAAGCCATCAAGCCGCCGCCGCCGATCTGTAATTTTCCATGGCAGCCGCCGCCGCCAATTTTGCCTCGGCTTCATTCTCTGTTTCATAGACTGCATTGCGAAAGATGTTGACTGGATGAATCCAAATAAGACATCAAAACTGCTATATCACACGTTTTTTTCATTCGAAAACTCCTTTTTTAATCATTTTTAAATGAAATGAATAAAAACAATAACTTCGTCCTCAACGTATCCAAAACAAAGGCTATGTTTTTGGATCTCGGTGACAAATAAATATTAATATGGACGGTGTATTAAAGTTGATGTTGTAGATTGCCTTGAGGCAACCTCAAAATTTAAATCCTCAGAAGTGCGAATTTTACAAATGTCGATAAATTAATCTCAGCGATATTTAGTTTATAAGTAAACATCCATATATCGGATTATTCCAGCATTTTTAAACATCTTATTTTGCGTTACTTATCTTTTTATACGGTCTTAAAGTTACACATCATTTTCAATTTAGAGTTATGTACAGGGTCTCCCATATTCGACGGACCCATCTGGCAACGCCATAACTTTTGACAGAGATGTCAGATCGCTTAATGACATACCGCGTTTGAAGCGTCAGTCCAAGCAGATTTTTACCATGGAACAATACACGCCACGCGAGCGCTCTGAAATAGTTGAAATTTACATTCAACAGAAGAAGTCAAGTCAACGTGCTTTTAAAATATTAAAAAATGTGAGAAGTGCGCCTTCTAAGAACACCATTAAGCGTTTATACGAAAAATTTTCGACTGGTGAGGCTCTTTCTAATCCGAAGAGGCCAAATAAAAGTCGACCAAGGCGATCGGCCGAGAATATCGCTGCCGTACGAGCCAGTGTTGAGAGGTCCCCAAGAACATCCCAAAAACGCCGTTCTCAGCAGTTGGGCATGGCTCGGTCCACTTTACAACGGATTATTCGCGTTGATTTGCATTTGTTCCCGTACAAAATTCAATTGACGCAAAGATTGTTGCCTGCGGACAAGCCTCGTCGATTGGAATGGGCCCAACGAGTCCGTGGGTCCGTCGAATATGGGCAACCCTGTATGTCACACTTGAAGTAAGTGAGCGATATATTGTCTCAAATTGTGTGAAGAAAATTTGTATTTTTCTTATTTTTTTTTTCGTATATTTGCTACTGTATTAATGTTATGTATATCTGGAATAATTTCTGAATATTTTACTAAAATTGAAGGGAGATTTGTGTGCTGTTTTTCACTTTCGCAAATCCGTAATTTCTTAATTATAAAATAAGAGCTCGCCATCATTTATTTTATGAAAGAATAATTCCAAAATGTTAATGAGGATGTGAAATTTTCAAATTCGAAAAAAAGAATTTTTGGATTTTACGAAATTTTTAATTGCTCTTGAACGGCTGAACCGATTTTTAGAACATTACGTGGTTTAAAAGAGTGCATAACAGACAATTTTTTGTGGATTTTTTTTTTCAAATTTATATATTTTTTTAAAAGCTTTAATTTATTTTAGTAGAAAAACTCTTCAAGTCATATGGGCTGCGTGCTGATGCGTGTCGACTTATCTCTTCCTACCTTGTAGATAGAAAACAATATATATATGCTGACGGGTTAACCTCTTGCATTTTACCAGTGAGGAGTGGAGTTCACCAGGGATCGGTCCTTGGACCTCTTCTATTCGTCATGTTCCTAAATGATTTATTTGATAGTCTGGGTCCATGGTGCACCCCATACTCCTTTGCCGATGACGTACAAATTTTGTTCTCAGGAGAGTACCAATTTTCAGATGCACTACAGGCAAAAATTGATTATGTTATTCAGTTGCTCGATCGATGGATGGCAAATAATAACCTAACTATAAATGTCTCAAAAACAAAAGCTATGCTTTTTTTTACTCATCCGTCTAATGTGTGTGTTCGTTTTAATAATAGTCCCATAGAATTTGTCCAAAGCTTGAAGTGTTTAGGTCTCGACATTGATGTCAAACTGAATTTTGATCGACACATTGACGGTATTGTATCCCGCACGAACCTAACTCTTCGGCGGTTGTACAACTGTGATCTGATGTTACCTCACTACGTCAAAGAAAAATTAGTTCATGCATTGATCATGCCCAACATACTTTATTGCATAGAAGTATATGCAGGGACAATAAAGCGTAACACTGATAAAGTATGCAGGTCTTTAAAGAGCGCTATGCGCTACTTATACCGCATTAGTCGATTTGCCCACGTAACTCCTTTTCTAGAAGAATTTTTGGGATGTTCTTTTGGTGAATTTGTTGGTCTCCGTTCTCTGCTTCTTTTTTATAAAAATCAATACCCCACATTCTTGTCCAATTCATTCTCTTTTACGCGGTCTTCTCGCTGCAATCAGTTAATTATACCTACATTAGACCATAATGTGGAGAAATCATTCTTAGTCAGAGTAGCTCGTATGTTTAACTCATTACCGGTTGGCCTTAGGTACTTCAATACATCAGAACCTAGTTATCGTAAAAAAATCCTGCAACATTTCCAATCTTCCAGTTAGTGTTATACCGTGTACAACACTAACAACTGTATTAGTACTAATGCCACTGTAATTTCATAATTAAACAATAATAATCAATATATCTATACACATATATAATTATAAAAATCATCTTTGTGCCTCTAAAAATCATGTTTGTGCCTCTTAATCTACTATTACTACTCGACAAATTTTGCGAGTAATATCTAGTAAATATTTTTTCGCTCTTACTTCACCCTCTAACTTTCCTAGTTTTAAAGTACTAGGTAGACGTAGAGTGTAAAGAGCAGGGTAGTTTATTATGTTAATTATCAATAATTTCTTTGATTTATTGCCCTTTTTTCTTAGTTTATGACCCTTAAAGGAGCTTAAAAATTCTTGTTCATGGCATTGTTTTTTGCTTTTATGTAATTATTTTATTTTTTAATGTTTAATATCTTGTTACAGTAGAGTAGCAACTATAAAGTAGCAACCTGCAATTGTTATTATTACTTAATTTAATAGTTATTAAGTTATACATATATCTAGAACTATTTACGTTGTTCCGCTGTAGTAGAAACTCAAATTAAATACCTAAACCAATTTTGCGTTGAAGAATATTGTAATTTACCTATACTTGGCCTACAGGCTTTAAATTACATTAATAAAAAATGAAATGAAATGAAATGAAATTTAAAAAAGCTGTTCCTCCTTCGATTTCTTGAGACTCAATATTTGTAAATGTTATTGAGAAAATACTATTTTTGACTAAAAAGTTGCTAAATCACACAATTAGATTTCGCCATCATTTATTTTGTGAAAAGAAAATTCCAAAATCTTAACGGGGATTTAAAATTTTCAAAATGTAAAAAAGGCATTTTTCATTTCATTTCATTTATTTCGTACAAACTTGTAATTCAAAGCCGTCTGGCCAATTAAACATAAATTACAATATGCATATAACTAAGCTTTTTAACCAAGGGTAAAAAACTACTCATTGGTAAATAATGATATGTTGATTTGTTTAAACCTAATTAATATATAAGGAATAAATAATATAAATACAGATTGGGTATACAGAAAAGTATTTAGGATAACTAAATAGCTACTCAGTTTGCGAAACAAACATAAGTAAAATCCTAATATAAAGAAAAATGTATAAAGTGTTCCATAAAATAGAAACATTATTTAACGATTTTTTACGTAGCTTTAATTAAGCGCAATTTTGCATAACAACAAATAAAAATGTTATTGAAAGTGGTGAAGTAGCCTATTGAAGAGTGTAGGGAGCGAAATGCTAAAATTTTTCATGTCATTGGGTAATGAATTGTAAAGTCGTGCTACTCTTACTAGAAACGATTCATTCATTAGGTGGACAACCCTAGGAATAAGCAATTGATTTCTCCTAGTTGAATGGCAAAATACCATCGATTGGCACAAAAAAAGAGGAGACTGACTTTTAATCAGTTTATAAAAAAACAGAAGTAAGCGTAAATTTACAAATGCATCAAAATTACAGCCCAACAATTTCGTTACATAGGGCGTCACATGAACCCGCCGGTTCAGTCCATATACATACCGCGCCACCCTATTTACAGCCAGATGTACTAAATGCATGTTACCATGTATAGTGCCAGAATACACTTCTAAACAGTATAGAACTATGGGTAATAGCAAACCATGTGCCAACCTCTCTTTAACAAAAAGAGGCAAAGACAAATCGGTACCATAAAGATTTTTTAGCGAAAAATTTATTCTAGAAATTAGCATATTAATATGCTGTCCAAAACTCAATTTATCGTATAGCTTCACACCCAAGCACTGTAACTCACGGACAAATTCAATATCTATACCATTGTATCTAACGTGGATATTGTTATGGACGCTGGAGGAAAAAAAGAGGGCTTTCGATTTTAATGGATTTACATTAAGCTTGTTAAGCAACATCCACGCATACAGAGCTTCCAAAACCAAGTCAATTTTAGATTGCAGAACCATTGAGCTCCGACAGTCACCTTTAAATAACAGCTGAATATCATCAGCAAAGGCGTATGGTACACACCAATCCTGTAACTGGGAGAAAAGGTCATTAATAAAGATTATGAAAAGTAGAGGTCCCAGTACTGACCCCTGCGGTACACCACTTTTAACAGGCAGAACACTACTGCTCCTACCATCAATACAAACTAATTGGCGTCTACCAGTAAGATAAGAAGTCAACAGAACACACGCACTACTCGAGCGTGTTTGGGTTTTACGAAATTTGTAATTGCTCTTGAACGGCTGAACAGATTTTTAGAACTTTACGTTGTTTAAAAGAGTACATAACGGGCCATTTTTTGTGGATTTTTTTTAAATTTATATTTATTTTAAAAGCTTTAATTTAAAAAAAATATTTCCTCTTCGATTTCTGGAGACTCAATATTTATACCCTACACCACACTGTGGTATTATGTGGTATTATGACTTTGTGCATTTGTTTGTAACACCCAAAAGGAGAAGAGATAGATCCATTGTTTATTATACCGATCGACTTGTAATCACTTTCTGAGTCGATTTAGCTATGTCCGTCTGTCTGTAGATGTATTCTTGTAATCAAAGTACAGGTCGCAATTATGGCCCGATCTTGACGAAACTTTACACATATCTTTTTTTTGCCCAAGGATGATCCCTACTTAATTTGATTAAAATCGGTTCAGATTTGGATATAGCCCCCATATAAATGTTAGCCCCGATTTGACATGTAAGCGCTGTAAAAACTTTATTTTATATCCGATCAGTATGACGTTAAAAGGATCTGATGACTTTTAACAAAGCAATTTTACTTATAGCAAAGAAATTCAAAAACTGCATATTTTGTAAAAAAAACTTACAAAATATGGCTAAACCCCGTAACGCCCAATTTGTAATCTTTGGATAAGGTAATTTTTAAATCGGTTTACTCAATTATTTCAAATATATTTTTCAGATTATAAAACTACCCAACATGCATATGGTTCAAACTGTGGATAGTGAAAAACTGGCCAATAATTTAAATTCAGCATGGCACAAATTTGAAAAGGATAATAAACAGCCGCTAAGTGTACTCATACAAATCAATACAAGTGGTGAAGAGGGTGATTATACTTACACATATTCATAGACATACATATGTATAAAAATCGTTAACTCTAATATTTTAGCCAAAAATGGTATACAACCAAGTGAAGCACCAAAGCTTTATAAATTCATTAAAGAAAATCTCAAAGAACTAAATCTGCAAGGCATTATGACTATCGGAGCCTTTGGACATGATTATTCGATCGGACCAAATCCAGATTTTATATCTCTAATGCAGGTGCATAAGCAAATTTGTGAAGAAAATCAATTGGATGAAAAAGATGTTCAGGTCTCAATGGGAATGTCGGATGATTTTGAAAGAGCCGTAAGTAATAAAAAATGTATTCTTTTCTCCTCATTTTTAAAAATGTAAACAAATCATTTTCCTATGAAATCATATTGCATATGTATTGGATATTTTTCCTTCTTCCAGATTGAAATGGGCAGTACGATTGTGCGTGTGGGAAGTTCTATTTTTGGATATCGGCCCAAAAAACCAACTGCTTAAGTCATCCATATAAGCAGGAAATATAAAATAGTCTTCCAATACAAAAAACAAAAACAAATATATCTGCTACGCCTCAATACACATATAGCCATGGATTTAGAAAGCAAAAGAAAAAAGGCCAAATGCTGTTTATTGTTAACGTTGTATTTGTTAAAATGTATGCGACTCTAATTCTATTTTACTTTTTATTTTCTCACTAAATGTTTGTTAAGAGTGTGTGTGTGAATGTACATACATACGTATATTCGTTCAAGTATATATATATATGTACTAAATCTAAAGAATTTTGTATTTTTTAAATTTAGGACACTACAATGCTGATTCGTTTTCTAAATGACGCAGTATGGGGGAAATGGAAACAAATCACTTACATACAGACATACCTACATACAACTAAATGTACATATATGTCTAGTAAAATCATTCTTGATTATATGTAAACAACCATATGTATTTATACATAGTAGTTGTTTAGAAAAATAAAGCACAACAATACAAAATAAAATGCATTCTACGAAACTACACTATTTCCTGCTGCAGTAATTTCATTAGGAACTATATGTAAATAAATTCCATATATCTTTGACTTTCCTGGAAGCTAAATAATTTTTGTTTGGTTTTAAAACCATCAGCTATTTGTTGGGGAACGGGTTTTTTAAGGAATTGTTTTCAAATTACATTGCATTTTCCAATTTCCATTTTTTTCATAAAATCGATAGAAATCATATAGTTTTATGGGAAGCAACATTGCACTTTCTTCTTTATTTTAGAAAGAAGAACATGTATGTAGCGGTTTGGAAATTAATTGAATTTTGAAAACGATTCCATAGACAATGCTGTCCATTACATACTCGTGTACATCAATCACTTCATAAACTTTATAAGTTTATATTTTACATGCTAGCGTTCCAAAGAGTAATTGGCTGATGTCAAAAAACAAAATAAACCAATTCATGAGTATTCGCCAACAATTAACTAAAAGCGAATATGTTTTCTGTTTTTTTTTCACAACTTTAAAAATATTTTATATTATGAACAATAGATAAATAACAAAGAAAAACGCTACAAAAACTGTGGCCTTATACATGAAAGTTATGAGAGATTTTGAAGAACTAAGTTTGATCCTAAAAACTTTCTATAAACCTATATGTTACTATGAATAAGGCCCTTACTCTATACGATTTCTACTCTTGTAAATAAAATACAATTTTTTCCATTTAGTGCTTATTAGAGATTAAAACCTAATATTTAATAGATTGTCGTAATTATTTTCGTTACATCATAATATTCTCTCGAAAATTCAATTTACTTCAAATGAAATATGTAATTTCTTAGATTGCCTTCATAAATCTTTTGGCTTTTCTTACTCAGCTCATGATGCCAGGAAAAAAAATATTTCCTCTTCGATTTCTGGAGACTCAATATTTGTAAAAGTTACGGAGGAAATACTAAGGCAGGTCTTGTAATTTGTAAACATTTTTCTGTTTCTGCAAAACACAGTGGGAAATTTTTATACAAGCGGATTTTAAAATTCATATGTGAAGAAACAGATGAAAAATGTTCAAAAATTACATGCTTTAGTATTTCGTAAAGTACTAAATAATACAATTAGGGCCTTATTCATAAAAAGTTATTAAAGGTTTGAAATACATTTTAACGTTAAAAATCAGTTCAATAAACCTTCCATAACTTCATAAATCTTTTGGCTTTTCTTACTCAGCTCATGATGCCAGGAATTATTGGAAACGAGCGAGCAAACAGTCGGGTCTGTTCTGTAATCACGGCGATTTGATATCACGGTGATTTTAAAATCACCGGCGACTTAACATCACTTTTGGAGTTAGAAATCACCCGAACATATTTCGAACAAACTTTTTTGGGAGGCTATGAATAATAAACCGGGCGATTTCGAACTCCAACAGTAATCGTAAGTCGCCGGTGATTTTAAAATCACCGTGATTTCAATTCACCTTGCTACAGAACAGACCCGAGTGTGACCACAAAGGGCAGATAACTTCGAGCAGTAAACTTAGAAAATTTGAAACCTTTTGAACCCACGAATGATGATTTGAAGCACTGGGCGGCTCATAAATTGATGTGGGATTAGCGAAACAGTAGGAGTAACTACAAAGATAATATGGGGATCCCAGGATTTTTTAAAATGATTCTCGGGATATTTTAGTAAAATCCCCAATATATAAAGCTGTCTCGTATAAAATATGAAGTGAAAGATAGATAATCTCTGTCGAAAATGTAAAGTAATGAAGCAAATTGTTAACATCAAAAAACATTGACATAATCCGGCGAAAAAAATATAAATTTGGAGAAGAATTAAAAAATATATCATAAATGTAATTATAAATAAGTAAACATAAAACAAGAACACAAATAGAGTTTGTTTCCCAACTATCACCCGATATTCAATTCACTTCGTTCATTCACTTCACCTGACGAATGGAGAGGTCAAAATCCATTTAGTAATTAGGCCTTTGCAGAAGTACATTCACATCAGCAAACTCTAGATGGCTGCCTAAAAATCTTCTCACTCGCATACAAATGTACGCGAAATTGATTTTTTCCCTATCTTAGTCCGGATTTACACTGGCTGAATGTTCAGCAGATTATCGGCGTTTTGTAGGAGAGAGGGGCAGTCGGCAAGAGGGAGGAAAAAACTCTCCCTGAACGTTTTGAGTTCTTCGTGCAAGTTCAAAAGAGAATTTGATGATAAGCTGCTGAAAAAACTTGCCTAGTGTAAATCTGGACTTATGGGAAAAAGTTGCAAATCCACTGGGTTGTCTAAGTCCAGATTTACACGAGGATGTGTTTTACAGCAGATTCTCCGCTAATTCTCTTTTTAACTTGCCTTTGCGTTTACACAACGTAATTTTGTTTCGGCTATTTTTAGTGAATTGTTGTTGTTTCGCGTGTGAATTGTTGTTGTTTCAAAGTGCAAATTAAAAGCACAAAACGTGGAGCCCGAGAAGCCCGAGAAGCCCGAGTTTTTTGACCCCCCCCCCCTTTCCGACTGTCTCTCTCTCCTACAAAACGCGGATAATCTGCTGAACATTAAACCCGTGTAAATAGGGACTAATTACTAAATGGTCTTTGAAGAACTCATCACAACAGAAAAAAACGTTGGTTGAAATTTTGGACTTATTTTATTAATAAATTTGTTTACTTTATCGTACAGAAACTTGTAATAAAGTAGTAAACATAACAAATTTTGATCATGGCACATTTACTTGGGGTTACAATAATTCTTCTTTTTACAAAAAATTAGGATTCCGGCGTCCACACAACGGAAAACAAGGTGAGAAAAAATGAGTTGAAAGCGAACTGCATCCATAGATTTTTCAATTTGGCATTGACTTCTTCGTTATGATACTAACTAAAATATTCATAACTAAAATATTCGAAAAATGTTATGAAATGTTTAAAATTCATTTTAAAATCAGTTTAACAAACCATTCATAACATTTTATGCGAATTAGGGCTATGGTTTAAAAAATATCTTTTGAAATATCATCTTTTGTTACATATAAAATTACATCAATATCGTTAACAGTTTTTATTACGTCCCAACATTTTTATTATATTTTCTATTTTTTTTCTTTCTATTTTCTTTCATCGGAACATTTTGGGATAGAAAAATCGGATCAGGTTGTTTAAATGTTAAGATAATTATACGGACTAGAACAAATTTGTTTTGGTCTATCCACATATTTTACAAATTCATTTTTCTGAATTTTCTAAAATTTCAAATCCCCAAGAAATTTTGTAAACTTTTTCTTCAAAAATTTGTATCTTATTTTTTTCATTTAGCAACATTTTATAAAGAGTTTAGGGAAAAATAAATGTCAAAGGTTAATACGAGTATTAAAAATTCTGACCCTTGTCTTTAAAAACACATCAATTTCCATTGGTCCAATCGCAACCCTTTTTGGACCACTCACGTAGACTATCACCAAATCAATATGCAAAAAATTACACCACTCTCGCTAAAAAATTGTGCCAGATATGAGTCTCAATTTCAAAATTTGGCTTATATAGGCGGGGTCAGGTCCATTGGTCTGATCCCGCCCATTTTTGGGCGAATCACGTAGACTGTCATCAGATACATATACCCAAAACTGCAGCACTCTCGATAATAATTTTGGCTTATATGAACGGGGCCACGCAAATTAGTCTGATCCCTCCCATTTCCAACCAATCTCGTAGACTGCCACGGCCATTGATGCGATCCCGACCCTTTTTTGGACCAATAACGTAGACTACCACCAGACATCACTCTCGCTAAAAATTGTGCAAGATATGTGTCTCAATTTCAAAATTTGGCTTATATAGGCGGGGCCACGTCCATTGGTCTGATCCCGGCCATTTTTGGGCGAATCGCGTAGACTGTCGTCAGATACATACATATGTCCAAAACTTGCGCACTCTCGATAATAAATTGTGCAAGATATTTCTATTTCAAAATTCGGTCCGATCCCGTCAATTTTTGGACCAATCACGTGGACTGTCACCAGATACATATGTACAACATTACAGCACTCTAGCTAGCAAATTGTGAAAGATATATCAATTTCAAAATTTGGCTTATATGGGCGGGGCACGCCCATTGGTCCGATCCCGCCCATTTTTTTCTACCAATTACGTAGAATGCCACCAGATACATATACACAACATTGCAGCACCCCCGATAGCAAATTGTGCAAGATATCGAAATTTCAAAATTTGGTCTATGTGGGCGGGGCCACGCCCATTTGTCCGATCCCGCCCATTTTTGGACCAATCACGTAGAGTGTCACCTGATACATATACACAAAACTACAGAAATCTCGCTAATAAATTGTGGAAAATATTTCAATTTCAAAATTTGGCTTATATGGGCGGGGCCACGCCCATTGGTCCGATTCCGCCCATTTTTTGAAAATTCACATAGTCTGACACTAAATGCATACACACAAAATTTCAGCACTCTAGCTAAAAATTTTTCTCAATATCACAATTTGACCCATATGGGCGGGTCCACTCCCACATGATATATCGAAAATTCAAGTACCCTATTTTCACCACGCCCCATACATGTACATTCTGTGAAAATTTCATGAAGATCGGTCCAGCCGTTTAGACGTCTATACGGTACAAACAACCAATTTTATTAAACTTGCATTTTTTGACTTATTTCATATCCGTTATGTTGTTGACTTTAAAAATACATCATTTTCATTATATTGGAAATTAAAAAAATTGTTTTGGCTACTAGTATTTTGTGAAATATCCAAATAAACAAATTTCAATGAAAATAAAATTTAAAATTTTTTTTTAAAAATTTTCTTACATAGCCCCTTATGTTCTATAAAAATACACCAATTTCATTAAACAAGAAGTCATTTAAAATTTTATTTTTTTAAATTTAGATTTTACGTATTTTTTAAAATATCCCGTTCGTTATGTTGTGTATAAAAATAAACCATTTGACTAAATTTGAAATTTTTAAAACTTTATTTTTTAATATTGTTTTTTAACTTATTTTGTAAAATGTCATTTATGTTATCTCTAACAAAACATCAATTTCATTAAATTGAATTTTTTAAAAATAGATTTTTTTAATATTGCATATTTTTAGAAATAAATCAATTTCATCGAATTGATAATTTTTTTGAAAACTGATTTGTTTAATTTTGTTTTTACGTATTTTGTAAAATGTCCCGCTATGTTGTCTCTAAAAATTAATCAATTTTATAAAATTGGAAATTTTTTAGAATTTATTTTGAAAATTTTAAGAAACACACCAATTACATCAGACTGGAAATTAAAAAAAAATGTTTTTAATTAATTTGTAAACGATCTTGTTGCCTTTAAAAATACACTAATTTCAACATATTGGATTATTTGCAATTTGTACTTATTTTGTATCCCGTTATGTGGTTGTCATTAAAAATACACCAATTTCATTATATTGGAAATTTTTAAAAATTATTTTTATCTCGTAAAATCTTCCGTATGTTGTCTTGTTATGTTGTCTTTAAAAACAAGTTTCATTGAATTGGAAATTTTTAAAATAGTTTTTTTTTTTTGTTCTGTTGTCTCTAAAAATACATCATTTTAGTGAAATTAATTTTTTTTTAACCTATTTTGTAAAATGTCCCGTGTTAAATAGGAAATTAAAAAAAAATATTTTTAAAATTTTGTAAATTTTTAGAAATTCACCAAATTCATCACAATTTCTTTAAATTGGAAAATTTTAAAAATTGATTTTTCTATTTTTTTCTATAAGAATAAATAAGTAAATTCTAATTTTTTAAAATTATTTTTTTTTAGTTTTGTAAAATTAAATTATTACGCGTCTTCAAAAATAGACCAATTTCTTTAAATTGGAAATATTTAAACAATTTTTAACTATTATTTTCAAAATATTTTGTAAATTTTTCCATTGCGATTTTCAGAGCAGCAAACATTTTCATAAAACCAAAAACATTATTAATTTTCGCAATTAAAAGTTCAGACCCAAATTTTTCATTATATATTTTTTTGTGGAAAATGCTTTATTCTATTTGGATCATGTTTTGGAATATAAATCCGATCAAACACAAATCGCCATAACTTCAAGATAATATACTACAAAACAATATATGTGCAGAAAAATCGGTCAAAATTGCAAAATATCCTGTTAATATTAATATGGAGCACTCCTATTGCCATCTAGATCGATCGATTCTGTCCAAATTTTTATTATATAATTTTTTGTCTGGAATGTTTTCTTCCATTTGGCCTATATTTGGAGATAGAAAATCATATCAAATCTAAATTGTCTCAATTTCAAGATAACTTAACAAACAAGGTTACTATTTTATTGTGGGCCTCATAAAATGAGAAATTGTTTTATTGGTTTTCAGTCCAAGAAACTTATTCAAAAAATCCATTATACTGAATCAGAGAAATATTTTTTTCTTATATGGTGCAAAATTTGTTCGTACATATTCCTTTTTTGATTTTGAATTTTGCTGTTTCTAAAAACTATTTTATTTTAAGATTTTGCTGAATAGGTTCTCTTTCTGATGGCTATTATTCGTCTAAGTTGTACGTTACAAACCTAAGGATCAGAATTTTTAATATGTATTAATCTATGAGATTTATTTTTGCCTAAAAAGTTTCTAAAATGTAAAATAAGATCTCTGTAAAATCTTTTATTCTTTGAAAAACAAATATTGTCCAAGTTTTTACGAGGATTTGAAATTGTTAAAATTTATAAAAGTTTATTTTTATGTTTTACGAAATTTTGTGTTGCTTTTGAACGGCTGAAAAGATTTTTGCTTAGTTTACGTTCGAAAGAGAACCATTTTGTAGATTTTTTTTAAATTTATAAAATTTGTTTATTAACTTTAATTTAATGTTCCCCTTCCCCTTTTTGCACAACCTATCTCTCAGATCTAAAACAGTAATTGGATTTTTTTTGTAAAAGTTATTATAAATTAAAGCTTTTAAAAAAATTTTTATAATTATTTTCAAAAAACAATTCCGCCAAAAATTGGCTTTTATGTTTTCTTTGATACGATGTAAACTTGTTTCAGCCGTTCAAGAGCAATTAACAATTTCGTAAAAAAACAAAAATGCATTATTTTAATTTTTTTAAATTTCAATTCCATCTTTTTTTTTAAACAATTTTTTTCAAACTTGGTTCAGCTGTTCAAGAGCAATTAACAATTTTGTAAAAAACAAAAATGCACTAATTTCAATTTTTTAAATTTTTTTTAAACAATTTTTTTTAAAAATATAAAATATAAAGTTTTTTTTTATTATAAAAGCGACATCTTACTAGGTTAATATTAAAAAATCTGACCCATACGATAAAAAAAGTATATATACAGTGTGATTATGTCAAGAAATTGTTTTTACATCGCAAAAATTTACCTTCTGATAAACTTTTTTGGGAAAACTAAAGTTTGTATTATTTATAAAATAATTTTCTTTCGATATTTGTAAAAAATTTAAATTTTTTATCAAAAAGTTCCCCAAAAACAACAACAAAAATTAATTTCCTCACAAAAGTTGGTGTCAAGAAAGTCTTTTGATACTTTTTTTGTCGGGCCGATACTCGGATCTGGAGTACAATTATGGAAAATGGTTGATACTGTTCTGTTGTCCAACTTGTCGACTACATATTGCAATTTAAAAAATTCAAAAAATAAAGAGTAGTTTTCTGCCATGAAAAAATCGAATATCGAAACACTTTCTTGACGGACTGTATATTCTAATCGTCGTAAAATTCTAAGATAATTTAGCAGATTCTATGTCCGTCCATCCGTCCGTCTGTTGTAATGACACTAAATTTGGTACAAATAGTTCTTATAGCTGCAGGTATCTTGGGATTGAAAATGGGCAATATCGGTCCATTTCTTTTAAAAAGCCCCTTTATAAAGAAAGTTATCGATTTGACTTTTTAATGCCATGTAGAACTCAAAGTTTCACTGAAAGGGCTTAAAATGGAACCCGAAGTGTATCATATATACCCGAAACCCTGCACATGAACAACGGTCGTCAAAGGTTCATGTTTTGTAATAGCTCCCATATAGACCCTCCTGATTTCATTCATCACACGATCAGCATAGGTCCATGTTTTGATATAGCCCTCATAAAAAGGTGCCACTTATATTGCTCAAATGCAATCAGCAGTAAAAGCATTTCTATTTGTTCACGTTTTGATGTAGATCTCATACAATTATCCTCCATTATTTGAATATTTAATATAATTTCTATTTGCGTTAATATAATGTGAAATGTGATCCATGGTGGATCCATAAGATTCGACCTGGCCGAACTTAACGCCGTTTTCCTTGTTACAATTGGAAATTTTATAAACTTTAACTTGAAATAAAAAACCGAATTAAATAAAATTTGGCTGCTGGGATATTAATGCAATTTCACCTTATTTTACAAGATGTTTTACATTGTGTTTTTTTTTAAATATTGAAACGCAATCCCGGTTTTTTATGGAAGTAGAGTATTTTTTAAGCGGATTTTTTGATTAAAATAAAATAAAATATGTTGAAATTGAGATGTTTCTGGCACAAGAAATATTTTTTTAAATTTTGTCATAAAATATTTTTTTCTCATTAACGACACACAGCTTCCCACACAGTGAAATATGTACATACGAGTATTTGTTTGCCATAACTACACTGAAAATATCGAATTAATTTTAAAGATTTTGCTTCAAAGATGTCGATTTTTAAAACGAAAAATATCTTATTAATATTAAAGATATTGCTTCAAAGACCTTCTAATCCTTAAAAAAGCACAATGCCTAATTAGAATTAGGAAAATGCACTTAAATTTGTTGTCATAATTTAAAGTGCGATTGTCCTTGTTTTAAAGATTAACTAACGTTTTTGAAGCAAAATCTTTAGAAATTAGGTATTTTTCAGTGTAGTGTTTTCAATGTATATTTCGTAATGGTTAGCGTAACCATTTTCCGGATCCGCCCTTTTAGGACGTATTCCCAAAACATTAGTATTGGGAATACGTCAAAAACAATTTAATTTTTAATTTAAGCAAAATAAATGCTTGAAACCCGTTCCTATTTCTTTAAATAACACAAGCAAAATTTTAATCAACTGATAGAAATTATATTTATTTAAATGAAACTTCGAATGTATTGTTCAGTCAATTTATAAAATCGTGGTTTAATTTAAATTCCGTATCATAATAGATATTATTTTCTTAATTGCTAGATCCTCATAGGATAATTGAAAAAAAAATCGTTTTGCTTTCCCCCCAAAAAAACAAACAATCACTTTATCACGACTATCTACTGGCTGGCTATGATGTTTTGAGAAGCCTACAATTTCGAAATTTTATTTTCATTTCTTTTTTCGTTCATCTTTAAAACAAAACATTTTCGACGAGGTCATATTAAGCGAAAATGATGGCATCACGCCAATTGTACCTTTGAAATAATTTCTTGAAAAAAATTCTACTCTACAGCAATAGCATTTAATTTTCCCTCTCATTCACACACACGAGTTTTCAGTTATTCACTTCAATAGAGGCAAATACCGAAAAAGTATTTTGAGTTTTAGCCCCGAAACGTATACAAAAAATATCCGTTTCGGAACCAGAAAGAAAACAAGAGAAAATTCAGAAAAATAGAAAACTGATTTCGTCAACACATACGAGTATGTATGTACATATGTACATTTGAAGATAGAAAGAAGACATTCATATGGCACAACACTGCCGATCAGCTGATTAGGGAATCATATTTTTTTTTGGAAAAGTTTAAATTGAAGAAGTAAATGTATATGGGGATTTCATGTCAAGTGAGTGAATTCTGAAAAATGATATCTTCTGATCGGGATGAAACTTGCATCAAGTTTAGTCCTTTTGGATGGTAGTTATGACACAAATTTTTAACAAGATCGGTTAAGGGCTATTCGAGCTGGAGGGTGTTGAATTTTGTAATTTTGGTCGAACGGCCCTTTTTTCTCATCCATATAACTAATTACACTTTGCAACAAAATTTCTGTCGAAGGGCTGTACATATCATTTTTTGGTGTTTATGGTACCCTATTTTTTTAATTTTTTGTATATACTTATACAAAAAAATTATGGGGTTGTTCTACAAGTTACGTGTTGGAGACGGATTTGGGAATAAAAGCAAAACTACTTTTCGAAATTTTAATTAATTTTAACTTTTATATTTTATGTTTAAAGAGGACGTACAACCAACAAGAGGTGTTATTTTGGTATTGAAAGAAAAATGCCATTTTTTGAGATAAATGATCGGATGTTTATTTCATAAGAAAGTATGCCGTTAATAATGAAAAACAACATCAGCCAAATCGCCACCACGACCACGCTTACAGGACCATATCCTTGTCATGAAATTTTCTATAACCAAATCGCAAAGTGGCTGTCTTCGACAGCCTCACGAATTCTATCTTTGAGGTATTGAATTGACGCTGGGCTGTTGGCGTAGACCTTATCTTTCACGTGGCCCCAAAGGAAGAAGTCGCAAGGTGTTAAATAACAAGATCTCGGTGGTCAATTGTGATCACCTCTTCAAGAGATGACACGGTCCGGAAACTTTTCCCGTAACAGAGCAATGGTTTCGTTGCTTGTGTGGCACGTAGCGCCGTCTTGTTGAAAGTAAACGTCGTCCAGATCAATACTATCCAACTCCGACCATAAAAAATCATTAATCATCTCTCGATAGCGCAATCCATTCACCGTAACTGTTGATCCAACCTCATTTTCGAAAAAGTAACGTCCAATGACCCCGCCGGACCATAGACCGCAATAAACAGTCACACGTTGAGGGTGGCGAGGCTTATCAACAATAACTCTTGGGTTTTCCTAGCCCTAGATGCAACAATTTTGCTTGTTGACGTAGCCACCGAGGTGGAAATGGGCCTCATCAGTCAAGATGATTTTTCGATGATTTTCGAATTTTAATAATTTCAATGCGTTGTTGAATCGTGTATCGTTCCATTTTTATACCCTACACCACACTGTGGTACAGTGTATTATAAGTTTGTTTCACGGCAGCTGTTTGTAACACCTGAAAATAACACAGCTAGACCTTAAAGTATACCGATCGACTCAGAATCACTAGCTGAGTCGATTTAACCATGTCTGTCCGTCCGACCGTCTGTCCATGTAAAGTTGTTCGTCGACTACAGGTCGCAATTTCACTCCGATCGTTCTGAAATTTTGCAGTTTAGAGTATTTCGCAGCTGTTAAGATCGCTATTGAATTTGGTTGAAATCGGTTCAGATTTAGATATAGCTCCCATATATATCTTTCGTACGATTTGGCCCTTTAGTCCTATAGAAGCTGTATTTTACATCCAATCGTTTTGAAATTTAGAATGGTAGAGTTTCTTGATCCATGAACCAACATTGCCGATTTTGAAGAAAATCGGTTAAGATTTAGCTATAGCTCCCATATACTTATATGTTTCGTCCGATTTGGCCCTTTAGTTCTATAGAAGCTGTATTTTACATCCAATCGTTTTGAAATTTAGAATGGTAGAGTTTCTTGATCCATGAACCAACATTGCCGATTTTGAAGAAAATCGGTTAAGATTTAGCTATAGCTCCCATATACTTATATGTTTCGTCCGATTTGGCCCTTTAGTTCTATAGAAGCTGTATTTTACATCCAATCGTTTTGAAATTTAGAATGGTAGAGTTTCTTGATCCATGAACCAACATTGCCGAATTTGAAGAAAATCGGTTAAGATTTAGCTATAGCTCCCATATACTTATATGTTTCGTCCGATTTGGCACTTTAGTTCTATAGAAGCTGTATTTTACATCCAATCGTTTTGAAATTTAGAATGGTAGAGTTTCTTGATCCATGAACCAACACTACCGAATTTGAAGAAAATCGGTTAAGATTTAGCTATAGCTCCAATATATATGTTTCGTCCGATTTGGCCCTTTAGTTCTATAGAAGCTGTATTTTACATCCAATCGTTTTGAAATTTAGAATGGTAGAGTAGGTATAGCTCCCATATATATATTTCGTCCGATTTTGCTCTTTAGTCCTGTAGAAGCTGTATTTTAAACCCAATCATTATTTTGAAATTTAGAATGGTAGTATTTCTTGATCCATGAACCAACACTACCGAATTTGAAGAAAATCGGTTAAGATTTAGCTATAGCTCCCATATATATGTTTCGTCCGATTTGGCCATTTAGTCCTATAAAAGCTGTATTTTACATCCAATCATTTTGAAATTTAGAATGGTAGAGTTTCTTGATCCATGAACCAACATTGCCGAATTTGAAGAAAATCGGTTAAGATTTAGCTATAGCTCCCATATATATGTTTCGTCCGATTTGGCCATTTAGTCCTATAAAAGCTGTATTTTACATCCAATCGTTTTGAAATTTAGAATGGTAAAGTTTCTTGATCCATGAACCAACACTACCGAATTTGAAGAAAATCGGTTAAGATGTAGCTATAGCTCCCTTATATATGTTTCATCCGATTTGGCTCTTTAGATCCAATCGTTTTTATGCCCTACACCACACTGTGGTCTGGGTATTATTTAAGTATAAAATGTCCCAAAAGTAAATTTATGTAAACAATTTATACATGAATTACAAAATTTATATATCAGAGTTATTCAATATTACGAGAGTGGTGTAGGGTATTATATAGTCGGCACCGCCCGACTTTAACCTTTCCTTATATATATAGTCGGCTTAATGTTAATTTGGTTCATACGCCACTGTCGTGTTTTTTGAGTTAGAAGTTTATAATATGGTTCTCAAACATGCTCAGAGTCAGTAATAATGTTGTCCCTATCTCGTCTAGTTTTCGACATTTTTCTATCGCCCTATCATTTTGGCTCATAATTTTACGATCTTTGGATCGCAATATAAAAATTTCACATGCCGATCCTCTTTGTGGTCCATGTAAAAAAAAATATTTTTAAAAAATTGGATATGGACCAAAATGGCATGTACAAAAATTTTGTAACTGGAGAACTTTTAAAATTATGCATCTATTTTCTTTGAAATGTTCTCATTTTATTCATGTCCGATCGTACTTTACGATAAAATAATAACGATATAATAATTGTCGATGTTTTTAAGAGGTTTTAATTACACACTTATTAAAGTTTTCTCAAAAAATTTGATTTTTTCGCAATATCTTCTAAGGTATCTTTGAAAACGATAATGGCATGCAAAAATATAATATAATAAAGGTTAATTAATTTAGGATTATTTAAAGCTTTCCTGAACCAATTGCGATAAATGGTTCTCGTGTTATGCTAAAATATGAAGTTCAATCTCAATTTCCACATAACAATACAGTTAGGTATTATTTAACCGGTGCATGCGTTCCTCAAAAATCTGCATAAAGACACGGATATAAGTTTCAATATATTAAAAAACCATACACAATGAAATACTTCTTGTGAAATAACGTTAAAATCGTATTAAAATCCCAGCAACCAATATTTTATTAAATAACTAGAATTCAGTTTTTTGTTTCATGTAAATGTTGACAAATATGCCTTTTTAAAGAAGGAAAAACGGTGTTAGGTACCCTCCACCATAGATCACATTTCACATTACATATATTAACGCAAATAGAAATTATTCATTATATCGATACCTCCATTCTAAAACATGCTATGTCGACTTTTCTTATTGATTGTATTTGAGCAAAATAATTGGATATTTTGTATGGTGGATACATCAAAACATAGACCTACTCCTATAACTACTGTTTATCGTGTGATGAAGTGAAATCGGGATAGCCCTTTGTATGGGATCTATATAAAAACCAGTAAGGAAAGGCTAAAGTCGGGCGGGGCCGACTATATAATACCACCACTCTCGTAATAACTCTGATATATAAATTTTGTAATTCATGTATAAATTGTTTACATAAATTTACTTTTGGGACATTTTATACGTAAATAATACCCCGTACCACAGTGTGGTGTAGGGTATAAAAACGATTGGATCTAAAGAGCCAAATCGGATGAAACATATATATGGGAGCTATAGCTAAATCTTTACCGATTTTCTTCAAATTCGGCAATGTTGGTTCATGAATCAAGAAACTCTACCATTCTAAATTTCAAAACGATTGGATGTAAAATATAGCTTCTATAGAACTAAAGGGCCAAATCGGACGAAACATATATATGGGAGCTATAGCTAAATCTTAACAGATTTTCTTCAAATTCGGTAGTGTTGGTTCATGGATCAAGAAACTCTACCATTCTAAATTTCAAAACGATTGGATGTAAAATACAGCTTTTATAGGACTAAAGGGCCAAATCGGACGAAACATGTATATGAGAGCTATAGCTAAATCTTAACCGATTTTCTTCAAATTCGGTAGTTTTGGTTCATGGATCAATAAACTCTACCATTCTAAATTTCAAAACGATTGGATGTAAAATACAGCTTCTATAGAACTAAGGGGCCAAATCGGACGAAACATATATATGGGAGCTATAGCTAAATCTTAACCGATTTTCTTCAAATTCGGTAGTGTTGGTTCATGGATCAAGAAACTCTACCATGCTAAATTTCAAAATGATTGGATGTAAAATACAGCTTCTACAAGACTAAAGGGCCAAATCGGACGAAACATATATATGGGAGCTATAGCTAAATCTTAACCGATTTTCTTCAAATTCGGCAATGTTGGTTCATGGATCAAGAAACTCTACCATTCTAAATTTCAAAACTATCGGATGTAAAATACAGCTTCTATAGGACTAAAGGGCCAAATCGGACGAAACATATATATGGGAGCTATAGCTAAATCTTAACCGATTTTCTTCAAATTCGGCAATGTTGGTTCATGGATCAAGAAACTCTACCATTCTAAATTTCAAAACGATTGGATGTAAAATACAGCTTCTATAGGACTAAAGGGCCAAATCGGACGAAAGATATATATGGGAGCTATATCTAAATCTGAACCGATTTCAACCAAATTCAATAGCGATCTTAACAGCCGCGAAATACTCTAAACTGCAAACTGCAAAATTTCAGAACGATCGGAGTGAAATTGCGACCTGTAGTCGACGAACAACTTTACATGGACAGACAGACGGACGGACGGACGGACATCGTTAAATCGACTCAGCTAGTGATTCTGAGTCGATCGGTATACTTTAAGGTGGGTCTAGCTGTGTTATTTTCAGGTGTTACAAACATCTGCCGTGAAACAAACGTATAATACCCTGTACCACAGTGTGGTGTAGGGTATAAAAATATCGTCCGTATACACCCATCCTTATTTGGAGGTTATACAAATATGAACGTTTTATCTTATGTTTTTGTTCATTTGAAAAGTAAAACTAATGTCGATTTCGTTTCTGGAAAAACATGTTGCCTCGTATGACGTAAAATACTAGAAAATGTTTGCCGAAATAATGTTATCCCTCGTATTTAACTTAACTCGATTTTTCAAACTTGAACAATATGCTAGAAATGTTCAGCTTTCGGAAAAGGGTAAAAAGAAAAAATTGCACTTTTTGAAGCAACTAATGGTGACTTCGTTTAGGCAAAAAAATTTTTCATTTTCATTTTTCTACATTTTACGCTGAAACCGCATTTTTTAGTTCGTTTGTAAAAATAGCGCGGCCGAATGAACGGGTTTGATTTTGTTTGTAAAATTATGACACTCCGCAAATGCGAAAATATTGCATTTTCCACACTCAGTCCAGTACACGGTGTGGAGTGTTGCACCGCCAAAAAGCAGACTTCAGAACCAAACCCAGCAAAAAGAGCATTCAAAGAAGCAATAAAAATCCACAACTTATGATCCGGAGTTGTTCTAATTTGGATTTTCATCAATGAATTTAACAAGGGCTTGTCGCGCCGGTGAAGTACTTATTTGTCAACACTTTTACACAACTCCTTTTGAAGCACTGTAATATTTGCTTTTTTGTTGTTGTATTTATTTGATGAATGTATGTCGTTCTCATTAATATCTTTGGGTCCAGTGATAATTCACTTCTTTTAAAGGAATACAAATGTTGAGCCTTCCTAACATAGGGAAGCGAAGGTATAAATAATTTACTATTGGCCAAAGTGATCAACGCTCATATATATGTATGTTCAGGACATTTTAAGATGTTTGTAATCCGTATGGTATGGCTGGCTCTATTCATGTGACCGAAATTATTTAATTATATGCTACACCACACTATGGTACAATTTATTATAATTTTATGCATTTGTTTCTAACACCCAAATGAGAACCATCGTTTATTACACCGATCGACTTAGAATCACTTTCTGAGTCGATTTGGCTGTGCCAGTCGACGATTGATTATGTGACTAAAAAACGACGTGGTCGACTTTGGTTGCTTCCAACTTTATGCTGAAATCGACTTTTGGTACCGATTAATCGGAACACATAGAGTCTTTAAAATAAAGCACATTTTTATACCCTCACTTAAGTGTGACGAGGGTATATATCATTTGCTACGGAAAAAAGTGTAACACATCGAAGGAGTGATCTAAGACCCTAAGTATGTTCGGAGGAAATCCGTTTTGGGTCATTTTAAGTCGAATGAGCAATGTCCGTCCGTCTGTCTGCTGGCTGGTGCGCACGATAACGATAAAATTGACAGAATAATTCGTGTAATATTCAATATTACATTACTCACAAAGTGAGGGTATACCTTAGTCGGTTTACCCGACTGAAACTTTCTTACTTGTTATTTTATCATACTGCACAAACTTATAATGATCACGATTTCTATGAGGATTTTATTTATAGCTCAACCAATTTTAAGGTAGATTTAAATTTACACGGTCACTAAGTTGAACCCATTGCGCTTTACTTGAGTAGTATTTTCATTTCTGTTTCGCCACGTTTTTGCATAGGTCACAAAATATGAACTTAAGAAGCATGTATATTCTCATATATCAAAATTTTTGGAAAAAAATAAAGTGTTATTAATAAATTCAGTTTTTATCGCAATTCAATGTACTACAATTCCACAATTTAACACATTTCGAAGAAATACATTAAAATGACTTAGGTCCGATTAATCAGCCTATTCGACTGAAACGAAATTTGGATGATGACAAAGTCGAAAGTCGACTTTCAGCTTCCAAAATCATTCACTAATTCTGATATAGCCGATTCCGATTTTGCCCTTAGGACTGTAGAAGCAGTATTTCACATATCGATACCTCTATTCTAAACTATGCTAAGTGCAAAAAGGTAGATTTTCAGGAGAGGCATTTGATTTGATGCATTTATTAAATTTATGTGGAATTCCTTTATAATGCAAATCGAATGACCTGTAGTGTTTTGTGAATAACTTTTGATTAAGTTGACGGATAAACACCAAATTTTGACTGAATATAATTTTGAATATTTAGAAATTAAAAATGCAATTTCCCTAAAAACATGCTAAGTCGACTTTGCATGTTTTAGAATGGGGGTTTCGATATATTTCATAGCCCCTGTCCAATGAACATGCACCAAATACTTAGACACGACAGAATTATCGTATTTTAGTTGCTGATAATTTGGTTGTGTTGAGGAAGATAGTTTTGGGTAGTGATAAGACAGCACATAATCGAAGGGACATGCCACATGGCAGGTGTAATAAAAATAGAAATGTGTAAAACAGATTGTGAGGCTGAGAGATGTACCACATAATGTAAATAAAGAGACAATACGAAAGAAGAAAATTCTGTAAGAGGGCTGAATGTTAAAGCCTTCATCAGACTTGCTCCGTCTCGTTTCTTCGTAGTTTAAGTACATAGTTTTAAAATCTCATGGTTTGTAGTTATAGATTAAGATTATTCAAAATAAATCAGTATAATACGAATACTCAAATAATGATATCTTACAAATACTCAACGAGTAGAGTTGAAATATTTACTCACACAGTAAATGTCGTTTTTTATTCCTTTACAGCCCTCATATATATGTTCCTTCCGATCTGGTCTTTTATCACTTCAGAAGCTTTATTTTACATCCAATCTTTTTAAAATTATGCATTGCAGGGTTAATAACAATATGCAACAAAAAAAAATTTTTTTTTTGTCTTAGGCCGAAAAATTGTTTTTTTTTGTATAGATTGTTGCATACTGTTATATAAAATCAAAACCAAAAATTTTTTATGGATACATTTTTTTGTTTTAAATTTTTTTATTAAAAATACTATTATCGTATATGCCCGATCAGGTCGACTTATACGTTAAATTGAAGCTATTAATATGTCTTTTACAAAAGAGCCCCAGCTTAATATGCAGTGGTGGCAAAATATCGGCTATCCCAGAGGCATAACATACCATCTACTTTTAAATCGCAACAAATTTCCCAGTCATTTTCATATTTTATGTATTTTATCAATTTAGCCATTGTTTCGTATGATTCCTTATTGTTGACAGCATGAGCAATGGGAATCGACGGTTTCTGATTTCCGTTGTGTAAAAGTACTGCTTTCAAACTTTCTTTACTGCTGTCAACAAGTAACCTCCACTCCTTTGTGTACGTTTGATTAAGTTCCTCGAACAATCCGGGAATGTCGTTGCAAAAGCATCTGTTATCCACAGTTGTATAAAATTGTTTGTAAGGTATATCACGGACTCTACAATATGAAATGTTAACATCTAAGGGCCAAAATATTGTACTGTTTCATCCCAGATGCAAGTAGTTCTGTCTTATCATTGGTCAGTTCCAAATATCTCACTAGATCAATGACTTGAAACTGAGTTAAAAGCGATGACTTCTGACTCAAACTTGAATTGCTCAGAGTTGAGTACTCAGTTGAACTTGATGATGTTTCCGTTATTAGGCTGTTGGCTATACATGGACACTTCATACTCCAATCTATTAACTTAGACAAAAATAGCAGTCCGTATCGTGAATGAATGGTTGTCTCCAAATTATTGGCATTCCAACTCGCACGTGAAGTCTAAAATTAAAACGTTTTATTCCACAAAACATTGTAATACATTAATTTTAAAGTACTTACCGCATTCTTCCCCTAGTCCATCGAGTAAGATTTACATGGCACGAATTACACAAAATACTGGGTGTCCACGGTTTGTTCATATTTTTAACTCGTATACCAAAATATTACACATACATATATTTCTTCTATTGTTTTACTAAACGCACGTCGATTTTTTAATTACACATTTTCCGAATTGCACTAATTTATTGATAAGAAATTTAATTCATAAATTCCGGGTTTAAGGTTCATAAGTTGCAGTACCTGTAGCTGACATATAGTTTGCTTCGAAAGTAGACACCCAATATTTTCAGGACTGCCGCGTACTTCTTTGTATTGCGTACATATAACTGTATATACGACTGGGATGTCCGTGCCCCTAAAAGGCGCAACTGAATGGAAACCTCATAAATAAAAAACTACAATTATTGTTGAATGACCCTCTATCTGAGCGGATCTCATCCAATATAGCTCTCACATTGCATATATGGAGGGTTACTTACGGCCATAAAACCTCGTCCTCTCTATAATTTTATAATATCTGACATCAATCCTCATAAAATAAAATGCAAGTGCAATGTCTCTTATATGTCTCTCTCACATATGGCGAATTCAATATAAGCAAAAACATCATTTAAAAGCGAAAAAATTTGAAACAAGATTTTTTTGAATTTCCCTAACATTTACAAAATGGCACATAACTTTTACATCTATCCATATATTTTTTTTAAATAGACAGTGTTTTCTTCGTTAGCATGCTGGCTATAATAATAATTTCTCATATTTTTGACGACTGTTTCTAAACCAAAGATTCTACGTGTAAGCAACATTTGCAGCGCATGTAGCCCTCATAGTTCCCTTTAATTTGAGGCATAACATGGCTCAATCGGACTTATACTTGAAAAATTATGGTCCAAAAATTTAAAAAAAAATTAAAAAAAATTTCCATAAATTTTTTTTATATTTTTTTCGTGTTTGTGACACCTAATTGCACCTAGGATTGCCAGACACCGTATTCGAAAAGTCGGGATAACCGAGACTTAAAAGCGGGATTTGTCGGGACAAATAAAAATATAATATTTTATTGGTTTTCGCATTTTAAAAAAAATCATTACAGTTTCAATAAAAGTCAAACATAAGAATATTCAAAATAACTTATATACACTATAGGTCAATATTATGTTTGCCACAAATACTTTCTTTGTGTTATTCTTCACGAAATTCGCTTTTACTTTAAAACTGTTGGATGTAAACTATACACGCTGAAAAAAATCGCTTCTGTAGTGTATTGTCCCAAACATATTCGGCTTGAAACATATATATGTTTATTAGGCCGGGTCGATTTGTGGGGAGGCAAAAAAAGTCGCATTGCTCAGTGAAAATCGTATTCTAGGGATCAAAATAAGAAACTTTGCCGAAGGAACCATACCTCTAAAACGAATTCTGATGTCCCGGAATTTGGGTCGAACTTTTGGGTAGGGGCAAATTTTGAAAAATCCCACTTTGACCCATTTAGAGTGCTCCAATCGAGTCCAAATGTATTACCGACCCTCACTAACTTTGGAGGCCCGACCCACCCATGCCAGTGGCACACCCCCTGGAACCCCCTGGGGGTTCCATACATTTGGACTCGATTGGAGCACTCTAAATGGGTCAAAGTGTGATTTTTTCCGGGACATCAGAATTCGTTTTAGAGGTATGGTTCCTTCGGCAAAGTTTCGGGAAAGTCGGGAAAATCCCGACGAATCCCGACCGTCTGGCAACCCTACTTCCACCAGTTATCTGTTATCCACATCCCTTGGACACAAATTTTGTTGCATAGTGTAATTTATACTCCAAAATAAATTTTGGTTAGTTATTTAGAAGAACTTCATTAAATTCCGAAAAAATTATTATACTTATGATTTGGAAGTACTTATAATGTTATTCTTTTGGAAGTACTTCTTTTATTTTTTGCTGGGTATATAAACATGATATATATAATCCATAGATTTTTTCAAAAAAAACTTTTTTTTTCTAATTTTTTTAATTTTAAAAACTTTTACCAAACCAATCTTTCTACGTTATAATGGCTACAACATAACGTAGTCATCATAATTGCCTTAAACTTAACGCGCATTCCGGCTCTATTGGGCGTATACTTCTACTTTGGAAAGTATGTATAACTAAAAAAAAATAACACACAATTTGTTTGAAATATTTTTGTTTTGTGTTTACGATACAACGTTTTGAACAGACTTTTGGCAAAGTTTGTGTAAACAAGTGTTATCGGACTAACACTGTGTAATCAAATTTTGCAAAATATCTACATATGTCGTAGCAACATAGATATAAAAATTTATGATATTACAAGATTCATTGGTTTCCCCTATTTAAATTATGTAAGGTGTATCTACAAAGATATTACTATCACTGCTGTCTGCATATATATGTATGTACTCGTATGTTTGTATGTACAAATACGTGTTTGCATTTATATAAACTTACACACGACCATAGATCTATCCGAATATACATATATTTGTTTCGAAAAACAATAAATTTATATGGCCTGACTCACTGCATTGGTCTTCCTTCCTCTCTTCTACGAGTTATAAACGAATTTACCTTAGATATTTTCAATTGTGGCCGCTCAAGATATAAAACAGCATCCAAATAAATTTTACTATTTGTAGTATTTTTAAACGACAATTTACACTTTCCTTTGTATAGAAATTCAGATTTCTAATACAACATCTTTATGCGGATAAAGTCAAGATTAAGATTAAGATTGTTTATTGAGTCTTTTCAAATATATGAGGTTTTGTACAAACATTATAATAGAAATTCTAAGGACTATAAGTATTATCCTAATTTGCCTTCATTTGGCACATTGTCACAGCAACAGGCTTTGGCTATTCGGATAAAGTCAAATACCAGGAATTTCTGTATGGTTGTATTTTTGAAAAATTTATATTAGGCGTGTTTTCGTTACACCATAGGTGCTTAATTTGTATGGGGAGCTAAGCACTTTTAAGCATTATTAGTTCCCGATAAAGTTTGGTGCTTGCGTTCCTGTCTTAATCGAGTATGGTATTACCAGATTGGGCATCCTATATTTCGCAATATGGTATCTCATTTTTAGAGAGATTGTTGTCAATTATTGTTAATTAATGCGAAGAAGAAGAACAAAAATGGAAAATTATTTTAATATTTGCAAAAAGAGTGTAAACAATTGAACATAGAATAGTAAATTTATGTTTTATAAATACATTTTACGAATTTTTTGTCTGTTTCGCACTGTTCTTTCTTCGCAACTCATGACTCCATTGTTACCAGATAGTGGAAATCCGCCACTTACTGCTTATGCGCCAGTTAGTGGAAGTCAGTTGTTTTCGTTGCAAAGTGCTAAACTAAAATTGCTAGCTTGTAACGAAAACATGCCTATTATATATTTGTAGCTTCAACTTACAGACATATATACTTATATAACTTACGGCCGTTTTCAGGTAGCTCCGTTATTTATTTTTATTGAAAAAGTTAGCTAACAGACGGTTAGTCTAACGAACATTTTAAACGGTCCGTTAAAAATTTCGTTTTCAGGAAGGTTCCGTTAGGTAACTTCATGTTAAGTACTAATGACTCCTAAAATATTTTGAAATTTTTTTGTTTTTATTTTTTGAAAATCGTGCACAATATTTGTGTTAATTTTTTTAAGAAAGCATGTATGTAATTGCAATCGATCTATGAGTTATTCAGTTGCAATATGATTTGACTCCTTTGTGTGGAAGGTACCAGAAGGAACAAGGCCATTTCGGACATTTCTCTGGATATGAATTTTAGAAGAGGAGGATAAGAGTATTTCGTATACTACGGAACAAAAGAATAACATATCGAAGGCGAAAATCCTTTTTAGGACATTTTATTCATTTGAACAGTGCCCTTCTTCCGTCTGTCTGTCTGGCTGATGTGCTTTAACTTTCGAAAAGAGTAACCGAATGACTTTGATATGTGGGTAATACTACAACTTATTTACCCCAGTTCAAAGACGTGAGCTATTGGTCCACTCCTTCTAGAACTTACCGGTCGTTACAATTTAGTGAAATACTGATTCTATAATATTTCTAATGCTAACTATCCGAATCTTCTGTAAGTCTCCACATTATAATAGCTTCTCTGTCGCTATCTCCTTGAGATGATTCCCACACAAAGTGACCATGTTTAACAAGAGTTAACAGCTCTAATACCGGTATACAAATACTTGAAAATGTGTTCAGATTAATATTTTTCGTCCAGCGAAAAATGGGCGTTATTGCCACGACCTTTTGTTACTTTTCATACAATATCACACCAATATTTAAAAGCTCGTAACTTGAATATCAGTACATATAAACACTTATGTATTCTGTATTCTGTAATTTTGTATAGTGCAATATCATAGAAGAACCCACTGTTTAGTGCAAATAAACGCATTTGTCCATCCCCTTCTGGTACCCCCACACAAATTGAAAGATTAATTCTAAATCAATTGCCCATCTTTTGTTGAGCAGACGTTTTGTCCATTAGTTTTTCATCCTGAGCTCGCTACTTTTTCGAAATATGTTCCTTGTACTCTTCAGCTGATATTTGTTTTGTTTTAAAAGCAATGCACGTGTCGCATTCGTCTTTGCGAGGTGCAAATAGAGCTAAATTTTGTGCGGCAAAATAGTTTGAAAACGTAAATATTGATACTGGAGGAACTTTGTTTTCGATACATTTAGCAATATAGTCATTAAATACTTCAACTTTAGTCTTGAATGCAGCTGCGATGCACAATTTTCTGCTATGTTTACGACAGTAGTGACTTTCTACCTTGTCCAATTGTTGTAAATAATCTTGTACACTCAAAGAATTTTGTGAGTATCATTAGCAAAAATGTTTGTTGTTTCAACAGTCTGTGTCTGCTGAAAAAGGGAAAGCAGACTTCGTCTGTTATTTTAGCAAACCTATGGTTGTTATTTTAGCACATAAATTTGCCTGCTACTGCAGCAAACTAGAACAGTCATTTTAGCAAATAATTTTGCTATTATTTAACAGAAAAAAGTGGCTGGGAGAACAAACTATTTTTGTTATTCTAGCATACGTTTCTTTCTTTTTTATTTTAATAAAAGAAATACAAATTTTATATTTTCCTGATATTTGAGAAGAGTATATCAACCAGGACTCCAACCTGAAGTTATTCAGCCCATGTATTGATAAGGGTTTCGAACTGTGAAATCTGTATGTATGCTTGATCTAAAAATATAAATGAAAAATAAATCATTTAATAAAATTGAATAGCAATAGGAGTATCTACAAACAATACTTACCGGTCACTGGCATTAACAATTATCTTCTTTTTGTTCGAAGGATAAATATAAAGAACATAAATCGTACGACATCGACGCGAACTCTGTCAATATTGGCCAAAGTGTTGGGTTTACCCTATAGACACGGTATCTAATTGTACATGTCCAGAGCCATATCATTGGGCAAAATGATCTTATCCATGGATTACATCCAAATTAGACTAACTTATCCTGAGTGTTTTGGAGCCAAAAGGTTGCTTCGTGATTCGGATATTAGCGACCATCGTTGGAACATATAGAGTAAATAATCAATGTTGCCATTTCGGTAAACAAATCACAAAATGGAAAAAAATACTTACGAGTTGTTGCAGGTATTATCATTAGGGTCACACTTCCAAGAGTTGTATGCGATTTGGAAAAGTAGACAAGGAAATAAATGGTTAGTCCATCCATGACACAAGTTATCTGAATTTATACATTGTAGTTGCTACGAAATTTCAGATCATCTTTTATACCCGTATTTTAATAGGACACTGCTTGGTGAGAATCTTGAAAACAAACAGAAATAAGTCTTATAATTATAGTACATTTAATTTTCAATTTGTTACGCTTACCTGTTGCGTCTTGATTAATTGATAACATGGTCCTTTATGTGCATTTGTGTACGCTTGATCAAAAAATATAAATCATTTAGAAAATTAAATAGCAATAGGAGCATCTACACACAATACTTACCGGTCACTGGCATTAATAACTATCTTCTTTTTGTCCGAATGATAACAATAAAGAACATACATCGTACGACCTTTGGTTATATTTGATGTTCTCCAAGACCGTATGATGATCAGTGACTCCTACGCGTTAGCCAATTGGCAATTGGGTTCACCCTATATACACGGTAATTGTACATGTCCAGAGCCATAGAGCTTGCTGAGAATCATGAAACCAACCAGAAATAAGACTTACATAATCATAGAGAAATTTGCAATTTGTGTACGCTTACCTGTTGCAACTTGATTAATTGATCCTCCAAGGCATGCACAATTTCGCATTTTTAGCCATTTCTTTAGCCATTTGTAAGTGTTGTCGAAGCTGTCCCGGAACCGTTTAACTTATTAAAATCATTTGCATTATCTTCGCGGAATGCTTTTTTAATGCGAATTAACAAACAGAACGAAAATTTCAATCCAATTCAATTTGTTCGGCGTAAAATATTTTATTCTTCAAAGGGTGTTACTAAATAGCCGGCGTCGGCGCACGATGTCTGTCAAAGAGGCAATCTTGAATGCTAGTGAAAGCGTATTACGTCTGTCAATATTTTTTGATAAGCGAAATAAACATTTTATATGAGATTTTGTTATCTGCACAAATATGAATATATGTGTAACTTATCGCAAGCACATTTTAATGGAAAAAATTGGTTTCAGTGGTAAGGAATATAAATTAAACGCCGCTTTTTTAATTTTCTTTTTTCCGTCATAAAGCATGTCTATGTCCCGATTCACACGGGGCAATTCGGTGTTTGTTGGAAACAAAGGCAGCAAAGTGCGAATGAAAAACACAAAACGGATTGCCAGTACAATAAACTACTTTCCCCATTGTCCAGATTCACACTCGGCAACTTTTCCAAGCAAGTGTCAAAGTTTGTAGGAGAGAGCTCTTTCCGCCCGCCTCTCTCTCCATCAAACTTTGACACTTGTTTGGAAAAAGTTGCCGAGTGTGAATCTGAACATTATCTTCCGTATGCCTCTATGTCCAGATTCACACCCGGCAACTTTTTCCAAGCAAGTGTCAAAGTTTGACAGAGAGAGACGCCGAATTACCGGGTGTGTTGAGGTGTCTATGTTCGTCCCAATTTACACGAGGCAATTTTATCAGCGGTTTAATGGTGTTTGTAGGGGAGGCAGTTGGTTCAATCTCGTACTCGATTGAACGTATTGTTTTTTATTCGAACTTTGAAACAACAACAATACACACAGGAATAGCCGTGGAAACCGTATAAAAATCGTCTTTGCATAGAATGATAAAATCTTGCGAAATTTTCTCTTAATACTCACCCTAAGTCTTTAGGAATTCTCCCGTTTTTTAACTTTTTTTGCATACACAATACTTAGTCCTAGATCACACGAGGCAATTTTCTCCAAGTGGAAAGTGCTCTGTATCTTTCCTACAAACTTTGACACTTGCTTGAAATAAAATTGCCTTGTGTGAATCAGACTTTATAAACATTTTTACAAATCGCACATAAAATATTAATGTTTAGCTTTGGTTTCATTAAAATATACAAATTAGAAACTAAAATCTAAATACAAGAGATTAATTTTAATTGTATGTCCGGAACTAAGATTTTGAAATCGTCAAATCATATTCGTTATCGATTTGTGTTTTACTTTTTGCAGTTTTAATCGACTCCTATTTCCAATATTTTTAAAATCCAATGAAAAAATACAAATATTGAGAACCGTAACTCGAAAACAGATATCGCCGAATAATTATTTAATTTTTTTTAAATATACTTTTCTTATCTCACGAATGACCTTAACCTTTTTGATTTTCAGTGGTAGTTGAACTTTATCATGTAAATTATTGCAACTTTTGTCTTATTTTCACATATTTTGATTAACAGCAAAAATTTTCAGCAAACTGCAAATTTTTCAGCAGTGCGTTTGCTAATGCAAAACTGCAAACTTTTTGCTATTACAGCAGAAAATGTGCTGTATTAGCAGAAGAAATGGTTGCTAAAAATTAGCAGACGTTGTTTGTTATTAACAGCAAACAATTTTTTTTGGGTGTAGGAATTTATTACTTGATTTAGTTTTAATATGTGGCATGGCAATTGGTTTTTTGATCAACCAAGATCTTACCGTGGACCTTGAGATTGCAAGCGTTGAGAGGAACATTGTTCGACATACTTGTAGCGTACTGATCTCAAAAGGAAGACTAAAAATTAGACTATTTTGCTTTCTGGGAGGTGGACCTCTTTGATTTCCTTTCTGTAATATTTTTATGTGATCGTTTACAAACACCTATTTTGTCTCCAATCATATTTCAAAACTTTTGAAAGAGTTCATTTCGTTTTACCTCATCAAATGATTTGCAATTCCTTGTCTTATATTTAACACAACTTGCAGAGGAACATGTTGGACCAATATTCCGCTTTTTTTTATAAAGTTTTCTCTCTTTTTAGTTGATACGGAATTGTGAGCTCATCTCTTTCTACCAATAAACTTGTGGGCAAAGGTTCCATCGTTAAAATCTAAATTAATTTTTTGTATTAATATAAACTAATCACGAATATAAATTTACTTACCACCATTTTCATCAAAATCATTTTCATTTGATGATGCATAATTTATAGCATAATTTATAGCATAATTTATTGCAACGCTCCACAAATCGGTTGACCACTTCCTAATGACATTTTATTTTTTCAATTTTTTTTTCTCTGAGCTGAGATGAATCTCAATAGTTCGTCAATACATATGTATGACGTATAAATCAGAGAAAACTTAAATCCATATTAATATTGTTTTATACTTAATACATACTTCGTAAATAATTTTTTTAATATGTATTTCGAAAATAATTGATTTCCGCGGTTTGTTTCTATTTTTTAAATATTTTAAAATAGTTGAACATTACTACCTTTACTGCGTTTCCCACATCAAGTTCTTTTAACAAATTGCATTTCGCGATTTTTTGCAAATACAATGTAATTCGGACATTTTCTTCTTTTCCAGCGTTACGCACTTCATTTTTCACAGTAGGCACCTTAAACTTCGCTTAAGAAGGTTTATGAGAAATACGCGGGCATGCAAAATACTTCAAATTTGAAACATTGTAACGCACTTACCTCTAAATGTATGTATTTTGCAAAAACTTTGAACACAGAATTGTAATCAGCGGGTCAAAATCTATACACCCAAAAAAAATTGTTAATAACAAACAACGTCTGCTAATTTTTAGCAACCATTTTTTCTGCTAATACAGCACATTTTCTGCTGTAATAGCAAAAAGTTTGCAGTTTTGCATTAGCAAACGCACTGCTGAAAAATTTGCAGTTTGCTGAAAATTTTTGCTGTTAATCAAAATATGTGAAAATAAGACAAAAGTTGCAATAATTTACATGATAAAGTTCAACTACCATTGAAAATCAAAAAGGTTAAGGTCATTCGTGAGATAAGACAAGTATATTTAAAAAAAAATAAATAATTATTCGGCGATATCTGTTTTCGAGTTACGGTTCTCAATATTTTTATTTTTTCATTGGCTTTTAAAAATATTGGAAATAGGAGTCGATTAAAACTGCAAAAAGAAAAACACAAATCGATAACGAATATGATTTGACGATTTCAAAATCTTAGTTCCGGACATACAATTAAAATTAATCTATTGTGTTTAGATTTTAGTTTCTAATTTTTTATATTTTAATGAAACCAAAGCTAAACATTAATATTTTATGTGCGATTTGTAAAAATGTTTATAAAGTCTGATTCACACAAGGCAATTTTATTTCACGCAAGTGTTGGAAGAAATTGCCTCGTGTGATCTAGGACTAAGTATTGTGTATGCAAAAAAAGTTAAAAAACAAGAGAATTCCTAAAGGCTTAGGGTGAGTATTAAGAGAAAATTTCGCAAGATTGTATCATTCTGTGCAAAGACGATTTTTATACGGTTTCCACGTCTATTCCTGTGTGTATTGTTGTTGTTTCAAAGTGCGAATAAAAAACAAAACGTTCAATCGAGTACGAGAGTTTTTTCCCCTCCCTTTCCAACTGCCTCCCCTACAAACACCTTTAAACCGCTGATAAAATTGCCTCGTGTAAATTGGGACGAACATAGACACCTCAACACACCCGGTAATTCGGCGTCTTTCTCTGTCAAACTTTGACACTTGCTTGGAAAAAGTTGCCGGGTGTGAATCTGGACATAGAGGCATACGGAAGATAATGTTCAGATTCACACTCGGCGGGCGGAAAGAGCTCTCTCCTACAAAACTTTGACACTTGCTTGGAAAAGTTGCCGAGTGTGAATCTGGACAATGGGGAAAGTAGTTTCTTGTACTGGCAATCCGTTTTGTGTTTTTCATTCGCACTTGCTGCCTTTATTTCCAACAAACACCGAATTGCCCCGTGTGAATCGGGACATAGACATGCTTTATGACGGAAAAAAGAAAATTAAAAAATCGGCGTTTAATTTATATTCCTTACACTGTAACCAATTTTTTCCATTAAAATGTGCTTGCGATAAATTACACATATATTCGTATTTGTGCAGGTGACAAAATCTCATATAAAATGTTTATTTCGCTTATCAAAAAATATTGACAGACGTAATATGCTTTCACTAGCATTCAAGATTGCCTCTTTGACAGACATCGTGCGCCGACGCCGGCTATTTAAGTAACACCCTTTGAAGAATAAAATATTTTACGCCGAACAAATTGAATTGGATTGAAATTTTCGTTCTGTTTGTTAATTCGCATTAAAAAAGCATTCCGCGAAGATAATGCAAATGATTTTAATAAGTAAAACGGTTCCGGGACAGCTTCGACAACACTTACAAATGGCTAAAGAAAAAAAGGCGAAATTGTGTATGCCTTGGAGGATCAATTAATCAAGTTGCAACAGGTAAGCGTACACAAATTGCAAATTTCTCTATGATTGTGTATGTCTTATTTCTGGTTGTTTTCATGATTCTCAGCAAGCTCTATGGCTCTGGACATGTACAATTACCGTGTATATAGGGTGAACCCAATTGGCTAACGCGTATGAGTAACTGATCATCATACGGTCTTGGAGAACATCAAATATAACCAAAGGTCGTACGATGTATGTTCTTTATTGTTATCATTCGGACAAAAAGAAGATAGTTATTAATGCCAGTGACCGGTAAGTATTGTGTGTAGATGCTCCTATTGCTATTTAATTTTCTAAATGATTTATATTTTTTGATCAAGCGTACACAAATGCACATAAAGGACCATGTTATCAATTAATCAAGACGCAACAGGTAAGCGTACACAAATTGAAAATTAAATGTACTATGATTATAAGACTTATTTCTGTTTGTTTTCAAGATTCTCACCAAGCAGTGTCCTATTTAAATACGGGTATAAAAGATGATCAGAAATTTCGTAGCAACTACAATGTATAAATTCAGATAACTTGTGTCATGGATGGACTAACCATTTATTTCCTTGTCTACTTTTCCAAATCGCATACAACTCTTGGAAGTGTGACCCTAATGATAATACCTGCAACAACTCGTAAGTATTTTTTTCCTTTTTGTGATTTGTTTACCGAAATGGCAACATTGATTATTTACTCTATATGTTCCAACGATGGTCGCTAATATCCGAATCACGAAGCAACCTTTTGGCTCCAAAAAACTCAGGATAATTTAGTCTAATTTGGATGTAATCCATGGATAAGATCATTTTGCCAAATGATATGGCTCTGGACATGTACAATTAGATACCGTGTCTATAGGGAAAACCCAACACATTGGCCAATATTGACAGAGTTCGCGTCGATGTCGTACGATTTATGTTCTTTATATTTATCCTTCGGAAAAAAGAAGATAATTGTTAATGCCAGTGACCGGTAAGTATTGTTTGTAGATACTCCTATTGCTATTAAATTTTATTAAATGATTTATTTTTCATTTATATTTTTAGATCAAGCATACATACAGATTTCACAGTTCGAAACGCTTATCAATACATGGGCTGAATAACTTCAGGTTGGAGTCCTGGTTGATATACTCTTCTCAAATATCAGGAAAATATAAAATAAAAAAGAAAGAAACGTATGCTAGAATAACAAAAATAGTTTGTTCTCCCAGCCGCTTTTTTCTGTTAAATAATAGCAAAATTGTTTGCTAAAATGACTTTTCTAGTTTGGTACAGTAGCAGGCAAATTTATGTGCTAAAATAACAACCATAGGGTAGCTAAAATAACAGACGAAGTCTGCTTTCCCTTTTTCAGCAGACACAGACTGTTGAAACAACAAACATTTTTGCTAATGATACTCACAAAATTCTTTGAGTGTAGGAAAAGTTCATACTGCATCGAAATATGATTGAGTTTAGCGGTTTTTAACTTGTTAGCAATTTGAAAATCAAATAAAAAAATATATTATAGCCAGATACATACCTAAAATAACATAGCATAACAACAAAAACGTCAAAAAGGGGTGTTGGGATAATCTGTTTGATTTAAAACTGACACCATAGGTCAATCATGTGTAACAGAAGAATTTTGCATCAAAATCTCATTTTCGAAAATTTTAATATAGCACCTTTTAGATATAAGCCATCGATATATAAAATTGTTGCGTGACTGGCTGACTGACTGATCATCGCCCAGACCAAACGGCTGAAGCTAGAATCATGAAATTTTGTGGGAGGGTAGCCCTTGAGATAAGACGGGATTTTTCCTTATGAGGTCGACCCAGAAATTGACTGGATTTTTTAAAATCCGAACATTTACCCGCACAATGGGGCAACAATGGGGCGATAAATGTGGTACAACAGCCAAATCCAAGTGGCAAGAGCTAGAATCGTGAAATTTGCTGTTAGAGTAGCTCTTGGGACGTTAGCTAGAACAAGGAGCGATTTTTTGAAAATTTTAGGGGCACAGTGGGACAGAAAGGGATAAATAGGGTACAGTGGTTTAAAAATTTTAGATATGGTCCCATGGTTCTAGGGTAGCTTTTGTAACATAAACTAGAGATCGGAAGTGATTTTTGGAAATTCTAACTTTAAGAGGCACAGTGGGGCAAACCGGGTTAATTATGATGCATTGGGGCAAAAATGAATCAATCTGACAAAAATTGGAACTTAACTTGAGATGTGAAGAGCACAGTGGGTCAAAAACATTAAATATTGTATAGTGGACAAAAATGGTACAGTGGATAAAATGTGATTAAATATGGTACAGTGGGCGTTAAGGGTTAAGTATGGTAGAGTGCGGAAAAATTTTAAATACGGTACAGAGAGACAAAAAGTGTTAAATATGGTAAAGTGGGTCAAAAAGGGGGATAAGTATGGTAGAGTGGTGACATTTTTTAAATATGATACAGTGAGACAAAAAGTGTTAAATATGGTACAGTGAGACAAAAAGGGTTAAATATGGCACAGTGGGGTAAAAAGGGTTAACTATGGGAAAAAATTGTTAAATATTGTAAAGTGAGACAAAATGGATTAAACATTGTACAGTGGGGCAAAAAGGGTTAACAATGGAGCAGTGGGGCAAAAATGTATATTGGGGCAAAAAGGATTAAATATGGTACAGTGTGACAAAAATGATTAACTATTGTACAGTAGGTCAAATAGGGGTTAAGTATAGTTTAGTGGTGAAAATGTTTAAATATGGTGCAGTGAGACAAAAAGTGTTAAATATGGTACAGTGAGACAAAAAGTGTTAAATATGGTACAGTGAGACAAAAAGGGTTAAATATGGCACAGTGGGACAAAAAGTGTTAAATATGGTACAGTGGGACAAAAAGGGTTAAATATGGAACAGTTGGACAAAATGGATTAAATATGGTACAGTGGGGCAAAAATGTATTAACTATGATACAGTGGGGGAAAAAAGGATTAAATATGGAACTGTGTGACAAAAATGGTTAACTATGGTACAGTGGGTTAAAAAGGACAAAAAGGTGTTAAATATGATACAGTGTAGCAAATGGGATTAAATATGTAAATAGTGGGGCAAAAAGTGTTAAATATGTTACAGTTAGGTTTAATATTGCACAATGGGACAAAAAAGGGTTATCCATAGTACAGCGGGGAAAAATAGTTAATAATGGTAAAGTGGGACAAAATGGGTTAAATATGGTACAGTGGGACAAAAAAGATTAAATATGGTACAATGTGAAAAAATTATTGACTATTGCACAGTGGGTCAAATGGTTAAATATTGTACAGTGGGGAAAATGGTTAACAATGGTACAGTAGGACAAAAATGGTTAGATATGGTACTGTAGGACAAAAAGTGTTAAATATGATTCTGTTGGCAAAAAGCGTTACACATTGGGCAATTAAATATGATCCCAATGGCAATTGTAAGTCTTGCAACTTAAATTAGGCATTCATTTTACCTTTTTTTTAAATTAAAATTTTTAAAGGCACCGTGGGGCCAACATTGTTTTTTTTTACCAAGGTTATTGTGCCAAGGTGTGAATGTAGCTATTGCAATATAAACTAGGGGAAAAAGGCAAAATGTGATCCAAATAATAGTTTTTGACATTTAGAGGCACAGAAGGAAAGGAGATAAATATCGTACCTTGATGCCACGAACATAAACAAGAAATTGATCGGAGATTTTCGTATTTTATTGTACACATTAATTTTTCCCCATATGGAATAGTCATTCGTTTTTACATATTCTACAGTACCCTAAACTGAAAATAAATAAATGATGGGGGCTGCGAAGCGCACTGGGTTAAAGCTACTGTTGTTTATTTTTGTACAAAATAATTCCATGTAAAAATCAATACAATTTATGAGGATAAAAGATATTTTTAATTGGGAGTAATTTTCTCAAATAAAACATGTTTTTTTCACACTGTATATACAACCACTATATATTTTTTTGCTAATATTTCATAATGTTTGCTGATTTTAAAGTTATACCTTAAAGTTAAAAATGTCATAATTTTTTTTTGTTTTGCTACACTTATTTCGTCCGCTCAATAAAATAAATATAGTATAATACACTATGTATTATGTACGAGTATAATACTCTATTGTTTTATTGCGGGACGATTTCTTATTTCATAACATTCCCAATCATTATTGGTTGTCAATCATTCAATTAAATTATTCGTTATGCTAAAAAGTTGAGATTATACGATTTCAATTAGTATACCAGTATAGGAATTTTAGAAACATTTATAATTTCAAAAATATTAATTTTCAAAACTTATAATTAAGGTATTGCTATATAGAATGAATAGAACTACATAGAATGGAAACAAAGATTTGTTTAGAAAAACTTCTTCCCAAAACCTATATACATTTCGAGAGTAAAAGATATGTATGGGAGATTTCATGTCAAGCGATTGCATTTTCGAAAACGATGTATTCCGATCGGAATGAAACTTGCACCAACTTAAAAATGGGAAAATAAGTTTTAATTCGGCAAAAAATTGCAAAAATGTTGTTGTTTTTAAAAAAGAAAAAAAGATAGAAGAAAAAGTTCTCGAAAACGTTTTGGGCAAACTTTTACAATAGTTAATTAATTATATGAAAGGTGAAAAAGGGCCGTTTGGCAAAAATGTTAAAATTCAACACAATCCAACTCGGACTGTCCTTAACCGCTCTCGTTGAAGTTTTGAGTCATAACTACTATCTAAAAGCACTAAACTTGGTGCAAGTTTCATGCCGATCTGAAGACATCGGTTTCAAAAATGCACTCACTTGACATGAAATTCTATCATGTTGAAGACAGTATACTACAAAAGCGAACAGTACTTAACCGAATGCTCAGCAACTCAGAAGAAGATAATAACTTCATACTAACAACTGGAAGAGGACGTAAAGGTTCAACATAGCGTATGATTAATTATTGCAATGAATATGACTCATACACAGGGATGGTCCGAAACATGTTTTTGAAGTTTTTATTCAGAAAGTCAGAAAGATGTTAACTTCCCCAAACCGTCACAAAAACGCAAAGAATTACGTTTTTTATATAGGTTCAAAACACTGTTTGCAAAATTTCGGACCTGTTGCTACTCGTACATGTCTTGACATACTCAAACATTTTTAGATTTAAACGATGCAAAACGTAGCTAAAATTGATTGAGAAAATCTGTTTTAATTTTCATCTATTTCCTTTCAATAATAATAAAATAATAATTTTCCAACAGACATAGATCATTTCTATGTTTCGTGAACAGAGTATTTTTGGCTCATGTCACGGATTTTAGTAGAACTTGATATAATGTTAAAAGCTTCCAATATGCGACTTTTTGCAAAATCTTATAAACAATTGCACTTTTTATAAAAAATATAAATAAATAATATGTATATTTTTTAAATATTAAAATTATAATAAATAAGGCACCTTTTTATTTTTTTGTATTTATGCCAAATCCTCAAAAATATAGCCAAGTACCACGATGTATTTTTTATCTTTCTCTAGAATTAAATCTTTATGACAGTTGTCTCCTAAAATTTTCTAATTTTTTTAAAATTTTTTTTTAAATTTTAAATTTTATAGGGATAGTGGTTTGAGAATGGAAATGCTCAACGTAATATACAATTTTTCTTTCTTTATCCATTATTTGCTGTATATGACAATGTCATGTTTCGGGCTCAAAAAGTCAAAAGTTTGCTGTTAATAAATTTGCTAAATTGTTTGTAGTATTTTGTCTGTTATTAAAGCAAAATTCCTGCTGTTATAGAAACTTTTTTGCAGTTTTCAATGAAATGAAAATTTTGTCGTTGGAAAAGCGAGTTTTCAGGATAATACCCAACCATAATGATGCACATGAGTCATTCCATGCCAAACGGGACGATTTTTGACATCACATTTTTTTTGATTGCTTCGAAATTTTGTGTATGCATGATTTACCTGAAAATATCTTATACGTAGTTCAAGAAAAAATTAAAAAAAAAATTCTTTAATAGTTATGAGCCATTTAAAGTTGACGAAATTAAGTTTTTTTCTAAAAGGTGTGTTCTTTCTTTTGCTTGTATCTCCTGGAATACGTGACCGATTTTAATGTGCTATACCTTGTTTTGAAGGTAATTTCAACTACTACAACTAACTGGATTAAGCACTGCACAAATATATTAATTTTTAATGGTTTTGCCCTTTTATACTTTCTATTGCGATTTTCAAAACGATTACACCCTTCGATTTTTTTGAAATTTTAATGTCGTGTTCTTAGATGTCTTTGTTAGCTAATGTATGAATTTGGAAGTGGTGAATTGATGGGAACTATTTTTTATAAAAAAAACATTTGCATAATTTCTGTGAATGTGCTTTAAATAATTAACAGAATGCTATTTTTTAGCCATTAGTTTATTAAAACAGTAAGAACAATAAAACATTTAAGAAATGAATGACAATTATTAAGTATCAGAATACTTATGTAAAAATAAGAACAATAAAAAATGTATTAGAAAGATTCGAATCAAGTATACTATTAACAGTAAAAAAGAAGAAAATGGGTATAAAAATATTAATCATTGTACACCGTCTTAACCCAGTTCTTTTCGGAAGTGGATGATGTCTGAACTCTATTTTTTTTTATCGGACGTGGTAGTTTTGAGTTCAATAAATTACTTTTGCTTTATTATTGCTTCATTTTTTCTTTCAATTGTCGAATTGAATGTGAAAAAGGGACTAACAAAGTTATTGTATTTTTTTTCTACATCAAAAACAGAAATCCAGGTTGCTGTGATTTTAAAAAAATTTTCATCTCAGTTTAACAAGTACTTTCTTATCTTTTGACTCTTGCTATTGTTTATTGAGTTTTGTTTTTTAAATATCAAGTCATGTTGTTGTTGTTGTTGTTGTAGCAGCTTGGAGACGCTGAGTTGATAATCCTTAAGTCTATTTTTAATACAGACTTCGTTCCGGCATATATCCGATTATCGCGGGAACCTTATGTTGTTTTCATCCACTCAATGTTGTCCGGTTGTAAATTAACATTCGTCTGTTAATATCAGGGAATGGATGTTATTTGAGTGTTGCCGTTTCTATTCTCCACTAGAAGCGCTGCATTTCTGTTAATAGTCGTCATGATGTTATGTCTATTTTTAGCGACCGGTGAGTTATTTTTAGCTGCAGAAACTCGAATTATGATGAAAACATGAAATGTTGATGTTAAATTTTTCCGGTGCCATGGCTGGGAGTTGAACCTAGCACCTTCGGGATCCAAGTCTAACGCACTAACCTTAGTGGTGCGTTAGACTTGATCTGGCTACCGAAGCCAGATCAAGTCATCGCGGATATTTGCGTTTTTGCAAATAATTTAACAAAATTAATAATATTTATTGTTGTTATTGTTATATTAATAAACTAACGGCTAAAAATTATCATTCTGTTAATTATTTAAAGCACATTCACAGAAATAATGCAAATGTTTTTTTTTTTATAAAAAATCGTAAAAAATAGTTCCCATCAATTCACCACTTCCAAATTCATACAGTAGCTAACAAAGACATCTCAGAACACGACATTATAATTTCAAAAAAATCGAAGGGTGTAATCATTTTGAAAATCGCAATAAAAAGTATAGAAGGGCAAAAACATTAAAAATTAGTATATTTGTGCAGTGCTTAATCCTTGTAAGTTAGTTGTAGTAGTTGAAATTACCTTCAAAACAAGGTATAGCACATTAAAATCGGTCACGTATTCCAGGAGATACAAGCAAAAGAAAGAACACACCTTTTAGAAAAAAACTTAATTTCGTCAACTTTAAATTGCTCATAACTCTTAAAGAAATTTTTTTAAAAATTTTTCTTGAACTACGTTTAAGATATTTTTAGGTAAATAATGCATACAAAAAATTTCGAAGCAATCAAAAATAGTGATGTCAAAAACCGTCCCGTTTGGCATGGGATGACTCATATATATTTAAACAATAAATATTAACATTAAACAGCTTTTGTATATAAGTCGAATTCTGAAACATAACATATGATGTTCCAAACACAGATTTGAATTCCGCAGGTCAACATTTACATAAAAAGTTGAAAATAAATCGAAAAAGCGTTCAATTTGGCGGAGTGATATTTCGAAAAAAAAATTATCAGAATAAGATAGCCAAAAACAAAACGATTAAAAGGTCATGAAATAATTGTTCATTCAAAATAAACACATAAGGCTAATTTCCCCATACACGAAAATCGGCGACTAAAACTAAATTCCATACATTTGCACCGAAAAAAAGATCGTTAATTCGTGCAAATAAGGTACATTTTTATGAGATTTTTCTGACGGCACAGTTAACATCTTCCGATTAAAACCAATGGTACATGAAAGTATAACTTTCGAAGTAACTGTGAAAACTGTCAAGTATATTGCGAAAAATGTTTATGAAGATATATTAAAACAAGTAAGAACGTTTCAGTCGGGTAAACCGACCAAGGTATACCCTCACTTTGTGAGTATTGTAATATGGAATATTAAACGAATTATTCTGTCAATTTGTATGGGAGGTACCAGAATGTTTTTAACAAATACACCTATTTTTCGATGAATAGTAGATTCTTTAAATACATTACACTGCGCCGAATTATAAACGTTTATTGCACTGGTATATTAACGTTATGAAATATTAAATTTTGGTATGATTTGGCCATTTTGTGTGGGAGGTACAAAAACGGGCGTGGTGATAACGGCCATTTTTTACAGGGCTATAGGGACTTCAAAAGCGATACACTGTGCAAAATGTTGTTGCGTTTTCGTGCATTGGTACTCATGCTGTGAGCTCTTAACTTTTTGTGCGAAATGGTACCTTTGTGTGGGAGGTACAAAAAGGGGCGTGGAAATAGCGTCCATTTTTCACAGCGCAAAAGACACTATAAAAGCATTACACTGTAAAAAATACCAGTGTATTTTTATACACTGGTATTAATGTTATAAGCTGTTATCTTTTGGTGCAAAATGGTACCTTTGTGTAAGAGGTACCAAAAGGGTCGTGAATATGACACCCATTTTTCACTGGACTGTAGGCACTATGAAAGCATTACACTGTACAAAATTTCAAGTATTTTTATGCACTGGTATTAATGTTATAAGCTGTTAACTTTTGGTGCAAAATGGTGCATTTGTGTGGGAGGTACCAAAAGGGGCGTAGCAACATGGCCCATTTTTCTCGAGTTGATAGCGACTAATAAACTAATGCTATGTGTGGAATTTCAGAAGATTTGAATAAGTAGTATAGCAGTTATTAAAGATTCAATATTTCACAACATTTTAACACTTTGTGGGGGAGGTACTAGAAGGAGTGGACCAATATGGCCCATCTTCGAACTTAGCCGGAGATAGAAAAAAATATTACCACGTACCAAATTTGAAGTCAATCGGTTACTCCTTTCGAGAGTTATCGTGCGCACCAGCCAGCAGACAGACAGACAGATAGACAGACAGACGGACGGACATTGCTCATTCGTCTTAAAATGACCCAAAACGAATATCCGCCAACATACTTAGGGTCTTAGATCACTCCTTCGATGTGTTACACTTTTTTTTCGTAGCAAATGATATATACCCTCGTCACACTAAAGTGAGGGTATAACAAGTAAGAAAGTTTCAGTCGGGTAAACCGACTAAGGCATACCCTCACTTTGTGAGTAATGTAATATTGAATATTACACGAATTATTCTGTCAATTTGTGTGGGAGCTACCAGAAGGGGTTTAACAAATACACCTATTTTTCGCTGAACAGTAGATACTTTAAATTCATTGCACTGCGCCGAATTATAAGCGTTTATGTGCACTGGTATAAACGTTACGAGATATTAAATTGTGGTATGATTTGGCAATTTAGTGTGGGAGGTACAAAAAGGGGCGTGGCGATAACGCCCATTTTTCACAGGACTATAGACACTATAAAAACATTACACTGTACAAAATGTCAAGTATTATTATACACTTGTATTAATGTTATAAGCTGTTAACTTTTTGTGCAAAATGGTACATTTGTGTGGGAGGTACCAAAAGGGCGTGGCAACAACGCCCATTTTTCTCTGGACTGTAGGCAATATAAAAGCATAACACTGTACAAAATTTCAAGTATTTTTATACACCGTTATTAATGTTATAAGCTGTTAATTTTTGGTGCAAAACGGTGCATTTGTGTGGGAGGTACCTAATGGGACGTGGCAACTTCGCCCATTTTTCTCGAGTTGATAGCAACTAATAAACTAATACTATGTGTGGAATTTCAGAAGATTCGAATAAGTAGTATAGTAGTTATTAGAGAATCAATAGTTCACAACATTTTAACCCTTTGTGGGGGTGGTACTAGAAGGAGTGGACCAATATGGCCCATCTTCGAACTTAGCCGGAGATAGAAAAAAATATTACCACATACCAAATTTGAAGTCAATCGGTTACTCCTTTCGAGAGTTATCGTGCGCACCAGCCAGCAGACACACAGACAGACAGACAGACAGACGGACAGACAGACAGACAGACAGACAGACGGACATTGCTCATTCGACTTAAAATGACCCAAAACGGATTTCCTCCGAACATACATACTTAGGGTCTTAGATCACTCCTTCGATGTGTTACACTTTTTTCCGTAGCAAATGATATATACCCTCGTCACACTAAAGTGAGGGTATAAAAATAGTTGCCATATTTTCGGAAGCGTCTCAAAAAAGAAAAATTGTGCCCCTCATAACTCGATGCCGGATCATTCAAATCCAAAATAATTATTTTGTTAGATAATCGATATCCCCAGGTAACGCTGTCGAAATATAAATTTTTCAATTTATGGGAACACTTTGAAGTGAAAGACCCGATTTTTGCGAGAAAAAATCGACTAATTGGATATTGCAAAATAAAAATATCAACAAATACGAAAAAATTTAAGGGAACACTTTGAAGTGAAAGACCCGATTTTTGCGAGAAAAAATCGACTAATTGGATATTGCAAAATAAAAATATCAACAAATACGAAAAAATCTCGACGGTGTTACCTCGTGAATTATGTATAGCAATAGTGTTCAAAATTTCAATAGGACCGGTGCAGTAGCTTTTGTGTTTTGAGAAGCACCGCTCAGCGCTTTGAAGTTTTTCTGATGTACTGAGTCACGTATGAAGTGCGGTTGCTTAAACTACTGTATCTCCGTCAGTTTAGCCATATAAAACACAAATTCCTGTCAATAGGACTGACATTTAGATCGCTTCCCATTCACCTTATTTGAATACATTCGTAAGAATAACTACCATCATAGATCGCAGATCTGGCATAGACCTTACTTTATTTAAGATTTTTAAGTAATTTACTTAAATTTAATTTTTTTTTTAATTTTTACTTAAATTTTTAATTAATATACGAGATTCAGCCAGACCGGTTTAGATCATCATATTATATTAGAGATATTTTCTAAAAAATTTAAAAGTTTTGTTATACTATTTCCAGCATTTCAGCCGGCATCTCACCAATGGCAGGATTAACTAAATACGGAGTAGTTGCGGGCAACATTCTTTTAACATTCAACAATATTCTAATCTTTAAAAAGTAAATGTCTGGAATTCATTTATCGCCCAAATAAATTTTTCTTTAATTTTTGCAAATGTTCTGTGTATTTAAAACCCAACCTAAGAAAAAAAAATCGCTTCTGTAGTATATTTTCTGGAAACATATTATATTTGGGAAAAATTACTTTTTTCCTATAGGTAGGAAAACAAATTCTGTAGCCGATTTAAATATTTCCCCGTTTTTAAAGATAAACTCCGAAAAAAATAACATTGATAAGAGAGATATTCAAACTTTTTTTCCGGTATGTAAATATAAAATATTTGCACCAAAGTATATTTTATTTAAATTTTGATCCCAAACATATTTTGTTTCCTGTTTTTTCTCCGTGCAAACGGTTAAAAATCACCCTTTAAATCAGTGTGGTATGTTGGGGACTGGTTTTATGACGTGCGTATGCGACTGTCTTAAACCTAATAAAACAGGTTGTGGAACAGCCCAGCGTATGGGTCTTATTAGTTGCAAAAATTAATCATACGCTATTTTAAGCCTTAAAGCCCTATTGCAGGTGTTGACATAAATTAAAATATTATCTTGGTCAGAGTAGCAAAGCATCTGAAGTATATATATTGTCTCAAACATGAAACATACATAAACTTATACTTATACATATATATATCATTTACTCTTGAAGTATAGGGTATTTGGTATAAACTAATATACGGGGAATTCCACGACAAATCGACGGTTTAAAAATTTCGGTTTTGATTCTTCCTATTTTCTTATATTTTTTAGTACACCTGAGGAAACGCTTTGTGGAATTCTTTGAGATTTTCCGATAAATCGTGCAGAAGTTATCGATATTTAAAAAATCGGTAAGATATCACTCTGTGTATCGGGCTTTTGGTCATAAATGCTTAAGATATGGATCGATTTAAATTTTTTTTTAAATGTTGCTATTTTCCGGTACTTTTCAGAAAAAAAAATAAAAAAAATATATTAAATTTTTTTGTGTGCGATTTTGAATTTTACGATTTAAATGTCATTTTTTAAATTGTTTGTACTTTTCGATTTTTGCGAATATTTTATATTTATTTTTTATATTCTATTATTTCTCTAACATATAAGCTTTGGATGAAAGTGGGCTTCAAATTATTTATATGTTTTTTTATTTTTTTTTAATTTTTAAAAAAATTTCGCTGCTAGCCACAGTTTTTGTGGCGTGAATGCTTCGGAATAGATGTTCCACACCAAAGAACAAAATAAAGGAGACACTTCAGGGTGTGTTTCTTCCAAAAAAAAACTCCTCAAAGCGTTTCTTCTTTTAAATCCGTCGATTTGTCGTGGAATTCCCCATACATATCGATACCTCCATTTCAAAGTACGCTATGTTAAAACAAGTAGTTTCTTATGAAGGTCCTTCAAACTTTTAATAAATTTTTAAATATTGCCGAATGACCTTTATTGTTTTGCGCATAACTTTTAATTGGGTTGACGTCTAAACCAAATTTGCTGACTGAATATAATTTGGAATATTTTAAATTTAAAAATGCAATGTCCCTTTACACATGCTAAGGGCCATTTACAATAAATAAATAAACTAGGTTTAAGAGCTAACTACCGGTTATAGCTGTCAAATTCCATACGATTTCAATTTCTTTAGCACTAACGCTCGGTTATTTTGTTTTGTGTTAATGGGGGTAAGTCAACTTAGCATGTTTTGGAATAAAGATATCATATGTGTTGATATATAATGGCTAGCGAAATCCATCTATGTTAAAAGTCGCTAAAACTAAAATTTAGGACTTATGTTGTTATTCCAGAAAATCACAGAAATATCAATTTGACAAATTCAACTGAACCATTACATGATAATCGATTTTTTCAAGGGGACACATAAGTATGACAATATGACTATATTATGATTTTCTAGCTTTAAGGCAGAGTCCTTTATTACCTTCACAACAGTAAAGCGCGATGATTACAACAACCATTACTTTATGCTCTACAATTATGATCAGCATAACCTTATCATTTTCTCTGTGTGTACGCCTTCGACGCCAGTGTCAACATACAAAGTACTTTGCCTTTTAAACAATAAACATTTCAGAATTCTAGTACTATATTTAAAAAAGTATGGTTTTCTATGTTTCAAGAAGGACAAATTTGTACTCGTACATTACGATACATACGAGTATGTATTGTACATAATTGTATTCATATATGTATCTCACTTTTTTTTATTTCAAATATCTTTTAGCATTTACACATTCAGAAGAGACATTTTATTGAATATGACTACATAGAGAAGATGTAAGTCATCATCTGTCTCATGATCATTCCAAACGTTTAGAATTTCTGTTATTATTTTGTTGTTGTTTTCCAATAATATATCACATCTTTCTAATGACGAAGACCTTTAGTTTGAATTTGTCTACGTATTCGGGTGTACTGAAAACGGTTGTTTTTATCAATTTGGGGAATGACTGATGTTGTATTTGGCAAACAAAACTATTCTAATTTATGACAATGATTTAAAAATATTTTAAGAAATTTACCCCGTCTCAGTACACCCTAATGTTGACTATTTCGAAACTATGCTTGGCTTTTGCAAGAATCACCCCAAATGATATTCAAAAGTTTTGTAATTTGGCCAACAGCCAAATTCGATTAATAATTATTGTAGCTATACAGCAGCAACAAATTCAAAATATTTGAGTTTTTTGTAAAGCTCTCTATAGTGTCTCATCGATTGAATGATTAGAATGTTTTATTAATAAAATTAACACCGAAAAAATTAAACAAAAATCATATGAAAATATTCTTTTTGCATTCTAATATAAAATATGTTCATACATATTTTTTTTGCAGGAAACGTCTGCCAATATAAAACAGAAACGCGTTGATCTGTGGGCTAAGCAAAAAAAAACATTTCTGAGAAAAACCTGAAATGTGTCACGATATTCATAAGGGGAAATATTAAACGAAGTACAATAAAACCGAAATTTACATTTGCAACAATTAACGTTTTTGATATATATTTTAGTTGAAGAGGCTAAAATACTTTGAAACAAGTAAGAAAGTTTCAGTCGGGTAAACCGACTAAGGTAAACCCTCACTTTGTGAGTAATGTAATATTGAGTATTACTCGAATTATTCTGTCAATTTGTGTGGGAGGTACCAGAAGGGGTTTATCAAATACACCTATTTTGCGCTGAACATTAGATACTTTAAATTCATTGCACTGTGCCGACTTATAAGCATTTATGTGCACTGGTATAAACGTTATGAGACATTAAATTGTGGTATGATTTGGGCATTTTGTGTGGGAGGTACAAAAAGGGGCGTGGCAATAACGCCCATTTTTCACAGGGCTATAGACACTATAAAAACATTACACTGTACAAAATTTCAAGTATTTTTATACACTGGTTTTAATGTTATAAGCTGTTAACTTTTGGTGCAAAAAGGTACCTTTGTGTGGGAGGTACCAAAAGGGGCGTGGCAACAACGCCCATTTTTCCCTGGACTGTAGGCAATATAAAAGCATAATACTGTACAAAATTTCAAGTATTTTTATACACTGTTATTAATGTTATAAGCTGTTAACTTTTGGTGCAAAATGGTGCATTTGTGTGGGAGGTACCAAAAGGGACGTGGCTACTTCACCCATTTTTCTCGAGTTGATAGCGACTAATAAGCTAATACTATGTGTGGAATTTCAAAAGATTCGAATAAGTAGTATAGCAGTTATTAAAGAATCAATATTTCACAACATTTTAACCCTTTGTGGGGGAGGTACTAGAAGGAGTGGACCAATATGGCCCATCTTCGAACTTAGCCGGAGATAGAAAAAAATATTACCACATACCAAATTTGAGGTCAATCGGTTACTCCTTTCGAGAGTTATCGTGCGCACCAGCCAGCAGACAGACAGACAGACAGGCAGACAGACAGACAGACAGACAGACAGACAGACGGACGGACATTGCTCATTCGACTTAAAATGACCCAAAACGGATTTCCTCCGAACATACTTGGGGTCTTAGGTCGCTCCTTCGACGTGTTACACTTTTTTCCGTAGCAAATGATATATACCCTCGTCACACTAAAGTGAGGGTATAAAAATAGGTTACCGCTTTAGAACAGAATGGTTGTTATTCAGTGCATTTACTTTCCAATTGTTATTTTCTCAAAATAACTTTGATGTTATTTAAAAATAACTCTTATAACCCGAAGCAGAATACATCAATATTATTGTTAAAAATGTGTTAATCTTGTGTTTTGTATTGCCGGCGTTGGCCATATGGTCGTCAAAATATGATAAATTATCAATGGCAGTATACATTTTTATTTTTTTTATTTATTTTAAGATATGTGGACTGCTTTAGAACAAGACTCAAACCGCAAAATTCGTTTTTCATCATTGAGATTCGACTAGTTGATACTTGCGTATATGTGTTATTAATTGACTTTGTTAATCATATGTTTTAATTTAAGTTGACATATATCATCACTATGGGTCAGCATTTTTAATATTAACCTATGAACTTTATTTCATAGTTGATAAAAAGTTGTCAAATGGTAAAATAAGATCTCGCTAACATTTATTTTTTGAAAAATACAATTTTCAATTTTTCGAAAATTTTATGAATTTTTAATATTTAAAAAATTGCATTTTTGCGTTTTACGAAAAAGTTGAACCGATTTTTACAAAGATTACGTTTATTTTTTTTTTGACTTTTAAAGAAAATGCAATTAAAAATTTCGTAGGATCCAAAAATGAATTTGTTAAATTTTTTAAAATTTCAAATCCACATAACATTTGGAAATTTGAGGAACTTTTTATAAACTTTTTTGTGAAAAATAAAATTCATAGGTTGATATTAAAAATTCTGACCCTTATTAATATTACTAATATTACAACAATAACACAATACAACCAAAAAATTGTTTCTATAAAATTAAAAACAACAAATATTGTTATGGTAACGATTTTTTTTAATTTAATGGAAGTTAAAACAGGGCTTTCCAATAAGAGTGATATGATTTCTTTGAAAAAAATTCTCTTATTGTTAAGGAAATCAAAAGTTTTTTATTTAATGTGAAGTACAATCGATACAATTAAGTTCTAAATAAAACGTCATTCAAATGACCTCTAAGACTTTTCTGAAGGAACGAATTCAATGAAACCAATTTTCGAGCACTTTTTCCACTAAATCAAGTCGTATGTCATGAATGGCAAGTTCAGTATTGACTTGTAAATATTGAAGAGAGTCTGGTTTATTTCGAAAGACCAATGACTTCAAATAACCCCACAACAAATAGTCTAATGGTGTTAACTCACAACTTCTTGGAGGCCATTCAATATCACAATTTCTTGAAATAATCGAATCTCCAAACTTTTCTCGCAACAATTCAATTATTTCACTTACTGTGTAGCACGTAGCCACAATCGGTCAATGGCAAAAATATAGCTCTTAACAAGAGCTAAAATATTGCTCATGGGTGTCAAGATCGTCGGTCGACTGGAAAGTGTTTTTTTGGATTTAAAAAAGACTTAGCGTAAGAAAAGTTGCAATTGGAGCACGATTATTTTGATAATAAAACTGAATATTTTGTAAACGTTGTTCTTGCGTATATCTCCCCATGATGAAGTTGTAAACACTGCTGAATGCAATGAAAAACAAATGACAGATCATGACATATTACAAATGGCCGAAAGAATATATCTCCAAACTAATTTTGTCACATAAAATAGTTGTTTAAATACAAATAATATGATTGTTTAGGAATTTCACAAAATATAGTTTATTTAAAAGGATTTTCAAAACTGCTCTGACTTTTTCGTATTTCAGTTTTAAATTTTCGAATTTTTCGAATTTCGAATTTCTGAGTATTCCAAGCCATTTAGTTGTCATTAAAAAATTTCTAAAAAATTAACTTTGAATTACTGCAGAATTTAACACAAAAACATATTGGGATGTAAACAAGAATGTGTTCCCAAATATATAATTTTTGGGTGTAACAAATATTAAATGTTTAGAGTGTACCCTAAGCATATATATGTTTCAAGCCGAATATGTTTGGGGCAATATACTCAGAGTATGGAAAAACTTTTAACGAACTTAGATACATTGCATCAGATAGACAAAGATGGAGATTCTATGTAAATTGGTTATGTTCCTGATAGAATACGCTAATAAATATATTTAATTTCTTGTCAATCCTTTAAGTAATTTATTGCTATGCAAGATTATAACACGCTGAAAAAAAATCGCTCCTGTAGTATATTGTCCCAAACATATTCGGCTTGAAACATATAAATGTTTAGGGTACACTCTAAATATATAATATTTGGTACACACAAAGGTTATATATTTCGGAAGATGTTGTTCTAAATAAATCTTTGTTTACTCCATTTTTTTTTGTTTGGGACTATTATTTTTCGAAACAAATTAAAAATTCGAACTTAAGTATTCAGAAAGTACCTAAATTGCGTTATATTGTTCAGTAATTCAAAATATTTTGTTTAGAAAATTTTAATGTTTGTAAAAATAATAAATAATAACTGAAATTCTATAATTTTGTATCAAAATAAATTTTTCGGTGGATTGACAACTAATGATGGCTTGGAATACTTAAATTTAAAATGATTGATTTGAAACAAAAGTCAATGCTGCATAAGGTATCATAACTGGGAGGTACAATTAGGAACCAAGAAAAAATTAAAAATGAAGTTCGAAAAAGTCAGCACAAGATTTGAAATTATTTTTTAAATAAAATATATTTGGAGAAATTCCAAAAGAATAATTTTATTTGTACTTAAACATATACTTTATTTGAGAAATTTAGTTTGCAAATATATTTTGTTGTAATATATTAATATATTCGTTCCAAATATATTTTATTGATTTTCAAATAGAATTTATTTGCTCAGAAATATATAATATTTAAAAATTTGTGTTCCAAATATATTTTCTTTCGATTCAAACATATCAAAAAAGGCGATTTTTCCCCGTGAAGATTTCAATTATAAAGTATTTTTAAAAACATTAAAAATTGCTTAAAAAAATTACTTTGAATTGCTGAAAAACTCAACTCATTTAAGGTATTGATGTTTTTTCTGAATACTTAAATGCAAATAAATGTCTGTTTCGGAAATAACATTCAAAAAAAAATTGGGATGGAAACAATGATTTGTTTAGTACAACATCTTCCCAAAAATAAAATATTTGTGTGAACCAAATATTATATTTTTAGGGGTGTACCCTATACATATGGGCAAATATCAAAATTTTTTAACACAGGAGTAATGTATGTTGTTTTACCCTTTTCTCGCTTTGTGTACAGATTTCGGTGCATAGGTTGATGGAATTAGATAAACCACAAACATAAAAGTTTTTTCCCAAAAAAGTATGTTATTATCTAAAAAACTTTAGAAGTTATAAGCACATACACGCCGAAAAAAATCGCTTCTGTAGCATATTGTCTCAAACATATTCTGCTTGAAATAAACATATGTTTAGGGTACACTCCAAATATACAATATTTGACACACACAAATTGTATATGTTTGGGAGGATATTGTTTTAAACAAAAATATGTTCCCATTCTAATATTTATACCCTCACTTTAGTGTGACGAGGGTATATATCATTTGCTACGGAAAAAAGTGTAACACGTCGAAGGAGTGACCTAAGACCCCAAGTATGTTCGGAGGAAATCCGTTTTGGGTCATTTTAAGTCGAATGAGCAATGTCCGTCCGTCTGTCTGTCTGTCTGTGTGTCTGCTGGCTGGTGCGCACGATAACTCTCGAAAGGAGTAACCGATTGACCTCAAATTTGGTATGTGGTAATATTTTTTTCTATCTCCGGCTAAGTTCGAAGATGGGCCATATTGGTCCACTCCTTCTAGTACCTCCCCCACAAAGTGTTAAAATGTTGTGAATTATCGATTCTTTAATAACTGCTATACTACTTATTCGAATCTTTTGAAATTCCACACATAGTATTAGCTTATTAGTCGTTATCAACTCGAGAAAAATGGGCGAAGTCGCCATGTCCCTTTTGGTACCTCACACACAAATGCACCATTTTGTACCAAAAGTTAACAGCTTATAACATTAATAACAGTGTTTAAAAATACTTGAAATTTTGTACAGTATTATGCTTTTATATTGCCTACAGTCCAGGGAAAAATGGGTGTTGTTGTCACGCCCCTTTTGGTACCTCCCACACAAAGGTACCTTTTTGCACCAAAAGTTAACAGCTTATAACATTAAAACCAGTGTATAAAAATACTTGAAATTTTGTACAGTGTAATGTTTTTATAGTGTCTATAGCCCTGTGAAAAATGGGCGTTATTGCCACGCCCCTTTTTGTACCTCCCACACAAAATGCCCAAATCATATCACAATTTAATGTCTCATAACGTTTATACCAGTGCACATAAATGCTTATAAGTCGGCACAGTGCAATGAATTTAAAGTATCTAATGTTCAGAAAAAAAGGTGTATTTGATAAACCCCTTCTGGTACCTCCCACACAAATTGACAGAATAATTCGAGTAATATTCAATATTACATTACTCACAAAGTGAGGGTATACCTTAGTCGGTTTACCCGACTGAAACTTTCTTACTTGTTTTTTATTTGGAACTCATATTTCCGAAATACAGATTATTTTGTATTTAAGTATTTTGGCAATGTACCAATTCCTTAATTTAAAGACAAATTTTTTTAAATTTTATGTTTGTAAAATTCAATTAAAATGTAAATTGTATAATCTTTCGTAACTATAAATTGCATTGGTGGATTGACAAAAAGTGATGAATTGGAATACTTATAAATTAAAATTTATTTGTGTAAAACATGTTAACTACAAAGTTTAACACAAAATCTAGGAAAAACTAACTAAAATTCGAAAAGTCATCAAAGTTTTAAAATTTTTTTTAAATAAAATGTATTTGGAAAACTTGTTAAACAATAACTTTGTTTGTGGGTAAACAGATATTTTATTTGTGAAAGTCAGTGCGCAAATATATTTTGTTCTAATATATTAATATATGCGTTCCAAACAAAATTTCCTGATTTTCAAATAAAATTAATTTGTTAACAAATATATAATATTTAAAAAATTCGTTTCCAAACATATTTTCTTTCAATTCAAAAATATCAAAAATGGCGATTTTCCTCCGTGTACATTTCAAAATTGTGAAAAAAGTCCTAGAAATGTTCATATCTGTATCCATTCTTTTATAAGTTGTGGCCAAACTATTTTTTCTGAAGTTACTGGTCAGTTACAAAAAACACGAGGGACACATGGAGGAAGAATTTTTCGTGAGCACTGTTCATGTGAGATCTTTCCGCAAAAAATTATAGCTCATAACTTTTTGAAATGCGATTTCAAGTGTTTTTTGTTTTTCGACCGCGGTCAGCGCGGCCCGCATGTAATGAAATAACACTAAAGAAGCGGTTATAGCGGCTTGAAATACCTATAAATCTATATAGGTGTCGTTGAAGTGCTCTTAATTTAACCACCGCTATAGCTTCCCAAACCTTTGTTAAACTTGCGTGAATTTTTTTTGATAGTGTATTTCACGGAGCACATCAACAGTTATGTATAGGTTGAGCTGAATTAATTTTTCCAGATGGCTTTTGACCTGGTGAATCCAAAAATCTGGGGGCCGTAACAAAATAATGAATCGCTGAAATTTTATTTTATTTTTTCAATTTTTGCAAAAATTGCAAATTTTGTCCTTGGCATTTTTAATAGTATAAAGGTCTGAAATTCATTTCAATGTTCTTCGGGCGTACTGCTGTGTTGCACTTAACAATCATGTATACTTATTTGAAGATTGAAGTCTTGTACGCGAAGAACGTGACACTTTTGTCTCAGTAATGATCGTCAAGGCACACCCAGTGAGGGGTACAGATATGGCGGAAGTGTATATGAAATAATAGTGTATATAAAAAAATAGTGTATATAAATAATTCCGAAATCGAAGGGCCGCCATTTTATGTTGATGATTGTGCAAATTATGCACATTGTAAAAACTATATTTCCACAAAAATAATGTTCGAATGAAAATTTTACCTGGTCGATTTTTGGATTCGCTATATTTATCCGAATAATGAAGCTACAGAGATTATTTTGTCATAGGCTGATAGAAATGCTAATTTTTTATGATTGTATTTTAGTTTTCCGAATTCCGCTGAAAACTGAATTTTCTACAATTTTTTTTTAAATTTCAATTTGGAACCGCCATAACTTTCGCCGCCTTTGATGAAATTTATTCACAACAATGGTTTTTGCATGTTTATATTTTTATCTTCGTCTATTGTAAAAGACGCTGATGTGCTCGCCAAAAAAATCTTGAAAAAAAATTTACTTCAAAATTAAAAAAATTAGATATTTGCCCATATATGTATATGTTTTAAGCCGAATATGTACAATATACTACAGAAGCGATTTTTTTCAGCGTGTGCTACACTTATGTCGTTTAAAATTGTAAGATATAACTGGAAATCTACAACGTTTTGAAAAAAAATTTTAAACAAAATATATTTAGAGAAATTCCTAAAAAAATATTTTATTTGTATATAAATGCATTTTTTATTTGCAAAAATTAGTTTGTATGTTGTTGTAGTATATTAATGTAAGCGTTCCAAACACATTTTATTGATTTTCAAATAAAAATTTTTTGCTGAAAAATATAAAATATTTATAATTTTGTGTTCCAAATATATTTTATTTCAATTCAAACATATCAAAAACCGCGATTTTCTTTGTGTAGAACCCGGATATGTTTTATTCAAAAACTATTGCTTAATGAAAATTTGTTGTTGATTGTTACATTGTTAAGTCGAAAGAAAATATAAATTTTTAAATATTATGTATTTCTGAGCAAATAAATTTTATTTGAAAACCAATAAAATATATTTGGAACTCGTATATTATAAAGAATAGTGTATAATTTTTTTGCAGTTTCGAGAAAATCACATTTTAAGTTTTTGTGAAATTAGATGTCTTGGAAGATAAATATGTGTGTTTTAGATGAGAATCGATGTTTTAAATTTCTTTTCATTTTAATATGTGGTGAAATAATCAGGCTGCAGACAGATGATATTCTATAAGTCTTAATGTGCGTTAATTGTTATAAATGGAATCAATGTACCATACTACATATACATATACACTACACGCTGAAAAAAATCGCTTCTGTAGTATATTGTCCCAAACATGTTCGGCTTGAAACATATATATGTTTAGGGTACACTCTAAACATATAATATTTGGTACGCACTTAAATTATTTATTTGGGATGATATATATATATATATTTTTATTTGGTACCATTATTTCCGAAACAAATAGTTATTTGCATTTAAGTATTCAAAAAATACCTAAATTGTGTTATATTTTTCAGTAATTCAAAGTCAATTTTTTAGAAATTGTTAATATTTGTAAAATAATAAATAATAATAATTGAAATATTATAATCTTGCATCAAAATAAATTACTTGGTAGATTGGCAACTAATGACGGCTTAGACTACTCAGAAATTTAAATAATTGATTTAGAACCGAAGATAATGCTAGGAGGTACAATTCGAAACCAAGGAAAAATTAAAACTGAAATTCGAAAAAAGTCAGCAAAAGTGTTGAAAATCTTTTTTAAATAAAATATATTTGGAGAAATTCCTAAACAAAAATTTTATTTGTATTTAAACACATGTTTTATTTGAGAAATTTAGTTTGCAAATATATTTTGTTGTAATATATTAATATATGCGTTCCAAATATATTTTGTTGATTTTCAAATACAATGTATTTGCTAGGAAATATATAATAAATATTTAAAAATTTGTGTTTCAAATATTTGTTCTTTCGATTCAAACATATCGAAAAAGGCGATTTCGATATAATTATTTTCAATTTAACTTTCGACCCACTTTGTGGAAGTAGAATTCCACCAAATTTTTACCAGCTATAGAATCGATTACGTAGATTCTTATAATGCAATAAAAATTATGGTGTTATTGTTTTATTGAGGGGACGATATCATATTTGCAAACTAAATTTCTCAAATAAATAAAATGTGTTTAAATACAAATAAAATTATTGTTCAGGAATTTCTCCAAATATATTTTATTTAAAAAGATTTTCGAAACTTGTTTGAATTTTTCGAATTTCAGTTATAATTTTTTTTTGGTTTCGAAATGAACCTCGCAGTTATGATACAAAATTCAGCATTAACTTTCAATCATTTAAAAATTCTCAATATTCCAAGCCATCAGTAGTTGTCAATCCTCCAAGCAATATATGGGCATTTCCATCGAGATGTCAACCGCAGCCAAACAATTGAAAGTCTACAAAAGTATGTTGTTTTACTATCTTTTAATGGGGAATCTATCAAATTTAACTAATTTTCTCAAAAGCTGCATTTATTCATAACACATTTTAAAATATTTGAGTGCAAATTCGAATAATTGCAAAATTTATGTTTTAAACATTTGTATTGCATGTCATTTTCTGATTAATGGTCTTTCTCTTAAATCTTGATTTATATTTAAGGGATATAAGAAAAATAATTTTTGTTGTGAAAATAAATATATTGAATATATTAAAAATCATTTATAATCAATCTTTGGATGTCTAGTTGCATAAAAAGTAAAAAAATAAACATAAAAAGAACGATGGAATAAGATGTCGCATGCGAAATGTCGCGTGCGAATGTGATTAAAATTAAATAAAAAATAAACTACTTAATATTTTTGAATAACATAAAAAAGCATTATTAAGATATATGAATCCATGACATTTTAAAATTAGTCGCATTAAAATATTCCTTCAGGTTTCCCTGAAATCAGTGTTTGATTGGTTTGCTTTGAAAGCGACTTCTGTTTTTGTCGCGTGTGAATGGCTTAGGGTTAGGTTAGGTTAGGTTGAGAAGAGGAGGCGGTGAAATTCCACCTCATGTCCTTGGACATACACGTAAGCCAGTATTCGGCCTGTTGTGCGCTCTAATTGTTATTATTTAGAAAGGTCGGTAAGCTATTTTAGGAACTCTGTACTGTCGACATAGTCCTTAATTTTCTTCCAGTCTACGCCCCTAAGTTGGGTCAAGTCTGGTATAGCATCATTTCCTAAGAAACGTGATCTATTGTTGGCGAACGCTGGGCAGTGGCAGAGGAAATGCTCCAACGTTTCATCATCCTCCCCGCATGCCCTACATATGCTGTCATCTACAACTCCTATCCTATGTAGGTGTGCTTGTAAGCATGTGTGTCCTGTAAGGACGCCCATGATCTTACTAATTTCTACCTTGCTCAATCTCAGTAAGGTCTTGGCCTTGTCCTCGTTTGGGTCACCCCACAAGACCTTTGTTGTCTTCCCAACGTTTTCACTATTCCATAGCATGATATGGGCGTTCTTCGCCCATATTTGTAGTTCAGACCGCATAACTCTGAAGGGTTTTGCGTTCTCTAATGTTGTTGTTTGCAAGTCTCTGGCTCTAGATGCCAAGGCGTTTGCTTTCTCGTTACCCCTTACTCCGCAATGGCCAGGCACCCATATGATGCATATAGTGCCGTATTCGGAGTAGGCGTTAATCGCCATTTTACAATCTAAAACGGTCCTCGACCTCACCGTTCTAGACGTTATCGCCCTAATAGCCATTTGGCTATCTGTGAAAATATTCACTTTTGTTGGTCTTGTGTTAGTCCCAAGCCAGCTCACACATTCTGTAATTGCTCGGACTTCCGCCTGCAGGACTGTGTTATGGTCTGGCAGACGGAATAAGAGTTCGGTTTCCGGTTCTTCGATGTAAAGTCCTAGCCCCGTTCTCTCCCCTAGTTTCGATCCATCTGTATAACAGCAATTTCCAGATGTTGTCTGTACTACGGTTCCATCAATCCAGGATTGTCTGTCTGGTATCATGGTCTCACACTCAGCAACCATTGATCTTTCAGGTATTCTGTCGGATACTGATGATATGTCAGTTAAATCCACCGTCACTACCTCAGCTATCTTTTGATGATATGACACGTGATCGCTTTCGATCCATTCGCCCATCACTTTGAGCCTCGTCGCCGTGAGGGCAGCTTCATATCTAATCTGTATTTCTATTGGTTGGATATTCAAGATCGTCTCCAATGCCCTACTGGATGTGGTCCTCATTGTCCCGCTTATGCCGAGACAACACATTCGTTGGACCTTTTGTAATATCATTATGTTGCACTTATTCTTCATTGATGTCCACCACACTACTGATGCGTAAGTCAAAATAGGTCTGATTACGCTCTTGTAGAGCCATTGTGTCATACTTGGATTAAGGCCCCATTTTGAGCTAATGGCTCTTCTACATAGTGCCCAGCATATGTGAGCCTTGTTTGCTCGTTCTTCTATGTGGCACTTCCAATTTAGTTTCCTGTCCAGGATAACACCTAAGTATTTAACCCTGTTGGAAACTGGAATTGTTTTGTTTAGGAAATGCGGGTCATCATACTGACCAATCTTCGTTTTCCTTGTGAACAGACATATCTCTGTCTTTTCTGGGTTTACATTTAGGCCTCTCGGTCGAGCCCAGTCATATGCAATTTTTAGAGCCGTTTCGGCCCTTCTACAAAGTTGATTAGGATTCTTCCCCCTCAGAAGTATTATAACGTCATCTGCGTAACAGACTGGTTTAAGTCCTTCATCCGTTAGTATCCTTAGGAGACTATTTATAGTAGTGACCCACAGGAGTGGTGATAAAATACCGCCCTGTGGTGTTCCCTGTGCTACTCTGTCTCTTATTTTTATGTCGTGGGACCCACAATTTATCCATCTATTCCTTAGCATGTGGCTTATCCAGTCTCGGAGAGCCCGGTCCACCTGAAACTGGTCTAAGGATTGGATGAGTGTGTCGGTCCGTACATTATTGAACGCCCCTTCAATGTCTATACATACCGCAAGTGTATACATCTTTCCATTGAAGGATTCTTCTATGTTGTGTACTACATCGTGTAGGGCGGTATCCACCGATCGCCCTTTAACATAGGCATGTTGTCTAAATTTTAGCATTTCGCCTGGTATCTTACTTTTAATCATGGTATCCACTATACGCTCCATGGTTTTGAGTAAGAACGATGTTAGGCTTATTGGTCTATAAGCCTTAGGTGTTGCATAACTTGCCTTGCCGGGTTTAGGTATGAAAACTACCCTTGCCTCCTGCCAGGCTTTCGGTGTGTATGCGAATTTTAGACATGCTGTGAAAATGGCGGCTAGATGAATTGATATGTAATCCACCTCCATCTGTAGTAGTGCCGGAAATATTCCATAAGGTCCTGGTGCCTTAAATGGTGAAAAGCTTCTTACGGCTCCTTTGACCATATGGTCTGTAATGATATGACTTAGTTGTTCCTCATTTTCACTGTAGTTCGGTATCTCAGTCTGGCCCGTCGTACCTTGCGGAAAATGGGTGTTCATCAAAAGTCTTACCATCTCTTCGGTTGAGTCCACTCTTCTGCCCATATCGTCTACCATTGTTTCGGTTTGGCTATGGGTTTTTGAGAGGAACTTTTTAATTTTAGAAACATCGTTAACGCTATCGACCTGTTCGCAGAATAGCTTCCAGGAGTTTCGTTTTGCTGTTCTTGTGATTTTGTTATATTCTCTGAGTCTTCTATGGTAGTCGTCCCAGTATACTGGAGATTTTTTACGGCGTGCCCTATTGTAAAGTCTACGGACCTCTTTCCCAATGTTGCGAATCTCCCCGGTCATCCAAGGCTTCTCTTGGGCTGATTTCCTTTCTCGAAGCGGACAGCTGTCTTCGAAAGACCTTACTAATATATCCGTAATGTAGTCAACATTAGTGTCAATATCCTCAACACTTAGGCACTCGAAAAGTCCATGCCCTAGTCTTTCTCTAATTAGCTTCCCGAATTTTGTCCATTTAGTTTTGGCCTTATTTCTGAAACTTATTGGGTTCGGCGGTGGCCGTGCTATCTTAAACCTTATGTAACGGTGATCAGAAAAAGAATGTTCTTCAGAGACCCTCCATTCCTGTATCACGTCTATTAGATTTTCTGAACATATTGTTATATCTAATACTTCTTCCCTTATTCTATTAACGAAGGTAGCCGTGTTACCTATGTTAAGTGTTATTAGGTCGTTAGTATTCAAGAATTCTACTAGGGCCTGGCCCCGTTTATTAATGTTAGTACTACCCCACGCGACGTGGTGAGAGTTAGCATCGCAACCTACTAGTACTTCGTTACCTGTTTGTTTGACTTTCCTCACCAAGCGTTGTAGTTCCGACGTAGGTGGTAATGTCGGTGAATCGAAAGGCAGATATACTGATGCTAGGTATACACTTCCATTCCCTTGTTTCAGTACTGTAGCATCCGATGTTGACAACTCTGGAGAAAAAAGATAACATAAATTTTTGTGACATATAATACAAGTCCTTGGTCTAGTTCCTGTATTTGCATAAAACAGTTGGTAATTAACGTGATTTAAGCCAGTAACCTTGTTTCGAATCGTCCATGGTTCTTGGATTAAAGCAATATGAGTCTTACCTTTATTTATTATTTCCATCAAAGCGTTGGTTGCCGCCTCGCTCCGATGGAGGTTTATCTGGACGACTTCAATCATTGGTCCTCCAGTAACCGGTCTTCTTGGGAGTCAGTGATTGTAGATTCGGCTCCCTTATCATTTTTTGGCTGCAGTGAGCGCTTATCTTCATCGCTGCCTTTATTATTTATTGGCTCAGTTGTCCGGTTTTCAGCGCCAACCAAAGCCTTACCAATTTTGAAGAAGACTGCTTTGTTCACATAGAACGCCATACCCTTCGTCTTGACCAGGCTGGCCATGGAGAGCCGATCCAAACCCACCACAAGGAGAGTGCCATCACGGTCATTCTCTCTGTGGAAGACTTCCCACCTCTTCACGTCCAGTCCCTTGTTTTGCTGGCCAAAGAGTTTGAGCATGCGTTCTGATGTGAAATTGCTGCCCCATCCTTTGACGTGTACTGTTGTTTTTATGAGCTGAGGGATGTCCCTCCTCCTTACCAGTTTCAGCTTAGCGCCTTCCCAGGGAGAGGGGATGCTATCCACAAGCTCTTTGAGGGTCTCTATACATTCTGGTGACGCGAAATTCATCCTCAGTGTGTCCCCTTTGAACTCGCTGCTCATTATTTGAATTGGGGGCCCGTCGTCGGAGTTGAGAGCGTGCTCCACAATTTTATTATTCACCAAGTCTTCAATGTTGTTGTGTTGGTCAGTGGGGATTTTGCCGGATGCTCTGTTGATGTCGATCACTGCGTAGCAGAGCTCGTCTCTATATTGCTTTCTGGCTACTTTGGCATAAGATGGTGGCTTCTTACCTTTTTCATCAACCAACTTCCTCTTCCGTAAAGATCGTGACATCTTTTTGGATGTACTATGCTTTCCGGAGGGTTCCGTGGTTGCGCTCGCTTCCTTTGTAGTTGGATCGACTTTGTCGCCGCCCTCTCCACCAGGATACAGACTGGAGTCTCCTTCGTGAGGGGCTTGACTTGTTCTCTCCAATTTACTTGAAAGCGGGGAGCTCTTTTTCTTCTTCGGCGGTTTCGCAGTGTTCTGCTCTTCTGGAGATCTGATCCTCTTTCCTGCCTCCGCAGAGGTGGATGGAGTTTCAGATAGCTCCTTTGGAGCATCCTGCACTATGGCCTGTTTGCTGCTTCGGTTCATCTTCTTCAAATTTCGTCGTTGTGCCCCTGATAGCTTCTTCTTTTTTGTCGTGAGCTGTGCCATGCACGCGTTGACTTCTTCTACCATCTTGCTGACCTCGACGTCTTTGGAGTTAGCTAAAACAGTAATGTTAACGTGTTCGTTTGAGTCGGAGTCGGAATCGGATTCTCTACCTGTACTAGAAGGCTGGGTCCAGTTAATACTCTCCCGTGGTTCCTCCTCTTCCTTCTCCGTATTTTTGCCAATGGCTGTATGTGCGCTTGTTGCATTGTCTGCGACTACAGGCGCCAAGGCACCCACACCTGTAGGAGGATTGGTTGCGCTTGTTTCACTTACTACGACTACAGGTGCCAAGGCAGCCACACCTGTAGGAGACATTGAAAAATTTTTTGGCTCGCTATCTTGGGATAACGACGGCACGTGACTAGGGAGCACATCAACAATTGCCGCCGGTACTGGGGTTATTACTCCCTGCACCGTAACTTTATTTACACATTTCCTACTTTCCATATTGTTTTTTTGTTTTAGGGGAAACACCCCCATAGTCAGTTTTGGTCCGCGGGGAATGCAATATTCCCTAAGGTGGTGTACACACTGTTCCATCCCCCCCAGGGGCGCCTCAGTAAGGATAGAAAAAATCCACCCTCCCTGAGGCATCCCTAGTTGAGATGAAACAGTGTGTCCATCCCCCTCCCCCTATCCGCCACCTGGGGACGCGCACGTTAGGAGACTGACAACTCCAGCGGGCTGTGAATGGCTTGGTTTTTTGTAATTATCTTGAAAACAAACAATTGCGCAAAATCAACCGTAGCACCACACGGGGCAAAATCGCCTTTTTTGATATGTTTGAATTGAAAGAAAATATATTTGGAACACAAATTTTTAAATATTATATATTTTCGAGCAAATAAATTTTATTTGAAAATCAATAAAATGTATTTAGAACCCATATGTTAATATATTAGAATAAAATATATTTGCGAACTAATTTTCTCAAATAAAATATGTGTTTAAATACAAATAAAATTATTGTTTATGAAAATTTCCAAATATATTTTATTAAAAAAAATTTCCAAAACTTTGCTGAATTTTTCGAATTTTCCTTGTTTTCGAATTATGCATTCCTACACGGAGGAAAATCGTCATTTTTGATATGTTTGAATTCAAAGAAAATATACTTGGAACCAAATTTTTTAAATATTATATATTTTTGAACAAATATATTTTATTTAAAAATCAAGAAATTTTGTTTGGAACGCATATATTAATATATTACAACAAAATATATTTGCAAACATACAGTCACAAATAAAATATGTGTTTGCAAACAAACAAAGATATTGTTTAAGAATTTATCCAAATACATTGTATTTAAAAAAAAATTTAAAACTTTGTTGATTTTGGCAATTTTTAATATTATTTTTTCCTCGATTTTGTGTTATACTTTATAGGTAATAATGTCATAAGCAGCATTTTTTTTTTGTTTTACAGCACTAATTTCTATTTGTCGTAACCCAAAATTATACGAATTAAATTTTTCAAACATATACAATTTCTAAAACACTAAAAAATTTCCTTTAAATTAAGGCATCGGTACACGGAGGAAAATCGCCATTTTTGATATGTTTGAATTCAAAGAAAATATACTTGGAAACAAAATTTTGAAATATTATATATTTTTGAACAAATATATTTTATTTTAATATCAAAAAATTTTGTTTAGAACGCATATATTAATATATTACAACAAAATATATTTGCGAACTTACTGTCACAAATAAAATATGTGTTTACAAACAAACAAAGATATTGTTTAAGAATTTATCCAAATACATTATATTTTTCATAATTTGTGTATATTATTCGACCTTTTTTATTATTAATTAGAATAAATGACCTCGAGCTTGAAAAATCATTTATTCTAATTAAATACATTATATTTAAAAAAATTTTAAAACTTTGTTGGCTTTGGCAATTTATAATTTTATTTTTTCCTAGATTTTGTGTTATACTTTATAGGTAAAAATTATGCAAGCAGCATTTTCCTTTGTTTTACAGCACTAATTTTTAATTTATAAATAGTCCAATTGTCAATCCATTAATGCTATTTGTCGTAACCCAAAATTATACGATTTAAAATTTTCAAACATATAAAAACTCTAAAAAATTAAACCTTAACTTTCTACAAAACTGAAAACTTTCCTTTAAATTAAGGCATCGAAACATTGCCAAAATACTTAAATACAAATTAATCATTGTTTTGGAAATATATTTTCCAAATAAAAAAATATTAGAATACAAACATAATTTTGTTTAGAACAACATCCTCACAAACATATAATATTTGTGAGTATCAAATATTATATATTTGGAGTCTACCGTAAACATATGTATGTTTCTAACAGAATATGTTTGGAACAATATACTACAGAAGCGATTTTTTTCAGCGTGTACATTGCCAAAATACTTAAATATAAATTAATCATTGTTTTCGAAATATTATTTCGAAATAAAAAATATTAGGATGAAAACATAATTTTGTTTAAAACAACATCCTCCCAAACATATACTATTTGTGAGTGTCAAATATTATATATTTGGAGTGTACCCTAAACATATGTATGTTTCCAGTAGAATATGTTTGGAACAATATACTACAGAAGCGATTTTTTTTCAGCGTGTATTAATAATGGCATACTTAGCATTAACTTCTATTTGAAACCACTTATTTTTATTTTCTAACTATTCCAAGTCATTATTTTCAAATTATAAAGAAATTTTACTAACATTAAAAATTTCTAAAAATTACCTTTCAATTGGTGAAATCTTAAAACAATTAAAGAATATATATATATATTCACGCTAATAGATCTTTGTTTGGGAAATAACATATCCAAATAAAAAATATTAGGATATAAACATAGTTTTGTTTAGAACAACGTCTTACAAACATATAATATTTGTATGTGTCCAATATTATATATTTGAAGTGCACCCTAAAAATATATATGTTTCAAGCAGAATATGTTTGATTATAGTATTACTCAATTATAGTGTTACTCAAGAGCTTTAACTTTCGCCTTTTGTCAAAATGAAATAATGTTTTGGCATGTGTTTTTTTCACTTTGAATGCGTACGAATGTCGCATTCGACATTGGAGAAATGCCCATATATCGATCTAAGATTATACGATTTCATTTATTACTATTATTTATTTTTACGACATGAAAAATTTCTAAAAAATTTACTTTGAATTACTGAAAATTTTAACACTATTTGTGTATTTTCTGAATACTTATATGCAAATAAATATTTGTTTCGGAAAAAGTAGTCCAAAATAAACACATACTGGGATGTAAACAAAGATTTGTTTAAAACAACATCTTCCCAAATATGTAAGTTTTGTGTGTACCAAATATTATATGTTTAGATTGTACCCTAAACATATATATGTTAAAAGCCGAATATGTTTGGGGCAATATACTACAGAAGAGATTTTTGTACACGCTGAAAAAAATCGCCTCTGTAGTATATTGTCCCAAACATATTCTGCTTGAATCATATATATTTTTAGGGTGCACTCCAAATATATAACATGTGATACATACAAATATTATATGTTTGGGAGGATGTTGTTCTAGACAAAACTATGTTTACAACCTAATATTTTTTATTTGCATATGTTATTTCCCAAACAAAGATCTATTTGCGTGAATATATATCTATTCTTTAATTGTTTTACGTTTTCAGCAATTGAAAGGTAATTTTTAGAAGCTTTTAATGTTAGTAAAATTTCTTTATAATTGAAAATAAGGACTGGGAATAGTTAAAAAATATAAATAAGTGGTTTCAAATAGAAGTTAATGCTAAGTATGCCATTTTTAATAGGAAAGCATAATTCGAAAACATGGAAAAAATTAAAACTAAAGTTCGAAAAATTCAGCAAAGTTTTGAAAATCTTTTTTTTAAATAAAATATATTTGGAAATATTCATAAACAATAATTTTATTTGTATTTAAACACATATTTTATTTGAGAAAATTAGTTCGCAAATATGTATATTTTATTCTAATATATTAACATATATTAACATTAACATTAAAATTTTATTGATTTTCAAATACAATTTTTTTCCTCCAAAATATATAATAATTAAAAATTTGTGTTCCAAGTATATTTTCTTTCGATTCAAATAAATCAAACAATGTGATTTTTCCCCGTGTAGGAACACATTTAGCTGAAATTTAATCTGTGTTTTTGAAGGTTAATTTTTCACTTTTTTTATTTTACGGAAATATTTGCGACATAAAAGTGAGGGAATGTTTTAGGGATCACAATATTAAAAAAAATATATAATTAATCAGGGTCCCAGAGTGTGGGTATTAAGATTCATTGACATTCAAGAACACTCATAACGAATTTCAACCTATCCAGATATTATCTAACTCGAAATGTATATTAAGCACAATCTAGCAAGCTATATGAAATGTATGATACAATATTTTGAAATTTAACAGTGGAATTGTTTATAGACAAAATATTTTGTGTTGTCAAGAAGTATGTATGCACATTCATATACTGTAGATATGTTTAGCATGCATTAATGTTCATGACAATTACTTAGGCGATTTATTACGACATTTTTGTATCGAAAGATTTAATTGCAGACCTCCACTGCCACGTCAGTGTTTTTTAATATTACATAAAATTTTAACAAAACAATTTCTATAGAAAGAGAGCCAAATTTCAGATAATTCCATGCACAGAATGGATAAAAATAAACAAAAAAAATTGGAAGAAATAACAATAAAGGAAATTCTTATTTTATTTGGTATATGAAAAACATTTTATATATGTATGGACGGAATGTTTTGTTGTGTATATACAGTTTCAGGCGTAATAATGAACGAACGAATGAGTCTTCATATTGCACAATGGGCTTATATATAGAGCGATATATGTTGATACATATATACAAATCCCCAGATTACCGACCCCACTATGGGGCCCACCCTCACAATGATTGAAATGTGTATGGCTGTGGCCCACACAAATCCCCCCACTACTGAAGGAGACGAGACCATTGGAAAGATCCCATATGTGCAAAGCACAAAACAAAAAATATGTACAAGGTGATGAACATCGAGAGAAGCAACCAAAAAAAAACACTAAAAACGAAACTGAACGCACACAGAGAAATATAAATAGAATTCAAAGAAGAACAATTTACAATTGAATTCAGTCAAAGAATCAAAAAAACGAACATGAACTGGACGCTTCGAATGTAGGTGATAGCTACTAAAATGTGCTCTCTCATACACAGCCACACACATGCACACGAACATGTTTATTATGCATAAGTTTAATGCGTCGGGTACAATGGTACATCAGATATCTTCTTTGGCGCGTACAGAGAGTCTGAGAGACACGCACTAATACTTTAGCAGAACCCCCCATCATTAGTGTGTTATAATTAGATTGTATAGAACACTTTCCCGACGAACACGACGACGACGACCACAACAGGGAGAGTCTGAGGCACGATAACTTTCAGACAACAACAAGCATCCCCACCCAAACGAATGAGTACCGAACATGTACAAGCTAAAAATGGTATCACCATTATACACGTTTAAATCATAGGTGTTCATGTGTGTTTGTGTGTGTGTATTTGTACATGTTGGGCAAGCACAAATAGATCGTGGCCAGAACGAAGCAACACGAAGTGTATGCCAATACATATACACTCACACACCACCGTTCAACTGAGTGCCGGGTTTGAACAATCTGTCTGTGTTCTTGGGCAATTGTGTATAGTCTTCGGGGATTTTGTTGCTGTAGTAGTGGAAAATTTGGAAAATTTCTCGGCGAAAATTATTCTTCAAATATCATCAGCGAATCGATAAAATCAGCCAGAACACTCACTGTGCTCCGTCCGTTCGCTTAGAAACCAACCAAAACTATCACCATGGTAAGGAATCTAAACAAGCACAGAGCAAAAGATATTTTCGAAAAGAAAATTATCAAACTAAAAAGGATTATTCTTGAAGGATACCCAACGAGCACAAACCAAAAAAAAAAAATGAAGATAAAATTAAAAGAAAATGTGTTAAAATTTAACAAAAAAAAAAATATGAACAAAATTTTTTGAATAAAAAGTGAAAGGTGAAAAATTGCTAAAAAATAATTCCAAGAAAAAAATTACGAAAAACTTTGAACTCCAAAATATTAAAAAAAGGAATAAAAAAATTATAAAAAATTTTAATATGAAAGAAAATGACTTTGAAAAGGACTTGTAAAAAATCCTGCTAGAATTAATTGTGAAAACTGAAAAAACAACCATCTAAAAATAACTCTCTCAAAGAAATACGATATGTATATGAAAAAGAGACACAAAAAAAAACTAGTGCGATTACGTGAGTGAGCCAAAGTGAGACAGAAATATCCCAAAAAATACACCCCAACGCGTATATAAAATCAATATCATATATCGTCTGCTATAATTTTATATATATACCATATATATGTATATATATACCACCATATTCTTCTTATGAGCCAAGTGGAACGCCATGTGTTTTTCTTTTCGAAAAAAAAAACATTTAAATGAAATCTTGCGTAATCAACAAATTTTTTTTTTAAATATATATCAGGCGTTACCAAAATGAAACGAAATTTCAATTAACCCAGAAATTATGAAGTGTTGAAATACCTTTAATGTATATTCATAATTTTTGAAATGCTCGACATATGAAATTTTAATTATCGCCCACAAATACCAGTTTTTTTTCATTCACTTGAAGGTGAATAATAAATTGAAAGAATACATTTTAATTGGAATTTTTTCAATTTGGCGTGAAATTTAAAGAATTTTTCTCTGTATTCAAATTCATTAAGATTTTATTTAAAATTTTTGAAAGAAAATGTGACAGTGAATCATCAGCTGAAATTGACGATGTTTTTGATTATGAATTTCTGAATTTTTCCATTGATGATTTTCAAAACTTCAATAATTTTGATTAATTCCAATTGCTAATTTCTAATTTTTCATGAATGAATTCAAGTAGTCAACTCTTCCTTTTCCTTACTATTCTGATAGAAAAACTTTCCCGATCTTATCAAAATTATTTGAAACATATATTGAAATTAAAAAAAAATTGATTTTTTTAATTTCATTTGATGAATTTCATAGCCGATTTCCAATCACTTTCAATGAAAACCAATCGTGAATTCTCATTACCTACTTTTTTTAGATTTTCTTTCTATTTTTTTCATGAATGAATTCAAGTATTTAACTCTCCTTTCTTATTATTCTAATAGGATAACTTTCAAATTATTATATTTCAAATTGAAATTTCACTTTCACCTGAAGCTCAATTTTTCAAAATTATTTGAAACATAAATTTAATTAAAAAAAATATTTTTTTAAAATTCCATTTGATGAATTTCAAAAAACTTTTTTAATATAGCTGATTTCCAATCACTTTCAATGAAAACCAATCGTAAATTCTCATTCCCTATTTTTTTAGATTTTCCTAGAAGACAAATTTGAAAAAAACTATTAGAAAAATGTAATTACAATAATTTTTTTTCTCAAAGCATCTGCTTAAACAATTTATTTTTCAAATTCTCTCTTATGATTTTTAAACACTGATTTTTCACCTAGACGATTTCAAATCAGTTTTATAGAAAACAACAAAACTTATAAAATGATTTTTATATTGATCCTTTTAAATTCGATAAATATTCGTTATCGATATTTCCATTTATTTTAAATTTTTATCGAAAGTTTAGAAATGTTTTTTCATAACTCTTTAAATTGCCAGAAAATGACATAATGATATAACCCAAATTTCGATAACAGAAATAATCGAAAGTCTTCTTAATCAGATTATCATACTAAACTTGGAAAATTTTTAAAAAATTTTGAGATCTAAACAATTTTCACAAATTCATAAACTAAAATCAAGTCAAAATGTTCATAGATATTTTAACAGATGAGATTCCTATATAGTCGGTACACAGCAATAAAATCGATTTTCGATTAATTGAGTTATCGGAATTCAAAAATTCATGAATTAGAGCAGAAGAATGTATTCTTACAATTTATTTTGGAGGGCGTCTTATATAAATTCGTAAAGAAAAGAGTTATTTAAAATTTCGATACAAGTTTCTAAAATTTCAACTGAAATTTTGATCAATTATTTTTTTTGATAAATTACTTTTTTTTCAAAAATTGTATTTTTCATAGATAATATTTTTAATGTCATTCGTACAAATTTGATCCATAAATTATAAATAAATTTTTTTATTTTTGAATATGGTTTTCTTTGAACATAGTTTTCAAATAAAATCTCTTGAAATATTTTTTGTAAACCAATGAATAATTTTAGAGTAGATTTTTTGCAATGTAAAATTAAAAAAAATAGCCAACATAATGGAATTCCAATTTCAAAAATGTTTATTCAATATTTAGTTCCAAAAATTGCTCTTCAATAGACGAATGCACATTTTAATTAATTTAAAAAAAGATTCAATTCCACTTTCAAATATTTTATTTCAGTATTTATTTCATAAAAATTGCGCTTCAATAGAGGAAAGCACATTTTAATTAAAATAAAAAATTTAATAAGTGATCTATTTCGCTCAGTGTAGCAAGTCAACAAACAGCCACACATACTACTCTCACTCCAAGTGAAAGGGATTCTCTTTAAAAACACAACACAATGCTATCCTCTCTCGCCACTCACACAGTCGATCACACTTTCTCTCGCTCTCTTGCACAGTATTGCAAAACCATGGAAAAGAATAACCTTACCGCATTCAATGTCATAATTATCTAGAGTTCTAACGAGATTTAAGGAAAAAATGCAAAACAATGCAATTGATTGAATATAATGTGAATAATGACTTCATATTTTCTTTCTCAAAAATTTCTAAAATAATAAAATGGCCGCTACCAAAATCCTTCTTCAAAAAAGGAATCCTTCAAAAATAATCCTCTACGAAATTCATGCAAATGACAGTATCAGCAGAAAACTAATGACATTTTCTTCCCCCTAACCTCATAGGCCGATGAGAAGAAGAAGATCAAGAAGAAGAAGACCAAGGAAGAGGGTGGCGCTTCTGAAACCGCTTCTGAAGCCGCATCTGAGGCAGCAACCCCTGCCCCAGCTGCCACTCCAGCCCCAGCTTCCACCACTGGCTCCAAGAGGGCTTCCGGTGGCAGCCGTGGTTCCCGCAAATCCAAGCGCGCTGGTTCCTCCGTCTTCTCTGTTTTCTCCCAGAAACAGATTGCCGAATTCAAGGAAGTAAGTAGAACACAGACCAAAACCAAAACTAACATTAGCCCACTAAGTGAAGAGTTAGGACCGATAGACTAACCAAGCAAATTGCTTTTTCCCCCCACTCTCAATTAGGCTTTCCAACTAATGGATGCTGACAAGGATGGCATTATTGGCAAGAACGATTTGCGTGCCGCTTTCGATTCCGTTGGCAAAATTGCCGCCGATAAGGAATTGGACGCCATGTTGAGCGAAGCCTCGGGTCCCATCAATTTCACCCAATTGTTGACCTTGTTCGCCAACCGCATGGCTACCTCCGGTGCTAACGATGAAGATGAAGTCGTCATTGCCGCCTTCAAGACCTTCGACAACGATGGTCTCATCGATGGTGATAAATTCCGTGAAATGCTCATGAGCTTCGGTGACAAGTTCACCATGAAGGAAGTCGATGATGCTTACGATCAAATGGTTATTGATGATAAGAACCAAATCGATACCCAAGCCTTGATCGAAATGCTCACCGGCAAGGAAGCTGAAGAAGAAGAAGAAGCCGCCTAAGGTGCCACAATTCATTTTATCCTAAATGTATAGATGTTTTTGTACACTTTCTAAAAAATGCCATTCAACACTTTTAAGCACTTCTCTTTACTTTAACTTTTTAACTCCATAAGAATCAACAACAACAAAAAAAACACAATGAAAAGAAAATTTTTTTCAAAAAAATCTCAAAAAAATATTAAAAAAAATTAATAAAAAATAATCAATTGTTTTAATAATTGCAAAAACCCCCAAAAAAACACAAAGCTTTTAAACAATTTGAGAAAATCAAGAGAAAAAACAAAAAAAAAAATTATACGACCAACGATCCGACCTTAGCTAATGTGAAAAACTGATTATGAGCAGTGAGTGGGCCCCTGGGGGCGAAATTCGTTAGAGGATGAATGGAGTTCGCCACCAAGACCACACCCCTTTTTAAACTCACACCCAAAAAAAGGAAAGGTCCATATTTGCAACAAAATAATGTGGCTACTTTTCCTTAACCCGAAAAATCCGGTTGGGGTGGTTTGAAAGGGGGTTGTCCCGAAATTGAAATGTTAACTTTTTATTATTTGTTAAACACACAAAAAGAATTATTAATTATTTTTTAGTTTTATAACGTTTTAAAGTTTAAAAACTCGTTCGTTCGTTTAGTTCGTTCGTTCATTGGTTATTAGAAAAATGAAAACTTAGATAGCTGAATATACCACATATTACAATTATGATTATTATTTATTAACCATAATTTTGAAAGGATAAGAGGACGAAAAAACCATTTATTGGAATCCCTAAAAACGAGAAGAAATTTAATTTCTTAAAGCTACTCTAGCTAACTATCTATCTATTTCTAACTAACTCTAATGCTTGCCTCTTGAAAAAAGCAATGCTTTTTGTTGAATTTCGTTAAATATTTAAAACTTGTTATTTGTTTATTCATTTTCTAATAATTCGAATATTTACTACTACTACAACTACTAACTCAAAAATTTACAAAAAAAATTACAAAAAAAAAATAATGAAAACCCAAAAATCTTTAATACTTAGAGTGGAAAACCGAGTATTATAGATTCAAGGGTTCTGATAACCGGATATTGGCCTTTGTCCTTTGCTAAGCCCATCACAAGAACAGCAATTGAAAATCTTTTTTTTTTAACAAAATAACATCGTTCGTAAAGTTAATGCAAACAGAGAAAAAAAAGATTTCTTAAAGCTTTTATCCCTTAAGGTTATCCATATTTTTTCATTTAGTTTTTAGCTATTATTTCATATTATTTTTTTCTTTAAAGAGAGACAGACACTAACTCTAGATACACATGAAGAAATTTCTTGTTAATTTACTAATTTAATTTTAATTGAAGACAAAAAAGTTTTTTAAAGAATCCCAAAAATGAATATGCATATATATATATAATATTTTATAATACAAAAAAAAATTGCCACCTACAACTGCTGGATAAAACCAGAGTCCAGTGAGTTCAGTGGACAATTTTCAAAAAAAAAGGGAAGTAGAAAAGAAAACGCTTCCAGGTAATTTACTAATAGATTTTAAACAACCAAAAACAAAAATCATGATATTGACTCATAACAAATGAGTTTCCTTGTTAAAAAACCAACACAGCAAAAAAAACAACAACTTGCGTGTGAACAAAATACACACCAGATCCACTAAAGTTGAATGATTAATGACTAATCCCTGATTCACCCAGAAATCACAATAACAACAAGAACACATACAACAAAAAAAAAAAAAACAAAAACTAACCGCATTTTTAAACAACAAAAATGCCTAGCTTTTAAGTGACCTTTAACAATTTACATGGCGTGTCGAGTTTAAAAACTTACTAAGCTCTATCTATACATATATATATAGCAGCACAGATCCTATTCACCTCTTTATATATATACATATATCTAATAATACTAAACATTAGAATTGTTTTTCTCAACATTGCTTTATACTAATGCAAGTGCGTGATTTTTTTTCTTTTTGAGAAAGTATGCCTATATAAAAACCCCAATTTCCAATAACATCCGCGAAAGAGGGACATCCCGTAGATAAAATAAAGTCGAAAAATCCTAAAAACAAAATACCAACATTGTTCACTTGTCATTTACTGTAAAACAATGTTAAGAAGCAGTTCTTAGATTATTCTCTTACATTTTAGAGTTAAACATCTCGAAACGATATAAATGATTTCTATATATATATATATAAACCAAACTTACTCTATCTATAAACAAACAAAACAAAATATTCTTAGCTGTACCAAACAATTTTTTAAATGAAAACAAACCTATTATGTTCTGATGACTTTATTGTAGAGAATGAAAAGGCTTTCAATAAAACAAGAACAAAATCGATATAAGTCGTCCAAAAAAAAAGCTTAAAAAAGAACAAGCAAATGAAATTGATATTTTGTTTTATTTCGAAAAGAAACTAAAAAAGAAAAGAATTCCAAGAAAACTACTTAGGAAAATTAAATATATAAAAAACAAAATGCCAACGAACGAACCTTCCTATCAAAAGAAAAACAAACATTCCTAAAAACTAAGTCATATATTTTGTTCAGTGTAGTCTTTACATTGCAATTTGCTCAGTATAGTCTCTACAGGGCAGAACAGACTCTCTGTCTCTAAAATACACCACACTCTCGACATACACCGAAAAAACACACATATATTCTCTCTCTCTCTCTTTTTCTCTCGCCCGCTCGCACTGTATCGCCATGCCAAGGGAAATGATAGCACTGCCACAGCACTCATCGTCAACATTATCATTTTATTGTGAATGCATCAACTCTTTCTTAACAACGGAAATGCTTCACAAGAAATCATTCTTCAGATATGAAATCATATTTAACTAATTATTTTTTATTGGATTGAATCTTATTTGTTTAATTAATATGTCATTGTGACTCGTACTACCATAACACTTACATATCACACCTGTTCCACAAAAGAGTAACAACTCAAAATGAAAAAAATGCCATAGAGCCCAAAAAATTTTCCCGTAAATATTAATTTCAAAAAAAATAATATTAACGGAAATATGTCATTGCAAGAAAATACTATTAAGAAGATATTTTCATAATTTATTGACATATTTTTAAATGTTAATAATATTTTGTATATATTTTCATTTTGAGTTGTTACCCTTTTGTGGAACAGGTGCGATATGTATTCTCCTATTATTGAAAATGAATATAATATATTTACTCATATAAGGATAATATTTAGGAATTTTTGAACTTAAAAAAGTGGCAGAAGACTAGAGTCGTTAAATAGTTTAGATAATTACGAATTCTTAAGATATCTGCTAGACCTATTGATATATAGACTTATATCTCACATTTAAATCAAATCTTAGATAATTATAACCAAGACATTGACTTTTAGCGATCTTATGGAAGAAGAAGAAGACTTTTAGCGATCTTATGGCAACAGCTCTCTTAAATGACAACAAGAAACTGCTTTTAGAATCTACTTCACCGTAAGTTTAGAGAATTATAATCATATATCAGATGAAGGAAAGTATACTCGTTTGTATTACATAGGGCCATAAAAGATAACTAGAACCGGAAATCAGTACCTATACCACCATCAAATGAGAATTTGAAAAAAAGAAGTAATATACTCGTATTTTGTTTAGTGTAGTCTCTACTGTGGATCAGCGTTACCGTTGTGCGACTAAAGTGGCTTTTTGACCCTTTTTTGAAGACATTCCACTTTTGCTGCCCCCTTTTCAGAAATCCCTTTTTTGCCCCTTTTTAGAATTTTTTTTCCAACAAGAGGTGTTATTTTGAATCACCCGGTATTTCGGTAGCTGTCACTTTTGAAGCTTTTATTCTTTGACATTTGACAAGTAGAAAATACACCATTACTAACCAGTAAGGAAAGACAGAAAGTCGGGCGGGGCCGACTATATAATACCCTACACCTACCTACCAATGCGAAAATTGGCATTGCGATAAGAATTTGGCAGTGTTCATACATGTAATAAGCAAACTCTCTCTGCCGATTTTCGTACTGATCGGATATAAAACACGGTTTCTATAGCGCTTACATGTCAAATCGGGTGTAACATATATATTGGGACTATGTTAAAATCTGAACCGATTTTTCCCGAATTTGGCAGTGTTCGTACATGTAATAAGAAAACTCTCTCTGTTCAATTTCGTACTGATCGGATATAAAACATGATTTCTACAGCGCTTAAATGTTAAATCGGGTGAAACATATATATGGGGGCTATATCTAAATCTGAACCGATTTTCCCCGAATTTGGCAGTGTTCATACATGTAATATGAAAACTCTCTCTGTTAAATTTCGTACGGATCGGATATAAAACACGATTTCTACAGCGCTTAAATGTTAAATCGGGTGAAACATATATATGGTGGCTATATCTAAATCTTAACCGATTTTCCCCGAATTTGGCAGTGTTTATTCATGTAATAAGATAACTCTCTCTGCCAAATTTCGTACTGATCTGATTTTAAATACAGTTCCTACAGCGCTTACATGCCAAATCGGGTGAAACATATATATGGGGGCTATATATAAATCTGATCGGATTTTCTCCGAATTTGGTAGTGTTCATTAACGTATTAATAAAACTCTCTCTGCCGAATTTCATAAAGCTCGGATGTAAAATGTGGTTTCTACGGCGCACATAGGAGTATTTGGCTGATCTAGCTGGACAAAACCCCATTTTCTAAAATCGACTATGGGTACGAATACTTTTTTGTTTTATGTTACCAAGACTACATTTCATTATTATCAATAAGACATTAACCTTCGAGACAAATATGCGACTAATTTCCAGCAGTGTAAAGTTGACCATGTACAAAGTGCGTAGTTCAATGACTGGAAATTTATCCAATTGACTCTTAATTTTAAAGTTTTTGGTGCAATTTTTGGAAGACAAAGCGATGGATTCTGGTGCAGCAAGTAAGTGTGAACATCAAACTCATATTTCAGTGCTTAAAGAAGGAAGGTATGTGTATTTTATTCACAATTAAAAAAAGTCATTTTTTAAAACCTAGTTTTTCATGTTCAAATGTGATTTTGTTATATAGTCCGATGCGGTCCCGCGCTGATTTTTGTGTTGTTATATAGCCTATACTGTCCTGTAATAGGAACAAAAAGAATTTGTTCCGCCTCTTTCCACTCGAAACACTCCACTTTCCATTTAACACTCGAAAAAAGTTTTGTCCGGCTAGATCAGCAAAATACTCCTATGTGCGGCGCTTGCATGTCAAATCGGGTGAAACATATATATGGGGACTTTATCCAAATCTGAACCGATTTTAACCAATTTCAATAGGGATCGTCCTTGGGCCAAAAAAGAGCACTATGCTAAATTTCATCACAATCGGACCATAAATACGACCTGCACTTTGATTACAAGAATACATGGACAGACGGACAGACAGACGGACGGACATGGCTAAATCGACTCAGAAAGTGATTCTGAGTCGATCGGTATAATAAACAATGGGTCTATCTCTCCTCCTTTTAGGTGTTACAAACAAATGCACAAAGTCATAATACCCTGTACCACAGTGTGGTGTAGGGTATAAAAATGGAATGATACACGATTCAACAACGCATTGAAATTATTAAAATTCGAAAATCTTCGAAAAATCATCTTGACTGATGACGTCAACAAGCAAAATTGTCGCATCTGGGGCTCGGAAAACCCAAGAGTTATTGTTGAGAAGCCTCTCCATCCTCAACGTGTGACTGTTTGGTGCGGTTTATGGTCCGGCGGGGTCATTGGACCTTACTTTTTCGAAAATGAGGTAGGATCAACAGTTACGGTGAATGGATTACGCTATCGAGAGATGATTAATGATTTTTTATGGTCGGAGTTGGATTGTATTGAAAAAAAGAAAAGTTTCCGGACTGTGTTATCTCTCGAAGAGGTTATCACAATTGGCCACCGAGATCTTGTGATTAAACACTTTGCGACTTCTTCCTTTGGGGCCACGTGAAAGATAAAGTCAACAGCCCAGCGTCGATTCAAGACCTCAAAGATAGAATTAGTGGTGGCCATTTGGCTGATGTTGTTTTTCATTATTAACGGCATATTATGAAATAAACATCCGATCATTTATCTCAAAAATGGAATTTTTCTTTGAATACCGAAATAACACCTTTTGTTGGAAAACCCTTTACTTGTTTCCTCAAAAAAGTAAAAAAAAAATTTTTTAATATAACTTGAAGTGGCCATAAGTTTTTTCCTATTGGGTATATCTAACAATTTTGTTGCCAATCTAAGCGAAAAAAATCGGTGCAAATTCTGCTTTGATATATACAAAATGCTAACAACACAGGGTAGGGGAAAAAATTAAAAATTCAATTTTCAAATGCAGATATCTCGGTACCTACAGGGTTGCCCATATTCGACGGACCCATCTGGCAACGTCATAACTTTTGACAGAGATGTCAGATCGCTTAATGACATACCGCGTTTGAAGCGTCAGTCCTAGCAGATTTTTACCATGGAACAATACACGCCACGCGTGCGCTCTGAAATAGTTGAAATTTACATTCAACAGAAGAAGTCAAGTCAACGTGCTTTTAAAATATTAAAAAATGTGAGAAGTGCGCCTTCTAAGAACACCATTAAGCGTTTATACGAAAAATTTTCGACTGGTGAGTCTCTTTCTAATCCGAAGAGGCCAAATAAAAGTCGACCAAGGCGATCGGCCGAGAATATCGCTGCCGTACGAGCCAGTGTTGAGAGGTCCCCAAGAACATCCCAAAAACGCCGTTCTCAGCAGTTGGGCATGGCTCGGTCCACTTTACAACGGATTATTCGCGTTGATTTGCATTTGTTCCCGTACAAAATTCAATTGACGCAAAGATTGTTGCCTGCGGACAAGCCTCGTCGATTGGAATGGGCCCAACGAGTCCGTGGGTCCGTCGAATATGGGCAACCCTGTATTCAAGATAACTGTAAGGTGCAAAAGCCTTTTGTAGACTTCAGTTAGAATACACTCAAATACAGATTTAGTGAATCGGACGAAAAAGGCGAAAGTTACACGCGCTTAAACATGTTGTTTACCCGAGGTTGCCAACTTTGAGGCCCTGCAGGACCGCCACTGTATACCACAGGTGGCCCAAACTCAAAACATACACACATGCTAAGTTTGGTCGCAATCGATTGTCTGGTTAAGTAACGGCACAGTCATTTCCCTTTTTTTTGGAATTCCTCCCACTGTTCGTTGTTCCGGAGTAAAGCTAAATACACACGATTGCCAATTTTGTCAGAAAAATGCAACCCTGTGCATGTGCAACCGTGTGAACTTAAAATTTTTGTCTTTCAACGTTTGCAGAAAAGTCATTGTGAAATAATTTGCAGATTGTTAGATGTGCGGTGCCCGTGACAAAAAGCATTTTATTGGCAACACAGTCTATAAGAAATTTTTGTTGGCATTCCTGCATATAAATATTTACAAAAATTATTGTAAATATATGGAATTGTGAGGTTTTCTTGCAATCGTCTGAACTGTCAATTCACCTTTGCCTAACAATCTGTCACTGTCCGCACATTTGCAGCTCTTTAACAGGGTTGATAACGTTGTCCGATCTGGCAATCGTGTGTACTTAGCTTAGGTATATTCATTATCAAATGGCAAACCAAACTGAGCATAAATCAAGTGACAGCTGGGTGTCAAAAAGAACAACTCCGTAAAAAGTATTGCCAGATTGAAAACCACACGTCTAAAAAAACACCGTCAATTAGTAACTAATCATCAAATGAGAAACAATCAATTTGAAAAAAGAAATAATGTATTTTGTTCAGTGTAGTATACAGTGGAGATTGGATTTCCTTAAAAGCAAACAACACAATTTGAAAACATGGGAAAAAAGAACTAATATAATTTTCTCAGCGTAGTTCTACAGTGGAGAATAGATTCCTTCAAAAACAAACAACACAATTTGAAACAAGTAAGAAAGTTCAGTCGGGTAAACCGACTTACGAATCCCCTCACCATGAGTCCCCAACAATATCCGTAAAATTATTTATTAAATTATAATGAATTAAAATTTCACTTAATACATTTTTTGGTTCAAAATAGTCCATTTGTGGGAGGTACCAAAAGGGACGTGGCAGTGACGTCAATGTACTGGACTGTAGGTACAATAAAACCATTGGATTAATGTTGTAAGCAGTTAACTTTTAGTGCTGAATGCTACATTTGTGTGGAAGGTACCAAAAGATGTGGGTCAATAACGTAAATTTTTCGCAGAACTGTAGGCACTGTAACAACAATACACTGAACAAAGTTTCAAGTATTTGTATGCACTTGTATTAAAGTTATAAACAGTTTACTTTTTGTGCAAAACGGTCCATTTGTGTGGGAGCTACCAAAAGGGGCGGTAAAATCACGCCCATTTTGTACCGAAATGTAGGCTGTACAAAATTGCAACTTGTTAAAATGATCCTCTTGGTGCAAAATGATCCAAAAGGAGTGTGGTATAGAATTCAATAACAATGTAACGTCGATCGCCTAGTACTAAATGTATGAATGTGTATGTATTAAATATAAAAGGAGAGTGAGAGTATTTGAGAGTATTAAGTACATGCCAAAGAGTCAATAATATTTATTGGCTATGCGAATAATCGCCCAAAACGAAAAATGTCAAATTGCCCAAATTATTTTGGCGATTGTTCATTTGCAAGAAAAACTAAAAAGTAGTGATAAAAAGTGCCCAAACGATCATGAACTATAGACCACCCAGCAAAATTTCTCATTACCAAATAATCCGACGAGTAAGCAAAGTTCGATAATGGTAAGTACTTATTATTTAGCCACTTTTCTCATTATTTTAACATGGGGATGTCATTGGAGGGAAGTACTTCCCAAAAGCATACAATAAAGTAGCATAATAAGTACTTATTTGTAGCATAGGCATACCACATAAATATGTGCATATGTTTTCACGATTTTAAGTACTTGAATAATGCATTACCAATAAGTTACAAAATACGTAGTAGATATGGTAGATATGTAGAGATGGCCATTTAAAGTAATTTTGTGCATATTGTCGCGCATATTCGAATTTCTGAACCCAAACCACCATGTGAAAAATTCTTCAATGGTCCAACATCATACGATATACGTAAATATTTTTGGTATTTTCATTCAATTTGCACGTATTTTTGGAAAACTTGTTGAAAATAAATAAATCTTCTACAATAACCCACATATAGCCAAAATTGCATTATACTAAAATTTGCCAAAAATTATTTTGATAAAAAAATTACTTATTTCTGTTATTATTGGTAAGTCATTATTAATAAGCCGAAAGTAATTCAGCGAATAATGAGATGTCATTATTTGGTAATGCAGGGAATAATGACAGGTACTTACCAAGATTTTGCTGGGCAAATTTACAATGAACAATCGCCCACTTTTGTTTTTGGGCTTTTATTCATTTTAAATGTTTTCGAAATAAGAAATAATCAATTAATAATAAGAAAAACTTTAGTGAATGATTTATTATTTCTTTCGAATGCTCAGTGATAAAAATATTATGGAATATTTGAAAAAATTTGATTGGGATCCTGGACCTCGGTGCCACAGCTCGGACACTGATACTTATTGGTACCATCAGAAATACTTTGGGCCTGTAATTTCAGGTTACATTCATTACATATTTTTAGGTGTTTACATGGTAATAAAACTATATCCGGAGGTAAATTAAAGCTGTTGAAAATGTTTTCCACCTTCAGATTCCTCTGTTCCCACATCAGATACATACTTCGTCGAAATATTCTTCAAAAATATCTTCAAATGATGGAGCCATTCTGTACAGATTTTATTAAAAAAAAAATTATTAAAAAAATCGCGCGATTTTTTTTTTAAATTATTTTCCCAGTGCGCTATTTTCTTTCCAATTTCCAAATTTATGATAATTGAAAATGATAAGATACAAGTGGTATGGTAAATATGTTTATAAAAAATGCGATTTTTTTAAAACATTTTTTCCCGTTCCACTTTTTTCATATCAATTTCAACATTCATATTTTTTTAGGAATTATGCCACCATTTTGAAATTGTAAATTATATGATAATTATTGTTTTTATACAGGTTGGACCAAGTGGCTTTTCCGTTCTTAAAAAAGTCACAAGAACCACTTCGGATGTGGAAGCATATAATGGAGGACGAATGATTGCAAAGAATGGGCATTTTTTAAGTTTGTTAAGAAAAACAATTTCTAAAAAGCAGAATTTTTTAAATGCAGTCGAAAGTGGTGGTACAGTTGGTGGCAAGAAGCGTAAACTCTTCTCTATACAAAGGAATATAAAACTTGTAAGAATGTATTTGCAGTTAACCATAAACAAAAAAAATATTCCTCATTCATTTGAAGCAAAATGAATAATCGCCCAAAAACTTTTTTGAGTCTTTTTACATTTTTTAAGAATTGGATGATTATTCACTGTGAAGAAATACCCATAAATTAAAATGTGAAAAATTGCCCAAACACGAATGAACCAATGCCCAAATTATTTTGTCAACATTTTTGGGCGATTGTTGATTTTTTACTTTAGGGCGATTTTCCCTGGGGCGATTATTTGCATAGCCATGTTTATTATGTACAGATGCTCTCTTATGCCATATCTGTACATAACCATAACAGCAAATACTCTATAGTATCGCTATTGAGACCTATATAAAATAATGGTCCGATTTGGCCAAGATTAGTTACGGGTATTATAAAACATAAAATGTCACCTTTTCATTCAAATATAAAACAAGTAAGAGAGTTCGGTAGGGTAAACCGACTTACAAATCCCCACAGCTTCAGTTCCTCAAAATATTCTTATATTTTTTTGGTTTTAATTAAATTATTATCAATTAAAATAAAATGTATTAAATTTAAAGTATGCACTGGTATTCAAGTTATAAAATGTTAACTTTTGGTGGAAAATTGTCCATTTGTGCGGGAGGGGCGTACCAATGACGACCATTTTTCACTGGACTGCAGGTCCTATAAAAGCTTTACACTGGCCAACATTCCAAGTATTTGCATGCACTAGTATTAAATACATATATGTATATAACCAGTTAAATTGTTGTACAAGAATGGTAACATTGTGTGGGAGGTACCGAAAGGGGTGGCGATACTTCGCCTTTTTTTTTGAACGTGATAGGATATATTATTAATGTGTGAGGAATTAAAGATGATTCGGGTAAGTAGTATATAAGTTATTAGAGAATCAACGTTTCACTAAATTTTAACCATTTGTTAGGGAGGTACTAGAAGGAGTGAACCAATATGGCCCATCTTTAAACTTAGCCTGAGATAGAGAAAAATCACGTACCAAATTTAAAGTCAATCGGTTAACCCTTTTGAGAGTTATCGTGCGCTCCAGACAGGCAGACAGACAGACAAACAGGCGGACGGACGGATATTGCTCAAATGACTTAAAAGTACTAAAACTAAAACCAGTAAGGAAAGGCAGAAAGTCGGGCGGGGCCGACTATATAATACCCTACACCTCCATAACAATGCGATAAGGGTCATTGCGATAATAATTTGGAATAATTCGTAAATAGGTAGGAACATATTATCTAATTCTAAACCGATAATCGAAATTTAGCAATATTCGTTCCTAAATTGGGAAACATCTTTCTTGAAAATTTAAATGATCGGAAGTAAAGTACAACTTATATAGCGCATGGACACCAAATCAGGAGGAACATATATATGGAGGTTATATTTAAATCTGAACCGATTTCCCTGAATACTCATTCATGTAAACAGACCTCTTTCTGTCGAATTTCGTTCTGATCAGATATAAAATACAGACACTGATCGGATATAAAATAACATTTTTACAGGGCTTACATGTAAAATCGGGGTAACTTATATATGGGGGCTATATCTAAATCTGAACCGATTTCTTCCAAATTTAAAAGTGTTCATTCATATAACATGAAACCTTTTTCTGCCGAATTTCATACTGATCGTATATAAAATGCAGTTTTTACAGCGCTAACATATCAAATCGGGGTTAACATATATATGGGGGCTATATCTAAATCTGAACTGATTTTCTCCAAATTAGCCAGTATTCCTTCACGTAATAGGAGACCTCTTTCGCCGAATTTCGCACTGATCGGATATAAAATACAGTTTCTACAGCGCTTACATGTCAAATCGGGGGTTACATATATATGGGGGCTATATCTAAATCTGAACCGATTTTCTCCGAATTTAGCAGTATTCCTTCATGTAATAAGAAACCTCTTTCTGCCGAATTCCATACTAATCGGATATAAAATAAAGTTTTTACAGCGCTTACATGTCAAATCGGGGCTAACATATATATGGGGCTATATCTAAATCTGAACTGATTTTCTCCGAATTTGGCAGTATTCCTTCATGTAATAGGATACCTCTTTCTGCCGAATTTCGCACTGATCGGATATAAAATACAGTTTCTACAGCGCTTACATGTCAAATCGTGGGTTACATATATATGGGGGCTATATCTAAATCTGAACCGATTTTCTCCGAATTTAGCAGTATTCCCTCATGTAATAAGAAACCTCTTTCTGCCGAATTTCATACTGATCGGATATAAAATAATGTTTTTACAGCGCTTACATGTCAAATCGGGGGTAACATATATATGGGGGCTATATCTAAATCTCAACCGATTTTAACCAAATTCAATAGGGATCGTCCTTGGGCCAAACAAATGATATGTGTAAAGTTTCGTCGCGATCGGACCATAATTGCAACCTGTACTTTGATTACAAGAATACATGCACAGATGGACAGACGGACGGACAGACGGACGGACAGACGGACATAGCTAAATCAACTCAGAAAGTGATTCTAAGTCGATCGGTATAATAAACGATGGGTCTATTTCTTCTCCTTTTGGGTGTTACAAACAAATGCACAAAGTTATAATACCCTGTACCACAGTGTGGTGTAGGGTATAAAAATATAAATTTATGAATAGTTTTTGAGACTGAAGGTGAGGGGATTCGTAAGTCTGTTAACACGACTGAACTTTCTTACTTGTTTTAATTATACCCTACACCACACTGTGTAGGGTAGAAAAAGGTTTCTTATTACATGAAGGAATACTGCTAAATTCGGAGAAAATCTGTTCAGATTTAGATATAGCCCCCATATATATGTAACCCCCGATTTGACATGTAAGCGCTGTAGAAACTGTATTTTATATCCGATCAGTGCGAAATTCGGCAGAAAGAGGTCTCCTATTACGTGAAGGAATACTACCTAATTTGGAGAAAATCAGTTCAGATTTAGATATAGCCGCCATATTTATGTTAACCCCGATTTGATATGTTAGCGCTGTAAAAACTGCATTTTATATCCGATCAGTATGAAATTCGGCAGAAAAAGGTTTCTTGTTATATGAATGAACACTTTTAAATTTGGAAGAAATCGGTTCAGATTTAGATATATAAGTTACCCCGATTTTACATGTAAGCCCTTTAAAAATGTTATTTTATATCCGACCAGTGTCTGTATTTTATATCTTATCAGAACGAAATTCGAGAGAAAGAGGTCTGTTTACATGAATGAGTATTCAGGGAAATCGGTTCAGATTTAAATATAACCTCCATATATATGTCCCTCCTGATTTGGTGTCCAAGCGCTATATAAGTTGTACTTTACTTCCGATCATTTAAATTTTCAAGAAAGATGTTTCCCAATTTAGGAACGAATATTGCTAAATTTCGCGATTATCGGTTTAGAATTAGATAATATGTTCCTACCTATTTACCAATTATTCCAAATTATTATCGCAATGACCCTTATCGCATTGTTATGGAGGTGTAGGGTATTATATAGTCGGCCCCGCCAGACTTTCTGCCTTTCCTTAATGGTTTTATTTTAATTAAATTATTATCAATTTAACTTGAATTTAATAACTTTAAAGGTTGCACTGTTATTAATGTACAATAGTCCATTTATGCGGGAGGTACCAAAATATTATCGGATTCCAAATTTGAAGTCAAGTCGTTACTCATTTCGATAGCTGTCGTGCGTTCCAGCCAGACAAACAGACAGACCGATAGACGGACATTCCTCAATGATTTAAAATGTCCTAAAGCGGATTGCCGCCAAACATAATAGGGTATTAGGTCACTCCTTTGATGTGTTAATCCTTTGTCTCATAGCAAATGATATATACCTTCCTCCATGTAAGGTGAGGGGATAAATATGCATATGTTTTTCTATTCCATTTTTAATGAAGTGATCTTTGGCCCAATCCGAATTTGTTTAACCTTAATCCTATAAAAATAGGCAGAAATTCGGTAGGTATTGTTATATGCATTCAATACAAAATCATGGACCGATATATGAATGGCTCAAATGAAAAATCGATTAACTCCATAAAACATTTAGTTGAGAAAACTGAGACAATTGTTTATGAATAGTAAAAAATTTGGCTTCTATCAAATGCTTTGACATTTCAATTTCGGAAAAAACGTTGGGTCGAGTTGCGAGTTGTACTGTGATCACAATATGTCGGCGGAAGGATATTGAGGCCGCCGTCCCTCGAGGGATCATTAAATAAATAATCACTAGATGATCACCATGTGTATGTAAACAAACTGGTATACAGAAATTGTATCACTAGCTGATCACCATGTATATGTAAACAAACTTCATTATGTTCCACCGCCTCGGAAATTTGTTTAGCCAACCGAATACCAACATCAATGTATTTCGACACTTATGGGGTCCACAGACGATCAAATTGCTTGACATCAAACTCGTGTACGTGTTCACACCTACGACACATACACTCACACGTGCGTCACACCTACGAAAAATACACTCACATTTTTACTGACATTGTTTCCTTGCTTGTCAAGCAAATTTGATCGTCTGCGTTCCACTTTAAGTTTCTGCAGCAAGTACTGAATCACCCTGTATGAGATCAGAATGCCAAAACATTTGGCCACCACTGAACCGGCCAAGAAAAGGTAGTACAAAAAGAAACAAATAACGAATATAAACAAACCAATAATATAGCGTTCTCAAACGGGTTTCTACGTATATCACGATCACAACAAACACACAAAATAAAGGCTAACAGAGAAAAATAACTACAAACTGAGCATGCGCAACGCGGTGCACTAAACCGAAACACTCTTGCTCTCTGTATGGCTCTCTCTTTTAACACCACTACTTGCAATTTCCGTTTTCAACTGTCTTTCGACCACAATCACTGAGACAACAACAACTCAAACAGGTAGACCTTCAGTTTGGCTAAATGGATGGATGGATGGATGGCCGATTGCATGAATTCCAGCGATTGAAGTCATTGTTTCCACAGCTCTCAGTTGAGTTTAAGACACCGTTCAAAACACAGAGTTTTATTTTTTGTTATGGCTCACATTTTGCTGACGTTAAAGAAATCCCAATAATAGCTAGAGGAGTGAGGAAAACAAAGAAAAAATATAATAATACGTTTGGGAAAAAAATGTGAAAGTGAAATGGAATTTAACTACAACCAAGTGGAAATTGTTTAATCTAAAACAATTCACAAGAAAATAGCACATAGCCAAATAAAAGTATTTAAAGTATTTAAACAACAACTAATTATAAATAAAATGTTAATCACCAATATTAGTCGACATGTCTTTGTCTTTTTCTTTGTCTTATTAAGTGTTGCGTCACAAGTTACGGGTATGTAGAAGAAATCGAAAACAGCTAATAAACCCCGGTATCTAAAATACGTGATTCATTTTGTCCAAACAAAATTATTTTATAGGACAACATTTAATTGCCTACATATCGCAGCATGGCCTACATGGCGAAATCACTTTTCGCCAAGTGAACAACACTCATGTGGAAATCATATCAGAGCTGGAAACCACTCTCCAGTTCCCCGAACAGGTCTGGAGTTGGTCGGTGCGTAAATTTCCCGTCGACTACACGAATACGGATACCAATGAACGTTGTGAACTATCGCGTTTAGGCGAACAAATTCTGACATTCGACGATGATCTGGAATATATTGTATTACCCGGAAATGGGTCTTCGACATGGTTTAAGCAAATGCAATTGATCGGTAAGTAGTGGTTGTTTGGCAGTACAGTGGGACAAAGGGGCAAAAAATACTATGCTTTACTATAAATTAGAAATATAGATACTCGTATAATACAGGCGTTTATTGTATAAATCTAGATATATGAAATGTTTGTGTGACAGATAGTTCACCAACACCTAGACCAAAAGCCATAATAACGAAATTGGTATTGGGATCTCTAGTAGTATGTAGATCCAAGATAAGACGCGATTGTTCGATTTTCGTACTTTTTTGGCACAACATGGCAAACAGCGATACATACATATGGTACCAACGCTAAATCTTATAGGTTACACTAGTTTACAAAAATGTCGAAGGGCTGGACATAACTTATTTATTATTATTTTATAGAAATATTTAAAAACATTTTTAAAATTTTTAAGTTCCAATACCTTTAGTATTTGGACCATATTTTTTGAAGTTTAAGCCCGATAGAGCAGGGATACCCCGTTAAATTTAAGAACATTATGAGGGCTACACATTGTGCAAATATCTCTTGCACGTAGAAACAGCGGTTTAAAAAACGTCGTTTAATAAAAACAAATTTTCTTTTGCAAAAAAAACATATAACAGTAAAATTATGATTTTATTTTGGACATTTTGTGTGGGAGATACCAATAGTAGAGTAGCAATAACGCCCATCTTTCACTATGTATACTGTAAAAGCATTACACTCCACAAAATTGTAGGTATTTGTATTGGCTGGAATAAAAGTAACAAGCCGATAACTTTTTGTGCAAAATGGTCCCTTTGTATTGGCGGTACTAAAAGGGGCGTGGAAACTTCACCAATATTTTCCCAAGGTGGTAGCGACTGAGAATACTATGTGTGAAATAGGAAAAATTTCGATAAGTAGTATAGAAGATATTTAAGAACCAATATTTCGCTAAATTTTGACCCTTTGTAGGGGAGGTACTCGAAGGAATGGATCAACATAGTCCAGTTTTGACCTTAGTCGGAGATAGAAAAAAATATTAACACATACAAAACTTGAAATCAATCGGTTGCAGCTATCGAGAGATATCGTGCGCATCAACGTGGCATGGAAACTCCATAGTTGTTGCATATTATATCCGATTATTACGAAATTCAAATACTGCTAAATTTGGGAAAAATCTGTTCTGATTTTGATATAGCCCCCATACATATATTAGGCATATGACTTTGCAACTTTTTGCAAAAAATTAAAAATGAATGAAATGGTATCTGTTTGACAACATTTTTCAAAATATAAAATCTTGTTCCTGTATGTATTTTCCCTTCATCCTGTTTCTATAGGATATTAAATAACAACGCTGCAAACAAAGCCTAATCGGCCCGAAAGTAGGTAGCACGGATCAAAAAAAATTTTGTTGTCCTGAAATTGTCGTTGAATAATCTTTAAAGGTAGGGGATTTCGCCTCAACTTTTTTGTTGTGTGTGGGAACCGACCCATACTAATGAACAATGCTTTTCAACGTTCTAGCATCTCCCAACCGAAGAACCATATCGAGCCATGAGCGCAAATCTATCGTAAGCTACATTTTATCGAAAATAATTTTATGATTGGAAATTAATTCCTGTTGTGTATCTCCAGAATATTCAAATTGCCAATAAAACACTAAAAAAGTGGGGATTGCATTTTATCGTAAGTGATTGTTTAAATATTTTGTGGAAAAACTTTATCGAAAGTCACATATTGAACTACTGCGGCGACCGCGAATACGTTGCGATTTTGATGAAATTTTGCATACACGCTGAAAAAAATATCTTCTGTAGTATATTGTGCCAAACATATTCCGCTAGAAATATAGGGTGATCCATTTCGAGGTTCCCTACTTTTTTAAAGAAAAAAAACCAGAAAATTCAAATTGAATGGGGAATGTTTATTAACATTTGTATAAACATTCTTTGGCATTAATTTTTTGAAGATTATGTCTATCAAATGTTGGCTGCGGCTACGTCTCAGATGGTCCATCCGTTGAGTCCAATTTTCGATGACTCGTTCGAGCATTTAGACTGGTAACTAGCGAATGACACGCGTGATGTTTTGCTCCAAGGCCTGAATCGAAGTGGGTTTGTCCGCATAAACTTTAGACTTTACACATCCCCACAGGAAAAAATCTAACGATGTGATATCACACGATCTTGGTGGCCAATCGACCGGCCCAAAACGTGAAAATATCTGCTCACCGAAATGTTCTCTCAATAAATCCATTGATTGATGCGATGTGGGGGAAGTGGCGCCGTCTTGTTGAAACCAAATGTCGCCGAGATCACGAGCTTCAATTTCAGGCATCAGACGGTCGCCATTGACGGTTACGTTCTTACCGGCATCATTTTTGAAGAAATATGGACCGATGATTCCGGTACGTCGGATCGGGAATCGGTCAATGGCAAGAAGATAGCTCTTAACGAGAGCTAAAATATTGCTCATGGGTGTCAAGGTCGTGGGTCGACTGGAAAGTGTTTTTTTGGATTTAAAAAAATGGACTAAGCGCAATTGGCGAACGATTATTTTGATAATAAAACTGAATAATTTGTAAACGTTGTTCAGGCCTAAGTCTTTCCATGATGAAATGCCAAACAATACTTAACAAAAATAATATGACAGCATGACAAGACTCACACGTGATCTGTCAAAAAAGGCTATTGAAAAAAGTTTCTCTTCTTAGATCATCCCTTATAAACATAACATATATTATATATTTGGGAAGATTATTCTTCTAAACAAATCCTTGTTTCCACATAATAATATTGTATTTGGGACTATTATTTCCGAAACAAAGATTAGTTTTCGCTTGAGTATTTAGAAAATATATAAATACCTTTTTTCAAACGTAATTTTTAGAAATTGTTAATGTTTGTAAAATTCCTTCATAATTGCAAATTGCACGATCTTGAATAACAATGAATTGTTTGAAGGATTGACAACAAATAATGACTTGGAATATTTAGAAATAAAATATGTCTGGAGAAATTCCCAAGCAATACTTTTATTTGTATTTAAACATATATTTTATTTAAGAAAACAGTTCGCATATATATTTTGTTCTAAAACATAAATTACGATGTGCGTTACAAATAAATTTGCTTGTTTTTCAAATAAATTGTATTTAATCAAAAATTTTAAATATTAAAACAATTTGTTCTATATATTTTAAAATGTTGTTCTAAATATTTTAATATCAATTAAAATATATTGACATCCAGGTACAACAATGTCAGATATATTCGTTATATTTATCTATATCTGGAGCGGTCAAATCAGGCGATCTTGCTGGCCAGTGCAAATCGCCAAAACGGGAGATTAGGCGCCCGGGAAATGCATCCTTCAGCATATCGGTTGTGGCACGTGCAGTGTGTGCCGTTGCACCGTCCTGTTGGAACCACATGTTTTCCAATCCCAATTCATCAAGTTGCGGCAAAAAGAACTCGTTGATCATTACTCTGTAGCGCTCACCATTCACAGTAACCGTTTGGCCCGCGACGTCTTCGAATAAAAAACGTCCGATGACTCCTCCAGCGAAAACAGCACACCATACATTGACTTTGAGCGGGTGTAATGGCTCTTCGTGGGTTACACGCGGATTTTCAGTGCCCCAGAAGCGTAAATTTTGCTTATTTACGTACCCGCTAAGATGGAAATGGGCCTCATCACTCATGATTATTTTTGATGAAAAATCATCTTCCTCTTGGTGGTGATTAAGGATGGCTTGAGCGTATGTTAGACGCGATTGGCGGTCAGCAGCTAACAGCTGATGCACCGTCTGGACTTTGTACGGAAACATCTTCAAATCTTGTACCAAAATTCGCTGGCGCTTCCATGACATCCTCGGCTACAGCAGCAATATTCTCTGCAGAACGGCTACTCCGGGGTCTGCCACGCCTGGCAGCATCTCGTGTTGTGCCAGTCTCTTCGAGGCGAGCGGCTAAACGTCGCAGTGTTTCACCAGTAGGCGTTGGACGGCCAGGAAATCTGCGACGAAATTCACGTTGTGCCAAAGTCACCGACCGATTATTGGTCAAATAAATAGTCAGCAATATTCCGCGTTCTGGAGCAGTGTAGCGTAACATTGTTTATTAACGTGTATTTCGCATGTGTTTACTACACAAATGTCAAAACAGAACTGACATTAGGGGCCAATCGCAAAATGTATAGCATTTTCTGATAGGAGGATTACTTTTGCGCCACCTTGTATATGTATTCGTTACTCTCATGCACACTATACTCGGATCACAGTAGTCCCGAGAGATACATATAAATATGCAGATACATATTAGAGACGTGCATTATTACACTACAAAGTATTGTACAATGTAGTATAATTGATAAATACCTTGTATATGTTGTGCAAACGAGAAGTTGTAAAGTAAATGTTGTGCTGTTGTCAAACAGATGGTTGTAGATGTTGTGTCGTTCTGGTTTGATCACTCTACACAGAACATCGCATGTTCGTTCTACTATGTTGTATTGGGAACTACACAACATGCATTCATTTCTCTCTCTCATATACGCAAATACTTATTGTAGTTATAGTGTGCTTGATCGTTGCAACGCGTGGCAAATTGTTTTGTGGAAAAGTACAGTGTTTGTGGTAAAATTTCTGTGAAATTTTATATTATATTTGTGCAAAATGAATAACAATGACATTAAAGCTAAAATCCTGTCAGGTGTTTATAAAATAAATATAAAGCGAGGAAGAAGCAAAGTTTGGGATTATTTCGGCCATATTATTGACGATGAAAATAATGAAATCCCAAACTTTATTGCATGCAAAATATGCAATAGCGTTTACAAATACTCAAAGTATGCGCTGTCAAATATGTCGAAGCACAAGTGCTTCGTTGGAGCACAAAATGAAGAAGGAGTAATACAAGTTGAGGTGAATGGAGATACCAAGAAAAGATGCACAGAAGTTTTAACAGAATGGGTGGTGGGTGACATTCGCCCTTATGCGCTGGCTCAGGATCGTGGCCTTAAAGAATTTACCAAACTCATACTCGAGGTTGGACATAAACATGGACGTAATGTAAATGTGGAAAACTTCTTGCCGCACCCCACTACAATTTATAGAAATGTTGAGCAAAGGTTTAAAATACATTTTTCAATTTTAAAAACCGATGTAACAGCGGTAGCTGAGACTGGGTATGCGCTAACAAGCGATGTATGGACGGACCATTTCCTAAAAATGTCTTTCCTCGCCGTAAGAATCCATTACATAAAGGACAGTTCATCGAAAAATAAGTTGCTTGGTATAAAATCCATGAAAGGCCTCGCTAATACAAGTAAGTTACTATATATTTAAGAATGCACATGATAATAGAGCAAGTGTAGATATTTTATGAAAATTCATGTTTTTCGGGACATCATTAAAATATTTTTAAAAATATATTACACTGTGGAACATTTTTGATGTCATCGAGTACAAACTCCTTCTCGTGAGGAATTTCTTGAAGTTCTTATCGAAACTAAACAAAACTCTATTTGGGTTTTTGCTATTTTATTTAAGAATATATATCTTTATGTTTAAATACGCACCTCACCTCCCATATTTTTCATTAAAAACTTGCTCTATTAAAGACGAATACATAATAATTGAAAATATCATACAACTTACTCATTTACTATTATTAAATAGGTGCTAATATTAAAGAAAAGGTGGTTAGTTTGCTTTCCGAATTCAATTGTTCCTTAAACAGTAAGGTCGTAGTTGTGACTGACAGAGGAAGTAATATGATTGCTGCATTTAAAGAAGATAATAATATTCACTGCATTAGCCACTTGATTCACAACACTGTGGAAAAATGTATAAAGAAGACGACGCAAATTGATGAACTCATTTCTCTATGTTCAAAGCTGGTGAAATTTTTTAAAAAATCAGGCTTGAACGCAGAATTAGAAACATCTTTAAAAAGCTTTTGTACAACCCGATGGAATTCGGTATACTATACTATTTGCTCGATTGTTAAAAATTTTGCAGCCATTCAAGATAAATTATTAGAAAAGAATCTAGTACAAAAATACAGTATCATAAAATTATACAATTTAGAGAATTTAATGAAAATTTTAAAGCTTTTCAAGGATGCCTCAGATGATCTTGAAGGTTCGCTATATCCAACTATACATTTAGTTTATGCGAATATAGAGCATTTGAAATCATCTCTTTCCATAGAAGACGATGATCCATCCCTAATAAAGGAATTTAAAATAAATTTACAGGAAACGATAACGTCCTTAATAGATCCAAATATCACAATGTACCACAAATTAGGATTATTTCTTTTCCCTCCTGCAAATAAATTAACCCAGTTCTGTTTAGATGAATCTGAGGAAATTATTAATTATTGTAAATCCCTTTTGACACCTTATGCAGACAATATTACTTTACCTGTAAATTCCACTGCAACAAATTCTTCTAGAATGTTTTCTTTATTTGGAAAGCACATAAGTCCTTCAGAAACAACTGCCAACTCAAGTGTTTCAACAATTGATAGCGAAATATTAAAGTACAAAAACACTAATGTAACATTATATGATAACTTTAATATATTGCAGTGGTGGAATGAGAATAAAAATGAATTTCCTCTTTTGTTTAAATTAAGCTGTCGCATTCTAGCTATCCCTGCAAGTAGTGCACCCTCTGAAAGAGTATTTTCAATTGCTCGAACAATACTAACAGATAAAAGATCTCAAATGACAGCGAATTCAAAGTCATTTAATGAAATAATGTTTGTCAATATAAACTCAAAAGACTGATTAGACTATCACTTTCTTACGAATTTTATTTTAAGTTATTGACTAATTAATTAATATGAAAAAACAAATGTATTACTTTTTTATATACAAAATATGTACCAAACTAATGTGAATCTTAGCGATTTATGAAATCGAGTTATATGTGTTATTTTTTGTTTGTTTATATGTACATTCAATGTACTACATTGTACAATGCACATACGTTTTTATATATTTTTATTAAAATGAAATACTTTTATTATATTATTTTATTATTACAGTTATTTATTAATTAATAACAAAATGTGATTTATGTTCCTTTTTTAATATTCGAAACATGTACCAATCTAACGTGAATCAAAGCAATTTATGAAATCGAGTTATATAAAATTTTTATTTATTTTTATGTTATGTTAAAATGAATACCTTTGAAAAATTAGTATTTTTTACTATTCACCTTTTCTGGTATAAATACAACATTTTTCCATCCCAAAAACAAATAAATTTGTCCTTTTATTCTATTTTACTGCAGTCAGACAAAAATAGTATTCCACAAATACTCACTACATCTGTTCGAAACGATATACTACTTTGTATTGTGCAACTTGTATGTAGTATTGTAAGTTGATACAACTCAACTACACACAACCTACGAGAGTAGAGCACAACATCTACAAATACAACATAAATGAAAACAGGCACTCAAACTTACTCAAAAAAGAAATCATGGCCAACTTGTACGATGTTGTGTACCAATGCACGTGTTTAATACATATATAAAAGTAGTTACCAGAGAAAAAACCGTAATATTCTTACAATTTCGTGTTTTGAAGCATTAATACAAATTATCGTAAGCGACATATATTGCCTACATATGCAAAAATCAGTAAGTAAATTTTATCGTAAGCGCCATAAATTGCTAAAAATACATGAATTGTTGTGATTTTACCGTTAGATAAATAAGAGAAACTGTACAATTTGTGCTTCAAAACATTACAGTTTTGTTACTTGTAGTTCGAAAAAAATTAAAAAAAACCTCTCCTGTATGTTATTTGTCGCTTACGATAGATTTGCGCTCATGGCTCTATATTACGTTAGTCACAAAGTGTGGCTATACCTTAGTTGGTTTACCCGACAGAAATTTTCTTAATTGTTTTATATCTCATGTGGTATCTCATCAGAGGAACTTATACATGACACCGTGTGAGCTTGTGCGGTACAACTTATGTTCAAATGGATTTTTTTTTCAAATTCCAATTTTCATAAAAGGTAGGTTAAGTATGTGGAACATATTTTTTTTAAATATAGCCTCGATAAAGCGGTGATATCCTTTAAATTAAAGATAATTATGAGTGCTACAAATGTTGGGTGGTTTAGTAAATGTCGTTAAAACTATTAGAAAAAAACTTATTTTTTTTTTTAAAAAAATTGTTTTTGTCGTTACGAAGAAAACCATAAAAAATATAAAACAACGAGAAAAATGTGTTTGTTCATTTTTTTAAAGCTAAAATCCTAGCGACGAAAACAATGCCTATTTAATTAAATTAAATTACGCTATGCAACAAATGAACACTTTTTGAAAAATACACGGACTTGGCAGTATAGGTTCGATTCTAATATCAAAGGGTAGTATAACCCTATGCTCGGTTTGGCGAAATTGGTGACCAATTTATTTTTATGGGCCTCCAAAGTTTCTGAAAATCAGTATGCCCCTCGAAAAGGTGTCATCAGCTTTTGATACCGCTTAACTATAGTTGGCAATAATGTAGCTAAGAATATGCTGAACAAAGTTTCTTAAAATTTTTTCCGAAAAGAAATGTTTCCGGTACTTTTTTTTTGATAAAATGAAGGAAAAAAATGTTTTTTTTTCACTTTTTTTCAGCATAACTTTCAGGGACTCGTAATTTATCACTAACAATGTTTGGCAAAATTGTAGCCAACGTAAATCTAAACAACTTTTGTGAACATATCAATACAACCTGAACGTGTCTAGGTACCCTAAATAGCTCAAGAAAACCACATTGTACACCAAAAATGCTAGTATTTCACTATTATGTAACAAAACTATTTTTTTGGTATAGGGTTTGTTCAGCAACTTTGTAGAAAATATTAAGGCCAATATTTTTGTGGAACATATTATCCCTCTAGCTCCCCCAAATAACTGTAATTTTTAGCCCCATTTTAACAAATCGTAAAAACACCCCTTAAAATGGGGAGAGCTGGGATGAAATGTTCTACAAAAATGTTGGCCATAAAATGTTACTATATGTGTCAGAATACACCAAAGCCAGAAACTTAACACAAAAACAAAACCAGTAAGGAAAGACAGAAAGTCGGGCGGGGCCGACTATATAATACCCTACACCTACCTACCAATGCGAAAATGGGCATTGCGATAAGAATTTGGCAGTGTTCATACATGTAATAAGCAAACTCTCTGCCGATTTTCGTACTGATCGGATATAAAACACGGTGTCTACAGCGCTTACATGTCAAATCGGGTGTAACATATACATTGGGACTATGTTTAAATCTGAACCGATTTTCCCCGAATTTGGCAGTGTTCATACATGTAATAAGAAAACTCTCTCTGTTAAATTTCGTACTGATCGGATATAAAACACGATTTCTACAGCGCTTAAATGTTAAATCGGGTGAAACATATATATGGGGGCTATATCTAAATCTGAACCGATTTTCCCCGAATATGGCAGTGTTTATTCATGTAATAAGAGAACTTTCTCTGCCGAATTTCGTACAGGTCGGATGTAAAATACGGTTTCTACAGCGCTTACATGTCAAATCGGGTGAAACATATATATGGGGACTATATCTAAATCTGAACCGATTTTCCCCGAATTTGGCAGGGATTATTCATGTAATAAGAAAACTCTCTCTGCCAAATTTCGTACTGATCTGATTTAAAATACAGTTCCTACAGCGCTTACATGTCAAATCGGGTGAAACATATATACATATGGGGGATATATCTATATCTGAACCGAATTTCTCCGAATTTGGTAGTGTTCATTCACATAATAATAAAACTCTCTCTGCCGAATTTCATAAAGATCGGATGTAAAATGTGGTTTCTACAGCGCTTACATGTCAAATCGGGTGAAACATATATATGGGGACTATATCCAAATCTAAACCGATTTTAACCAATTTCAATAGGGATCGTCCTTGGGCCAAAAAAGAGCACTATGCTAAAATTCATCACAATCAGACCATAAATACGACCTGCACTTTGATTACAAGAATACATGGACAGACGGACAGACAGACGGACATGGCTAAATCGACTCAGAAAGTGATTCTGAGTCGATCGGTATAATAAACAATGGGTCTATCTCTTCTCCTTTTAGGTGTTACAAACAAATGCACAAAGTCATAATACCCTGTACCACAGTGTGGTGTAGGGTATAAAAAGGACAAATTCCAGTCAAAAACGCTCTTTACTGGTATCGTTATTGCTTCGAACACTGGATCGTATTACTAATGGTGATTTCGTTTGTGAAAAAAAATGTAAAATTTTTTCTACATTTTACACTGAAAGCGCATTTTTAGGTTCGTTTGTAAAAATGGTGCAGCCGTATGAACGGGTTTTGATTTCGTTTGTACATATATGTAAAATAACAGATAATTTGGATTAGTAGCATAGAAGTTCTGATTGTTTTAATAGTTCATGAAATTCTATTCCTTTGTGGGGGAGGTACCAGAAGTATGCAAATTTGGCTCATCTTCAGTATTAAACCGAGATAGGAGGAAATATTACCACTTACACAATTTTAAATCAATCAGTCAATTCTTTCGAGGGTTATCATTGTCATCAGCCAGACAGACGGAGGGTCATTACTTTTATGTAATATAATTTTTTTGTACTGCAAATTATGCCTTTCTCCTCCCAACCCATGCTACCTTCGTTTCAGGCTCCAACGGCATCTGGGGAAAATCTCTAGTACTGACGGAAATCTCTCGTAATGTCCGCGCATGTGCCACCATAACAACCATACAAATGTCCGTAGAACATGTGGGCGAGGCAAGATTCCAAACACCCGTCGCTGGATCCGTGTACTTTCGATGGTTGGCACCCACAGAGGGAGCACCGGGTGACACTCTGATCTACTCCGACCTCTATCACATACAGTCGCAGCCCGCCAATTCCGACCCTACTCAGCCGATGACAAAACATCGTTGGAAAATTTTTGTTACAGATATTTTGAAAAATGATCATCATCGAACAGAAGATAATTGTAATTTCCTGCAGTTGGTATTTGATCCGGCGGGAGAAGGTGATAATCGGGGTATAGGAGATTTGGACAATCGTTTGGGTAAACTAAGGGTGGCTAAGAATGCTTTGAAATCACCACAGCGCGTGGTGTTTCGAGATGAAAAACTGGCCCTATTGCCATCGGATTTGACAATACCACATCGTACTTTATACTTGGTGCTGTTCGATGATCAACATCGGGATAACTTCTTGGCCTGTACACAGATACGAAGAGTTAAGCCGTTGACATATAAGTGAGTTTTTTATTGGAATATGAAATAAGACAATTGATCTAATATTTTTTTCGTTTTTGCAGATCTTTTGTGAATCATGAGGGCATGAAGGGCGAAATCACCATGTCCCAACGTTCCAAATTTGATCCGACCTTTTTAAATTTCACCATTAATACGGCCAGTGAACATGCCCAACATGTGGCGAGAAAATTTGCCGAAGATGTCGCTGCCTTTCGCATACATCAATTACCCCCCACACCACTGAAGTTGGGACAGCCAGGTTATTGTGAGTCCACGGGCGAACTTTATAATCCCCGGGAAATTGAAAAACATTTAATACCGCCTCCGGGTTATGGAACGCAGGATCAATATCCCATTGGTGATGTAAGTGGTAAATTGCAGAGTCGCAATAAAAACTATTACCACCATTACTTTTTGCCCGGGGCCAGTTCAGAGCTAAATGGTTTGTATTGGGATACCTTTTTACCTCTACAAGGCTTGGAGAGTATAGCCCATCGTAGTTTGGTTATTTCCCAATATAATCGCTCGAATTTGGAAAACATCACCGAAAGGGTGTGGGATTGTGCCAACATCAATGCTTACCTAACGAATGGCTTTTATCAGAAACCCATGTTCACGGCTCAGGTTCTGTTCCGCTACCCAATAGTGGGACGTGTGCTATTTCGTCAGCCAGCCGAAGAACCTTGGCAGGATACGACGGTGATTTTTGAATATCTCATCCATGCCGATGGTTCTACACAAAATAATACATTCGCACATCGTTGGGCCATCCATAGCAGTGCTCCCGGCAAAGATTTCTATGATTGGCAGAATCGTTGCATATCTGCAGGTCCCGTCTTCAATCCTTACAAAGTGGATTGGGGCAATCGTTCTGTGGATGATTTTTGCAGTGCTCGTTTGCCGGCCATGTGTCGAGTGGGAGCTCTGGACACACGCATTGGTAGCTTGAATATAGCGGGAAGTAAGCGCAATGCCCAACAAATCAGTCGTCACATTTTCACCGATACTAATCTGCCGTTGTCGGGAAGACATAACATTCTGGGCAAGTCTTTGGTGTTGTATGATGATTTTGGACCTGTAGCAAGAGGAGAGAGATTGGCGTGCTCCATGTAAGTTGGGATCGTTTAATGTTCTCCCTGAGTCAGTATTTTTATATATTGGACTTTTTGCACAAATAATTTATAGATCGTTTATCGAAGATCATATAGTTTTTTAAATTGTTTTATTTGTACGGGAAGATGAACTGACATAGCTGAAATGAAATTCAACTTCTTGGAATGGATTTCCCCTAAACATAGAGTATTAGGTCACTACTTCAATCATTTTTCTTTAAAGATCAATTTATAGAATACGATCTTTAAACTTTGTGTGCAATAAACCACTTCGTGTCTTGATATTAGAAATTCAAATCGTCCGTTCCAATAATAACTTTTTCTTTCTTTTCTCCAGTATTATTGGCCATTTCCGACGCAAAGTGGTGGCCAAGGAATGGTATGCCAATGATGATGATGTCAATGTAATCGGAAAAGTGGAAGTTACACAGCAATCGGAATACGATGTTAGTAACATAGAAGTGCAGTTTAAAGGTTTGGAACAAAATAGTGGTTATCACATACACATGGTAAGTTCGTTCATCTGCTGATTATAACAATCATCCCAAAACTATGAGTATTTCCTCCGTAGACCCCTGTGGAAGACAACTTGGCTTTCCCTTGCGAGGACACCACTCTTTATGGTCACTTCAATCCCTTCCAAGTTAATCCGAAATTATCGCCGCCTCCTCATCAGGGCAGTACAGAACAATATGAAGTGGGTGATTTAAGTGGGAAATTTGGTACGTTGGATACGCTCACTCAATATGAGGGCACGTTCAATGACACCCACCTGCCTTTGTTCGGCATCAACAGTATCATAGGACGTTCGGTGGTGATACACAAAAAGAGGCGTAATGCCCGCTGGGCTTGCAGTACATTGGAGAGGGGTTATTCACCCAGTGAGGCTCGTGAGATTCGGGCTATTGCCTCCTTCCACCATCCGACGGGTTATGCTTATGGTTATGTCAAAATGACTCAGTTGATTCATTACGATGGCAGTCAGTCGGATACTGTGCTGGAGGTCAAGTTGAGACATCCTGGTAAAAATGATAGAAATTTGGTAAGTAAAATTGTGGGAATAGCTCAAAATAGTTATACGGAAAGAAAAAGCTTCGTAAATAGAACTAATAACTATGTTAAGTCAAGGACTTTTGTAACTGTAATTCAATTAACGTACGCATTCATTCATTGATTACTCATTGATGACTCGAAATATTTGTAACTTTTTCGAGGAGTCAATTTTAACAGAGTTCCAAAGCGAGTTTTTTATCCTACACCTCTTTGTGGCACAGGGTAAATGTTATTAAAAACAGTTAGGAACGTTAAAAGTCAGGCGGAGCCAACTATATGATACCCTACACCATCTTGATAGAGCAGAATAAGCACGCATATACTTGGTCTAAATTTGAAACGAATACCTTGAAACTCGTACTATCAGCCAATGGATCAAGAAATCACTTTTTTAAATTGCATACAAAATATTTGGAAAATTAATTTCTTCTAAATTTGAACCGATTTCTTTAAAATTTTTCTGTGTTTATTCGTAGACCAAGTGCCTTCCTTCTTCCAACTTTGTTTGTAACAGGGTCTGTAGAATACAGCTTATACAGGCCCTTAGAAGCCAAAGCTGAAGGAACATATATATGGCGACTATATCTAAATCTGAACCAATTTCCACTAAATTTATTAGTCTTTATTAATGGGTAAAGAGTCTTATCTCTGTCAATTTTTACCTTGATCTGGTGTAAAATACACTTTCTATATCTGTTAGAACCTAAATCGGCGGAAAATATATATGGGCTCTATATCTTAATCCGAACCAATTTTCACAAATTTCACATAAAATTATCACAATCGAACCTTTATTGCGACCTATACTTTGTTACAAGCATACATCTACAGACGGATGGACGGACATGACTCAGGAAGTGATTCAAGTCGATCGGCGCAATAAACGATGGGACTATCTATCTCTTCTCCTTTCGGGTATTACAAACAAAAGCAGAAATAATACCCTGGGCCACAGTGGTGTGTAGGGTATATAATTACTGGTGTTAGACCCACCTTAAACTATACCGACAAACTGATCCATTTTAATGATGTCTATCCGTACGTCCTTCTTAAGTTGTTCGTTCAGTAGAGGTCGAAATTGTATTATTTTTTATAAGACCGTAACGACCTCTTCCTAATTTCATGAAAAATTTTTCAGATTTACACATAGTTCCAATATACATATGGGGGATTTCATGTCAAATGAGTCAATTTTTCAAATCGATGTCTTCTGATCGGGATGAAACTTGCATTAAGTTCAGTCCTATTGGTTAGTAGTTATGTCCGTGTTGGAGGGTGTTGAATTTTGAAATGTTGGTCAAACGTCCCTATTTCCCCATCCATATAACTAATTACCTATTGTATTTAGCAATTTTTCCCAAAATGTTTTCTAGCTTTTTCAGTAATCTTTTTATTTTTTTTTTTTTGGGAAATTAAGCTTGTTATAACATTTTTGAAAAAAAAAAAAAACATATTTTTATTTTTTTAACAAGGAAAGATTAGGTAATTTCCTTTAGTGGGATGGGACTTGTTTATCTATCAAAGCAAAGAAAAATAGATGTTGCCCCAGAACCATTTATCGTAATTAGTGCGCGAAAGCTTTCAAGAATCCTAAATAAAGTAGCCTTCATCTTCTTCTAATATAAATTATTCATCCCATCTTACAAGATATTGCGAATTTTTTTTTGACAAATTTCATTATTTTTTTTAATTAATATCGTGAATAATATTAGTTAATATATTAATAATATTGAATAATATTAGATTATTCCGCGGAAAATCGATGCATAAGACCGTGCGACACAAATTTTCACCCATGAACGAAACTATTTACAAGTGAAACTAGAGACCATAGGTAGCAATACTGCATACTAAGTTTTTTATTTCGTGATAGTTTGTCCTTTTTACAGGACTTTTAAAATTTCAAGGATAACATTTTTGAAATATTTTTCTTTGCACTTATTACAATGTGAGTTGATAAATGTCCAAGGACGAATGCTATAAAACAATGTCCTTTTAAACTTTTATTCTTGAATATACTTCAAAGTTGTGGGTTTAAAAATATAAAAAAATTACATGTTACAGAACTCACTTTAATCGTTAAGGAATAACAATTATTTGAATTCCGCAGCTTATATAATATATAAAGGACACTGAGACAAAAAAAAACATTTTTTTCACTCCCATGAAAGGAACTATAGGGTTGCCCATATTCGACGGACCCATCTGGCAACGCCATAACTTTTGACAGAGATGTCAGATCGCTTAATGACATACCGCGTTTGAAGCGTCAGTCCAAGCAGATTTTTACCATCGAACAATACACGCCACGCGAGCGCTCTGAAATAGTTGAAATTTACATTCAACAGAAGAAGTCAATTGTGAAAACTCAACGTGCTTTTCAAATATTAAAAAATGTGAGAAGTGCGCCTTCTAAGAACACCATTAAGCGTTTATACGAAAAATTTTTGCCACTGAAAATCCTCAGGAGATTCAAGAATTGCCTTTTCATGACGAAAACGTCACAGTTTGGTGCGGCGTTAGTGCGAAAACGGTCATTGGGCCGTTTTTCTTCCAAAACGAAAATGGCCATGCTGTTACCATCAACCAGGAGCGTTATCGCGACATGATGACCAATTTTGTGATGCCAATTATTCGTCGAAAGCGTATGAGGCAGTTCTGGTTTCAACAAGACGGCGCTCCACCGCACACAAGTCGCATAACAATCGATTTTCTGAAGAATTTGTTTCTGGGCCGTTTGATGTCGAAAAGTGGTTATTTGGACTGGCCACCGCGTTCGCCCGATTTGACGCCGCCTGACTTCTTCTTGTGGGGATATTTGAAGTCAAAGGTTTACGTTAACAAGCCAAGGACCGTAGAAGAGCTCAAGGACAACATTCGTGAAGAAATAGCCGCTATTCCGGCCGAAATGTTGGCGAAAACGATGGAAAATGCTGCAAAAAGGGCACAATACGCCATCAACGCCAGAGGCGGCCATTTGAGAGATATCATATCCAAAAATTGATGTAAACAAAGCTACTTGGAACAAATTAAATGATTAAGATTGCCAACCGCCAAATTTTTATTTTTTTTTTTTTTAAAAAACATGGGTCCGTCGAATATGGGCAACCCTGTATACAATGAAAACATAGGGCACTAGTAGGAAAATAATGTACTTACTTTTACATATTTCGCGATCGTTTGTCCTATTCACAGGACTTTTAAAATTACAAGGATAATAATTTTGATTTAATTTTTTTACACCAATTAAAATGTGAATAACATTAATATGCATATCAAATGAAAGATATGCATGCTATTCATTAAAAAATTTCGAAAATTTTTCCACGTGCAAAGGATATTAAAAATGAAATTCCAAGTCAAAGGATATTATATTTGAATATACTTAACAGTTTTGGGTAGAACAATTTCATCAAACAAAAAATATAAATGTATAGAGAATACACTCTTCTTTCATTTAATATGCATATTGATATTGTTCACATTTTAATTTGTGTACAAAAAATTATATCAAGTCCTGTTAAAAGGACAAACGATCACGAAACAAGGAAGTTAGTACTTTATTTTCCACTAGTGCTTTATATTTTCAATTGTATATAGTCCCTTTCGTGGGTGGGAATAAAATGTTTTCTTTTGTCTCAGTGTCCTTAATACAAGGTGGCGCAAAAGTAATCCTCCTATCAGAAAATGCTATAAATTTTGCGATTGGCCCCTAATGTCAGTTCTGTTTTGACATTTGTGTAGTAAACACATGCGAAATACACGTTAATAAACAATGTTACACAATGCTACACTGCTCCAGAACGCGGAATATTGCTGACTATTTATTTGACCAATAATCGGTCGGTGACTTTGGCACAACGTGAATTTCGTCGCAGATTTCCTGGCCGTCCAACGCCTACTGGTGAAACACTGCGACGTTTAGCCGCTCGCCTCGAAGAGACTGGCACAACACGAGATGCTGCCAGGCGTGGCAGACCCCGGAGTAGCCGTTCTGCAGAGAATATTGCTGCTGTAGCCGAGGATGTCATGGAAGCGCCGTCGACATCGACCAGATGACGTGCCACGCAAATGGGTATCAGTCGACGGTCTCTACAGCGAATTTTGGTACAAGATTTGAAGATGTTTCCGTACAAAGTCCAGACGGTGCATCAGCTGTTAGCTGCTGACCGCCAATCGCGTCTAACATACGCTCAAGCCATCCTTAATCACCACCAAGAGGAAGATGATTTTTCATCAAAAATAATCATGAGTGATGAGGCCCATTTCCATCTTAGCGGGTACGTAAATAAGCAAAATTTACGCTTCTGGGGCACTGAAAATCCGCGTGTAACCCACGAAGAGCCATTACACCCGCAAGCCTCAGACTCTTGCAGCTCTTAAAGACAATATATGGAAAATGCCATAAAGTAATGGAAAATGCTATAAAAAGGGCTCAAATGACAATCAACTGTGGCGGCGGCCATTTACATGACATCATATTCTCGACTTGATGTAAAAAAAAAATAAAAGACCAAATAAGAATAATTTTGCGCCACCTTGTATATTGTATAGGCTGTGGATTTCAAATAATTGTTATTCCCTAACCGTTAAAGATGGAAGGCTCAAATTTTATTATATGTTATGTCGGTTTGAGTTCTGCAACATGTATTTTTTTCAGATTTTTAAACCCACAACTTTGAAGGATATTCAAGGATAAAAGTTTAAAAGGACATTTTTTATGGCATTCGTCCTTGGAAACTTCTTTTTAACGTTGTATTAAATAGCGGGATAACTCTCTTTCATTTGATATGTATATTTATCAATTCACATTGTAATTAATGCAAAGAAAAATAATTAAAAAATGTTATCCTTGAAATTTTAAAAGTCTTGTAAAAAGTACAAATGATCACGAAATAAAAAACTGAGTATGCAGTTTTGCTACCTAGTCTCTAGTTTCACTTGTATATAGTTTCGTTTGTGGGTGACAAAAAAAGTTGACATTTGTCGCACGGTGTAATCAGTCATCATTACCAGCTCCCACAAGTTCCACAATGCAATAATTTTTTTTATTTCTGAGAGCTAAAAACTTTTCGTGTATATTAAGCCATACTATTTTATCAAACAAAAACAAATTTTTATGGTACAGTTTTTTTTTAAATTTGTTTTTTAAAATTAGAATTTTCCTGGAACGTACCTTTAGTATTTAAAGAAAACTATGAAAGCTACAAACAGAAAACTATGAAATTTTTATTTTAAAAAAATTGTATTTTTCTGGCTCAAAACATTTAAAAATATACAAAAAACACCGAAAAAAATTTTCCCGTTTTTTTTTTTTAAAGCAAGCATCCCAACGGTGAAAACATTGCTTCAGTCCTTTTAGTAGAAGTAACAGAATTTCAACAAAATCATGTTTTTATACCCACAATATTGTGATCTAGGGTATATCAAATAAATTAAATATAAAAACAATATATTTTTTCGTGTTTAGCAGGACACCATTTTACGCGGGTTATGCAAAGCCCTTCGGCAAAAATTTTATAGAGATTTTTGAAAAGTATTAAAACAATTGTTAATATGCTGTGAAAATTTATTCGAATTCAATATACATATAAAATAATCTATTATATTCTGATAACGAGACGTATTTTGTTTAAAATAGATGCGACTCCAATTAAAAATAAAGTAATGAACTGTATTTTTCATGGTTGATTTTTCACTAAGAAAATTCAATCAGAATCAAAAAGTTTCCTATAAATGAAGAAATATTTTAGGAAATTTCGCACATTTTGCGTTAGTTTTCACCTCTATAGGAACATTACCAGACAATGTAAACCCAACTGTTTTATTATAATTTCAAATTGAATATCATAGATTTTTATAAATCATTTTTTTTTCTTAGACTCGAAATCATAATTGGCAGATTTTCGTGAACCCTGTGGGTGTTGATGCCGCTGTAAAGCCAACAGTCACTAGATGTGTGGCTGGAGGTTATGTCTGGAATCCATATTTCACACAATTGGCAGATCCATTAAATGTAAGTACTTATTTTGTTATTATAATAGACATTAATTAAAGAAAAGTAAAATGCAAAACGTATTTGAAGCTACTATCTAAATCAAAGTTTTAAGACGCAACAAGTAAAAGCGGCCTTCGCTGTTCGATCATGTCGAATCTTATATACCTTCCGCCATGGATTTTTTGACGTTAAGTAGTCAAATGGTCCTGGATGGTTCTTTGTTAACGTTCTCAGGGACATTATACGAGGTACAGGTGGCTCCTCTTACAGGTGGCTCTGAACAAATTCGTCAGATTGAACGTTAACCCAAACAAGACAGAATTGCTTCTCTTTACTAGGAAGAATAAGATTCCACATGTAGACCTGGTCGGCTAACTGGAACTGAGCTAGTCTTTTCTGAAAGTGCATAATTTCTAGGTGGAGCCTCGTAAAGGTGGCTCTTAACAAATTGGCCCGATGGGCCAGAAGCAGGGGTTTGAACATTTGCCCAAACAAGACATAATTGGTTCACTTTACTAGGAGGGTTAAGGTTCTACATGTGGACCCTCCTCTGATAAATGGAACTGTGATAGTCTTTCCAGAAAGTGCAAAATTCCTATGTATACTTCAATTTTGCTTATTGACGTATTCATTTAACCAGAAATGAGCTTCGTCACTAAACACAATTCTTTTCAAAGTAAATTTCCACAATTTGGAAGCGTTCTTTTGGCGTTAAACGATTCATGATGACTTGCCAAAACGTTACTGAAGGAATAAGGTTCCACATGTTGACCTTACTCTGCTAAATGGAATTGTGATAGTCTTTTCAGAAAGTGCAAAATTTCTAAGCACACTCCTAGACTGGAATTAATATTTCAGTACTTCAGACTTAATATATTCGAACGGCTATGGAAGGCCAACGTCACCTTAAGCTGTAGGTCGCGGTGGTGCCTCTCTTCTAAAATCATCCATTGGATATACATATTAATAGTTCGACCAATACTACTGTACGGCATTGTGGTGTGGTGGACGGCAACTGATAAGCAATCCATCACCAGTTAATTAATGCAGGTTCAGAGAACTGTTGGCCTAGGCATAAGCAGGGCTTTAAGGACTACAGCAACATAATTTATACATGTCCTACGTCCATCTACTTCCGGTTGATATTGTGATTAGAGAAATTGCAACCAGAGCGGCATTATTAAACTGTCTATCAATGTGGAGGTACCAGAACTACGGACACATGAGGGTATCACACTGCAGCACTATGGTAATCGACCGAGTGGACTATTTACCAACGGTTTACATCTCCGAAAGGAACTTTGTCTGCCAGAGGGGACTGGGTTAGCGGAATACCAGGAAATATAAACTATCACCACTTCTATACACTGTAAAGAACTTAGTCTACCATATACATGCAGTGTCAATGAAGTTGAAATAATGGCAATAAGGGAAGTCGCCAAGTAGCTTAGTTGCAATATACGGACCAACACTTACGTCGCCATTTACTCCGACAGCCATTAAATATCTGGATACCACATACCTAAATTCACAAACAATCGTCGGCTGCCGCAGATCTTCCAACGAGCTGGCTGATACAGAGAACTTGGACATAGGGATATCCCGGTGAACTGCCAAGCCGATGAAATTGCTAGGAATGGGACGACATTACAAATTCGCCAAGAATTTATATATATTTGTGCGCCTCTGTCCACATGCAGTGGAGCACGGCTTAGGCAAGAGGCAGTCACGCAGTCCAATGAGAGATGGATAGGGTAGCTATACACCTACAGGGTAGCTACGAGGACGGTCCCAAAATTAGCCAAAGGTTAACAACGATTAGCCAAGAATAAAAAAAGAAAACAAAACAAATTTTGAAAAAATTGTTTTTATTTCTCAACATAATCTCCTTTTAATTCGACATCGAAAGTAGCTATCAACCGCAACCTCCACCTCTTCATTGCTGGCAAATATTTTTCCGCCAAGCCATTTTTTCAAGTATGGAAACAAACAATAATCCAAAGGAGCTAAATCTGCGAATAATAATAATTGTGAACAAACGCGGCACCAAGCTTGCGTACATCTTTCTCATCATCAAATTTGCCGTCAACTTGGTTGGAATTCCCATGACTTCAGCTAGCACACGAACCTTCACGGTCATCCAATACCATTTTGTGGATTTGTTTTAACCATTTCTGGCGTGGGCCTGTTTGCATTTAAACTCTGTCACCCAATATTTTATAGTTGTAAACGAAGGAGCAGACCCAAAGTAGAATCTAGCTCGGTTGGACTGAGACGTTTCAAAAGAAAGTATTGTATTACATACCGTATTGTATTTTTTCCATATTTACAAATTCACTAAGATCGTTTACTTTTGAGTGCTCAAAAAAAAAAACTAAATAACGTGGCGCCTTGGAACTTAAAATATATGTTTTAGAAGATTGTCACTTTTCACGATAGTAATTTTTGGTAAATACCGCCCTCGTTGACAAATCTGGCCAAAATACTACCTAAGAAGGTCAAAATATCTTCTCAAACTAGATAGGAAGAAATACTGTCTACGTAAGTGTCTGTTGCGACGGGACATTGCTTGATCAGCGAACTCGCCAGGAGGTTGAGAATTTGATACAATGACTTCTGCAGAATCTGTGGAGATAAGGATGAAGTGGAGAGCATTGAGCAACTGCTTTGCTACTGTCCTGCATTGAGTAAACGACGTATGGATATCCTGGTGTCGGACTTTCTAGGAAGTCTGATCCCAGATCTTGCCGGTACCGATGTTTGTATAAATGATAACTTTGTGTATCAAACAGGTTGGCTCCGATGAGGGGCAACTGGGCCCGAGGACAGGCTGCCACCCTAACCTAATGGGAGCTATATCAAAACATGGACCTATGACGGCCGTTGTTCGTGTGAAGGATTCCGCGTATAAATAAATCCAAGTCCCCAATTTTTAGGCCGATAAGTTGCGGCTATATAGAAGTATCGGTATCAACACAATAAAAATTACTGAATTTTTTTGTAACTGACTCGCCCAGAAATACTTTCAGATTCGTTTGCCAATATTCAATTAAGCATTGCTCTCTGTTTTCTATTGAAGTAGCTGCAGAACTGGCGCCTATACATACATTAATTCTTCATTGTATTTTTTCCTTCCGGAATATAATGTGCTATATTTTTTCTGGATTTTTTAATAGAGAACTTAATTCCAAAAATCCGCAAAAGTAAGCGAGTCTAAAAATAGAACTGCCAAATTGTCAGCTTAATTCCAAAAATCCCAAAAAGGGAGCGAGGCTATCGAAAAAATCTCGTTCTCTTAAATACTTAGTAGATTTTAGCGTGGATGATTGGGATACATTTGGTGGTGCAGAGAGCTAGCATCACTCTTTTGAAACAAGTAACCCGGGATCAAATCTTCGTCGGATAGAAATAAAAAATAAATAAGTCTTATTTTCGCGCAAGTGCAAAAATAAGTTAAAAAACAATTTTTCGCGATGTTGGACCTTAAAAATATGTGTTACTTTTCTTTCACATGAAAGTGCACATCTTTTCCTATATTTGCTGAGATTTTGAAAATTGCACTCAGTGCAATATTTATGTTATGTTAGTGAAACTACAGTAAAATAAGTTTTTAAATTGCGTTGCTGTTGTTTCTATTTTCCCTGATGAAGCAATTTAAAGTAATTGCGAAATATTGGAAATGAAATGTTTTAATAACAAAATAATGACTTCGAGTTTCACCATTTATTTTCTATTATAATATCAAAATGTTGAATAAAAACAAATTCTAATATGTATTTTTATTTCTATTTACCATTTAAGCGTGATTTATACGAACGTGAATGTGGACCCGATAATCCTTTGCGCTGCTATGTGGGTGATGTTGGAGCTAGATTAGGTTCAATTGGTAAGATAAGGATGATTCCCTTCCTAATTTTCTAGTTAATTTTATATCATTGATTTGCATTTATAAACTTGCAGATCTTGGTGATGAACGCACGGTCGTGAATGATCCCAATTTACCGCTCGAAGGACCTGTGGGAGCCATTGGACGTTCTTTGGTGATATTTGGGCCGGACTTTTCGGGTGAAAGATTTGCCTGTGCCAACATTGAGCCCGACCACAATGTCATTAAATATGTCAATTTACAAAAGCCCCCAAGATTTGTAGTGTAAGTAAAGGCTCCACTCTGAAAATATTTATCGGAAATATTAATGATTTTTTATTATTCCAAATAGAGCTCAATTTCTGGAAGAATTACGCTCTGTCATGGGCATACCCGAATGGATGTTGGATGTGGATGCCAGAAGGACTAAAGAATTGCATGGCGGCTCCTGCATACAAATGATCATACATTTCAAGGGACCCATTGCCCATCGTCTGGAATTGGATATGTCTCGACTTATAGCCGCGGGACGTCTAGATGCTCCCAGTTTGTACATACCCGGCTATGTTAACCAGAAACGAAAGGCCACCATTTCCTATAGGACTTGTGGCGTTAGAGATCGCAATGAAATTCGTGAGTGGAATAACTGTTATTTCTATGTGAGATATTGAAAATAATTATTTATTTTTTTGTTGTTTTTTTTTCGGTAAAGGTAATAAATCTTTCAGAACCGGTTCTTCTGGATGTAAATTGGAAAATACGTTTGCATTGTTGATATTATTATGTGTATTATCTTTGAGTAGTTTTGTAAGAAAGTTGTTGTAAATATGTATAATATATGTACTATATTAGAAATTAAATCGTTAAGTGCAATAAAGTTGAGTATCTTAGTAGACCACAAAGTTACTTATGTACTTATGCTGGTTCTACAACCTGTTGTTGGTCTTGGCCTGCTTGATAAATGATCTCCAAGCACTACGGTCTTGTGCTTGCTGTCTCCAGATTGTAATACCAATGATGCGGATCTTCATCCACTTGATCTTTCCACCGGAGTCTCGGTCTTATCGGCCTTTTTGGCTATAGCCATAAAGTTGGGCCTATTATTATTGAGTGTTTGTGTAAAATACATAAAATGCCTTTACATTTATTAAAAATTTCAATAAAAATTGCACAAAACACATAAAAAAGTGATCTAAAATTGTCAAGAATTTTAAGGTTTAAATGAAGTTGCAGTTGTCTCGGTTTTTTTCTAATGCTCGATTTCAGACCTAAGCACTGACAATTTTAATAAAGAAAACCTGATTTTTGGAGGTTTTTTAAATCGCGAATTATACAGTAGCAGAAACGAAATAAATTTTCATAAGAATTACCTCTAGAGGGAAAAAGACGATCATTTCTTATTACTTGTTTTTCGGTGAAACATTTAAAATCCTTAATTAAAACCTAAAATGCTGAAAACTCTTAAAATAAGTCTCGTTGAACAAAAAACACAACATTTTGTGATCACCTAATTTTGGGGAAAATTTTAAATTTCCTTAAAAAAACTTAAAATTCACCTTAACAATGCTTGACTTATTTCCTATTTCATTTATTTTTTGGTAAAAATTGGATTTTCCCTCGCAAAATTTAAAATGCTTATTACTCCTTTAGTAAGCTCCGTAGAACGGAAAAAGGACTGTTTGTTATCATTTGTTTTTTTTTTTTTACCAAACTTAAAATGCTTCTATTTGGATATTTGATGTTGCCAAATTTATGGTTGAAGTGAAATTTAAATTTTCATAAGAATTACCTCTAGAGGGAAAAAGACGATCATTTCTTATTACTTGTTTTTCGGTGAAACATTTAAAATCCTTAATTAAAACCTAAAATGCTGAAAACTCTTAAAATAAGTCTCGTTGAACAAAAAACACAACATTTTGTGATCACCTAATTTTGGGGAAAATTTTAAATTTCCTTAAAAAAAACTTAAAATTCACCTTAACAATGCTTGACTTATTTCCTATTTCATTTATTTTTTTTGGTAAAAATTGGATTTTCCCTCGCAAAATTTAAAATGCTTATTACTCCTTTAGTAAGCTCCGTAGAACGGAAAAAGGATTGTTTGTTATCATTTGTTTTTTTTTTTACCAAACTTAAAATGCTTCTATTTGGATATTTGATGTTGTCAAATTTATGGTTGAAGTGCAATTCTTTCAATTTTTTTTTCGAAATTTATTCGAAAAAATTAAAATTTCTCGAAATTTTGACAAAAAAAAGGTATCAGACGACGCACTGTGGTTCAGAATTGAAAGTAAAATGTTTTGTCATCGCCGATAGGGTAGCCAAAAAATTAGGTCAAAATATTTATTATTGTGGGCGTGGTTTACTGCTGAAAAAAAATATTTTATGTAATTTGTGTATATTTTTGTAGAAGGAAATTGTCATATTTACCATATTTACTACATCTTAACCCTTTTTTAGTTTTTTTGGGTCGTTTTTTATTTTACCTATGTTTATGCTACTTATGAACAGAGTATGACACTATACTACATGTAAGAAAAGGATAAAATCCAGTGGTATTCGAATACAAACTCAGTTGCAAAATTATATCCAAGCAGAAACAATCAAATTTTATAATATTAACCAGTAAGGAAAGGCTAAAGTCGGGCGGGGCCGACTATATAATACCCCACACCACTCTCGTAATATTGAATAACTCTGATATATATATGTAATTCATGTATAAATTGTTTACATAAATTTACTTTTGGGACATTTTATACTTAAATAATACCCTGTGTGGTGTAGGGTATAAAAACGATTACGAAACGAAACGAGCTATAGCTAAATCTTTACCGATTTTCTTCAAATTCGGCAATGTTGGTTCATGAATCAAGAAACTCTACCATTCTAAATCTCAAAACGATTGGATGTAAAATACAGCTTTTATAGGACTAAAGGGCCAAATCGGACGAAACATATATATGGTAGCTATAGCTAAATCTTAACCGATTTTCTTCAAATTCGGCAGTGTTGGTTCATGGATTAAGAAACTCTACCATTCTAAATTTCAAACCGATTGGATGTAAAATACAGCTTCTATAGAACTAAAGGGCCAAATCGGACGAAACATATATATGGGAGCTATAGCTAAATTTTAACCGATTTTCTTCAAATTCGGCAATGTTGGTTCATGGATCAAGAAACTCTACCATTCTAAATTTCAAAACGATCGGATGTAAAATACAGCTTCTATAGGACTAAAGGGCCAAATCGGACGAAACATATATATGGGAGCTATAGCTAAATCTTAACCGATTTTCTTCAAATTCGGCAATGTTGGTTCATGGATCAAGAAACTCTACCATTCTAAATTTCAAAACGATTGGATGTAAAATATAGCTTCTATAGAACTAAAGGGCCAAATCGGACGAAACATATATATGGGAGCTATAGCTAAATCTTAACCGATTTTCTTCAAATTCGGTAGTGTTGGTTCATGGATCAAGAAACTCTACCATTCTAAATTTCAAAACGATTGGATGTAAAATACAGCTTTTATAGGACTAAAGGGCCAAATGTGACGAAACATATATATGGGAGCTATAGCTAAATCTTAACCGATTTTCTTCAAATTCGGCAATGTTGGTTCATGGATCAAGAAACTCTACCATTCTAAATCTCAAAACGATCGGATGTAAAATACAGCTTCTACAGGACTAAAGAGCAAAATCGGACGAAACATATATATGGGAGCTATAGCTAAATCTTAACCGATTTTCTTCAAATTCGGCAGTGTTGGTTCATGGATCAAGAAACTCTACCATTCTAAATTTCAAAACGATCGGATGTCAAATACAGCTTCTACAGGACTAAAGAGCAAAATCGGACGAAACATATATATGGGAGCTATAGCTAAATCTTAACCGATTTTTTCAAATTCGGCAATGTTGGTTCATGGATCAAGAAACTCCACCATTCTAAATTTCAAAACGATCGGATGTAAAATACAGCTTTTATAGGACTAAAGGACCAAATCGGACGAAAGATATATATGGGAGCTATATCTAAATCTGAACCGATTTCAACCAAATTCAATAGCGATCTTAACAGCCGCGAAATACTGTAAACTGCAAAATTTCAGATCGATCGGAGTGAAATTGCGACCTGTAGTCGACGAACAACTTTACATGGACAGACGGACGGACAGACATCGTTAAATCGACTCAGCTAGTGATTCTGAGTCGATCGGTATACTTTAAGGTGGGTCTAGCTATAGTATTTTCAGGTGTTACAAACATCTGCCATGAAACAAACTTATAATACCCTGTACCACAGTGTGGTGTAGGGTATAAAAAGGTCTCAGACGACGCACTGTGGTTCAGAATTGAATTTTACTGGCCATTTTTTGTCATTGCCGATAGGGTAGCCAAAAAATTAGATCAAAATATTTATTATTGTGGGCGTGGTGTACTGCTGAAAACAAATATATTATGTAATTTTGAAGAAAAAAACGATTCTGTGTATATTTTTGTAGAAGGAAATTGTAATTTCTCGCAAACTATTATCGATAGAGGGTTAGTACTCTTTGAGAAATTGCCAAAAGTATTACTGTACTATTTATACCTGGTTTGTTATAACATATTTCCACAGGTACTATATTTTTGTCAAATTGGAATTTTAGTGGAATGAAACTTTTTAGCATCAAGTGACTTCAGAAAGATTTTGGTACAAGAAGAAAGGTGAAAGTGTACTCTTTAAGCCTATATATACTTTTGTTCCTTTCCCGAACAGCCTGTATAACACTTTTTTTAATTTTAATGAAATTACTCGGGAAAAAATTGATTGTTTCTTTTTATTTTACCTGTTCATATGACTATGTTGTCTGTGTTTTATGACATATTTACCATATTTATGACATCTAAACCCTTTTTTAATTTTTTGGGTCGTTTTTATACCCTACACCACACTGTGGTACAGGGTATTATAAGTTTGTTTCATGGCAGATGTTTGTAACACCTGAAAATACTATAGCTAGACCCACCTTAAAGTATACCGATCGACTCAGAATCACTAGCTGAGTCGATTTGAAATTTTGCAGTTTAGAGTATTTTGCGGCTGTTAAGATCGCTATTGAATTTGGTTGAAATCGGTTCAGATTTAGATATAGCTCCCATATATATCTTTCGTCCGATTTGGCCCTTTAGTCCCATAGAAGCTGTATTTTACATCCAATCGTTTTGAAATTTAGAATGGTAGAGTTCCTTGATCCATGAACCAAAACTGCCGAATTTGAAGAAAATCGGTTAAGATTTAGCTATAGCTCCCATATATATGTTTCGTCCGATTTGGCCGTTTAGTCCTATAGAAGCTGTATTTTACATCCGATCGTTTTGAGATTTAGAATGGTAGAGTTCCTTGATCTATGAACCAGCATTGCCGAATTTGAAGAAAATCGGTTAAGATTTAGCTATAGCTCCCATATATATGTTTCGTCCGATTTTGCTCTTTAGTCCTGTAGAAGCTGTATTTTACATCCAATCATTTTGAAATTTAGAATGGTAGAGTTTCTTGATCCATGAACCAACACTACCGAATTTTAAGAAAATCGGTTAAGATTTAGCTATAGCTCCCATATATATGTTTCGTCCGATTTGGCCCTTTAGTTCTATAGAAGCTATATTTTACATCCAATCGTTTTGAAATTTAGAATGGTAGAGTTTCTTGATTCATGAACCAACATTGCCGAATTTGAAGAAAATCGGTAAAGATTTAGCTATAGCTCCCATATATACGTTTCATCCGATTTGGCTCTTTAGATGCAATCGTAAGAAAAGGATAAAATCCAGTGGTATTCGAATACAAGCTCAGTTGCAAAATTATATCCAAGCAGAAACAAGCAAATTTTAGAATATTAAAAATGGAGAACTTCAGCTATAACGAATTATCCGAAGAGTAGTTTAGAAACAAAAAGAAGGAAGATGTTTTATGTTACGTTCAAAGCAAAGTTAATTGGAACTGCAAAATAAATTAAATATCAACAACTCAACTAAGCGCTACAAACAAGTTGGATGGAATAAACATAACTTTTATTAGATCTTTGCAATATGGTTAGAGCTTAGTGAACTTAGTGTCCAAGTATCTTCAGAAAGCAAAAATCAAAACAATTGTAGGAGACCACCAAAATCACTCTGCGAACAAAACGCATTATTATTCCAACACCAAGCGGTGAAAAACAGTTCTCAAATGAAGAGGCATTAACATAATTTTTGGATTTGAAGTTAACAAAACACCAATATACACAGCTCAGGTTGCGTGCGATTGAAAAAGGCTCAAATCTGTATCCATCATATCATCACATACTTGCTGCTAAAAAGGACTGTTTGCCACCAACGGACACTATAAAAATCACATCGAGTTCGGCAGAGGTAAAACTTCAAGACCTACTTAATCATACAGCTCAACTCTTGCTATAATCATTTAAAGGACATGATTTGAAGAAATATGGGAACTGCAAGTTAACTCTCTTTTGCAAATGGGGGTGTGATGGTTCTTCTGAACAAAAACAATACAAGCAATCTGTATGTGATAATACTTCAGACGCAGGTATGTTCATGGTGTCATTTGTACCACTGCACTTGTTAAAGAATTTTTAAGACTCGGAACCTTTGACCAGTACGACGCAGACAAAGGGTATTTGGAAAAATCAAACACCATCTTCTACGAAATACTGCAGACCAATCAAATTTGAATTTAAAAAAGAAATTCATTAAAAGAGAAGTCAATGATATAAGAACCCAAATTACAGGACTGCAGCCATTAGAAGTAGAAATTGAAGGCCAGACAATTAAAGTTAACTACCAATTAGTGCTAACGATGATAGATGGAAAAGTTGGCCAGGCTTTGACTGACACAAAGGCTTCATCCAGCTGCATTATATGTCAATCTACATCAAGCAAATTAAACCAAGTCCCGGAAAAATCAGTAGATAATACTGATGCATGTGAATTTGGATTATCGCAACTACATACAAGAATAAGATTTATGGAACATATACTTAAAATCAGTTATGATATGGATTTTGGACCTACAGGATCAATAAGAAACAATGACACCAACAAGAATTTAAGAAATTTAAAAAAGAAACATGTTCAACCAACCAAAACTAGGATCAGGCAATAGCAGTGATGGGAATACAGCAAGAAGGTTCTTTTCTGATCCCGAAAAAGCATCTGAAATAACTGGTGTTGATATAAATCTCATTTCAAGATTTAAAACAATTATCGATGTACTGGGTTTTCCAACAAGAGGTGTTATTTTGAATCACCCGGCATTTCGGTAGCTGTCACTTTTGAAGCTTTTATTCTTTGACATTTGACAAGTAGAAACTACGCCATTACTAATAATGGAACGATACACGATTCAACAACGCATTGAAATTATTAAAATTCGAAAAATCGAAAATCTTCTTGGCTGATGTGGCCCATTTCTACCTCGGTGACTACGTCAACAAGCAAAATTGTCGCATCTGGTGCTCGGAAAACCCAAGAGTTATTGTTGAGAAGCCTCTCCATTCTCAACGTGTGACTGCTTGGTACGGTTTATGGTCCGGCGGGGTCATTGGACCTTACTTTTTCGAAAATGAGGTTGGATCAACAGTTACTGTGAATGGATTGCGCTATCGAGAGATAATTAATGATTTTTTATGGTCGGAGTTGGATGGTATTGATCTGGACAACGTTTACTTTCAACACGACGGCGCTACGTGCCACACACGCAACGAAACCATTGCTCAGTTACGGGAAAAGTTTCCGGACCGTGTCCACCGAGATCTTGTGATTTAACACCTTGCGACTTCTTCCTTTGTGGGCCACGTGAAAGACAAGGTCTACACCAATAGCCTAGCGTCGATTCAATACCTCAATGATTGAATTCGTGAGACTATCGAGGACATAGGGCAGCCACTTTGCGATTTGGTTAAGGAAAATTTCATGAAAAGGACATGGTCCTGTAAGCGTGGTCGTGTTGGCCATTTGGCTGATGTTGTTCTTCATTATTAACGGCATACCTTCCTCTTTATTATGAAATAAACATCCGATCATTTATCTCAAAAAATGACATTTTTCTTTGAATACCAAAATAACACCTCTTGTTGGAAAACACTTTACTTGCGTGCCATAAACAAATTGATGCTAAACAAGTAAAAGCGTTAAGTTCGGCCATGCCAAATCTTATATACCCTCCACCATGGATAGCATGTGACCTCACAAAATAACTCAAACCTAAAGAAAGTAACACCGAAAAACACCAAAAAAATATAGTAGATTAGAACTGTAGGAACAATATAGTAGATAAGAACAGTAGGAATCACAACAAGTTAGATGCTATACATATATGGGAGCTATATCCAAATATGGACTGATATAGCCCATTTGCAATCCCAAACAACCTGCAACTATAAGAAATATGTATACCAAATTTTATCAACCTAGCTCTATTATTGCGGACTGTAGCGTGATTACCACAGACGGACGGACGGACGGACAGACGGACATGGCTAAATCGTCTTAGAATTTTACGACGATTAAGAATATATATATTTTATGGGATCTCAGATCAATATTTAGAGGTGTTACAAACGGAGCGACAAAATGAATATACCCCCCATCCTATGGTGGAGGGTATAACAATTTAATGAATATACCAAGGAAACGGCACTAATATATAATACCAAATATTCATGGAGAAATATGTCTGCAACAGTTCACAAAATCTTCATCATGGAGGAGATGTCATTAAGCATCATTTGGTACCAATCGGAGATCTATCAGAGGAAGATCCCCTCATCTCCAGCATTCGAAATCAGTGGAAAGTAGAATATCGGGACTTAGATGAAGATGCAAGAGGGCTGCTAGAGGACAGAAATAATACGGAACAAAATATGGAATATTTGCAGGCAATTTTTTAACCGAACGAATAAAAATTATAATTTACTGTTTTTGTTACATATATAAGTAAAAAATAAATGATTTCCCTTAATGTTGTTCAAATACAAAATATAAAATTTTTTTTTTTAGTTTTACAAAATTTATTATTAAATGGTTTATTTATCAACTTATGACGTTCTTTTAATAAATAAAAAAGATGAAAACAAAACAAAACTCCACATTTCCATGCTAAATATTAAACAAATTCAAAAGTTCTACTTTGACATTGAATTCCTCAATAATTGCTGAACGATTTTATTTTATTTATTTAATAAAAACTGGCGAAAAGCTTAAAGAGTTACCTGTCGAACAAAAAAATTACTAAAATATCTCTATCGGTTCAAAAGTTACAGAGTTTTGGTCAGTAAAAAACGATTCTGAACCACTGATTAGCGTTCTGTTATTTTTTATATTCGACACCACAGGTAGCAAATATGAAGCAATCTTAATGAAAATTGGAACAGAGGCATTTACAATTTTAAATGACCCACCCTTAATATACATATATAAGCCACGTAGAGTGACATTTTGTAACCACTTAGTTTGAATTTCATTAACAAAGCTTTAATTCTTAAAATTCCTTAAATTAGAGTTAGTAATTACAACATGCAATTATTTGCATACATGCTTATTTTGCTATGTGTAATTCTCCTCAGCTGATTGTCCTTTGCATTTAGACAGTCAACAGCTAAAGAGAGCAGAGACAAATCACATAAGACCGCATGCGTCATTTATGCGGCTGTTGTTCGGATAAGGGAAACAAAAACACCCCTAACCACAGACAGAGAACAGCTGTTAGAGAAAACATAAACAGCTGCATGTTTCGCGCAGGCCTTGTGACTAACATCGAATTAGGGGGCTGTCATTGATTTTCACAAAATACTGTTATACATTTTTAGTTTTATTCTTGTACTGCTGCAACATAATTTCGGTCGTGTTCGTTTTTCTTTCGGAGTGAAAAATCGCAAAATTGTCTTAGTTTAACATAAAAGCAGAAGTGCTGTGAAAATAATGAAATTATTCTATTTCGCACTAGTGTTAGGTCTAGTTACACTATCCAAAGCGAACATAAATGGCCCTTATCTGCTGTGGGGTCATGCCAAAGTTATAGATCTACAGCCTCGGGCTTTGGTCGAAGCCAGCGAAAGTGATTTCTCCGATGTTTTTCGTGATGCAAAAGCCATTGTGATATTTGTGCGTAATAATACGAAACGTTTAGAAGGTCAACAGTATCCCAAATTCCAGCAATTGATACGAGATAGTGCCTGGACCTATTTGCCACAGCATTCATTGTTGGCCGATCCATTTAACTATAATGCAAATATTGAGGTAAGGCTGTGTGATGAGCTCTGAGAATATGTATAACATTTTTTACGAATTTGTGTTTTTTGCTTCTGGGAATACTTCTTAGGTCATCAATCTGAGTGGTCCTGTGGAGGAAAGTGATTCGGAAATTGTTGGAGGTTTTGCTGACGCCTTATCCATTTACGGAGACGGTGAAGTATTGGGCATACTAGCAAGTCGCGAAGAGGAAGCTCATTTCATTGCCAAACGTGAGGCCGGTGAGGGGGAGGGAGGCGATGAAATTGTTAGCACCACCTCCTCGCCGCCCGGCCCCGAAGAAACCGAAGAAGGTTTTATATATGAAGCAGACAGTAAGTGTATCCCAATTATAATATAAATGCGTTCGTTATGTTTTTTGAATGCCTAATTCTGGTTTTATTGCAATTTTAATGTCTATTTGAATTTAAAACATTGAGTGAAATGGACGAAATTTTGGTACCACTTATTTTTTTAATATTCGTAGAGTAAGAAGAAGAAATTATGGTACACTTATTTTTGTCAACATTTTGAATTTACTTACCAAAACTTAAAATGGTTATATATCTCGTTAAAAAAACCCCGTAGAGCGAAAATGGCAAGAATTCGACCTAAGACCTATATTTTGTTCAAAAATTGCAATTTCCTTATGAAAATTTAAAATAGCTATATCACGTTAAAGAAGCCTACAAAATAAAGAAATTTTGTGACCATTTATTTGTGTTCAAAATTTAGAATTTCCCTAGCAGAACTTCAAATGCCTATGACTTACTGAATAAGCCCAGTAGAGCGAAAAGGACGATATTTGTGATCACTTGTTTATTGGTGAATAGTAATACCTTTACAAATTTAATTGATTTATTTTGATATTCTATTGATGTAAGTATGCATAGGGTGATCCATTTCGAGGTTCCCTACTTTTTTTAAAGAAAAAAACAGAAAATTCTACTGGTAACTGGCGAATGACACGCGTCGGTTATCATGGCACGATAACGGTCGCCATTGACGGTTATGTTCTCACCGGCATCATTTTTGAACAAATATGGACCGATGATTCCGGTACGTCGGATCGGGAATCGGTCAATGGCAAAAAGATAGCTCTTAACGAGAGCTAAAATATTGCTCATGGGTGTCAAGGTCGTGGCTCGTCTGGAAGGTGTTTTTTTTTGGATTTAAAAAAAAATGGACTTAGCGCAATTGGCGAACGATTATTTTTATAATAAAACTGAATAATTTGTAAACGTTGTTCAGGCGTAAGTATTTCCATTATGAAATGCCAAACAATACTTAACAAAAACATGACAGCATGACACGACTCACACGTGATCTGTCAAAAAAAAAAGACTATTGAAAAAAGTGTCTCTACTTTGATCACCCTATATATTGGACTTCGATTGCCGTATTTTGAATTGGCAAATTTGCAAATATGTTAACTGAGGGCAAATAGACATTGAACAGATAACAACGCAAGTCATAGAGGGAAGGTGGCTAAATCCCTTATCGCATTTCATTTGGTCAAAATATTGATTTTTCTTAGAAGAACTTTAAATGTCTATAACACCCCGAATACTTTCCGTAGAGCGAAAAGGGCGAAATTTATGATCTTGTTTTGTTTTTTGGTCAATTTTAAATTTCTTTAAAATGCTTATAACTTCTTAAATAAGACATGTAGACCGAAAAGGAGGATAGTTTGTGATCACTTATTTGTTTGGTAATAATTTCGAATTTCCTTAACAATACTTAAAATGCTTAAAACTCTTTAAATAATATCCCTCCGTCATATGGCTTAAAAATAATATGTTTGTTATTGATCTGAGACCTATAAATTATATGGAGGATTTCATATCAAATGAGTCAATTTTTAAAACAGATGTCTTCTGATCGCGATGAAACTTGCACCAAGTTTAGTCCTATTGGAATGTAGTTATGATAACCGATCTCAACGAGATCGGTTAAGGACTGTTTTATGGACCAAATTCGGCAATTGTGTTTATTGACCTATTGAGCCACAAATGCGTCTCGTCGCTTCTCACTTTTTAGGAAAAAGGAAATTTCGCCCATGTATTTTTTTGAGAGCCATATTCATAAAAATATCGGGCTGTATTTTTCTGGGTCTGGTCTTCATTCTGCTCAGCAAAAAAGTGTTGTCCGTGTTTTTTAACCGAGTTAGCAAAAATTTGGGATTCTATAATTAATTTGCCTAAAACAGTTCTCGAAAGTGGCAATATTCTAAAACATATGTTTCAAGGCGCCACGTTGTTTAGTTTTTCTGAGCAGTCAAAAATAAACGATCTCAGTGAATTTGTAAACATGGAAAAATTGGTCACCGATATGTAATACAATATTTCATCCAACTAATATTTAAAGCGAGCTAGATTCTACTTTGTGGTAGTCTCCTCCTTCGTTTACAACTATAAAATATTGGGTGGTAGGGTTTAAACGGGCCCGTATGAGCTGCAAAGACAAACACCGTAGTTGTCGACCAATTGCATTTTAAAAAGTGCTATACAAGCTGTGCGCAAGATGGGTGCCGCGTTTGCTCACTATCAAGACTATGCATCAGTCACATCCACTATTACGATGCGATCAATGAATTGAATTTCGAATTGCTTCAGCACGCACCTTATTCGGCAGATTTAGCTTTCAGAGGCTAGACAGTTCAGTTCAGGGTTTCGAAGCTATTGAAAATCGGCGGTGGAAAAGGTGTATCGAGCAAAAAGGAGATTTTGTTGAGAAATAAAGAAAAATGTTTCCTAATTTGTTGTGGTTTCTTTGTTAGGTAATCTAATTTTGTGACCGCCCTCGTAGAAATAGATTTGCTTCAAATTTAGTATGTGATAATATTGTTTCCTATCTCAGGCTAAATTCGAAGATGGGCCATATTACTCCACTCCTTCCAGTACTTCCCTCACAAAGAGTTAACATTTAGTGAAATATTGATTCCCTAATATCTTTTACACTAACTGCCCGAATCCTCTATTATTCCACACACAGTAATAGTTTATCTGTCGCTATCACCATGCCAGAAATGGGGGAAGTGGCCCGCCCCTTTTGGTAATTCCCACAGAAAGGCAACGTTATAGAGTTAAATACTTCTAACTTTAATACCAGTCCATACAAAGACTTGAAATATTGTGCGTGTAATGTTTTGCAGTGTCTACAGTCCAGTGAAAATGGGAACAATTGTCACCTGCCCCTTATGATACATACCACACAAATTGGGCAAATCATACCAAAATTGAAAATTGACATAATTATAATACTATTGAACATAAACACTTACAATTCAGTTCAGAGAAATTTTTTGAAGTATTTAGTTTTCATCGAAAAATAGACGTAGTTACAAACCCATTCCGGCACCCGCCTCAAAAATTGGCAGATATATTAAAACACAGCTGCCCCATAACTTCTGTATAAATCATCAACATGTTTTCATATTCTGTATTTTAGACGATTGTGGACTGACCAAAACATTTCTTACCTTTATGACATGAACACAAAGTACCATATTCCATTAACATAACTCACAAAGTGAGGGTATACCTTAGTCGGTTTACTCGACTGAATTTTTTTAACTAGTTTTTTTTTTGTTGCGAAAAAAATATATTCGTATTTTGGTTTTATAGGAAAAGTTATATATACACAAGGAAAAATATTTTCGAAGAAAGAACGGTGCAAAAATAGTGACTTGTATTGCTGCCACACTTCTCGAAAATTTTAAAGCAAATTTCGAAAGTAAGCCACATTACCCGAGGTTTGATGCCCTTAAGCTCCGCCACTGTATACTATAGAATTTAAAATGTAAATTCTGTAAACCTCTTCTAGAACCATGCCAAGATTTGTCGCAATCGGTTTTCTGGTTAAGAAACGGCCCAGTTATTTCCCTTTTTCGAATTCCTCTCACTGAGTTTCGATCGAAAAACTATTTTAAATTTTTTTTGTTAATATGAAAAAGTGAAAAGAGAAAAAGTGAAGTGGCTTAAATTTTTATAAGCAGTTACAAATAGGTAAAAAAAGATCCCGATATCATTTTTTTGAAAAAAAATATTTTGAAAAAATGTTATGGGCGTTTTAATTTTTGAAAAAATTTAAAATATTAGTTTTTGTGTTTTACGAAAATAAGTAATTGCTCTCGTAATTGGTTCGATATACCCATTAGTACAAAAGTTATGACCACTTGAAGTTATATTTTAAAAAAAAATCCGATTTTTGTCAATTTTTTTAGGAAAAAAGTATATATGTACATACATAAGTTCAAGTGGTCATTACTATTTGTACTATTGGGTATATCGAACCATTTTTTTTCGTCATATAGGAAATTTTATTGCCCATTCAGGCATGTTGATACGGATGAAATTTTTGCATATTGTGCTCCGATATCTACAAAATACTAGCACACGGTAAGGGAAAAAACGAAAAATTCAAATTTCAATTGCAGATATCTCGGTAACTATACGAGATAATTCTTAGGTGTAAAAAGTTTTTTTGTAGACCTCAATTAGTAGAAGACACATAAAAATTTTATAAATCGGAACAGAAACACGACTATCGAATTATTTCCTGAAAATATGAAAAATTTAAGAAGAATATTGAGGGGGAGCAATTTTTTCTAAAAAGCTTTTTTTCTACAACGGTTTCTTCAAAAAAAAAATTGGCGTAAATTTTTTTTTTAAAAAAATTCCAAAAAAAAATTTTACAAAAAATGGGGGGAGGAATTTATTTCTACAAAGGTTTTATCAAAAAAAAAAAAACATTCGTAAAATCTTTTTTAAAAAATTTACAAAAAATTGCGCAAAAATCGGTTTAGCGGTTCAAAACAATTGCAAATTTCGTAAAACACAAAAACTAATTTTTTAATTTTTTCAAAAATTAAAATGTCTATAAAATGTTTTACAAACATTTTTTTTTAAAAAAAATTGATAGCGAGATCTTTTTTTACCTATTTGTAACTGCTTATGAACATTTTAGCCAAAAATAAACTACATAGGGCGATATTAAATATTCTGACCCCCATATCACTGTGCAACATTTTAGAGTTTCTGAAAGTGCTTATCGAAAGTAACAAAATGCCATTTGGGTTTTTCTGGTTTAGCTCCAGTTTGGATTTTAGTTCTCCAGCTCACTCATTTTAGTTCTCCAGCCCACTTTAGTTGACCAGCTCAATTTAGTTCACCAGCTCACTTCAGTTCACAATCTCATTTCATTTAGAAAACAAGCATTTGAAAACATCTGCTTTTAAAGAAATCTGATTGAAACATGAATTCTAAATTCATGATGACATAAAAGGAAATGACAACGAGGAAATGGTTAAAAAAAAGTCATGGTGAATTACTAAACTAAAATGAAGGAGTTTCGTTCCGTTTAGTTCAATTGAACAAGTGCGTTCGCGAACTACACAAATCTAGTGTATAGTCGTCCCGTCCGACTTGAGGCTTACTTTCAAAATGGTAAAAAATAAAAATTTACGCTATTAAATTTTCGAAATACTTCCTCAATTTTTCCAAACAAATAGTTATTTATATCTGTGCCGAATTATAAACATTTATGTGCACTGGTAAAAACGTTATGAGATATTAAATTGTGGTATGATTTGGGCATTTTGTGTGGGAGGTACAAAAAGCGGCGTGGTTATAACGCCCATTTTTCACAGGGCTATAGACACTATAAAAACATTACACTGTACAAAATTTCAAGTGTTGTTATACACTGGTTTTAATGTTATAAGCTGTTAACTTTTGGTGCAAAAAGGTACCTCTGTGTGGGAGGTACCGTGGCAACAACGCCAATTTTTCCCTTGACTGTAGGCAATATAAAAGCATAATACTGTACAAAATTTCAAGTTTTTTTATACACTGTTAATAATGTTATAAGCTGATAACTTTTGGTGTAAAACAGTGCATTTGTGTGGGAGGTACCAAAAGGGACGTGGCAACTTCGCCCATTTTTCTCGAGTTGATAGCAACTAATAAGCTAATACTATGTGTGGAATTTCAGAAGATTCGAATAAGTAGTGTAGCAGTTATTAAAGAATAAATTTTTCACAACATTTTAACCCTTTGTGGGGCAGGTATTAAAAGGAGTGGACCAATATGGACCATCTTCGAACTTAGCCGGAGATAGAAAAAAATATTACTACATACCAAATGTAATATACCAAACAGACAGACAGACGGACGGACGGACATTGCTCATTCGACTTTAAATGACCCAAAACGGATATCCGCCGAACATACTTAGGGTCTTAGGTCAATCCTTCGATGTGTTACACAGTCATAAACAGATGTCTGCGAAGAATCATGAGGATATTCTGGCCTAATGTAATATCAAATGCAACGTTATGGAGTGTAACCAAACTAAAACCAGTAAGCCAAGAAATAAGAGAACGTAAATGGAAATGGATAGGTCATACCTTAAGAAAGGCAAGAGACGATATTGCAAGACAGGCGCTGGAATGGAACCCGTAAGGTAGCCGCAGAAGAGGTAGGCCTGCAAACACCTGGAAAAGATCCGTGGAGGCGGAGGCTACAAGTCTGGGTCGAAGCTGGAGTGAAATAAAGTATTTAGCATTAAACAGGTCTGAATGGAGTAACTTTGTTATGGCCCTATGCTCCTCAATGGAGTAAAAAGGAATAAATAGTAATAATAATAATAGTCTTGTAAAAATTGACATTATTGCACGGCCCCTTTTGATACCTCCCACACAATTGGACCGTTTTGCACCAAAAGTTAACAGCTAACAACTTCAATACCAGTACATACAAATACTTGAATTTTTGTACAGTGTAATGCTGTTATAGTACCTACAGTCCTGTGAAAAATAAGCGTTATTGTCACGCCCCTTTTGGTACCTCCCACACAAATGTGCCATATTGTACAAAAAGTTAACAGCCTATAGCGTGAGTACCAATACACGAAATTACTACAAAGCGTTACACAGTGTAACGTTTTTAAAGTACCTATAGCCCTGTGGAAATTGGGAAATTGAAATTACATTCAATCGTTTTGAAATTATGCATTGTAGGGTTAATAATTTATACACCAAGATTAGATTTCAGTAAGTTATTTTGAAGAACTTCATTAAATGTCGGAAAAATATTCATACATATGATTTGGAAGTACTTATAATGCCATTCTTTTGGAAGTACTTCTGTTATGTTTCGCTGAGTTACAATAGAATATTTTTTTTATAACAATTAAATAAATTATATATTTAAGTTTTTAAAGCATTTTAGAATTTATTTAAGATTTTTTCGTAGAAAAAACTAAACGCTTTTACGTCTCTCTCTCTCTCTCTCTCCCTTTTCTACTATATCTACCATATTTCAGAACAAAAGGCTGTAATGACCGTAGGTGCCGCACCAGAATTGCAACTGGGCCACCACAAACACATTCTAAAGGAGCACACGACGCAAATTACATTCGACGATCAGAAGGCCAATGGTTATGGCCGCCTTAGTATAATATTCAAAGTCGATGATGAAAAGCTGTTTTTGCGTTTCAATTTCACATTGAAATATGGAACTTGGGCTATGAAAGATGTCGAAGTGGAATACAAGGGTAGCGAAACCGTTCTCCCTGTAGTGGGTCGTGCTTATGATATACCATCGGCCCCATTGAAATTCTCATATCGTTGCTCGGCGAGACATTTGGTCTTCTCGAATGGAAATGATACATTACAGATACGTGATTTTCAGGTAATTTTGTGTCATAATAACAATTCAATTGATTTCATAAAGGCGAATGTACATCAAAATTATGGAATATATAAAAATTAGAAGATTCGATGTACATACTTATAGATTAGGTTTAGTTTGAGGGTAGGGTTGCAGAAGGGGTTACAGGCTCACATAGACCAATTGTGGTCCCAAGTGCTACCAGTGGCCCAGTTCCTCTCATTGGAAGCAACCAGTTTGATAAATAAAGTTATCAATAGTTTGAATCTCTGCCAGATCTGTCAGACCTCCTAGAGAGTTCGAACGAACGTTTACTTCGATTCCATAACTTCTACATAAGTCATTGGACTCAATTCCCTAACTCCTGACGTGTTCGCAGATCAGACAATGTCAGAACTGACACTAACGTAGAGTTTTTACTCTCTAGTGGGTGGAGTTCTTCTCCATCGGGTCATACTGCAATATAGATTAGTCTATCTACAGAATTATCTATCTAATTCATGTGTCTGGACTAGTGGAATCTATAAAAAAATGCTTTAATGTGGTTTCAGAAACATAAAAGTTTCACAACATTTCAAATATTTTATATAACCCAGATGACCCACGTACTTTGAGATTCCTACAGCTCCGTCCATGTATAGCATGTAATAATCCCTAATATCAATCTTACATTAGACTGCTGCTGGCTAAAAACAGTGGATGTGGAACGAGTATGTTATCCTAGGACTACTTTAGAGAAGTTTATTACTTAGTAGACGATCAGTTGAGTTATCTACTCCTTAACATACGACCAGTTGGATTATCTACCCCTTAGTAGATACCCAATTTGTTATCTACTCCTTGGTAAATGACCAGTTGGGTTATCTATTCCTTAGTAGATGAATCTTTGGGTTATATACTCACAAGATGACGACCACTTGGGTTATCTACTGTTTGGTAGACTTCCAGTTGGGTTATCTTCTCTTTAGTAGACGATCAGTTGGGCAATATACTCCACAGTTGACGACAAGTATGGTTATCTACTCCCTAGAAGAACTCGGTGGATTATTTACTCCTTAGAAGGTGACAATTTGGGTTATCTACTCAATATTGAATGGTCTTTTGGGCTACGAGGGCGGTCCCTAAATTAGCCGACCTGACAAAGAAAACACAAGAAATTTGCTTTTAGCTCGATACACCTTTTCCAGCGATTTGCAATAGCTTCGATTCCCTGTTTACAGTAAGAACTGTCTAACTCCTGAAAATAGCAATCAATTACAACCTCCACCTCTTCAATGCTGGCAAATCTTTTTTCGCCGAGAAATTTTTTTCCAAAAATAATCCGAGGGAGCTAAATCTGGCGAATAAGGAATAAGGCAGCTCATACGGCCCCGTTTAAACACTGTACGCTGAAAAAATTCGCTTCTGTAGTATATTGTCCCAAATATATTCGGCTTGAAACATATATATGTTTAGGGTACACCCTAAACATATAATATTGGGTACACACAAAAAGTATATAATTGGGAAAATATTATTCTAAACAAATCTTTATTTACATCCCAATATATTTTTATTTGTGACTATTATTTCCGAAACAAATATTTATTTGTATTTAAATATTCAGAAAATACCTAAATTGTGTTAAATATTTATTAATGCTCGTAAAATAATAAATAATAATAATTGAAATCGTATAATCTATAATAAAAAAATTGCTGACTTTTTTATCCAAGATTATATAAGTTTTGAAAATCTTTATACCCTACACCACACTGTGATACAGGGTATTATGACTTTGTGCATTTGTTTGTAACACCCAAAAAGACAAAAGATAGCCCCATAGTTTGTTATACCGATCGACATAGAATCACTTTTTGAGTCGATTTAGCCTTGTCTGTCTGTCGGTCCGTCCGTCATGTATTCTTGCGATCAAAGTACAGGTCGCAATTATGGTCCGATCTCAACGAAACTTTGCACATATCTTTCTTTAGGTCCAAGGACGTTCCCTATTGGTTAAAATCGGTTCAGGTTTACATATATCTCCCATATATATGTACCTCTGATTTGGCATATATGCACTTTATAAGTAAAATTTTTGAACCGATTTGTACAAAAATTGACAGAGAGTAGTTAGATCACAGCGAAATTCGGCAGAAAGAGGTTTCTTATTATATGAAGGAATACTGCCAAATTCGGAGAAAATCGGTTCAGATTAAGATATAGCCCCCATATATATGTTAGCCTCGATTTGACATCTAAGCGCTGTAGAGACTGCATTTTTATCCGATCAGTACGAAATTCGACAGAAAGATGTTTCTATTTTACATGAATGAGTAATCAGGGAAAATCGATTCAGAATTATTACATGAAGGAATACTGCAAAATTCGGAGAAAATCGGTCCAGATTAAGATATAGCCCCCATATATATGTTAGCCCCGATTTGACATCTAAGCGCTGTAGAGACTGTATTTTTATCCGATCAGTACGAAATTCGACAGAAAGAAGTTTCTATTTTACATGAATGAGTAATCAGGGAAAATCAATTCAGAATTATATATAACCTCCATATATATATATTTCTCCTGATGTGGCTACAAAGCGCTATAGAAGTTGTACTTTACCTCCGATCGTTACAAAATTCTCCAGAAAGATGTTTCTCAATTTAGGAAAGAATATTGCTTAATTTAGCGATTATCGGTTCACAATTAGATATATACACACACGGAGGAAAATCGTCATTTTTGATATGTTTGAATTGAAAGAAAATATACTTGGAAATGATTTCTTTTAAATATTTTATATTTGTTAACAAATAAATTTTATTTGAAAATCAAGAAATTTTGTTTGGGACGCATATATTAATATATTAGAACATAATTTATTTGCAAACTGAATTTCACAAATAAAATATATGTTTACACACAAACAAAGTTATTGTTTAAGAAGTTTTCCAAATATATTTTATTTAAAAAGATTTTTAGAACTTTGCTGACTTATTCGAATTTTAGTTAGTTTTTCCTAGATTTCGTGTTAAACTTTATAGCTAAAATTTTCTTAATTTATAAATATTCCAATTCATCACTTTTTGTCAATCCATCAATGCAATTTATATTTACGAAAGATTATTTTATTTAAGTTTTAATTAAATTTTACAAACATATAAAATTTATTAAAAACATGAACATCTGAAAAACAGAAAACTTGTCTTTAAGTTAAGGGATTGATATATTGCCAAAATAAATAATTACAAATTAAATCTTTGTTTCGGAAATTCTAGTTCCAAATAAAAAAATATTTGAATGGGAGCATATTTTTGTTTAGAACAATTTCCTCCCAAACATATAATTTTTGTGTGTGTCAAATATTATATATTTGAATTGTACCGTAAACATATGTATATTTCAAGCCGAATATGTTTGGGACAATATATTACAGGAGCTTTTTTTTTCAGCGTGCATATATATGTTCTTACCCATTTACCAATTATTCCAAATTATTATCGCAATGACCTTTATCGCATTGTTAGGGAGGTGTAGGGTATTATATAGTCGACCCCGCCCGACTTTCTGCCTTTCCTTACTGGTTTTTAAATAAAATATAATTGGAGAAATTTCTAAACAACAATTTTATTTGTATTTGAATACATATTTTATTTGTGAAATTTAATTTGCAAATATATTTTGTTGTAATATATTAATATATGCGTTGCAAATATTTTTTTTGATTTTCAAATAAAATTTATTTGCTCAGAAATACATAATATTTAAAAGTTTGTGTTCCAAATATATTTAATTTCGATTCAAACATATGAAAAAGTCGATTTTGCCCCGTGTGCCACCCAATATTTTATAGTTGTAAAAGAAGGAGCTGATTCCCCTAAAGTAGAATTTAGCTCGGTTTTAATATTGGTTGGACTGAGACCTTTCAAATAAAAGTATTGTATTACCCTAAGAAAAAAAATCGCTTCTGTTATACCTATTTCTGGAAACATTTTATATTTGGGAAGATTCACTTTTTTCCTATAAGTCAGAAAACAAATTCTTTAATCAATTGAAATATTTTCCCGTTTTTTAAGATAATCTGCAGCAAAACTCCGAAAAAAAAATATTGATAAAAGAGTAATTTGAATATTTTCTCCACTATGTAAATATGAATTATTTGCACCAACGAATATTTTATTTAAATTTTGCTCCCAAACATGTTTTGTTTCCAGCTTTTTTCTCCGTGTACATATCGGTGACCAATTGTTTCCATGTTTACAAAATCCCTGAGATCATTTACTTTTGAGTGCTCAAAAAAATAAACAACGCTGCGCCTAGAAACTTAAAACATATTTTTCAGAAGGTTTTATGTCAGATCGGCTAATTTTAGTACCGCCTCAAATCTACTCCATAGTAGAGATCAGTGGCAATGGTAACTTCAATGGTATTGAAGTTATTGCTTGTTTTTGTACAAAAGGTACAATCAGTAAAGCGAACCGTAGTATCATTGGACCAATCACGCGGGTGGTTTTGTACCTCTCCTTAGGGTAAAAGTAGATAAGACGGATTCATCGTTTATTATATTAAATATACCTTCCGATTTAATATAGAAACCACAATTTGCATCCGATCTATATTAAATATAAAAGAGAAGAGTGTCTTGATCTAGGAATGAACTCTGTTGAATTTGATGAATGAAATCGCTTGACATTTAAATGTGGCTTAATATATATTTTTCCAATGTTTTGTGCAGAATTGTCTCCTTCTTTGACGTTGCTAGTATTCTAATCATTTCGCTTTCCATCTTTTCAGGTACAACCTTGGCTGGAGGGTGCTCTCAAATTCGGAGATGTCTATGACTGCGTAGGATTCACCACCGCTCCCATCTGGGCCGGTGTACTGGTGTCCCTATTCCTCTGCGGTATCCTCTCCATCGGTATCTTGGCCTTAATGGATATTAAAACGCCCAATCGTTTCGAAAGTTCACGCAGTAAACAATTGACCTTTACGGTGCAAGAGTAAATAGCGCCGGAATATCGGGAAAACATCATGTTCGTTCCCATGATTGTGGGTATAATAAAACCGTTACTACTACTGGCATTGGCAGTGCAAATATTTCTAATCCAATCTCTGTTCATTTGTATAGTATTGTATATCTATTTGTGTTGTTTCTATTAGTGAAATTATGCAAAATTAATTTTATTGTATTGTATATGTAAACGGAAATAACCCAAAAATAACAAAAACATACATAATAGACACACATGTTGCTAATTAAACCAAAAATATAAAAATAATAAAATAAAACTCCCTAAAAAGTGATACACACACAAGATTATTTTTTTTATTATTTACATGGCGAGAGAAGCTCCTAGGCAAACGTGCCATTCAACAAAAAACAACCTACCCAGAGATTTGCACTGATAAGACCGCCGCATCTCCAGGTATGAATTAGAAGATGTTTTGTTTTTTTCTTGTATTTGAGATTTTGTTGTTTTTGCTGAATATGTTTCTCTTCCAGCTTCTTTTTCAAATTTTACTTTCTAATTTGTTGACCAAATAAGTTAAATGAAAAACAAGAAGCAACAAAAAAAGTTGTTAACTTTTGGTTACACGCCTTTGGCAAATGGTAAGCATCAGCTGTATACACTTGTTACATTATACATATGGGTTACTCACAGCTTCGAAAACAATTGTCTGAGAAAATAAACAAAATTCAAAATTTAATTAACAAATTTAAAAAAAAAACTTCCCTACGGGAACGCTACAACGCAAAACGAATAATGGGTCCATTGAGGACAGGTAACTTTAAATTGTCTTTGTCATTGAAGTGCCACCATGTTACATATCCAAGTACCGGTCTAAAAGAATACCAACTGTACATCACCCATGCTTACTATTTAAACCTTGAATTTCGAAAACTGGTCCCAACAGGCCGCCTACTAAGGAACAGACGCACTACTAAGGAGTAGATAACCAGATCGTCTACTAAGGAGTACATAACTAACTTGCACTCTACTAAAGAGTAAATAACCACATTTTTCGTTAACTAAGGAGTATAGACTCCTACAGCCCCTCTACTAAGGATTAGATAACCCAACTGGCGCTGTACTACGGAGTATTTAACCCAACTAGTCCTATACTAAGGAGTTGATAACCCAACAGTCCGCCTAATAAGTTGTAGATAACTCAACAGGACCTCTATTAAGGAGTAGATAAACCAACTATATTTCTTCTAGGGATGTAACGAAAGTGACTAGCGAAAACGAATATTGAAATATATTTCTTGGGAATGCGAATAGTAAAATATGCATTTTTGCGAAAGCGAATAATAGTTTGACCCTTTGTACCAACAAATTTAAGGAACTGAATTGAAACTTTTCCAGAATGTTCAAGAATGTTTTCCATATTTTTACCTCCTGTTACTACAAGGACAAACGTATTTTTTCAACTGTTGTGAAGATAAGTGGCAGAGGTTTTCATTGGTATTAATATCTTCAAATTGTGTGAAGGAAATAAGGAGTTTTCATACTTTTTACAAATGGAAGCGAATACTGAAATATATTTTTGCGAATGCGAATAATTCAAAGATGGTTTTTGCGAATGCGAGTGTTAAAATGATGCGAATAATTCGCGTTCGCATATGCGAATGCAAATATTCGTTACATCCCCGATCTCTTCTATGGAATAGATAATCCAATTTGCCTAAGTAGTAGATAACTCAGATAATTCAACTGATATATACAAAAGGAGTAGCGTCAAGGAGAAGATAAACCAACTTGACGTCAACTAAGGAGAAAATAACCAAATTTGTCGTCAACAAAGGAGTTTAGAACCCGGAGAAGATAAACCAACTTGACGTCAACTAAGGAGAAAATAACCAAATTTGTCGTCAACCCAACTAGTCCTATACTAAGGAGTTGATAACCCAACAGTCCGCCTAATAAGTTGTAGATAACTCAACAGGACCTCTATTAAGGAGTAGATAAACCAACTATATCTCTTCTAGGGATGTAACGAAAGTGACTAGCGAAAACGAATATTGAAATATATTTCTTGGGAATGCGAATTGTAAAATATGCATTTTTGCGAAAGCGAATGCGAATAATAGTTTGACCCTTTGTACCAACAAATTTAAGGAACTGAATTGATACTAAGGATTAGAAACTCAACCTAAGGATTAGATACTCAACTGGTGCTATATGTACAAAGGAGTAGATAAGTTTAGGCTTAGGTTAGGGTGGCAGCCGTTTTTTTTTTACAAGCTCACATAGACCAGTTTAGGTCCCTAGTGTTACCACGGGCTGAAATGCCCCTCATCGAAACCAACCTGTTTGATATACAAATTTATCAATAGTTCGAATATCGGTACTGGATAGATCTGTTAGGCTGCCTAGAAAGGCCGACCCCAATATGTCCAGTCATCGTTTACTCAAAGCTGGGCAGTCGCATAGCAAGTGCTCAATGCTCTCCACTTCCTTCTCATCATCACAGCTTCTGCAGAAGTCATTGGAGGCAATACCCAAACTTTTAAAGTGTTCGCCGATCAAGCAATAACCCGTCAGAACTGATACTAACGTAGACAATCTTTGCCTCTCTAGTGCGAGGAGATATTTTGATCTTCTCAGGTCATACCTTGGCCAGATTTGTCTAGCTACCCTGCAGGTGCCGATTTCTGTCCATCGTTGGACTGCCTGATTGCCTCTTGCCTAAGCCAAAGCTTGCACGTGGATAATGGCGCACCAATATCTGCAAATTCTTCGAGAATTTGTAATGTCGTCCCTTTCCTAGCAACTTCATCGGCTTTGTGTATATGTATATGAGGGATTCTCTGGAAAACGGATCACACATTATTTTTTGTTTGCCAAATTTTTTGTACTGTTTCGATAGATTATGTGCATAGAACATTCTGTGTAAAAGGGCAAGTGAAGCCGATGAACCGTTTTCCCGGTACGCGTAGTTTAAGTTTGGAGTGAGTTGTAAAGGTCGTTACATTGATAATGTCATAATTTCAGACTTATTTAAGATATTTTAACGCAATAAAATGAGTTGCAAAGGTAATCGCTCAAGGATTCCGAATATAAGAAGTTTGTATAAGGAAATGTTGCGACAAATTAACAAAAATATGAATTCTTTTTTATTTATCAATTTTTTTTATATAGTGCCCCCTTTGATTTCAATTTTTCTTCTTCATAAAATTAGTTCAAAATGTTTATTACTAATCCCTAAAAACAAATTCATGGAATACGCCACCATTATGCAATTATAAGAAAAAATATGAAAACTGTATTTGTCAAATAAAGAAAAAATTAAAATAAAATTTTGGAAATTTTACTTTATAGTTACATTGTTACCAATGTGCTTTGAAATATCAAACATAAAAATATATATATTTAGCTGTTTTTTTAATTTTGGAAAGAAATCGCTTGCATTGGAGAAACTGAACTTCTTCATTGCCATCTGGGTGCTAGTTGAATTAGGAATTGGGGCGTGATATTGCATAATTCCTTTAAGTCTTTGTGCTTCTGCGAATCTCTTTCCTAAAAATGATTTATATTTTTCTTGTTCAATCTTGGGACTAAAAAAAATTAAAGTTTTTGTTAAATTTGATTTTGCCCACTCGAATAACGCGACTGCGTTCACACCAAAATCATTTTTGTGGTTCAGTAAATTTGTAATATTGTAACGGTTTTTGTAATGTTGAGGGGCACCATCAGTAAAATATATTAATTATTAATATATTAATTAATTAATTAATATATTAATTCCTAATTCAACTAGCACCCAGATGGCAATGAAGAAGTTCAGTTTCTCCACTGCAAGCGATTTCTTTCCAAAATTAAAAAACAGCTAAATATATATATTTTTATGTTTGATATTTCAAAGCACATTGGTAACAATGTAACTATAAAGTAAAATTTCCAAAATTTTATTTTAAATTTTTCTTTATTTGACAAATACAGTTTTCATATTTTTTGTTATAATTGCGTAATGGTGGCGTATGCCATGAATTTGTTTTTAGCGATTAGTAATAAACATTTTGAACTAATTTCATGAAGAAGAAAAATTGAAATCAAAGGGGCACTATATAAAAAAAATTGATAAATAAAAAAGAATTCATATTTTTGTTAATTTGTCGCAACATTTCCTTATACAAACTTCTTATATTCGGAATCCTTGAGCGATTACTTTTGCAACGCATTTTATTGCGTTTAAATATCTTAAATAAGTCTGAAGATATGACATTTTCAATGTAACGACCTTTACAACTCACTCCAAACTTAAACTACGCGTACCGCGAAAACGGTTCATCGGCTTCACTTGCCCTTTTACACAGCATGTTCTATGCACATAATCTATCGAAACAGTACAAAAAATTTGGCAAACAAAAAATAATGTGTGATCCGTTTTCCAGAGAATCCCTCATATACATATACACAAAGCCGATGAAGTTGCTAGGAAAGGGACGACATTACAAATTCTCGAAGAATTTGCAGATATTGGTGCGCCATTATCCACGTGCAAGCTTTGGCTTAGGCAAGAGGCAATCAGGCAGTCCAACGATGGACAGAAATCGGCACCTGCAGGGTAGCTAGACAAATCTGGCCAAGGTATGACCTGAGAAGATCAAAATATCTCCTCGCACTAGAGAGGCAAAGATTGTCTACGTTAGTATCAGTTCTGACGGGTTATTGCTTGATCGGCGAACACTTTAAAAGTTTGGGTATTGCCTCCAATGACTTCTGCAGAAGCTGTGATGATGAGAAGGAAGTGGAGAGCATTGAGCACTTGCTATGCGACTGCCCAGCTTTGAGTAAACGATGACTGGACATATTGGGGTCGGCCTTTCTAGGCAGCCTAACAGATCTATCCAGTACCGATATTCGAACTATTGATAAATTTGTATATCAAACAGGTTGGTTTCGATGTTTGTTTTTAGCGATTAGTAATAAACATTTTGAACTAATTTCATGAAGAAGAAAAATTGAAATCAAAGGGGCACTATATAAAAAAAATTGATAAATAAAAAAGAATTCATATTTTTGTTAATTTGTCGCAACATTTCCTTATACAAACTTCTTATATTCGGAATCCTTGAGCGATTACTTTTGCAACGCATTTTATTGCGTTTAAATATCTTAAATAAGTCTGAAGATATGACATTATCAATGTAACGACCTTTACAACTCACTCCAAACTTAAACTACGCGTACCGCGAAAACGGTTCATCGGCTTCACTTGCCCTTTTACACAGCATGTTCTATGCACATAATCTATCGAAACAGTACAAAAAATTTGGCAAACAAAAAATAATGTGTGATCCGTTTTCCAGAGAATCCCTCATATGTGTATATTGAACTGCTCAGCCATCTCATTAAGAGATCTGCGGCAGTCGAGGGCTGTGGGTGAATTTAGGGATGTTGCCTCCAGTGAATTGATGGCAGGCTGGCTGTCCGAGCAAATGGCAACGCCAGTGTTGGTTACTATGTTGCGACTCAGCCACTTGGCTACACTGTAGGTATCTGGTAGTCGGTGAGCTACATCCAAACTAAGATCTTCATAGTGTACTCCGACGCCAACCTTTTCATCAAGCTTCGAACCATCAATGTAAAAGTGGAGATGGTTTTTATTACCTGGTATTCTGCCATCCCATTCATCTCTGGCGGGAATCATAGTGATGTAATTTCTCTCGAAGGTATACACAGTTGGTATATACTCCACTCGGTCGGTTACCATAGCACTACACTTTGATATCCTCATGTGACCGTAGTTCTTGTACCTCCACATTAATAGACAGTTTAATCTTATTGCCGCTTTTGTTGCAATTTCTCTCGCCACAATATTAATCGGCAGTATATGGAGTAGGGCTTGTAGAGACTCGGTCGCTGTAGTCCTTAAGGCTCCGCTTATGCTCAGGCAGGCTGTTCTCTGAACCTTTGTTAGTAGGTTGGTGATGGTTAGTTGCCGTCCACCATACCACAATGTCGTATAACAGTATTGGACGAACTACTGCTATATATATCCAGTGGACGATTTTAGGAGAGAGGCCCCACTGCGACCCTACAGCCTTTTGCAGGAATATAAGACGACGTTGGCCTTCCTTACACGTTCCAATATGTTAAGTCTAAAAACAGTTGTCTATCTAGAATTATTCCTAAAAATTTTGCACTTTCAGAAAAGACTAGATCTGTTCCATGTATCCGAGGTGGAGGGTCCACATGCGGGACATTATTCATCCTAGGAAAGAGAACCAATTCTGTCTTGTTTGGATTTACGCCCAAACCGCTGTTGTTCAGAGCCACCTGTAGGTCTTTGAGGACGTTTACGAATTTGCAACGTCGTCCGCATATGCCACGACCTTGCAGCCACAACGTTCTAGATCTAGCAGGATTTCATTCACCGCTAGGTTCCAAATTAGTGGAGACAGTACTCCTCCTTGTGGGGTCCTTCCGCTTACAAACCTTGTTAGAGTTGTGGACCCAAGACATGCTGTTATGCGTCTTCTGCTGAGCAGACTTTGAATTAGTCTAATCAAACTAGAGTTAACTTTTAGATGTGATAGTGCCCCAATTACTGCATCCGACTGAATGTTGTTAAAAAGATAACCCAACTAGTCGTTTAATGAGGAGTAGATAACCCAACATGTCGTCTTCTAAGGAGTAGATAACCCAATAGGCCGCCCAATAAGTTCTAGATAACTTCACATCTACTAAGGAATTGATAATCCAATCTACTATGGAATTGATAATTCAATTTGTCTAAGTATCACATAACTCAGATAACTGAACAGATCCTATACCAAAGGAGTAGATAAACCAACTTAACATTAACTAAGGGGTAAATAACCCGACTAACCCTTTACCAAGAAGTGGATAAGTCAACTTGACGATTTCTAAGGAGTAAATAAACCAACTGAATTTTTAGTAAGTCTATGACAAATCACATCCGCCAATATTCTTATTCTGCTAAGGAGTAGATAAACCAACTATATCTCTACTATGGAGTAGATAATCCGATTTGTCATCAACTAAGGCGTAGATAACTCGACTTGTCCCATACCAAAAAAACTGATAACTGAACTCGCCGTTTACTAAGAAGTATATAGCCCAAGTTGACGTCAACTAAGAAGTAAAAAACTCGACTAACTCTCTACAAGAAGTAGATAAGTCAACTGGAGGGCTTCTGAGGAGTAAACAAATCAACTGCATTTTTAATAACTAATAGATAACCAAAATGGTCATCTATGCCATACCACATCCAGCAATATTCTTATTCAGCTATGTAGTAGATAAAACTTCTACTATGAATAAACCAACCATTTGCCTTTAACTAAGGTAATTTAAAGAGGAGTAGATAACCCAACATGCCACCCAATAAGTTGTAGATAACTCAACTGGTCTGTTTTCTGCTATGTAGTAGATAAACCTTATATATACTATCGATAAACCAACTGTATCTCTACTATCAAGTAACAAGTCGTCTGCTAAGGAGTAGAAAATCCAACAGGCCGCCCAATAAGTTGTTGATAACTCAACTGGTCCCCTACTAACTCATCGTTTACCAAGTAGTAGATAATTCAGATAATTTAACTGATCCTATACCAAAGCAGTAGCACTAAGGAGTATTTAGCCCAACTTGACGTCAACTAAGGAGTTGACGTTGACATATTCCCCTCTACCAAGGAGTGAATAAGTCAACTGGACGTCTTCTAAGGAGTAAACAAATCATCTGAATTTTTACTAAGTAATAGATAACCCAAATGGTCGCCTATGCCATACCACATTCAGCAATATTCTTATTCTGCTATGTAGTAGATAAACCTTCTACTATGAATAAACCAACCATTTGCCTTTAACTAAGGTCATTTAAAGAGGAGTAGATAACCCAACAGGCCACCCAATAAGTTGTAGATAACTCAAGTGGTCCCCTACTAACTCGTCGTTTACTAAGTAGTAGATAATTCAACTGATCCTATACCAAAGGAGTAACACAAAGGGGTAAATAGCCCAACTTGCGTCAACTAAGGAGTAAATAGCCACACTAACCCTCTACCAAGGAGTGGATAGGTCAAGTGGACGTCTTCTAAGGAGTAAATAAACCAACTGAATTTTTACTCAGTAATAGATAACCCAAATGGTCATCTATGACAAACCACAACTAGAAATATTCTATTAACTTATACGTACCATTCGCTACGTGATAATATCTGTGATAAGTCATAATTTAACAAGTACTGGGTTCAGTAGCCCCAAGTAAATTGGCTCTTAATTTCCCGTAGGGTATAATAAAGTCGGTTCCGCCCCGACTTTGGCCCTTCCTTATTGGTTTTACTTTGCATTATATTAATATAAACCCAAAGTAATTTTTGTAGTATGGGATATAATAATTAAAATTATTAAAATACGTAATACAATATTAATTGAATCAATTAAGAAGTTAATTGAATATTTAACATTTAAAATATTAATTAAATATTTACAACCATTTTAATTAAATTAATTGCTTAAGAGCGCCCCAGTAGGTGAGTTGGTAGCGAGCTCACCTATGAGTTTGGGGGTCGTGGGTTCGATTCCCACCAGAGGCTCTGGTCTGTCGCAACAAAAATTAACAAGCAACATGGTCTTTGTCACCCGGCTTCTCCCTGGACCGTAAAATTAGAATATAAATTTACTTTGTATTGTAATTCATATAAATAAATAAATAATTGCTTAATTAAAATTCTTCTAATAACACCTCCATCAAAAAATGATTAATTTTCTCGATAGCAGAATTTTTCATAAAAATAATTGGTTTAAATAACATCTTGATTGAAATAAATTGTTGTATGATTCTGTGTGAAACCGGCATATGCCTCCAAGTTTCACTAAAGTCTGAAAATGTCGCTTAAAGACTTTACATGACAATTGATGCTGATTGATTTTTCTTTATATCTTCGGTTTACAAAATACCACGTACGCACCCATATGTGTAAAACAATTTTAACAAAAGTGAAATGTATCCTCCATACAAGTATGTATGAATGTATAAAATTGTTAATTGTTAAGAATAGAGAGAAAAAACGACAGTTCAAACAAAAATCTCCAAATCAAACCGAACCAGAGCCAAAAAAAACTGAGCTCCAAACTACGATAAACATCATTTCATTTCCAAGACATCGTAGTCGTCGTCATCGGCGTTGCCGCTGTCGTATAATAAGAAAGCAACTCCAATCATCCACTCCATGAGCAAATATACTCGTATTATGGATCAACTTTTCATTTCTATAAAAACTGAACGAACCATCGATGATGTGAAAAAAACAAACATAATTCAAAAGCTTCAAACCTCCCGGGAGTGTAACCAGCCAGCCAGCCAGTCAGCCAGCAAACCAACCCACCAGGTAACCATTCTGGTTCCCTGCAACTCAACACACATGAACTCACTCACTCACTATTCACTCCTTGATGTTGTCCTCCAATCGAATGTGGGTCTAAAACTGGCCAAATTACTTTCGTTGTCGTTTCTATAAAAAACGAAATTTCTTCGTGTGCCACTTTTCAGATGAATGATCGGTCGGCAGTCTGCCGGTCGGTCGCTCGATCAATGCAACAACTCCAGCCGCAATAGTCGGCCGCATGTTACAATGGGAGTCACAATTAAAACATAATAAGTAAACAAGTGACTGGGCCAACTAACCAGTCAACCGGTGTCGGTTGGCTCCCCTTCCCCCCTAGAGGACAGGTTGAGCCTGAGCTCGTACGATTCGATCGGTCGTCGAGGCAGAAGCCGGTTAAAAGGCGCATGTTAGTGTCTCTGCCTATGCGTTTTGCGCATTGTTTGCAATGAGTTGTATTGTTGTTGCAATAAGTTGTTGTTGTGATGGTGAATCTTTTGACAATATCCAATGGCAAATTTTATTTGTCAATTGATTTTTTATTGTTTTTGTATCTATGGAAGGAATGAGACTCGAAAGTAATTGCAACTGTCAACATCAATTACAATAGACTGGAAAAATGTTTCTCATATACATAAGTATTTGAAAGATATTTAGGACATGGCCCAGTTTTCGACCAATCGGTGTAGGTCTTCTGAAACCTTCCGTACGAGGGTTGCAAATTATATTTCGGGTCCTGTAATAAAAAACAAAATATCCTCAGTGAAGATCAATACACTTTTGCATGCGCTTCAATCAATTTTCGAAGCTCTTTCCCACTCCGATTGAGTGACCTATAAAACGTGGTTTTTGAATGCTTCAACTGCTGCTTCGGGTGTTACTCCCGAGACTCTCGCCTTGAAACCGCTGATATTGTCCCCCCGACTGCTTATTTCGTTCGCAGCTGCCCAATATATCTATTGGGCGTCCCACTATCCGCAACCTGTGGACACGTCCGACAGCATGTAAAATAAATGCTTCCTGTGACAGATAAGAACGCAATTTATGTGTTTTACACATATTTTACATTATTAATCCATCAGGCGGAATTTAGATTATCACTTTAATATGATAATATGTATTGTTAACATTAATAAAGCTTTGCCCTTGGGTACAAAGTCATCTAAAATAATACCCACCGGAATAACAGACATAAGGACTAGGTAACCCAATTGATCTTCAACTAAGCCGTAGATATCCCATTGTCGCCGCCCAAGAAGTTGATACTCCAAATAGTTCTCTGCCGAGTAGTAGATCAAGCTATTGGTATTTTACCAATTAATAGATAAACCATCTGGTCCTCTACTAAGGAGTAGGTATTCCAACATATCGTCTACTAAGCAGTAAATAAATCAGGTCATCAACCAATAAGTACATAGATAACTAGACCTTGGATTTTTTCATACCTTTCATTTTTCATCCGATTTGATCAATTTAGGGGTTTTATCGTATGACAAATTTTAATGAATTTCGAAAATATGCAAAAAATATGTTGCAATCGGATGAAAAATATGTATGCAAAAATCCGAGGTCTACAGATGACCCAACTGGTCGCCTACTAAGTAGTAGATAACGTCTTCAACTAAGGCGTAGATTATCCAACTGGTCATCTACTAAGGAGTTATTAACTAAACGGGTCGTCACCTAAGAAGTATAGAACTCAACTGGTCGTCAATTAAGGAGTAGATAACTCAACTGGTAGTCAAATAAGAATTAGATTATCCAACTGGTCGTCTAACCCAACTGACCTTATACTAAGGAGTATATAAACCAATTGTCCACCTACTAGGGAGTGGATAAGCCAACTGGTCGTCAAGTAAGGAGTAGATAATACAATTGGTCATCAAGTAAGGAATAGATAATCCAGCTGGTGTTCTACTAAGGAAACAGACTAGTTGTCTACTAAGCAGTAGATAAACCAGGTCTTCAACTAATAAGTAGATTACCCAACTGGTGCTCTACTAAGGAGTAGTTAAACCGAATAGTCATCTACTAAGTAACAGATAACGCAACAGGTCTTCAGCTAAGGAGTACGTAAACCAACTGGTCATCTACTAAGGTCCTTTACTAAGGAGTAGATAACCCAACTGGACGTCTACTAAGATGTAGGTAACTCAACTGACAGCCTTCTAAAGAGTAGGTAACCCTGATATTTTATTACGCACGCAACTGACCGCTTATTGAAGAGAATATAACACAACTGGACGTCTAAACCAACTTGTATTTTTGTTAAGTGGTAGATAACCAAACCGGTCCTCTGTTGATGTAGATAACTCAAATGACCTGCTGCTAAGGAGTAGATAACCCAACTGGTCGTTAACTATGGAGTAGATAATCCAACTCGCATCCTACTATAGAGTAGATAACCCAACTGGACGTCTACTAAGAAGTAGATAACACATGACCTGCTGCTAAGGAGTAGATAACCCAACTGGTCGTCAACTATGGACTAGATAATCCATCTGGCAACCTACTATAGAGTAGATGATCCAACTGGACGTCTACTAAGAAGTAGATAACACAACTGGCCACTTACAAAGGAGTAGATAACCCAACTAGGCGTACACTAAGAAGTAAGTAGCTCCATTGGCCGTTTACAAAGGAGTAGATAATCCAACAAAGGAGTAGACAACCCAACCGGTACTCTACCAGGAAGTTGATAACCCTACATGTCGTATACTAAGAAGTAGATACATTGGCACTTAATTTATGAAATTGGCACTTATTTTCCTGTATCTTCTATATTGTTATTTCGTTGGCTCTCAATGAACTCACAAACGGCTGAATGGATTTCGCTGAATTTTCGCATGCACATTTATTTTGGTGTGTATGAAGTAGAACCGGGAACATGATCCCGGGAAAATGTCATATTTTTCAATACCGGGAAATCTGTGCGCGAATTCCCGAGATTTTTTGCTTATATACTTTTCCTTCATATGTTAACAAAACATCAGTTTTTATTCGGATTTATGCCTTTGCGTAGTGTAATTTTCGAACAATATTTTTAATTTTTTCGATCAAAAAGGCAGATAAGATGTATTTAAATTATTTTCTAGCTCAATATTAATAACACAGCTCAAAAATGTGTTTTCTGCTACGCAGGGTTTTGCAATTGATTTTGATATATTGGTTAATACACCTCTCAGCTAATAAGGTGGTTTCTTTGGATTTTCTTCGGAATGGTCTTACTTTATTGATGGCCCAACAGACTTTACGATACCAAAATATATTTTTAATTATTTTATTTATTCATAATTGTGTTTTTTTGATGTTTCTATATAAAAATTATTAAAAATATCGTCGAAATTAAGATATCGTTGGTACTTAATTTTAGCCTAACAACGATTTTTCATCTTCACACACTTGAATTTATGTAAAAAATGTGTAAAAATGTGAATATCTATTTAAATAAAAAAATAAATAGATTTAATCTATGTTTTAAGTTTGTTTTAAATTTAGAGGAGAAGGCTTATTTTGCGATAATTTTTTGTATAAGTGCATATATAATACAGGTATCTGTTTATGTTACTTTAGAATGTATCTATTTAAATAAAAAAAATAAATAGATTTAATCTATGTTTTAAGTTTGTTATAAATTTAGAGGAGAAGTCTTATTTTGCGATAATTTTTTGTATAAGTGCATATATAATACAGGCATCTGTTTATGTTACTTTGGAATGTAGTATAACTTTATATATTTAAAAGCTATAAAATTTTGACACATGATGCCATGTGTAACATGTAAACGATTTCCTTCAAAAAATTCAAAAAAATAATAGTGGCGCTTACGTCTTTTTGGCGGTTAAGGCTCGATCTGTCTTAAAGTAATTTTATATACATATATTACACATTTCGGAACTTTAATTGAGCGGGATCCCGGGAACGTTTAAAAAAATTCCGCTTTCCCGGAAATTAAAAAAGTCTGGGAAATAAAAAACTCTAGTATGAAGGTTGTAGCTGTATCTGAGTATGTTTGGAAGGCGAATGGCACCGCGCAACCCGAAATTTGGAAATTCACTTTTTCGAGGACCGTTGTAGAAAGAGGCTTGGAATTTGATACAAGTACGCGTGACGAATTCAAAAACTGGCAAAATTTTGGCGAGAACTACTCACCCAGGAAAATAATTGGTTGGAATTAACAATAAAAAAAGTACTACCAAAAGTAACCTTTCGATGTTTTGTGCCAAAGTCACCGACCGATTATTGGTCAACTAAATAGTCAGCAATATTCCGCGTTCTGGAGCAGTGTAGCGTAACATTGTTTATTAACGTGTATTTCGCATGTGTTTACTACACAAATGTCAAAACAGAACTGACATTAGGGGCCAATCGCAAAATTTATAGCATTTTCTGATAGGAGGATTACTTTTGCGCCATTTATAGCATTTTCTGATAGGAGGATTACTTTTGCGCCACCTGTTATATGCATAGAGCGTTGTCCCGCCCATATGACCTCATTATTGAAAATGAAATACATATTTGGAGAAGCATTGCGTTTAACAGCACTTTGTCTGATCTAGCAAAAAAGCCGATATGGGGTCTGTAGTTGTGGTCCCGCTCACACGACTCCATTATTGAGAATGAAATATGAGTCGTACCATTGCAAACATCATTAGTGTGGAACTATGTCTTCAAATTAGGTATTTTGGGATGTATTGCATGTAATATACGAGACAGGCAAAAAATCGAATCAATGGACCAAAGCTTGCATGTGGACCAGGAACGTATCCAGGGGGGGCCCGGGTCCCCCCGGAATGTTTTAAACATAGGCATAAGCTATTTACAATTTTCAAAATCACTCAAAAAAAAAATAAACAAGTAAGAAAGTTTCAGTCGGGTAAACCGACTAAGGTATACCCTCACTTTGTAAGTAATGTAATATATAACATTACACCAATAAATCTGTCAATTTGTGTGGCAGGTACCAGAAGGGGTTTTCCAAATACACATATTTTTCGGTAAACAGTACATTCTTAAATACATTGCATTGTGCTGAACTATAAGCGTTTGTGTGCACTGGTATATTAAAGTTACGAGCTATGTAATTTTGGTATGATTTGGTCATTTTGTGTGGGAGGTACAAAAAGGGGCGGGGTGATAACGCCCACTTTTTACAGGACTATAGGCACTACAACAGCATTACGCTGTACAAAATTTCAAGTATTTGTATGCACTGGTATTAAAGTTACAAGCCGTTTACTTTGGTACGAAACGGGCCATTTGTGTGGGCGGTACCAAAAGGGGCTGTACAATGATGCCCACTTTTTACCGGACTATAGGCGCTACAAAAACATTATACTGTAGAAAATTTCAAGCATTTTTATGCACTTGTATTAAAGTTATAAGCAGTTAAATTTTGATGCAAAATGGTCCATTTGTGTGGGAGGTACCAAAAGGGGCATGCCAACTTCACCCATTTTTCTCGAGTTAATAGCGACTAATATACTAATATTATGTGCAGAATTTCAAAAGATTCGAATAAGTAGTATAGAAGTTATTAAAGAATCAATATTTCACTAAATGTTAACCCTTTGTGTGGGAGGTACCAGAAGGAGTAGACCAATATGGCCCATCTTCGAACTCATCCGGAGATAGATCAAAATATTACCACATACCAAATTTGCAGTCAATCGGTTACTCCTTTCGAGAGTTATCGTGCGCACCAGCCAGCAGACACACAGACAGACAGACAGACAGACAGACAGACGGACGGACATTGCTCATTCGACTTAAAATGACCCAAAACGGATTTCCTCCGAACATACTTAGGGTCTTAGATCACTCCTTCGATGTGCTACACTTTTTTCCGTAGCAAATGATATATACCCTCGTCACACTAAAGTGAGGGTATAAAAATGGCAGTTAAAAAACGATATAAAAGCGTAAAAAATGGTAACAGTAAAAGTAATAACAACTAAAAATAAGAAAAGTGCATGTTTTACGATTTTTTGATTGGTTCTAGCCAGACAATTTGGAGTCTGAAAAACAGCAAAGTTAATGCCAAAAGCACGTACATGTAGCACTGGCCTACGCTCTGTTGCTCAGTAAAATTTATTTTACTCTGGCTCTCTCTTGTCGTCACTGTTTTGATGATTCACTGGACTGAGCAAACAGCCACACATTTCTGCTGAGAGTTAAATAATTGATATATTTCTTTCAAAAAATTGAAGATTACATTTTTAACTCTTATGTATTTTATTATAAAAAGTTTTAATGATCTCGTACTAAAGTCCATATTTATATTTAGGAATAAAATTCGAATAAAAAACTAAGGAACTTAACTTCCCTTACCTACACAATAAACGCGATTTTTTATTATTATTTATCTTTGTTATGAAAAAAAGGTTGGACCCCCAGAACCAAAATCCTGGATACGTCCCTAATGTGGACAATGGCTCACCAATATAAGCAAAATCTTCGAGAATTTGTAATGCCTTCCCTAGCAAGTTCGTCGGCTTTGCAGTTCCAGGGATATCCCTATGACCAGGTATATATGACGTATGTATTTAACAGCTCAGCTATGTTGTTAAAAGATCTGCGACAGCCGACGTTTGTGAATTTATGGATATGGTCGAGTAAATGACAACGCCAGTGTTGGTCACTATGTTGCATTTCAGCCACTTGGCGACTTCCCTTATTGCCATTATTTCGACTTGATATACACTGCAGGTATCTTGTAGACTGTGAGCTATATCAAGACTAAGTTCTTTACAGTGTACTCCGAAGTCATCCCTATCATCAAGCTTCGAACCAACCTTATAGAAGTGTAGATGGTTTCTATTACCTGTCAACCCACTCATCTTTAGCGGGTATCTTAGTGGTGAAGTTCCTCTCGAAGGAGGTATATATTTCACTCGGTCGATTACCATAGCACTACACTGTGATATCCTCATGTGGGCGTAGTTCTTGTATCGCCACTTTGATATACAGTTTAACCTTGCAACCTCTCTCCACAATGTCAATCGGCAGTAGATGGAGTATGACTTGTAGAGACTCAGTCTTTGAAGTCCCTAAAGCTCCGCTTATGCATAGACACGCAGTTCTTTGAACCTTTGATAATTGGTTTGTAATGCATCGTTATCAGTTGCAGTCAATCAGAACACAATGCCGTACAAAAGCAGTGGGCAATTTCCCATTTAGAATTGTTCCTAGATATATTGCACTTTCAGGAAAGACAAGATCTGCTCGATTTATTCGAGGAGTGTTCAATGGTGGGACCTTATACTTCCTAGTAAAGATAACCAATTATGTCTTGTTTGGCTTAACGCCCAAACTGCTGCTTCTAGCCCGAAGCAGACTGATATTAATTGATTAATTTCTTTATCGATTAATTATACATATATTAATTTATTTGCAAGGTCCTTCATTTATGGGCTCTGGCTTTTAGTTTTATTATAGATTTTAATAAATTTTATAGAGTGGATCAAATTTGTTTGTTGTTGACACGCTTTTCAAGTTCAAAAACAATATACCAAAAATGTATACGGGTTTTAATGGCGCCATTTCTCTTTGTTTCTTTAGAAAAAACACTATGTTTCTTTTTTATTTTCACTTTCCCCAAGTAAAAGATGAAAGACTTTCAAAAGCCTTCCGTCTTCTGACTATTAACTATATATGCATTTATTCACCCATCCCTTCAACACTTCCCGTTTTATGATTTATTCAACACAGAAAAAATTAATCAGTAAACGATACAAGAAAAACCAACGTCAAGAATAACTCAAAAAGTAGGTCTTGTTTTTGTTTGTTTCAATCTTCTTGACTGTTGCCTTCTTTGTACGCATCTGTTTTTCCGTTCATTGGTTCATACATAACTCAATTATAGTTCACTGACTTTGCAGCTTTGCTGTGGCATCATCATCACTATCACCCATCCATCCATCCATCCAAACACCATCATCACCATCATCAGCTTTGGCTCTGATATGATGTCGCTTTCAATCCAAAGAATGGAGGAAGCTGCCGCACCTGATTCTGTGGTAAGAATACCTGGTGAGTCGTAAGTACTTTTGCTATGCCGCATTTAGCGTACCGTTGTTTGGTGGCTTTGGCTCGTCACGTCTTCTTTTTAGTTGCATACTTTTGTTACGCATATTGACGTTGTCGTCGATGCAGTCTCCAAGACGTGATGTGATATGTGAAAGTTGTTGTGGAACTTCAACGATAACGTTTCATAAACCTGATGTGGCCACAACAGCCACGCGCTTAAATCCAAGCAAACATTTATCTATTGGCCGAAACGAAGAGGCACACATTGTAATCATTTATGTAGATGATAATTTTCACTTATTTTTCTTTCCTACTCTAAGGGACCTGATTGGATCCCAGTACTGATTTCGTTGGACCTATCACAGTTCTGGTTACATATGAATTGATTCATAACAATTAATTAGGGTTAAATGCATCAAACAATACTGCCGTATATAATAAGTAGACGACTAGGTTGGTTATCTACAGTTCATAAAAAAATAAGTGGTAAAAAAATTTCCTTCTTTCTACGGGGCTTATTTAGCTATATATTGTCATTTTAAGTTTTTCTAAGCAAATTCAAATGTTTACCAAAAAATAAGTGATAACAAAATGTCCTTCTTTTCCTTCTCCGGGGCTTATTTGCCGGAATATTGTCATTTTAAGTTTTGCTAAGGAAATTCAAAAGTTGACCTACAAATAAGTGATAACAAAAGATTGTCTTTTTCCTCCTTCAGTTTAGGTTTTGATAAGGAAATTCGAAATTTGACCAAAAATTAAGTGATATCTCAGTATTTTCCTTCAACGGGGCTTATTTAGCGAGATATTGTCATTTTAAGTTTTGCTAATCAAAATTTGACCAAAAAATAAGTGATAACAATACATTGACCTTTTCATTCATCAAACTAAAATGTTGACCAAAAAATAAGTAAAACAAAATTTCGTTTCGAAATTCATTTATTACTAATTTTTTGGTCAAAATTTAGCAAAACTTAAATGGGGAATATCTTATGGGGAATTAAGCGTCGTAGAAGGAAAATTACTAAATTTTGTTATCACAATTTTATGGTTAAAATTTTGAATTTCCTTAGCAAAACTTAAAATGGGAATATCTCGTTACAAAAGCGTCGTAGAAGGAAAAGGACTAAATTTTGTTATCACTAATTTTTTGGTCAAAATTTTTAATTTCCTTAGCATAACTTAAAGTGGGAATATCTCGTTAAATAAGCGTCGTAGAAGGAAAAGGACTACATTTTGTTATCACTAATTTTTTGGTCAACATTTTGAATTTCCTTAGCAAAACATAAAGTGAGAATATCTCGATAAATAAGCGTCGTAGAAGGAAAAGGACTAAATTCTGCTATCACTAATTTTTTGGTCAAAATTTAGCAAAACTTAAAATGGGTATATCTCGTTAAATAAGCCCCGTAGAAGGAAAAGGACGAAATTTTGTTATCACTAATTTTTGGCCAACATTTTTAATTTCCTTAGCAAAACTTAAAATTCAAGTATCTCGTTAAATAAGCCCCGTAGAAGGAAAAGGTCGAAATTTTTTTATCACTAATTTTTGGCCAAATTTAACAAAACTTAAAATGCAAAGATCTCGTTAAATAAGCCCCGTAGAAGGAAAAGGACGAAATTTTGTTATCACTAATTTTTGGCCAAAATTTAGAATTTTCTTAGCAAAACTTAAAATGCAAATATCTCGTTAAATAAGCCCTGTAGAAGGAAAGGGGCGAAATTTTTTTATCACTAATTTTTGGCCAAAATTTCGAATGTCCTTATCAAAACCTAAAATGCAAATATCTCGTTAAATAAGCCCCGTAGAAGGAAAAGGGCGAAATTTTATTCTCACTAATTTTTGGCCAAAATTTAGCAAAACTTAAAATGCAAATATCTCGTTAATAAGCCCCGTAGAAGGAAAAGGGGGAAATTTTGTTATCACTAAGTTTTGGCCAACATTTTTAATTTCCTTAGCAAAATTTATATATCTCGTTAAATATGCCCCGTAGAAGGAAAAGGACTAAATGTTATTATCACTAATTTGTTGGTCAACACTTTGAATTTCCTTAGCCAAACTTAAAATAGGAATATCTCGTTAAATAAGCGTCGTAGAGGCAAAGGGACTACATTTTGTATCACTAATTTTTTGGCAAAAAATTAGCAAAACTTAAAATTGGAATATCTCGTTAAATCACGGCTGTAGAGTCGGAGTCTGGGAAATTTGCCCGGAGTCGGAGTCCGGAGTCGAAAAATTATGGTCGACTCCGAGATGTGTTGTGCAAAATGTACCAATTATGTGACAGAACTTTTGCACTAAAAAAATTTTGGGAAAACAAATTGGTAAAAAAAGAAGGATAAAATATTGGAAGCTTTTAACCAAATATTTAAGTATGCCAAAAATATATAAAGTTAACCAAACTATCGAGTTTTTATGTAAAACAGTTTTAGAAAAGCTCTGAATAAATGTATTTAGCTAACAAAATACTAAGTATTTTTGCAAAACTATACACTATTCCTAAGTTCTTGGATATGGATGGACAAACGGACAGCTAGTGATTCTGAGTAGAAGGGTATATTTTAAGGTGTGTCTAGCTGTAGTATTTTTTACAAATCTGTCACAAAACTAATTTATAACCTCCTGTACCATAGGGTATAATAACTAACGAATAAACTGGTTGCCTGAAGCGAACATAATTTCCAAAAATTGCGGTATATTAAAACAGATGCAGTGATTGATGAAAATTTTATCATGATTCCATGTTGAAAGAATTGTCATATTAGTTGCAACTTGCAGGTCAAGCCTCGATTAATAAATAATAAAATTTTCTTTAATTCAATACCAGTAGAATACCTACTTTTTTATGTTTATACCCTACACCACACTGTGGTACAGGGTATTATGACTTTGTGCATTTGTTTGTAACACCTAAAAGGAGAAGAGATAGACCCATTGTTTATTATACCGATCGACTCAGAATCACTTTCTGAGTCGATTTAGCCATGTCCGTCTGTCTGACTGTCTGTCCGTATGTCAGTCCGTCTGTCCATGTATTCTTGTAATCAAAGTGCAGGTCGTATTTATGGTCCGATTGTGATGAAATTTGGCCCAAGGACCCTATTGAAATTGGTTAAAATCGGTTCAGTCCCCATATATATGTTTCACGTGATTTTATGAAATTCGGCAGAGAGAGTTTTATTATTACGTGAATGAACACTACCAAATTCGGAGAAAATCCGATCAGATTTAGATATAGCCCCAATATATGTTTCACCCGATTTGGCATGTAAGCGCTGTAGGAACTGTATTTTAAATCAGATCTGTACGAAATTTGGCAGAGAGAGTTCTCTTATTACATGAATAAACACTGCCAAATTCGGAGAAAATCGGTTCAGATTTAGATATAGCCACCATATATATGTTTCACCCGATTTAATATTTAAGCGCTGTAGAAATCGTGTTTTATATCCGATCAGTACGAAATTTAACAGAGAGAGTTCTCTTATTACATGTATGAACACTGCCAAATTCGGGAAAAATCGGTTCAGATTTTAACATAGTCCCAATATATATGTTACACCCGATTTGACATGTAAGCGCTGTAGAAACCGTGTTTTATATCCGATCAGTACGAAAACCGGCAGAGAGTTTGCTTATTACATGTATGAACACTGCCAAATTCTTATCGCAATGCCCATTTTCGCATTGGTAGGTAGGTGTAGGGTATTATATAGTCGGCCCGCCCGACTTTCTGTCTTTCCTTACTGGTTTTTTTTTAACAAAGCTATATCATATTTTCAATAACATAAACTACGGCTCAGTAGAAATATAATTTCAGAAATTTATGTTATTTAACAGCCGGAGTCGGAGCTGGAGTCGGAGTCGAATGATTTTAAAATTCGACTCCGGAGTCGGAGTCGAGTGGTTTTGGCTCAACTCCACAGCCCTGCGTTAAATAAGGTAGTAGAAGAAAAAGGACTAAACTTTGTTTTCACTAATTTCTTGGTCAAAATTTAGCAAAACTTAAAATGGGAATATCTCGTTAAATAAGCGTCGTCCTACGTTGCTCAAGCGGAACAGTCGCCACCTGACCAGTTTTCCCGAAGAAACAGGCGACCATTTGCTTCGAAGTGCTTCTTCCACGAACAACTTTCGTTGGATGTGGTTCGTCTTCGAAGACCCACACGGTCGATTGCTGTTCTGTTTCGGGCTCATACGCATAGACCCAAGATTCGTCACCTGTGACGATCTTATAAACGTCTTTTGAAGCACCGCGATCGTATTTTTTCAAAATTTCTTTGTACTAATAGACACGAGCCCTTTTTTGAGCGATTATCAAATTGTGCGGGATCCAACGAGAACCAACTTCTTTTACGGCGAGGTGTTCATGCAATATCGAATGTATGCTGGTGGACGAAGTGCCCAAGGATGCCTCTATCTCACGGTATGTCACATGACGATCGTGCATTATCAGTTCACGCACGGCATCAATGTTCTCTGGCACAACGGCGGTTTTTGGACGACATTCGTCTTTGAGCGAGCGTAGGCCACGATTAAATTCATTAAACCAGTCTTTAACAGTGCTATAGGACGGTGCTTCATCGCCATACAAAGATTTAAGTTCATCGATGCACACTTGTCGTGATAATCCACGTCGAAAGTTGTGAAAAATGATCGCACAAAAATGTTCACGAGTTAGTTGCAATTACATTTTTTGCCAAATTGATTTTTTCAAGTCACTGTAAACAACACAAACGTTGGTCGTACGTCAAAACGTTCTGAGTACGTTAAAGCCAAAAAACGTCAAGCCTCCCAATGGAAATGTCAGATGGCGCAGGCAACGCTTGGTGTTGTCTAGGCAGACATATATATAGCAACTCTTGTACGATACTTATTTAGCGAGATATTTCCATGTTAAGTTTAGTTAAGGAAATTCAAAATTTGACCAAAAAATTAGTGATAAGAAAATTTCCTCCTTTAGCTTCTAGGGAGCTTTTTAGCTATATTTTGTTAATCCGCATAACAAAATCCAAGGAAGTCGGAGAAAATTTCCGATCGACTTCCGAATTATCTCTGTATTATTAATTAAGTGATTGATAATAGAAACTTAATGCTATGAGTTCCTTGTATAGACAAAGTTTGTTAATTTCCTTTTTGCAAAAAAATCAATGAGCACCAAAATATTTACTATTTATTGCCAATGTCGTGTCTTCTAACATCACACAGATGAACATACACACATTCGTACTCGTACATCATTTCCAATGCACAATTTACTTTTACTCTTCTTCGGAAATACAATTCCGTATTTCATTGGGGCCACCATCAGACCGTTGTGGATTTCATTGTGACTTTAGGTTGATCTTGGTTTTCTCACACACGCATGCGCGAAGTGCACGCAATTACTCAGACAACAGAAACAACGGTTCAGTGGTTAACATTTGAATCGCGTTTTTCTTTCCCCAGCTACTAATTTGCAAAATCATCTGTGAGTTGGTAATACGGAACGGAATACGGTTTTGTATCGATGTCAGAGAGTATCTATGTAAGTCGTTGGGATGGGCTGAGGGGTCTGGGGATTGGGATGGACGTCTGGGCTATTGAATGGCTCATCTTTACTAATGGAAGCACCACATTCATACCCATAGTCTTCATCGTCGCCGCCACGTAAGTTAATAACAGGAAAAATTAATAAAGACTCGTAATGTCAAAGAATGTTCAAATGAAAATGGCTTTTGACGGTTTTGTGTGTTTTTTCTTTGCTGCAGTCAAAGTTGCAGTATTAACAGTAACTTTCTTTGGTGGCAAAAGATACACACTTGTATATATTTGCAACTTCGAATGAATGTTGTATGAAAGTATATTTCGCACTGTGGGATTTGGGAAGATGAGGGAGGGTAATAAGTCTGGTCAATAACTATACAATTGTTTTTAATGGCAGGGCCACAGACTCTTGACTGGGAAATTTCCCTCAAATCGATATCAATGACATACGTCATTAAAACTTAAAAGACTTGAAAAATTGTTATGGCGCCAATTGTTGAGGATTTTCTAAATGTTGCCTTTCGGATTTGAAAGATTTTGATTTCAATATTTTTTTAAAGGAATTGAATTTCTTTGTTGAGAGACGGAGTCTGAGAAAACAGAATGAATAATTAAAAATCGTCATATACATATATTTTCAGATAACATTATTTTGTATGTAGGGACAATTAAGTAACGACGGTCATCGGCATAAGGTATACTTATTTTGTCCTATACGGAATCAGGGAAACAACAGGAAACGGTAGCGAATAGCCACCACGTATCCCATTTCTTTCCCCGTTGATATTATTGAACTATCCTAACAAATCTGAGAAAAAAAATTAACAATTTTCGTTGTGAGCCATTTTAAACATTTTCATGAAAGTTTTTTTCCGAAAAAATATAAATTTTAAAAGATATTAAATACAACGAAGAAAGATTTAAAAAAGTTTGTTTTCTTAAAATTAAAAATTATTAAAATCTATTCTTGCTAATTTTTATTGAATGAAAAAACAAATGAGAATAACACTATGCAAAAAAAAAATTTTTGTGTCAAAGACCTAAAAATTATTTTTCTGTATAGAATGTGGCATACTGTTATATAAAATCAAAACCAAAAATATTTTAATGGATACATTTTTTTTAAAAAATTTTTTATTAAAAATCCTATTATTGTTGAAGGTGCCCTTAGTATTTGCACTTTAATCTTTGGAGTATATGCCCGATCGGGTCGACTTATACTTTAAATTGAAGCTATTAATGTGGGCTACCAATGTTGGAAATATCTCTTTCACTTTGAAACAGTGGTGCAGATTTTTAAAAAAAAAAATTTCTTGGGACGAAAAAAAAACATAAAAATTAGAAAAAAAATCGAAAAAAAAATATTTTATTTTATTTTTTAAAAGTTTGCATCCTAGCAAAGAATATAATAATGCTTATTTGAAAAAAAACTATGGATAAATGTAGAAATTATAGCCCTTTTGGTAGAGGTAAGAGAATTTCAAAAAATCTTTTTTTTTAATTTCTGTTAAAATAGCTATTTTATTTGTTACTTTTATTTATATGGGGTGATCCATTTCGGGGTTCCCTACTTTAAAAAAAAAACACAGAAAATTAAAATTGAATGGGGAATGTTTATTATCATTTAAAAGAACATTCTTTGGCATTTATTTTTTGAAGATTATGTCTTTTAAATGTTGGCCGCGGCTACGTCTCAGATGGTCCATCCGTTGAGTCCAATTTTCGATGACTCGTTCGAGCATTTCGACTGGTAACTGGCGAATGACACGCGTGACGTTTTGCTCCAAGGCCTAAATCGAAGCGGGGTTGTCCGCATAAACTTTAGACTTTACATATCCCCACAGGAAAAAGTGTAACGGTGTGATATCACACGATGATGGTGGCCAATCGACCGGCTCAAAACGTGAAATTGTCTACTCACCGAAGTGTTTTCTCAATAAATCCATTGATTGATGCGATGTGTGGGAAGTGGCGCCGTCTTGTTGAAACCAAATGTCGCCGAGATCACACGGGGCAAAATCGCCTTTTTTGATATGTTTGAATAGAAAGAAAATATATTTGGAACACTAATTTTTAAATATTATATATTTCTGAGCAAATAATATTTATTTGAAAATCAATAAAATATATATGGAACTCGTATATTAATATGTTACAACATATAATATTTGCAAACTAAATTTCTCAAATAAAATATGTATTTGAATACAAATAAAATGATTGTTTAGGAATTTCTCCAAATATGTTTTATTTAAAAAGGATTTTTGAAACTTTTGTTGAATTTTTCGAATTTAAATTTTATGTTTTTTGTTTTTTTTTTTTGGTTTGAACCTCCCAGTTATGATACCAAATGCAGCAATAACTTATGTTTTAAACCAATCATTTAAAATTTCTGAGTATTCCAAGCCATCATTGGTTGTCAATCCTCCAAGTATATATTTCAATCCAAGATTATATGATTTCAATTATTATTATTTTTTATATTTAAGACGTTAAAATTTTTGAAAAAATTTACTTTGAATTACTGAAAAATTTAACACAATTTATTTATTTTCTGAATACTTAAATGAAAATAAATATTTGTTTCGGAAAAAATAGTCCAAAATAAACACATTGGGATGTAAACAAAGATTTGTTATGAATTTGTTTTGTGTGTATCAAATATTATATGTTTAGAGTGTATCCTAAAGATATATATGTTTCAAGCTGAATATGTTTGGGACAATATACTACAGAAGCGATATTTTTCAGCGTGCACGAGCTTCAATTTCAGACATAGTCGGTTATCATGGCACGATAACGGTCGCCATTGACGGTTACGTTCTCACCGGCATCATTTTTGAAGAAATATGGAGCGATGATTCCACCGGCCCACAAACCACATTAAACCGTTGTTTTTTCTGGATGAAGTGGCAGCTCTTGAATATCTTCAGGTTACTCTTCGCCCCAAATGCGGCAATTTTGCTTGTTTACATACCCATTGAGCCAGAAATGGGCCTCATCGTTGAACAAAATTTGGCTCGAAAACGTCGGATCTTCTTGGAACTTTTCAAGAGCCCATAGAGCGAAGCGATGTCGCTTGGGAAGGTCGGGCGGCTTCAGTTTTTGCACAAGCTGTATTTTGTATGCTTTTAATTTAAGATCTCGACGTAAAATGCGCCAAGTCTTTCCATACGTCAGTCCGTGTTGCTGCGAACGGCGCCGAATCGACTCTCCACGGTCTTCGTGTACACTCTCAGCTACGGCCGCTACATTTCCTTCACTGCGTGCTGGACGTGGTCTATTCGGTCGAATATTATCCAATAATGAATGCTGGGTCTCAAGATGGGTGATGGTGTTGCGAATAGTACGCTCAGTAGTCCGATTATGTTGAACATAAGTTTAGCGAAGTGCACGAAACACATTCCTCACAGAACGTGAATTTTCGTAATAAAGTTGAACGATGTGTAAACGTTGTTCAGGCGTAAGTCTTTCCATGATGATATGCCAAATAATACTTAACAAAAATAACATGACAGCATGACACGACTCACACGAGATCTGTCAAAAAAGGCTATTGAAAAAAGTATCTCTACTTGGATCAACCGTTATATAAATATACATATATAACAAAACATGAGCCGATGTACCTAGGAACTATAAGATATTAAGTATAAATTCTTAATTACCAGTCTGATCAATTGAAAAATATGTTCTCTATAGACCGTCAAGAAGTGACATCGGTGGGGACCTTTATATGGGGGCTATGCCTATACATGGAACGATGGACATACCACAAAGCGGAGAGAAAATCTTTACGCCGGTCGAAGGCCTGTCACGTAGTAACACTTTGGTCCACGTAGTCAGCTTTGGACATTTCTTTCTTACATTTAAATCGTTCAGGGTAAAATAAAATGAAAATTGTTAATTTTTTCAAATGGGTCAATAATTCGAATGGGATTGGGATATATTTATATTTCCATACCCACCTCAATATACCTTCCTCATTATTTGTCACTACACTTAAGTTTTCTTCCTCTGTCTCTAAAGATCCTATGCCATATTAACTATCTTGAATAACGTATAAATAAATACTACTTATATGTGCGAATTATCATGTTTGCTTAAAATACTTTTTTCTACGAAAAAAGTAACACGAGATTTTTTCAAGATTGAACTAAATCGTTTAAAATGTAAAAAATTCATAAATTCACTTTTCCAACTGGTATGGCATTAAACACGAAATAATAAGAGAATTGTTTTCCTAATTCTTCAACTATAGGAAATAAGAAAAAGTCAGGAATTGTGTTGTTTTAACACTTCGTATTGAAAAACAATTTTGAAAAAAAGACTTTCTTCATTTAAAGGTCATGGCCCGTGGAAATAAGGTCAGCCAGCTAGCCGCAAAAATCAAAACCAAAATTGCCATGAATTGGGTGAATGAGTGAATGAATGAACGAATATGAGTTGGTTGGCCCAGTGCCTGTGGCCAATGGGGCAAAGACATTAACATACATACTCAGTGTGAGAGATGACAGAGTATGGGTGTGGGTACACATGCTCAAAATTGGCTTCTTTCTTAAATCAATTTGTAAGAAATGCTCTAACCACGCGACCCGACAATAAACACTGCCTAATCATCGTCAGACAGAGTTTCACAAACTTTGTCTTGAAGATAACAGTAAATGGGGTATACTCTAAATTAGTTCTAAATTTGAGACTATCAATTTTCATTGCTAATAGCTTGGAAAAGGCAATAATACACAAAAAAATTTGTTGTGTCCGCGACCTAAATACTTTTTTTGTGTAGATTATGGCATACTATTTTATTAAACCAAAACAAAAAATTTTGTAATGGTAATGTTATTTAAAAAAAAAATCTTTAAAATTTCAATTTTCATGGAAGGTACCTTTAGTATTTGAAGTATACGCCCGATAGGGCTTTAAACCCTTTAAATTAAAGAAAATTATGAGGGCAACAAATGTTGGGAATACCACTTTCACGTAGAAATTGTGGTTTTACGAGTATAACTGTCGTTAAAGCAATTTGAGAAAAATATTGTTTTTTCGAGAAAAAAATGCAATGCAAAATTGGAACCGGAATTTGACCGTTTTTCTGGTGTTTGTGTTAAGTTTTGGGCTTTGGTGTGTTCTGACACATATACATAGTAAAATTGTATGGCCAACCTTTTTGGAGACCATTTCATCCCCGAAAATTACAGTTTATGGGGGAGCTAGTTTAATATGTTCCACCAAAATATCGGCTTTATAATTTTCTACAAAGTTGCTGAGCATACCCTACTCCAAAAAAAATATGTTTGTTACAAAATAGTGAAATACTAACATTTTTGAGGTACAATGCGGTCCTTTTGAGTTATTTAGGGTGCCTAGACGAGTTCAGCTTGTATTGATATGTTCACGAAAGTTGTTCGGATTTACCGTGGCTACAATTTTGCGGAATATTATTAGTGAAAAATTACAAGTCCCTGTAAGTTAGCCTGCAAAAAGTGAAAAAAATATTTTTTTCCCTTCTCTTTTTCAAAAAAAAAAAGTGCGGGAAAATATTTTTTCCCATAAAATTTTAACAAACTTTGTTCAGCATATTCTTAACTACATTATTGAGTTAAGCGGTATAGCAAAGTCTGAATTAGTTGTTGTACAAAAGCTGATGACACATTTTTCGAGGAAAGGTTAAAACATTCTGACATTTATGACAAAGAACATTTTGAACTAGCATACAAAGCGCATACTACAGTACATCAACTGTTTAGCCAAACCAAATCTGAAGTAAAAAAGGAGGAAAAGTCAAATCTTGTCTACAAAATAAAGTGTAATGGTGACAAGTCCGACATATGCCAGAGGGTATATGTCGGTACTATTAAAACAAAACTTAAAACTAGACTATCATCTCACAGATCGGATCAGAAAGCTCTTCACAAACCCATTGAACAAAAAACTGCCCTTGCAGCACATTGTTCCACAACCAACCACAACACAAACCACAACCACAACACAAACCTAACTTTGACGACGTTGAGATACTAACGCAAGAGAGACATTACGGAAGGAGATACACGTTAGAGATGCTACATATCATCGATGTTTCACCAGAAAAGAGACTAAATTTTAAGAGAGACACTGACGGCTGTGCTCAAATCTACAGACATACAATAGAAAAACATAAACGGAAAATTAGACAGTAACTAACGAAAGCTCACATAGTAAAGGACTATTTTTTGTTACAACAATATTAAATGTAAATACTTATCATAAAAATGTTTTTATTGTCATTGTTTTATTGTAATAATTCGTGTTTTTGTGTGATAGATTCCCCCTGATGATGACCAACGAAGTTGGCCGAAATATTGGGCAAATAAAGAATAATAAATAAAAAATAAAAGTATTGTCTTTTATTTATTACGGACCTCAAGCCGAACAAACAATCCAATCAGAGCCCACAAATTTTCAGAAACTTTTGAGGCCTATAAAAAAAATTGGTAACCAATTTATTAGCACAATCGAACCGATTATGTCAAGTCCATGTATTTTTCAAAAAGTGTTCATTTGTTCCATAGTATTATGAGCCATGTTTTAAAAGTAAGAAAAATTAAAAAAAATATTGTTTAATTTTTTTTGTTTGGTCATTTTGTTTGGGAGGTACCAAAACGCCCTTTTTTATACCCTCACATTAGTGATACGAGGGTATATATCATTTGCTACGGAAAAAAGTGTAACACATCGAAGGAGTGACCTAAGACCCCAAGTATGTTCGGCGGATATTCGTTTTGGGCCATTTTAAGTCGAATGAGCAATGTCCGTCCGTCTGTCTGTCTGTCTGTCTGTCTGTCTGTCTGTCTGTCGGTCTGTCTGTCTGCTGGCTGGTGCGCACGATAACTCTCGAAAGGAGTGAGCGATTGACTTCAAATTTGGTATTTTTGTCTATCTCCGGATGAGTTCGAAGATGGGCCATATTGGTCTACTCCTTCTGGTACCTTCCACACAATGGGTTAAAATTTAGTGAAATATTGATTCTTTAATAACTTCTATACTGCTTATTCGAATCTTCTAAAATTCTACACATAATATTAGTTTATTAGTCGGTATTACCTTGAGAAAAATGGGTGAAGTTGGCATGCCCCTTTTGGTACCTCCCACCCAAATGGACCATTTTGCATCAAAATTTAGCTGCTTATAACTTTAATACAAGTGCATAAAAATGCTTGAAATGTTCTACAGTATAATGTTTTTGTAGCCCCTATAGTCCGGTAAAAAAATGGGCATTATTGTACAGCCCCTTTTGGTACCTCCCACACAAATGGATCATTTCGTACCAAAAGTAAATGGCTTGTAACTTCAATACCAGTGCATACAAATACTTGAAATTTTGTACCTACCACACAAAATGACCAAATCATACCAAAATTACATAGCTCTTAACTTTAATATACCAGTGCGCATAAACGCTTATAGTTCGGTACAAAGCAATGTATTTAAGAATCTAATGTTTACCGAAAAATAGGTGTTTTGGAAAAACCCTTCCGGTACCTCCCACACAAATTGACAGATTTATTAGTGTAATGTTATATATTACATTACTCACAAAGTGAGGGTATACCTTAGTCGGTTTACCCGACTGAAACTTTCTTACTTGTTATACCCTCACTTTGGTGTGTCGAGGGTACTTATATATATCATTTGCTACGGACAAAAAGTGTAACACATCGAAGGGTTGACCTAAGACCCCAAGAATGTTCGCCGGAAATTAGTTTTGAGCCATTTTAAGTCATTTGGTCTACTCCTTCTAGTACCTTCCTCACAAAGGGTTAAAATTTAGTGAAATATTGATTCTCTAATAACTTCTATACTACTTATCCAAATCCTCTGTAATTACACACGTAGTAATAGTTTATCTGTCGCTATTAACTTGAGAAAAATGGGTGAAGTGGCTTCGTCCCTATTTGGTACCTCCCACACAAAGGGACCATTTTGTACAAAAAGTCAACAGCTTATAACATTAATACCAGTGCATAAAAATACTTGCAATTTTGCACAGGATAATGCTTTTATAGCGCCTACAGTACAGTGAAAAATGGGCGTTATTGCCATGCCCCTTTTGGTACCTCCCACATAAAGGTACCATTTTGTACAAAAAGTTAAAAGCTTATAGCGTGAATACCAATGCACGAAAATACCACAAAATTTAGCACAGTGTAACGTTTTTGAAGTACCTATAGTCTTGTGAAAAATTACCTCCCACACAATATGGTAAAATTACACCAAAATTTAATAGCTCATGACGTTAATATATTAGTGCACATAAACACTTATAGTTCGGCACAGAGCAATGTATTTAAAGTATCTACTGTTCAACGAAAAATAAGTGTATTTGATAAACCCCTTCTGGTACCTCTCACACAGATTGACACATTAATTCGTGTGATATTCTATATTACATTACTCACAAAGTGGGGGAATATCTTAGTCGGTTTACCCGACAGAAACTTTCTTACTTGTTTTAATATACTTTGGGTACTATAAAAGGGGGTAATCAATAGATCACCAAATTTTGAGCCCCACGATGGGTAAAACAAATCAAATTGCATTTAATAAGTGGGTCAGAATATTTAATATCGATCTATGTAGTTTATTTTTGGCCAAAATGTTTGTAAGCAGTTACAAATAGGTAAAATGAGATCTCGCTATCGTTTTTTTTTTAATTCTTTTTAACAATTTTATGTGCATTTTAATTTTTGAAAAAACTAAAAAAAATTAGTTTTTGTGTTTTACGAAATTTTTAATTTTTCTCGAACGGCTGAACCGATATTACTTTGTTTTAAAGAGGACACAATGCGCCATTTCATGAAAAGTTTTTTTATTTAAAAATTTTACGATAGTTTTTTTTGAAAAATCCTTTGTAGAAAAAATCCCCCCCTCGATTTTCTTCAAATTCTTCTTTCACAGAAAATTCTTCGCACTCTCACAAATCCAGAACAGCAAAAAAATGTTTGTGAGACTCAATAATTGTGAAAGCTATGGACGAAATACCAAGACTAGTCTGACAATTTTTGAATGTTTTTGCAAAACAATGTACAGTGGTACGAATTCAAAAAGGGGAAATTATTCGACCGTTTCTTAACCAAACAGCCGATTCGGACCAAACTTGGCATGGTAGATGAAGAGGTGTAAGAGAAGTTAAGTATAAAGTTTGGGCCCTCTATGTCAGACAGGGGCGGAGCTAGAGGGCCTCAAAATTGGCCACATCGGGTTAAGAAAATGTTCAAGCGCCTGTAACTCGTGTTTCTCTTCCTTGTGTTTTCTACTAACTGAGGTCTACAAAAATACTTTTTACACCTAAGAATTATCTCGTATAGTTACCGAGTTCCCTTACCGTGTGCTAGTATTTTGTAAATATAGGAGCACAATATGCACGAATTTCATCCGTATCAACATGTCTGGATGGGCAATTAAATTTCCTAGACGACGAAAAAAAATTGTTTCGATATACCCAATACATAGTACAAATAGTTATGACCACTTTACTGTTCTGGATTTGTGAGAGTGCGTCGAATATTCTGTACAAATCTGAAGAAAATCGAAGGGGGAGCAATTTTTTCTACAAATGTTTTTCAATCTTTAGTAAAATTTTTTTTAAAAAAATTTCCAAGAAAATGTTTACAAAAAAATGGCGCATTATATCCTTTAAAACAAAGGAAACTTTGCAAAAATCGGATTAGCCGTTCGAGAGCAATTACAAATTTCGTAAAACACGAAAACTTTTTTTTTTTTTTCAAAAATTAAAATGCGCAAAAAGTTTTTTCAAAAAAAATTTTAAAAAAAATTTTAGAGAAAGAAAAAAAATATTTAAAAAAAAATATAGCTCGATCTTATTTTACCTATTTGGTACTGCTCATAAACATTTTAGCAAAAAAAAAAGCTATAAACGATATTAAATATTCTGACCCAATAGTACAAATATAGACGACACTACTATTCTACATCACTGTTGTCAACAGAATTTGAGGAGAGTACCGGGTTTTTCAACAGGGACGCTACAAAAGTAGACCGACATGGACAGCAAACGACGCCATATTTTTGCGGTTGCGATTTGGCGCCGTTAGACTATTTCCTGTGGGGCTACGTCAAGTCTATGGTCTATGCCAACAAGCCAGCGACGATTGATGAACTTCGTACGAATATCGAACGTGAAATTGCAGCAGTATCGGCCGATTTATGCTTGAAAACCGTCGAAAATTGGGTTCAGCGCCTGGACTTCTGCAAGCGTGCCCGTGGTGGCCATGCAAAAGAAATCGAGTTCCATACATAATGGCATCGAACGTACTTTCACAGGAATACAAAATTTCATTGATATCCAAAACCGTTTTTGTTTTAGGTAAAAAAACTTTTGTTGCGCTCTTATTGACGGACCCTATATAACGTAACCCACATGTTCATGATTTTTCAGGAGAAGCAACAAACAAAGTAAAGTAATTTTAAGTTGTTCACCAAATTTAGGGATTTCAGATTATTAAGGCGAAATCAAATAACAAATCTAGCGCAATTACTTGTGGCGCATATTCTGAATTAAATAAAATAAAATTTAATGAATCTTTCCGCCTTTTTAATGACCTTGTTTGCCGTAACGTCATTTTGAGTATCACTCATAAAATGGTAAATTTTTTATTTTGAACTCCAAAATTTTGTAGGAATGTGTAGTTTAGCCTTATAGACTATAATCAATCATAAAATTAATTCGGATTTTTTTGATGTTACGTTATTTTGGATTTCAGGTGACGATATATTCAATTGCATGTATCTCTTGATTGCGATAGCCAATTTTGAAATTTTACATGTCGTTTTAAAGGGCGTTAAGCGTACCTCGAGATTGTTGAAAAAGAAGGCAAGCATTCATTTTTTTTAATTTTGCTAAATTATTTCACTAAGCAATTTTTTCCAAAACATGGACAAGAATTAATTTTTTAAATTTTGCTAAATTATTTCGCTAAGCAATTTTTTTCAAAACATGTACTCAATCTTCCTTATATTGTCCACAATTTACAAAATAAATCAAATTTTTGGAACTTTTATAATTTATATATATTTTTCTTTGTTAATTATTCACACTATTTTTCGTTTTGAATGCAAACGGCCCAATGGGTTTTGGATTACACATCCAGTCGGAGATGCTATTTAAAAAGTAATAAGATAGTTTAAGTGTGCTATATCTGAATCTGAACCGATTTTTACTATTTGCAATAGCCTTCGACACTGATATAAAAAAGTTTCGTACCAAATCTCATCAAGATCGGAGTGAAATTGCGACGTGTACATTGTAACAGCTTAACATTGAGGGACAGAAGGACGGACGGACATGGTCAAATTGATTCAACTAGTGATTCTGATTCGATCGTGTCACGCAAATTTATACATAATATCCTCGGTAGCTATGGAAATATAATAAATAAATAAGTTTGAGGTAAAGGTGATAAACTGAATACTTTTTACTATTTTTAATAACTAAAATGTTCCCAATATAAAACTAATAATTTTGAGGATAACTTCAATTCCCGATTAATGAATAGGTCTTTTCTAGAACTACAAATATTCGATACTCCAATCTCGAGCTTAGGTCATCTTCCATTGGACTTTTTATTGCTTCCCCGTGAATTTTTGCCATTTAAACAATCCTGCAAATCAGCATGTATATTTGCCGCACCCTTCACATAATCTTGAGAACATTTTTCCGTGCAGGTGTACTTATCATATTTAATGACTTCATATTTCAGGGTTAAATACTCCATTTTATCTCTGGATAGAGTTTGCATATGATAGGACAACACTACAGCTTCACTTGCCTAAAGAATATCATAGAATAATATGATACATGTAAACTGGTGAAAACCTACCGCTTCATTACTGCATTCAAAGAAATCATAGGGTTTACTGTCATCTCGTTGACAGCCATAGAGTCCCGAGCAGATATCTTCACGCATTTGAACCACCTTCGCAATATCCGGTTGAACTGCTCGGTGAAGGCAATTGGTTGCATTATCGGCCACTTGATTGCATCTGAGATATTCGGTCTCAAACTCTTTCGTCAGAGCCGCTAGCTGTGGTGTATAGATGGCAAAACACTGCGAACTCCTTTTGGGAAATCGTATAATGCTGTCATTCGATCTGAGAACGATAGCTGCCAGATTTTGATTCACCAATGATGTGACACTTATACAAAATGCATGTGCATTGAGGGCAAGTAGTAAAAATGTTATTAAAATAAATTTCGTCATTTTCTTTATAAACTCTCGTGTACTGAATTCAGTTAACGTTTATACTTTATTGCGTCTACCTGGGGCTTATATAGGAATTCATGGCTATTTTTGGAGATTTTTTTTATTTGTTTATGACTCTACTGCCATTATAAGTAATGTCTGGTCTTCGTCACATGCGAGATGAAAATATTGTCACTTTCACAATGAACGCTATCATTAGAAATTGCAATGCAGATACTTTTTCTTATCATCAGAAGATATTGACATGTGAATGAGATATCTGCTCTCGACAGATTTTTTTTATCTATCGGCGGCAGAGGTAGATGAACTGCATCGACGTAGAGAAACAACTCTTCCAGTGGTGTCTGCAGCCCTCACTGAATAAATACACTTTTAACAAAATGAAAAAAATTGAACCAAATAACCACATCATATTTTTGGTGCCTTAGGGTTTTTATATACATATCGGCATCAGAAACGAAAAAGGGCCTATCATCATGTTTGAAAATTTTACAGGAGAAGCAAAAAACTAAATAAAATGAAAAATGTTGCCGTTAGAAAAACGTAGTTTTCAGGATATTATCTAAACATAATGATGGATATATAAAATAACACAAACATGATTTATAACTTGTTTGTGAAAAATGCGTGAAATAGTATTTTTTAACTATGAAAAAAGAAATAATTTGTTGTTAGGCCCTTTTGAATTTCGTTAAAAAATTCGCCATTTTTAATATTACGCCGCTAAAAATTTGTCAGGATGTGTATTTTGATGCATGTTACCGAAATCCGTCAATAACTGAATTTCCATTTTTCTTGTTGTTACGCCCTTTTTCGTTTCTGATGACGATATATATTATATATAATTTTTGAATTGCGAGCATTAAAAAATCGAATACGAAAAAAAAATAAAATCTTTCTAATTTTTATCCACGCACCCTAGAGAGGAGGGTATACATATATCATTTGCTAAGAGCCAAAAAAGTGACCTAAGACCTCAAGTGTGTTCAGCGGAAATCTGTTTTAGGACATCATTCATCATTTGAGCAATGTCAGTCCGTCCGTCTGTCTGTCCGTCGATCTGTCTGTCTGGTAGAAAGGCACGATATCTCTCAAAAGGAGTAACGGCTTGACTTCAAATGTGGTATATGTTAATATTTATCCTCTCACCTTACAGAGCAGGGTATATATCATTTGTTACGAGCCAAAAGTGTAACACATCGAAAGAGTGGCCTAACACCCTAAGTATGTTCGGCTGAAATCCGTTTTGGGTAATTTTATGTCATTTGAGCAATGTCCGTCCGTCCGTCCATTCGTCTGTCTCCTGACTGGTGCGTACGATGTTACGAAGTTAACTGCTTATGTCTTTAATATCAGTTCATACAAATATTTGAAATTTCGTACAGTGTAATGCTTTTATAGTACCTAGGGTGTAGAGAAAAGTGACCGTTATTATAGCTTTAATAGCAGTCCATACAAACACTTGACAAAAAACATTTACCAATTTTTTTTGGGACTGAAGGAGAGGTGTTCGTATGTCGGTTTTCCCATCTGAACTTACTGGTTTGTATACTGAGCCAAAAATTAACCTTATATAAGGTTAACTTAACCATAAATAAACATGATTTGGAGTCTACGTTATATAAGGTTAATTTGAACATTTTCTTGTTGACTGGTATTTAACAATAATAATATTTAATTTAACTATTCCATGGTTGAATTTTGTAACCATGAAAATTGTTAATATTATAATAATAATTGTTACTTTAACAATGCATTTTTGAGTTTTTTAACCATGAAAATTGTTAATATTAACATTTCATAGTTAATTTATTGAAACAATGCATGTTCAATTTAACAATGAAATTGTTAATATTATTAACTATGAAGATTGTTATTGAAACCTTTTTTATTGTTAATTGCACTATTTAGTGGTTACTTCATGTAACCAGAAACATAGTTGTTTCAATAATTTTTAATATTTATATCAAATAAAACAAGAAAAATTTAACTTTCGCATTTTTATTTTTTATTTTATTTACAAAATATATGTTAATATATATATGTATAAGAAACACCTGAAAAGAAAAAAAAACAAAAAGATTAGAAAATATAAGTATAAATGTAAAAAAGGGTGCAATTCTAAGAAAATCTTTTGACTTTTTACCTAAATTCTGTAGTTCAAAGAGCATAAGCATTTACCGATGGGCTGATCTGATGGAAAAATCTGCTCTGTGACTATAAGTTAAGTGCCTACGTTTCTGTGCTTGATCAACATGTGATCAGTCCCCGCTCAAAAGGTGCCGTTCACGTAAACTCCCTGAATCTTTCGATTATTAAGGGCCCAGGACGGTTAGGCACTTAGATTGGGGTACTGAGCTTAGTCCGATCTTACGGCAAACTTATAGGAGAGAGGAGATTAATAACAAAGGCAATCTGATAGAAAGCCGATGTCCCACCAAAATCATAATCGGAATAGATATAAAAATCAAGGATTGGGTAAGTCAATGGATGATACTTCAAGGAAGTGCACTGAATTGTATATTAAAAACAAGTAAGAAAGTTTCAGTCGGGTAAACCGACCAAGGTATAGTTGTTATTAAATAATCAATATTTCACTAAATGTTAACCCTTTGTGTGGGAGGTACCAGAAGGAATGGACCAATATGGCCCATCTTTGAACTTAACCGGAGATAGAAAAAAATATTACCGTATACCAAATTTGAAGTGAATCGGTCACTCTTTTCGAGAGTTATCGTGCGCACTAGCCAGCAGACAGACGGACGGACATATCTCATTCGACTTAAAATGACCCAAAACTAATATGCGCTGAACATACTTAGGGTCTTAGATCACTCCTTCAATGTGTTACACTTTTGGCCCGTTGCAAATGATATATACCCTCGTATTACTAAAGTGAGGGTATAAAAAAACAAATGTATGCATGCATACCACTTTTCCTGTAATTACTTCGCACACTACAACTAGTATTGATACAGCTTATCAACAGTTTCTAGTATTGGCACAACTTACCAACAGATTCAAGGCCGGACTCCCAGCACAAGCAGCCGCAAGCCACAGAAAAAGAAACAACTGAAAAGAAAAAAATAAAATATCGTTCATAGGTATGTATGTAGGTAATACGAAAGCACTTCTAACAACATATGTATGTATGTACATTTAACAGTATCAACATCGCACAACAAAAAAAACTAACGTATGTATGTACGGCGTATCAGCCACAAGTGTTCAAACGAAAAGACAAGATGAACACATACCACCACGTACACATCACTTCTCTCCGTATGTTTGCTTGCTGCTGCATGTACTTACGTACATACATTGTTGTTTTTTCATGCTCAGTTAATGCGACAGCGTGTACTTATTTTTTTCCACTCTTAACCACTGAATTTCACAATTGTAATGGCATAATCACAAAAAATAATATTAATATTACATTCGCCTTTACTATAATTAAACAGGCACAAAACACTATTAACATTTTTAACACACATATTTTATTATTTCACTTTCTAAATACACATATGTACATACATACTTATGAATGTAGTTCTTTACAAAATGTTTTACTACTTACCTCTATACCAACAGCTTCCGACAACAGCACTAGTCCCATCGACTATTCAACACCAACTGAACTCCCGCACTCGATAAAGCACCGAAGCTGGCATTTGGTGGTGTTTTCAATGAGCGAGATAAATTCTCTTATGACGACAGTCGCATTCGTTTCAACTTCGTTTAACTTAATACTCAACTTCGTCTAACACAAAGCAGTTGAAAAACGTCGACCACAACAGAGCCGAATTGTTGTTTATCTCGCACATTTTTCTGCCTCTCTTTCAAAAAAACCAACCATATATAATGTTAACTTAACCATTTTTCATGTACATTTGAACTTATATAAGGTTATTTTTGTCTTCGTAATCAAACATTTACCATGAAAAATTTAACCAGACACATGGTTAAAAAAATCATTGTATTTTCGGCTCTGTGTATTTGTTTCTTTTGTAATACTTTTTTGCTATAGACAGAATATAACTGAAACCATTTTAGGTAATTTGAGCAATGTCCGTCAGTCTGTCTTTTAGGTGCGCAAGGTTCTGGCTCATCCCACCTTCAGTACCATATTACACAACTCATAAAGTAAGGCTATACTTTTGTCGATATACACAAGTGAAATATCCCAACTTGTTAAATTAACAGTTTTTTACGTTCATAGGCAAAAAGACACTATTGCCAAATTTCATAATATTGCGATTATAATTGGACCTGCACTTTGTATAAATAAATAAATCGTCTCAGAAAGTGAATTGGAGTCAGTAATGACAACCCTATTCATCATATTGGAAAGTTCGTTAACCTAATCATTTTAAAGTTTATGATCCTTTATATTACCATAAAACTTTTATTTTTATAATTATCGTGATTGTGCTTATTTTTTCGTTGTTTTCATGTAAAATGGTCATTTTGATTTTCGAAAGAAAACAGACAACGGCAAAGCAAGACGTATGTCGCTTCATGTTTTGTGTTATTTCGTTTTCGTACTCATATCCCTGAAGATGTTCTTCAAAGAAGAACGAAATATTGGATACCAATAAATAAATAATAACAACACCTGACCTCGAGCTTGTCTTTTAATTACAAAAATAATTAATTACAAAAATAATAGAAAATATTTAATATAAGAAATTGGAAGATATTTTACATCCAAAATTTTGTAAGACTAATAGAGAAAGATAAACTACGAGGGCGGTCCCAAAATTAGTCGACCTAACAAAGAAAACACAACAAATTTAGGAAAATTATTCTCTATTTCTCGTCATAATCTCCTCGATATACTTTTTCCAGCAATTTTCAATAGCTTCGATACCGTGTTTATAGTCTAGCTCCTGAAAATAGCCATCAACAGCAACCTCCACCTTTTCATTGCAGGCAAATCTTTTTCCGCTGAGCCATTTTTTCGAGTTTGGAAAGAAAATATAATCCGAAGGAGCTAAGTGTGGCGAATGAGGTGTGTGCTGAAGCAATTTAAATTTGAATTCATTGATTTTAGCCATCGCACCAGTGGATGTGTGAACTGGTACATTGTCTTGATTGTGAGCAAACGCGACACCCATCTTGCCGCAGCTTTCTAATAACACTATGCAACAAATTAACACTTTTTGAAAAATACACGGACTTGACAGTATACGTTCGATTATACTATCAAAGGGTAGTATAACCCTATACTCGGTTTGGCGAAATTGGTGACCAATTTTTTATTCTGAAAATCAGTGGGCCACTCGAAAAAGGTGTCATCAGCTTTTGTCCAACAACTAATTCCGACTTGGTGATACCGCTTAAGTATCTTTGGCAATAATGTAGCTAAGAATATGCTGAAAAAAGTTTCTTAGCATTTTTTGCGAAAAAAAATTTTTTTCAGGTCCTTTTTTTTGAAAAAGTGAAAGAAAAAAAATATTTTTTTTTTCACTTTTTTCAGAATAACTTCCGGGGACACTAGCAATGCTTGGCAAAATTGTAGCCAACGTAAATCTGAAAATTTTTTGTAAACATATCAATACAATCTGAACGTGTCTAGGCACCCTAAATAGCTCAAAAAACCACATTGTACCCCAAAAATTTAAGTATTTCAATGTTATGTAACAAAAATTTATTTTTTTGGTATAGGGCATGTACAGCAACTTTATGGAAAATATTAAGGCCAATATTTTTGTGGAACATTTTAACCCTCTAGCTTCCCCACATAACTGTAATTTTTGGCCGCATTTTAACAAATCGTAAAAAACACCCCTTAAGAGGAGGGCGGGGATGAAATGTTCTACAAAAATGTTCGCCTTAATATTTTACTATACGTTCAGATTGTATTAATATGTTCACAAAAGTTGTTCAGATTTACGTTGGCTACAATTTTGTCAAGCATTGTTAGTGAAAAATTACGAGTCCCCGGAAGTTATGCGGAAAAAAGTGAAAAAAAATATTTTTTTCCTTCACTTTTTCAAAAAAAAAAGTACCGGAAAACATTTTTTTTGCGAAAAATGTTAAGAAACTTTATTCAGCATATTCGTAGCTATATTATTGCCAAACATAGTTAAGCGGTATCACCAAGTCTAAATTAGTTGTTGGACAAAAGCTGATGACACCTTTTTCGAGGGGCCCACTGATTTTCAGAATCTTTGGAGGCCTATAAAACAAAATTGGTCACCAATTTCGCCAAACCGAGTATAGGGTTATACTACCCTTTGATAGTAGAATCGAACCTATACTGTCAAGTCCTTGTATTTTTTTTCACTGTTGCACAGTGTAATCATCAAATTGTCCTTCAATATGCGATGTACGAGTATAGCACTTGTTGAAATGCCTATGACTTCATCTAGCTCTCGAACTTTCAACCGACGGTCAACAAATACCAGTTTGAGAATTTTTTTCAGCCATTTCCGGCGTGGACACTTAATTGGTCGATAGCTATGGTGTTCGTCTTGGAAGCTCGCACTTCCTCGTTTAAACTCTGCCGCCCACAAATGTATAGTTGTAAACGAAGAAGAAGACTCTTCCAAAGTAGAATCTAAATCAGTTTAAATACTGGTTTCACATATCGGTGACCAATTTTTTCCATGTTTACAAATTCACTGAGATCGTTTAATTTTGAGTCTTCAAAAAAAACTAAACAACGTGGCGCCTTGAAACTTAAAACATATGTATGTTTTCGAAGGTTGCCACTTTTTATCAAGGTTTTTTAAACTACTACCGCCATCTATATGTCAATTCGGTTTATTTTGGGACCGCCCTCGTATTACTATATGTGGAATTGCAGATGAATCGGATAGGTAGTATAAAGTTATAAGAGAATCAAAATTTCACAGCATTTTACCCTTTATGAGGGTGGTACTACAGTGAGTGTACCAATATGGCTAACCTTCGAACATAGCCTAATATAGATACAAAAATATTATTACATAACTCATATCAAGTCAATCCGTTACACCTTTCGAGAGTTATAGTGCGCTCCAGTCAGACAGACGGACGGACATTGCTCAGGTGACTTAAAATTCCTAGACGGATTTCCACGAACATAATTAGGGTCGTATGCCAATCCTTCGCTGTGGTATACTCCTGGCACTTAGCAAATAATATATTTCATCCTTCACTAAAGAGAGTGTATATTTATCTATTTCGTGGTCTCAAAACCGCCGGTCTGGCAGGACTGTCAGCTGTGAAATATCTGTGATCTGAAGTGTCATTTACGAATATGGATCGTTTAACAACAGAAGAACGCGTTGTTGGGCGCAGTCTTCAGCAATGTATGTAGATCATTTCTCACACGGTGGTTATGTCAACAAGCTAAATTATCGCATATGGGGCTCGAGAACCCCACACACCCCATTTTTTACATAAAAAATTTGTTTTTGTTTCATAAAATAGTATGCCTCAATCTATACAAAAAAAGTTTTTAGGTCTCGGACAAAAACATTTTTTTTTGGTTAGTGTAACATGAATTTTGAAGAAAGTTGCTATATATGTAGGATATATCAAAAAGTGGACCGATATTGTCCATTTCAATCTCAACTTACCTGCAGCTATAAGAAGTGTCTGTGCCATTTCAGTCGCCTTCGAGTATTACGAGGATTAAGAAAGAATATGTACTTTTTGGGGGCTCTGGTCAATATTTTCAAGACGTTACAAACGGAGTGTCAAAATGAGTATACCCCCATCCTACGGTGGGGGCATAAAAATCCCCCATTTTTTGGTATTTTTTTTTTAAATACAAGTATATGATTAAAAATTTTAAAAAAAGTCATCAACAATGCGTGCAAAATAATTTCACTCTTCCAAAGGAATGTCAGATATTTTACACTTTTCTCCAATTTCAGTCATTAGTTTTCATTTGGAATATAATTTTCAAAAAACGATCATCACAACCAAATTGGCAAATGAGCAAAACAACACAACCCGAACAAAACAAACAACAACCGCCGCCACATATGGCGACCGGGCAATATACCAATTAATCGATCATGGAGGAGAGACATAAGTCGCCACACGACAACCGACAGGCCACCGGCCAACACCAGGGACAACCACCGATTGTGGTCATGGCAGTGACAGTGGCGATAACTGTAGACTGACGACTGAAGACTGACTCCTGGTCCAACTTGTTAAGTCATTACTAAGTAAAATAATTAACTGCAATGATGCGATGATTCCGATGGAGACGGGGAAATATGGACGAGCGGCGAAGTAGAAAAAAACAACACATAAAAAAGTGACAACACCAAAACAAACAATTCGAAGGACAGACGGACAAATGAAGAGCAGAAACGTGCATGATGGCTCAGCCTTAGACTCTAAAATGAAACTGAAAATGTCCACAAATGATCACGAATGGAAGACAAGGCAACATCTGTGTTTTGTTACACATTTTGCAGACAATGCACAGTGGGGGAATTGGAATAGAATTGGCTTAAAGGGAGGAGGGTATCTATATATATAAAGAAGAATGTGTGTTTGTTTGTTTGTTTGTTTGTTTGTTTGTTTGTTGGTTTGTTGGTTTGTTGGTTTGTTTGTACCGAATAGACGTCTAAACGGCTGGACCTATCTTCTTGAAATTTTCACAGAATGTACATATGTAGGGCGTGGTGAAAATAGGGTACTTGAATTTTCGATATATCAAGTGGGCGTGGCCCCGCCCACATAAAGCAAATTTTAAAATTGAGATATCTTGCACAATTTGTTAGCGAGAGTGCTGTAATTTTGTTCATATGTATCTGGTGGTGGTCTACGTGATTGGTCCAAAAATGGGCGTGATCGGACCAAGGGGCGTGGCCCCGCCCATATAAGCCAAATTTTGGAATTGAGATATCTTACACAATTTGTTAGCGAGATTGTGGTACTTTGGTGCATATGTATCTGGTGGTAGTCTACGGGATTGGTCCAAAAGTGGGCGGAATTGGACCAATGGGCGTGGCCACGCCCACCTAAGACAAATTTTTAAATTGCGATATCTTACACAATTTGTTAGCGAGAGTGCTGTAATTTGGTGCATACGTATCTGGTGGTACTCTACGTGATTGGTCCAAAAGTGGGCGGGATCGGACCAAAGGGCGTGGCCTCGCCCGAATTTTGAAATGGAGATATCTTCCACAATTTGTTAGCGAGAGTGCTGTAATTTGGTGCATATGTATCTGGTGGCAGTCTACGGGATTGGTCCAAAAGTGGGCGGAATTGGACCAACGGGCGTGGCCACGCCCACATAAGACAAATTTTTAAATTGCGATATCTTACACAATTTGTTAGCGAGAGTACTGTAATTTTGTGCATATGTATCTGGTGGCAGTCTACGGGACTGGACCAAAAGTGGGCGGAATCGGACCAATGGGCGTGGCCCCGCCCATGTAAGACAAAATTTTAAATTGAGATATCTTGCACAATTTTTTAGCAAGAGGGTTTAATTTTGTTTACATGTATCTGGTAGCAGTCCACGTGTTTTGTCTAAAAAAGGGCGCGATCGGAGCAATGGGCGTGGCTCCGTCTATATAAGCCAAATATTGAAATCGAGATATCTTACACAATTTGTAAAAGAAAGCGCTGAAATATTGCGTATATGTATCTGGTACAAGACTGCGTAATTGGTGGGTGTGGGTGTGGCCCCGCCCATATAAGCAAAATTTTAAAATTGAGATATCTTGCACAATTTATTAGCGAGAGTGCTGTAATTTTGTGTATATGTATCTGGTGGAATTCTACGTGATTGGTCCAAAAATGGGCGTGGCCCCGCCGATATAAGGCAAATTTTGGAATTGAGATATCTTGAGCAATTTTTTAGCGAGAGTGCTGCAATTTTGTGTGTATATATCTGGTGGCAGTCTACGTCACTGGTCCAAAAATGGGCGGGATCGGACAAATGGGCGTGGCCCCGCCCATATAAGGCTAATTTTGGAATTAGGATATCTTGAGCAATTTTTTAGCGAGACTGCTGCAATTTTGTGTATATATATCTGGTGGCAGTTTACGTGACTGGTCCAAAATGGCCTGGATCGGACAAAAGGGGGTGTGGCCCCTTCCATATAAGGCTAATGTTGGAATTGAGATATCTTTTTTTAGCGATAGTGCTGTAATTTTTGTATAAGTATCTGGTGACAGTCTACGTGATTGGTCCAAAAATGGGTGGGATCGGATCAATGGGCGTGGTCCCGCCCATATAGGCCAAATTTTGAAATTGAGATATATTACACAATTTTTTAGCAAGAGTGCTGACATTTTGCGTATATATATGTATCTGGTGACAGTCTACGTGATTGGTAGAAAAATGGGCGGGATCGGACCAATGGGCGTGGCCCTGTCCAAATTGAGATATCTTGCACAATTTATAAGCGAGATTGCTGTAATTTTGTGTATATTTATATGGTGACAGGCTACGTGATTGGTAAAAAAATTGGAGGGATTGGACCACATGAGCCATGTTTTGAAATTGATATATCTTGATAAATTTGTTAGAGAGATTGCTGAGTTTTTTGTATATGTATTTTGCGGCAGTCTACGTTATTAGTCCAAAAATGGACGGGATCAGAAATCTGAAATCTGGGGCAACGAAGTGGACCGGGTCCAGCTAGTACAATATAAATTGTAACAAAAATATCCAATTGATGAGAGGACATTCTCTTCGTCTCCTCTTCGTCTCCACAGCTTTTGTAAAAGTCGATAGGTAGTACCTGCAATCCTTCTGGCATTGAACCGTCATGTCAGTGTGAAGTCCGATCTCAATAATAACAGCAGGACGTCGGTGCGTTTGGACTTTAGCCAGGTCCACATCAGCCTGGAATATATGCAGTTCCTGACTAGTGAACACCTGTAATTTCTTGACGTAAGGGTACTTTCGCTAAAGAATTGCAGAACGCTAGAGGCATGTCCACATAGTCCAGTTCCAATGGAGCGTCTTAGGTAGTCCTTAGTCTTGCAATTTCATCTGCCTTGCAGCTCCCTTGTAAGTCACGATGGCATATCTGGCGAATATTGAACTGTTCAGCCAACACGTTAAAATATCGGCGACAGTCGTGGACTGTTATTGAATTCAGGAATACTTGTAGGTAGTTTTCAGGGACATGATAGCAGCATGGCTATCAGAGAAAATATTGATGCCAACTTTTGTCAGAACATTAATTTTCAGCTATTTTGCTTCCTCTTTAATCTGTAACAATTATCAGGCAGCCTTTTTGCAATAGATAGCTCAGAAAAGACACCAAAGCCATCTTGGTTATTGAGTTTGGAACCGTCTGTATAGAAGTCGACGAATCTCATATGTACAGTGTCAAAATGTGGTTCAGATATAGAGTAACCAACAATGCCCGAAAGATTAGACATTGTATCTAAAAGGATATTATTTCCGTAGCTAATTCTTGACCATAGTGACAGTTTCCTATATCCAATATCAGTACGTAATGTATAACGGCATTAAATGTAGTATAACACTTAGTCCTCAGTTAATGTCTAGATGAAATGTCTAGTGTATATAAGTAGATGAAACGAAATAAATCAATATATGGAACTATATAAAAATAAAATTCAACTTCTAAAGTGCTTAGACTCCAAATAGGATGGAACATATATATGGCTGTTACATATAAATCTGAACCGATTTTCTTAATTCGGCAGTATTCGTTCATTGGTATAGAAATTATTCTCTAAAAAATTACATTCAGTGTACAATAAACATTTATTAAATAAATGTAATAAAGGCACACTGATTTAATAAGGATGTAATAAAAAAATGTCCAAAAAATTGCCCCCACTGTGCCCTGATGGGGTTGCACTTTGCTTTGCAATAGTAACAGTTTAAACAGCTTAAAATCAAGTGACTGCTTTGTCGACTGGACTCTCCAACGCCAAAACCGAAACCAGTTGCATCAAAATATTTTAAAATTTTCCTTCGATGGCAGTTAAAGCTATGTTTTTTTTCTTTCTTTTTGTTCAACTGTTTCCCCGTATTTTGTTAGTAAATTATTTACTTTATTGGCTTGACGGCGGCCCGGCTTGAGTGAGTAAGTGTTGTGCTGCTTCAAGTATTGATTCAAAAGAAAAAGTGAAATTTCTTTGTAAATGAAATTATAGCGTTTAGGCGAAAAACAATATTTAAAATGTTAAGATTTCAATGATCGTTAATCAATCGTCGCGAGTTTAGATGATTTCCAATCGTTCAATGTTTTCAAAGTGTCATAAATAAAACAAATTAAATACATTAGTAAAATGCCAATGTGCAAACGTTGGTAAACAATAACGTAATAACAATTTGTTATGGTCTGGTGGCATTGTATGCGCTTATGGAATTCACCCCCCTTTTTAATGGGAAATTCCTGGAAAAGTTACAGATTTAGTGTGAATTATGGCTGAGTCTGGCAATTTGTTTTGGTTATAAAACTAATTTAAATATTATTATGATTTGACAAGAAAAAAAACAAGCAAGGAAAAGTTAAAGTCGGTTGAACCATCTGTATAATACACCTCTATATATATATGTACAAGGGCGAGTAGAGGAGAACTGTATGGACTGAATAAAAAATGAGGTGTTAATTTGACAGCATGTCACCGCAGGTGTGATTTATTGATCATTAATGTCAAGAGGTGTGAATAAATGGTATATCTGAGATTTTTATAGCCATCAGGTGTACATTTAGATCGCACCCCCATCCTAATGTGCATTGAGATCCCACCCCATCCTAAGGGATCGCATATTGGTTGCCGTGTGTTTGTGTCAAATGAGATTTTTATAGCCATCAGGTGTACATTTAGATCGCACCCCCATCCTAATGTGCATTGAGATCCCACCCCATCCTAAGGGATCACATATTGGTTGCCGTGTGTTTTGTGTATGTTGCTTCATTTGTCTAAGGCTGTCTGAAAATAGAATAATTTTGGAGACGAACGTAAACACTTTTCTTATTTTGTTTGAGATGGAGTAAGTCCTATATTTTGTTGTCATGAATATTGTGATTCGCCCCATCCTAAGGGATCGCATATTGGTTGCCGTGTGTTTTGTGTATGTTGCTTGATTTGTCTAAGGCCGTCTGAAAATAGAATAATTTTGGAGACGAACGTAAACATTTTTCTTATTTTGTTTGAGATGGAGTTAGTCCTATATTTTGTTGTCATGAATATTGTGATTCGCCCCATCCTAAAGGGATCGCATATTGGTTGCCAATACGGTGTTTATAGCTCATGAGGAAAATTTTTTTTTTGTAATTTTTGTGTATGTTTCTTTATTTGTCTAAGGCTGTTTGCAAAGAGGAAACATTTGGGATCGAATGTAAACACTGATATAATTTTGTTTTATTTGTAACGATTAAGTAACGTCGAGAATTGTTTTTCTGTTTGCTCTTTATGTTTGGTATGAATTTAGATCGTTGGATAATTTGCTTACATTTATTTTTTTAAAGGAATTCTCAGTCCGACTTAAAGAAATTCTCATTTCGTCTTTCCGACGGACAGGCTATTGGGTGACGGTTGCTAGTTTTTTTGTTTTATTTGTAACGAGTTAGTATCGACAGGCATTGGGGTTTTTTTGCTCTTCATGTTAGAGATGGAGATTGTCTTGTATCTAACACGAGTTTTGAAATAGACTAATTTGGAGACGAATGTAAACAGTTTTCGAATTTTGTTTTATTTTGCAACGATTAGGTATCGCCAGGCATTGCTTTTTTTAGATATCGCTAGGCATTGATTTTTCTGTTTGCTCTTTATGTTTGAGATGGATTTTGATCGTTGAATATTTTGTTTAGATTTATTTTCAGGAATGGATTTAGAAGAAATCTCAGTCCGTCTTTCGGACGGACCTATTGCTCGTATTGGGTGGCTGGTTGCTAGGGCAATTTCATCTTCTAAGTCCGTCTGTCGGACGGACAGATTATTAGGCGGTTTGTTGCTAGGGGAATTTCATCTTCTCAGTCCGTCTTGAAATTTATGTCGGTTTAGTGAGGTCGTGGGAGAACAACAACAAACTTCAAGGGTGGTAATTTTGTTGTAATTTTGATTATGTTGCTTTATTTTAAACGGTATAGTGTCTTAGATCATTTATATGCCTATTTTGTGTGTGGATGGGGTTGTTCCTGTGTTAAGCCTTTAGAACACAAATTTTTTAAATATATATTTTCGAGCAAATAAAATTTTATTTGAAAATCAATAAAATATATTTGGAACACCTATATTAATGTATTACTACAATATATGCTTGCGGAATAATTTTCTCAAATAAAATATGTGTTTAAATACAAATAAAAGTATTGTTTGGAATTTCTCCAAATATGTTTTAATTAAAAACAATTGCAAACCATTGCAGATGTTTCGAATTTCATTTTTAGTTTTACATTGATTTCGGGTTATACCTTAAAATTTAAAATGACATAAGTGGGAATAAAATTTATTTTAAAGCACTAGTTATAAATTTCTATTTATACCAAGTCATCATATTCTGTCATACGATTTAAATAACAAAAAAAAATTACGAACATTTAACAAACAAAAACATTTTACGAACAAAAAAAAGTGTACTTTGAGTTACTGAAAACCTAAAACTTGGCTGACAACTAATGTATCGTTATACTTATTTTCTGATTACGAAAATGCAAATAAATCTTTGTTTCAGAAATAATAGTCAAAATAATATAATATTTGGATTGAGAGAATGATTTGTTTAGAGCAACACCTCCTCAAATATATAATTTTTTGTGTGCAAAAAAAAAATAATATATTTCGAATGTACCCTAAACATATATATATTTCCAGCAGAATATGTTTGGGGCAATATACTATAGAAGCGATTTTTTTTTTCAGCTTGTATATATTTATTTATTGACAAACTTTGCAAAGTAATTTGAACATCATGGCATGTTTTCTTATTATCTATGGGTGGCATGTTTGTTGTTAAATATTTATAATCTTCCAAATTCAATCACAAACATTTTTCTAAGTCTTTATGAGAGGAGTGAATTGAGATACTGTGTGGAAGACTACTTTCAAAGAGAATTATATGGTAATGATCTCTCAATCAATTTAAATAAATAGCGTCAAATTTTGTGTGTCACACTTTGAAAAGTACCCAGAAAAATCTTGATAAGTACCTGTCATTATTCCCTGCATTACCAAATAATGACATCTCATTATTCGCTGCATTACTTTCGGCTAATTAATAATGACTTACCAATAATAAATAAATCATTTTGGCAAATTTCAATACAATGCAATTTTGGTTATATGTGGTTATTGCACAAGATTTATTTATTTATTATTTTATATGTTTTCAAATAACACGCCCAGGTTTGAATGAAAATACCAAAAATATTTACGTATTACGTCCCAGCAAAATCTTGGTAAGTACCTGTCATTATTCCCTGCATTACCAAATAATGACATCTCATTATTCGCTGCATTACTTTCGGCTTATTAATAATGACTTACCAATAATAACAGAAATAAGTGTTTTTTTTGTGATCAAAATCATTTTGGCAAATTTTAATATAATGCAATTTTGGCTATATGTGGGTTATAGTACAAGATTTATTTATATTTCAACATGTTTTCAAACAATACGTGCAGATTTGAATGAAAACACCAGCAATTCGAATCTGGCATGAGGAAATTGTTTGTTTCGTGAAATATACGCGACAATATACAAAAAATCATTTTAAATGATCATTTATACATATCTACTACTTATTTTATAACATATTGGTAATGCATTATTCAAGTACATAAAATTGAGCTACAAATAAGTACTTATTATGTTACTTTATTGTATGCTTTTGGGAAGTACTTTCCTCCAATGACATCCCCATGTTAAAATAATGAGAAAAGTGGCTAAATAATAAGTACTTACCATTATCGAACTTTGCTTACTCGTCAGATTATTTGGTAATGAGAAATTTTGGTTGGGTATATTATGTTAAATCATTGAAGAATTTTGCACATGGGGTGTTTGGGTTCAGAAATTTGAATTTGAAATGAGGAAACTGAAATGCGCGAATATATGGAAAAAATCAGTTTAAACGGCCATTTCTACATATTTTATAACTTATTGGTAATGCATTATTCAAGTACTTAAATCATGAAAATCATGAGGAAGTACATTCCTCCAATGACATGTCCATGTTAAAATAGTGAGAAAAGTGGCTATATAATAAGTACTTGCCATTATAGAACTTTGCTTACTCGTCGGATTATTTGGTAATCAGAAATTTTGCTGGGTAATGTGAATATCATGAAATCTAAGACAGAGATTGTATCCCTATCTTGTATCCCATCAAGATAGCATATCGATGACTTATATCCATGATTTTGATGACAAATGCGTCTGCTTTACATGATTGTGCTACAGTGTACATGTGTTTTAAGCCTTTTCAACGTTTTGTTGTTTTGCTATGTTGTTTTATGTATTTATACGAAGACAAAAAGGCTATACTTACATTTTTATTTCATTTCCAAATTGCTGACAATAAATTTTTCGATGTAGTATGAACTTTTCCTGTTGATCTGATTACATTTCTGTATTCAAAATTTTTGCAAAATAAATACATTTGGAGAAAACCGCGGAAGACAATTTCAAATTTGATGTATTTTGCAATCCCGTATATTACTCATTAACCTTCTTAAAGGAAGTTTAAGATGCCCACTGTGAAGAATGGACTCTACTTCTTAAAGTATATTGCAAAATCGCGATAATTTTGTGTTTTTGACTGCAGAATCCATTACTAATCCACATTACCTAAATACGCTATAACACGAGGAAATGATTTAATTTTCAAAATATTTAAATCTAAAAATACTTAGAGTAAAAGTTTTATTATGAATTCCATTTAAAAAAGTTATAACTCTGAATGCATTTCCAATGCACACAGGAGAAAACCTATGGATAGCGCAGAAAAGTAGAAAACACTGTGTACAAAAAAAATTTCACAAAATCGCAAAATGCAATTTTTTAAAACAACTTGAAGTGTATAACGCGGAAAAGGTAGAAAACACTATGTCCATACATTAAAATATTTACAAAAACATTGCAAAAAATCTCGAAATGCAAACTATTAAAAGAAGATGATGTGGGTAACGCAGAAACACTATATTCAATTAACTTTAAAATATTTGCAAAATCATTACAAAAATTGCGAAATGCAATTTCTTTAAAAGCACATGGTGTGGGCAACATAGAAGAGACAGACAACTGTATGATTAAATAACATTAAAACAAATAGCGAAATTCAATATTTTCGAAGAGCAACCTCTACATCACGGTCAAATTATAATTTCTAAGACTAAATGGAAGCATTTACAAGAATTGAAATCTGTGATTTCATCCAGTTATCATTACTATTATCATATATAAGCATTTGAATTACGTGTACTATTTGCAAGTATACAAAAATCGTTGATACCGTCATACATTTTTTGTTCTACACATTATATCTAGGAACACCCACGTTCTTTTCAACGCATGTAAGTCTTGTATACAGAATCGCGACAAAATTTCTTTAATTTGGTTACCCACACTTAGTATTTCACACACTTAAAATTTCTGCGAATATAACCCTAGCCGTTTTTTTACTATTTAAAAGTAGACAGTTTGGCGTTTAGTTTCAATATATCTTTTAAATTGAATTGTGTTTAACATTTCTATTTCCAATATAAACTATCTGACCCCAGCAGACCTTGTCCTGCCCGATCTTTTCGGGATGTATTAGTCTGTTATTAAATGATATTTCATTCAAAATCGCATATATTCCTAGTTTGCTCTCCTGAAAAATTGTTTTTTTTTTTAATATAGCTACAACTGGATATAAGCCACCGATATATGTCTTCAGTTAGTTAATTTTCTCAATAAAAGAATGACACTGTTTTTTTTGTTTTTTTTTGAAGTAGTCACATTTAGAAGATCTGATTTAAAACCTCGATATGTTATGGACGATCGATTTTATCGAGAAGAGCGCTTACAAACTTTTTAACTTTTAATTTCTGTTTTAAATTTTTTAGCTTTATTTTGTTCTCTAAATTAATAACAGTTGTTTTCACATATTTTGGTAAGATATCTGGTTTTGTATGTCCAACAACAAAACTTACTTAAAATAATTTACAGGCGAAGGAATATCTTCCATACTGCAGTAGTCAATGGAACTCATCGACCATTCTAACCCATTTACATATTTGTTTACAAAAGTCATTTTCTCCGTCCCTCTCTGCTTAGTTGTCGGATTTCAGGTTGTTCGAAAACAATGTAATTCAGCGCAAAAGAGGAGCCGATCATATATGCCATCTGTATGTAACGTTATATTTCTCATGACATTTGTTTAAATGTAATAAGAATCTTAAACATAAATGACCACAAACCTAACCTAACCTAACCTAATTTTCACCTCCAAGTTAAATCAGGTTAGGTTAGGTTTGTGGTCATTTATGTTTAAGATTCTTATTACATTTAAATAAATAAATTTTAGAACATAATTTTAAATATATTGTTTACTAAATTTTCCATTTTTTACCAAGCTCGAAACATACTCGTAGACGAGTTATGTACATTTCAACATCTCTCTCATAGAAGTCATTTATATCAGCTACTTGGACATGGGTTTTGCTCATATTCGCACAAGTGGGTATATAAAAATTATAGTAGAAGAGTGAAATTTGTTTTTTTTTTGTAGTATATTATTTCAACACACAAATGTCATGAGAAATATAACGTTACATACAGATGGCATATATGATCGGCTCCTCTTTTGCGCTGAATTACATTGTTTTCGAACAACCTGAAATCCGACAACTAAGCAGAGAGGGACGGAGAAAATGACTTTTGTAAACAAATATGTAAATGGGTTAGAATGGTCGATGAGTTCCATTGACTACTGCAGTATGGAAGATATTCCTTCGCCTGTAAATTATTTTAAGTAAGTTTTGTTGTTGGACATACAAAACCAGATATCTTACCAAAATATGTGAAAACAACTGTTATTAATTTAGAGAACAAAATAAAGCTAAAAAATTTAAAACAGAAATTAAAAGTTAAAAAGTTTGTAAGCGCTCTTCTCGATAAAATCGATCGTCCATAACATATCGAGGTTTTAAATCAGATCTTCTAAATGTGACTACTTCAAAAAAAAAACAAAAAAAACAGTGTCATTCTTTTATTGAGAAAATTAACTAACTGAAGACATATATCGGTGGCTTATATCCAGTTGTAGCTATATTAAAAAAAAAAAACAATTTTTCAGGAGAGCAAACTAGGAATATATGCGATTTTGAATGAAATATCATTTAATAACAGACTAATACATCCCGAAAAGATCGGGCAGGACAAGGTCTGCTGGGGTCAGATAGTTTATATTGGAAATAGAAATGTTAAACACAATTCAATTTAAAAGATATATTGAAACTAAACGCCAAACTGTCTACTTTTAAATAGTAAAAAAACGGCTAGGGTTATATTCGCAGAAATTTTAAGTGTGTGAAATACTAAGTGTGGGTAACCAAATTAAAGAAATTTTGTCGCGATTCTGTATACAAGACTTACATGCGTTGAAAAGAACGTGGGTGTTCCTAGATATAATGTGTAGAACAAAAAATGTATGACGGTATCAACGATTTTTGTATACTTGCAAATAGTACACGTAATTCAAATGCTTATATATGATAATAGTAATGATAACTGGATGAAATCACAGATTTCAATTCTTGTAAATGCTTCCATTTAGTTTTTCGAAATTATAATTTGACCGTGATGTAGAGGTTGCTCTTCGAAAATATTGAATTTCGCTATTTGTTTTAATGTTATTTAATCATACAGTTGTCTGTCTCTTCTATGTTGCCCACACCATGTGCTTTTAAAGAAATTGCATTTCGCAATTTTTGTAATGATTTTGCAAATATTTTAAAGTTAATTGAATATAGTGTTTCTGCGTTACCCACATCATCTTCTTTTAATAGTTTGCATTTCGAGATTTTTTGCAATGTTTTTGTAAATATTTTAATGTATGGACATAGTGTTTTCTACCTTTTCCGCGTTATACACTTCAAGTTGTTTTAAAAAATTGCATTTTGCGATTTTGTGAAATTTTTTTTGTACACAGTGTTTTCTACTTTTCTGCGCTATCCATAGGTTTTCTCCTGTGTGCATTGGAAATGCATTCAGAGTTATAACTTTTTTAAATGGAATTCATAATAAAACTTTTACTCTAAGTATTTTTAGATTTAAATATTTTGAAAATTAAATCATTTCCTCGTGTTATAGCGTATTTAGGTAATGTGGATTAGTAATGGATTCTGCAGTCAAAAACACAAAATTATCGCGATTTTGCAATATACTTTAAGAAGTAGAGTCCATTCTTCACAGTGGGCATCTTAAACTTCCTTTAAGAAGGTTAATGAGTAATATACGGGATTGCAAAATACATCAAATTTGAAATTGTCTTCCGCGGTTTTCTCCAAATGTATTTATTTTGCAAAAATTTTGAATACAGAAATGTAATCAGATCAACAGGAAAAGTTCATACTACATCGAAAAATTTATTGTCAGCAATTTGGAAATGAAATAAAAATGTAAGTATAGCCTTTTTGTCTTCGTATAAATACATAAAACAACATAGCAAAACAACAAAACGTTGAAAAGGCTTAAAACACATGTACACTGTAGCACAATCATGTAAAGCAGACGCATTTGTCATCAAAATCATGGATATAAGTCATCGATATGCTATCTTGATGGGATACAAGATAGGGATACAATCTCTGTCTTAGATTTCATGATATTCACATTACCCAGCAAAATTTCTGATTACCAAATAATCCGACGAGTAAGCAAAGTTCTATAATGGCAAGTACTTATTATATAGCCACTTTTCTCACTATTTTAACATGGACATGTCATTGGAGGAATGTACTTCCTCATGATTTTCATGATTTAAGTACTTGAATAATGCATTACCAATAAGTTATAAAATATGTAGAAATGGCCGTTTAAACTGATTTTTTCCATATATTCGCGCATTTCAGTTTCCTCATTTCAAATTCAAATTTCTGAACCCAAACACCCCATGTGCAAAATTCTTCAATGATTTAACATAATATACCCAACCAAAATTTCTCATTACCAAATAATCTGACGAGTAAGCAAAGTTCGATAATGGTAAGTACTTATTATTTAGCCACTTTTCTCATTATTTTAACATGGGGATGTCATTGGAGGAAAGTACTTCCCAAAAGCATACAATAAAGTAACATAATAAGTACTTATTTGTAGCTCAATTTTATGTACTTGAATAATGCATTACCAATATGTTATAAAATAAGTAGTAGATATGTATAAATGATCATTTAAAATGATTTTTTGTATATTGTCGCGTATATTTCACGAAACAAACAATTTCCTCATGCCAGATTCGAATTGCTGGTGTTTTCATTCAAATCTGCACGTATTGTTTGAAAACATGTTGAAATATAAATAAATCTTGTACTATAACCCACATATAGCCAAAATTGCATTATATTAAAATTTGCCAAAATGATTTTGATCACAAAAAAAACACTTATTTCTGTTATTATTGGTAAGTCATTATTAATAAGCCGAAAGTAATGCAGCGAATAATGAGATGTCATTATTTGGTAATGCAGGGAATAATGACAGGTACTTACCAAGATTTTGCTGGGACGTAATACGTAAATATTTTTGGTATTTTCATTCAAACCTGGGCGTGTTATTTGAAAACATATAAAATAATAAATAAATAAATCTTGTGCAATAACCACATATAACCAAAATTGCATTGTATTGAAATTTGCCAAAATGATTTATTTATTATTGGTAAGTCATTATTAATTAGCCGAAAGTAATGCAGCGAATAATGAGATGTCATTATTTGGTAATGCAGGGAATAATGACAGGTACTTATCAAGATTTTTCTGGGTACTTTTCAAAGTGTGACACACAAAATTTGACGCTATTTATTTAAATTGATTGAGAGATCATTACCATATAATTCTCTTTGAAAGTAGTCTTCCACACAGTATCTCAATTCACTCCTCTCATAAAGACTTAGAAAAATGTTTGTGATTGAATTTGGAAGATTATAAATATTTAACAACAAACATGCCACCCATAGATAATAAGAAAACATGCCATGATGTACAAATTACTTTGCAAAGTTTGTCAATAAATAAATATATACAAGCTGAAAAAAAAAATCGCTTCTATAGTATATTGCCCCAAACATATTCTGCTGGAAATATATATATGTTTAGGGTACATTCGAAATATATTATTTTTTTTTTGCACACAAAAAATTATATATTTGAGGAGGTGTTGCTCTAAACAAATCATTCTCTCAATCCAAATATTATATTATTTTGACTATTATTTCTGAAACAAAGATTTATTTGCATTTTCGTAATCAGAAAATAAGTATAACGATACATTAGTTGTCAGCCAAGTTTTAGGTTTTCAGTAACTCAAAGTACACTTTTTTTTGTTCGTAAAATGTTTTTGTTTGTTAAATGTTCGTAATTTTTTTTTGTTATTTAAATCGTATGACAGAATATGATGACTTGGTATAAATAGAAATTTATAACTAGTGCTTTAAAATAAATTTTATTCCCACTTATGTCATTTTAAATTTTAAGGTATAACCCGAAATCAATGTAAAACTAAAAATGAAATTCGAAACATCTGCAATGGTTTGCAATTGTTTTTAATTAAAACATATTTGGAGAAATTCCAAACAATACTTTTATTTGTATTTAAACACATATTTTATTTGAGAAAATTATTCCGCAAGCATATATTGTAGTAATACATTAATATAGGTGTTCCAAATATATTTTATTGATTTTCAAATAAAATTTTATTTGCTCGAAAATATATATTTAAAAAATTTGTGTTCTAAAGGCTTAACACAGGAACAACCCCATCCACACACAAAATAGGCATATAAATGATCTAAGACACTATACCGTTTAAAATAAAGCAACATAATCAAAATTACAACAAAATTACCACCCTTGAAGTTTGTTGTTGTTCTCCCACGACCTCACTAAACCGACATAAATTTCAAGACGGACTGAGAAGATGAAATTCCCCTAGCAACAAACCGCCTAATAATCTGTCCGTCCGACAGACGGACTTAGAAGATGAAATTGCCCTAGCAACCAGCCACCCAATACGAGCAATAGGTCCGTCCGAAAGACGGACTGAGATTTCTTCTAAATCCATTCCTGAAAATAAATCTAAACAAAATATTCAACGATCAAAATCCATCTCAAACATAAAGAGCAAACAGAAAAATCAATGCCTAGCGATATCTAAAAAAAGAAATGCCTGGCGATACCTAATCGTTGCAAAATAAAACAAAATTCGAAAACTGTTTACATTCGTCTCCAAATTAGTCTATTTCAAAACTCGTGTTAGATACAAGACAATCTCCATCTCTAACATGAAGAGCAAAAAAACCCCAATGCCTGTCGATACTAACTCGTTACAAATAAAACAAAAAAACTAGCAACCGTCACCCAATAGCCTGTCCGTCGGAAAGACGAAATGAGAATTTCTTTAAGTCGGACTGAGAATTCCTTTAAAAAAATAAATGTAAGCAAATTATCCAACGATCTAAATTCATACCAAACATAAAGAGCAAACAGAAAAACAATTCTCGACGTTACTTAATCGTTACAAATAAAACAAAATTATATCAGTGTTTACATTCGATCCCAAATGTTTCCTCTTTGCAAACAGCCTTAGACAAATAAAGAAACATACACAAAAATTACAAAAAAAAAATTTTCCTCATGAGCTATAAACACCGTATTGGCAACCAATATGCGATCCCTTTAGGATGGGGCGAATCACAATATTCATGACAACAAAATATAGGACTAACTCCATCTCAAACAAAATAAGAAAAATGTTTACGTTCGTCTCCAAAATTATTCTATTTTCAGACGGCCTTAGACAAATCAAGCAACATACACAAAACACACGGCAACCAATATGCGATCCCTTAGGATGGGGCGAATCACAATATTCATGACAACAAAATATAGGACTTACTCCATCTCAAACAAAATAAGAAAAGTGTTTACGTTCGTCTCCAAAATTATTCTATTTTCAGACAGCCTTAGACAAATGAAGCAACATACACAAAACACACGGCAACCAATATGTGATCCCTTAGGATGGGGTGGGATCTCAATGCACATTAGGATGGGGGTGCGATCTAAATGTACACCTGATGGCTATAAAAATCTCATTTGACACAAACACACGGCAACCAATATGCGATCCCTTAGGATGGGGTGGGATCTCAATGCACATTAGGATGGGGGTGCGATCTAAATGTACACCTGATGGCTATAAAAATCTCAGATATACCATTTATTCACACCTCTTGACATTAATGATCAATAAATCACACCTGCGGTGACATGCTGTCAAATTAACACCTCATTTTTTATTCAGTCCATACAGTTCTCCTCTACTAGGGCGGTCCCAAAATTAACCGACCTGACATAAATAATGGCGGTAGTAGTTTGAAAAAAAAATGCTTTCATGAAAAGTGACAACCCTCTAAAACATATGTCTTAAGTTTCAAGCCGCAATGTTGTAAAGTTTTTTTTTGACCACTCAAAAGTAACCTCAGTGACCTCAGTGAATTTGTAAACATGGAAAAAATTGGCCATCGATATGTTACACAATACTTTAATTTAAAAGGTCTTAGTCCAACCAATAGTAAACCCGTTCTAGATTCTACTTTGGGGTAGTCTGCTCCTTTGTTTACAACTATAAAACTTCGGGTGGTATAGTTTAAACGGTACCGTGCGATCTGCAAAGACGAAAAAAATGATTTTAGGCCGATTCCGCGGGCTCGGAAAACAAATTTTAAAAAATGTTTTTGCAATTGTTCCGAGATAAGCTTTAATATTCCGAAGAAAGTACATACTTATTTTCTACGGATAATTTTAAGGTTTTTCGTAGTTATATTTTCTCATCTTGATGATGTCTTTCGAAGAAAGACGAAATATTGAATGAAAACAATAAAAATCACTTAAATCCCAATATAGACCTCGAGCTCATCTATATATATAAAAATGAAACGGTCCATCTGTGTAATGGCATCACGTCAGAACGGCTGGAGCGATTTGGATGATTTTTTTTTATTCGATTCTAAATTTTCACGAGATGGTTTATATAGAAAAAAAAAATTAATTGGTCAAAGGGGCGTGGTACCTCCCATACAAATCGCAGGTTAAAAATCCGATATTTCTGCTCCTATTATAGGTATAGTGCTGAAATTTTGTTTGTATGCATTTAATGGCAGATTATGTGAATTTTCCAAAAATGGGCGGAATCGGACCAATGGGCGTGGCCCCGCCCATATAAGCCAAATTTTGAAATTGAGATATTTTGCACAATTTGTTAGCGAGAGTGCTGGAATTTTGTGTATATGTAAACGGTGGCAGTCTACGTGATTGGTCCAAAAATGGGCGGGATCGGACCAAGGGGCGTGGCCCCGCCCACATAGACAAAATTTTGATATCTTGCACAATTTGCTAGCGGGAGTGCTGCAATGTTGCGTATATGTATCTGGTGGCATTCTACGTAATTGGTGAAAAAATGGGCGGGACCGGACCAATGGGCGTGGCCCCGCCCATATAAGCCAAATTTTGAAATTGAGATATTTTGCACAATTTGTTAGCGAGAGTGCTGGAATTTTGTGTATATGTAAACGGTGGCAGTCTACGTGATTGATCCAAAAACGGGCGGGATCGAACCAATGGGCGTGGCACCGCCCATATAAGCCAAATTTAAAAAATATGATATCTTGCACAATTTGTTAGCGAGAGACCTGGAATTTTGTGTATATATATCCGTTGGCGATCTACGTGATTGGTCCAAAAATGGGCGGGTTCGGACCAATAGGCGTGGCCCCGCCCACAATGACCAAATTTTGAAATTTTTATATCTTGCACAATTTGCTATCGGGAGTGCTGCAATGTTGTGTATATGTATCTGGTGGCATTCTACGTAATTGGTCAAAAAATGGGCGGGATCGGACCAATGGGCGCGGCCCCGCCCTTATAAGCCAAATTTTGAAATTGCTATAACTTGCACAATTTTTTATCTAGAGTGCTGTCATGTTGTAGATATGTATCTGGTGACAGTCCACGTGATTGGTCCAAAAATTGGCGGGATCTGACCAATGGGCGGGCCACCGCCCATATAAGCCAAATTTTGAAATTGAATTAAATTTTGCGTATATGTATCTGGTAGCAGTCTACGTGATTGGCTTTAAAATGGGCGGAATAGGACCAGTGGCCCAGCCCATATTTTGATATATCTTGCAAGTATTATATAGGAAATACATGAACAAAAATGCTCGGTATGCGATAATTACAGCTGCTCACTCCAATACAATCGCAATATGATAATGTGATGCAATATCAATGAAACAAGAATTTGGAAATTTTATAAGTATACATTTCTATTTTCTGGACTTTCCACTGAATTCGGTATTTTTTCATTCAGTGAATTTATTACTAATACCAGTAAGGAAAGGCAGAAAGTCGGGCGGGGCCGACTATATAATACCCTACACCTCCCTAACATTGCGATAAGGGTCATTGCGATAATAATTTGGAATAATTGGTAAATGTATTTTGAACCGATAATCGCAAAATTAAGCAATATTCGTTCCTAAATTGAGAAAAATCTTTCTGGAGAACTTTGTAATGATCGGAAGTAAAGTACAACTTCTATAGCGCTTTGTAACCAAATCTGGAGGAACATATATATGGAGGTTATATATAAATCTGAATCGATTTTCCTAGAATACTCATTCATGTAAAATAGAAACCTGTTTCTGTCGAATTTCGTACTGATCGGATATAAAACACAGTCTCTACAGCGCTTACATGTCAAATTGGGGGTAACATATATATATGGGGGCTATATCTAAATCTGAACTGATTTTCTCCGAATTTTGCGGCATTCCTTCATGTAATAAGAAACCTCTTTCTGCCGAATTTCTTACTGATCGGATATAAAATACAGTTTCTACAGCGCTTGAATTTCAAATCGGGGGTAACATATATATGGGGACTATATCTAAATCTGAACCGATTTTCTCCGAATTTGGCAGTATTCCTTCATGTAATAACAAACCTCTTTCTGCCGAATTTCGTACTGATCGGATATAAAATACAGTTTCTACAGCGCTAATTTTGACATGGGCAGCGAAGCGCACCGGGCTCAGCTAGTTTTGAATAAATATCATACAAAATTAAAAGCACAGGTCAAATATACAAAATTACACACTCAAATCTAAATATATATATATATACATATATTTTATCGTCGTGAAATTCTAAGATCATTTAGCCAAGTCCGTCCGTCCGCCTATCTGTTGAAATCACGCTACAGTTCGTAATAATAGAGCTAGGTTGATCAAATTTGGTAAAAATACTTCGCCCCAGTAGGCGAGTTGGTATCGTACTCGCCTATGAGTTTGGGGGTCGTGGGTTCGATTCCCACCAGAGGCTCTGGTCTGTCGCTGCAAACATTTAGCCATATGGTCTTTGTAACCCGACCTTTCCCTGGACCTTCAAATTAGAATATAAATTTACTTTGTATTGTAATTCATATAAATAAATAAATACTGCTTATAGTTGCAGGTCATTTAGGATTGCAAATGGGCCCTATAGAGGTCGCTCCAAAACACTGTTTTTAAGCCATAGATATCACATTTTTAAAGCAATTTAGCTATGCAACTATGCAGTTTGTATTCAATTTTGACAAGAATTTATCACAACAAAAATTTTTACAAATCGGTTCATATTTTGTTATAGTCACCCTATAGAGTTCGCTCCAAAATATGCTTATATAAGTCATAAATACATAATTTTCTAAAAATTTTAAATGAATCTTTGCAGTTTGTATATTATTTAGACAAAAATAAATCACAGTAAAAACTTTTAAATCTGTTCATTCTTTGTTATAGTCCACCTATAGATGTTGCTCCCAAAAAGGCTTGTGTAATGCACAAACGCCCAATTTTCTAAGTAATTTAGCTGAATTTTTGCAGTTTGTATTCTATTTTGGCAAGAATTCATTAGAATGTATACAAAACAGTTTATACTTTGCTGTAGTCCCCGCGTGGAGGTAGCTCTCAAATATGCTAATTTGAGCCGGAAATACCACCTTTTTCAGGTGAAGACTTCGCCTAAAAAAATTAAGGCCTACAATTTGCAGCGTTCGTTTTTAAATAATGTTCTTAAATAACAAGTAAGAAAGTTCAGTCGGGTAAACCGATTACTGAATCCCCTCACCATAAGTCTCAAAAAATATTTGTAATTGTATTTATTTTTTGTTTTATTTCAATTATTATCAATTTAAATTACAGTTTAAAGTATGTACTGGTATTAAAGTTATAAGCTGTTTACTTTAGGTACAAAATGGTCCATTTGTGTGAGAGGCACCAAAAGGGGCGTCCCAATAACGGTCACTTTTCTCTGGACTCTAGGTACTATAAAAACATTGCATTGTACAATATTTCAAGTATTTGTATGCACTGGCATTAAAGTTAAAAGCTGTCAACTTTTGGTACAAAAAGGTCCATTTGTGTGGGAGGTACCAAAAGAGGCGTGCCAATAACGCCCATTTTTTCTCTGGACTCTAGGTACTATAAAATCATTACACTGTACACAATTTCAAGTATTTGTATGCACTGGTATTAAAGTTATAAGCTGGTAACTTTTGATAAAAAAAGCCCATTTTTGTGGGAGGTACCAAAAGGATATTGGCAATAATGCCCACTTTCACTGTATTGTAGGTACTATAAAACCTTTACACTGTACAAAATTTCAAGTCGTTGCATGCACTGGTAATAAAGTTATAAGCTATTAACTTTTGGTTCAAAATTGTCCATTTGTGCGGGTGGTACCAAAAGGGGTTACGCGTTATTTCACGCATAACCCTATCTATCCCATGACATTTTATTATTTTTCTCTACAAAAAAAATAAATTTTATTTGTAGAAAATTTCTTTTGGGCAATTCAGGTGGATATCAGAATTAAATTATTCTATTATAAATCAATGAATATAGGCATCATTGAGCCCCACCCTTCCGCTTTATTACCATATATTCGAAACGTTTTTGACAGAAAATCTCACACAGAAAATTACACCTGTTTTTCGGAGTTACTATCATTTCACGTTACAACAATTTAATATGCGACAATAACGCATAGATGACAATAAATGGTTCCACCTCTTTTCGCGTTAATGGATGAGCTGAGTAATTGATGCCGCATAAATTAAATGACGACTACGATGACGATGTGTAGTAACACACCCGGAAAGTGTAAACTAAAAAGTGGCCATGAGATGGGTTAGCCGAACAAACGGAAAAACTCTATGTGTCTGAGTCTGGTTTTGCTTTCAAAACAATTTGCAACATTTTATAGCAAGTGGAAAAAAATTAAATACAATGCGTGAGAATAATGGCAACACCCAGAAAATTACCAACCTAACGAAGAAGAAGACTTCAATTCCAAACACAAACCCAAAACACCACATTTACAGACGATGGCAGATGTCTGATATATCAGAGCAGTAGTAAACTTGTTAACTTGATACACATGAGGAGGTGAGATGATGATGACTGTGATGATGCCGTTGAAGTACGAGTAAGTGAAGCAACTGGGAGGCGGATAGACATACAAACAGTCGGACGGACGCACCAGCTAAGTGTATCAACATATATATGTATATACTCCTACCTATGTTGCAAAATAGGAAATTGGTAAAAATAAACTATTACTTATATACTTCCCCCGCCAGTAAAAAAAACTTACAGATATATCTTTGCAATTTAACAACAAAATTTTGTTGAAAATAATAATAAAAAATTGTTACCTAATTCCTCCTCCAACGATGCAAGTGAAAAAAGTTTACAAGGAAAAAAATACGTCTACAAAATGAAATTAACCCAAAACAAACTCCCTACGAATGCTTTGAGGAAGGCTAACGGAATGATTACTCCGCCGTATGTCCGTAAAGTAAATAATCAATTGAATGTTTAGATGTGTGATCACCCACCCGCCTCATGAGAAGTGAGTGAATGCCTTCCGCTGTCGTTGGTTTGTTTGTTTATTTATTTAGTTTTCTTACCAAATTAAGGCTAATTTAGCCATTATTGGCAACAAAAAAGCAGCAGTCTATAGAAATGACAAAACACCAAGAAATGCAAACAGTCGAACCTACGGACAGACAGACGGACGGACGGGCGGAGGGGCATACATTTTGTGTTTAACGGTGTTGCGATTAAAAATCTCACATAACAATTTGAAGTTGTAAAATTGTTTAGTTTTCTGGCGAGAAGGCATTAAAAAATAGCCATTAAATCACTTCATGAAAAACATTTCAAGTCCCACTCTCAAATTATCTTATTTTCCATACCGGGCGGACGGACGTCGGCATGAAAATGAACTCTTTGTTTCGATTTGTTTAAAAGGTAAGGTCTATTACATCACTTAAAAAAGTGATGTATGGAATGCATTGCATTCAAAAATTAGCAATTTAACAAAATATAAAACTTTAAGATACACCCGATGACAATGAGCAATGGGCAGAAAAGTTTGTAATAATTTAAGAGAAGGTCACAATTACTTTCTGAGTCTATTTGCCTATGTCCGTCCTTTGGTCAGTCTATTAACATATTATTGTGATCAAAGTTCAGCTAGCTTATATGAACGGACATGAACGAAATTTAGCTGAGAATTGTTTTGTGGGTCAATAACGAACTCTATTAAAATTGGGGCATATGGATCCATGTCTTGATATAGCCATCATATAAAGATCCGCTGGGATTTTATTTCTATCTGTTCTAAAAGCCACATTTTTCCGATTTATCTAAAATTTATCAGTGGAATGTCTTACTATTCCTGATAACAATGGCTTGTATCTGTCAATGTTTTGATGAAGGCTCCATATAAAGATCTATTCCAAATCGGTATACTATGGTCCACTTTTGAAACCCGAACTGACTGAAATTAGAAATGTTCTGAAACTAATCTACGTAAAAAAACGGTAAGGGAAATTCGAAGTCGGGCTGGGCCGACTATATGACCTACCTACGAGGTTGCTATATATATTTCTGTCCTAGGCAACACTAGGTGTTGCCTGGCGCCATCTGACAAAAAAATGGCAAAACAAGTAAAAGCGTTAATTTCGGCCATGCCGAATCTTATATACCCATGGATAGCATGTGACCTCACAAAATAACTCAAACCTAAAGAAAATAACACCGAAAACACACAAAAATAGTAGATGAGAACAGTAGGAATCACAACAAGTTAGATGCTATATATGGGAGCTATACCTAAATATGGTCCGATATGGCCCATTTGCAATCCCAAGCAACCTGCATCTATAAGAAGTATTTGTACCAAATTTGATCAACCTAGCTCTATTATTGCGGACTGTAGCGTGATTACCACAGACGGACGGACGGACAGACGGACATGGCTAAATCGTCTTAGAAATTTACGACGATTAAGAATATATATACTTTATGGGGTCTCAGATCAATATCTAGAGGTGTTACAAACGGAGTGACAAAATGAATATACCCCCATCCTATGGTGGAGGGTATAAAAATGGAATTAACTCGTGAACATTTTCGTGCTATCATTTTTCACAACTTTCGACATGGATTATCACGACAAGTGTTCATCGATGAACTCAAATCTTTGTATGGCGATGAAGCGAAAAACTGGTTTAATGAATTCCATCGTGGCCGACGCTCGCTCAAAGACGAAGGTCATCCAAAAACGGACGTTGTGCCACAGAACATTGATGCCGTGCGTGAACTGATAATGCAAGATCGTCATATGACATACCGTGAGATAGAAGCATCCTTGGGCATTTCTTCCACCAGCATACATTCGATATTGCATGAACACCTGGCTGGAAAAACGGTTTGTTCTCGTTGGATCCCTCACAATTTGACAATCGCTGGAAAAAAGGCTCGTGTTGATTGGTGCAAAGAAATTTTGAAGAAATCGTATTTCTTCAAAATGTGCGGTGTTCAAATGACGTTTATAAGATCGTCACAGGTAACGAATCTTGTATATATGCGTATGAGCCCGAAACAAAACAGCAATCGACCGTGTGGGTCTTCGAAGACGAGCCAAATCCAACGAAAGTTGTTCGTGGAAGAAGCACTTCGAAGCAAATGGTCGCCTGTTTCTTTGGCAAAACTGGTCATGTGGCGACTGTTCCGCTTGAGCAACGTAGGACGAAATTCTGAGTGGTACACCACAATTTGTCTGCCTGAAGTCTTCGGAGAAATTTCGAAAAACGAACAAGAGAAGACGAATCATTGTGCGAGCTCTCACACATCGGCTCAAACCAGCGCCTTTTTGACCGGCCATAACGTCGAATTGATGGGTCATTCGCCGTACAGGCCTGACTTGGCATCTAATACATCCAATGCATCCAATTATTCCCGCACATCAAGAAAAAACTGCTTGGTTAACGTTTTTCGACGCCAAAAGCAGCTGTTGAAGCGTTCAAAAGCCATGTTTTGGAGGTGAATTTTCAACACACTGTAACCAAAACAATTCGCGCTCAAATGACAAAACGGTCTGAGTGAAGTTATGCTAAAAAATGTCATACTTTCCAATGGACGTTCCAGTTTTCATCTGGCGACACCAGCATTGCCAAGACCGAAATATAAATAGCAACCCTCGTATACATTTTTTGTACATTTGCTCCTAGACCTACTCTGCCCTCCTAAGAATGAAAGTCACATAGTTTGGAGATTTTTAACTTTTACGTTTTTTAACATTCGATCCTTTTAATTATACCTTACCCCACACTGTGGTACGGGGTATTATAACTTTGTGCATTTGTTTGTAACACCCAAAAGGAGAAGAAGTAGACCCATGGTTTATTATACCCATCGCAATTATGCTCCGATCTCGACATCACGACAACGACAGTGACGATCCCTATTGAATTTGGTTAAAGTCGGTTCATTTTTACATATAGCTCCCATATACGAGGTATGTTCAAAAAATATGGGGAATTTTTAATTTCCGCGGGCTACGTGTATTTGATTTTTGATATTTTTGTAGCGTTATGTTGGTACTCTTGTAAGGGACATACTTATGCTGACAAGGTCGGCCATTTTGAATGTTTAGTTAAGTTTTGACAGCTGTTGTGCTTGATATTTGTTTTAACTTTTCTTCGATTTTTATCTATTTCAGAAAATGGATCAAATAATCTGCATCAAATTTTGTGTGAAAAACAAAATAAATTGGTGAAGCTACCTTGGACCAAAGTAACGTTTATCGGTGGTACAAAATGTTCTTAGAGGCCCGAGAAGATGCGAAGGACGAACAGCGTGCCGGACGCCCGAGCTCACAGTTTTCTTTGATTGCAGGGGCGTGGTTCATTATGAGTTCTTGCCACAGGGCAGGGACGTATCCAGGATTTTGGTTCGGGGGGTGGGGGGGTGCCAACCTTTTTTTCCATAACAAAGATAAACAATTAAAAAATTACGTTTATTGTGTAGGTAATGGAAGTTATGTTCCTTAGTTTTTTATTCGAATTTTATTCCTAAATATAAATGTGTACTTTAGTACGAGATCAGTAAAACTTTTTATAATAAAATACGTAAGAATTAAAAATGTAATCTTCGATTTTTTGAAAGAAATATATCAATTATTTCATCGATTTTGACTTCATCTTTGTATATAGACATCAAAGCCAGATAAGATTGCTTTTCTCCTTCCATTCTGTTCCGAAGATAAGTTTTTATTTTTCTTAACGTCGAGAAACTTCGCTCAGCAGATGCCGTTGTCACAGGTATTTTGGTCAGTATCTGCAAAAGGGTAAAAACGCTTGAGAACATGTCCTCATCACAAACTGAAATAGCATCTAATGCATTTGATGGCTTATCATTATTCTGCTTCCAATAATCAATCCATATACTTATTTCAGCTAAAACAGATTTAGCTGAATTATTTAAATCGTTTTTGTAAAAAAGTGTGACTTCATCGAAATCTTCCTTTATTCGATTTACAACTCGTATCGGAACGATATTAAACAGACTTGTAATTAGAGCTTCATGTTCGGAAAATCTATTATTTAAATGTGATATTACTTCGTCCAGATATGGTATGAACAATGTTGTCCTTAAATACGCCTTGGCATCTGAACCAGGAATATTAGCCCTATACTTTTGAGTGCCTACTCTTCTAGGTGGTGCAGCTTCTATTCCAAAACTTCTTGCAAGTTGTGTGGATTCTTCAAACAGTTTATCAAACTCCGCACATGCATTTCTACGCATGTCACTTAATTTAGTCGTTGCCAATTTTATGATTTCGTAAGCCTTTATTATATCTAGGTTAATCGTTTGCAAATACCGTGATAAGTTCTGTGTAATGGCCAAAACCGTACTACTTATTACCACACCCAATATAAAGTCAAATTTACATACATGGTTGTGCAAACTCATTCCATCACTGCAACCTACATGTTAAAAAGGTAGATAGATAAGAAATCATAAATGTAATTTTAAGTTAATTTTCGCCATATCTGATTATCATAAATTTAAAGTCAACCAATAAATACACCGGTCGACAAAAACAACATTTTTTCTTGGGTTTCTGTTTTAATGCATAGATTCTGATTCTAGACGTCAAAAAACGTCAAAATCTCCAATCTTAGCTTGTAAAGTATGTTTTTGTAAATTTTACATCGATAAGAAAGTTTTAAAGTTAAAACCTTACTAAATTAGATATAACTTTTTAAATTATGCATCGATTTTCTTCGGAATGGGCTCGTTTAGATCATGACCGAACAGACTTTACGATAAAATCATAAAAATATAACATTTGTTCATTTTTAGATTGTATTATGGGAGTTTTATTTTAAAAATATTAAAATTTTATCAAAAAATCAAATTTTTCGGCAATATTTTGTAATACTCGTATATCGTCGAAACCGCTGAACGGATGGAAAATGGTATTATATGAAGTTGAAGGCTACTTAATATTTAACTCTTTAAAAAATTTCCTCAACCAAATCGGATAAATGGTTCTCGAGTTATGCCACTATTTGTGGTTCAACCACTAATTTCTTTCCATATCACAGCTTATCGCGAGAATTTAAAGAGACAACCCTTTAGGCTAAGAAAAAAGAGAGGTTGAACCACATATTATGGCATAACTAGAGAACCATTCATCCGAATTGGTTCAGGTAAGCTTTACAAACTTCAGAATTAAGTAGCCTTCAACTTCGCAGCGGTTTCGGCAATATCTTACAAAGTATTGCAAAAAATCATATTTTTTGAGAAAATTTTAATAATTTTTGTCATATTTTTGTGATTTTATCGAAAGGTTATGAATAAATTGAGACCATTCCGAAGAAAATCGATGTATAATTTAAAAAGTTTTAGCGATGAAACCATGCACTTTTCTTATTTTTAGTTGTTATTACTTTTACTGTTACCATTTTCTACGCTTTTGTATTGTTTTTTTAACGGCCTTCCAAATATTTTTCGTGTTTTTTTGAGTGATTTTGAAAACTGTAAACAGTTTATGCCTATGTTTAAAACATTTCGGGGGGCGGGCCCCTGGGCCCCCCCTTCTGTATACGTCCCTGGTGTGCGTAAATGTTCGAATTTCGAAAAATCCTGCCAATTTCTGAGTCGACCTCCTTAGGGCTACCCTCATTACAAATTTCAAGATTCTAGCTCAATTCGTTTAGCTTTGGCGGTGGTCCATATTTATCCCTTTTTGCCCCATTGTGCGGCTAATAGTACGAAAAAATCCCGCCTTATTGCTCGTCTACGTCCCAAGAACTACCCTGCCACCAAATTTCATGGTTCTAGCTTCAGCCGTTTGGCCTGTGCGATGATCAGTCAGTCAATCAGTCAGTCAGCCAGTCACGCAACAATTTTATATATATAGATATATGTGATCAATTTAGCAAGATGAATATGCCGCTAACAAAATAAAATTCCTAAGCGATTAAAAAACCAGTAAGGAAAGTCCAATGACATCGTACACCACCTTTATAGAGCAGAATAAGCTCAGATATAGTAATATAAATATGAAATCTAAATAATAATTACACTGTGTTGGAAATGGAAACTTTGAAAATGTAAGAGAAAGGAGACCATTGAGTTTACTGGGAAATAAGATTGGTTTGTTGCTTTTGTGGTGATTTTTAAATGGAATACATGCTTCAATCCAAAGAACGAAATAAAAGGACCCTTGCAGAATTATTTTTCTGAAAACAGTTATCCAAGCTTCTCTCCCCATTTCCCCCGAAAAATTGCAATCAAATCTTAAAATATGTTAAACGTCATACAAAAATTCCTCGCGAACAATTATTATGAGCCCCCTTTCAATATATTTGTGGAAAATCGACAGGTTTCATAATTTCATCAGTTTTGTCAGTTAGCTTTGTAATTTCAATAGACTCTAACGGAAAAATAATTTACAAAAGTGTAATTAAAAAAATAATTCTCCAAGGGTGCTCTTTATTTCGTTCCTTGGACCTAAGAATGCATTACGAAATCTTATACTTCAAAATCACCACCAAGTTAACTAACCTCTCAGATTTCCTAGCAAACTTTGTGGTCGAATATCGCGAAAACAAGAGCTAACTTAGAGAAACAGTTAATGCTACTGGATTCAGCGTGGCCGAAATTAGTCTATCCATAGGGTGTCCTTTCTGTTACATTTTTGGACAAGCACAGTGTTATAAAACTAAATCTAAACTGAATTTGTTCAAATTCCACAATATGCCTTCTTGCATAAATAACCTCGACTCTACTAAATTTCAAAATGATTGAATGTGGAATACAGCTCCCATAGCGCTTCAAGGCCAAATCTAAAGAAACATTTGTATATTGGGGCAATATCGATCTGAACCGATTTTGACCAATTGCAATAGATTTCCTCCCTGTTGTGAAAGAGTTCTTATTGCCAAATTTCAGCAGGATCGGAGTGAAATTTTGACCTGTACTCAACGAACAACTTAAGATCGACAGACTGGCGGACTGCTAGTGATTCTGAGTCGAACAGATTGTTTTATGTGTGTCTATCTATAGCATTTTTAACAAATCTGCCATAAAACAAAGTTTTAACCCCCCGTACCGTAGTATGGTGTAGAGTATAATAACTAACGAACAAACTGGATGCCTGAAGCGAACATAATTTCCGAAAATTGCAGTATACGGGTATTAAAGCAGAGGCAGTGATTGCTGAAAATTTCATCATGATTACATTTTAAAAGAATTGTCATATTACTTGCACGTCAAGCGTCGATAAATAAATAATAAAATTTGTATTAAATACTCTTTTGTGTTTTTTTAACAAAGCTATATCTTATTTTATAATAAAATAAATTCACGTCTTAGACGAAATATAATTTCAGAAATTTATGTTATTTAACTGCCGGAGTCGGAGTCCTATCATTTAAAAATCCGACTCCGCAGCGCTGATTCCAAATCGACTCTCTAGGGGCCAATTTTTTATCCCGAACTGACTGATATTGGAAATTTCTTGAAACTACTCCACTTAAAAAACTTGTAAGGGACTATCTACACTACTATTTACATATACACTACTCTGCACTCCTAAAAATGAAAGTCACATATCCAATTTAGTGGTTTTAGATTTTTAACTTTAACGTTTAATAACACTACACCTTTTAATAATACCCCACACAACACCGTGGTACAGGGTATTATGACAGTTTGAATTTGTTTGTAACACCTAAAACGAGAAGAGATAGACCCGTAGTTTATTATACCGACCGAATCACTTTTTCAGTCGATTTAGCCATGTCTGTCCGTCCGTCCATGTATTCTTGTGATCAAAATACAGGTCGCAATTATGGTCCTATCTCAACGAGGATCCCTATAGAATTTGGTTAAAATCGGTTGAGATTTACATATAGCTCCCATATGTATATACATATGTACCTTCAACTTGGCATATACATATGTACTGTATAAGCAAAGTTTTTTAACCGATCTCCAAGTATGTTCAGTCGGGTAAACCGACTTATGAATCCCCTCACCTTGAGTATTCGTAAATTTTTTTAATTAAATTATTATTACATTAAATTGCATTTAATAACTTTAAAGTATGTACTGGTATTAAAGTTAAAAGCTGTTTACACTTGGAACAAAATAGTCCATTTGTGTGGGAGGTACCAAAAGGGGCGTGCCAATAACGGTCACTTTACTTTCGACTCTAGATACCATAAAAGCATTACACCGTACAAAATTTCAAGTATTGATTTTCACTGGTGTTAAAGTTAAAATCCGTTATCTTTTGGTTCAAAATGGTCCATTTGTGTGGGAGGTACCAACAGGGGCGTGTCAATAATGCCCACTTTTCTGTGGACTCTAGGTACTACAAAAGCATTACACTGTACACAATTTCAAGTATTTATATGCACTGGTATTAAAGGTATAAGCTGTTAACTTTTGGTGTAAAATGGTCCATTTATGTGGGAGGTATCAAAAGGGGCGTGCCAATAACGGCTACTTTTCTCTAGACTCTAGGTACTATAAAAGCACTGTACGAAATTGCATATATTTGTATGCACTTCTATTAAAGTTAAAAGCTGTTAACTTTTGGTACAAGAAAGTCCATTTGTCTGGGAGGTACCAAAAGGAACGTGCCGATAACGGCCCCTTTTCTCTAGACTCTAGGTACTATAAAAGGATTGCTATGTGCGAAATTTCAAGTATTTGTATGCACTGGTATTAAAGGTAAAAGCTGTTAACTTTTGCTACAAAAAGGTCCATTTGTGTGGTACCAAAATTGGCGTGGAAACTTCGCTCATTTTTCTCGAGGTAATAGAGACTAATAAACTAATACTATGTGTACAATTTCAGAGGATTCAAATAAGTAGTATAGAAACATAAAACAAATAATAAAAGTATTTCACTAAATGTTAACCCTTTGCGGGGGAGGTACTAAAAGAAGTGGACCAATATGGCCCATCTTCGAACTTAGCCGGAGATAGAAGAAAATATTACCACATACCAAATTTGAAGTCAATCGGTTACTCCTTTCGAGAGTTATCGTTCGCACCAGCCAGCAGACAGACAGACGGACGGACATTGCTCGTTCGACTTAAAATGGCCCAAAACGGATATCCGCCGAACATACTTAGGGTCTTAGGTCACTCCTTTGATGTGTTACACTTTTAGCTCGTAGCAAATGATATATACACTTCCCTCTAAGGTGAGGAGATAAAAAGGATGAAAAAAATCACTGATACATTTGAAAAAATATTTTGAGAAATGCAAAATAAAAATAAATAAGGAGAAAACACAAGCAATCATTAGACCTTTTAATAAATCGCAAAAAAGGAATCCGATATTGCCACTTCGAGTCTCCGGTACTATTATTCCTCTTCGAAAGTCGGTAAAATACTTAGGAATAACACTGGATAAATACTTAAATACTCGTACTTTAAGGAGCATATTATCAATGCTTCCGATAAAGCCATAAGGTGTGGTCGAGCTTTATTCCCACTAACAAATCGTAAATCGCATTTAAACACCCAAAACAATATATAAAATGTGTATTCGTCCAATTATGACATATGGTTGTCAAGTCTGGTCATCCAGATGCGCTAAAGCTTATATCAAACGCCTCCAAGTGATACAGAATAAAAACCTTAAAACTATATTTGGCTTAAATATGCGATACTCCACGCTAAAATTCCACCAACGGTTCAATGAAGATTTGATAATCAATTTCGTTAGTAGGATAACAGAATGTTTTGAATGCCGAAGTAGATTGTCGAACCATAGGTTACTTTGAAATATACACTAATAAGATATATTATCATCTAATCTAAGAGTAAACAAAAAATGTAAAATGCATAACAACAGTTGTTATATTTATATACCCGTATTATAAAACGTTTTTTTTAATAGAATGATAGAAGAAATTTTAACAAAAAAAATCGAAACAAGTTGATTGAGACACTCTTGTCTCGATAATCCACGCCAAAAATAGTAAAAACTCATCGCATGAAAATAATCGCTGGTCTATTTCATTTTTGGTGAGGCAATTTCCTGTAAAAGATTTCAACTTTGACAATTCCAGAACTCCACTTTTTTGCAAGATAGTCTGCGCATTTTCCTGATTAGATTTAAAATATTCTATAGCAGAGTTTATCTATATTTCCGGGAATAGCAAGTGCACCTAGTATAGCATTGCTTCGTTAGTCTTAAACTAAGGAGATTAAACTCAAACTTTACATAGCGCTAGTTACTTAACTCCAAAAACAATTGCAAATGAAATCAAGGTAATTACTTATTTCAACGTTTTGTTCCATACGGATATAGTTAATTGTGTATACACTCACAAAAAACAAAAGTACTACTTTATTACTCCGCTAGTAGCTGATATTAGTTTCGTTGTCATGGGGTGTCATGATAAAGTTGATGAAAATCTGTTTAGATTATTATTATGTGGTCGGCCCACCCCTATTTTAACATAGTCACAAACAAAGGTCCCTTCTGATTTGGCCTTTTGAATTTGGAGACAATACGTTCAGATTTAGATTTAGCTCCCTTATATTTCTGAATCCCGGATTTACATCTAAACGCTCTAAAAACCTAATTTCTCAACAAATCCTTTGGTAACTTACACTCAAAGATTACAGCTTTTTTGAACCAAAAACGAACGCTGTCTGTTTTCAAGAAAATCGGTCCAAAGGTGTTAAAATAGAGTTCTAATATTTACATATCCGATTTTGAATATAAGCGCGACCAAAAACAAATTTTTGGGCAGATCATTATTATTAGAAAAACAATAGTTCTTCTTATTTTATATTTCTCAGTGCGGAGTTGAGCTGAAGATCAAAGGGTTTCCTTCTAAGACTAATTTGACTATATTTTGAATAGTCAAATTAATCATATTGTCGACGTTTGCCCTTTCTTACTGCTTAAATGTTATCTTCCAACAGCATCAAATTTGATAAATTTTAAAAATACTAGAACTCAATAACTTTCTCGAGTGTATTAAAAACAAATCATTTTCGAAAACTTGTGCACCTTTATGTTTGAAGAAGATTCATATATACGCTAGTATGCAAAGGTGTACTCCCTCCCCGCGGCTCGCTTGTACAGGTAACACTGCCTTATAGCACTTGCCATTAGTTTCGGTGCGTTTAAAATTTTACTTAATATTCATTTATTGAACTTAACGGCGCGTAAATTTTTCTTCCACCATCAAAAAATAAACGAAACCACAAACAATTAAAGGTGGTAATTTTTCTTTGAAGTACTATTAAAAATATATATGTACGACGAGTATGTATTGTCTTTGTGGGTTAGACAGTCAAGGTTAGAAATAATTGTTTCACCTTTTGATAGGCCATCAGAAGGCATCTGGTGCGGGGCACTAAGTAGCCTCGTTTTGTTTAATAAGGCCGACAGAGATCGAGATCTTGTTGTGAATATTATCATTTGGATTACATTCGTTTTGAGTAATTTCAATTCCAAAGAATCGCCAACCATTAAGGTGGGTGGTTTGTTTGATTCTGTAAAGTTGGTGATTTTTTAGATTCGAAGAAACAATGCATATCTAAAGAAATTTGTTCATAAGCTAATTCAGAAAATTAACTTTTCAAAAAATTAAATACAAAGTATACATAGCTTTTGCGTAAATATATAGTTAAGAAATTGGCAGAAGACCTGGTAAGTTTCTTCCTCTATAAGTCCTATATAAAAATCTTATCATGTTTGATTTTTTTGTTTTTAAGATCCAAATCACTCAAGAAAATCGTGAAAATGTTATTTCTCAAGAGCCACATGATTGGGTTCTTTGTCGATATCGGCCCTTCATAATTGAAATATTTTTGATTTTATCGCTGAGGAGAGCTCTTCATCATGGGATCGGGCAGATAACTACAGCTTCTACAGTAAACCTCCAGCACTCTAATGCTGCATCAGCTGCCTAAAAAGTCCTCCTGCTGCAAGGAGGGCCTGACCTCGTCCTAATCCAGGATCCATGGTTCAGAGGAGATATTTTGTGGGTTTAGGGCGCCAGGGTTTAAGCTGCTTCAAGGTACAGCTAACGTAAGACGTAGAGCCTGTATACTTGACAAAAACAATCTTAAATGTAAATTCTTCTTTCTTGTAGTAGTGAACATAGTATCAGCCAGCCTTGATTTAGGAAACTCCCATGTATGGCACATGCCACTGAGACGCCACCCTATCAATTGAAATCACTGGTAGGAGCGGCAAATAAAAAAGCAAATATGTCAATGCAAGGGGCGACTTAGTAACAGGGATGCCAACTTAGTGCTTTCCGCACCAGATTTAGTGCTTTTCAGACCCCCCAATACGCGAAAAGTGTTCACTTAGTGCCAAACGAAAAAAAAAACACTAGGTGTACGCTTTTCATGTTTTTTGTTTGTGCTTTTGACGCTTTTCGTACATTTGTCAGATCAAATCTGCCAACATAATGAAATTATACTATTTTTGCTACTCCGTGTTATGAACATATTTATATGCACTTACATTTTACTCTCCGATTTTAATATTGCTGTTATCACTTCTGAAGTTTAAATTTGATTGAAATTTAGACTTACAAAAAGTAAAAGAAATAGCTTTTTAATACCATACAAAAGTATTGCCGAAAGGGTTTTTGCCGAAATATTATTGTTTTATAAGTACACAATTCTGCGGTACAGTGTATAATACTTTTGTTTTGTATGGCCCTAAAATATTGGGTGGCATGTCATAACGTCCAGAGACATAATGTCTATGGATCTTATGACACTTTGATCAGCGTAAGCGGCTTTGGAAAATATTTTTAATCCCGGCCGAAGGCTGGCCACGCAAGCTCAAGTTGGTCCGCGTAGCCATCGTTGGAAATACATCAGAAGGGAAAATCTTTAACCCCGGCCAAAACCGGTCACGCAGACACAGTTTGGTCCGCGTAGCCTGCTTTGGAGATATCGATAACTGGAAGATCGTCTTCAAAGATAATATACAGACTAAATGGTCTATTGACTCAGAATCACTAGCAGATTGGAATTATTATAGGGGTGGTTAGGTTAGGTTGAAAGGGACGCCCGTCAGAATACAACTGACGAGTTCACTCGGGGCCGACAATTCGGTCCATTGTGTTTCCCGTGAGAATAGAAGAATATAGAAGAAATAGTTGGAGGTTTACAGACTAGGGAGAGGGAGAGAAGGTTAAGAAAGAGGGAGAGAAGGTTAAGAAAGAGGGAGAGAAGATTTAGGAAGAGGGAGAGAAGATCTAGTGACTCGTGTTTTTGTTTGTCTTTGTGGCTTTACTAAACCAGAGAGATTTTCTGATGAAATTGAGAAGGGGTTTGAGCGGTGCATCTGCTAGGTCGTCTAGGTTTTCGAAGAGCCTGTGCCCTAAAAAGGCCAAACGGTACTCTTGCAGTCCTTTGCATGAGCATAGCAGGTGCTGTACTGACTCCTCCTCTTCTTCATCCAAGCAGCTTCTACAGAAGTCTTCATAAGGAAGCTTCATGCGTGAAGCAATATTGCCTATCACGTAGTGCCCTGTGATGACTCCAGTGAGGATGCTAAATGTGTTCTTCCTGAAGGACAGCAATTCTTCGGTACGTTTCACATTAATGGATGGCCAAAGGGTTTTTGCAGTCCTGCAGTTTTGTACGATATCCCACCTCGGTCTGGTTAGTGCTGCTCCGCGTTCGTCGATTGGTTTTTAAGTTCCACACGGGGCAAAATCCCCTTTTTTGATATGTTTGAATAGAAAGAAAATATATTTGTAACACAAATTTTTAAATATTATATATTTCAGAGCAAATAAATACTATTTGAAAATCAATAAAATATATTTGGAACGAATATATTAATATATTACAACAAAATATATTTGCAAACTAAATTGCCCAAATAAAATATGTGTTTAAATACAAATAACATTATTATTTAGGAATTTCTCCAAATATATTTTATTTAAAAACAATTTTCAAAACTTTTGCTGACTTTTTCGAATTTCAGTTTTAATTTTTCGTTGGTTTCAAATTGTACCTCCCAGTTACAATACCATATGCAGCTTTAACTTCTGTTTAATGAATTATTTAAAGTTTCTGAGTATTCCAAGTAATCATTTCTTGTCAATCCTCCAAGTAATTTTTTTTGGTCCAAGATTATACGATTTTAATCATTATTATTTATTATTTTTACGAACATTAAAAATTTCTAAAAAATTAACCTTGAATTAATAAAAAATTTGTCAAGCACAATTAACGTATTTTCTAAATTCGTAAACGCAAATAAATATTTGTTTCGGAAATAATTGTCCCAAATAAAAACATTTGGGATTTAAACAAAGATTTATTTACAACAACATCTTCCCAAATATATAATTTTTGTATGTACCAAATAATATATGTCTAGAGTGTACTCTAAACATATATATGTTTCAAGCGGAATATGTTTGGGACAATATACTACAGAAGGGATTTTTTTGCAGCGTGCACGAACGGAATTTGCACGTCCAGAGTCGCGGTTTCATTTCGTGCGCCGGATCCTATCCCGGCACATTCGTCTGCTAATTCGTCTGCTAATATGTATGTTGCTATGTCCTGGCACCCACACGGAGCAAAATCGCCTTTTTTGATTTGTTTGAATCGAAAGGAAATATAGTTGGAACACAAATTTTTAATTATTATATATTTTCGAGCAAATAAATTTTATTTGAAAATCAATAAAATGTATTTAGAACGCATATGTTAATATATTAGAATAAAATATATTTGCGAACTAATTTTCTCAAATAAAATATGTGTTTTAATACAAATAAAATTATTGTTTATGAATATTTCCAATTATATTTTATTAAAAAAAAAAAGATTTTCAAAACTTTGCTGAATTTTTCGAACTTTAGTTTTCATTTTTTTTTCATGTTTTCGAATTATGCTATCCTATTAAAAATGGCATACTTACCATTCACTTCTATTTGAAACCACATATTTTTATTTTCTAAATATTCCCAGTCATTATTTTCAATTATAAAGAAATTTTACTAACATTAAAAATTTCTAAAAATTACCTTTCAATTGCCGAAAACTTAAAACAATTAAAGAATATATATATATTCACGCAAATAGATCTTTGTTTGGGAAATAACTTATGCAAATAAAAAATATTAGGATGTAAACATAGTTTTGTCTAGAACAAAATCCTCCTAAACATATACTATTTGTATGTGTCAAATGTTATATATTTGGAGTGCACCCTAAAAATATTTATGTTTCAAGCAGAATATGTTTGGGACAATATACTACAGAGGCGATTTTTTTTCAGCGTGCAGCAGAGCTTGATTTCGTGAGCCTGAATATGGGTTAAGGATAGAAAGCAGTCCATCGTGCAGCGTGATTTGATAGTTCTAGAGCCCAAAGCCTTGAGAGCTGCCATACTGTCGACGTAGATCTTGATTTTTTTCGGAGAAATATCCCGTTCCAAAATCTGTTTCGCGGCAATGTTAATGGCATAGATCTCTGCCTGGAAGACAGTGCATTCATCTGGGAGTCTGGTGGAGATTCTGAGATTAAGGGTATCGGAATATACTCCTGATCCCGTGCCCGTCTCCATTTTCGATCCGTCCGTGAAGATTGAGATCTCGTCGTCCTCTATGACGCTATTTGATGCCCAGTCCTCACGGCTAGGAAACGTTACATTAAATTTTTTACCTCGAATTGTTCTTTGTGCCAAGTAGTCCGTTGGCCTATTGATTTTGTCTGTTATGCCCATGCTTTCCAGGATTGAGCTATTATAGGGATAAATCGAATCTGCTAGTGATTTCTTTTTGTTCAGCAAGTCTTTATGCAATTTAGCAGGGAAAAAAGTATGAATCTAAGCGCCAAAAAACCAAAAAGTTTGAAAGTATCATTTTAATTAGGGAAACAACTTTGATTAAAATTTGATAATTATTTTTATTTTAAGGTTTTTAATGTAAAATGAAACTTTTTTATTGCAAATGAAAGAAAAATAGTTTAGTGCCTTTTTACGCTTTCTGTCTGGAATTTTACGCTTTTTAAATTTTTCATTACGCTTTTGCTCCGCAAATAGTTGGCATCACTGCTTAGTAATAAAATACATGTATTATAAGTAGTAAACCTGTGTTTTGTAATAGAGGGCATGAACTTACCTTCATTACTAGAAACAGACGGGAGGTTTTCGATGCCTCCCTTGTCTTCGAGAATTTAAGTGGAAGGATTACTAATTGGATAGTCTTGAACACTTATAACATTTTCGACCGTAGATACATATATGAGTATTAGCTTCTGCATCAATGCGAAGTCTACTACCTCTTCCCACCCAATATTACGAAGGCTAATTGGGGAAAATTCAGGGGGAAATTTCGGACAATTTTTGCCTCAACACCTTGTATAAATGGGTACATTAAGAAAGATGATAGTTCTTGTACGTTCAGTGTCCTCACTCGCTGGGAGTACTACTGGATACACATTTCCCTGGCAACTGTGAATATGCATTGAATTCTCGATTAAACATTTCTTTGAAGATCAGCCATCAGAGGTCGCCATCAAGATTGTAACCAAATCTAGAATTCTTTGGACTATCAAAAGCTTTCAACTTTATAAGTCGCCAGGACCAAACAAAGTCTCGCTGGCGGAGTTGCAGGCAGTAGCTGATACAATTGCTCCTGGCTCATAGAGATCTACACATGTTGTATCAATTATGACTACATACCAACAAAATGGAGGGAAACCAATGTTGTTTTTATCTCAAAAGCGGGAAAGCCGCCCCATACTGGAGCTTAGGATTTCCGGCTGATTAGTTCATCGTCATTTCTTCTTAAAACCCTGGAGAGATTAATAGATTAATAGAAAATTTATCACCGGCTACTGTCCATTTAAAAGCACGCCTACAGCAAGGGCAAGTCCACCGAAACCGCCCTACATGATATGGTCAGCTTTATTGAACGATCCCTCTCTGTAAAGGAATATACTATGGTAGCTTTCTTAGATACAGAGGGGGCCTTCAATAACATAAATCCTGTTGCTATAATTACGGCTTTATCAACCGTGGGGGTTGATAGCAGTATACGTAGGTTCATTCGTAACATTCTGATTAAGAGACGCCTTTCTGCTAGCTTAGGATCAACTGACATCCATAGATTTTTCGGCAGGGTAACGTCCCAAGGAGTGTTCTGTCTCCTCTGCTATGGAGTCCCTCCATGAACATTTTCATTTCATTTCATTTTTATTTATTATAATATTTACACTTCATTTCAACTTTGTAATACTATTTAAGAGTTTAAGACTTATCTCTTCTTCTACTTTGTAATTAATAATGATTTACAAAATTGATTAGTTAATACTAAAATATATACAAGGGAGGAAAAAATTTACAAAAAACCTATATGAATATTAATTTTGTTATGATAAAAACTTAACACTACTTACAGACTAACTATGAATTTGCTATATCATTAATATAAGTAAAACTTGATGAAGAACATCTTGTATTAAAATTTTGCGTCAATATTTCAATCTTATCGATGACTAGGTAAATTTTTGCATGCTCATGTAGTCGTTTCGTAGAATAGTAGAAAGGTAAGTTTAATATTAATTTTAATATTTTATTTTGTGTAACTTGTAACTTCTTTAAATGACAGTTAGCACTTGAAGACCGCCGATTGAAATATGGACTTAAATATTAACATTTTATTAGCTAGACTAAGATGAGATTTGCGGTTTATAAAGGGATATAGCACTTTGATCAGCAAATTCACTTTATTTATTACAAATGGGATATGATTTTTGAATTTCATTTTTGTATCTAATATTACACCTAAATATTTAACTTTTTGTTCCCAATGAATTTCCATATTATTTACAACAATGTTATTTTGTGGAGTAAAACATTCTTTGCGTTTCCTTGTGAAATAAATTGCCTGACTCTTTTAACCATTTATACTGATTTTCCATTTATCGAAATATTTTATTAGAATAGATAATGCAGATTGAAGATTTCTGATGATATCTGAAGCCAATATTTCAGAGCTTAAAATCGCAGTATCATCAGCAAAAATTGATAATAAGCAGTTATTTAACTGCGGGATATCGGAAGTATATATATTGTACAGTAATGGGGATAAACATGAACCTTGTGGGCAGCCGGCATTTATTGTAAATATTGATGAAGAATCCGAGTTTATACATACTTTGAACGTTCTATTTTGTAAGAAGTTTTGAATTATTTTAATAAGTTCACTAGGGAAATTAAGATTGATCGTGCCACACTGAATCGAAGGCGGCCTTTATGTCCAATAGGATCATTCCAGTAGACTTTTGTTGTTCAAAATTAGATGTTATTGTTTTTTTTATTCGTATTAGTGGTTGGATTGTATTGTGTTCTCTGCGAAAACCGAATTGTTCTGAGGGAAATATGTTATTTCTATTCACAAAATCCGATATTTTATCATTAATAACTTTTTCTAGAATTTTACTTATAGACGACAGTAAGCTGATTGGCCGGTACGAAAGTGGACAATCGCTAGGCTTATTGTTTTTCCTAATGGGGATAACTTTGGCTTCTTTGAATTCTTGAGGAAAGTAACTAAATTTCAAACAAGAGTTTATCAATATGGTTAGGTATTTAATACCTTTTTTTGGTAAAGCCTTGAGACATTTGTTGTTGATGCCGTCGATACCTGGAGCTTTTTTGTTTCTCAAACTTTTAATAATATTAAATATTTTAGAAGAATTTATTTCCAAATGCTCTGAAATGCCTTCGTTCGATGATTGGAATGATTCGAGAGAATTTCTAACTTCAGAGATAGTTGATAAATCTCCAATGTTTGAAGTTCTAGAATGATTTGTGGCGAATGTTGTTGCCAATAGCTCGCATTTTTCGGAATTTGTTGTAAATCGAGAATTATTAAATTTTAGAACGGGAATTCTACCTGATTTCTTTCTCAAGATTTTAGAAAGATTCCAGAAAGGAGAGGAACCTGTATCTAGTTTAGAAAGCAATTGATTCCAGGATGAATTTCTGTAATTTTCAATTTCACTACTAATGCTGAAATTTAGATTTTTCATTACATTGAAATTTACCATATTTCTGTGCCTTTTCCACAGTCTACGGTGTTTGTTTCTGAGAGCAATTAATGATTTTATATATGTTGGAAATGGTTTTCCAACATATGGAAATGGTTTTCCAACATATATATTATATTCCAACATATAATTTGATTGTCGTCTCATAGGCACACTGTTACCTACGGCATCATTTAGTATCGTTTTGAAATTTGTTAACATCTGATCAATATCTGAAGTAGTCTGAACATAATTATGAGAGGGTAGGAAAAGGTGACGATTAATGTAATTAGAGAACGAGGACCAGTTAGCTTTTCTATAATCATAGATATTATGTTCTGTGTTTAGATAATTATACTGTATGGTTGTTTGTACAGGTAAATGATCTGAACTTAGATCATTTACCACTTCAGCGGGAGAAATTTTATCAGTCATATTTGTAAGAAACAGATCTAGAGTGGAGCTCTGTCTGTTTCTATTTGAAGGAACATAAGAGTGTTCACTTGGGAAAATTATATCAAAACTAAATGAATCTTGTTTCTGAAATAAAATATTTCCCCAACAGTTTGAACGTATACAGCCCCAGGATGAATGTCTACAATTAAAATCACCACCAAGGAGGAATTTGTCACCTCTGGTGAGTTTGTTAATATCTGTTGTAAATAATTGTTTACGATTTCCATCAGAACCCGAATGGCCGCCGGGGAAATAGCATGAGTATATGTCGACGCAATCTGAATTGGTGAAAAGTCGTATGGCAATGTTTTCAATTACACTAGTGTTGATAATAGGAAGTAAGTTGTGAGGAATATTTTTCCTAATTATAATAGCTACACCTCCTCCTCGAATAAATTCTCGGTCATTTCTATATACAAAGAAATCTTGGTGATTTAAAGATAGATTTGGTTTTAACCAAGTCTCGGAAACTAAACAAATATGTATTTTACGTGCAGTTAAAAATTGAAATAATTCTGTACTTTTATTTCTGATGCCTCTAGCATTCCAAATGATGATTTTTATATCGGTATTCATTACGATACAAATTTACAGGCTAGGGTAGTTATCACTTCAAACTGATCTGCCTTGCTTCGACAGTTCCTCAGGTTAGTAATTAATTCCAAAGTCAGATTTCTGATTTCTTCTGGAGAGAATAAATTGTTGGAGTTAATATTCACGTTCGAATTTGGCTGCGTATATCTTGGAGAACGCCAAGAAGATGTTGTGGGTTGTCTGGTTTGGTTGAGATTATTTGGAAAGTTTCCTTCATAGTTTGAAGTTGATAATCCAGGTTGTCCCGCACGGCGAGATGAAATTCGCATTCTTTCACGCATTTCTATATAGTTCTGTTTGCTTTGGCAAGCATCGGAATTTGATTTGTGGGCTTCGTTACAATAAGCACATTTAATGAAAGTTTCCTTACAATCGGTAGTTTTGTGCGAACCAGCGCAATTTGCACAAAAGGTTTTGACTTGGCAACGACTGGAGCCATGACCGTACATCTGGCAATTATAACACTGAGTTATTTTCGATTTACTGCCCCTCTGGAAATCCCATTTCACTTTCATATATTCTATTACAGAGCAGTTTTGTCTCAATTCCTTCATTGTGATTGATTTTCTTTGGAAGTATACCACATAAATAATGATTTCAGTCCTACCAGGACCTTTCTTCTGCACTAGTTTGACGTCCAAACATTTGAGTCCCAATCCTGTGAGTTGGTTTTTGATGATAGTTGGATCACGCTTATCCAGACCAAATAACAAAGCCTTATATGGCTTTTCGTTTTTTGTGGCGTGTGTGAAGAACTCGAACTTTGTTTTTAAAACATTGCAGATTGTATCGAAGTCTGTTTTCGAATCACAAAACAATTTTAATCCAATTGATATCTTTCTGATAGCATAATTGTTTATTTTACTTTGTTTGCAAAGTTCATGTAACTCTATTGCCTTGCATTTTAAGACAGTGATTGGGGGAACGTGGACTTTGATCGGTGCCTGCGTTACTTCTTCATCCTCAATGTCATCTTCAATGGTTTGAAGTGGGGAAAAAAAGTTATTTGTGCGTGCATTGCTCGCTGCAGCATTAGTTGTTGTACGTGCACTTGTCGATGCACCATTAGTCGTTTTTGCTTTTTTATTGGTCATAGTGACGATTTTCTCGTTCACAATATTTTGTACATAGGTACGTTTAATCTTGTTATTTTTTTTTTGGTTTTTTCTTATTTTGGGGTTTTATGCAAATTTTTGTTGTAAAATTTACTGTACAATTGAAACAAAATTTGTAGCACTTTGACTTTCAATTTGTGAAGACCGACAACACATCTATTCACGACAAGAGATGAGTTCAGACTGCCCTCCATGAACAATATTTGGCTTTCTCTGGAGATAAAGGGTGTCAGAGTTGTTGCCTATGCAGATGACGTGGCAATAGCTGTTAGAGGGAAGATTCCGAGTACTCTCAGAGACATCCTACAGCAGGCCCTTCATACAACAGCAAGATGGGCAATGATATTAACCCGAACATACATTTCTTAAAAGTCAGCATCCAAACGCAGAAAACAAGGCCAACTTGTAGAAAATCAAGCTTTAAATATCGAAATTATAAACTTTTTGGTAGAAGTAAGAACATTTAAAAAATCATGTTTTTATACTCTTGCGGGAACGCCCCATACCCTCACTATTGGTACATCGTATATTATTTGTAACGGTGCAAAAGTGTAACTCCTCGAAGGAGTGACATAAGACCTTAAGTATGTTTGGCTGCAATCCGTTTGCGCCATTCTAAGTAATTTGAGCAATGTCCGTCCGTCTATCTGTCTGGATGGCTGGTGCGGGGGGATAACTCTCGACTAGGGATGTAACGAAAGTGACTTTAGCGAAAGCGAATATTGAAATGTATTTCTTGCGAATGCGAAAGCGAATAGTGAAATATGGATTTTTGCGAAAGCGAATGCGAATAATAGTTTGACCATTTAGTACCATCAAAATTAAGGAACTAAATTGATATTTTTGCAGGATATTCAAGTATTAAGAATGTGTTCCATATTTTTACCTCCTATGACCACAAGGACAAGCATATTTTTCAACTGAAGTGGAAGTGGTTTTCATTGGTATTAGGTTTAGGTTAGGGTGGCAGCCTTATTTTTTTTTTGTATACAAGCTCACATAGACCAGTTTAGGTCCCTATGTAGTGTTACCACGGGCTGAAATGCCCCTCATCGAAACCAATCTGTTTGATATACAATTTTATCTATAGTACGAATACCCCTAGAAAGGCCGACCCCAGTATGTCCAGTCGTCGTTTACTCAGAGCGGGGCAGTCGCATAGTAAGTGCTCAATGCTCTCCACTTCTTCCACAGCTTCTGCAGAAGTCATTAGAGTCAATACCCAATCTTTTGGCGTATTCGCCGATCAAGCAGTGTCCCGTCAGAACTGAAACTAACGTAGACAATTTCATTGGTATTAATATCTTCAAAATGTGTGAAGCGAATAAGAGGATATAATACTTTAACAAATGGAAGCGAATACTGAAATATATTTTTGCGAAAGCGAATAATCCAAAGATGGCTTTTGCGAAAGCGAATGTTAAAATGATGCGAATATTCGTTACATCCCTAATCTCGACTGATTTCGAAGATTGGCCATATTGGTCCATTCCTCCCCAAAAAGGGTTACAGTTTAGTGAAGTATTGATTTTAAAGTTATTAAAACTTCTATACTACTTATCGGAATCTTCACACATAGTATTAATTTATTAGTCTCTATCCCGTTGAGTCGGAGTCGGCGTTGTTTTTGCAAATTTCATGAAATTATACTCTCAAATGCGCCAATTTCATTACTTTTTACATATTTTGTATAAATATGTTTATGTCCATACATACGGGTGAAAACTTTTGATCGCGAAAATAGTTGAACTAGATATTTTTGCAAAATTCATCGTGGAGTCGACCATCTTCGAGTCGACTCCGACTGCGACTCCAGCTACGACTCCGAGATCAATTTTGTAAAATGTACTAAATCAATTATATTCCCGACCAAACATATTCGTTCATATGCGTGCCCATTCATAAATTTATAAAAAATATTTTAAAAATATACAATATATGTCTTGGATAGTATAATTTCATGAAAGCAACAAAAACAACGCCGGCTTCGACTCCACAGCCCTGATTTGAATACCTCTTTTGTAGTGCGAAAACGAAAACAAAAGTAGAATTTATTTTCCTAACTCTAAATCACATCACGTACTAACCCAGTTTCCGTTACACTATGAAAAAAACCAAAACACTTATATACACTTGCAAAAAAAACACAACTGTGAGTATTGATTCCAATATTTTGTTGGACCAAAATAAAAATTAGCATTTATTGTGTTTTGCCCCAAAACAATTGCTTGCAAACCACAAGCATCCAAAAACAGCAACAAAAAATATGCAAAACATCGACAAAAACCACAAATGAATGAGATTTGAATAATGAATGAACAAAGAATCAACGAATGGAGTGAGAATAAAACGTCTATAGGCACGTATGGGCCAACAATAGATCCACCAACATTTGGTGTTACAACAATCGGTAAAGAAAAAGCTAAAAAAAAAACAATTTGGTACTTAAGTCAATGTATTGATCTATTGATGGCAATAACATAATAGCGTTCGGCATATCTGTCGTCAGTACCTCTATTCGATGTGTGAGAGGAAAATGATGAAACGAACGAACCTCAGACAATGGCGGGAGGAAACAATAACAATTTCGTATAGATGAACAAGTTCTTTTAGTGGGTTATTGACAACAAAGTCGGCAAACGTTATAAAAACTGTTAGAACTACGGCAGTGGTTCTAAACAAAATTAAATTAATAACAGAACATTTTTAATTGAAAATTCAGTAAGGAAAGTCCAATGTAGGCGGGGGCCGACGGTATAATACCCTCCAACATTATTTGTCAAACAATACACGTCTAAATACTGATAACTTCATTCCAAAGTCGAATTAGAATGTTTTTAGGGAAATATTCTAAATATTCCAAATTATATTCAATCAAAATTTGGTGTTTATCCGTCAACCCAATAAAAAGTTATGCGCAAAACAATAAAGGTCATTCGATTTGTTTTGTAAAGGAATTCCATACAAATAACGGGTGATCCAAGTAGAGATACTTTTTTCAATAGCCTTTTTTTGACAGATCACGTGTGAGTCGTGTCATGCTGTCAGGTTATTTTTGTTAAGTATTCTTTGGCATTTCATCATGGAAAGACTTACTTACGCCGAACTTTAACTTCAACTTTATTACGAAAATTCACGTTCTGTGAGGAACGCGTTTCGTGCATTTCGCTCAACTTATGGTCAACATAATCGGCCTACTGAGCGTACTATTCGCAACACCATCACCCATCTTGAGACCCAGTATTCATTATTGGATAATATTCGACCGAATACACCACGTCCAGCACGCAGTGAAGAAAATGTAGTGGCCGTAGCTGAGGGTGTACACGAAGACCGTGGAGAGTCGATTCGGCGCCGTTCGCAGCAACTCGGACTGACGTATGGAACGACTTGGCGCATTTTACGTCGAGATCATAAATTGAAAGCATACAAAATACAGCTTGTGCAAGAACTGAAGCCGCCCGACCTTCCCAAGCGACATAGCTGCGCTCTATGGGCTCTTGAAAAGTTCCAAGAAGATCCGACGTTTTCGAGCTAAATTTTGTTCAGCGATGAGGCCCATTTCTGGCTCACATTGCCGCATTTGGGACGAAGAGCAACCTGAAGAGATTCAAGAGCTGCCACTTCATTCAGAAAAAACAACGGTTTGGTGTGGTTTGTGGGCCGGTGGAATCATCGGTCCATATTTCTTCCAAAATGATGCCGGTGAGAACGTAACCGTCAATGGCGACCGTTATCGTGCCATGATAACCGACTATTTGATGCCCGAAATTGAAGCTCGTGATCTCGGCGACATTTGGTTTCAACAAGACGGCGCCACTTTCCACACATCGCATCAATCAATGGATTTATTGAGAGAACACTTCGGTGAGCAGATAATTTCACGTTTTGGGCCGGTCAATTGGCCACCAAGATCGTGTGATATCACAACGTTAGACTTTTTCCTGTGGGGATATGTAAAGTCTAAAGTTTCAGGCCTTGGAGCAAAACATCACGCGTGTCATTCGCCAGTTACCAGTCGAATGCTCGAACGAGTCATCGAAAATTGGAGTCAACGGATGGACCATCTGAGATGTAGCCGCGGCCAACATTTGATAAATATAATCTTCAAAAAATAAATGCCAATGAATGTTCTTTCAAATGATAATAAACATTCCCCATTCAATTTGAATTTTCTGTGTTTATACCCTACACCACACTGTGGTACATGGTATTATGACTTTGTGCATTTGTTTGTAACGCCCAAAAAGAGAAGAAATAGAACCATAGTTTATTATACCGATCGTCATAGAATCAATTTTTTAGTCGATTTAGCCATGTCCGTCTGTCTGTCCATGTATTCTTGTAATCAAAGTACAGGTCGCAATTATGGTCCGATCTCGACGAAACTTTACACATATCTTTTGTTTGGCCCAAGGACGATCCCTATTGAATTTGGTTAGAATCGGTTCAGATTTAGATATAGCCTCCGTATATATGTTACCCCCGATTTGACATGTAAGCGCTGTAAAAACTTTATTTTATAACCGATCAGTATAAAATTCGGCAGAAAGAGGTTTCTTATAATATGAATGAACACTGTTAAATTTGGAAGAAATCGGTTCAGATTTAGATATAGCCCCCATATATAAGTTACCCCCGATTTGACATGTAAGCGCTGTAAAAATGTTATTTTATGTCCGATCAGCGCGAATTTAGGCAAAAAGAGGTTTCTTATTACATGAAGGAATACTGCCAAATTCGGAGAAAATCGGTTCAGATTTCGATATAGCCCCCGTATATATATTACCCCCGATTTGACATGTAAGCGCTGTAAAAACCGTATTTTATATCCGAAAGAGGTTTCTTATTATATAAATGAACACTTCTAAATTTGGAAGAAATCTGTCAAGATTTAGATATAGCCCCCATATATACGTTATCCCCGATTTGACTTGTAAACGCTGTAAAAATGTTATTTTATGTCCGATCAGAATTAGATAATATGTTTCTACCCTTATCGCATTGTTAGGGAGGTGTAGGGTATTATATAGTCGGCCCCGCCCGACTTTCTGCCTCTCCTTACTGGTTTTTCTTTAAAAAAGTAGGGAACCTCGAAATGGATCGCGCTTTATAAAGTGTGGTTAAATTGTAAGGGCTGATGTTGAATGTGAACCACACCTAAGCGTCAAGTTTTTTTCTGTATTTCATTTTACATTTCTCAATTTCAGACTAACTCAATTTGAACCATGGAAAGATTCACAATCGAGCAACGCGATAAAGTTTTTTAACCTGAAAATGGGCGTTCAAATCAAAATGCATTTCGTGCACTTCGTGCTGTTTTTTTCATCAGCATAATCGACCAAATGTGTCCACAATCGGGAGAATTGTGCGCAAACCTGGTCTTTAGGAGATGTGAAAACACCTGTGCATGCTCGCCCAGTTCGTTTGGTGCGGCTTATATGCTGGCGACGTAATCGGGCAACACTTCTTCGAAATTAGGCCGGTCAGGCAGTTACTGTGAATGGTGTTCGCTATCGTGAGATGATAACGAATATTTTATGGTTTTAACAGGACGGTGCCACTTGCCACACAGCTAACGAAACAATGGCTCTTTTGCGCAACAAATTCAATGGCCGTGTTATCTCACGTCGTGGCGATGTCAATTGGCCGCCGAGATCATGTGATTTGACACCGTTAGACTTCTTTCTTTGGGGTTATTTGAAAGAAAAGGTGTACGTCGATAAGCCAGCAACAATTCAAGAGCTACATTTTGAGATAATTCGGTACATTAACGGCATAGAACCTCAATTATGCCTCAGCGTCATCGAAAATTTGGACCATCGGATGGAGGTGTGCCACCGAGGTCGCGGCGGCCATTTGGCCGATATTTTGTTCCATACATAGTTGAACCATGCCAATATTATCATAATAAAAAGAAATGACAATAATTTCCTAATTAATTTGTGTTTTATTCAATATCAACATCGACCCTCAAAATTTAACCACCCTTTATATTTCACATATCTACGTTGGTGTTTTCCTGGTCCAGTAGGCTAATTAAAATTTAAGAGGAAAAATACATAACGACATATGCAAATATTGGCGAATTTTCGCATATATCGAAGATGTCCCAGTCAAGACCTTCAAGAAGAGCTCTAATTTGTATAAATCTACAAACGCGTTTTTAAACGATAACAAATGCAATGTTCACATCTCAGGAATTTCTTAATAACTATTTTTTTAAAAGAGAATGGGGCTGCGCACCATCTTCAAATATTCAGCGTTCATTTAGAATATATGGGGCTACATAAATATATTTTTCACAGAATTGCAAGTTGGTGTCATTGATGTGTAAAATGCAAGTTATACTTGCAGATGCATCGGATGCACTCAGGAACGTTAACGACGCGAACATAAATCCCTGCTATGAAAAATAGAATATACGACCTTTAAAATTAACCTGCTTTGGTAAAAATCCGTCTACACGTTCTGAAAATACAGAACTTGAAACGATCGTCTTTTGAGAATGTTTTCCTATTTTCTCAGATTTCGGATGGTAATAACATCTGGAAAAAATTGTTGTATTTTTTTATGCCAATTCATTTTGAAATCGGGAAGGGTGACCCAAAAAGGGGTGTTTGGTTTGACATGAAATGAACGATTTTTCAGGTATAATTTTAAAGTCTATAATGTTTGCCGGCATATTCACACTCTATCGAAGTTTTCTTTGATCATTTTGCGAAATTGTGAGAGTATTTCAGTGAAACAGCTTTTATATCCTCCTTAAACATGCGGGTCGATGTGGATTCCACATTTGTTATCTCGTCAACGTTCAAAACTTTTTTTGTTATAAACATATCTTTTGAGCCACTGTGCAACAATCAAGAAAATCAATCTCAAGAGAATAACGTTAGTTTTTTTTCGTGGCAGTAAATCGCCAAATTTGCCAAAAAACCCAAACGAATTACAAAAGAGAGAATAACAATACAACGTTATAACAAATATCGAACGAAAAGTATAATAATAACAAAACGTACAAAAATGTTTTTTTTTTAATTTTGTTGGCTGCCTTTTTACCTCGTAAAGTACAGATGTTGTGATGATGATGATATTTTTTGTTTCTTTTTTTGTTTTACAGGTTGTTTACCAACCACAGATAACAGATTGTTGTTGTTGAGTCCCTCCAACTGGAGTTGGGTGCTTTGACTATAAATACAAAGACTACTCTTCCCCAACTGAAAGACAGATAAACAGATGCAGTACTCCTTGTGGCAACAAAATGTTTCGGAGTTTGAGCCATCGCATCTCATTTTCCACTTGTTTTGGAAGTTAACACCAGATACTGGTGTTTATTTGGCGACTCGTTTAGTCGGATAGTCTTCAATTGCATACAGTGCATCAGAAAAAAGTGTTCGTCATATCATTGGGGGAAATTGTAATAAATTAACTAAATATCTACAGAAGTGTATATTTCTTACCATTGATTGAAAAATTCCTATATCGCTTAATTATCCTACAATTATCGAAAAAATGATTTAATATTTTGTCAGGGAAGCAATTGTGTTGAGTTCACCAAACGGTTCTATTCTTTATATTGGAGATTCCACAATATTTAAGTATTTCACCGGTACAGAATTTCGGGTGTTCATGTGCCCGGATTATGAAGTTGTTAAATGATATGACTGAAAGCGCATTAGATTAATCGATTTTTATGAAATTTCGGAGTTTATATCTAATCGACTTAAATCGTTCGTAGAGAAAAAGGGTCATAATTCCCGTTTAATACTTTTTAACCGTTTTAGCTAATGTTTGGAAAATATACCATTTCCCCATACAATAATTTCAAAAAAATTTACATTGACATTTATAAAGTTCATATAGTTTATAAGTTCATATAAAGTTTATATAGTTGACACTCTACTATGAAGGTCCCTATCGATTTGAATTCTTGACTCTCTAAAGAATAAATTGCTTTAGCAATTTCTGACTACGTTTTATTTTATCTTACATCATTCCTTGTAAAAATAGACCTTATCAGTTCACGTTTTGATATAGCCCGTATGACCGTCCCTGCCGGTTTGTATTATTGGCGCTTCTGATTTTACTTAAATTTAGTAATTAGTACACTATTATACTGGCAACAATTCCTAGTAATAAAAACTTACTTACTTTTTAAGCTGTAGATATATATGTATTGATCGAGGGTATTATATAGACGGCTACACCCGACATTATTCTATACTCACTTATTTCTATTAGTTTTTTTGCTATTTCACAACACTGACGTAGTACATCGGAGACTTGCTGCTGCTAAAAGAACATAAACTGTAAAATCTATATTTTTTCCCAATCAAGTTACACTAGAAATGAAGAAATTATGAGGGATACAAAGGTTGGAAACATCCCGTTCACGTAGAGACAGTGGTGCACACCGAATACAGTTTGGTTGCCTCAAACGAATTATTTCCCAGCCGAATTTTGGCAGTTCTGTCTATTATCATGCGATTCCATCAGGACAACCAACATTTTGATTGTTGTATACTTTTGCTTCCATGTTGATAACAATCATATTTGGTTGCGCCAACTACGAAAATGGTGGCTAAAATTATCTGTTGCATGTTGCCACAACCAACTGTTTTAAAAAATTGGTTGTTCAGACAATTTGTCACTCATATACTACCGACAATTAATTAAAAAGAGTTTTCATTAATTTTTATTTTATTTATTGAACAAAAAACCAAACAATTCATAACAAAATTAAAAATCCCATATTACAAATTCAACAGTATTATGAGATCTGGAAATATTTGACACAAATTTTAGTACACGAAAGAAACACAAAACTTTTATGCAAATATCGCTTAACCCTGGGCTTTCAATTTCATGATTGTTGCTTTTATTTTTATTTATGTAAAACATTTTGCACAACATATTCTTTCTGCATTCCAAAAATTATTATCCCCACGACAAATGCGGTCTAAATAAATTTTATTGATTTTCAAAAAAAGTATTTGTTCAAAAATATATAATACTAGCTGACCCGGCGAACTTCGTTCCGCCCAAATTCGTTAATGCAATGAAAATAATAATACGAACATGCACATACTGTTTCGTGTAATTGAGTCAACATTCCTAAATTTTCCTCCACCCTCCTGGGGCCAATACGAATCCATCAAGACCAAAATCGCGAAAATCGAACGATCCATTCTTGAGCCGCTCCGCGCCCTTTTGACAAATTCAAAATTTTCCTACATAAAGTCCATCCTTGGACCAATACGAGTACCCAAAACCATGAACATTCGAACGATCCATACTCGAGCTATTATGTTACGCTGGCCGCGCAAGGCCCTTTTTTTGTATAGAGTCCTTCCCTGAGCCAATACAAATACATCAAGTTCAATATCTTAAAATTTGCAAAATCCGTTCTCGAGTTATGAGGTTGTGTTGGCCCTGTCGCGCCCCTTCCGCGGTGTCATTGTCCAATACGAATCGATCAATCCTTAAATCGTGAAAATCGAATGGTCCGTTCTCGAATGATGAGGTTATGTTGGCCGCGACACCCCCGTTTGGCCAATCCAAAATTTTCCTCCATAGTATCGAAAGGGTAAATTTTCGTTGTATAATACTAAATAATTACAAAGATTTAGGTTTGTTTCTTGTAAGAGTTTTCTGAAAGCATAAAAATGACACTCACGTTGTTGATAGTGCGAGAAAAGTCCGGGTTTATAAAACACTTGAGTCTATCCATATGAAAAAGTTCACCTGTGTAACTCTTACAGGAGAATCAGCGGCCAAATGGTCAAAAATCCGAATCCGTTTGAGATCTGTATATATGCACATCAGTTTGTAGGCACATATTTCTCAAAAGACTTTTTAAGTACTGAAAGAGTGACAATTGCTCTGGTCACTGCAGATTGAACTCAGGCTGGACGTTGCATAGCTGTTTTCGAATCCCCTTTGAGATATGTATGTACATTTACAATTTTAGGTTCTTAGCTCTTAATTGACTTTTAAAATTACCGAAATAATGAAAATACATGTGGTTACTGCTACACTGACCACAGTCAGAGAATTCAAAATTATTTTTCGCGTTTATATTTGTCGTGTATAGTATTTCAAATTTACGAAATGTTAGTTTTTGTTCTAATAAGATGCTTCTGAGAGGACAAACATAATACTCAAGTTTTTGATAGCGCTAAAACAGACCAAAGGGAAAAAATCACTACGCGAAAATCAGTTGTTTATACAACACTCTGGTCATGGTTGTGCAAAATTTCAGCTTTATAGCTCTTGCAAGAGTCTCGGCGGTCAAGTGGTCAGCGCCACCTATTGAGAATTTTGCGACTTTTATTTTTCCCTAAACCTTCGCGTAGTAAATATGAACAAATCCGCAGAAGGACGTATCAAATTTGGTCCATTAGTTTTCATGTTTTAAGCTTTCAAACAAACCACGATCCATTTTTATATCAATACCTCCTTTCTAAAACATACTAAGTCGACTTAGCATGTTTTTAGGGAGACTCCATTTTTAACTTTTAAATATTCCAAGTTATATTCTGTCAAAACTGGGTGTTTATCCGACAACCCAGTCAAAAGATATTCACAAAACATCACAGGCCATTTGATTTTCATTACAAAGGAATTCCACACAAATTTAAAAAATCATCAAACTTTGATCGCCTCTCCTGAAAAACTACCTTTTTGCACATAGTATAGTTTAGAAAGGAGGTATCGATATATAAATAAACCAGTAAGGATAGGCTAAAGTCGGGCGGGGCCGACTATATAATACCCTACGCCACTCTCGTAATATTGAATAACTGTGAAATATAAATTTTGTAATTTTCTACCGATTTTCTTCAAATTCGGTAGTGTTGGTTCATGGATCAAGAAACTCTACCATTCTAAATTTCAAAATGATTGGATGTAAAATACAGCTTCTATAGGACTAAAGGGCCAAATCGGACGAAAGATATATATGGGAGCTATATCTAAATCTGAACCGATTTCAACCAAATTCAATAGGGATATTTACAGCTACGAAATACTCTAAACTGCACAATTTCAGAACGATCGGAGTGAAATTGCGACGTGTAGTCGACGAACAACAGATAGACGGACGGACGAACAGACATGGTTAAATCGACTCAGCTAGTGATTCTGAGTCGATCGGTATACTTTAAGGTGGGTCTAGCTGTGTTATTTTCAAGTGTTACAAACATCTGCAGTGAAACAAACTTATAATACTCTGTACCACAGTGTGGTGTAGGGTATAACAAAAAATCAGTAAGGAAAGACAGAAAGTTGAGCTGTAAATAAGAAGAATGTATATGTTACTCAATAAAACGAAATTATGTAATTGTCAAAGATATGTTTTTATAAACAACACATTTTGCAATTTGTATACCCTACAACACACTGTGGTACAGGGTATTATAACTTTGTGCATTTATTTGTAACACCCAAAAGGATAAGAAATAGACCCATCGTTTATTATACCGATCGACTTAGAGTTTCTGAGTTGATTCAGCTATGTCCGTCTGTCTGTGCATGTATTCGTGTAATCACAGTACAGGTCGCAATTATGGTCCGATGTCGACGAAACTTTACACATATTTTTTTTGGCCCAAGGACGATCCCTATTGAATTTGGTTAAAATCGGTTCAGATTTAGATATAGCCCCCATATATATGTTAGCCCCGATTTGACATGTAAGCGCTGTAGAAACTGTATTTTATATCCGATCAGTATGAAATTCGGCAGAAAGTGGTTTCTTATTATATGATGGAATACTGCCAAATTCGGAGAAAATCTGTTCAGATTTAGATATAGCCCCCATATATATGTTACCCCCGATTTGAAATAAAAGCGCTGTAGAAGCTGTATTTTATATCCGATCACAGCGAGATTCGGCAAAAGTTTCTTATTACACGAAGGAATACTGCCAAATTCGGAGAAAATCGGTTCAGATTTAGATATAGCCCCCATATATATGTTAGCCCCGATTTGACATCTAGGTGCTGTAGAGACTGTATTTGTATATGATCAGTACGAAATTCGACAGAAAGAGGTTTCTATTTTACATGAATGAGTATTCGGAGAAAATCGATTCAGATTTATATATAACCTCCATATATGTATATGTTTCTCCTGATTTTGTTACAAAGCGCTATAGAAGTTGTACTTTACTTCCGATCATTTTAAAATTCTCCAGAAAGATGTTTCTCAATTTAGGAACGAATATTGCTTAATTAGCGACTATCGGTTCAGAATTAGATGTCCACATATATATATTGTTACCCATTTACCAATTATTCCAAATTATTATCGCAATGACCTTTATCGCATTGTTAGGGAGGTGTAGGGTACCGCCCGACTTTCTGCCTTTCCTTACTGGTTTTAAATGAAAGTGGCGCGACCCTATTTTTTTGTCCGTGACTGTATATATGGGGGCTATATCTAAGTCTAAACCGAATTTCCCTGAAATCGGCTGTGTTCATTTGTGTAATAAAAAACCACTTTCTGCGGAATTTCGTACTGATCGGATATAAAATACAGTTTCCACAGCGCTCACATGTCAAAGAGGGGGTAACTTGTTTATGGGGCTATATCTAAATCTGAACCGATTTTCCCCAAATTTGGCAGTATTAATTCATGCAAAGAGAAACCTCTTTCTGTCGAATTTCGTACCGATCGTAATTTCTGCCCAATTTCTACAGCGATTTCATGTATACTAGGGCGGGTTGATTTTTATGGATGAAAAAATAATTAAAAATCGTATAGCAAAAACTTTATCTACATTAAATTCTAAGAAAATTCTCCGAAGAAACCCTGGGTCTAAAATCATAACCTAATCCGCGCTTCTCGACTTGAAAATTTGTTTCCTCTTCATTCGCTTAAATTATTTTCTTTTTTTGAAATGTATGTTTTATCATACATTCACTTTAGTGATACGAGGGTATATATCATTTGCTACGGGCCAAAAATGTAACACATCGAAGGATTGACATAAGATTTTAAGTATGTTTGGTGGATATCCGTTTTAGGTCGTTTTAATTTGAATGAGCAATGTCCGTCCGTCTGTCTGTCTGTCTGCTAGATGGTGCGCATGACAACTCTCGAAAGAAGTAACTTTCTTTATTGACTTCGAATTTGGTATGTGGTAATATTTTTTTCTATTTCCGGCTTAGTTCGAAGATGGGCCATATTGACCCACCCCTTCTAGTAGCTCCCCCACAAAGTGTTAATATTAAGAGTATTATTGATTATTTAATAACTTCTATACTACTTATTTGAATCCTCTTAATTTCTACACATAGTATTATTTTATTAGTCACTATCACCTGAAGAAAAATGGGCGAAGTTACCTCGCCCCGTTAGGTACCTTCCACACAAATGGACCATTTTGCTCCAAAAGTTAACAGCTTACAACTTGAATACCTATGCACAAAAAGACTTGAAATTTTGTACAGTGTAATGGTTTCATAGTATCTACGATCCAGTGACAAATGGGCGAAGTTGCCACGACCGCTTTGGTACCTCCCACACAAGAAAAACAAATCATTTTATCATTTTTAACTAGGTTGAATATTTTTTTTTAATGAAAAAAATTTTGAGTGTAGAAAAGATATAAAGTGCAAAAGAACTACCTTACTAAATAATTTTATAGAAAAATAGAGAAATAAAAAATTCGATTTCTTTTTGGAAAAAGCTATTTTTTCTAACATTTATTTTTTTCTTGGCAAAGGCAGGCATATAAATTTTCAAGTCGAAAGGCGCTGATTAGGATTTTATTTTACGTACATGTTTTCTTTGCTATACGATTTACAAAAAAAATCAACCTGCTCTAAATGTATACACTCTAAGTGTATATAGAATATATTTTTATACAAATCTGCTTAAAAATTTTGCTTTTACAGCGCATTTTTACCAAATCGAAGGTATAAGAGCTATATATAAATCTGAACCGATTTAAACCAAATGCAATCCTTAAACCAAAATAAGGTTTTTGATTACAAGAATACATACACAAACGGACATAGCTAAATCGACTCAGAGAGTAATTCTAAGTCAATTAGTATTATAAACAATGGGTCAATTTCTTATCCCCGTGTATATGTGGAGGCTATATTTAAATTTTAACAAATTTTCCTCAAACTCGGCAATGGGGATCCCATTCGGAATACAGTTTCTGTAGCGCTAAAAGGTGAAATCGGAAGGAACATATAAATGGGGGTTATATCTAAGTCTGCATATCTAATTTCAGTAGAATTCTTCTCAGTTGTCAAAGAGTCCTCACTTAAAAATCTCAACAAACTAAGATGAACAGACATAGCGACAGACGGACGGACAGGATTAAATCGGCTCAGCTAGTGATTCTGGGTCGATCGGTATACCTTAAGGAAGATCTAGCTTTAGTATTTCTCGGTGTTACAAGCATCTAAACCGGATTTCCGCCGAACATACTAGACCGCCCTTTGATTGTGTCACCAAGTCAGTTCTGAGTAACTAATATTGGTAGAAATTTGACAAATGTATCAATTGTGACTGAAAATAATACATCATGTTGACACCTGCGACTTTATAGAATATTGTTACGTTCTCTTGAAAGCTACTGTAGCAACATTCAACATTAAATGTTGCTAAATCAACAAACGAATGGAGCACCAACCACCCATTCGGTTGGAGGTACTAAAAGAAAGCACAAACAGAGTGTGCTGCGCTTGAGCTGTGTGAGTGTATATCTCAAACATGTACATGTGTACTTCAGCACACAACACTCACAGCTCAGGGAGGCCGGCCTCAGCCACAATTCTCCTCTTGCAGCAGTGATCATGACATTCAGTCTGTGTTGGACTTTTATCATTGACGGTTGTTGGGAGCGCATCGATTCGTATGAGCAACGTCGCGCATGCGCAACATAAAAACGTAGTGGAATTCGACAAAGAAAAAACAATTCGGGCCGCAGTTTCAACGTTTTACAAACACAAACAACGGTCGTATGTAATTTATGGACGGACTGTTGCTGGATGGTTGGTTGCATGCCACACGTACTTAGCTTCTCCAAATTGTACAACTCGATTTATTTTGTTACAGTGGCAGTGGATTTGGTTACATTACCATCTGCTGCGCCAGAGTGTGTGTGTTAAAAGGTTAAAAGAATTCCAAATCTTTAAGAAAATTTGTTAATTCCAAAATCGTGATTCGAAAAAAAAAACTGAAAACTGTGGCGTTCAGAAAAAGTGCAACAACGAGTGAACAAACGACAAAACAATTCGAAATAGGTTGACAACAACAACAAATTGTAACAAAAAAGTTTAAATGAAACTTAGAGAAATGCTTACACTATCGATATCATGAATTAAAGTGATACAATTTCGTTGGACGTGATACATTTTTATGCTGTAAATTTGCATTTAAAATTAATTGTGGCACTTGAATAAAAACTAATTTCTGTGTGGAATTCGTATGAAAATTATACTTTTTACATTGATTTGTTTGTGTTTTGGAACACTACTGCAATCATCAACATTTTGGATAACGAAAACGTTCTTTGATATTGGATATATTTTATTACCACCAAACAAAGTAAGTAATAAAACCATGCAAATATATACATTTCCAATGAATTCTAGAAATATAAATATCTATGAGGTAAAATTACAACATTGGATTGCACTGAATGTATTAAGTGAATTTCAGACACGCACTATTGTTTAAACTTCAGAAAAAAAAATGTGAAATATACATTTGTATATTCTAAATAATTCTAGAGGATTTCTAAATTTGTAAGAATAGTAAAAAACCGTGAAAATTGTGTTAAAATTTTTACTTCGAACTTACCCCTCATTTCCATCACCTTCGATTTAGGATCTGTAAACAAAATTGTATTCTTTATTAATGAAATTGAATTTAAAATGGAGTTCAGTAAATAAAATATATAGTATACAAGTTCTTAAAGAAACATTGCCCAAATGATTTAAAATGCCCTAAAACAAGTTTTTTTATTATTGTGATTATTTTATTTTATTCAAGAATACATTCGATACTACAACACAGAACAGCATTTTTAAGCTCATTGATTTGGGACTCAATTCTGAGAATTGGACGTGAAAGTAGCCCCAAAATTCTGGATCATCGTTTTGTCAAATTGGCTCAATTAATAATTTAATGGCCATACGATTTTTTTTGCTCAAGGTGGATTTTTAGCATTTTTTCTATATTTTAAAACGGTATATCTCGGTATACCATACGTAATATTTATTTTGTGTCTGAAGCAAAGTTTTGGGTGGTCCAACCAAAACGCACGATGTTAATTGTAAATAAAACAAAAAGTTTTCAGATAATTATCTTGATAATTTTTTATTATGATAGAAGGATCTATGACAATTATGTGTGAATCAAAATATCGGTCAAATGCTCGCCGCGGCATCGGTGGCATATCTCTATCCGATGGTCCATATTTCAAATAAGTCTGATACATACATCAATTATGTCACAGTCGATAATGTGCCAAATTATTTCATCCTTTACCTCTTGAATTGTTCTTGGTTTATTGACGTACACTTTTTCTTTTAAATATTCCCAAAGAAAGAAGTCCAACAGTGTCTAATCACAAGATAGTGGCGGCCAATTAACATCGGCACGACGTGAGATAACACGGCCATTGAATTTCTCCCGCAAAAGAGCAATTTTTTCTTTGGCTGTGTGGCAAGTGACACCATCCTGTTGAACCACATATCGTCCAGGTCCATATCCTCAATTTCTGGCCACAAGAAGTCCGTTATCATCTCGTGATAGCGACACCATTCACGGTTACTGCTTGGACGACGCATTTTCGAAGAAGTAGGGCCCGATGATGCCGCCAGCCCAGAACGAACTGGGCGGGCATGTACAAGAGTTTTCACATCTCCTACAGACCCGGTTTGCTGAAATTTGTGCACAATTCTTCCGATTGTGAACACATTAGGTCGATTTTGCTGACAAAAAATCGTGTAGTGCACGAAATACATTTTGTTTTGAACGCCCATTTTGGTAAAAGGCTTCAACAATTTTAACGCGCTGCATTAGTGTACCTCTCCATGGTTGAGTTTGTCAAACACTGAAACAAAGAAATGTCAAAATAAGTTGGGCAAAAAAACTTGATGTTAAGGTGTGACTCACAATTTACATCGTGCATACACATAGTTGGACCACCCCCTATTATCTGTGTGGCTCAAGTTTGTATGGAAATGTAAAAGTATATTCCGATTATTTTTCCACAAGCTTGATTTTGTTCCTTTTGTCTCGAAAACCGCGATATGCCCAAATAGAGAAGTTGAACAACATATTTTAGCATAACTCGAGAATCATTTATCCGAATTAGTTCAAGAATATTTTAAAGAATCCAAAATTAAGTTGCCTTCCACTTCTTTTAATACAATTTTTTCATTCGTTTATTCGTTCAGCGGTTTCTATGATATCTTACAAGATATTGCGAAAAATCATAATTTTTGAGAAAATTTTAACAATTTTTAAATAAAAGCGTCGTAATAAATAAATAAATAAGCCCATTCCGAAGAAAACCCATGCACAATTTCAAATGTTGGAGCTAATTTAGAAAGTAAATAGAAGCGTTTTGTGTAGGGTTTCACCGTGAAATTTTTCATCGGGACAGTGTCTTTGGCACCAGTTAAAGGGAAAATTGTTTAGCCGTAGATTTAATAAATCCGCTATATTTTTTTTAAGTTATGTACCGATTTTCTTCGAAAGGGGCTTATTGTATTCATGACTGGTCAGACTTTAAGAATAAATAATAAATATAAAAAAATAAATAATAAAAAAATGCGCAATTATTTTTGATGTTTTTACACGCTGAAAAAATCGCTTCTGTAGTATATTGTTCCAAACATATTCTGCTGGAAACATACATATGTTGAGGGTACACTCCAAATATAAAATATTTGACACTCACAAATATAATATGTTTATGTTTTCATCCTAATATTTTTTTATTTGGAAATAAGATTTCCAAACCAATGATTAATTTGTATTTAAGTATTTTGGCAATGTTTTGATGCCATACTTTAAAGAAAAGTTAAAATGCTGCTTACGACATTATAGTAGTATAACACATACTCTAGGAAAAAATAAAATTAAAAATTGACAAAGTCAACGAAGTTTTAAAATTGTTTTAAATATAATGTATTTTGGGTAAATTCTTAAACAATATCTTTGTTTGTTTGTAAACACATATTTTATTTGTGACAGTAAGTTCGCAAACATATTTTGTTGTAATATATTAATATATGCGTTCCAAACAAAATTCCCTGATTTTCAAATAAAATATATTTGTTCATAAATATATAATATTTATTTAAAAATGTTGGTTCCAAGTATATTTTCTTTGAATTCAAACATATCAAAAATTTCTATTTTCCTCGGTGTATGACGCTTTAATTTAAAACAAGTAAAAGCGTTATGTTCGGCCATGCCGAATCTTATATACCCTTCACCATGGATACCATATGAATGGTTTCGGGCAGAAATAAATTCATATTAACAAATTTCAGCCCGATTCGTTAAAGTTTGTGGGTTTTGCTGCTTTAAGAAGTAAAATCTAGAAGTAAAACCTATTTAAATGGGGGCTATATCAAAACATGGACCTATGACTACCATTGTTCGTGTGAAGTTTTCCGGGTATAAATAATCCCCAGTTACCAATTTTCAGCCTGATCAGTTGACATTTGAGGTCTCTGTGGCGTTACGAAATCAAATCGGACAGATGGTATATATGGGGCTATATAAAAATATGGGCCGATATTGCCCATTTCCAATCCCAAATTACCTGCAGCTATAAGAAGTATCTATACCAAATTTCAGCCATCTAGCTCAAGTATTATAGATAGTAGAGTGATTAAAACAGACGGACGGACGGGCATGGATAAATCGTCTTAGAATTTTATGAGGTCTCAGATCAATTTAGAGGTGTTACAAACGGAGTGAAAACTGAATATACCCCCCATCCCATGGTAGAGGCTATAACAAATTTTCTAAAAAAAAAATTGAACTTTACGTAATATCTCGTAAGATGTCATCGAAACCGCTGAACGGATGTAAAAATTTTACTAAAAGAAAGTTAAAACTACTAACTTTTTTTATTTATTCAAAAATTCCCGAAACAATTCGGATAAATGGTTCTCGAGTTATGTTAAATATGAAATTCAACCTCTCTATTTTTGCATTTTCACCTCTAGATATTAATCGAATATGCTGAAATTTTAACAGTGTAATACTGAATACTGTTTGATTGCCCCAACCGAATTATTTGCCAACCGCATTTTAGTAGTTCAGTCTACCATCATGCGATTCTATCAGAACAACCAACATTTTGGTTGTGGTATACTTCTGCTTCAATGTTAATAACAATCATATTTGGTTGCGCCAACTACGAAATTGGTAGCCAAAATTATCTGTTGTATGTTGTCACAACCAAATGTTATAAAAAATTGGTTGTTCTAACAATTTGTCAGTCATATAATACCGACAATTAATTAAAAACAGTTTTCATTAATTTTTATTCTATTTATTGAACAAAAAACCAACCAATTCATAACAAAATTAAAAATCCCATATTCCAAATTCATCACTATTATAAGATGTGGGAATATTTGAAACAAATTTTAGTACACGAAAAGAAAACACAAAACATTCATGCAAATATCACTTAACCCTGTGCTTTCAATTTCATGATTGTTGCTTCTATTTTTATACCCTACACCACACTGTGGTACAGGGTATTATAACTTTGTGCATTTGTTTGTAACACCCAAAAGGAGAAGAAATAGACCCATCGTTTATTATACCGATCGACTTAGAATCACTTTCTGAGTCGATTTAGCTATGTCCGTCTGTCTGTCTGTCTGTCCGTCTGTCTGTCTGTCCGTCTGTGCATGTATTATTGTAATCAAAGTACAGGTCGCAATTATGGTCCGATCTCGACGAAACTTTACACATATCTTTTTTTTTGGCCCCAGGACGATCCCTATTGAATTTGGTTAAAATCGGTTCAGATTTAGATATAGCCCCCATATATATGTTACCCCGATTTGACATGTAAGCGCTGTAAAAACTTTATTTTATATCCGATCAGTATGAAATTCGGCAGGAAAAGGTTTCTAATTACATGAATAAACTCTGTTAAATTTGGAAGAAATCGGTTCAGATTTAGATATAGCCCCCATATATACATTACCCCGATTTGACATATAAGCGCTAAAAATGTTATTTTATATTCGATCAGTGCGAAATTCGGCAAAGAGAGGTTTCTTATTACATGAAGGAATACTGCTAAATTCGGAGAAAATCGGTTCAGATTCAGATATAGCCCCCATATATATGTTACCCCCGATTTGACTTGTAAGCGCTGTAAAAATGTTATTTTATATCCGATCAGTATGAAATTCGGCAGAAAGAGATTTCTTATTATATGAATGAACACTGTTAAATTTGGAAGAAATCGGTTCAGATTTAGATATAGCCCCCATATATACGTTACCCCCGATTTGACATGTAGGCGCTGTAGAGACTGTATTTTATATGCGATCAGTACGAAATTCGACAGAAGGAGGTCTTTTTACATGAATGAGTATTCAGGGAAGATCGGTTCAGATTTATATTGATTGTTCCTCCTGATTTGGTATCAAACCGCTATAGAAGTTGTATTTTACTTCCGATCATTAAAATTTTCCAGAAAGATGTTTCTCAATTTAGGAACGAATATTGCTTAATTTAGCGATTATCGTTTCAGAATTAGATAATATGTTTCTACCCATTTACCAATTATTCCAAATTATTATGGCAATGACCCTTATCGCATTGTTAGGGAGGTCTAGGGTATTATATAGTCGGCCCCGCCCGACTTTCAGCCTTTCCTTACTGGTTTATTTATGTAAAACATTTTGCACAACATATTTTTATTGGGAAAACGATTATTTATTAATATTTTTTCTGTTGTAGTAACCAATTATTCGTTGCAATAATAATTTTTGCTCTATTGATACAATTTCTGTTGTCAAGAATAAAACATTGGTTGTCACAACCAAAATTCTATCATATGGAACTATAATGCAAATTTTAAAGTAGTTACCACAACTAACCGAGTGTCAATGAAAAAACAATCTACTATTGATTGATACAACCATCGATTTAGTTGCAAGCATTTTAATTTGATCGTATCCATGTTATTATTGTTGTTTCAACTATTTATATATAAATATACAACCGACACACGGTGTAGGCAATACACTTTTGTTGCTTGTACTATTTTTTTATTGTTACAATCGAATTCCAACCAATTATTTTCCTGGTATTTGTTTGCACTGGTATAATATGGAAAAAGGAGTGGACCAATATGGCACATCATCGAACATAGCCGGAGATATCAAACATATTACCACATACCAAATTTGAAGTCAATCCGTTATTCCTTTCGAGAGTTATCGAGCGCTCCAGCCAGACAGACAGACGGACGGACATTGCTCAATGACTTTTGGTACCAGCCACACAATATGTTTCAATCATATCAACATTGGGTGGTTCATAACATTAATGCCAGTGCACATAAACACTTGCAATTCGATTCAGTACAATGTCTTGGAGCATCTATTTATCACCGGAAAACATTTGTATTTGTGAAGCCCCTTTTGGTACCCCGCGCACAAATTGACATTACTCACAAATATTACATTACTCACAAAGTGAGGGTATACTTAGTCGGTTTACCCGACTGAACTGTTCTGTCTTGTTTATTTATATGGATTACAATGCAAAGTAAGCTTATATTCAAATGTTACGGCTCAGGGAAAAGCCTGTTTCCAAAGACCTCTTTTGGGAATCGAACCGACGAATAAATTTACAATATATATTTATATGGGGGATTTCATGCCAAGCGAGTCAATTTTTCAAACCGATGTCTTCTGATCGGCATGAAACTTGCACCAAGTTTAGCTCTCTTGGGTAGTAGTTATGACATTCGGCCCTGTTTTCCCATCCATGTAACTAATTACCTATTGTATTTTAAAAAATTTGTTAAAGTATATTCAAAAGTTTTCTTTGATATTTAAGAAAAAAATCGACACTTTTGTCAAAAAATCATCATTTTATTTATATTTTTTTGCCCAAACGAAGCTTAGGCCAAGCTTAGGAAAGCTTTAATAAATCCTTAATTAAGTAGCTTCCATCGGCATTTTCAAAGATATTTTACAAAGTATTGCAAAAAATTAAATTTTTTTAAAAAATGTTAATATTTTTTTTGATTAAAGCCACCTAAAAACATAATTTTGATAGATAAATAAGTCCCAAAATTTTCTAAGAATAGGTATGTGAAACAGGGATGGGTAAACAGGGCCGTTTGACCAAAATGTCAGAATTCAACATCCCCCAACTCGGACAGTCCTTACCTACTATCCTACTATAGGACTAAACTTGGTGCAAGTTTCATCACGATCAGAACACCTAAAGAAACGCTTTGTGGAATTTTTTGAGATTTTTCCGATAACTCATTCAGAAGTTACCGATGATTTATGGAAAAAAAACTTTGAATTTCCATAAACGTTGAATTTTCCAAAAAACACTCCATCGATTTATACTACTTTGGATATATAGTTTGATTTTTAGCGAGATTATCAGGGATAAGGGGATCATCGAGGGTGGCGGTTGTTTTGGAAGAAATACTTTCTGAAGTATCTCCATTACGTTGTTCTTTGGGGTGAAACATCTATTCCGAACAGCAACATTTTTTTTTTATTAAAAAAATATAAATAGTTTTAGGCTCATTTCCATCCAAAGGTATATGTTTAAAATATAAACAAATCGCAAAAATCGGAGAGTACAAACAATTTAAAAAATGACATTTAAACTTTAAAACTTAAAAATCGCACACAAAATAATTATAAATTTGTTCCTGAAATGTCCAGAAACTATCACCATTTAAAAAAAAATGATTTTTCACATCGGACCATAACTTAAGAAGTTATAACCAAAAACCCGATACACAGATTGATATATGAACTATTTTTTTTACTATCGATAGCTTCTGAATGAGATAACGGAAAATCTCAAAAAATTCCATAAGTGTACTAAAAAATATAAAAAATTGGAAACATCAAAACAGAAACTTTTTGGAAACCATCGATTTGTATGTACTGGAATTCCCCATATACATATACATAGGGGTTATATTTAAATGTAAACCGATTTTCACCAATTTAAATAGGGCTCGTTATTTCTAAATGTGAACCGATATTCACCAATTTAGAGATAGTCTTTGAGGCAAAAAAAAAAACAAATTCGTGACACATTTCGTGCTTATCGGAGCGCAATTAAGACCTGTACTATGTACTTTAATACAAGAATACATCTACAGATTAACGGACATAGCTAAACTGACACAGAAAAAGATTCTAAGTCGGCCGGTATAACAAACCATAGATTTAAGGAAAAGCTTCCGAAAACACTCTGGGGAAAATTTTCTAAGTACAATAGCTATGGGAAGCAGGGATGGGTAAAAAGGGCCGTTTGACCAAAATGTCAGAATTCAACAACTCCCAACTCGGACAGTCCTTACCTACTATCCTACTATAGGACTAAACTTGGTGCAAGTTTCATCCCGGTCTGAACACCTAATGAAACGCTTTGTGGAATTTTTTGAGATTTTTCCGATAACTCGTTCAGAAGTTACCGATGATTTATTGAAAAAAAACCTTGAATTTCCATAAAAGTGTATTGTGGGCATATTGTCGAATAATTCACCTAAAAAATCCATCGATTTATACTACTTTGTTTTGTAGCGAGATTATCAGGGATAAGGGGATCCTCGAGGGTGGCGGCTGTTTTGAAAGAAATACTTTCTGAAGTATCTCCATTACTTTGTTCTTTGGCGTGAAACATCTATTACGAACAGCAACATTTTTTTTAATTAAAAAAATATAAATAGTTTTAGGCCCACTTCCATCCAAAGGTATATGTTAAAGTTTAAGTTTAAAATATAAAAAAATCGCAAAAATCGACACTTTTGTCAAAAAATCATCATTTTATTTATATTTTTTTGCCCAAACGAAGCTTAGGCCAAGCTTAGGAAAGCTTTAATAAATCCTTAATTAAGTAGCTTCCATCGGCATTTTCAAAGATATTTTACAAAGTATTGCAAAAAATTAAATTTTTTTAAAAAATGTTAATATTTTTTTTGATTAAAGCCACCTAAAAACATAATTTTGATAGATAAATAAGTCCCAAAATTTTCTAAGAATAGGTATGTGAAACAGGGATGGGTAAAAAGGGCCGTTTGACCAAAATGTCAGAATTCAACATCCCCCAACTCGGGCAGTCCTTACCTACTATCCTACTATAGGACTAAACTTGGTGCAAGTTTCATCACGATGAGAACACCTAAAGAAACGCTTTGTGGAATTTTTGAGATTTTTCCGATAACTCATTCAGAAGTTACCGATGATTTATTGAAAAAAACTTTGAATTTCCATAAACGTTGAATTTTCCAAAAAAAAATCCATCGATTTATACTACTTTGGATATATAGTTTGATTTGTAGCGAGATTATCATGGATAAGGGGATCATCGAGGGTGGCGGTTGTTTTGGAAGAAATACATTCTGAAGTATCTCCATTACGTTGTTCTTTGGGTTGAAACATCTATTCCGAACAGCAACATTTTTTTTTTAATTAAAAAAATATAAATAGTTTTAGGCTCATTTCCATCCAAAGGTATATGTTTAAAATATAAAAAAATCGCATAAATCGGAGAGTACAAACAATTTAAAAAATGACATTTAAACTTTAAAACTTAAAAATCGCACACAAAATAATTATAAATTTGTTCCTGAAATGTCCAGAAACTATCAACATTTAAGAAAAATGATTTTTCACATCGGACCATAACTTAAGAAGTTATAACCAAAAACCCGATACACAGATTGATATATGAACTATTTTTTTACTATCGATAGCTTCTGAATGAGATAACGGAAAAATCTCAAAAAATTCCATAAGTGTACTAAAAAATATAAAAAACTGGAAACATCAAAACAGAAATTTTTTGGAAACCATCGATTTGTAGTGGAATTCCCCATATACATATACATATGGGTTATATTTAAATGTAAACCGATTTTCACCAATTTAAATAGGGCTCGTTATTTCTAAATGTGAACCGATATTCACCAATTTAAATAGAGATAGTCTTTGAGGCAAAAAAAAAACAAATTCGTGACAAATTTCGTGCTTATCGGAGCGCAATTAAGACCTGTACTTTGTACATTAATTACAAGAATACATCTACAGACTATCGGACATAGCTAAACTGACACAGAAAAAGATTCTAAGTCGGCCGGTATAACATACCATAGATCTATCTCTTCTCCTTTTGGGTGTTCACAAATGCACAAAAATTTTTTTTATTAATTTTATCATAAAAACCAGTAAGGAAAGGCATAAAGTCGGGCGGGGCCGACTATATAATACCCTACACCTCCCTAACAATGCGATAAGGGTCATTGCCATAATAATTTGGAATAATTGGTAAATGGGTAGAAACATATTATCTAATTCTGAAACGATAATCGCTAAATTAAGCAATATTCGTTCCAAAATTGAGAAACATCTTTCTGGAAAATTTTAATGATCGGAAGTAAAATACAACTTCTATAGCGGTTTGATACCAAATCAGGAGGAACATATATATGGAGCTTTAATATAAACCTGAACCGATCTTCCCTGAATACTCATTATGTAAAAAAACCTCCTTCTGTCGAATTTCGTACTGATCGGATATAAAATACAGTCTCTACAGTGCTTACATGTCAAATCGGGGGTAACATATATATGGGTGTTATATCTAAATCTGAACCGATTTTATTCGAATTTGGCAGTATTCCTTCGTCTAATAAGAAACCTCTTTCTGCCGAATTTCGCACTGATCGGATATAAAATACAGTTTTTACAGCGCTTACAGGTCAAATCGGGGGTAACATATATATGGGTGTTATATCTAAATCTAAACCAAGTTTCTCCGAATTTGGCAGTATTCCTTCATGTAGAAAGAAACCCCTTTTTGCCGACTTTCGCACTGATCGGATATAAAATAACATTTTTACAGCGCTCACACCGTCAAATCGGGGGTAACGTATATATGGGGGCTATATCTAAATCTGAACCGATTTCTTCCAAATTTAAAAGTGTTCATTCATATAATAGGATACCTCTTTCGGTCGAATTTCATACTGATCGGATATAAAATACAGTTTTTACAGCGCTTACATGTGAAATCGGTGGTAACATATATATGGGGGCTATATCTAAATCTGAACCGATTTTCTCCGAATTTAGCAGTATTCCTTCATGTAATAAGAAACCTCTCTTTGCCGAATTTCGCACTGATCGAATATAAAATAACATTTTTACAGCACTTACATGTCAAATCGGGGGTAACGTATATAGGGGGGCTATATCTAAATCTGAACCGATTTCTTCCAAATTCAATAGGGATCGTCCTTGGGCCAAAAAAAAGGTATGTGTAAGGTTTCGTCGAGATCGGACCATAATTGCGACCTGTACTTTGATTACAAGAATACATGCACAGACGGACAGACGGACATAGCTAAATCAACTCAGAAAGTGATTCTAAGTCGATCGGTATAATAAACGATGGGTCTATTTCTTCTCCTTTTGGGTGTTACAAACAAATGCACAAAGTTATAATACCCTGTACCACAGTGTGGTGTAGGGTATAAAAATGTATATCAGTTTCAATGACAATCAAAATAATTTTCATTGATTTATTAATCGCAAATACTGCTTAATTTCTCAAAATTTCTGAGACAAAATGTCACAAAATCCTTCGTGGAACATTCAATATAAATATACATATTATGCCAAAAACTCTTTTGTTCGTTCAATGTTGACTTGCATAAATTGTTTTACTTTTTAAATAATTATATCCTAAATCAATGAGTGTGTGTATTCATTTCTACAATAACTCTCATTTTGTATGCAGTAAACAGTCATTTAGTTTACGGCGTTTTACCGCCAAAGCATTGAGGTTTTACCCTGTTCATTTAAAAAATGCAAATTCAATATTTAACAAAAAAACTGTATTTTCCGTACCTTGTAAAATAGCATTTTGGGCGAACTGATTTGGAATACGTAAATATCACCGAAGTCAGGGACAATGCAGAAATATGCTTTTAGCCATAGTTTTAAAATATTGCATATCAAGGTTTGCAGTAAAGTAATGAATGCCAAATTTAGCTACAAACTTTAAAAAAATGGAGTATGTAATGTAACATTTAAACGAATTTAGAAGTATGAAACAATCAGATTTCTCAAAACATTGGTTACCATCACTAAAACCGCAGGAGGTATCTATGTTAAACTATTCTTAGCACAATTTATATAGTTTGCCTAAATTTAGGGCGATTTTGTTTCTGGAAAAATGCTTCACTGCGTCAAGGTGAAATATCAGAAAATATTTGCTCCTTTTAAGTCGAAATTTAACTTAAGTTAACCCTTGAATTTAACTTAACTACAATTTTCAAATTTCCAAAATATGTTAGAAAAATGCAGTTTTTGGGAGAAAGAAAACGCTGCACTTTTTCCAGAAACGAAATCGCCATCAGCCTATCTATATGTCACCACAATTGAATATTATGTAATTAAAGTTTTGAACTCAAACTTATTTATCCACTTCATTACCCATTCCCCATCTCCAAACCTTAGGCTGACCCTAATTTCTTTATTCACAAACAGTTGCCATTAAGAATTCGTTCCCATGGTTAATCGATTTATTTTTTTTTGCAGGCAATAGTTTCCCTACTACTGTTGTTGTTGCTCTTCTTTCAAGTCGGGTATTAGTTTAATCCCACCAAACTCATAAAAAATCAACACTACAAAAAGAGAAAAAAGTTGTTAAAAAACAACTCATATCTTCATTTGTAATTCTGCTAATTCTAAATTTGTTCTAATTCAAGCAAAGTCTACCTTTTTTTACAAAGCCATAATGTGTCTGTCGCTGGTTCACAGGGCAGCAGAAGATCGCAGTCCAACGAATATTCAAACAAGAGAGCAAAGATCTAAAGTAGGTCTTTGATACTTCCTCCTCCTCCTGCTCCTCTAATAAAAACACACAAATAAAAAACAGAATTTGTTCTTAATTGCAAGTGATTTAGTGGCCAAAAACATGTGATGTTGAAGGAATTTTAAATGTGAATAGCGTGATAAGAATCTCTGTAGTGTGTCGAGGTGAAGGTTTGGTTCAATAGAGTGTTATATATTATCTTTGTTCTTTTTTTGCATTTGTTGACAACTTCTCCACAATTGTTAGTGGCCCTATTGTGCTTAAATGTTAATCTTGAATTCCATCGCAAATCAGCAACAGTATTGTGTTAAACATTTCAATTAAAACTTTTATTCATTATAAGCTAAATCTTTCATAAAAGACTAGAAATTCTTTCTGTTTGACCTTTTTATCCCATCACCTCAGAGAGAAGGGTATATATCATTTGCTAAAAGCCAAAAGTGTAACACATCGAAGGCGTGACCTAAGACCCTAAGTATGTTCGGCGGAAATTCGATTTGGGTCATTTTAAGCCATTTGAGCGATGTCCGTCTGTCCGTCTGTCTGTCTGCTGGCTGGTGCGCACTATAACTCTCGAAAGGATTAAACGATTGATTTGGTATACGGTAGTATATTTCTCCATCTCCGGCTAAGATCAAAGATGGGTCATATTGGTCCACTACTTCTAGTACCTCCCCCACAAAGGGTAAACATTTAGTGAAATATTCATTCTTTACTACATATTCCAATATTCTGAAATCCCACTCATAGTATTAGTTTATTAGTCGCTAACACCTCAAGAAAATTGGGCGATGTCGGCACCCCCTTTTGGTACCTCCCACTCTAATAATAATTTAATTTAATTAAAACAATTAAATTAATATAATTAAAACAATTAAAATTATTTAATTAAAAATAAAAATAAATTTACGAATATTTTTTTGACTTCTTAATAAGTCACTTTACCCGACTCAACTTTCTTCTTGTTGTATTGTTGAATTAACAGAATGTACATATTTAATGACTAAATTTATGTGAATAATTTTATGATGAAGAAGTGCCGCCGCGACTTCTGCGGCACACCTCCATCCGATGGTCAACATTTTCGATGACGCAGAGGCATAATTGAGGTGCTATTCCGTTAATGTGCCGAATTACCTCATCCTTTAGCTCTTGAATTGTAGCTGGCTTATCGACGTACACGTTTTCTTTCAAATAAGCCCAAAGAAATAAGTCCAACGGTGTCAAATCACATGATCTTGGCAGCCAATTGACATCGCCACGACGTGAGATAATACGGCCATTGAATTCGCCATTGTTTCGTTAGCTGTGTGACAAGTGGCACCGTCCTGTTGAAACCACATATTGTCCACACCCATATCTTCCAATTCGGGCTATAAAAAGTTCGTTATCATCTCACGATGGCGAACACCATTCACAGTAACTGCCTGACCGGCCTCATTTTGGAAAAAATACGGCCCGATGATGCCGCCAGCCCATAAACCGCACCAAAACAATCACTCTTTGTGGGTGCATTGGTTTTTTGGACAATCACTCTTGGATTATCATTCGCCCAAATGCGGCAATTCTGCTTATTGACGAATCCACTGAGGTGAAAATGTGCCTCATCACTGCAGATGATTTTCTTCATCCACTGTTGCCATATCTTGCCACCATTCTGACCATTGGCGACGTTTGGAATGGTCAAGAGGCTTTAGTGCTTGAGTCAATTGCACCTTGTAAGCGTGTAAATGCAAGTCTTTATGCATAATGTTCATCAACGACGAGCGTGAGAGGTGAAATTGTTGGTCACGACGACGAGTTGAGGTAGACGGCTCTCCAGCCACACTATCACGAACAGCAGCAATATTTTCTGCAGTACGAGCTGTACGAGCATGTACCTGTGATTTCACATCTCCTACAGACCCGGTTTGCTCAAATGTTAGCTCGATTTCCCATTTTCATAATAAGACTGACTTTAACGCGGAATAACTTTCCATGGTTCAAATTGAGTTAGTCTGAAATTGAGAAATGTCAGATGAAATGCAGAAAAAAACTTGACGTTTAGGTGTGGTTAACATTCAACATCGGCCCTTACCATTTAACCACCCTTTATCTGTTTCAAGCCGAATATGTTTGGGACAATATACTACAGAAGCGATTTTTTCAGCGTGTACCAAATTTAATGTCAATCCGTTATTCATTTCGTAATTTATCGTGCGCACCAACCATACAGACATTGTTCAAATTACTTAAAATGTTCCAAAATGGTTTTCCGCCAAAACATACTAGAGGTCATAGGTCACTCCTTTTTGGCAGTACACGCTGAAAAAATCGTTTCTGTATTATGTTGTCCAATACATATTCTGCTTGAAACATAAATATGTTTAGTGTACACTCGAAATATTTAGAATACACAAAATTATATATTTGGGAGGATGATGTTCTAAACAAAACATTCTTATATTTATACCCTACACCACACTGTGGTACAGGGTATTATAACTTTGTGCATTTGTTTGTAACACCCAAAAGGAGAAGAAATAGACCCATCGTTTATTATACCGATCGACTTAGAATCACTTTCTGAGTTGATTTAGCTATGTCCGTCTGTCTGTCTGTCCGTCTGTCCGCCTGTCCGTCTGTGCATGTATTCTTGTAATCAAAGTACAGGTCGCAATTATGGTCCGATCTCGATGAAACTATACACATATCTTTTTTTTGGCCCAAGGACGATCCCTATTGAATTTGGTTAAAATCGGTTCAGAGTTAGATATAGCCCCCATATATATGTTAGCCCCGATTTGACATGTAAGCGCTGTAAAAACTTTATTTTATATCCGATCAGTATGAAATTCGGCAGAAAGGGGTTTCTTATTATATGAATGAAAACTGTTAAATTTGGAAGAAATCGGTTCAGATTTAGATATAGCCCCCATATATATGTTACCCCCGATTTAACATGTAAGCGCTGTAAAAACTGTATTTTATATCCGATCAGTGCGAAATTCGGCAGAAAGAGGTTTCTTATTACATAAAGGAATACTGCCAAATTCGGAGAAAATTGGTTCGGATTTAGATATAGCCCCCATATATATGTTACCCCCGATTTCACATGTAAGCGCTGTAAAAACTGTATTTTATATCCGATCAGTATGAAATTCGGCAGAAAGAGGTTTCTTATTATATGAATGAACACTGTTAAATTTGGAAGAAATCGGTTCAGATTTAGATATAGCCCCCATATATACGTTACCCCCGATTTGACATGTGAGCGCTGTAAAAATGTTATTTTATATCCGATCATTGCGAAAGTCGGCAACAAGAGGTTTCTTTCTACATGAAGGAATACTGCCAAATTCGGAGAAAATCGGTTCAGATTTAGATATAGCTCCCATATATATGTTACCCCCGATTTGACATGTAAGCGCTGTAGAGACTGTATTTTATATCCGATCATTACGAAATTCGACAGAAGGAGGTCTTTTTACATGAAGATCAGGGAAGATCGGTTCAGATTTATATTAAAGCTCTATATATATGTTCCTCCTGATTTGGTATCAAACCGCTATAGAACTTGTATTTTACTTCCGATCATTAACATTTTCCAGAAAGATGTTTCTCAATTTAGGAACGAATATTGCTTAATTTAGCGATTATCGTTTCAGAATTAGATAATATGTTTCTACCCATTTACCAATTATTCCAAATTATTATGGCAATGACCCTTATCGCATTGTTAGGGAGGTGTAGGGTATTATATAGTCGGCCCCGCCCGACTTTCTGCCTTTCCTTACTGGTTTTTATTTCGAACAATTATTTCCGAAAAAAGATTTATTTGCATTCAAGAATTCCGATAAAAATCGAATTACCTATATTTGGCATTTTTATTTGTTTTAAGTTTTTCAGTAATTCAAAGTAAATTTTTGTGTTAAATTCGGCCACGCCAAGTTCGTAGATGAGCCATATTTGTCCACTACTTTTAGTACCTCCCTCACAAAGGATTAACATTTAGCGAAAAAATTGATTCTTTAATAACTTCTATACTACTTATTCTAATCTATTATTATTGGTTATCTTGGTAATTTCCATAAACATAAAGGAAAAAAATATTTACAAAACTGTAAGTCAAAAACTAATACGAGTATCAATAAATATATTCTATTATGAGAACAATACAAGAACAATATGTTATGGCGAAATCTTATTTTTCTATTTTGCAACTGATGATAAACTTTTTGCCCAAAAATAAACTTCATAGATCGATATTAAATATTCTGTTCTTAAATTTCAGCCAGATCAATTGATAAATGTGTTCCCCAGATCGTCAAAAATTGACAATAGTATAGCCCTTTGACATTGATATAGCCCTCTATATGGGGGCAATATCAAAAAATGGACCGATTTATTCCATTTTTACTAAGGACTATTAGGCCCAATGTAAAGTGTAAATTATTAAATTTCAGTCAAATCAATGGAAAAACCTGACCTTTTAATGTGGGATATATCAAAACATGGACCGATATGACCCATTTTCAATAGGGATCGTCCCTAGTCTAATAAATGCCTCTAAAGATCGCTTCATATTTACAACCTGCACTTTGATAACAAGAATGCATGGACAGACGGATGGACAGGCGGTCATGGCTAAGTTGACTCAAAAAGTGATTCTATGCCAAAGGGTATAATAAATTATGGGTCGCTCTCTTTTTTTTATGCGTTACAAACAAATTAATAAAGTCATAATATCCTGTATCACAGTGTGTTGGATTCTTCTATAAAAAACGTTTTCACTGGCACATACAAATCCATAAAATATCGGAAAAACAAAGCCAGCTTGAAAAAAATTAATGGACAGATGAAAAGTTATGACCCATTTTGTAAAGATAGAGGAAATGCAAATAAATCTTGTTTCGTATTTTTTTATTTTGGCCATTTTGTGTGGAAGGTACCAAAAGGGGCGTGGTAACTTCCCCCATTTTTATACCCTACACCACAATGTGGTACAGGGTATTATGACTTTGTGCATTTGTTTGTAACACCCAAAAGGAGAAGAGATAGATCCATTGTTTATTATACCGATCGACTTGTAATCACTTTCTGAGTCGATTTAGCTATGTCCGTCTGTCTGTCTGTCTGTCCGTCTGTCTGTCTGTAGATGTATTCTTGTAATCAAAGTACAGGTCGCAATTATGGCCCGATCTTGATGAAACTTTACACATATCTTTTTTTTGGCCCAAGGACGATCCCTATTTAATTTGGTTAAAATCGGTTCAGAATTGGATATAGCCCCCATATATATGTTAGCCCCGACTTGACATGTAAGCGCTGTAAAAACTTTATTTTATATCCGATCAGTTTGAAATTCAGCAGAAAGAGGTCTCTTATTATATGCATGAACACTGTTAAATTTGGAAGAAATCGGTTCAGATTTAGATATAGCCCCCATATATACGTTACCCCCGATTTCACATGTAAGCGCCGTAAAAAATTTATTTTATAACCGATCAGTGTGAAATTCGGCAGAAAGAGGTTTCTTATTACATGAAGGAATACTGCCAAATTCGGAGAAAATTGGTTCAGATTTGGATGTAGCCCCCATATATATGTAACCCCCGATTTGAGATGTAAGCGCTGTAGAAACTGTATTTTATATCCGATCAGTGCGAAATTCGGCAAAAAGAGTTTTCTTATTACATGAAGGAATACTGCCAAATTCGGAGAAAATCGATTCAGATTTAGATATAGCCCCCATATATATGTTACCCCCGATTTGACATGTAAGTGCTGTAAAAACTGTATTTTATATCGGATCGGTATGAAGTTTGGCTAAAAGAGGTTTCCTATTATATGAATAAACACTTTTAAATTTGGAAGAAATCGGTTCAGATTTTGATATAGTCACCATATATATGTTACCACCGATTTGACATGTAAGCGCTGTAGAGACTGTATTTTATATCCGATCAGTACGAAATTCTACAGAAAGAGGTCTTTTTACATGAATGAGTATTCAGGGAAAATCGGTTAAGATTTATATATAACCTCCATATATATGTTCCTCCTGATTTGGTATCAACGCGCTATAGAAGTTGTACTTTACTTCCGATCATTAATATTTTCCGGAAAGATGTTTCTCAATTTAGGAACGAATATTGCTTAATTTAGCGATTATCGGCTCAGAATTAGATAATATGTTCCTGCCTACTTACCAATTATTCCAAATTATTATCGCAGTGACCTTTATCGCATTGTTAGGGAGGTGTAGGGTATTATATAGTCGGCCCCGCCCGAATTTCTGCCTTTCCTTACTGGTTATGAGTGCAATTGTAGAAAAAGATTAAATAGTATAGAAGTTATTAAAAAATCAATTTTTGACAAAATGTTAATCCTTTGTAGGTGAGGTTCTCGAAGGAATTGACCAATATGGCATATCTTCGAAATCAGTCAATCGGTTGTTCCTTTCAGGAGTTATTGTGTGCACCAGCCTGACAGACGAACGGGCGGACGGACATCGTTCAAATGACTTAAAATTGCCAAAAACGGATTTCCGACATTTATCCATAGATTTTGTTCATGTTGTCATTGTTTTCTTCGTTATGATGCTGGCTTTTCAAAGAAAGGAATACAATCGTTTTTACGATATTTTCTATTTTTATGGTATTTTCGCAGTAAACTATTTTTTTAAAAATATCAACTTTTTTCTAATTTTTTTACAAATGTTACTAAGTAGGTAGTTCCAATATTTTTAACCATCATAATTTCCTGAAACTCCATGGGGCTTATATTCCAAAAAATATTGTCAAAATGTTAAAGGTGACTACCATGAAAATTTAAGTTAAAAAAATTTACATAAAAATGTATTTAATATTATTTTTCGTGTTTAGGACACCAAATCACACCACAAAATGTTATGCATAGCCCTTGAATGCAATCCATGGTAGAGTGTATATAAAATTCGGCTCGATCTTTCTACCGTTCTTTCTTAAACAAATATTTTTTAAGAATATGAAAAATGTCGAGGTACTCAATTATTTGCCCTACGTTTTGCAACTTTAATCAATATTGATATTTACAAGTTTATGAATGTTATTTATATTTCACATTGCACATTGCAGTCATTGATAACACTTTTAGAAAACTCTTCATCCAATACATATTATTTATATTTCCCATAGAATTTAAATATAAGAATTCTGACACAATGACTCATCAGAATAAAATTTAGGAAATCGTCAAATATATAAACATATTTTACACAAGTTGCCTCAAGGAACGATTTGTAACTACCATTTCAAAAGCAGATGTATATCAATTTAAGGTCACGCCAAGTTGACCTTAATTTTTCAAACGAAAATACTTGGCTTCAAAAAGTACTGCGCATGCCCATCTGCCTCTGTCTGGCTGCCTGCCTTTCTGGGGCCTCCTCACTTTAATAGACAGTTTTCTAGTATTTTTGTTTTGTTTTTTTTTTAGTCTCCATCACCCTAACGACATCATCATCAACATCATCGTCAGCATTATTATCATTCTAATTTCGTTGTCATAATTATCGCTCAAGAATCTATGTTGACTGTTGGGCCATTTGTTGTTAATTATGTTAATACGTCGGCGCATAGTTTAATGTGCGCGGCAGCGGCATAGAATTGTAACTGCAGAACCATATGCCAAAAAGACAGATGTGGATCGGACATTGAAATGGCATTGATTTGTTTCCTCTTTCCTACATTCTTGCAACAAGAAAACCTTAGCGTCTGGACTGACGACGGACGGACAAATTCGAAAATAGTAAGTTTCTTTTTCGAATTTAGGTAAATTATTGCCCGGAGGCAATTAACACAATCACCTTTCTTTTTTTTCTTTGGTACCTATGAACATTTGCATTATTACTTATTTTCTTTCTTCAATGGAATTTCAGACTTTGCTTTGCTTCTGAAAATCTACAAACCAGAAATAGGGAAATTACCCAGCTAAATTGGTAGTTTGTTTTGCGATATCTTTTGAGCATACAAATATTTACAGTTACAACTATTTGTTTATTGATTATTTCAATTTTGATTTTCTCTAAACAAACAAATTCGTTACATTTACTGTTATTTCCTGTCTTATTGATTCTTAGGCGAAATTTTGCCCTTAGGGGGACCAAAGCTATGGGAGTAAATCATTAATCAAATCAATGGTATTATTCGCAACACCTGTATTTTGTATGCAAATGTGGTTGAAACTGTTTTGCTAACTTTGTTTTTTTTTTACAATATCTTTAAATTGATTGACGACTATTCATGAATGGGTGACGGTGTTGAATGATAAATTGGATATTCGAAACAGCCGTAGAGAAACACTTGTCAACGTCTTGAGAGTGACACATTTTGTGGCTGATTTTAAAGCGTGCAATATATTTCGTGACCCATTGGGTGACATGTCGTCTAGCCTCGTACAATATCTTCTTATAACAACAAAACGAAAGCTTCAACATATCTGCAAAAGTTAGCATTAAATGTAGTTTCGGTCAAATTGTTTCGTATTCTGCCTAAATAAATATGGAGGATTTCATGTCAAGTGAATTAATCGGTTAAGTCAAGTGAGTTAGACGGGAGATCGGTTAAGGAGGGTGTTGAATATAGATAACGGGTTTTCCAATATTTGTAATATGTCATGATCTGTCATTTGTTTTTCATTGTATTAAAAAGTGTTTACAATTTCATCATGGAGAGATATACGCAAGAACAACGTTTACATATTATTCAGTTTTATTATCAAAATAATTGTTCTCCACTTCCAACTTTGAACAATACCCATGGGTAATATTTTTGCTCTCGTTAAGAGCTATCTTTTTGCCATTGACCGATTCCCGATCCGACGCACCGTTGAGGAGCTAGAGCAAAAATAAACTTTCCGTTCACATATGAAAATTATGCTAAGTCAATTTTTTTATAAATCCAAAAAACACTTTCTAGTCGACCTACGACCTTGACACCGACGAGCAATATTTTAGCTCTCGTTAAGAGCTATCTTTTTGCCATTGACCGATTGTGGCTACGTGCCACATAGCAAATGAAACAATTCAGGTTATCAGGTTGTTTATTCAGGTAAAATTGTTTCCTTATAGACTAAATTTCTTTACATTTTAGAGATGGTTCAGAAAACAAACCTTACATCTATATTATTAATAATACATTAATGAATTAGGCAGATTTATATAAATGAAATGCAAGGAGAAGGAAAAAAAATGAAACAATAGAATTTTTGCAAAAAAAAAATTTGGAGATTCGATTATTTCAAGAAATTGTGATATTGAATGGCCTCCAAGAAGATGTGACTTAACACCATTAGACTATTTCTTGCGGGGTTATTTGAAGTCATTGGTCATTCGAAATAAACCAGACTCTCTTCACGCTTTACAAGTCAATATTGCACATGACATACGACTTGATTTAGTGGAAAAAGTGCTCGAAAATTGGTTTCATCGAAGTCGTTCCTGCAGAAGAAGTCATGGAGGCCATTTTAATGACGTTTTATTTATAACTTAATTGTATCGATAGTACTTCACCTTAAATTAAAACATTTTGAATTTCCTTAACAATAAGTGTGTTTTTTTCAAAGAAATCATATAACTATTATTGGAAAACCCCTTATTATGGCCAAACGGTCCTCTGTCCCCATCCATATACATAACTAATTACCTATTGTACCTAGAAACTGTTGCCCAAAGTTTTTCGATATGTTTTTGTTCAATCTTTTTTTAAAAAAAATCTCAAAAATATTTTTTGTGAAATAATTTTTTTTTTAAATTTTTGGTAAAAATAAACATATTTTTATTTATTTTTTTTTTGCTCAAAAGAAAGTTTTTAATTTTAAGTAATTATGTTGTTTAAACTGGACTATTTGTTCAGATATTTTTATAAAGTAAATAAAACTAATTTATTACATTTTTCACTCAACGATTCGTTGAGTTTATTCCAACTTTATCAGGAGTAATTGTTGAAAATCGATTGGTTTTACATTTTTCATCATTAAATATTATTAAAAAACTGGGCATCACGACACAAAATGTATAATAATAATTAATACAAATATCACAGGCACCGATCACTTTAAAGTATCGCAACTTAATCTGAATATCTGACCAAATAGCCCAGTTTAAACAACATAAGTAATTAAAAACCAGTAAGGAAAGGCTAAAGTCGGGCGGTGCCGACTATATAATACCCTACACCACTCTCGTAATATTGAAAAACTCTGATATATAAATTTTGTAATTCATGTATAAATTGTTTACATAAATTTACTTTTGGGACATTTTATACTTAAATAATACGCTGTACCACAGTGTGGTGTAGGGTATAAAAACGATTGGATTTAAAGAGCCAAATCGGATGAAACATATATATGGGAGCTATAGCTAAATCTTAACCGATTTTCTTAAAATTCGGTAGTGTTGGTTCATGGATCAAGAAACTCTACCATTCTAAATTTCAAAATGATTGGATGTAAAATACAGCTTCTTCAGGACTAAAGAGCAAAATCGGACGAAACATATATATGGGAGCTATAGCTAAATCTGAACCGATTTTCTTCAAATTCGGCAATGTTGGTTTATGGATCAAGAAACTCTACGATTCTAAATTTCAAAACGATCGGATGTAAAATACAGCTTCTATAGGACTAAAGGGCCAAATCGGACGAAACATATATATGGGAGCTATAGCTAAATCTTAACCGATTTTTTTCAAATTCGGTAGTGTTGGTTCACGGATCAAGAAACTGTACCATTCTAAATTTCAAAACGATTGGATGTAAAATACAGCTTCTATAGGACTAAAGGGCCAAATCGGACGAAAGATATCTAAATCTGAACCGATTTCAACCAAATTCAATAGCGATCTTAACAGCCGCGGAATACTCTAAACTGCAAAATTTCAGAACGATCGGAGTGAAATTGCGACCTGTAGTCGACGAACAACTTTACATGCACAGACGGACGGACGGACGGACGGACGGACATCGTTAAATCGACTCAGCTAGTGGTTCTGAGTCGATCGGTATACTTTAAGGTGGGTCTAGCTGTGTTATTTTCAGGTGTTACAAACATCTGCCGTGAAACAAACTTATAATGCCTATACCACAGTGTTGTGTAGGGTATAAATAGCTGTTGTTGTTTCCGTTTAGAGCTTTGTAGTCTAGTAGTGGAATGTGACTTGTATATCTATCAAAATAAAGAAAATAAATCTAAATAAATAGAGGTTGAACCACATATCCTAATGCTTCAATAAAGCTTTTAATAATCATAAATTAAGCAGTCTTCATCTTCTGCTGATATAATTTGTTTATCCCATCAGCGGTTTCAAAGATATCTTACACGATATTGCGAGCAATCCGGTTCCTTGAGAAATTTAAATATTAATAATTGTTTAAATAAAAGCTCTTAAAAACTTCGAAAATTCACAATTATTATATTTTTATTGTTTTTTATTATTTTATCGTAAAGTATGTTCGGTCATGAATAAAATGGGACAATTCCAATTTTCAAACGCAGATGGAAACTTTATAACTCCATGAAATATTTAAAAATTTCAAACAAAATTTAAGCATATCTAGAGAGAGTTCAAAAAAAAAAAAATTTTTTTCGTAAAAGCTACAACAATTCCTTATGGCTTGTTCATGACCAAAAGGGCTTACTGTACAAAAATTTGAGATATTGATCTCGTTTTCATGACATCTAAAATTATTTTCAATTTGACTATTCTCTGAGAATTTTCAAGAAACATCTAACGGTTTGGTTCAATTTCACATAATCACACTTTTTTAACCTTTTGTTAGTTTCTTTTTTGTTGTTGTTAATTTCCAAACAGGTTGTTTGAAACCACAGAACGAACAACCAGAAAATATTCAAATTATCTTTTGGTGGCAAAAGTAATGTTTGGCGTGCCCACCGACAAATTGTGAGAATTATTTGGATTTTTTGTTGTTTTAGTCGCAGAAAATATTTTTTGGGGTTACCAGTCGCTGTTTGGCATGTGTGTCAACGATACAGAAGAGGAAACGTTTAAGTAGTTAAAATCTCCACAATCGCAGAGATAATTGACGGACATGGGAATAAATTTCACAGCACTTTTGAGTATTTAGCCAAATTGCAGGAAATATTAGGCAAAAAGAAAAAATATCTTGACAATAGTTTAGACATTGGCTGTAAGTTATATAGATAAGTAATTTTCAGATAATTGCCTGGAAAGCATCAGAAAAGTATAATTCTATTTGTTTATTGAACACCAAAACAGATAGTAGAACACTGCCTTTTTAATATGGACATTTCGGACATATACATATATGGGTAACTTCAAAAAGTTAAAACTCCGAACTTAGGTACCTCTCAGACGTAAATGTCAATGTAGTATCAAAATATAGGCAACAAATTAAAAAACGGGCAAAAATGATTACCGAAATATAGCCAAATAATTTAATCAAAATTGCCAATTTATACAAATCCACTTTCTCATATGGGACTGGACCAAAATCTGGAATACAAAGAAAAATTGTCGTACATTACAGAGTGGAAGGAATTAAAAAACAAGGGAAATAATTCGGCACTTCTTAACCAGTCAACCGATTGCGACACAACTTGACATGTTTGTATAAGAGGTATTAGGGAAGTTAAGTTTCGTATTTGTTTAAGCGCGTGTAACTTTTTCATTTTTCGTCTGATTAATTTTCTTGTGTGCATTCTGCACCTAAGAGTTATCTCATATATGTACCGATACATCTGCAATTAATTGATAATTGAATTTTTAATATTTTCCCTACGTTGTCCTAATACTTTTTGAAAATCGGAGAAAAAAAATATGCACCGATTTCATTCACATCAACACTTTTATGAACAAAACGACATCAAAAATCGACGAATAAGACAAAATTTATAGCCTTTGAAGTTATATTTTAAAAAATATTGATTTTTTGTATTTTTCCTGAAAAAGTGTGTGTTGTATTTTGGAGTTATAGAAGATGTCATATATATATATAAAAAAGGTAAAAAATATATTAGTATTTATATTAATCTTAAAGAAAACATCGTAGAGAATGTTCCCAATTTTTTTTAATTTTCGTAAAATATGGTGTAACTTGGAGAAGCATGGCAACGACCCATTCTTTTTCCGAACACATTCTCTAGGAGGTTTCCTTTAAGAAGATATAAATACGTTATACTATATTTTTATAATTGCCTCTATATCTCCAAAATACTACATGTACAATTTCGCAATAAAATACAAAAATTACCTATTTTTGAAAACATAAATTTATGTGGCCATAGCTTTTCTGTTAGTGGACACATCCGACCGAAATTTTTTATTCGTGTAGCAAATTTTATTGTCAGTTCAGAAATATTAAATATTTAAAAATTAGTAATTTTCAATGAAATATTTTGTAGTTTGAAGGTCAGAAGTCGAAAGTAATTCACTAATCATTATATTTTCAAAAATAACCAAAAATGGATTTTTATGTTTCCCCTATATCTACTTTAATAAAAGCCGGGCTCCAAATTCCCTTTGCAGTTCAACATGCAACTCCTTGCAAAATATAAAAATTGTAAAGGGGTTAATATGTAGTATATATTTTATACATAATTTTTTAAAATTTCTGGTTTTATAGGATAGCTTGAACTTTGTTATTTAATAATGGAACACAAAATCACGACTGGCCCGATAGTACCTCCTCCGGCAGACAGGCAGAGATGTTTGAATCAACTCAAAAAATTATACTATGCCTATTGAAATAATTAACAATGGGTGTCGTATTTTTTTTGTGTTACCACGAAATACACCTTGTCGTAATACCCTGTATTGCGTGATAAAAAAAAGGTTTTTTGAAAAGGAGGTTTTAAGTATCTTCGAAATTACATTTTTTAAGAAACCAGTTTTCGGTTTTAGCGGAAATAAAAAAACGGTTAAGCTTTCATTACGTTTCTTCTTCTATGCAATAAAAATGCATAAATAACGCCGATTTCTGGTCATAAAACTTGAATTATAGCGCAGATCGCCAAAACACTAGCATTCCGCTCCGCTGATGTTTCATACAATTACATATATTAGTATCAAGATTAAATTCGAAATATTAATGTAGTCAGTTTAAATGCAAATGGTATTTTTGTGAATATCTATAATTCGAAAAAAACATCCAAAACTTATGTAAGTCATTTTTATACCCTCCGCCATAGGATGGACGGTATATTTATTTTGTCACTCCGTTTGTAACAATATAGGTCTGAGACGCCGTAAAAATCTAAGACGATTTAGCCATGTCCGTCCCTCTGTTGTAATCACGCTACAGTCTACAATAATTGACTGAAATTTTGTATAGATACTTCTTATAGCTGCAGGTAACATAGGATTGAAAATGGGCTATATTGGTAAATTTTCTGATACAATTTATCTTCTAAACGTCATAGAGACCACAAATGTCAACTGATCGGGCTGAAAATTGATAACTTGCGCTTATTTATACCCGGAATCGGGTATACATGTTTTGATATGGCCCAAAAAAAAAATGCCCTCCCCTCTAGATGTAACTTCGTAACGCCACAAACACCTCAAATTTCAAAGAATTGGGCTGAAATTTGGTATATATCGAGGACATAGGGCAGCGACCTTGCGATTTGGTTATGGAAAATTTCATGAAAAGGATATGGTCCTGTAAGCGTGGTCGTGGTGACCATTTGGCTGATGTTGTTTTTCATTATTTACGGCTTTTTTATGAAATAAACATCCGAACATTTGTCTCAAAAAATAGCATTTTTCTTTGAATACCAAAATATCACCTCTTGTTGGAAAACCCTTTATATAATATTGAAAAATTTTAGATCGAAAAATATTTTCTTTCAATTTAAACATATCAAAAATGGGGGTTTTCCTCCGTTTAGTTCACGCCCCACTAGATATTTTAACAATTTAACTGTTCTTTGTCGTTGATTACATTGAATTTGCATCTTTACCTTTCGAATCATTTCTGGCAATGTTGCGTTTCTTAATACTACCAGTATCATTGAATAGCTTGACACACAAACATTTTGTTCATATATAACTGTCGTAGCTCATTAACATTCAATGGTTAGGATTTTCAGTCATAAACAAAGAAATGGTACATTTGCGCTTGAATTCTAAAGGGTGGTTAAATTGTAAGGGCCGATGTTGAATGTGACTAAGTCAATTTGAACCATGGAAAGATGCACAATCGAGCAACGCGTTAAAGTTTTTTAAGCCTTTTACGAAAATGGGCCTTCAAATCAAAATGCATTTCGTGCACTTCGTGATGTTTTTTTGATCAGCATAATCGACCAAATGTGTCCACAATCGGGAGAAGTGTGCGCAAATTTCAGCAAACCGGGTCTGTAGGATTTGTGAAAACACCTGTGCATGCACGTCCAGTTCGTTTGGTGCGGCTTATGGGCTGGCGACGTCATCGAGCCATACTTCTTCGAAATGAGGCCGGTCAGGCAGTTACTGTGAATGGTGTTCGCTATCGTGAGATGATAACAAACTTTTTACGGCCCGAATTGGATGATATGGATGTGGACAATATGTGGTTTCAACAGGACGGTGCCAATTGCCACACAGCTAACGAAACAATGGCTCTTTTGCGCAACAAATTCAATGGCCGTGTTATCTCACGTCGTGGCGATGCAAATTGGCCGCCAAGATCATGTGATTTGTCACCGTTGGACTTCTTTCTTTGGGGTTATTTGAAAGAAAAGGTGTACGTCGATAAGCCAGCAACAATTCAAGAGCTAAAGGATGAGATAATTCGGCACATTAACGGCTTAGAACCTCAATTATGCATCAGCGTCATCGAAAATTTGGACCATCGGATGGAGGTGTGCCGCCGAGGTCGCGGCGGCCAAATGCGAAATTAACGGCTTAGAACCTCAATTATGCATCAGCGTCATCGAAAATTTGGACCATCGGATGGAGGTGTGCCGCCGAGGTCGCGGCGGCCATTTGGCCGAAATTTTGGTTCCATACCTAATTGAACCATGCCAATATTATCATAATAAAAAGAAATGACAATAATTTCCTAAATATTTTGTGTTTTATTCAAAATCAACATCGGCCCTTAAAATTTAACCACCCTTTATAAGAATCTTATAATGGGTCACTAATCGTTAGGTTTGATTTATAATGTAAAATAAAACATATAATATTGAAAGAGAACTTAAAATATGTATTATCGGTAAAAGAAAAGAATTTATTGCATTCACCGTTTGTTGGTTTACATATTGCTGAACCGTAAAAATTTTTCATCAGAAAATATCAAATTTTCAAGCTCACCACCAACGTGCAAGTTTTTACAAAACTTTGCTCTTTTGTGTTAAATTTTTGATATATTGTATTTTGTGCATCAATCGTAATTCAAAGCAATAGTTCGACATACAAACGGTAACGACACCAGAAATGATCCGAAAAGTGAAGGCCAGATTTGATCGAAATCCACGCCGCAGTGGTAGAAAAATTGCTCGTGACCTGAACATATCGCAAGAACGGATACAACACATATTAAAAATGAGCTTGGACTAAAGCCATTGAAGTTCCAAAAAGTGCAAGAGCTCACCGATGCACAAAAAAATTAGACTGGAAAGAGCCAAGGAGTTGATTCGCTTGCGCGAAAGTGGCCAGTTACCGAATTTGGTTTTCGCCGGTGAGAAGCCATTCCAAATTGAGCAGTTTGTGAACAAACAAAATGATCGGGTTTACTTGCCAAAGAGGTCAGCTGAAAATTTACACCTTCGATTGGCCATCAGAACTCAAGCGCCGCCGATGGTAATGGTGTGGGCCGCCGTAACGGCCGATGGTCGCTCCCCGCTCGTATTCATCGACCATGGGGTCAAAATAAATGCCGAATATTATCGGGAAAATGTCCTAAAGACAGTATTGAAGCCCTGGGCAGACAAACATTTCGGCCGCAGACCATGGACATTCCAACAGGACTCAGACCCATCGCACTCAGCACGCGTCAACCAAGAATGCCTTAAAAAGGAGGTTCCTCGCTTCATTTCTACCGCACAATGGCCACCAAGATCTCCGGATCTCAATCCGTTGGACTTTTGCGCCTGGGGCATTTTAGAGAGTAAGGTTCGCAATAAAAAATACCAAAGTATCGATCATCTCAAGACGGCGCTTCGCCGGGAATGGACAAAATACCGCAGAGCCACTTTCGTGAAGCGTGTGATGGCTTTGTCGGCCGTTTGAAGGCCATAATTCGTACCAAAGGTGGCTAATTCGAACAAATCTAAACTGTTTCTAAAATTTTATGTTATTTCCGACTTTTTTTGCTTTTGAACAATAATATTTATAAAAAAAATTAAAAAAAAATAACGCTTTACTTTGTTGCATTACATATATAGCTTTTACGATTTTCCAGTCAAATATGCAGTAATATATTTTGGATTTGAACAATGACAATTGAATACTATAGACGTCGTTTCGTTTAGTATGTCTGCTATTGAAGATGGCGCTTTATCTGGCTAAACTTTGAAGAGAGCGTTCTGCAAAGAGAGGATAGATACTTTTATTCCTATGCAAAGAGAGAACAGATTTTCATCATTAATTTTATTATATTCCAACTTCAAAACATGCAACAACAGAACAAACTGAAAAACTCACTCCCTTCTCAGAAATTATGTGAGAGTACAAAAAAGTCAGCATGTTTTGACAAAGAGATAATTGAGAGAGGAATTTGAGAATGAGAGAAAGGCTGCTCGGACGCCACCTGGCGGATGAAGTCTGTAAATACCATGCGACGTATATAGTATTCAATTGTCATTGGTTTGAATTCAATTTCGATAACATATCGAACTGCGATGTAAAACTACATTAAATATAAGATCCAATCTTTTCTAATTTCATTAATCGTTTGCAGCTGGCAACCCTAATGTAAATATAGATTTATGTTTGCAAATATAAATCAACTCAATTAAAATCATTTTTCATAATTTGTATACATATTCGTATAATATTTGACTGCACTACAATCATTCCAGTGGGTGTATTATAAATGGTGCCGAGGCATATACAAATGAACAGATATCGTGCAAACAAATGCCATTCATTATTAGACAACAGACTGCAGATGGTGGAAAAAATAGTTTTCCGAACAAAATAATTGTTAACGTTTTTGAAGAAAATGTTTACACTAATTAGACAAAATATTATTTTATGATTCAAAGTAAAAGGAAAAACTGGTATTAATACACGACAAATAAATACATAGGCAGCAGTACATGTAAAGAAAATGTTTTTCCACAAAACAAGTGGAAATGCAATTGTTGAAATTTCTTCGAAACAAAACGGAAGCGGATCACTACAATTGTTACAGATGAGAGTGGAATGGGGCATTAAAACCTTTGAGGAGAAAGGTTTCTTCACCGCGACGATAACGATAATTATAATTAATTATATTTCGAAATTACATTTACCAAGGTATGGTTCGTTGTCTGTCCGTTTGTCTGTACGTGGTTCATTTAGTTTTATCTCTCGGAATGACCTGAAGATTAGAAAAGAACATTCAAATGAAATTAAATATTTGTTTCAACAATTACAAAATGATGACATCTAGAACAAATCATGATGTTAGAAATCGTAGTTCTTGGAGAGTTTTGTGTTCGCTACGAGGGTGGTATGTTCGGTTTAATCAGGCCTTCAGCAATGTTATTCAAGTTAACAGAAGAACAAGAAAGCAATTTCAATCGGGTAAACCGACTAATGTATACCCTCACTTTGTGATCAATGTAAATGTACTAATACCGGGTGATTCAAAAAAACACCGACAAAAGTTTTTTTCAATAAAACAAAAACGGTTTTGGATATCAATGAAAGTCTTTATTCCTGTGAAAGTACGTTCGATGCCATTATGTATGGAACTCAAATTCTTTTGCATGGCCACCTCGGGCACGCTTGCAGAAGAAGTCCAGACGCTGAAGCCAATTTTCGACGGGTTTCAAGCATAAATTGGCCGATACTGCTGCAATTTCACGTTCGTTCATCAATCGTCGCTGGCTTGTTGGCATAGACCATAGACTTGACGTAGCCCCACAGGAAATAGTCTAACGGCGTCAAATCGCACGACCGAGGCGACCAATCGACTGGACCATTTCGTGAGATAACACGTTCTCCAAACTTGGTTTCCAATAAATTGATTGTGGCATTCGCTGTGTGGCTTGTGGCACCGTCCTGTTGGAACCACATGTCCTCCAAGTCCATATCATCCAATTGGGCCCACAAATATTCGGTTATAATTGAACGGTAGCGATTCCCATTGACAGTAACGTGCCGGTCTTGATCATCACAGAAGAAGTACGGCCCAATGACGCCGCCGGCCCATAAACCGCACCAAACCGTAATTTTTTCGGGATGCAATGATGACTCATGGAGTACGTGTGGATTGCTGTCTGACCAATAACGCATATTTTGTTTATTGAAGAAGCCATTCAGCCAGAAATGAGCCTCATCGCTGAAGATGATTTTTCGATTTTTCGCGCTCTTAACGTTGAGGCCACTGACTCCGAATTTCGGTAGTAAATTTTAATAATTTTGACTCGTTGTTGGCTCGTATATCTTTCCATCATGAAATGGCAAACCTTACTGAAGAGAAATGTCAAAAGAGCGGCAACAAAATTGTTGTCGAATATTAAAGTTTTATCCCCTCACCTTAGAGAGGAGGGTATATATCATTTCATATCAAGGAGTGAACTAAGATCCTAAGTATGTTTAGTGGAAATTTTATGTCATTTGAGCTATGTCCGTCCGTCCGTCTGGCTGTCTGTCTGCTGGCTGGTGGCCACGATAACTCTCGTGTAGCCGAAGGTGTAACCGATTGACTTCAAAAATGGGCGAAGTTGCCACGCCCCTTTTGGTACCTTCCACACAAATGGACCATTTTGTACCAAAAGTTAACAACTTATAACTTTAATACCAGTGCATGCAAATACTTGATATTTTGTACAGTGTAATGCTTTTATAGTACCTACAATCCATAGAAAAGTGGGCATTATTGGAACGCCCCTCACACACAAATGGACCATTTTGTATCAAAAGGTAACAGCTTACAACTTTAATACCAGTGCATAGAAATACTTAGCCGTTAAAGTATTAAATTGTGTACATTGTAATGCTTTTACAGTACCTAGAATCAAGAGAAAATTGTGTTTTATTGGCACTCCCCTTTTGGTACCTCCCACAAAAATGGACCATTTTGCACCAAAAGTTAAGAGCTTATAACTTTAATACCGGCACATACTTTAAAATTTGTAAATGCAATTTATATTGATAATAATTAATTAAAACAAAAAAAATACATCAATATACGAATATTTTTTGGGACTCAAGGTGAGGGGATTCATAAGTCGGTTTACCCGACTGAACTTTCTTACTTGTTTTTATGGTAATTTTTTTTAAATCGTTTTCATTAAAATTCCCATTTTCTTGGAAGATGCTTTTAGTATTTGGTCCATATCTTTTGATGTTTATGCTTGATAAAGACGGAATACACTCTAGATTAAAGAAAATTATAAAGACTACAACTGATAGTACTGTTGGAAACAATTTGATTTAAAAAAAAGAAAAATCGCCAAAAAAAATGTTTGTTTCAATTTTTGAAAGCTAGAATCCTAACGAAGAAATCAATGCCTATTTGAAGAAAATCTATAGCACTTTTGGTAGTACTAAGCGAATTTCAACATAATTCGATTTTGTAAACAAGGATATGTATCAGATGCTGCGGGCCAAAAGTGTAACACATCGATATAACACATAAGAGACCCCAAGAATAATTGGCGGATAATGTCCGTCTGGTTTGTTCGCACGATAACTTTCAGTAGGATTAACCGATTGACAAAATTTGGTATGCGTCAATATTTTTATACCCTCCACTATAGGATGGGGGGTATATTCATTTTGTCACTCCGTTTATAACACCTGTAAATATTGATCTGAGACCCCATAAAGTATATATATTCTTAATCGTCGTAAAATTCTAAGACGATTTAGCCATGTCCGTCTGTCCGTCCGTCCGTCAGTGGTAATCACGGTACAGTCCGCAATAATAGAGCTAGGTTGATCAAATTTGGTACAAATACGTCGTATAGTTGCAGGTTGTTTGGGATTGCAAATGGGCCATATCGGTCAATGTTTTGATATAGCTCCCATGTATAGCATCTTACTTATTGTTATTCCTACTATTCTCATCTACTACATTTTTTTGTGTTTTCGGTGTTATTTTCTTTAGGTTTGAGTTATTTTGTGAGGCCACATGCTATCCATGGTGGAGGGTGTATTTCGAAAGACAAATGACAAATAACCTCACAAGAAATAGTCTAATGGTGTTAAACCACAACTTCTTGCAGGCCATTCAATATCACAATTTCTTGAAATAATCGAATCTCCAAACTTTTCTCGCAACAATTCAATTGTTTAATTTGCTGTGTGGCACGTAGCCACAATCGGTCAATGGCAAGTCGTAGGTCGACTGGAAAGTTGTTTTTTTGGATTTAAAAAAATGGACTTAGCATCATTTTCAAATGGAACGGAAAGTTTATTTTTGCTCTAGCTCGTTAACAGTGTTTTTTTTTAAATGGACTTAGCGCACGAAAATTTGCAATTGGAGAACGATTATTTTGATAATAAAACTGAATAATTTGTTGTTCTTGTGTATATCTCTACATGATGAAATTGTAAACACTACTGAATACAATGAAAACAAATGACAGATCATCACATAAAGGGTTTTTCAACAGGGACGCTACAAAAGTAGACCGACAGGAACAGCAAACGACGCCATATTTTTTGCCGCTCTTTTGACATTTCTCTTCAGTAAGGTTTGCCATTTCATTATGGAAAGATATACGAGCCAGCAACGAGTCGAAATTATTAAAATTTACTACCGAAATTCGGAGTCAGTGGCCTCAACGTTAAGAGCGCGAAAAATCATCTTCAGCGATGAGGCTCATTTCTGGCTGAATGGCTTCGTCAATAAACAAAATATGCGTTATTGGTCAGACAGCAATCCACACGTACTCCATGAGTCATCATTGCATCCCGAAAAAATTACAGTTTGGTGCGGTTTATGGGCCGGCGGCGTCATTGGGCCGTACTTCTTCCGTGATGATCAAGACCGGCACGTTACTGTGAATGGGAATCGCAACCGTTCAATGATAACCGAATATTTTTGGCCCCAATTGGATGATATGGACTTGGAGGACATGTGGTTCCAACAGGACGGCGCCACAAGCCACACAGTGAATGCCACAATCAATTTATTGGAAACCAAGTTTGGAGAACGTGTTATGTACGTGTTTTACATTTTTGCCCGAATACGCGTACGAATCCACAGCTCGCAGGATTTGCCCATATGACAACTTATTAGATCTATGAAATTGGCTCGAATTGTTTCTTCACATATATGAATGATCTTAACGAAAAATTCATAAATTTGCATTTTATTTCTTACAAAAGTTCATTAAAGTATTATCTATTTTTTTGAGATTTTATCTCATTCTTTTGAGCTTAATCCCTCCGTCTGAAGATGATAACTGACAAAAAAATGATAGAATAACTTCACATTTCATTAAATAACTTCACATTTAGTACTTTCTCAAGACGTAGTTTATGTTCGATGATGTGTCATTTCGGGCCACGCTTTCTAGTACCTCTCACACAGGATTTAAATTCAACGAACTATTACATCACCTATAACTACTTAACCAAATTTTCTGCAATTTGGTATCTAATAATAGTTTTAAGGAACATATCTACAATTATTGAAAGGGCCATCGTAAAATGTATCTAAAACTAAAGGAAAGGGCGCGCAGTCGCACTGCCTCGGCAGCAAACGCGAGAGCGAGTATTCATTTACACCTGTTGTTCTGCCACTGCTGCTGCTGCAGCCGCTATCATATCGCGATCATGGCTAACTACAATGATATGATAGACAGACAGACGGACGGACGGTGGCGACAATATTGTTGCTGATGATGATAATGACGGCGGCGGATGGCGGTTTGTTCTGTTAGTTTATGTGGAAGCAAATATCAAAACGAATAAAATCACCAGCAGATCGGAGTCGGGAGGGGAACCAAGTAAGTAAAGGTCCGTTGGAGGTTTAATGAACCTTTCCATTTAATTTTTTCTGTTGTTGTTCTGTTTGTTTTCCTAATGTCGGTTTTTTGTTTTGTTATTTATTTTATTTGTTGTTGTTGTTCTTTCTCCTCATTTTAGAAAAGAAGGGTACGTAAATAGATTAGTTTCGACAACAGACGGAAGACTGAAAACGGAAAAATAAGAGTAGAACAAAACCCTATATGCCAAACCAACATGATTTTATTACAACACCAAAGAACCGGCAAACCAAACAACCAACCACCATTACATACATATACTAGACTAGATTGTAGCAACTTTGAATCGAGCCTCATAATAATTCTTGGCTAAGTACTTTTTCCCATTTGGCGGGATCTGTAGACATTGTGTATCTCTCCGTCTGTCCGTCCATTTGTAGGTTTTGTAGTTGCTCGAGTATTTCATTATTTGTACATTTGAACATTACCACCACCGCTGGAGGTACTCGTAGATAATTGTTAAAGTGATTATGTATCCACCAGACAATCAAAAAACCACCATCTAGTCATCTAGCCATCTGCATGCTTGATGTACTATCATCATGTTTTTCTTGTCCCCGGTTTTTTCTCGTTCACTGTAATAGACACCTTTTGACTGACTCACTAATCTACCATCCAAAACATGTGAATCACTTGTTTTTAAGGTTCTAAGTACTCAACTGTTACGGAATTTGATATTAACGCTGGGGGGAGACAGTATGAATGGATGTTGCCAGTGAACAGCTAGAAGAAACGAATTATATCCATATATACACATCTCTATCCGAGCCGATTTTAAAATATAATTAAGGCACAATTTACTAGAGCAGATATGAACTTACAACAAACAAACAACAGCCAAACACAGTGCAACATTTTCAAAAGGTTAGTAAGGGATTGATGCACTTTGACAAACCTGCATCAGCTCTGATTTTTGAGAAGCGCAAATCAGATCACTTATGAACTTGTATCTTTACTTAATTAGGCGCTGAAAAAAGTACTTATTCATCGTATGTACGTTCATAATGGATGAGATATAGAGAGATCTGCTTAGTACATAGTTTGACCGGAGCCGTACTAACTGCAAACTCTTTCGCCATTGGCTTACTCTATTGCATATAATTCATGCAGAGTTTCGCCAAAACTGACTTTACTGCATGCACAGGAGTGCTAACTGTGGTTATATTCCTTCTTAAAACATAAAATATGTTTTAAAAGCAAGACTCTGTTTTTCTATATATGGGGGATTTCACATCGGGACGAAACTTGGACCAATCCTATTGGATAGTAGTTATAACACAAAAATTCAGAGATCGGTTAAGAACTGTCCGCGTTGGAGAGTGTTGAATTTTGACAAACGGCCCTTTTGAGGCATACTATGTTATGAAACCAAAACAAATTTTTTATGATACATTTTTTTTAATTTTTCTTTAAAATTTCAATTTTCATGAAAGATAACTTTAGTATAAGTACCATAGCGTTTTGATAACCTTTAAATTAAAGAAAATTACGAGAGCAACAAATGTTGGGAATATCACTTTGGCATAGAAATAGCGGTTTAGTAACTTTCGTTTAAACAATTAGAAAATAATATAACACATTCTTTTGCTGATGCGAAAAAAAAAAACAAAAAATACGAGTGTATAAAAAAAATTGCTAAAAATAGTTTGTTCGATTTTTTAAAGCTATCATCTTTACGAAGAAAACAATGCCTATTTGTAGAAGTATAAATAATGGCCCACATTGTAAAAATAAAGGAAATTAAAACCAGCAAGGAAAGGCAGAAAGTCGGGCGGGGCCGACTATGTAATACCCTACACCTCCCTAACAATGCGATAAGGGTCATTGCCATAATAATTTGGAATAATTGGTAAATGGGTAGAAACATTTTATCTAATTCTGAAACGATAATCGCTAAATTAAGCAATATTCGTTCCTAAATTGAGAAACATCTTTCTGGAAAATTTTAATGATCGGAAGTAAAATACAACTTCTATAGCGGTTTGATACCAAATCAGGAGGAACAATCAATATAAATCTGAACCGATCTTCCCTGAATACTCATTCATGTAAAAAGACCTCCTTCTGTCGAATTTCGTACTGATCGCATATAAAATACAGTCTCTACAGCGCCTACATGTCAAATCGGGGGTAACGTATATATGGGAGATATATCTAAATCTGAACCGATTTCTACCAAATTTAACATTGTTCATTCATATAATAAGAAAACGCCTTCTGCCGAATTTCATACTGATCGGATATAAAATAACATTTTTACAGCGCTTACAGGTCAAATCGGGGGTAACGTATATATGGGGGCTATATCTAAGTCTGAACCGATTTTCTCCGAATTTAGCAGTATTCATTCATGTAATAAGAAACCTCTCTTTGCCGACTTTCGCACTGATCGGATATAAAATAACATTTTTACAGCGCTTACATGTCAAATCGGGGGTAATGTATATATGGGGGCTATATCTAAATCTGAACCGATTTCTTCCAAATTTAACAGAGTTCATTCATGTAATAAGAAACCTTTTCCTGCCGAATTTCATACTGATCGGATATAAAATAAAGTTTTTACAGCGCTTACATGTCAAATCGGGGCTAACATATATATGGGGGCTATATCTAAATCTGAACCGATTTTAACCAAATTCAATAGGGATCGTCCTTGGGCCAAACAAATGATATGTGTAAAGTTTCGTCGCGATCGGACCATAATTGCGACCTGTACTTTGATTACAAGAATACATGCACAGACGGACAGACGGACAGACGGACATACGGACAGACAGACAGACGGACAGACAGACAGACGGACAGACAGACAGACGGACATAGCTAAATCAACTCAGAAAGTGATTCTAAGTCGATCGGTATAATAAACGATGGGTCTATTTCTTCTCCTTTTGGGTGTTACAAACAAATGCACAAAGTTATAATACCCTGTACCACAGTGTGGTGTAGGGTATACAAATTAAGATTCTTTTATTTTGGCCATTTTGTTTGGGAGATACCAATAGGGGTGTGGCTATAATGCCCACTTTTTTATACCCTACACCACACTGTGGTACAGGGTATTATAACTTTGTGCATTTGTTTGTAACACCCAAAAGGAGAAGAAATAGACCCATCGTTTATTATACCGATCGACTTAGAATCACTTTCTGAGTTGATTTAGCTATGTCCGTCTGTCTGTCTGTCCGTCTGTCTGTCCGTCTGTCCGTCTGTGCATGTATTCTTGTAATCAAAGTACAGGTCGCAATTATGGTCCGATCGCGACGAAACTTTACACATATCATTTGTTTGGCCCAAGGACGATCCCTATTGAATTTGGTTAAAATCGGTTCAGATTTAGATATAGCCCCCATATATATGTTACCCCCGATTTGACATGTAAGCGCTGTAAAAATGTTATTTTATATCCGATCAGTGCGAAATTCGGCAAAGAGAGGTTTCTTATTACATGAAGGAATACTGCTAAATTCGGAAAAAATCGGTTCAGATTTAGATATAGCCCCCATATATATGTTACCCCCGATTTGACATGTAAGCGCTGCAAAACTGTATTTTATATCCGATCAGTATGAAATTCGTCAGAAAGATGTTTCCTATTATATGAATGAACACTTTTAAATTTGAAAGAAATCGGTTCAGATTTAGATATAACCCCCATATATACGCTACCCCCGATTTGACATGTGAGCGCAGTCAAAATGTTATTTTATATCCGATCAGTGCGAAAGTCGGCAAAAAGAGGTTTCTTTCTACATGAAGGAATACTGCCAAATTCGGAGAAACTCGGTTTAGATTTAGATATAACACCCATATATATGTTACCCCCGATTTGACCTGTAAGCGCTGTAGAAATTGTATTTTATATCCAATCAGTGCAAAATTCGGCAGAAAGAGGTTTCTTATTACTCGAAGAATACTGCCAAATTCTGAGAAAATCGGTTCAGATTTAAATATAACTCCCATATATATGTTACCCCCGATTTGACATGTAAGCGCTGCAAAACTGTATTTTATATCCGATCATTACATGAAGGAATACTGCCAAATTCGGAGAAAATCGGTCCAGATTTAGATATAGCAGCCATATATATGTTACCCCCGATTTGACATGTAAGCGCTGTAGAGACTGTATTTTATATCCGATACCAAATTCGACAGAAGGAGGTCTTTTTACATGAATGAGTATTCAGGGAAGATCGGCTCAGATTTATATTAAAGCTCCATATATATGTTCGTCCTGATTCTGTATCAAACCGCTATAGAAGTTGTATTTTACTTCCGATCATTAAAATTTTCCAAAAAGATGTTTCTCAATTTAGGAACGAATATTGCTTAATTTAGCGATTATCGTTTCAGAATTAGATAATATGTTCCTACCCATTTACCAAATATTCCAAATTATTATGGCAATGACCCTTATCGCATTGTTAGGGAGGTGTAGGGTATTATATAGTCGGCCCCGCCCGACTTTCTGCCTTTCCTTGCTGGTTATATACTACTAGCTTTAACCCCCATCATTTATTTATTTTCTGTTTACCGGTACTGTAGAATATGTAAAAACAAATGACTATTCCATATGGCGAAAAATGAATGTGTACAATAAAATACGAAAATCTCCGATTAATTTCTTGTTTATGTTCCTGGCATCAAGGTACGATATTTATCTCTTTTCCCTTCTTTGCCTCTAAATGTCAAAAACAATTATTTGGATCATACTTTACCTTTTTCCCCTAGTTTATATTCCAATAACTACGTTCACACCCTGTTACAATATAAAACAATGTTTGCCCCACGGTGTCTTTAAAAGTTTTAATTTCAAAAATGAATGCCTAGTTTAATTTTCAAGAATTGCAATTGTCATTGGGATTACATTTAATCATTTTCTCTTCATTGTACCACATTTAACCCAATGTGTTATAATTAACCATTTTTGCACCACTGTACAACATTTAATAGTTTTTGCCCCAGCAGTGCCACTAAAAGTGCGCATTAAGAGAAAATCATAGTTTATATTCTAAGAGCCCATATTCGCATCCTTAGGCCGGTATTTTACCCTCTATGTCCCATATCTGTGACACGTTTAACTTATTACCATATTGTGCCTTCTTAGCTTTTTTTATCCCACGGTTAACATAGAAGTTTCGCACTCTGGCCATGAATCACTGTACTACTTAACTTAAATCAATATTTAATTATTCCACTGTTCTTCTCAAATTCGAAATTGTATACATATCTGGAAGCATTTTTACCCCACTTACCACATTTAATCATTGGCACACTTTACCATTTTTGCTGCACTGTACCATATTTAACCCATTTTGCTACAATCAACCCTATTTAACGCCTTTTAGCCACTGTAACTAAAAGCATAACATTTTTATATATGTAACTAAAACTGTATATGTTTATAAACTGTAACTAAAAGCATAACATTTGACAAAAGGACTTCTTAACTCATATTTATGTTCCATGTTTTTGCCCAATGTACTAAATGTAACGCTTTTTGCCCACTGAATCATATTTAACACCTTTTTGTCCATTTGGACCATTTTTAACCATTTTCCCGACTGTACCATATTTAACCATTTTTGACGCACTGTACAATAGTCAACCATTTTTTCATATTGTACCATATTTAATCATTTTTGTCCCACTGTACCATAGTTAGCACATTTTTGCCTCCCTGTTTCCGAGGTAACGTTTGGCCCAGTGTACCATATTTAACCCATTTTGTCCCACTTTACCATTTTTAACTATTTTTCCCCACTGTACTATGGTTAAACCTTTTTAGTCCCATTGTGCAATATTAAACCCTTTGCCTCACTAACAACATATTTAACACATTTTGCCCCACTGTATCATATTTAATCCTATTTGTTACACTAAATCATATTTAACACCTTTTGGTCCCTTATTGACCCACTGTACCATAGTTAACCATTTTTTTCAGACTGTACCATATTTAATCTTTTTTGCCCCACTTTATCATAGTTGATCAATGCATCATAATTAACCCGGTTTGCCCCACTGAGCTCCTTGTTCTAGTTTACGTCCCAAGAGCTACTCTAACAGCAAATTTCACTATTCTAGCTATTGTCATTTGGATTTGGCTGTTGTACCACATTTATCCCTTTTTGCACCATTGTGCGGGTAAATGTTCGGATTTTAAAAAAATCAGTCAATTTCTGAGTCTACCTCCTAAGGGCTACCCTCATACCAAATTTCAAGATTTTAGCTCATTTCGTTTGGATTTGGCGGTGTTACCATATTTATCCCTTTTTGCCCCATTGTGCAGCTAATAAAGGATTTTTCAACAGGGACGCTACAAAAGTAGACCGACAGGGACAGCAAACGACGCCATATTTTTTGCCGCTCTTTTGACATTTCTCTTCAGTAAGGTTTGCCATTTCATGATGGAAAGATATACGTGCCAAATTTACTACCGAAATACGGAGTCAGTGGCCTCAACGTTAAGAGCGCGAAAAATCATCTTCAGCTATGAGGTTCATTTCTGGCTGAATGGCTTCGCCAATAAACAAAATATGCGTTATTGGTCAGACTGCAATCCACACGTACTCCATGAGTCATCATTGCATCCCGATAAAATTACGGTTTGGTGCGGTTTATGGGCCGGCGGCGTCATTGGGCCGTACTTCTTTCGTGATGATCAAGACCGGCACTTTACTGTGAATGGGAATCGCTACCGTTCAATGATAACCGAATATTTTTGGCCCCAATTGGATGATATGGACTTGGAGGACATCTGGTTCCAACAGGACGGCGCCACAAGCCACACAGCGAATGCCACAATCAATTTATTGGAAATCAAGTTTGGAGAACGTGTTATCTCACGCAATGGTCCAGTCGATTGGCCGCCTCGGTCGTGCGATTTGACGCCGTTAGACTATTTCCTGTGAGGCTACGTCAAGTCTATGGTCTATGCCAAGAAGCCAGCGACGATTGATGAACTTCGTACGAATATCGAATGTGAAATTGCAGCAGTATCGGCCGATTTATGCTTGAAAACCGTCGATAATTGGGTTCAGCGTCTGGACTTCTGCAAGCGTTCCCGTGGTGGGCATGCAAAAGAAATCGAGTTCCATACATAATGGCATAGAACCTACTTTCACAGGAATAAAGAATTTCATTGATATCCAAAAACGTTTTTGTTTTATTTAAAAAAAACTTTTGTAGCGCTCTTATTGACGGACCCGATAGTACGAATTTCGAAAAATCCCGCCTTATTGCTCGTATACGTCCCAAGGACTACCCTCACACCAAATTTCATGATTCTAGCTTCAGCCGTTTGGCCTGGGCGATGATCAGTCAGTCGGTCAGTCAGTCAGCCAGTCACGCAACAATTTTATATATATAGATGGGTACTATAAAATCATTACGCTGCACAACATTTCAAGTGTTTGTATGTGCAGGAATCTAAGATATAAGCCGTTAAATTTTTGTGCAAAATGGTACATTTGTATGGGAGGTACCAAAAGGGGCGTTGTAATAACGCCCACTCTTCACGGGACTATATGTACTGTAAAATTTTACTATTTACAAAATTTTAAGTATTTGTATGGACTGTAATCAAAATTATAAGCCTTTAACTTCTTGTGTAGGAGGTACTAAAAGGGTCGTGCCAATAACAACATTTTTATAATGGACTGTAGGTACTGTAAAATCATTACACTTCACAAAATTTCAAATATTTTTTTGGACTAGAATCAAAGTTATAAGCCGTTAACTTTTTGTGCAAAATGGTCAACTTGTATGGGAAGAACCCAAATAGGCGTGGCCATTTTTCTCAAGTAGATAGCGACCTAAAACTAATAACAGGTTTTCCAATAGGGATGATATGATTTTGAAGTGAGGTTTCGACCATTTGTAATACGTCATTATCTGTCATTTGTTTTTAAGTGTATTCAGTAGTGTTTACAATTTAATCATGGAGAGATATACGCAAGAACAACGTTTACAAATTATTCATTTTTATTATCAAAATAATCGTTCTCCGATTGTAACTTTTCGTGCACTAAGTCCATTTTTTTTAAATCCAAAAAACTTTCCAGTCGACCTACGACCTTGACACCCATGAGCAATATTTCATATTCATATTTATTGTAATCAAAAATTTGTACAATTTGTTTGGTAATTTACAGTGTTACAAAGAGTTCAAGGATCTTTCCTTTTTCTGCTTAGAAATTAGATTTGATTTAACGACATTTATATTTCAGTATATGTATAATATTTATCATTGGAGGCAAAAAATTTCAAAAAACCTTTTTAATTATTTTAGGTTTTTAGATAAAACTTAGAGACTACTTATCCTACTTAAGTGGAAGCCAGCTCCACTAAATGGCTAAACCCGGAATAGGAACATCTGTTATTAAACTTAAGAGTGCGCTTGTTAATTTGGTTAATGACCATGTCTACACCAGCTAGCTGGTGCAATCTTCTGGTGGAATAAAACCAGGGGAGGTTATGAGTGAGCAATATTTTAGCTCTCATTAAGAGCTATCTTTTTGTCATTGACCGATTCCCGATCCGACGTACTGTTAAGGAGCTAGAGCAAAAATAAACTTTCCGTTCACATTTGAAAATTATGCTACGTCCAATCAAAAAAAAAACACTTTCACCTTGACACCCATGAGCAATATTTTAGCTCTCGTTAAGAGCTATCTTTTTGCCATTGACCGATTGTGGCTATGTGCCACACAGCAAATGAAACAATTGAGTTGTTGCGAGAAAAGTTTGGAGATTCGATTATTTCATGAAATTGTAATATTGAATGGCCTTCGAGAAGTTGTGACTTAACGCCATTATTTCTTGTTGGTTTATTTGAAGTAATTGGTTTTTCGAAATAAACCAGACTCTCTTCAAGCTTTACAAGTCAATGTTGAACGTGCCATTCATGACATACGACTTGATTTAGTGGAAAAAGTGATCGAAAATTGGGTTCATCGAATTCGTTCCTGCAGAAGAAGTCGTGGAGGCCATTTTAATGACGTTTTATTTAGAACTTAATTGTATCGATTCTACTTCAGATTAAATAAAAAACTTTTGAATTTCCCTAAACATAAGTGTGTTTTTTTTTAAAGAAATCATATCACTCTTCTTGGAAAACCATTTCTGTTACAGTTCAGTAAAAATTTAACGAAAATTGGCACACCGCGTCTTGTACACAAAAAGGTGCAAGTTTTACTAAAATTGAATAACTTATAGCATGAAATTCGTTATAGTAATGTGGAGAATTAAATAACAGTTTAGCGAAAAATGGGCGAATTTGTCAAGTAATTTCTTGTGCTGCCCGCTTCATTAACAATAATCTAATGATCTTCGTATTCCGTAATTAAGAGTACATTTCCAATAAAAATAGTCTGACATAGATCGAGATAAATATTTTACCGTTCGGACATCTGCCACACAAAGTACAAAATTCAATATTATCTTACTCAAAAAGTGTGGCTATACTTTAGTCGGTTTACTCAACTAACATATTCCTTCTTTGTTTTCTAATGATTTTAAACATTTTACTTAAATAAATGAAAAATAAAAAAAATATTGCAGTGGAATTTTAAAGATTCCGGGAACATGTTTCGATTTTTTTCATGAAAAATAGTATTATTCTTGTTTGAATTCTACCCAAGTTGAAATGTATGTCTTCATATTCAAAGAAAAATCATTTCGTAATTATTTAACATAAACCTAACCCTAAAGGAGAATTTCTTACTGAATGAAAAACTTAAATTTTTTAATTACTATTTAAGAAGTTTTCTCTTCATTCTTTCTCCGGAAATATTTCCGGTAACAGAATTTTAAAATATTGAGTGCGGTAGGCAATATTGAACTGCAATGTTGTTTACAAAGTGTTTAAAGTCTAACGTTAAACTATTATCTTCGTTAAACTATTATTTTCTCGATTTTAAGGAAAACATTTTTATAACGTACTGCGCAATGGAGGTATCGATATGTGGTAATATTATAGGCTACAGATTGAAAGTGTACCTAAAGGTAAAACCAGTTATTCTGCTGAATATAAAAGTGACAGTTTTTGGTAATGTTTTATGATTTTTTTCTCCATACTCAGTGTTAACAAAGTGTGCTTCTAACCAAGTTTAGGGTCTGCCGCATATAATAAACATAAGGTTTTTGCAATCCAGCAACAAGTTTAATAAATTACTTTTATTTCTTGTCTTCAAGTTAATTTTTTCTTCATTTACATTTTAGAGAGATTTTTTACTACCGTAATTTTGCCATTTTAAATTCAATGTTTTCCTCTATTATATGCGCCATAATTTCGAATGTCATTAAGTTTTTCACACACATATTTCATACGCTTAGCAACACTGTTTTAATTGCATGCGCATTCATGTTTCCCATTTGACGCTCAAATTTTTTATGTTCGCAATATTGTAACTAGGAATGAAGTCGCACTTTTATCATAGTTATTTATTAAAAAATATGTATGTATATGCTCAAAAGTATGTACATATTTGCATGTTTTAAGTACATTTATTACATCGCATTCACATACAATAGGGTGGGTCGCTTTGCGACTTATTTCCGGTTCGTGTGTTTATGGATTTTATTTGCAGTGAAATGGAGATTGATGAAATATAGAAGGCGAAAATGTTACTTCCAGAATACCCCATATCCGAGCCTCAAATTTTATTCACTATAGAGGCATAAAATTATCTTTCTAATAAACTCAAAATTTCACTATTTGAAATTAAGTTTATTTTTATACCCTCTCTTTAGTGTGACGAGGGTATATATCATTTGCTACGAAAAAAAGTGTAACACATCGAAGGAGTGATCTAAGACCCTAAGTATGTTCGGCGGATATTCATTTTGGGTCATTTTAAGTCGAATGAGCAATGTCCGTCCGTCTGTCTGTCTATCTGTCTGTCTGTGTGTGTGTCTGTCTGTCTGCTGGCTGGTGCGCACGATAACTCTCGAAAAGAGTAACCGATTGACTTCAAATTTGGTACGTGGTAATATTTTTTTCTATCTCCGGCTAAGTTCGAAGATGTGCCATATTGGTCCACTCCTTCTAGTACCTCCCCCACAAAGTGTTAAAATGTTGTGAAATATTGAATCTTTAATAACTGCTATACTACTTATTCGAATCTTCTGAAATTCCACACATAGCATTAGTTTATTAGTCGCTATCAACTCGAGAAAAATGGGCCATGTTGCTACGCCCATTTTGGTACCTCCCACACAAATGCACCATTTGCACCAAAAGTTAACAGCTTATAACATTAATATCAGTGCATACAAATACTTGAAATTTTGTACAGTGTAATGCTTTCATAGTGCCTACAGTCCAGTGAAAAATGGGTACCATTTTGCACCAAAAGATAACAGCTTATAACATTAATACCAGTGTATAAAAGCACTTGAAATTTTGTACAGTGTAATGCTTTTATAGTGTCTTTTGCACTGTGAAAAATGGGCGCTATTGCCACGCCCCTTTTTGTACCTCCCACACAAAGGTACCATGTTGCACAAAAAGTTAAGAGCTCACAGCATGAGTACCAATGCACGAAAATGCAACAACATTTTGCACAGTGTAACGCTTTTGAAGTCCCTATAGCCCTGTAAAAAATGGCCGTTATCACCACGCCCCTTTTTTTACCTCCCACACAAAATGGCCAAATCATACCAAATTTAATATCTCATAACGTTAATATACCAGTGCAAAAAACGCTTATAATTCGGCGCAGTGCAATGTATTTAAAGAATCTACTATTCAGAGAAAAATAGGTGTATTTGTTAAAAACATTCTGGTACCTCCCATACAAATTGACAGAATAATTCGTTTAATATTCCATATTACATTACTCACAAAGTGAGGGTATACCTTAGTCGGTTTACCCGACTGAAACTTTCTTACTTGTTAAAACTATTTTATGAATTTAAAGTTCTGCAACCTTAAAAAGCACCCGTTACAAATAGTTTTCAAATTTCATCCAAATATTGTATATTATTTCTCAAGCTTCAATTTATATTTTACTATTATTTTATGCAAATTGTTATATTAAAAATTTCCAGGGGTCGACAAGATTCCGGGATAGAAAATCATTCCCTAGCCATAATTAAAAAATATAGTAAAGCAGTGTTATTATTGCTATCTACTTTCTGCTGTTTAAAATATGTAGTTAATAACCATCAATTCTTTCTCTTTCCAGATTAATTAATTCCCTTCACCACGACGCATGCTACACCGTTTTAGATGTGATTTCAAGAAGTGTTGGTCTTTTTGTATCTTGATCCTCCCCTCCAACAAAAGAAATCTTCAACATGCTGTAAGCCCACACTTTTTATTCATATCTCCAATGCATTCATTCATTGAATCCATTCACTTGTATATAGACTCTCACCCAGCACTTAATCCATTAACATTCAATTTCAAAATCCACGTTTTCTGTTCCTTAAACTACAAAAAAAAAACAATCTAAAGATAAACGACATAACCCAACAATACTAAGTACTACAATCCCGTACCAATCCACGTATAATTAGGAGACAAATTCTATTGAAAAATCATCAAGAATCCCAAACGATGGCCGATAGCCGAGAACGTATTCGAGGGCCAGCGCGAGATGGTCGTGAATTTTTGACCAGCCCTCGTCAGGTATTAAGACGTTTAATGCTACTGTCCGAGGGTCGCCAGTATCGGGAAGCGGCTGGCGTGGTGGGCCGTTTGGGTCCTTCAGTGCTGAGATCTGTTATTGCAGAACTGCCGATTGATTTGCTGTTAGAACATTTGCCACATAGTGCATATCTCTTGGAATCTTTCTTTTCAAGGTGAGTAATAGGAAATAGAATATTCCCATATTTTTCGGTATATATGTACATTAGACCGGGTCATCAAAAAGAGTTACCAAATGCAAGGCGGAATATTAAAGCTTATCTCGAAACAATTGCAAAACATTTTTTTAATTTTTTTCCGAGCTTGCAGAATCGGCCTAAAATCGTTTTTATCGTAATATTTTTGTTTGTAGCTCGATTGTCACGTGCGATACCTCAACGTGTTGATCCCGATGAGTACCTCATAGATGTCGCTGATGTACAATGTCATTTTCTAATGAAGACTTCAGTTACTGCAGACCCCTAAAATTTACAATGTTGTTCTATAGGATTACAGCTCGTTTGGAGTATTCAGTATTATTCAGAGACCCAAAATGTTTCGATGACAATAGGTATTAAATATTGCTGTATAAATACTGTGGTTACAGCTATAATAAAATTTAGTTTATATGTTGTTTGAAATATTATTGGAAAATATTGCATACTTTTGGGTGCTATCGTAAATATTTTCAAATGTTTCTCTGTTATTATTAATTTATAATCTAGTTAGAATTCGATCCTCCATTGTAAATGTATTTTCTAAATATTCCAAATTATATTCTGTCAAAATTTGGTGTATATACGTCAACCCAATCAAAAGTTATTGACAAAACAGTACAGGTTATTCGAATTGAATTATAAAGGAATTTCACACAAATTTAAAATATTCATCAACCTTTGATCGCCTCTCCTGAAAAACTACCTTTTTGCACTTAGCATAGTTTAGAATGGAGGTATCGAATTGTAAATCATTTCACCGTCTAACAATAACTACCGCAGAGTTATGTACCACGAAAGGATACGCCCCATGAGCGGCGTTTGTTCTCTCTGTTTGTATTTCTCTCCGTAACTCGGAAAGAAATTAGAAAAATGTTTTCGCAATTGTCTCGAGGTAAGCTTTCATATTCCGCCTAGCATCCTGGATTTTTTTACATGGAGGCCAAACCGGTTTAATATACTTATGCATAGGAGTATATATACAAAATATATTAGACATGTTTTAGTTTCAACTTACCTCTACTCCATCTTAGAGCTTCTGTGAAAAAGGCTCAGAAAAGATAACTTGAAAGATTAAATTGAAGCTACCGGAAAATAAAAAAAACCAACATTGATTTGTTGAATCACATATTTTGTCTGACTTAAAAACAAATTTGAATTTAACTAAAAAATATATATCGTCATCACAATCGAAAAAGGGCGAATGAACCAAAAAATCCAAAATGGCATTTATCGATAAGAAATTGTGCATTGCTTCAAAATACACATCCCGACAAATTTGTATAAAAAATAGCGAATTTATTAACGAAATAACAACAAATTAGTTCATTTTTTATAGTTAAAAAATCCTATTTCACTCAATTTGCTAAAAGAAGTGATAAATCATATTTATGTAAATTAATATATGGGTATTTCTTTCTCAAGTGTCACAGGTCAAAAATTAGATCTTTCTCAAATTCTCAGAAAGTGTTGCCCTGGTATGTGGGAGTAAGGAGCCACAATATTAAAAAACTTTAATGCAAATCGGAGGTAGGGGGCCAGGTTAAAGTTCAGACAAATTGATTTTTCCTCTCTAATTATTTTTTGAAGTTAATGTTAATTCTACAAAGCATAAGGTTATCACTCCCACATACAAGGGCACCTTTTTCTGAGAATTTGAGAAATATCTAATTTTTGACCTGTGACACTTGAGGAAGAACTACCCATATGTATCATTATGTTTGGGTATTATCCTGAAAACCCCATTTTCCAGCGACATTTCATTTCGTTTTTTGCTTCTCCTGTAAAATTCTAAAATATGATGATAAGCTTTTTTCCTTTCTGATGACGATATACCAATTTCCTCGCTGAGATATAACTTTCGGCATGTGATATACATATATTAGATACAAAAATGTATAGGAAATGTCGAATTTATGAAGATTCTGAATAACCCTCACAATATTCAATTCCATCCCATATTTGTCATATTGTTATAATGAATTTGATCAAATTTGCACTAAATCCACACAGAGACAAATGTGCCCACAATAGTAGTCATCTACTCTATAGTAGACGGCCAGATGGGTCATCTACTCTATAGTAGACAACAAGATGGGTCATCTACTCTATAGTAGACTACCAGATGGGCCATCTACTCTATAGTAGACTAGCAGATGGGTCATCTAATCTATATTAGACGACCAGATGGGTCATCTACTCTATGGTAGACGACCAGATGGGTCATCTACTCTATGGTAGACGACCAGATAAGTCATCTACCCTAAAGTAGATGACCAGATGGGCCATCTACGACGACCAAGTAGGTCATCTACTCTATAGTAGACGACCAGATGGGTCATCTACTCTATAGTAGACGACCAGATGGGTCATTTCTTCTATAGTAGACGACAAGAGTGATAATCTACTCTACAGTAGACGACAAGAGTGATTATCTACTCTATAGTAGACGACCAGATGGGTCATATACTCTATAGTAGACGACCAGATGGGTCACCTACTCTGTAGTAGATGATAGTATGTGTAATCTACTCTATAGTAGACGACAAGAGTGATCATCAACTTTATAGTAGACGACCAGATGGGTCATTTCTTCTATAGTAGACGACAAGAGTGATAAGTTCAGCTGTAGCGATTCAATCGAACAGACGTGCTAATTTTATACGCGCATATCAGTGCATTTTTTCTTCTGTCCTAAACATTTTTCTTGTTAAAGTGACCCAAAACAAAAACAAATATAATGTCCGATAATATTTGCTTCACTTGCAAAAATGCAATAACGTCGGTCAATTTTGTACTCTGCCACCAATGCAAAAACAAGTATCACTTTATACCCTGTGCCCCATTATCGGAGAGTTCTTATAACTCAATGAGCGTGACAAGGAAAACCGAGTGGAAATGCCAAGTATGCAAACCCCGTCAAAAGTCGCCCAACAACACTTACCACACATTCATTTTCCACGAAAACAAAAGTGCTTCTGAATCACAAAAACAACAAGAGGTGAACGACCCCCAAACAAACTCAATTCTAATGCAACCTGTAACAGAAACCGAACAAATCAACACACAACAAAAACAGCAGAGAGAAGACGACGACGATGCCAAACAAAACAAGAAACGATTCAGGGAAGCCGAGATCGTTAGCAACAACAACAGCTTAAAAACAAATATTGAACTGTCTCCGAACAACATTACCAGCAGCAGCAGCGCAACATCCACAGGTTCCCAACAGGCCAACAACAATACAATGTCAATTCCAACAATTTCGGTAACTCAACAAACAGAAACAAGTGAGCTAAAAGCAGCAATGGTCGATCTGCAAATGTATATGCAAAGAAGCTTCGAAACAATGATGCAGCAGCTCAACAGAAACTCCCAATTGATGACGGATGCTGTCAACCAAATTAATGAATCTGTAAATAAATTATCTATACAAGTAAAAGATTTACAAGAAAAAGATGAACAAAAAACCAAACAACTAAATGATATGGAACATCGTGTGCAGCAATTGGAACAGCGCAGTCTTAACAAAAACATTGAAATAAATAATGTGACTGACTCAAATGTAGCGCCCTCTGCTGTGGTTAAGGCAATAGCAGCATCGGTTGGTATTGATCTTGGCGACGCTGACATAGAGAGAGCAAGCAGAATAAAAAAGAACAATAAAATCTTAATTGAGTTCGCTAATATGCAGATGAAAAGGGAGATAATGTCGAAGCTAAAGGGACATCGTATCGACAGCAGCGTCATAAGTGGAGAAAACCAAGAGACGAACAAATATGTATATGTAAATGACGAACTCACGCCGTACAATAGACGTCTTTTATGGATGACAAAGACAAAGGCTAAAGAGTCTGGGTGGAATTTCGTATGGGTCCGTAATGGCCACATCTTTGCACGCAAATCGGAAAACACAACCCAATTTAATATCAACAATACATCAGATATTGAATTAATTACAATTTAAACATTTTTATAAAATCAGTTCGTACTAATCTATATCAATTTAATACAATTAAACATAATAAAAGCAAACAAATTATATATTTTTTTTTTCCTTTTTTTTATATAAAAATTGGCACACAAATAAATAAAAAATGATTAATGTCAGTGAAATAAACGAAAATAATCAAAATAATTCTATTTCAATCATTCATTTAAACATAAGATCACTTCGAAAAAACCTCACACCTTTTTTAACTCAAATACAAAAAATATTAAACAAAATAGACCTAATAATCCTCACAGAAACCAACATAAACGATAGTGAGAATGACTTGTACCAAATTCACGGCTATAGTGCAATATTTCACAACCGCGAGGGCAGAGGCGGAGGCATCGCAGCTTATGTCCGAAACGATCTAACATGCGAAACAACAACAATAAATCCAAACTCATTTGAAAGCATTGAAATCAACGTTGAAAAGCAAAACCATTGTGCTGTCACTATCATTCCCGTCTACCGACCCCCTCACCAAAGCATTAACAACTTCGTAGAAGAGATGGACTTACACATAAAAGAAGTCAGTGGAAAGAGACAGGTAATAGTCGTGGGTGATATGAATATTGATCTCAAAAAGAACAATTTGACAACAACAAAATATCTAGACATGATGTCAACCAACGGCCTGCAATGTTTAATAAATGAAACGACGAGGGAAGATGCATACACAAACACGTGCATCGACCACATGTTCGTACGTTCGAAGGCAACCGCGCATGCTGTCGTTGTCGCAACTTCGATCTCCGACCATTATGCCATCCTTGGATGTATAGATAGTGTGGACAATGCCAGAACAAATAACAGACAAAATAGCGATTCTAAAAAAAACGCCAGAATTAACAATGCTGAAGTAAATCGATTGATAAATGAAACTGATTGGAATTTTATTATCGAACTATCTGATGACACAAACAATTTATTTTATAATATACAAGAAAAATTTAAAGAAATATATGAAAAAGCAAAAGAACTAAAAAAAATAAAAAACAAAAAAAGAAATCAACATGAATGGTTAAATAATGAAATACTAAGCTTTTGTGAAATAAGAGATAGACTATATAAAAATTGGCAAAAAAATAAGGCCAACAAAACAAATGAAAAAATATATAAAACATTTAATAATAAACTTAATAAAAAAATAATATTCGCTAAGAATGAATATTATCATAAAAAATTTATAAAAAATAGAAATGATACCCGAAAAACTTGGCAAATTATAAATGAAATTACGGGAAAAAAGACCGATAATATTGATGAAATTATTAAAAGAAATTTTAAAAACGAACCATCTGAATTAATAGTAGAAAAGTTTGCCGAAAATTTACACAATAATGTCAATAAAATAATACATACATGTAACATAAAAACCTTTCCAAACCCTAATAACAACATGCCAAACACAATGTATCTAACACACACAAGTGAACACGAGATTAAAAACATTTTAAAAACTCTAAACGTCAGAAAAAGCGCAGGAGCTGATGGGATAAGATCTATAGACCTTAAAATCAACTCGGATATACTTACCCCAATTATAACAAAACTAATAAACTATAGCCTCAGCGAAGGAACCATTCCAACCATATTAAAAACGTCTTTAATCCGTCCTATTTATAAAAATGGAACTAAAAATGACTACAACAACTACCGACCAATATCCATACTACCGGTATTAGAAAAGATTCTCGAGGAGATAGTTGTAAGAAGATTAACCGAATTTATAAACAAATACAAAATTATTGACAAGTCACAATATGGTTTCCAAAAAGGAAAAAACATAAATCAACTTTTAGGCAAATTTTCCAACCATATCAACCAAAACCTCTCCAAAAATATGTCTTGTCTTGCATTATTCATTGATTTTAGCAAAGCATTTGACACACTCTCACATGAAAAATTGTTGTATATGCTTGAGAGAAATGGTATTCGAGGACATAGCCTCAATTGGTTCAGGAACTATCTTGACTGTCGAACCTATAGGGTCAAAATTGAAAACAATATTAGCAGCAGTACACAGCTAACTCATGGTGTTCCTCAAGGCTCAAAGTTAGGACCAATTCTATACATAATGTACGCTAATGACATGGTAAAAATACTAAAAAATAGCAAAATATTTGCATATGCGGATGATACGGCGATAATAGTATCAAACAGCAACCCAAACATTGCTAGAAGAACTTTGCAGAATGAGTTGGATCTGCTGGTCAGATGGTGCCACGACAGCGGACTAGTGATAAATGCTGCAAAAACAAAGGTCATGCAGTTTAAACCTAGGCACATTCCAAATATAAACATGGATCTCACATTCCACAACACGGAGTGTCTGCACTCAAACTACGGTCAAATTAATTACACAGAAAATGAAGAAAAATGCAATACAAAAATTGAAGTTGTCAGGACATACAAATATCTTGGAATACATCTCGATTCTCTATTCAAATGGAAGGAACACATAGAAAACCTGCACAAAAAGCTGAGAAAATCTGCGTACGCATTATACCACCTCGGAAACTGCTCTCCGTATCCAGTGCTTAAGCAAGCATACTTATCATTAGTAGAAACGTACCTGAGGCACGGAATAACTGCGTGGGGCAATGCTACTTGTTGCCGGACATTACAACAAACACAAAATAAACTAGTTAAACAATTATACAAACGCTTTCAATACAACAATCATCAACCAAATCAAAACAATAATCTACAAACAATGATGGCAACAAACCCAAATGAACATAATTATCAAAACACTAATCACATGTATAAACATATAGGAATTCTAAACATAAACAACCTGTACAAAACAACAATATGCAACGAGTTCTTTGGAGACAGTGAATATTTGCAACCTATCAATCATCTACAAAATACCAGACACAGAGCACAAGGCCGATACAAGATACCGAATTTCAGAAACAACTATGGGAAACACTCGCTTGCAGTGAGTCTGCCGATGACACTAAACCAATTACCCACAAGTATACTAAATACTAAAACCAAATACAGCAGAAAAAAAGTTATAAAAAAACACTTTCTTTGTAAATCTTAAATAACCTGATTTTACTACGTAATTAACGTATCATATTTAATTAATTATGAAATTATACACTTTTTATAAACACTTATATTTCAATACTCAGCTGAACTGATGTAAATACATACTATGTAAGAATGTTATTTGTATGAACAACAATGTAAACTCCAACCTGCAGACAAGCCTACAGGCTTCGCAAGGTATTTTACAGTGTAACACTAATTGTAACAAATTATGAATTTTCAATAAAAATATATTAATTTAAAAAAAAAAAAAAAAAAAAAAAAAAAAAAAAAAAAATACTCTACAGTAGACGACAAGAGTGATCATCTACTCTATAGTAGACGACCAGATGGGTCATCTACTCTATGGTAGACGACCAGATAAGTCATCTACCCTAAAGTAGATGACCAGATGGGCCATCTACGACGACCAAGTGGGTCATCTACTCTATAGTAGACGACCAGATGGGTCATCTACTCTATAGTAGACGACCAGATGGGTCATTTCTTCTATAGTAGACGACAAGAGTGATAATCTACTCTACAGTAGACGACAATAGTGATCATCTACTCTATAGTAGACGACCAGATGGGTCATATACTTTATAGTAGACGACCAGATGGGTCATCTACTCTATAGTAGATGACCAGTTAAGGTGTCTCTTCTGTAGTAGACGACGATAATCTCTCTGCCACATTTCGTAAGGATCCGTACAAAAAGGCATTATTTTGATACCATCAATATGTGACGTAAAGAGTGTGAAGTCAAATTCGTGAGTTAAGTTCGTCGCAAACCCAAGACACAAACCGTGTAGAACGACTGATTTGTGCATTCTAGTTTTCATGATATCTGCGTAACAACTTCTGGCATATATAGCCGATATCTGATTGAGTGCTATATATATGCTCTGCGACTTTTTTTTGTCATAAATCTACTCGCTGAGAGTTGTTTTAAGTTTTTCGCTTGTTTAATTCATATATGTTCAATTCATATATTTAACCCTTAAGGATTAAAAAGTTTGCCTAGTTTGACGCCAAAAACTGTTTATTAGGTTTTGTCCAGGATCATCGCCTCTACTCAGCTGCGAAGAGATCAAAATCTGATCTGCTTCGCGAAAATAGTAAAAAACAAGTCAGAAAGTTCAGTCGGGTCCCAAAAAATATTCGTAATTTTTTGTTTTATTAAATAATATATTATCAATTTAAATAGCATTCAATAACATTAAAGTATGTACTGGTATTAAAGATAAAAGCTATTTTCTTTTGGTACAAAATGGGCAATTTGTGTGGGAGGTACCAAAAGGGGCGTACCAATAATGGTGACATTTCTCTGGACGCTTGAAACTATAAAAGCATTACACTGTAAAAAATTGCAAGTATTTGTATGCACTGGTATTAAAGTTAAAAGCTGTTAACTTTTGGTACAGAATGGTCCATTTGTGTGGGAGGTACCGCAAGGGGCGTGCCAATAACGAAAAAGATTCTGAGTCTGAGCATTGAAACAAAATCAGGAGGAACATATATATAGAGGTTATATATAAATCTGAACCGATTTTCTCTGAATACTCATTCGTGTAAAAATACCTCTTTCTGTCGAATTTCGTACTGATCGGATATAAAATACAGTCTCCACAGAGCTTACATGTCAAATACGGGGGATACTGCAAATATTGCGTAAATTGTAAAACGACTCACAATTACTCATATTTATTAGAAATTGTGTTAAAGTTTTAAATTTTAACGATTTTTTTTTTTTGGTTCACTGTAATGTACGTCGTTTTTTAATGTTTTCGCAATTTCTCGCGAAGCGAAGCATACCAGATTTTGTTCGCTTCACAGTTGAGTAGAGGGGATGATCCTGAACAAAACCTCATTAATAGTTTTTGGCGTCAAAGTAGCCAAACTTTTTAGACCTTGAGGTACGCTGTGTATTTTAGTTTGCCAGTTATGAGCGTTAGAATATCTGGTATACAAATAGCCGATAGCTGAGATGCTAAATATCTCCGATCCTATACGAGGTGGCCTTATGAGGATTTTTCCAGTAAGTCTACTCGACAAAGGCTAATTGTGGTTTTTCGATCGACCCATTATTGTATTCTAGGTTTTGAGATGTTGGCTCTTCAAAGTTATATATCCGATCCTAGATGGACTAGCCGTATATTGTTTCCTTGAAAAAATTATCTGTAGTATTAGCTACTTGTGAGTTTTTGCTCGACCGTTTCTTGTATTACAGATTTAGAGTTATAAGCCATTCCATACCTCAATTATTTAAAGGCGGCAATAGGCAGACGTTTTAATATTTTGGTAATTTAGGTGAATATTTGTATGCAAATTGCTTAAATTGTAATAATTTTATCAAAAGTATTTACATTTATTAAATTTAAACAAATGGGAAATGAGAAGCACTTGCTGATTTATTTCTACTTGCAGATTAATCACCGTAAACCCCTCACCTAAACCTGATGTACCGACCGAAGCTGTGCTCTGGCAACTGGTGAAACTTTTCTCCAATCCCCACGATCCCGGACTTAAGCAACGCTGCTCGAAACTTCTACAATCTTTGGTGCAATATGAACCCAATCTAAGACATACCATAAGGGAAACCCGAAAATCCTTCAATGATGCCGTACAAGGTCTGGGCGTACATGGCCTGACCACAGATCCCTCCGGTCAACTGATATCATTGCATATGGCGCTGAAAACCGAATTGCAACGACATGTGGAGACCTATAAAGTCGCTCTGCACAAATTGGAGGAGCTGAGTATGGTAACGATAAATCAAGATCCCGCACATTCCTCACATCAACGTCTGTTGGCCATTAATTACGGGGACATTCAGCAACGTTTGATAGACAATAAAACCGTTCTAACCGTACTCGATAAACCGGTTCTTAAGCAATTAACTAGTCTCATCGAAAATCTATCCCAGCGTGTAGAGAATGACAAAGAAGTCCTTAAGGCGGTGGGTCAAGTGAAACGGGTGGATATGCAGGCGAATTTGGAAAAGCGGCCAGCAGCAGGACTCCTAATGAACTTTGCCCGAGGCTGTGAGGTGATATTGCAAATGATGGGACCCGAAAGTATGAATGGACCCACCACCTCTCCCAGCATTGGTTCACCCAATGGGGGCAGTAATAGCAGTTGTAGTGATGGCTATCATTCGGATGATTCAGCCAATGAAGAAATTAGGTGAGTTATACGAGTACTCCCTCGCAAGTACATAGATATGAAATTACTCGAACTCGTACTTTCGGAATTTAAATAACACCTCCACTACAAAATTGGGAATTTGTGGCAAAACATCAAAAGACTTTCTCGGTTTATTTTTTTTAACCTGCGCATGCCTATTGGCCTCAAGTGTTTCAATTACCAATAAACTTATTTCTCACTGATTTAATTTTTTTGTGGTATCTTTCTTTCTTTTTTGTTTTCTTTCGTGTTTTTTTTTTGTAGCGGCATGATTTCACAGTTTCGTTTGCTGTATTTAGAAAATAGGACAGACACGTTGGAAGCTTTGGACAGTTTGCCTCAACTGAAACATGTTCACAATTTGAAAGCAAAAATCTTATTCTCAATAATAGTGGTAAGTACTCCCATGCTTAACGTTTATTATTATTGTTTTTTTTTTGTTTCTTTTCTTTTTCTTGATTGTAATGATTTTGTCTCGAATTGAATACCATGCAAATGATCAAATCGTGCTGAAATGCGTAGTAAAATTGGCGTTTATTATACGCCAAAATTATCTGACACAAAGTGTCTTCAAACTCACCATAAAATGGAAAAAATTGCGAGGGAGGTTTCATACGAAAAGATCATCGTTGATGATTTTTCTATACGGAAAGATATTCGTTGATGACTTTCCTATACGAAAAGATCATCGTTGATGAATTTGCTATACGAAAATATCACCGTTGATGACTTTTCTATACGAATAGATCATCGTTGATGACTTTTCTATACGAAAAGATCATCGTTGATGACTTTTCTATACGAAAGGATCATCGTTGATGACTTTTCTATACGAAAAGATCATCGTTGATGACTTTTCTATACGAAAAGATCATCGTTGATGACTTTTCTATACGAAAGGATCATCGTTGATGACTTTTCTATACGAAAATATCATCGTTGATGACTTTTCTATACGAAAAGATCATCGTTGATGACCTTTCTATACGAAAAGATAATCGTTGATGACTTTTCTATACGGAAAGATTTTCGTTGATGACTTTCCTATACGAAAAGATCATCGTTGATGAATTTGCTATACGAAAACATCACCGTTGATGAATTTTCTATACGAATAGATCATCGTTGATGACTTTTCTATACGAATAGATTATCGTTGATGACTTGTCTATACGAAAAGATCATCGTTGATGACTTTTCTATACGAAAAGATCATCTTTGATGACTTTTCTATACGAAAGGATCATCGCTGATGACTTTTCTATACGAAAAGATCATCGTTGATGACTTTTCTATAGGAAAAGACATTGTTGATGACTTTTCTATAGGAAAATATCATCGTTGATGAATTTTCTATATTTTATACGAAAAGATCATCGTTGATGACTTTTCTATACGAAAAGATCATCGTTGATGACCTTTCTATACAAAAAGATCATCGTTGATGACTTTTCTATAGGAAAAGATCATCGTTGATGACTTTTCTATAGGAAAAGATCATCGTTGATGACTTTTCTATAGGAAAAGATCATCGTTGATGACTTTTCTATAGGAAAAGATCATCGTTGATGACTTTTCTATAGGAAAAGATCATCGTTGATGACTTTTCTATAGGAAAAGATCATCGTTGATGACTTTTCTATAGGAAAAGATCATCGTTGATGACTTTTCTATAGGAAAAGATCATCGTTGATGACTTTTCTATAGGAAAAGATCATCGTTGATGACTTTTCTATAGGAAAAGATCATCGTTGATGACTTTTCTATAGGAAAAGTCATCGTTGTAACTTTTCTATATGAAAAGATCATCGTTGATGACTATTCTATACAAAAGATCATCGTTGATGACTTTTCTATATGAAAAGATAATCGTTGATGACTTTTCTATAAGAAAAGAGCATCGTTGATGACGTTTCTATATTAATCACCACATTCGTTCCTGCTTATCAGCGAAGGGACGTTTGTAATGTGGTAAAGCAAATGAACATCACGAAAAATGAATCAGAGTAGAAAATTAAAAAATATGAGATATTTGGATGTGGTTATCATCTATGATTTCGTAAGGGGAATTCAAACGTACTTGAATCTGTACATTACGACTGGCTTCGTTAAAAAGTACTTTGATTTTCTTCGGATGTTTCCCATGATTTGCAAAGTACTCCATAATTTTTACCACTGGGTATTAAATAGTGGAGAATATAAAATACAACCCAGTTTGACACCTCTCGATATTGATACTTCTCATGACAGATCTCCATTGACATCAATCAATTTGGTTCCAGTACAGACTTCAAATACATCTTATTTCATTATCATCTATTCCAATTGACTTGAGTATTTCCATTAGCTTATCATATTGTACTGTGCCGAAAGTTTTTTCGTAATGGATGAAACATAAGAAAATGTCCTTGTGAACTTCTCGACACTTTTGGATTAGAATCTGGACACAGAATAGTGCTTTACGTGTCCCCATTCCTTCTTTGAAGCCAAACTTATTTGTTCCCATAGCTTGTTCGCATTTTTGGTATACAGGGTGGCTGATATGTATTGCAACCAACTTCAGGTTGCTATCATTTCTAAACCGCTAGTCTGATAGCTGACAGATTTATTTCAGTGACAGTTCATTTTATTGTTTACAAGGTTACAAAAGCATTTTGATCTACTGCATTCAGAAAAAAGTTATTCGTGATGGAATTCAAGCGTGATAGTGTGATTGCTTTATATTTGGGTGGAAAAACACAAGTGGCTATCGTTAGAGCCCTCCAGCATTTAAATGTGAATAAATCTTTTGTTTCTCGTGCCATTGCTCGTTACCGTGATACTGGCAGCGTTGCATCGCGTCCAAAAAGTGGACGAAAAAAAACGGTAACAACACCAGAAATGATCCGAAAAGTGAAGGCCAGATTTGATCGAAATCCACGCCGCAGTGGTAGAAAAATTGCTCGTGAGCTGAACATATCGCGAGAACGGATACAACACATATTAAAAAATGAGCTTGGATTAAACCCATTGAAGTTCCAAAAAGTGCAAGAGCTCACCGATGCACAAAAAAAGTTAGACTGGAAAGAGCCAAGGAGTTGCTTCGCTTGCACGAAAGTGGCCAGTTACCGAATTTGGTTTTCTCCGATGAGAAGCCATTCCAAATTGAGCAGTTTGTGAACAAACAAAATGATGGGGTTTACTTACCAAAGAGGTCAGCTGAAAATTTACACCTTCGATTGGCCACCAGAACTCAAGCGCCGCCCATGGTAATGGTGTGGGCCGCCGTAACGGCGGATGGTCGCTCCCCGCTCGTATTCATCGACCATGGGGTCAAAATAAATGCCGAATATTATCGGGAAAATGTCCTAAAGACAGTATGGAAGCCCTAGGCAGACAAACATTTCGGCCGCAGACCATGAACATTCCAACAGGACTCAGCACGTGTCAACCAAGAATGGCATAAAAAGGAGGTTCCTCGCTTCATTTCTACCGCACAATGGCCACAAAGATCTCCGGATCTCAATCCGTTAGACTTTTGCGCCTGGGGCATTTTAGAGAGTAAGGTTCGCGCTAAAAAATACCAAAGTATCGATCATCTCAAGACGGCGCTTCGCCAGGAATGGGCCAAAATACCGCAGAGCCACTTTCGTGCAGCGTGTGATGGCTTTGTCGGCCGTTTGAAGGCCATAATTCGTGCCAAAGGTGACCAATTCGAACAAATCTAAACTGTTTCTAAAATTTTATGTTATTTCCGACATTTTATGCTTTTGAACAATAAAATTTAAAAAAAATGAAAAATATAGCGCTTTACTTTGTTGCATTACATATCAGCCACCCTGTATACTATTGTGTATTATTAATATTTTAAGAGCGTGGATCATTAGACTAATAAGTCAATAGTCACTACACTGCTTAGAGTGACATTTCTTAGGGATGGCTATGAATGTTGATTTAAGGCAATCTCAAGGGTATTGACCTGCATTATATTCATGATTCACCAGCCTCGTAAAGAGTTCAATGTTATCTTCGTGTATCAGTTTTAATATTTCGTCTGGTCCAGTTGCTTTCCTATCTATTAAAGATCATGTTCCCCAAATAATTAAAGTAGGAACACCTTCTTTATGTAGTTTTGGAGTTTCATAGCTGTTCTGGTAATCAGTTTGTTTTTATTCGTCAAGTTGATTATATTGATATTGAATATTTTGTCCACCTTTTTTTTATTTTGTAGTCCTGACATTGAATCTCTCTCAAAAGAAGCCGAAATGCTTGAAAAATAATATGATATTACACTAATGTTATCCCGTTCTTTTAGTATGGACATCAAGGTTTAATTTAATATTTGTAATTTTTTTGTTCTCTGTATGTGTTATTTGAATATTTCCTCTGTAGTAACTTTAATTATAACCGACAATTGCCGGCGTCTACACTTGATGACAGAGATTGTATCTATTATTTATTGAATATTGTTGTAACCGAAAACTTTCGATTTCTAAATCGAATCTCACTTCAATAGCGTTGATATGTTAAACAAAAGTATCCCGCCGGTTAACTTTTCTTTTACGACAAGCCAAACCGCCTTGCCAAAGTATTTCATCATCATCTGCAACTCCAAAAAAAAAACTCCGCAGGCTAATTGAAAAGTTGAATCAAAGCAACTCTTAAATTACCAGTTTTAAATAATAACAAAAACACTAACCAGATAATTTAATGTTATTGGATCTATTATTTTTCGTTTTTTTTTATTTCTTCAAAGAAAAAACTTGTCATTAGACATCAAAGTTAAGTGGGCATTGGGCATGAGTTGTAGACCATTAATGTGCATCGGACAAAGATTAGATGTCCGTGCTAATAGGGGTTATTTTGGAATTGGAAATTGTTATTGATCTTGTTTAAGACATTTTCAAAAGACTCTTATCAACTTTTGGCACTCAATGAATTTCTTTATTTTATTTTTTTTTTCTTTCCTTTGCAGCTTTCGTTTCGTTTGTGTCATGGCATGCGTGAGCGCAAAGTAATGGAAGTTCGACGAACTCTCAATTGTCCTCTGGATAGTACAAATGAAATCACCTTGGCCTTGGATCGGTCCATTCGCCAACATTTGCATGATACCATTGAATCGTTTCCATTGGGGGAAATTGAAAGATCCGTTTTCAATCAGGTAAGGTGTAATGCATGAAAGATTGGCGAATTAGTGTTAATGAGTGCGGTGGGTTGGGTGATGTTTTTCTCTTTCCAGGTGCTGTCGACTCTGCACGAATATTCCTGTTTGGAATCATGTCCGCCGTTGACACATTATGTCAGTGCCTGTGTACGTTTAGCCTGGAAGATGGTGAATCAAAAGGTGCCCTATTATCTGGATAATGATTTCAATTTGGGTAAGTTAAAAATGCTTGAAAGGCAAAATATTAGTTAAAGCCTACTTCACACCGTCAGATATCTCATATGTTACATAATTTCATTTTCTTCTATTTTACAGGTTTCTTACGACTCGAAAAACATGACCGCCATGCCCAAGCTGATCGTCGCTCAGATTTGATTAAAGCCTTCCTGTGGCCGGCTCTAATGCAGAACAATCACTGCGTGTTCAAAGCAATTGTGGTGACTTAAGCCACTGCCTTATTACAAACATAATGCATACGAGTAAAAAAAGCTAAAAATAAGTAACATTTACGTTATAATAAGCTTTGGATTTTGTACATATATTTTATCTTTAAATAATAAACTTAAAACAAATAAAATATTTGTGTATTTACATTAAAAGTAGAAACAATTTTACTTAAGATAATTTTTAAATAAAAAAACTGCTTGAGAAAATACTTCTGGAAATGAAGTTGCAAACTTATATGTTAAACAGAGCTTTAAAGCTTTTGAGACAACCATAAAGTAAGTTTATTTAAATATGTAGTAGAAAGAAATATATATTTAAATTTTAAAACAATATTTTCGATGGAAACTTTGCAAAGTTTAATAGATTCGTTCATTTGTCATTAACTTAAACTACAATTGGCTTAAGGACTAAATTTAACGTACATTCCTTTGCAAATTTTAATAGATTCGTTCATTTGTCATTAACTTAAACTACAATTGGCTTAAGGACTAAACTTAACGTACATTCCTTATTTGTACACTGCAAAGAGTTATGTGTATAAAACTCTATGATATCATTTGGTGTTTGGTATAATCTCTCTTGGCGTTTCTCCTGACCTATGGCATACAGCTCCGAACCAGGTACTTGACGTACGAACAGATGAAAGAATTCATTTTGAGCATATATGCTGACTATGTATTTGATGCTAATATCCTGCAAATTAAAAAAATATTAGATCCAAATTATCGGAATAAAAATCAGCTATTACATTTACCTCTTCTTTATAAGGCCTTACTAAACAGGTACCATCTTCTCTGCCGGTGAGTATATCTTCTGCTGTAGCTCGATCTACGGTACGATAAAAAGGTTCAGTTTCAATTTTTCTCTTCTCAATTTGTAAATAATTCGCATCGATATCATCTGAAATAAGTAAAAAAAAATATTCATTAAATAAGACAAAAATATTCTTCTAACTTGGGACCCTCTAGCAGCCCTTTAAGCTCTCACTAATATTTAATATACAATAAGAAAAAATATTCTGCACCCCCGAAACAATTTAGCATAAAAGGAATTTTAAAACATTGCCATTTTGATCACTAAAATTTAAAATCAAATTAACCAAAGTTTGCCAACAAATAATTTAAAATCCTGGGGAAATAACTCTAAAATTTAGGATTTAATAAGGAATTATAACCATTTTAAGTTTTCATCAATATACTTCAAAATTTTAACAAAATTAAGTGATAACAAAATGTAGTAATTTTCGCTCCAGGTCGCTTATATAAGGAGTTCTTGACATTTGATGTTTTTCTGAAAGAACTTAAATCTTTGAAAAGTGAGCGGGTACAACATTTCCTGCCTTTTATTAGAGAAATTAGATCTATGTTTCTAAAAATAAAATATCTTTAAATTTGGTCCTTACGTGCTCGAGCGTTTATTTAAAAAGTTAAGCTATGTACACACAGTTGTCAGATCTTACAATATTGTCAGGAAAATGGCAAAAAAAATGCAACCCTGTGAACTTAAAATTTTTGTCCTTCAACATTGTCAATAAATTGCAAGATGAGCGCCCCAGTGGGCGACTTTGTAGCGTACTCGCCTATGAGTTTGGCGGTCGTGGGTTCGATTCCCACCAGAGGCTCTGGACTGTCGCTGCAAACATTTAGAAACATGGACTTTGTAACCCGGCCTTTCCCAGGACCTTAAAATTAGAATATAAATTTACTTTGCATTGTAATTCATATAAATAAATAAAATTGTAAGATGAGCGAAGTGTATGCATCCAACAGTGGCGCCATTGTCTGAGGAAGATTTTATTAGCAACACTGCCTAACAATCTGTCATTGTCCGTACATTGGCAGCACTTTAACAGGGCTGATAAGGTGGTCCGATATATATAAACATGAAAAATTAAAAGGGAACAGCCCATAAATATTTTCTGCCGCTAATTTGCAATTTTAATAATAAAGTGAGCAATCCAATGTTTTCGACCAAAAAAGGAAGTTTTGGGAAAGTTGTAGAAGTAGTTTTTTAATAACTAGGCAATGAAATCATGGTGTTTTCCAAAAACAAAAACCAATCCGTTTCCCCTGACTGCCAAAAATGGATCCTGAAAAACTCAAAAAATTAGTTCTTTCGATTCAAAATATATTGTTACGAAGTTTGGAGTCAAGTGGGTAAAAAGTAGGTCCACAAATCGACTGAAGTTGAAAACAGACGTATAAAAGGGAAAAATAGTCACATCTCACATGTTAATGATATTGTTGCTATTTCTTCAAATTGTCCCCATAATTTGGCAAGTGCCTTACATTTTACAATAGATGAAATTATATGTAATAAAAAAACCAGTAAGGAAAGGCTAAAGTCGGGCGGTGCCGACTATATAATACCCTACACCACTCTCGTAATATTGAATAACTCTGATATATAAATTTTGTAATTCATGTATAAATTGTTTACATACATTTACTTTTGGGACATTTTATACTTAAATAATACCCTGTACCACAGTGTGGTGTAGGGTATAAAAACGATTGGATCTAAAGAGCCAAATCGGATGAAACATATATATGGGAGCTATAGCTAAATCTTTACCGATTTTCTTCAAATTCGGCAATGTTGGTTCATGAATCAAGAAACTCTACCATTCTAAATTTCAAAACGATTGGATGTAAAATATAGCTTCTATAGAACTAAAGGGCCAAATCGGACGAAACATATATATGGGAGCTATAGCTAAAACTTAACCGATTTTCTTCAAATTCGGTAGTGTTAGTTCATGAAACAATAAACTCTACCATTCGAAATTTCAAAACGATTGGATGTAAAATACAGCTTCTATAGAACTAAAGGGCCAAATCGGACGAAACATACATATGGGAGCTATAGCTAAATCTTAACCGATTTTCTTCAAATTCAGTTGTGTTGGTTCATGGATCAAGAAACCCTACCATTCTAAATTTCAAAATGATTGGATGTAAAATACAGCTTCTTCAGGACTAAAGAGCAAAATCGGACGAAACATATGTATGGGAGCAATAGCTAAATCTTAACCGATTTTCTTCAAATTCGGCAATGTTGGTTCATGGATCAAGAAACTGTACCATTCTAAATTTCAAAACGATTGGATGTAAAATACAGCTTTTATAGGACTAAATGGCTAAATCGGACGAAACATATATATGGGAGCTATAGCTAAATCTTAACCGATTTTCTTCAAATTCGGTAGTGTTGGTTCATGGATTAAGAAACTTTACCATTCTAAATTTCAAAATGATTGGATGTAAAATACAGCTTCTATAGGACTAAAGGGCCAAATCGGACGAAACATATATATGGGAGCTATAGCTAAATCTTAACCGATTTTCTTCAAATTCGGTAGTGTTGGTTCATGGATGAAGAAACTCTACCATTATAAATTTCAAAATGATTGGATGTAAAATACAGCTTTTATAGGACTAAATGGCTAAATCGGACGAAACATATATATGGGAGCTATAGCTAAATCTTAACTGATTTTCTTCAAATTCGGTAGTGTTGGTTCATGGATCAAGAAACTGTACCATTCTAAATTTCAAAACGATTGGATGTAAAATACAGCTTTTATAGGACTAAATGGCTAAATCGGACGAAACATATATATGGGAGCTATAGCTAAATCTTAACCGATTTTCTTCAAATTCGGTAGTGTTGGTTCATGGATGAAGAAACTCTACCATTCTAAATTTCAAAATGATTGGATGTAAAATACAGCTTCTACAGGACTAAAGAGCACAATCGGACGAAACATATATATGGGAGCTATAGCTAAATCTGAACCGATTTCAACCAAATTCAATAGCGATCTTAACAGCCGCGAAATACTCTAAACTGCAAAATTTCAGAACGATCGGAGTGAAATTGCGACCTGTAGTCGACGAACAACTTTACATGGACAGACGGACGGACGGACGGACCGACGGACGGACATCGTTAAATCGACTCAGCTAGTGATTCTGAGTCGATCGGTATACTTTAATGTGGGTCTAGCTGTGTTATTTTCAGGTGTTACAAACATCTGCCGTGAAACAAACTTCTAATACCCTGTACCACAGTGTGGTACAGGGTATTACAGGGTAACGACTTAAAGAGTAAAATAAAACAATGGAAGATACAATTTCCTAAAATAATGTTTTTCGAAGAATGTTAAGGAAAGGAATTCCTTCTTCAGTAAAAGTGAGGACTTACCAAATAATATAAATGTTTTACTTAGTCGAATTAAAATCATTTCCTATTTCCGAGTATGTGACCAATTTGTTGTACCAATATCTTTGAACTTTCATTGTAAGTAAAATAGCTTAGTTTGAGGAAAATTTAAGTAAAAACAAGTACAACAATCACCTCACCTTGAGTTCAAAAAATATTGGTAAATTTATTAATTTTTTTGTTTTAATTAAAATATTATCAATTTTAATTGCATTTAATAACTTAAAAGTATGTGCTGGTATTAAAGTTAAATGCTGTTTACTTTTGGTACAAAATGGGCCAATTGTGTGGGAGGTACCAAAAGGGGCGTGGTAACTTCGCCCATTTTTCTCGACGTAATAGTGACTAATAACTAATACTATGTGTAGAATTTCAGAGGATTCAAATAAGTAGTATAGAAGTTATTAAATAATCAATATTTCACTAAATGTTAACCCTTTATTGGGGACGTACTAGAAGGAGTGGACCAATATGAACCATCTTCGAACTTAGCCGGAGATGGAAGAAAATATTACCACATACCAAATTTGAATCAATCGGTTACTCCTTTCGAGAGTTATCCTGCGATCAATTATTTTAACGCAAAGAGCATATCGTCGATATTTTAACGTCAGAATTTCGCCCTCTGAGCAATGATTCGTTGCTTAGTTGATCGTCATCACCAACATGACAGCGTAAGAGATTTGCCTCGAACCGGTAGACCACGTGTAAGTCGCACTGCGGAAAATATTGAACGAGTACTGCAAAGTGTTAACGAAGCACCAGAAACATCTGTCAGAATGCGTTCTGCTCAGCTAGAAATGTCTCGTACGTAGTACCAATTGGTGCAAGAATGAAAACCCCCAGATCATCGGCAACGTCTAAATTTTGCAGTTAAATTTCAAGAGTTGGCCAGAAATCAACTTTATTAAAAATTTGATTATGAGTGATGAAGTTCATTTTCATTTGAATGGCTTTGTTAATAAGCAGAACTGTAGGTTCTGGGGTTCTCAAAATCCAAGAGCCATTCATCAACGCCAATTGCACCCCATCAGGTGTACAGTATGGTGTGGGATCACATCTGAAAATGTCATTGGGCCTTACTTCTTCGAGAATGAAGATGGAAGTGCTGTAACCGTAAATGGAGAGCGGTATCGGTTTATGATAGAACATTTTTTACGTCCTGCTCTTGAAAACAGACCTGGTATGTGGTTTCAGCAGGACGGAGCCACTGCCCATACCGCCCGAGACACAATGGCACTTTTAAGTCAAATTTTTGGAGAGCAAATAATTTCCAGAAATTCGGAAATTATTTGGCCAGCGAGATCACCAGATTTGACAGCACCCGACTATTTTCTTTGGGGTTATTTGAAGGAGCGAGTGTATGTGAACAAGCCAAAGACAATCCTTGAACTCAAGGCAAACATTGTTGCAGAAATTCGAACGCTACAGCCACAAGTTTTGAAAGGTGTTATGGAAAATGCTCTAAAAAGAGCCCATCAGTGCGAAGCTGAAAACGGTGGTCATTTAAGAGACATTATTTTTCGTACTTAGTGTAAAACCAGTAAGGAAAGGCTAAAGTCGGGCGGTGCCGACTATATAATACCCTACACCACTCTCGTAATATTGAATAACTCTGATATATTAATTTTGTAATTCATGTATAAATTGTTTACATAAATTTACTTTTGGAACATTTTATACTTAAATAATACCCTGTACCACAGTGTGGTGTAGGGTATAAAAACGATTGGATCTAAAGAGCCAAATCGGATGAAACATATATATGGGAGCTATAGCTAAATCTTTACCGATTTTCTTCAAATTCGGCAATGTTGGTTCATGAACCAAGAAACTCTACCATTCTAAATTTCAAAACGATTGGATGTAAAATATAGCTTCTATAGAACTAAAGGGCCAAATCGGACGAAACATGTATATGGAAGCTATAGCTAAATCTTAACCGATTTTCTTCAAATTCGGTAGTGTTGGTTCATGGATCAAGAAATTCTACCATTCTAAATTTCAAAACGATTGGATGTAAAATACAGCTTTTATAGGACTAAAGGGCCAAATCGGACGAAACATATAAGGGAGCTATAGCTAAATCTTGACCGATTTTCTTCAAATTCGGCAGTGTTGGTTCATGGATCAAGAAACTCTACCATTCTAAATTTCAAAATGATTGGATGTAAAATACAGCTTCTACAGGACTAAAGGGCCAAATCGGACGAAACATGTATATGGGAGCTATAGCTACATCTTAACCGATTTTCTTCAAATTCGGTAGTTTTGGTTCATGGATCAAAAACTCTACCATTCTAAATTTCAAAACGATTGGATGTAAAATACAGCTTTTATAGGACTAAAGGGCCAAATCGGACGAAACATATAAGGGAGCTATAGCTAAATCTTGACCGATTTTCTTAAAATTCGGCAGTGTTGGTTCATGGATCAAGAAACTCTACCATTCTAAATTTCAAAATGATTGGATGTAAAATACAGCTTCTATAGGACTAAAGGGCCAAATCGGACGAAACATGTATATGGGAGCTATAGCTACATCTTAACCGATTTTCTTCAAATTCGGTAGTTTTGGTTCATGGATCAATAAACTCTACCATTCTAAATTTCAAAATGATTGGATGTAAAATACAGCTTCTTCAGGACTAAAGAGCAAAATCGGACCAAACATATATATGGGAGCTATAGCTAAATCTTAACCGATTTTCTTCAAATTCGGCAATGTTGGTTCATGGATCAAGAAACTCTATCATTCTAAATTTCAAAACGATTGGATGTAAAATACAGCTTTTATAGGACTAAATGGCTAAATCGGACGAAACATATATATGGGAGCTATAGCTAAATCTTAACCGATTTTCTTCAAATTCGGCAATGTTGGTTCATGGATCAAGAAACTCTACCATTCTAAATTTCAAAAGGATCGGATGTAAAATACAGCTTCTATAGGACTAAAGGGCCAAATCGGACGAAACATATATATGGGAGCTATATCTAAATCTTAACCGATTTTCTTCAAATTCGGTAGTGTTGGTTCATGGATCAAGAAACTCTACCATTCTAAATTTCAAAATGATTGGATGTAAAATACAGCTTCTACAGGACTAAAAAGCAAAATCGGACGAAACATATATATGGGAGCTATAGCTAAATCTTAACCGATTTTCTTCAAATTCTGCAATGTTGGTTCATGGATCAGGAAACTCTACCATTCTAAATTTCAAAAGGATCGGATGTAAAATACAGCTTCTATAGGACTAAAGGGCCAAATCGGACGAAACATATATATGGGAGCTATAGCTAAATCTTAACCGATTTTCTTCAAATTCGGCAATATTGGTTCATGGATCAACAAACTTTACCATTCTAAATTTCAAAACGATTGGATGTAAAATACAGCTTCTAAAGGACTAAAGGGCCAAATCGGACGAAAGATATATATGGGAGCTATATCTAAATCTGAACCGATTTCAACCAAATTCAATAGCGATCTTAACAGCCGCGAAATATTCTAAACTGCAAAATTTCAGAACGATCGGAGTGAAATTGCGACCTGTATTCGACGAACAACTTTACATGGACAGACGGACAGACATCGTTAAATCGACTCAGCTAGTGATTCTGAGTCGATCGGTATACTTTAAGGTGGGTCTAGCTGTGTTATTTTCAGGTGTTACAAACATCTGCCGTGAAACAAACTTATAATACCCTGTACCACAGTGTGGTGTAGGGTATAAAAATTTGTCTTTTGTATATTATATAATCTGGAAGAAAAAATAACACTGTGGTCCAGGCTATTATGAGTTTTTGCATTTGTTTGTAACACCCATAGGGAGTAGAGATGGACCCATCGTTTATTATACCGATCGACTTAGAATCACTTCCTGAGTCGATTTAACCATGTCCGTCTGTCCGTCCGTCTGCAGATGTATTATGGTCCGATTGTGATGAAATTTAGCTCAGTGCTCATTATGGGCCCAAGGACGAACCTAATTGAAATTGGTCAAATTTGGCAGTGTTCATACATGGAATATAAAAAATTCTCTCTGCCGAATTTCGTACTGATCGGATTTCGGTTTCTACAGCGCTTATATATAGTATATATCAGTTGCTGCGGTCCAAAAGTGTAACACATCGAAGGAGTGACTAAGAGCCCCAAGAATATTTGACGGAAATCTGTGCTGGTGCGCACGATAACTTTCGATAGGAGTATCCGATTCCGTATATCGTCATCAGAAACGAAAAAGGGCATATCATCATATTTGAAAATTTTACAGGAGAAGCAAAAAACTAAATAAAGTGAAAAGTGCTGTCGTTAGAAAAACGAGGTTTTCAGGATAATATCTAAACATAATGATGCATATATAAAATCACAAAAATATGATTTATAACATTTTTGTGAAAATTGCGTGAAGTAGGATTTTTTACCTATGAAAAAAGAAATAATTTGTTGTTATGTCCTTTTGAATTTCGTTAAGAAATTCCGCATTTCTAATATTACGCCGCTAAAAATTTGTCAGGATGTGTATTTTGATGCAGTGTACCGAAATCCTTCAAAAACTGAAATTCCATTTTTCTTGTTGTTACGCCCTTTCTCGTTTCTGATGACGATATGTATGCATACGAGTATATATCATTTTCATGAGAACATACGTATTTTTCTATCAAACGTATCAAAGAGTCTATTGAGAGATCTGAAAGATACAACTGTAAAACATAAAATCAAACACACATCGAAATAATTGGTAATACCAATTTAACAATTAAAAGAAACACATAAGGTTAATTAATTCTAACGAAATACATAAAAATAAAAGTATTGTTATCAACTAAATATCTGTTGAATATCACAATTTCTGATAAAATAAAAACCAGTAAAGAAAGACCGAAAGTCGGGCGGGGCCGACTATATAATACCCTACACCTCCCTAACAATGCGAAAATGGGCATTGCGATAAGAATTTTGCAGTGTTCATACATGTAATAAGAAAACTCTCTGCCGATTTTCGTACTGATCGGATATAGAATATGGGCATTGCGATAAGAATTTTGCAGTGTTCATACATGTAATAAGAAAACTCTCTGCCGATTTTCGTACTGATCGGATATAGAATACGGTTTTTACAGCACTTCATTTCTAATCGGGCGAAACATATACTCGTATATGGGGGCTATATCTAAATCTGAAAGAATTTTTCCTTGAATTTGGTAGTGCTCATTCATGTAATAAGAAAATGCTCTCTACCAAATTTCGTTCTGACCTGATACAAATTAAAGTTTCTAAAGCGTTAACATGTCAAATCGGGTGTAACATAGATATGGGGGCTATATCTAAATCTGAACCGATATTGACCGATTTTGACCGATTTCAATAGGGATCGTCCTTGGACCAAAAAATCACAATCGGACCATAAATACGATTTGCACTTTGATTACAACGATACATCTACAGACGGACGGACATGGTTAAATCGACTCAGTAAGTGATTCCACGTTGATCGGTATAATAAACGATGGGTCTACATCTTCTCCTTCTGGGTGTTAAAAGCAAATGTAAGTTTTCACAAAATCGTATTACACAGAGGGTAATTATTATGGTAATCGATTTTTGGAACCAACAAGCCAATTATGTGAATGTCATGGTGTTGAGAGGGAGAAGAAAAGAGAATATCGGCCAACATTTTAGAAAATATTTCCGATTTATTAAAAAACCAGCAAGGAAAGGCAGAAAGTCGGGCGGGGCCGACTATATAATACCCTACACCTCCATAACATGCGATAAGGGTCATTGCGATAATAATTTGGAATAATTGGTAAATAGGTAGGAACATATTATCTAATTCTAAACCGATAATCGCGAAATTTAGCAATATTCGTTCCTAAATTGGGAAACATCTTTCTTGAAAATTTAAATGATCGGAAGTAAAGTACAACTTATATAGCGCTTGGACACCAAATCAGGAGGAACATATATATGGAGGTTATATTTAAATCTGAACCGATTTCCCTGAATACTCATTAATGTAAACAGACCTCTTTCTGTCGAATTTCGTTCTGATCAGATATAAAATACAGACACTGATCGGATATAAAATAACATTTTTACAGGGCTTACATGTAAAATCGGGGTAACTTATATAGGGGGGCTATATCTAAATCTGAACCGATTTCTTCCAAATTAAAAAGTGTTCATTCATATAATATGAAACCTTTTTCTGCCGAATTTCATACTGATCGGATATAAAATGCAGTTTTTACAGCGCTAACATATCAAATTGGGGGTAACATATATATGGGGGCTACATCTAAATCTAAACTGATTTTCTCCAAATTAGGCAGTATTCTTTCACGTAATAAGAGACCTCTTTCTGCCGAATTTCGCACTGATCGGATATAAAATACAGTTTCTACAGCGCTTACATGTCAAATCGGGGGTTACATATATATGGGGGCTATATCTAAATCTGAACCGATTTTCTCCGAATTTAGCAGTATTCCTTCATGTAATAAGAAACCTCTTTCTGCCGAATTTCATACTAATCGGATATAAAATAAAGTTTTTACAGCGCTTACATGTAAAATCGGGGGTAACATATATATGGGGGCTATATCTAAATCTAAACTGATTTTCTCCGAATTTGGCAGTATTCCTTCATGTACTAAGATACCTCTTTCTGCCGAATTTTGCACTGATCGGATATCAAATACAGTTTCTACAGCGCTTACATGTCAAATCGGGGGTAACATATATATGGGGGCTATATCTAAATCTGATCTGATTTTCTCCGAATTTGGCAGTATTCTTTCACGTAATAAGAGACCTCTTTCTGCCGAATTTCGCACTGGTCGGATATAAAATACAGTTTCTACAGCGCTTACATGTCAAATCGGGGGTTACATATATATGGGGGCTATATCTAAATCTGAACCGATTTTCTCCGAATTTAGCAGTATTCCCTCATGTAATAAGAAACCTCTTTCTGCCGAATTTCATACCGATCGGATATAAAATAAAGTTTTTACAGCGCTTACATGTCAAATCGGGGGTAACATATATATGGGGGCTATATCTAAATCTGAACCGATTTTAACCAAATTCAATAGGGATCGTCCTTGGGCCAAACAAATGATATGTGTAAATTTTTTTTTTCAATTTATAATTTCATCTTTATTAACTTTCTTTTATATTATTGTTTGCATGGTTTGAGATATTATTCTAAATATTACAACAAGTGAAATCTTAAATGTATTGTGAATGTTTTATTTTGTATCTATGATTATTTTAAAGAAAAATAGGAAAAACCTTTTTATGAGTTTAAAGTTTAAAAATTCAAATATCGTTAGAAAAGCGTTAATGTATAAGGAAAAGTTTACGAAGTAAACAATCATATACATATAGTTTTCAATTTGATCAATTTTAGTTTATATATACATTTATAATGATAAATTTGTACATGTCCTTATCAGTGGATAAATGGAGTGTATATTTGAAGTAAAGTAGTTTTGGCTAAGTCTACATATAAAATCTTGAATTTTTTCGTATCCACTTCTACTATGCAGAAGATCTGTGGGGTACCTCCATCGCAGGTTATGGATTATTTTAAGGCATTTGTTCTGGATTATTTGCAATTTCTTGATGTGCGTTCTGGCAGCTTTGAACCATATGGGGCTAGCATAGGTTAATATAGGCCTTATTACCGTTTTGAAGATAAGATTTTTATTTTTTATATTGAGTGAAGACCGGTAGCTAATTAGAGGCCAAAGAGCTTTTAAAACATTTGAACCTTTCTTGGCTGCTGCGTCGATGTGTTTGCCGAAAGTCAGTTTTTTATCTAACTGAACACCAAGGTATTTTACATCATTTGCAATGGGTATTTCATCATTTCCCAGCTTCAAATTACGATTTGGTAATCGTTTAGGGGACTTGTTAAACGGAAAGATTATAGCTTGAGTTTTGGCATGATTTATCTTCACTTTCCATTTGTGGAAGTATTTACTACAGCTCTCTAGTCCCTTTTCCATTTTCTTTAGAAGAGCCGCGGTTACTTTGCCAGAAGTAATAAGAGCTGTGTCATCTGCATAGTACGCTGTGTCAACATAAGGAGGCGGTGAAAAGTCCGATGTGTATACGGAGTAAAGCAATGGAGAAAGTACCGATCCTTGTGGTAGTCCTGCTTTTGTTATTGTTGGCGAAGAAAATGATCCATTTACACTTACTACATACATTCTTTCATTTAGAAATTCCGCTATAATTCTGACCATATATTTTGGCATATTTGCAAGAAGCATTTTGTAGATAAGTCCGTTGTGCCACACGGTATCAAAAGCCTTTTCGATATCTAGGAGAATTAGGCCAGTTGAATGTTTTTTGCATTTATTTTCTAGTATGATATTCATAATTATTTGGTGAACACTACTATGTTGTTTCTTAAAACCAAGTTGTTTTGCAGAAATTATGTCATTTACTGTTGCAAAATCATTTATTCTAGTATAAATAATCCTCTCGAATAATTTACCTAAGTTACTTAAAAGGCTAATTGGCCTGTATGAATTTGGGTCCGTTTTAGATTTATTTGGCTTGGCGACGGCAATAATTTTGGCAGATTTGAAATGAGTAGGGAAATAAGTTAATTTAATGCAACTATTAAACAGCGCTACTAAAAGCTCTAAAGCCTTAAGTGGCAATTTTTTAAGTAGCAAATTGGGAATATCATCTAATCCTGGTGACTTCGTAGTTTTTAGATTTTTAATAATACCACATAATTCATCCAGGGAGGTGAAATTTGATTCGTCAGTGTCAATTCTTTCCTTATTGAAACGATTCACTTTGCTATTTACTATTTTTTCAATTGAATGTTTAAGATTAGATGTTAGGTAATTTGCTTTTAAAAATGTGTCGGCTAACAACTGTGCTTTCTCAGCATCAGCACATATTTTTCGATTGTGTTTTTGCAAAGAGGGAATTGTTTTGTTATGTTTACCTCTCAGCCCACGACTTATTTTCCAGAACAACTTATCGCCAGGTCGTAAGTTCGATAATAGCTTAGTCCATTTATCATTTCGTTCCATGTTTATTCTGTTGTCAATAATTATACTTATGAGTTTTATGTTTTGCTTGTACAAATTTGAGACGGTTTGAGTCGGTGCCCTCTTCATCTTCCTATACAGGAATCGTCTTGTCTTTAGAAGCTTAATTGTAGCTTTTGACAGTACATAATTATTGTTGGAACTCACCATAGGCGTAGAAATGTTTCGTGCTTCTAATATAAGTTTAATAAGTTTTTCCAATTCTCTGTCAATCAGATCTTTATTGGTGTACAATACGTTACGAATGCTTATTCTGCTTTCAACATAATTTTGGAAGAGTTGCCAGTTGGACAATTTGTAGTTATAGTGGCTTGTGTCTATAATATTCACTATAGATTGATTTAGTGTACAGAGCAGTGGTCGGTGATCAGAAGGTACGTCGTAATCAAGAACATTTATGTGCATGTTTAAAGTTGAGTTTGTAAGGATAATATCAAGAACTGACGGATTTCTATTTTGTTGGAACGGATAATACGTGGGTTCAGCTGTATGTTGCACGAAGAAATTACGGTTTTGTTGTAGATTAAATAGAGCATTACCAGCAGTATTATTGGATAAACAATTCCATGACGTATGTTTTGCATTTAGGTCACCTAGTATGACAAAATCCTTTTCGTGCATAGTAAGTTTTACGATATCATAAACGAAAGCTGAGGTGTACTTTGGTGAATAAGCAGTTGTGATTATGAGTGGTCGATTATTTATCGTTACTTCTATTGAAAGATTTTCTATCGATGACGTATTTACAATATTAAGAAGTTTGTGTTGTAAGTTTTTTCGAACAATGAGAGCGACGCCGCCACCTCTGACTCCCACTCTATCATTCCTGTATATAAAATGATTTTGCAGATATGGTTTATGACTTTCATTTAGGTGAGTCTCATTTAATGATGATATATGAACCCCTTCCGACTCAAGTAAATACTCTAATTGTTTAAGGTGAGAAAAATTAGAAATGCCATGAGCATTCCAATGAAACAGTTTAAATACATTGGAGTTATGGCAATCCATAAGCATACTTGACCATTGACATAACTATCTGTATTTGCTGGATTTTAGTTGTGCATTTCTGTAGATCATTTAATGCCGACATAAATATTTGAAAGAGTTCATCGATGCTGAAGAGATCGTTTCTATCTCTTAAGCACGATGCATAAGAGTTGCGATTTACGTAGCTCTGCATGTTTCGGTTAATTTGTTGTGAGTTTGACACAAGCTGTGGTGAATTTGTATGTACTGCTCTCCTTACGTTAACGTTTCTGCGAGAGTTGTTTGACGTCGCCTTTGCTCTGTTCTCCAAGTATGTTGCTCTTGACGGACAGTTAATATCATTTGCGGAGTGATCGGTGCGTTCTTTTCCTTCTTTCTTGCAGTTAAAGCAAGTGAATGCTGCTGGTTTTCTGTCTCTTTTGTTCAAAGGGCAGTCAGTGGTGTGGTGATTATTCGCACATATCATACATGATGGTTTTCGATGACAGTGTTGAGTTGGATTTTCTCTCTTTCTCTGTTTATATTTTTTGCAACTGATTATAACATTGCATACACTTTTGACGTTTTTAAGTGATTCTGGATTAAACGACTTTCTGACAAACTGGACTTTGTACACAGCATTGTCGGGAGAGCTGTATTGAGTTGCAATTTCTGTTACAGAAGCTGGGTTTAAGTTATAACCTCTCAAATCAGTGATAATCTCACTAATGCTTAACTTAGGCAAACCATAGAGAAATATCGTGTATAAACGATTTTCTTTGGAATTGAATGTATGGAAAGCAATCTTCTTTTCCAGTAGCAATTTCTTGCAGGCCTCTAATTTTTCGCTGGTTGGCGAAAAGACTTTGGTGCCTATGGATGTACTTTTGTAAGTATAGTCTTTTCCAAACATATTTTGTACTTCGGTGAGAGTTGAGTCCACTACCACTGGAGGTGGTTTAACTACCTTTGTTTCAACAATATTGGATTCTGCCTCTAGATCCATTTCAGAGTTGTCAGCCAGCGCACTAAATCGGTTTCGTGATGATGAAGGAATATTCGCGAAAAAGTTCATGGCAGTGGGCTGCAACCTTTTTTGCCTCTTGAAATTCGATGACCTTTTTGAGGTCGTCGGTGGTGGTTTTGCCCCGGGGGGCATCTTGTTAGTTTTCTTTTAGTTTATGTTGTGTTACTTGTTACTTTAGAGGGAGTTCAATAAGAACGACAAAGCAACAATAACACGAAAGTTTACTGTTTTTATATTGATGTTTATAGCAAATGTTGGTACAACTATTTTGGAGCGCAGTCAAACACAACCGTTCTCAAAGAGAGTTAGTATCGAACTGATATGTGTAAAGTTTCGTCGCGATCGGACCATAATTGCGACCTGTACTTTGATTACAAGAATACATGCACAGACGGACAGACGGACAGACAGACAGACAGACATAGCTAAATCAACTCAGAAAGTGATTCTAAGTCGATCGGTATAATAAACGATGGGTCTATTTCTTCTCCTTTTGGGTGTTACAAACAAATGCACAAAGTTATAATACCCTGTACCACAGTGTGGTGTAGGGTATAAAAATACAAAACATGTGAACAAATGGCCTTAATATATTTCGAAACATTTTAATGGCGTTTGGTATAAAAATTTCTAGTATTTTATTGTCTAATGTTCGAATTCGGAGGAAAGTAATTATTGGCAATAATTATAATCGCGAATGGCTCCTAATGGACAATCCCAGAAACGAAATATTTTGTGAATATAGATTAAACAAAGCAAATTTTCAGACAAGTAAAAGCTTTTAACATCGGTAACTTCTTTTTTGAAGCCCTAGCAGATACCAACCATGGAAGCCAACAACTTCAACGAATTGGAATGACATTTTCTACAAGTGTTTAAATTATCTTACAACTTTTCACATCACATCGCAGGACCATAAAGTGACTGAGACGTTCCCCCTTTTTTGCATTATTTACGTCTTAGAAATCACAAATAGATTGTGCTTTAATTTAGCAATTTGTATTTCATTTTAAGAATAGCCATCCACACACGCTGAAAAAAATTGCTTCTGTATTATATTGTCCCAAACATATTCAACATGAAACATACATATGTATGTATGTTTAGGGTACACTCCAAATATAAAATATTTAACACGCAAATATTGAGTTTTGTTTGGTCTTGAAATGTTCCTTTCAAAAACAAGCAATAAAAGTGTTTTGTGGGCACATATAGTGATTTTTTACAATGAATATTTTTGTCGAATACTTCACCTAAAAAACCATCGATTTCAACTACTTTATTATTGTAGGGAGATTATCAGGGGTAAGTGGATCAGCGGGGTGGCTAGTGTTTTTGAAGAAATAATTCCTGAGGTGTCTCCTTTATTTTGTTTTTTGGTGTGGAACATCTAGTCCGAAGCCTTCAAGTCACAAATTTTTTTAATTAAGTTAATTAAGTTTTACAATAGTTAAAAAAAATATAAATACTTTTAGAACCACTTCCATCCAAAGCTAATATGTTAGAGAATAAATAGAATTTTAATATATAAAAATTTCGCAAAAATCGGAGAGTACAAACAATTTAAAAAATGAGATTTAAATTGTAAAACTTAAAAGTCGTGCACAGAATTTTTTTTAATAATTTTTCTAAAGTTGCATAAATCGGAGAGTACTAACAATTTAAAAAATGACATTTAAATTTCAAAAATAATTGTTCTAAATTCTTTTCTCAAAAGTGCCGAAAAATATCAACATTTAAAAAAAGATTTTTCAAATCGGACCATAACTTAAGAAGTGATATCTTTACGATTTTTTTAATATCGATAACTTCTGAACGAGTTATCGGAAAAATATCAAAAAATTCCACAAAGCGTTTCTGCGGGGGTACTAACAAATAAAAAAATGGGAAAATCAAAACCGACATTGTTTTAAAACCGTCGATTTGTCGTGGAATTCCCCATATGCGTTCCAAACAAATTTTTTTGATTTTCAAATAAAATTTATTTGTTCACATTTTAATGATATTTAACAGTTTTGTTTCCAAATATATTTCACTTCAATTCAAACAAATCAAAAATGGCGATTTTCTCCGTGTAGTAGTGTAGATATAAGGTACCAACTGTTGTGCCTCACTCCTTGGGGGTATTGAAATTCCCTTCTTGAAAGCAACCTTCTGGAAAGAGTAGAAAAATCTGTGGTAGCGCTATATACCTATAAAAGTTCTGATAATGTTCCGGGTAAGGCTAGTGGTGGACTGGTGAGCTGGGAATGACACCGACTACTTACAGAATAGTCACTGTGGTCAATTAATTGAATAACTGAACAGTTCAGTATTCACCTGATTTAGGGTACCGGACAACAATGACACACCAGGCAACTGCAAAGCGGATGAACTTGAAAGACCAGGAACTACCCCACTGCTTCAGCGATATATAGAATGTGTGGGTATGAATCTTGCCACCTGCAAGCTCTTCTTGAGAGATTTTATCCTTATGGCAACAAGAGACAGGTGGTCACTAGTCAGGAATTACATAAATTCCAGGCTGTCATCACGAGTCACTGCCTTCTTGGATTGCCCGCGGAAATATTCTTGAGAAATGATTTGCAGAATTTGTGGAGACGAGGATAGGGAGGAATCAATAGAATTCCTCACACCCAGGAAAATAATTGGTTGGAATTCGATTGTAACAATAAAAAAATAGTACTAGCAACAAAAACTATATTGCCTACACCGTCTGCTTGCAACTAAATCGATGGTTGTATCAATCGAATTAAGATTGTTTTTTCATTGACACTCGGTTAGTTGTGGTAACCAATTTTAAATTTTCATTATAGTACCATATGATCGATTTTTGGTTGTGAAACCCAACGTTTTATTCTTGACAACAGATATTGTATCAATAGACCAAAGATTATTATTGCAACGAATAATTGGTTACTACAACAGTAAAAATATTAATAAATAATCGTTTATTGGTTATCCCAATCATTTCCCAAATTTAGAATAATTAAATGTATTTTGGGAAATACAACCGAAAGATTGGTTCCTGTTCTTTTGCTGATACATGACAAACAAAAATTAAAATTACTCGACATAAAAAATCTTCAAAATTGTGTCCAAGAGCGGTATAGATAATCGAAAATAATCTCGTGTGGATAATAATGTGTGGAATGCAGAATATGTTTTGCAAAATGTTTTACATAAATAAAAATAAAAGCAACAATCATGAAATTGAAAGCACAGGGTTAAGCGATATTTGTATAAAAGTGTTGTGTTTTTTTCGTGTACTAAAATGTGTGTCAAATATTTCCACATCTTATAATAGTAATGAATTTGTAATATGGGATTTTTAATTTTGTTATGAATTGTTTTGTTTTTTGCTCAATAAATAAGATACAAATTAATGAAAACTGTTATCGGTAGTACATGACTGACAAATTGTCAGAACAACCAATTTTTTAAAACAGTTGGTTGTGGCAACTACAACAGATAATTTAAGCCACCATTTTCGTAGTTAGCGCAACCAAATATGATTGTTGTCAACACGGAAGCAGAAGTATACCACAACCAAAATATTATATAACAATAGATAGATAATAATAGACTTGAAAAAAATTCCGTTTTGTTTTTCCCATCTTTTAAATTTTTAGCACTCATGAAGAAAAAATGCTTCGTCGAATTTTTTGAGAATTTTCTGATAACTTGTTCAGCACATATTAGGCCGGGTCGATTTGTGGGGAGGCAAAAAAAGTCGCCATTGCTCAGTGAAAATCGTATTCTAGGGATCAAAATAAGAAACTTTGCCGAAGGAACCATACCTCTAAAACGAATTCTGATGTCCCGGAATTTGCGTCGAACTTTTGGGTAGGGGCAAATTTTGACAAATCTCGCTTTGACCCATTTAGAGTGCTCCAATCGAGTCCAAATGTATGACCGACCCCCACTAACTTTGGAGGCCCGACCCACCCATGCCAGTGGCACACTCCCTGGAACCCCCCGGGGGTTCCAAACATTTGGACTCGATTGGAGCACTCTAAATGGGTCAAAGTGGGATTTTTTCCGGGACATCAGAATTCGTTTTAGTGGTATGGTTCCTTCGGCAAAGTTTCTTATTTTGATCCCTAGAATACGATTTTCACTGAGCACTTCACTGAGTGGGGGTCGGTCACACATTTGGACTCGATTGGAGCACTCTAAATGGGTCAAAGTGGGATTTTTTCCGGGACATCAGAATTCGTTTTAGAGGTATGGTTCCTTCGGCAAAGTTTCTTATTTTGATCCCTAGAATACGATTTTCACTGAGCAATGGGCGATTTTTAAATCGACCCGCCCTAGTAAATGTGGATATTTAAAAAAACGCGTAAAATATCTCTCGGTGTATCGAATTTCTGATATAACTTCTTCAGTAATGGTCCGATTTAAAAAATCTTTTTCCGTACTATGCAGAAAAAAAGTATTACGAATTTTTTTGTGTGCTTTTTTACGTTTCCAAATTTAAATTTCATTTTTTAATGTTTATAAAAATGTTTATAAAAATTCTCTAACATAAAAGCTTTGGATGGATGTTGGTATTTTTGTGGAACATTTCTCCACGCCCTCCCCATTTTAGGGCTGTTTTTACGATTTGTTCAAATAGAGCCAAAAATTACAGTTATGTGGGGGAACTAGAGTGTTAATACGAGTATGTTTTACAAAAATATTGGCCTTAATATGTTCTATAAAGTTGCTGAACATAACCTACACCAAAAAATTTTTTGTTATAAAATAGTGAAATACTAACATTTTTGAGGTTCCATTTGGTCTTTATAAAAATTTTAAATTTTTCCTCTTTTTTTTTAAATCATATAAATCCGAAACGGAAAAAAGTGTCAAGTCTTATAACTTTCGCGAAAAGCCTCATATCCTATGAACAAAATGAGACATTGATCATAGAAATCGATGAACATCTTTCGCTTTGAATCGAATATATCTCTTTGGAAAAAACGTTGACGACTTTTTTACGATTCTCATTTTTTTCTGATTTTTTTACAGAAACCACATTTATGAGCGGTTATTATTTTGAAAGTTTTGAAAAAAAATGCCCAAAATGCTGATAAATAAAAATTTTTAAATTATTTTGTGCGTGAGGTTTTTTTATCGAATCACCTTATATGTAAGATTTTATCTAATCTTAAATAAAAACTCATCTAAATATGATACAGGGAAACGAGGTTGTATAAAAGTCATCACCTTACTGGACACCTTCAGATTGTTCACAAAAGTTGTTCAGATTTACCGTGGCTACAAATATTTCTTCCTTAATAGGGGAAATTTTTTTCGCATAAAATGTCAACAGCCTTTTTTCAGCATATTCTTAGCTACATAAGTGGCAAATATAGTTAAGCGGTATCACCAAGTCTGAATTAGTTGTTGGGCAAAAGCTGATGACACCCTTTTCGAGAGTCCCACTGATTTTCATTGAAAATTTCCGATTTATCGATGAATGCCTCATACATATTAAATGTGACTGCTATGTAATTAAATTTGAAAAAATAATTTATGTACACTTGAATGTATTTTAATGTGGATCTTTAATCTACCGCAAAAAGTCCTAAAAGTATTTATTAATAGATAAATATTTACCTCTTAAACCTTTCCTTCACCTGAAAGGTCTCAATACCTGTATGTTAATGATAGATTTTACTTATCATGATCTATTCACAATTTGAGGTCTCATTTGACGATTTTGTGTCAAATTCATCTGGCAACACTGTCTGTATGTGAACTTTTGTTTCTAACATAATTTTTTTTCTTAGGTTCATAATCCAAGTTCTGTCCAATATTGAATCTATGCCATTCATTAACATTATTTTTATTTTAAATATGACAAGTAACTGCCATCGGAAAACTTCTTCAGATTTTACAGCTTTGTTTTTTTATTTTGATATGCACAAACAAATTTTCAATCATCTCTGCGTTATTTAAATTCCAATACCAACAGTTGAAATATCTATTTATTTAAGCGCAGTCGACTTCTCCAATTCAAGAGTGATCTATCTCAGCGATCGCTGCTCACCCCAACATACCCACTATGACATAATCGTGCTGCGTTCTGCCCAACTGTTGCTGCGCCAGATCCAAATGGTTCTCCCGGGGATCGTATTCTTCCGATAAATTTGACATTTGTTGATGTTTGTGACAGCAGCCGCCGCTGCCGTTGCCGCCTTCGTCGTCGTCGCCACTAGGCGGGCAGCAATAACAGCAGCAGCACAACTTCTGTGCAGCACACGCCGAACATTGGTTGGCAATATTTGTGAAGAACCGGGCAAGTAAGTTGTGTAAAACAGTCCAATAGACACGTAAAGACCAACACATAACGACGGCAACGACAACCACAACAAAGCTTACCACTCGAACCCGGAAGATTTTATTAGACCAGGTTTTGTTTTCGAAAGTTCTGATTTATTTTTCGACTTTGGGTTTAAAAACCTTCCGTCGTTCGATAGCTATTTATTGTTACAACTAAATGTTAATTAATCGAAATATTATTATTATTTTTTGTTTGTCAATAGTTATTAATAAATGTGTTTCGCCGGAGTTTTGTTTAAATGCGTTATAAACCATAAATTCGCGGTGTGAACGTAGTGATCGCGCAGCAGCGACATGTTTACGATATGATGTCTTAATGAATACTAAACAAACAAAAAACTCTACTGATACATATTAATGAAAGTGTAGTATTGCCGAGCCGAGGGACGAGCAATAAGTCGGAAAATATTTGTTTGTATTGGCAAATACATGTATGCAGATTCTGCCAGTGAAAAATAATTGTATTTATAAACCAAAAAAGGTACCTCATGCTGAAGTATAATTTTGGTGCCATCTACATGTGAGATACATAAAGTATTTACGGTAAACTTACCAGCACCAATTCGGATAATGGTTGTCTAGTTATTGTAAAATATGTGGCTCAACCTCTATTTTTGTAGATGTTTATCTTTATTTTGACAAATAAACAAGTCATCCCTCTAACATACTAATAAGCTGTTAAAGGAAATTACTTAAGTATTCTATTTACGAGTATGTCACTTTGTTTGGGAGCTACCAAAAAGGTTGTGGTAATAACGCCCATTTTGCTATAGACGATGGGTACTATAAAAGGATTACACAGTACCAAATTTTAAGTGTTTATTTGCACAGAAAGGGAAGTTAAAAGCCGTTAACTTTTTGTGCAAAATAGTCCAATTGTATGGGAGTTACCAAAAGGAGTGTGGCAACTTCACCCACTTTTCTGAAGATGATAGGAGCTAAGAAACTAATACTATGTGTTAAATTATTGAAGATTCCGTAGTATAGATGTTGTTAAAGAATCTATATTTCACTAAATTTCCCCCTTGGGGGAAAATTCTCTTACATCTACCAAAAGGGCTATAATTTCTACATTTATCCATAGATTTTAAAATAGAAGAAACCGATTCTTCATTATTCTACTGAAAATGGAATAAAATAATTGTTTGGGTTTTTTTCTATTTCTTGATGGCCATCTTCGTGTCAGCAAAAAACGATTTTTTTTTGAAAAAAATGTCTAATTTTTTAACGACTGTTACTAAACCACCGTTTCTTCATGACATATATACATTCAAAGCATATCCCAGATCTATCAGATTAACGGCCAATTGTACAATCACCGGTTATCCTACAGTTATAGCTGTCAAATTGTATGAAATTTGTATTTTTTAACTGTGAGTTAGCTCTAACTGGAGGTGGTGAAATTGGGAGTAATACTTTAAAAAATATAGTCAAATTACTAAAATTGCAAATTATAATCGATCTCCTTTTGGGTCTTACAAAAACATTCCGCAGTATGGTGTGGAGTACAAAAACCATGATTTTTTTTTTGCACTTCAAAGATTTTTCCGGTTATAGAGTTGAATATTGTAGGCTATATAAGATTCGGACCGGCCAAATTTACTACAGATCTTACATATTTTAATTTTTAGACATAGAGAAATATCACTTATTTAACTACCCTCGTCGTTGATACAACAAATTCATGATCATGGTTTGGGAGATGTTCATCATGGTGATGACATTAATGATCATAATGGTGATATTTAATATTTCAAATTACCATAAGCAATTACAAAACCCCTCTTTTTAGAACAACTGATTAATAAAACAGCAAAAAAAGCAGATGTCACAGTCTCGCTGTTACATTCAGTCAAGTGTTGATTGTATTTCAGTAGAATTGCATATCCATCCAACAGTGGACATATAAATTAAAATATATGCATAGATATATTAGGTCGTTTCGCAAAACAAAACTAAAATTGGTCTATGAGGTACATTTCATATTATCAATAACGTTCGCCTAATATTTTATTGGAATATATAACTCTCAATAGTGAAATATATAACTCTCAATAGTGAAATATTTAATCTGTTATATACATACCTATAAAACTTACCCACATAAACTCGAGAGAATTTTGTTTTTTGAAATTAAAAATTAGTATTAAACCAGTAAGGAAAGGCTAAAGTCGGGCGGTGCCGACTATATAATACCCTACACCACTCTCGTAATATTGAATAACTCTGATATATAATTTGTTTACATAAATTTACTTTTGGGACATTTTATACTTAAATAATACCCTGTACCACAGTGTGGTGTAGGGTATAAAAACGATTGGATCTAAAGAGCCAAATCGGATGAAACATATATATGGGAGCTATAGCTAAATCTTAACCGATTTTCTTCAAATTCGGTAGTGTTGGTTCATGGATCAAGAGACTCTACCATTCTAAATTTCAACACGATTGGATGTAAAATACAGCTTTTATAGGACTGAAGGGCCAAATCGGACGAAACATATATATGGGAGCTATAGCTAAATCTCAACCGATTTTCTTCAAATTCGGCAATGTTGGTTCATGGATCAAGAAACTCTACCATTCTAAATTTCAAAACGATCGGATGTAAAATACAGCTTCTATAGGACTAAAGGACCAAATCGGACGAAAGATATATATGGAACCTATATCTAAATCTGCACCGATTTTCTTCAAATTCGGCAATGTTGGTTCATGGATCAAGAAACGCTACCATTCCAAATTTCAAAACGATCGGATGTAAAATACAGCTTCTATAGGACTAAAGGGCCAAATCGGACGAAACATATATATGGGAGCTATAGCTAAATCTTACCCGATTTTCTTCAAATTCGGCAATGTTGGTTCATGGATCAAGAAACTCTACCATTCTAAATTTCAAAACGATCGGATGTAAAATACAGCTTCTATAGGACTAAAGGACCAAATCGGACGAAAGATATATATGGGAGCTATATCTAAATCTGCACCGATTTTCTTCAAATTCGGCAATGTTGGTTCATGGATCAAGAAACTCTACCATTCTAAATTTCAAAACGATCGGATGTAAAATACAGCTTCTATAGGACTAAAGGGCCAAATCGGACGAAACATATATATGGGAGCTATATCTAAATCTGAACCGATTTTCTTCAAATTCGGCAATGTTGGTTCATGGATCAAGAAACTCTACCATTCTAAATTTCAAAACGATCGGATGTAAAATACAGCTTCTATAGGACTAAAGAGCCAAATCGGACGAAACATATATATGGGAGCTATAGCTAAATCTTAACCGATTTTCTTTAAATTCAGCAATGTTGGTTCATGGATGAAGAAACTCTACCATTCTAAATTTCAAAACGATCGGATGTAAAATACAGCTTCTATAGGACTAAAGGGCCAAATCGGACGAAAGATATATATGGGAGCTATACCTAAATCTGAACCGATTTCAACCAAATTCAATAGCGATCTTAACAGCCGCAAAATACTCTAAACTGCAAAATTTCAGAACGATCGGAGTAAAATTGCGACCTGTAGTCGACGAACAACTTTACATGGACGGACGGACGGACGGACGGACGGACATCGTTAAATCGACTCAGCTAGTGATTCTGAGTCGATCGGTATACTTTAAGGTGGGTCTAGCTGTGTTATTTTAAGGTGTTACAAACATCTGCCGTGAAACAAACTTATAATACCCTGTACCACAGTGTGGTGTAGGGTATAAAAATGTCGATGTGTTATATTTTAAGTTCATAATATGAGGGAATACAAAAAATATTTATATATCTATCATTATTTACAATTCCTATACGAAAAATATCAAAGAATTTTGAATTTCGATGCAGCCTATTGTACATACATACATCCCCCAAGTTATGTGGATATTGTTATAATTTTTAAACGATTGTTGTACTTGTTATTGTTGCTGTGCTGTCAACTGTTTAAAACAACTCCTTCCGGATTTGTATTTCGCTATGATTTTATCTCATAAAAATACTCATACACTGGCAATCAAAAGTGTGCATATTATTTTATAAATTTAGGACAATTGTTGTGGTTTATTGTTGGTCTGTTTGTTTTTGTTTTTATTCAGTCAGGATTGATTTTTGTTTGAGACCATATGTTTCAGTTACATTCTGTTTATTGCAAAAATGTTATAGAAACAATACAAAAATGGTATCGAGTTTCAATTATTTGATTGAATTGACTGCAGTTTCGACAGACGCCACACATTCATCTTCAGATTCAATATCAATACTTATAAAGGGTCCGCAATCTAACGTTTTTTTTTTCAACTAGTGCTTATTTCGTGAATGGTAACACTTAGCTCATGTCTGATTTGACAGATAATTAGTTGTATCCTTCCGCTGAACGAATATGGTTGTGTATACGCTTGAACAACGCTGGGAAATATGCCGAAGAAGAAGATGCCGATTTTGCAAAAAAAATCATCTTTTCAGATGAAGCTCATTTTGATCTCGGCGGGTATGTAAACAAGCAACATTGTCGCATTTGGGGCACAGAAAACCCGCACGCATACATTGAAAAGCCGATACACCCAAAAGGAGTCACTGTTTGGTGCGGATTTTGGTCCAGAGGCATAATTGGGCCATTTTTCTTCGAAAATGAGCAAGGAGTGGCCGTTACAGTCAATGGCGATCGTTATCGGGCCATGTTGAACGAATTTTTGTTCACAAAAATTGAAGAGGAGGATGTTGGCAACCCGAAGTTTTGCGCGATGTTTTCAAAAAAAAAAGTTATATGGCGGACCCTTTACAATCGAAAAATCCATGATGATGATTTTTCGCGAAAATGTATCTAAAATTAAATGCAAACATTGCGCAAATTTTCAAGACTATTGCCCACTCCTATAAGAGTTGTTGTTTGCCAGGCAGACGGATGTACGTAGTCCAAATTACGAAAATTTTATTATTACCAAAAAAAGCTTTCCAACCCTTTCAACCAAACGGCTGTTAAAAATCTCAAAAAAATTATCCCCAATAAATGTATCGTAAAGTATATTTCTTTTTTTAATCTATATATGAACTGTTTGTTTTTAATGTGGCGTAAAACCCATTTTCACACAAATTGAGTTAAGGGTGGATTCGGTATCAGGCTAGCTGGACACAATTTTATCAGAAAAAATTTTCTCCAAAAACCTGACTTGGATATGTATATAAAACTTAAGTTTTGCCAGGAAACAAAATTACAAAAATATTTGTTTCGAAAGTATCGTAACTCCAATTACAGAGGATATTCAAACAAACCGTGAAATGTATTGCAGAACTCATGATTTATTATTAAAATATGGGTAAAATACTACAATTTAATGCAGTTTTGTAATTATTATTGAGTTTAATTAAAATTCAGTTTCGTCTTGAAAAAACAATCGGCAAAAAACTTTTAACAAAAAATCTTCTTCGGTTACAATTGAATTGTTAAAATAAAAATAAATGAAATAATGAAAATAAAAATAAATATTGTACTAGACCGTGGGATTATTAGTAACAGATCATTTCTAGGAAGAAAATGGCTATTTATCTTATGTAAGAACATTTTATTAGCTGTGTAAAACATTCGGAAAAATTACAAGATTTTCTACAAGATTTTTCGAAATACAATTTTGCTGAAATTTCAAATGTCAATACGCGAATTAAAGGCCACTAAACGGATTGTAGACCAATGAGTTGGTCCATGCCAGGTCATTGACTTATTAAAAGGCAAACGAAGAACATTTCTGGGAAAAATTCAATTTCAAAGAAATTTTTGGGGAAAATTCAATTTCGAAGAAATATTCTAAAAAAAATTCTATTTCGAAGAAATTTTCTAAAAAAATATAATTTCGAAGACATTTTCTAGAAGTATGAAATTTTTAAAGATTTTTTTTAAAAATATAACATTTTCAACTACATTTAAAAAAAAATAATTTTGTCAAAAGTTTCTATAAAAAATCGATTTCTATTAGATTTTGCTTAAATTGTCTATAAAAATGCAAACTCTGTCCTAGACAAGTTCGTCGAAATATTGCGTTATAGAAAATTTTAAGAAATTTTAGTTTTATAGAAAATTTCATCGTATTGCAATTTTATAGAAAATTTAATCGATTATTCTTTTATAGAAAATGTTGTCCAAATTAAATTTAATTGAAAATTTCTACAAAGTTGGCAAAATTATATTTTTCTCAAAATCTTGTCTATTCATATTTTCTAGCAAATTCATCAAAATTGCATATTTCATGCAAATTTAGTGAAAATTGCATGTTTTTATATACCCTCCACCATAGGATGGGCGTATACTAACTTTGTCATTCCGTTTGCAACACCTTGAAATATTCATCTGCGACCCCATAAAGTATATAACGGGTTTTCCAATAGGTATGGCATGATTTTGAAGTGACGTTTCGGCCATTTGTAATATGTCATGATCTGTCATTTGTTTTTCATTGTATTCAGTAGTGTTTACAATTTCATCATGGAGAGATATACACAAGAACAAAGTTTACAAATTATTCAGTTTTATTATCAAAATAATAGTTCTCCAATTGTAACTTTTCGTGCGCTAATCCAAAAAAAATCCACTTTCCACTCGACCTACGACCTTGAGTCTTTTCATGATGAAATGCCAAACAATACTTAACAAAAATAACATGACAGCATGACACGACTCACACGTGATCGTAAGACCCGATTATGTTGACCATAAGTTGAGCGAAGTGCACAAAACACATTCCTCACAGAACGTGAATTTTCGTAATAAAGTTGAACGATTTGTAAACGTTGTTCAGGCGTAAGTCTTTCCATGATGATAACATGACAGCATGACACGACTCACACGAGATCTGTCAAAAAAGGCTTTTGAAAAAAGTAGCTCTACTTGGATCAACCTATAGTTGCTGGTCGTTTGGGATTGCAAATGGGCCATATCGGTCAATGTTTTGATATAGCTCCCCTATAGAGGTCGCTCCAAAATACGGTTATTGAGCCATAGATACCACATATAGCAATTTTGCAGTTTGTATTCTATTTTGACAAGAATTCATCACAGTAAAAAATTTACAAATCGGTTGATATTTTGTTATAGTCACCCTATAGAGGTCGCTACAGAATAGGCTTTAAGACATAAATACCACATTTTCTAAGAAATTCTGAATCTTTGGAATTTGTATTCTATTTTGGTAAGAATTCATCTCAATAAAAGTTATACAAATTAGTTTATATTTTGTTTTAGTTCCCGGTTGAAGGTAGCCTTCAAATGTGCTAATATAAGCCTCAAATTCCCCATATTTCAGATGAAGAGTTTGGCATACAAATTTGAGCCAAAAATTTGGATTAAAAATTGCACCGTTCGTTTTTTTTAATAATTTTCTTAAACAAAAACCATCCAAGATTTGCTCCATATCCAAAGATTTTTCCAGTAATAAAATTGAATTCGGCTTGGCCGCACTTAACGCTTTACTTATTTCGTTGAAAATAGCAGATATATGTCAAATTTTCTAAAAAATATAAAATATATTTTTCTATAAAATTTCTTCAAAGTAGCTTTTTCTAGCAAAATTCGGATTAATAACCACTGATCGGATAAAAGGGCATCGACCGGACTAAAAGTCAATACCCGGACTAAAGGTCAACAACCAGACTTAAGGTCGATGACCGATGGCAGGATTAATGGTCACTTATCGGATTAAGGGTGTACGACCGAACTCAAGGTCGATTACCAGGTATTGAGGGCTACTGATGGGATTAAAGATCAGGTTAAGGGTCTATACAAGAATTAAATTAGTAAGGGGTGTTGACCGGAAATGTTCCAAAAAAAAAAATTCTTCGATTTTTTTAGAAAAATTCAATATCGATGAAATTTTCTAGACAAATTCAACTTCGACGAAATTTTTAAGAAAAATTTAATTTGTAAAAATATTTTATGTCAAACAATGACATAATTTTCAAGAAATATGAAATTTCTGCCAAATTTTCTAGAAAAGTGTAATTATAGTGAATTTTTTATAAATTGCATTTTTCATTAATTTTTCTAGAAAAATATAATTTTGAAGAAAAATGCAATTCCAGCGTAAATTTTTAGAAATGTTGTAGAAAATGCAATTTCAACTAAATAATTTAATTTCGAAGAATCTATCTAGAATAAATTTTATTTATTTTAACTAAATTTAACGTTATTAATTGTATTAATATGATTTTTTTAATATTGTGGAGAATTGCAGGATTGATTGAACCCAATGCTTCATATTTTTGCATTTTTTAACACTCTCTTACTTATAAAACAAAAAAGAGTTTAATCAAATCTGAAAGTAAATAAAGTAGTAATATGAATATCTCCATCCATAATCTTCAATTGATAAAGACTGATAAAGAAACATTTAATGTTGGTGCCGTTTTTTTAAATACCCCACTCGGCAATACCTTGTCGCAATCATTGTTTTTGATCAAATTTAGAAGTACATCTGATTTTTCGTGCTGTGTGTTAACTTATGTCCCTCACTGTGAGCTAATTCTGTAAATCCAATTCCCACTGAATGAAATATAGGTTCTCATCTGCATTCCCATCGCTTAACAACCATTTAAACCAGACCCCAACAGATTGTCTGCGTTCTCCGTTGCTACGGCAATTGTTGCGCTTTCATTGTTTCTGATTTGGAGACTTTTTGGAGCCAATTGAAATGTAATATTCGAATGTTTGTATATAGTTCCATCCATTCATTCATTTCCACACATGATACTCGTCGTATGCGATGGATGGGCTGAGCAATTCTGCTTTGGGTATTAATGACAAAACTCAGTGCGACGATCATTATTCAGACACATGTTAATGACAAATGACCTTGACAAAACGTTGATCTTTTTGTCGTTTTGTTGTTGTTGTTACGGATGCTGCTCGTGTTGGACATAGTGAAAAAAACTTAAGTTAAAAGAAAACATGTGCATTTGGAAGATATCCGTTTACATCCCTCATCCCACAAAATTTATTGGATAAAAAGCGCGCAAAATGACTAATTTGTGTCTTCATCTTATAGTTTTGCCTAGGTCAAAAAAAGGGGGGGCAAACAAACACATCTGCATTAATTCCATGGCATAAGGGAGATTGCATTTATAAATTCTGATAAAGTTGGTATTAAAGTTTTGCACAAAACTGTAGACGTAGTACTATTTTCGTTTTGAAGGAATTCCATACAAAATGTATATGGTAAGCTTTAAGATTTAGCTTTTAAAATGTGAAATAAATATTTTTTTAGGATTTTTTCTATTTCTATAAGCCAGCAGAAAACGCTTTTTCCAAAAAAAAATATTTTTTTGTGTTGTTGTTTATTGTTGGTCCGTGCTTTTGTTATTCAGTCAGAATTTATTTGGTTCAAGACCGTGTGTTTCTATTCTGTCTATTGCAAAAATGCTGGGTAGAATTGACTGCGCAGTTTCGATACACAAGACTCTATCATCGTAAGAATTCGAAGCAATAATGTATGTATGTCTTTAGCTTAATTCTAAAATACTTATGGAAGCAGTATCTTATTGTTAATAGGAACTTATATAGAGCCAATCCAGAAACGGCGCAGACACGTATGTATTTGTCGATTCTATTTATACCCTACACCACACTGTGGTACAGGGTATTATAACTTTGTGCATTTGTTTGTAACACCCAAAAGGAGAAGAAATAGACCCATCGTTTATTATACCGATCGACTTAGAATCACTTTCTGAGTCGATTTAGCTATGTCCGTCTGTCCGTCTGTCTGTCTGTCCGTCTGTCTGTCTGTCTGTCCGTCTGTCTGTCTGTATGTCTGTCTGTCCGTCTGTGCATGTATTCTTGTAATCAAAGTACAGGTCGCAATTATGGTCCGATCTCGACGAAACTTTACACATATCTTTATTTTGACCCAAGGAGGATCCCTATTGAATTTGGTTAAAATCGGTTCAGATTTAGATATAGCCCCCATATATATGTTACCCCCGATTTGACATGTAAGCGCTGTAAAAACTGTATTTTATATCCGATCAGTGTAAAATTTGGCAGAAAGAGGTTTCTTATTACATGAAGGAATACTGCTAAATTCGGAGAAAATCGGTTCAGATTTAGATATAGCCCCCATATATACGTTACCCCCGATTTGACTTGTAAGCGCTGTAAAAATGTTATTTTATATCCGATCAGTATGAAATTCGGCAGAAAGAGGTTTCTTATTATATGAATGAACACTGTTAAATTTGGACGAAATCGGTTCAGATTTAGATATAGCTCCCATATATATGTTACCCCCGATTTGACATGTAGGCGCTGTAGAGACTGTATTTTATATGCGATCAGTACGAAATTCGACAGAAGGAGGTATTTTTACATGAATGAGTTCAGGGAAGATCGGTTCAGATTTATATTGATTGTTCCTCCTGATTTGGTATCAAACCGCTATAGAAGTTGTATTTTACTTCCGATCATTAAAATTTTCCAGAAAGATGTTTCTCAATTTAGGAACGAATATTGCTTAATTTAGCGATTATCGTTTCAGAATTAGATAATATGTTTCTACCCATTTACTAATTATTCCAAATTATTATGGCAATGACCCTTATCGCATTGTTAGGGAGGTGTAGGGTATTATATAGTCGGCCCCGCCCGACTTTCTGCCTTTCCTTACTGGTTTTTCTTTAATTTTGTTTTTTTTTATTGTTTTATTAACTGAAATAAGTTATTGTTTTCTTTTTTATGCTATTTTATTTGATATTTAATGTTACTATTTGAATTTATGCGAATCAGAAGTTTTTATATGAAGCTAGTGTATCATTTTATGTGAATTCGTTTTACGCGAATTTTTCCGGAACGAACTGAGGTTTGAGTGTACATTGTACAAAATTTCAAGTATTTGTACGCACTGCCATTAAGGTTATAAGGTGTTAACTTTTGGTGCAAAATGGACCATTTGTGTCGTAGGTACCGAAAGGGGCGTGGCAACTGCACCCATTTTTTTCTCGAGGTGATAGCAACTAATAAACTAATACTATGTGTGAAATTTCAGAAGATTCGAATAACTAGTATAGAAGTTATTAAAGAATCAATATTTCACTAAATGTTAACCCTTTGTGGGAGAGGTACTAGAAGGAGTGGACCAATATGGCCCGTCTTCGAAATTAGCCTGAAATGGAGAAAAATATTACCGCATACCAAAGATAGGTTATTCCTTTCGAGAGTTATCGTTCGCACCGGCTAGCAGACAGACAGACAGACGGACGGACATTGCTCATATGACTTAAAAGGACACAAATCGAATTTCCACCAAACGTACTTAGGGTCTTAGGTCACTCCTTCGACGTGTTACACTTTTAGCTCGTAGCAAATGATATATAACATCCTTCCTGCAAGGTGAGGGGATAAACATATAGTATAGTCCAAAATTAAATTTTTTTGGTAATATTTATACCCTACACCACACTGTGGTACAGGGTATTATAAGTTTGTTTCACGGCAGATGTTTGTAACACCTGAAAATAACACAGCTAGACCCACCTTCAAGTATACCGAAATCCCTAGCTGAGTCGATTTAACGATGCCCGTCCGTCCGTCTGTCCATGTAAAGTTGTTCGTCGACTACAGGTCGCAATTTCACTCCGATCGTTCTGAAATTTTGCAGTTTAGAATATTTCGCGGCTGTTAAGATCGCTATTGAATTTGGTTGAAATCCGTTCAGATTTAGATATAGCTCCCATATATATCTTTCGTCCGATTTGGCCCTTTAGTCCTATAGAAGCTGTATTTTACATGCAATCGTTTTGAAATTTAGAATGGTAGAGTTTGTTGATCCATGAACCAATATTGCCGAATTTGAAGAAAATTTGTTAAGATTTAGCTATAGCTCCCATATATATGTTTCGTCCGATTTGGCCCTTTAGTCCTATAGAAGCTGTATTTTACATCCGATCCTTTTGAAATTTAGAATGGTAGAGTTTCTTGATCCATGAACCAACATTGCAGAATTTGAAGAAAATCGGTTAAGATTTAGCTATAGCTCCCATATATATGTTTCGTCCGATTTTGCTTTTTAGTCCTGTAGAAGCTGTATTTTACATCCAATCATTTTGAAATTTAGAATGGTAGAGTTTCTTGATCCATGAACCAACACTACCGAATTTGAAGAAAATCGGTTAAGATTTAGCTATAGCTCCCATATATATGTTTCGTCCGATTTGGCCATTTAGTCCTATAAAAGCTGTATTTTACATCCAATCGTTTTGAAATTTAGAATGGTAGAGTTTCTTGATCCATGAACCAACATTACCGAATTTGAAGAAAATCGGTTAAGATTTAGCTATAGCTCCCATATATATGTTTCGTCCGATTTTGCTCTTTAGTCCTGAAGAAGCTGTATTTTACATCCAATCATTTTGAAATTTAGAATGGTAGAGTTTCTTGATCCATGAACCAACACTGCCGAATTTGAAGAAAATCGGTCAAGATTTAGCTATAGCTCCCATATATATGTTTCGTCCGATTTGGCCCTTTAGTCCTATAAAAGCTGTACTTTACATCCCATCGTTTTGAAATTTAGAATGGTAGAGTTTCTTGATCCATGAACCAACACTACCGAATTTGAAGAAAATCGGTCAAGATTTAGCTATAGCTCCCATATATATGTTTCGTCCGATTTGGCCCTTTAGTCCTATAAAAGCTGTACTTTACATCCCATCGTTTTGAAATTTAAAATGGTAGAGTTTCTTGATCCATGAACCAACACTACCGAATTTGAAGAAAATCGGTTAAGATTTAGCTATAGCTCCCATATACATGTTTCGTCCGATTTGGCCCTTTAGTTCTATAGAAGCTATATTTTACATCCAATCGTTTTGAAATTTAGAATGGTAGAGTTTCTTGATTCATGAACCAACATTGCCGAATTTGAAGAAAATCGGTAAAGATTTAGCTATAGCTCCCATATATATGTTTCATCCGATTTGGCTCTTTAGATCCAATCGTTTTTATACCCTACACCACACTGTGGTACAAGGTATTATTTAAGTATAAAATGAATGAATTAAAAAATTTATATATCAGAATTATACAATATTACGAGAGTGGTGTAGGGTATTATATAGTCGGCACCGCCCGACTTTAGCCTTTCCTTACTGGTTTTTCATGTTTACGAGTAGGATAACAAATTACACAAGAACATTTAATGTACAGCCCTTCGGCAAATATTTTCTAAACTAGTATAACGAGAATGTTTCCTCTTTCGAATAAACTAGTATACGGTTATCTAAGTAGAGATACTTTTTTCAATAGCCTTTTTTTGACAGATCACGTGTGAGTCGCATCATGCTGTCATGTTATTTTTGTTAAGTATTGTTTGGCAGTTCATCATGGAAAGACTGTCGCCTGAACAACGTTTACAAATTATTCAGGTTTATTATCAAAATAATCGTTCGCCAATTGCGCGAAGTCCATTTTTTTTTAAATCCAAAAAAACACTTTCCAGTCTACCCACGACCTTGACACCCATGAGCAATATTTTAGCTCTCGTTAAGAGCTATCCTTTTGCCATTGACCGATTCCCAATCCGACGTATCGGAACCGTCGGTCCATATTTCTTCAAAAATGATACCGGTGAGGACGTAACCGTCAATGGCGACCGTTCGTGCCATGATAACCGACTATTTGCTGCCTGAAATCGAAGCCCGTGAGACGGCGCCACTTCCCACACATCGTATCAATCAATGGATTTATTGAGAGAACACTTCGGTGAGCAGATAATTTCACGTTTTGGCCCGGTCGATTGGCCACTAAGATCGTGTAATATCACACCGTTACATTTTTTCCTGTGGGGATATGTAAAGTCTAAAGTTTTTGCGGACAAATCCGCTTCGATTCAGGCCTTGGAGCAAAACATTACGCGTGTCATTCGCCAGTTACCAGTCGAAATGCTCGAACGAGTCATCGAAAATTGAACTCAACGGATGGACCATCTGAGACGTAGCCGCGGCCAACATTTGATAGACATAATCTTCAAAAAATAAATGCCAAAGAATGTTCTTTCAAATGATAATGAACATTTCCCATTCAATTTGAACTTTCTGTGTTTTTTTCTTTAAAAAAGTAGGGAACCTCGAAAGGTATCACGCTATACAAAGCCGAAAATTTTATTTTTTTCCTTTTTAGAATTTTCATAGAGAAACATGTATGTGAAAGTTAGTATACCTCATCCTATGGTGAATACAATATAAAAAATATTTTTTGCGAAACAAAGCGGCTGGCATTTTGCAGCAATAGCAGACAATTTGCTATAATGACAGACAATTTGGCTACGGACAACTCAGCAGACAAGGTTACGCGTTAATACGTCTAGCATACTTATTACTTTGGGTGAAGTTATATTTAAACTGTAATTTTATTGAATTGAGATCTTTCAAAACTGTATTGAGTGGAACAGATTGTGTAATAAGTTTTCCATTTATGTAATTTCTTCTAATTAGAATTTCGAGGAAAATAATATAATTAAAATTCGCTCGTTTTGTTCAATACACAATGCTTAAAGAAGACTTTAATTCAATTTTACAGCTGTGGTATCCTCCTGTATTGTAGAAGTCCGGACTGGTGTCGTCGTGGAAACCTCCACCGTTGTTGAAGTCGTCGTGGTGGAGCTGGGCCCTTTGGTGGTTGTGGTTATAGTGATTTTACCAGCCAAACAGTCCTGCAATTCGCTATAGACCTGTAGCACCTCTTCATTGTATGCGACTTCACACTTATTCTTACAGGTGTCATGATCGTATTTTATAATTTGTTGCTTCATTGCAATGTACTGCATTCGGTCCTTTGAAATGGTTTGTATATTGTAGGCTTCCGTCATAGCGCTACTTGCCTAAGTATATATTTTTTTAAAGAGAGTACATATATATTAAATCTCAACCAAAAATCCTCGATTCTACTTACCGCTTCAGTGGAACAATTAAAGAAGTCATAGGCACCATTATTGAGAGTACTACATTCGGAGAAATCATTGCACATTTTGTGCTGTGACTCAGTTACCGCGGTCACATTTGGAGCTACTTCCTGATTAATAGCTTCGCCGGCGTTTGTTGCAGCATCGTTGCAACCATTTAATTCGTTTTCATAATTTTCGCCCAAAGCTTCCAATTTGGGATTGTACATTTGAAAACATTGCTTAGTCACCTGAGGACTACTTCTGGAGTTCAACAACATTTTGGCAAGTGTTTGTTCTGACACCACCTTGCGAGTGATGTCTCTATGTTGCGAGGAAGAGACCACGAAAACAGCAATAAGTGCAAATGTGATATTAATAATTCTGGACATTTTTGCAGAAGTTTGAGTTTTTTTTGCTTTGACTTGTTGTAATGAAATGGTTGACTGTGATTTCTTCGGAGACATCGTGGCTTTATATATGGAAATGTATATATAGTTAATTTATTTTGTTGTGAATCATTCTGCCTTTCGGCCTAATCGTAGTACATAGACTACCGAAAATCTGTAAATTGATAAGGCTTTCTCGGTATCTGATATTAGGTTAATTATTTTTGTCAAAAATAGGTTATTGACATTTGGAAACACTTTCGCCAGTGATTTCATTATAAGTAAATCAGACAATATGCAGAAACTTGGTATGTCAATAGCAGGCGGCAATTGTCTATATGAGTCATTCCATGCCAAACGGGACGATTTTTGACATCACTCTTTGTGATTGCTTCGAAATTTTGTATATGCATTATTTACGTAAAAACATCTTATAAGTAGTTCAAGAAAAAATTTAAAAAAAAATTCTTTAAGAGTTATGAGCAATTTAAAGTTGACGAAATTACGTTTTTTTCTAAAAGGTGTGTTCATTCTTTAGCGTGTATCTCCTGAAATACATGACCGATTTTAATGTTCTATACATTGTTTTGAATGTAATTTCAACTACTACAACTAACTTAAAGTAAGCACTGCAACAAATATAAGATTTTTTTATGTTTCTGCCCTTTTATACTTACTATTGCGATTTTCAAAATGATTACACCCTTCGATTTTTTGGAAATTTTAATGTCGTGTTCTTAGATGTCTTTGTTAGCTACTGTATGAATTTGGAAGTGGTGAATTGATGGGAACTATTTTTTACGATTTTTTATAAAAAAAACAATTTGCATAATTTCTGTGAATGTGCTTTAAAAAATTAACAGAATGATAATTTTTAGTCATTAGTTTATTAAAACAGTAAGAACAATAAAACATTAAAGAATAGAATGACAATTATTAATAAACAGCATACTTATGTAAAAATAAGAACAATAAAAAATGTATGAGAAAGATTCGAATTAAGTTATACTATTTACAGTAAAAAAGAAGAAAATGGGTATAAAAATATTAATCAATGTACATCGTCTTAACACAGCACTTTTCTGAACACAAATTTTTTATCGGACAATGGAATGTATGCGTGGAAGTTTTGAGTTCAAGAAATTACTTTTGCTTTATTATTGCTTTGCATTGTCGAATTGAATGTGAAAAACTGACTAACAAAGTTATTGTATTTTTTTCTACATCAAAACCTGAAATCCAGGTTGCTGTGATTTTAAAAAAATTTTCATCTCAGAGTATAGTTTAACAAGTACTTTCTTATCTTTTGACTCTTGCTATTGTTTAAGGAGTTTTGTTTTTTAAATATCAAGCCATCGCTGATTTTTGCGTTTTTGCTAAATTAATAATATTTATTGTTGTTATTGTATTATATTAATAAACTAACGGCTAAAAATTATCATTCTGTTAATTATTTAAAGCACATTACCAGAAATTATGCAAATGTTTTTTTTTATAAAAAATCGTAAAAAATAGTTCCCATCAATTCACCACTTCCAAATTCATACAGTAGCTAACAAAGACATCTAAGAGCACGACATTAAAATTTCAAAAAAATTGAAGGTTGTAATCATATTGAAAATCGCAATAGTAAGTATAAATGAGCAAAAACATAAAAAATTCGTATATTTGTTGCAGTGCTTACTTTAAGTTAGTTGTAGTAGTTGAAATTACCTTCAAAACAAGGTATAGAACATTAAAATCGGTTATGTATTTCAGGAGATACACGCTAAAGGATGAACACACCTTTTAGAAAAAAACGGAATTTCGTCAACTTTAAATTGCTCATAACTCTTAAAGAATTTTTTTTAAAAATTTTTCTTGAACTACGTTTAAGATATTTTTAGGTAAATAATACATAAACAAAATTTCGAAGCAATCAAAAATAGTGATGTCAAAAATCGTCCCGTTTGGCATGGAATGACTCATATGCGTACATATATGCTGAGATTTATCAATTATACACTTTGTTAAAATTTCGAACTTATTTTATTATATATGATATGGGAAAAAAGCGTGACACATTGAATGAGTAACCTAAAGGCTGATACACACGGTGGTCAGATCAAGAATGTTATCAGCCAAATTCCAAAAAAAAAATTAACAGTGTGAATTACGATTTTTGTCTTACAACGTTGGCAGAAAAGTCATTGTCAGATCATTGTAACATTTTAGTTTGTCTTGCCATTTCATAATGAAACGATGATCGAAAAACCCACACTGCGCCATGAACCAATTGAGATGCGAGTTTGTTGAGCAATTAATAACTTGGCGCTGTGAATTATCCGCCTCGTTCGTGGGATTTGACCCCACAGAACTATTTTTGTGGGGCACGGGAAGTATCTCGTCTTTAGTGGCAAGACAACCACGATTGTTGTCTTGGAAGACAACATTGCAAGTGTCATGGTTGATATACTAATATTTGAAACAGTGTCCAAAGATTGGACTTTCAGAATATACCACCTGAAGCGTAGCTATGCACAAAATCTCCATGAAATAATCTTTAAAAGAGTAAATGGTAGACATTGATTTATCGAACCTATTAAACATTTCATACACTCTAATCATGTTTTGTATTTTTTCCAAATCATAAAAACCAAACGCTTAAAAAGTCATAATTTTTTGCATTTTCTTCACTTTTCAAAAACGAAACAGTTCCCAACTCTTTCAACCATACGGCTCACCACAACCATGTAAAATTTATTGAAGATATATTTTTCCGCAAAATCTTGTTATAATTGAATTTTTATGAAAAATACATGAAAATTTAATTTTTCAAAAAATATCATTGAAATTTTTCTACATAGAATATGTTGTCGAAATTTCTTTATTCCAGATTTTTTCTGAAATTGTCTTTCTCTAAAAAATTACATTAAATTTGCATTTTTTTATAAAATTTCTTCAATATTACACTGTTTTACAACATTTCGTTGAAATTACTGTTTTCTAGAAAATTTTGTTGAAATTGCTTTTTTTAAAAAATTCTTTGAATTTATTTGTGTTTGTTATTGGAAAATTCGTCGAAACTATTTATGTTTTCAAAATTTTTTTGAAATTGCTTTTTTTTTAATTTCTTGGAAATTGTATTTTTAATCGTTGAAATAGCATACAAAAATTTTGTCAAAACTTAATTTTCTTGAAATTACTTTTTTTACAAAATCCTTTAAAATATAATTTTATTAGACATTTTTTGTTCATTTTCTATATTTTCAGAAACCCAACTGCTGAATTTTATAAAATTGAATTTTTTCTAGAAAATCGCACAAAAATTGCATTATTCTAGAAAATAACTTCGAATTTATTTTGTCAACAAATTTTGTTAATATTGCAAATCAAATCCAAAAAAAATTTTGTTGAAATTGCATTGTTTCTAGAAAGTTTTGTTAAAATTGCATTCTTTTGAAATTTTATTTTGCTTGAAAATTTGACGAAAGTACATTTTTCTGCAAAATAACTTTGAAAAATTTCTTTGAAATTGCATTTGTTGGAAAATTACACTGAAATTTAAAAAAATCATACACAATTTTATTAAAATGTCATTGATCTAAAAAACTATTGAAGTTTCATTTTTTTAGAAAACCCCTTCAAAATTTCATTTATTAATGTCAATTTTAAAAAACCAACTGTTTAAAATTCACTCTTCGCAACACATTTAACCATGCGGTTTTCCAGAACTATGTCAAAAATATTTATGCCCCTTTCCGCAAAAATATTATATTGAAATTGTATTATTCAGCAAAATTTTGTTGCAATTGAATTTTTCTGGAAAATCCATCAACATTTTATTTTTATAGAAAATATTATTGAAATTTTATTTTTCTAGAATATGTTGCTGAAATTTCTTTATTCTAAAAAAATTCTTTGTAGTTGCCTTTATCTAGAAAATTAGGCTAATCGTGCATTTTTTAGAAAATGTTCTACAAAAAGTTGTAAAATTGCATTTTTGTAAAAAAAACGTTGAAATTGTATTTTTCTTGAAAATTTCGTAGACCGTAACGTTGCGGCCATCATCGTCTTTGAGGAAGCGCGGTCCAATGATGCTGCCGGCCCGTAAACCGCACCAAACAGTGTATTTTCGGGGTGAAATAGCAGTTTTTGAAAAGCCTATGGCTGCTTTTCGGACCAAACTCGGAATTCGGCAGTTATTAAAGTAGCCATTAAGCCAAAAATGAGCCTCGTCGCTGAAGACAATTTTTGAGGTCATCTATTCATGATGAAATGTCGTGGGGTGACACATGCGTAAACGGGTAAAACCTTAACACTGAAAAACCAAATAGCAAAATAATCACCCTATAATAATGCAAAGAAATCGATATCTGCTAAACTTTACAAGCATAATATTACAATTCTAAAACATGCAAAATTTTCAAATATACAAATATGTGGGAACAGTTTTAGCAAATTTCGCTCACTGTATAGATAGGATTGGTCATTCAATGTTCTACTCTTTTTTCAAATAGCAAATGATATACATAGATAACGAAAAATCGAAATTGTAACAAAGTCATTGATTAATCTCAGCATATACGAATAAAGACAATAACATATATGGCTGCATATTGACTGATCTACTTATAATGATATCACTGGACAAAATTATTTCCAAATGTCAGTAACCTATTCTTGACAAAAAATTAACCTAATATCATATACCGAGAAAACCTTATCAATTTACAGAATTTCGGTAGTCTAGTTCGATTAGACTAAAAGACAGAATGATTCAGAACAAAGGAATTTAACTAGATATACATTTCCATATATAAAGCTCCACGATGTCTCGAAAGAAATCACAGTCAACCATTTCATTACAACAAGTCAAAACAAAAACAGTAGAACTTCTGCAAAAATGTCCAGAATTATTAACATCACATTTGCACTTATAACTGTTTTCGTGGTCTCTTCCTCGCAGCATAGAGACATCACTCGCAAGGTGGTGTCAGAACAAACACTTGCCAAAATGTTGTTGAACTCCAGAAGTAGTCCTCAGGTGACTAAGCAATGTTTTCAAACGTACAATCCCAAATTGGAAGCTTTGGGCGAAAATTATGAAAACGAATTAAATGGTTGCAACGATGCTGCAACAAACGCCGGCGAAGCTATTAATCAGGAAGTAGCTCCAAATGTGACCGCGGTAACTGAGTCACAGCACAAAGTGTGCAATGATTTCTCCGAATGTAGTACTCTCAATAATGGTGCCTATGACTTCTTTAATTGTTCCACTGAAGCGGTAAGTTGAATCGAGGATTTTTGGTTGAGATTTAATATATATGTACATATGTACTCTCTTTAAAAATATATACTTAGGCAAGTAGCGCTATGACGGAAGCCTACAATATACAAACCATTTCAAAGGACCGAATGCAGTACATTGCAATGAAGCAACAAATTATAAAATACGATCATGACACCTGTAAGAATAAGTGTGAAGTCGCATACAATGAAGAGGTGCTACAGGTCTATAGCGAATTGCAGGACTGTTTGGCTGGTAAAATCACTATAACCACAACCACCAAAGGTCCCAGCTCCACCACGACGACTTCAACAACGGTGAAGGTTTCCACGACGACACCAGTCCGGACTTCTACAACTCAGGAGGATACCACAACTGTAAATTATTATTAAAGTGTCCTTTAAGCAGTATGGATATGGATAGAATATGCGAATTTGAAATATATAATATTGTTTGGTTTTTTCCGCGAAAATCCAATGTAGATCTGATGTCAAACACAGTGTGTTACTAAGAGAAATATAGTTTTGAAAAATCTCAATTCAATATAAAACCAGTAAGGAAAGGCTAAAGTCGGGCGGTGCCGACTATATAATACCCTACACCACTCTCGTAATATTGAATAACTCTGATATATAAATTTTGTAATTCATGTATAAATTGTTTACATAAATTTACTTTTGGGACATTTTATACTTAAATAATACCCTGTACCACAGTGTGGTGTAGGGTATAAAAACGATTGGATCTAAAGAGCCAAATCGGATGAAACATATATATGGGAGCTATAGCTAAATCTTTACCGATTTTCTTCAAATTCGGCAATGTTGGTTCATGAATAAAGAAACTCTACCATTCTAAATTTCAACACGATTGGATGTAAAATACAGCTTTTATAGGACTAAAGGGCCAAATCGGACGAAACATATATAAGGGAGCTATAGCTAAATCTTAACCGATTTTCTTCAAATTCGGTAGTGTTGGTTCATGGATCAAGAAACTGTACCATTCTAAATTTCAACACGATTGGATGTAAAATACAGCTTTATAGGACTAAAGGGCCAAATCGGACGAAAAATATATATGGGAGCTATAGCTAAATCTTAACCGATTTTCTTTTCTAGGACTAAAGGGCCAAATCGGATGAAACATATATAAGGGAGATATAGCTAAATCTTAACCGATTTTCTTCAAATTCGGTAGTGTTGGTTCATGGATCAAGAAACTCTACCATTCTAAATTTCAACACGATTGGATGTAAAATACAGCTTTTATAGGACTAAAGGGCCAAATCGGACGAAACATGTATATGGGAGCTATAGCTAAATCTTAACCGATTTTCTTCAAATTCGGTAGTGTTGGTTCATGGATCAAGAAACTCTACCATTCTAAATTTCAAAATGATTGGATGTAAAATACAGCTTCTACAGGACTAAAGGGCCAAATCGGATGAAACATATATATGGGAGCTATAGCTAAATCTTAACCGATTTTCTTCAAATTCGGTAGTGTTGGTTCATGGATCAATCAACGCAACCGTTCTAAATTTCAAAACGATTGGATGTAAAATACAGTTCTATAGAACTAAAGGGCCAAATCGGACGAAACATATATATGGGAGCTATAGCTAAATCTTAACCGATTTTCTTCAAATTCGGTATTGTTGGTTCATGGATCAAGAAACTTTACCATTCTAAATTTTTAAAATGATTGGATGTAAAACACAGCTTCTTCAGGACTAAAGAGCAAAATCGGACGAAACATATATATGGGAGCTATAACTAAATCTTAACTGATTTTCTTCAAATTCGGCAATGTTGGTTCATGGATCAAGAAACTCTACCATTCTAAATTTCAAAACGATTGGATGTAAAATACAGCTTTTATAGGACTAAATGGCCAAATCTCACGAAACATATATATGGGAGCTATAGCTAAATCTTAACCGATTTTCTTAAAATTCGATAGTGTTGGTTCATGGATCAAGAAACTCTACCATTCTAAATTTCAAAATGATTGGATGTAAAATACAGCTTCTACAGGAGTAAAGAGCAAAATCGGACGAAACATATATATGGGAGCTATAGCTAAATCTTAACCGATTTCCTTCAAATTCGGCAATGTTGGTTCATGGATCTAGAAACTCTACCATTCTAAATTTCAAAACGATCGGATGTAAAATACAGCTTCTATAGGACTAAAGGGCCAAATCGGACGAAAGATATATATGGGAGCTATATCTAAATCTGAACCGATTTCAACCAAATTCAATAGCGATCTTAACAGCCGCGAAATACTCTAAACTGCAAAATTTCAGAACGATCGGAGTGAAATTGCGACCTGTAGTCGACGAACAACTTTACATGGACAGACGGACGGACGGACGGACGGACAGACATCGTTAAATCGACTCAGCTAGTGATTCTGAGTCGATCGGTATACTTTAAGGTGGGTCAAGCTGTGTTATTTTCAGGTGTTACAAACATCTGCCGTGAAACAAACTTATAATACCCTGTACCACAGTGTGATGTAGGGTATAAAAATTCTATTTAAATAAAACTTCGCCCAAAATAATAAGTATGCTTGGTAATTGCAAAGCGTTTCGAACAATACAAAACTAACTTCTTTTATTAAAAAAAATAGCACAATAATTCTCTCGTGTTTGGGAATATTTTGACGTTTTTAGTTTTTCAAAATTCATTGTAGTTGTGGTTAAATGAGTTAAAACAAGTAAGAAAGTTCAGTCGGATAAACCGACTTGTGAATCCCCTCACCTTGAGTCCCATAAAAATATTCGTAAATTTATTTTTTTGTGTTAATTATTATCAATTTAAATTGCATCTAATAACATTAAAGCATGTACTGGTATTAAAGTTAAAAGCTGTTTACTTTTGGTAAAAAATGGTCCATTTGTGTGAGAGGTACCAAAAGAGGCGTCCCAATAACGGCCACTTTTCTCTGGACTCTAGGAAATATAAAAGCATTACACTGTACAAACTTTCAAGTATTTGTATGTACTGGTATTAAAGTTATAAGCTGTTAACTTTTGGTGTAAAATGGTCCATTTGTGTGGGAGGTACCAAAAGGAGCATGTCACTCGAAGGAGTGACCTAAGGACCAAAGTATGTTTGATTAAATTCGGTTTTGGATATTATAAGTCATTTGAGCACTGTCCGTCCGTCTGCTTGTCTGTCTGCTGGCTGGTGCGCACGATTTGATATGTGGTAAATTTATTTTCTCCGGCTAAGTTCGAAGTCGGGCCATATTGGTCCACTTCTTCTAGTACTTCCCCCACAGATGGTTAAAATATTGTATATTAATTAAATATATATTATTTTTGTAATAAATTGTGTACTACTTTTTTGAATCTTCTGAAATTCCAAGCTTAGTATTAGTTAATAGTCGCTACCACCTTGAGATAAATGGACAAATTTGCTACGCCTCTTTTGGTACATCCAACACCAATCGACCATTTTGCACCAAAACTTAACAGCTTATAACTTTAATACCAATGCATAAAAATACTTAACATTTTGTATAGTGTAATGTTTTCATAGTGCCTACAGTCCGTTATAAATCGGCATTATTGTACCGACCCTTTTGGTATCTTCCCAAAAAAAAAAAAAAAACATTTGCGAATATTTTTGGGGACTGCTGGTGAGGGGGATTCGTAATCGGGTTCACCCCACTGAACTTTCTTACTTTTTTCTTGTTTGTTTTTATATAGAAATGTAGATTCGTTAGTTAGGCTAGTGTAATTTTTAAACTGCTTGACCGATTAATGTTATTGTATACGTAAGTGTGTATGGATTCGATAGATGGTGCTGTAGGTCTTTAATCTGGCGATGCTGTATTAAAGGTCAATGACCGGGTTGTAAACTGATCTATTCGAAAAAAATTCAATTTCGTCGAAATTTTCTAAAAAAAAGTTCAATATTGATGAAATTTTCTACAAATATGTAATTTTGAAAATTTTTTTAAGAAAAATGCATTTTAATAAAACTTTGCAGAAAAATTAAATTTCAGCAATTTTTTTTATTTTCAGACTCATTTTTTATAGAATTTTGTAGAAAATTCAATTTCCATAAAATGTTTTAGAAAAAGCTGTTAAGTTTTGGTGCAAAATGGTCCAGTTTTGTTGGAGGTACTAAAGGAGGCATAGCAAATTTGTCAATTTTTCTCATGGTGGTAGTGACTATAATACTATGCGTTGAATTTTAGAAGATTCGAGTAAGTAATAAATAATTTATTAGAGAATAAGTACAATTTCACTAAATTTTAAACATTTGTGGGGGAAATACTGGAAGCAGTCGGCCAATATGGCCCGACTTCGAACTTAGCCGGAGATAGAAAAAAATGTTACCACATTCCAAATTTAAAGTCAATCGGTTACTCCTTTCGAGAGTTATCGTGCGCATCAGCCATCAGAAAGACAAAAAGAAAGATGTCCCAAACCGAATTATTTCATAGTTAGGTTCTTAGATCACTCCTAGGGTTCTATAAGTCGACTTTAATCGAGTTTTTGGTACAAAAGTCGAAATCGTATGTCGACTTTTTGTTTCTAAAAAGCCGACTTTTTCGACATATTTCATGTACGGGTACATAATGTATACATATTATATTTGGCTAAAATGAATAAAAGGGTTTTGTGCGTTAGAACAAATATGTACTTTTATTTATGTAATTGGTAACAGTCACATATAAGCGTGGATTAGGAGGTACTTTCGATATGTGCAGAACACGGAAAAATTAGTTCCTCTTTATATCAAAAGTGGTAGAAGGGCTTATCGCCACACATATTCGGAACGAAATGTCTCTGAACGACTTAAATCTGTGGTCACAAGCAATAACCGCCTAACTCAAAAATAATACTTAGACCCAATTTACTCGGTGCAACTTGTCTCTGCGACTTTTCTGAATTCTCTTTTGAAATCCTTAGGTAAAATCATGCTCATTTAGACGGTGTGTCTTTTGTTTCAGCAACCAGGGGACAAAATTATGTTTTTATTCGTTCAATCACATTTATTTTATTGAATTTGTTTTACGTCACTCATAAAATGAACTGTTGGCGTAGACCTTATCTTTCACGTGGTCCCAGAGGAAGAAGTCGCAAGGTGTTAAATCACAAGATCGCCAATTGTGATCACTTCTTCGAGAGATAACACGGTCCGGAAACTTTTCCCGTAACAGAGCAATGGTTTCGTTGCTTGTGTGGCACGTAGCGCCGTCTTGTTGAAAGTAAACGTTGTCCAGATCAATACCATCCAACTCCGACCATAAAAAATTATTAATCATCTCACGATAGCGCAATCCATTCACCGTAACTCTTGATCCAACCTCATTATTGAAAAAGTGAGGTCCAAGGACCCCGCCAGACCATAAACCGCACCAAACAGTCACACGTTGAGGATGGAGAGGCTTCTCAACAATAACTCTTGGGATTTCCGAGCCCCAGATGCGACCATTTTTGCTTGTTGACGTAGCCACCGAGGTGGAAATGGGCCTCATCAGTCAAGATGATTTTTCGATGATTTTCGAATTTTAATAATTGCAATGCGTTGTTGAATCGTGTATCGTTCCATTTTTAGTAATGGAGTAGTTTCTACTTGTCAAATGTCAAATAATAAAAGCTTCAAAAGTGACAGCTACCGAAATACCGGGTGATTCAAAATAACACCTCTGTTGGAAAACCCTGTATTTTCAACCCTGTATGAGCAACTTGTTCTACCCCGGAAGCTTCTCTACATTTTTCGTACACAAACTGGTGTCGCAAGCCTCATGTCGCAGGGACGAGTTGCACCGTGTATATTGGGTGTTACGAGAAAAATCACCTTTTACGTTATGTTATTGTTAATATCTTTTTAAAAACAAATCTAGATAAATGGGGATTGCACATAAATACAGAGTATTGTTTATAGAATATTATAGCATATTCTTAAGTCTATCGATTGTGACCACAGAAATAAGCTTATTCTTTAAGGCCAATTAATTTGGACATGTTCCGTGAATAAGCGTGACATATTAAATGCAATTGGACTTGACAAAATTTTGTAGTATTTTTGTTTTTTCTGATCAAGTTTCATTTAACTTTTATATGGAACGTCTTCTGCGAATTTCTGATTACCGCCGGGTTAGACTACTATTTAGGATTATTAGTTTTTTTTATATTTTCAAGTACTTTACTAAAAAATTGATGAAGAAAACTTGAGATATTCGCCTTTTCATTAATAAAGTCGAAAAGTCGACTTTAATCAACTTGATTATACTAAAAAGTCTAAAAGTCGACTTCCAAATTTTTTCAAAAAGTCGACTTTTGTCGTAACTTTATAACCCTAGTCACTCCTTCGATGTGTTACAAATTATATATACCATCCTCCCTGTAAGGTGAGGGGATAAAAAAGTAATATTGACTCAATAAAATTGCTAAAACTTTTAGATCCACCAAGGCTCCATTTACAGTTTTTCGTGGTTAGTTCATAATAGTTTGGACCTTTAGTACCAAGAAAAAAATTTGGTACATCAATTTTTGTTTTGCACTTTATTCAAGAATTAAGGATGTTTTCCATGTTTTAAACTCCGTTAACCACAACTACAATGAATTTTGAAAAACTAAAAACGTCAAAATATTCCCACACATGAGAGAATTCTGTGGTCACAAGGCATAACAGCAAAACTCGAGTTATGCTCAAATTCCGTTTTTGATGCCACGATGTTCCCCATATTCGATTACATATTGTGAAAAATTTTGGTGATGATACCTTGTTTAGTTGTTCAGATACAAGGCAAGACTTATTAGCATATCTCGCAGTATCACTACATTTCATAACGTACATAACAGCATATCTCACATTTTTTCCTTTGAAAACTATACTTGTGTTTTTATTCGCCAGTTATCTTTGGACTATTGAAGATGTAAATTGTATGAAGTCGTAACAGCATATCTGAGTTGTGTTATTATTCCAAATTGAACTAAGGCGTAGCACGAAAGCATAACTCAACTTATGCTGTTATTCCAAAATCTAATATTGACTACTGAATGTTGTAAATTTCGAAATCATCCTTTGATTTATTAGCATAAGTCGAAATATTCTACAATATATAATATAATCCATTTTGTAAGAACGACACAACTAGAGTTGTGTGTTTTATAACTTAATTTATTTAAAAAGGGAATAACAGCATAAAACAGTTTTTGGCTTATAACATTTATAATTAAAATAATTATATAAATGTTTTCTTATTAATTCATTTCCCTTCCAAGGCCTGAGAAATTGCAGGCGTAGAATTCAAAATAAGTTTATAAATATTTTTGCTATATTGATTCAAACCTTTAAAATGCTCTCCTGAAAACTTACAAAAACACACATATGCTGTTATGCCTTGTGACCACAGAATTATTGTGCTATTTTTTTAATAAAAGAAGTTATTTTTGTATTGTTCGAAATGTTTTGCAATTACCCAGCATTCTTATTATTTTTTTGGGCGAAGTTTTATTTAAATAGAACATTTATTGAATTGAGATTTTTCAAATCTCTATTGCTCTCAGTAACACACTGTGTTTGACAAATCAGATCTACATTCGATTTTCGCGGAAAAAACAAAACAATATTATATATTTCAAATTCGCATATTCTATCCATATCCATACTCTTAAAGGACAACTTAATTATAATTTACAGTTGTGGTATCCTCCTGAGTTGTAGAAGTCCGAACTGGAGTCGTCGTGGAAACCTCCACCGTGCTCGAAGTCGTCGTGGTGGAGCTGGGACCTTCCGAGGTTGTAGTTATAGTGATTCTACCAGCCAAACAGTCCTGCAATTCGCTATAGACCTGTAGCACCTCTTCATTGTATGCGACTTCACACTTATTCTTACAGGTGTCATGATCGTATTTTATAATTTGTTGCTTCATTGCAATGTACTGCATTCGGTCCTTTGAAATGGTTTGTATATTGTAGGCTTCCGTCATAGCGCTACTTGCCTAAGTATATATTTTTTAAAGAGAATACATATGTACATATATATTAAATCTCAACCAAAAATCCTCGATTCAACTTACCGCTTCAGTGGAACAATTAAAGAAGTCATAGGCACCATTATTGAGAGTACTACATTCGGAGAAATCATTGCACATTTTGTGCTGTGACTCAGTTACCGCGGTCACATTTGGAGCTACTTCCTGATTAATAGCTTCGCCGGCGTTTGTTGCAGCATCGTTGCAACCATTTAATTCGTTTTCATAATTTTCGCCCAAAGCTTCCAATTTGGGATTGTACATTTGAAAACATTGCTTAGTCACCTGAGGACTACTTCTGGAGTTCAACAACATTTTGGCAAGTGTTTGTTCTGACACCACCTTGCGAGTGTTGTCTCTATGTTGCGAGGAAGAGACCACGAAAACAACAATAAGTGCAAATGTGATATTAATAATTCGGGACATTTTTTCAGAAGTTCTACTGTTTTTGTTTTGACTGGTTGTAATGAAATGGTTCACTGTGATTTCTTTCGAGACATCGTAGAGCTTTATATATGGAAGCATATATCTAGTTAAATTCCTTTGTTCTGAATCATTCTGCCTTTTAGGCTAATCGAACTAGACTACCGAAATTCTGTAAATTGATAAGGTTTTCTCGGTAAATGATATTAGGTTATTTTTTTTGTCAAGAATAGGTTACTGACATTTGGAAATAATTTTGTCCAGTGATATCATTATAAGTAGATCAGTCAAGATGCAGCCATATATGTTATTGTCTTTATTCGTATATGCGTATATGCTGAGATTAATCAATGACTTTGTTACAATTTCGATTTTTCGTTATCTATGTATATCATTTGCTATTTGAAACAAGTAAGAAAGTTTCAGTCGGGTAAACCGACTAAGGTATACCCTCACTTTGTGAGTAATGTAATATATAACATTACACCAATAAATCTGTCAATTTGTGTGGGAGGTACCAGAAGGGGTTTTCCAAATACACATATTTTTCGGTAAACAGTACATTCTTTAATACATTGCATTGTGCTGAACTATAAGCGTTTATGTGCACTGGTATATTAAAGTTACGAGCTATGTAATTTTGGTATGAGTTGGTCATTTTGTGTGGGAGGTACAAAAAGGGGCGGGGTGATAACGCCCACTTTTTACAGGACTATAGGCACTATAACAGCATTACACTGTACAAAATTTCAAGTATTTGTATGCACTGGTATTAAAGTTACAAGCCGTTTACTTTTGGTACGAAACGGTCCATTTGTGTGGGAGGTACCAAAAGGGGCTGTACAATAATGCCCATTTTTTACCGGACTATAGGCGCTACAAAAACATTATACTGTAGAAAATTTCAAGCATTTTTATGCACTTGTATTAAAGTTATAAGCAGTTAAATTTTGATGCAAAATGGTCCATTTGTGTGGGAGGTACCAAAACGGGCATGTCAACTTCACCCATTTTTCTCGAGTTAATAGCGACTAATATACTAATATTATGTGCAGAATTTCAAAAGATTCGAATAAGTAGTATAGAAGTTATTAAAGAATCAATATTTCACTAAATTTTAACCCTTTGTGTGGGAGGTACCAGAAGGAGTAGACCAATATGGCCCATCTTCGAACTCATCCGGAGATAGATCAAAATATTACCACATACCAAATTTGAAGTCAATCGGTTACTCCTATCGAGAGTTATCGTGCGCACCAGCCAGCAGACACACAGACAGACAGACAGACAGGCAGACAGACAGACAGACAGACAGACAGACAGACAGACAGACGGACGGACATTGCTCATTCGACTTAAAATGACCCAAAACGGATTTCCTCCGAACATACTTAGGGTCTTAGATCACTCCTTCGATGTGTTACACTTTTTTCCGTAGCAAATGATATATACCCTCGTCACACTAAAGTGAGGGTATAAAAAGAGTAGCACATTAAATGACCAATCTTATCTATACAGTAAGAGAAATTTGCTAATAATGTTCCAACATATTTGTATATTCGACAATTTTGCATGTTTTGGAATTGTAATATTATGCTTTATAGGGTGATTATTTTGCTATTTGGTTTTTCAGTGTTAAGGTTTTGCCCGTTTACGCATGTGTCACGCCATGTTTCAAATCCAAAAATATTCAGTTTGCCTTGACATTACATCATGAATATATGACACAAAAAATCTTCTTCAGCGACGAGGATCATTTCTGGCTTAATGGCTACTTTAATAAATGCCGAATTCCGAATTTGGTCCGAAAAGCAGCCATAGGCTTTTCAAAAACTGCTATTTCACCCCGAAAATGCACTGTTTGGTGCGGTTTACGGGCCGGCGTCATTATTGGACCGCGCTTCCTCAAAGACGATGATGGTCGCAACGTTACGGTCGACGAAGTTTTCAAGAAAAATACAATTTCAACGTTTTTTTTACCAAAATGCAATTTTACAACTTTTTCTAGAACATTTTCTAAAAAATGCACGATTAGCCTAATTTTCTAGAAAAAGGCAACTACAAAGAATTTTTTTAGAATAAAGAAATTTCAGCAACATATTCTAGAAAAATAAAATTTCAATAATATTTTCTATAAAAATAAAATGTTGATGGATTTTCCAGAAAAATTCAATTGCAACAAAATTTTGCTGAATAATACAATTTCAATATAATATTTTTGCGGAAAGGGGCATAAATATTTTTAACATGGTTGTGGAGAGCCGTATGGTTATATGTGTTGCGAAGAGTGAATTTTAAACATTTGGTGTTTTAAAATTGACAGTTTTTTTAATTGAAGAAAATTTTACTAAAATTTTTTAATAAATGAAATTTTGAAGGGGTTTTCTAAAAAAATGCAACTTCAATAGTTTTTTAGATCAATGACATTTTAATAAAATTGTGTATGATTTTTTTAAATTTCAGTGTAATTTTCCAACAAATGCAATTTCAAAGAAATTTTTCAAAGTTATTTTGCAGAAAAATGTACTTTCGTCAAATTTTCAAGCAAAATAAAATTTCAACAAAATTTTTAAAAAGAATGCAATTTTAACGAAACTTTCTAGAAACAATGCAATTTCAACAATTTTTTTTTTTTGGAAAAATGCAATTTTAACAAAATTTGTTGACAAAATAAATTCGAAGTTATTTTCTAGAATAATGCAATTTTTGTGCGATTTTCTAGAAAAAATTCAATTTTATAAAATTCAGCAGTTGGGTTTCTGAAAATATAGAAAATGAACAAAACATGTCTAATAAAATTATATTTTAAAGGATTTTGTAAAAAAAGTTATTTCAATAAAATTAAGTTTTGACTAAATTTTTGTATGCTTTTTCAACGATTTTTTTAGAAAAATTTAATTTTCAGTAAAAATACAATTTCCACGAAATTTTTTTAAAAAAAAAAGCAATTTCAAAAAAATGTTGCAAAAAAAAATCAATTTCCACGAATTTTCCAAATAAAAACAAAAAATTCAAAGTTTTTTTTAAAAAATGCAATTTCAACAACATTTTCTAGAAAACAGCAATTTCATCGAATTTTTTTTAAGACAATGTAATATTGAAGCAATTTTAATGTAATTTTTTAGAGAAAGATAATTTTAAAAAATTTATCTAAAATAAGGAACAACATATTCTAGAAAAATGTCAATGATATTTTTTTTGAAAAATTCAATTTTGATGTATTTTTCATAAAAATTCAATTATAACAAGATTTTGCGGAAAAATATATCTTCAATAAATTTTACATGGTTGTGGTGAGCCGTATGGTTGAAAGAGTTAGGAGCTGTTTCGTTTTTGAAAAGTGAAGAAAATGCCAAAAAATTTATGACTTTTTAAGCGTTTGGTTTTTATGATTTGGAGAAAATACAAAACATGATTAGAGTGTATGAAATGTTTAATAGGTTCGATAAATCAATGTCTACCATTTACTCTTTTAAAGATTATTTCATGGAGATTTTGTGCATAGCTACGCTTCAGGTGGTATATTCTGAAAGTCCAATCTTTAGACACTGTTTCAAATATTAGTATATCAACCATGACACTTGCAATGTTGTCTTCCAAGACAACAATCGTGGTTGTCTTGCCACTAAAGACGAGATACTTCCCGTGCCCCACAAAAATAGTGCTGTGGGGTCAAATCCCACGAACGAGGCGGATAATTCACAGCGCCAAGTTATTAATTGCTCAACAAACTCGCATCTCAATTGGTTCATGGCGCAGTGTGGGTTGTGTCACCGTCCTATTTAAATCACAAGACAATCAAATCCAAAATTAATTTAAATTTTTTGCAAAAAAAGTCCCTGATAATCTGGCGGTACTTTGCTGCATTGATCGTAACGTTGCTGCCAACATCGTCTTTAAAGAAGTACGGTCAAATGATGTCGCCGTCCCATAAACCGCACCAAACAGTGAATTTTGCAGGTTGCATTGACAGCTCTTGAAAAGCCTCTGGCTGCTCTTCGGACTAAATTCAGCAATACGGTTCTATTGTCAATAAGCCAAAAATGAAACTCGTCGCTGAAAACAATTTTTCGATCATCGTTTCATGATGAAATGGCAAGACAAACTAAAATGTTACAATGATCTGACAATGACTTTTCTGCCATTGTTGTAAGGCAAAAATCGTAAGTTCACACTGTTGATTTTTTTTTGGAATTTGGCTGATAACATTCTTGATCTGACCACCGTGTGTATCAGCCTTTAGGTTACTCATTCAATGTGTCACGCTTTTTTCCCATAGCAAATGATATACATATATAATAAAATAAGTTCGAAATTTTAACAAAGTACATAATTGATAAATCTCAGCATATATGTACGCATATAGACAATTGCCGCCTGCTATTGACATACCAAGTTTCTGCACATTGTCTGATTTACTTATAATGAAATCACTGGCGAAAGTGTTTCCAAATGTCAATAACCTATTTTTGACAAAAATAATTAACCTAATATCAGATACCGAGAAAGCCTTATCAATTTACAGATTTTCGGTAGTCTATGTACTACGATTAGGCCGAAAGGCAGAATGATTCACAACAAAATAAATTAGCTATATATACATTTCCATATATAAGGCCACGATGTCTCCGAAGAAATCACAGTCAACCATTTCATTACAACAAGTCAAAACAAAAACAGTAGAACTTCTGCAAAAATGTCCAGAATTATTAACATCACATTTGCACTTATAGCTGTTTTCGTGGTCTCTTCCTCGCAGCATAGAGACATCACTCGCAAGGTGGTGTCAGAACAAACACTTGCCAAAATGTTGTTGAACTCCAGAAGTAGTCCTCAGGTGACTAAGCAATGTTTTCAAACGTACAATCCCAAATTGGAAGCTTTGGCCGAAAATTATGAAAACGAATTAAATGTTTGCGATTATGCTGCAACAAATGCCGGCGATGCTATTGATCAGGAAGTTGCTCCAAATGTGGCCACGGTAACTGAGTCACAGCACAAAATGTGCAATGATTTCTCCGAATGTAGTACTCTCAATAATGGTGCCTATGACTTCTTTAATTGTTCCACTGAAGCGGTAAGTTGAATCGAGGATTTTTGGTTGAGATTTAATATATATGTACACATGTACTCTCTTTAAAAAATATATACTTAGGCAAGTAGCGCTATGACGGAAGCCTACAATATACAAACCATTTCAAAGGACCGAATGCAGTACATTGCAGTGAAGCAACAAATTATAAAATACGATCATGACACCTGCAAGAATAAGTGTGAAGTCGCATACAATGAAGAGGTGCTACAGGTCTATAGCGAATTGCAGGACTGTTTGGCTGGTAAAATCATTGTAACTACAACCACCAAAGGCCCCAGCTCCACCACAACAACACCAATCCAGACCTCTACTACTCAGGAGGATACCACAACAGTAAATTATAATTAAGGTCTTCTTTAGGCAGTGTATTGAACAAAATACTCGAATTTTAAATATTTAATATTATTTTTATTCCAAAATTCCAATGTAAAATTAATAAGTCAATGCATTTGAAAGATCTCAATTCAATAAAAGTTTAGTTTAAATAAAGAGTTTTCAAACAATAGGTGTTATTTTGGCATTCAAAGGAGAGATAAATGATCGGATGTTTATTTCATAATAAAAAGGAAGGTATGCCGTTAATAATGAAAAACAACATCAGCCACGACCACGCTTACAGGACCATATCCTTTTCATGCAATTTTCCATAACCAAATTGCAACGTGGCTGCCCTATGTCCTCGATAGCCTCACGAATTCTATCTTTGAGGTCTTGAATCGACGCTGGGCTGTTGGCGTAGACCTTATCTTTCACGTGGCCCCAAAGGAAGAAGTCGCATGGTGTTTAATCACAAGATCTCGGTGGCCAATTGTGTTCACCTCTTCGAGAGATAACACGGTCCGCAAACTTTTCCCCGTAACAGTGCTTGTGTGGCACGTAGCGCCGTCTGGTTGAAAGTAAACGTTGTCCAGATCAATACCATCCAACTCCGACCATAAAAAATCATTAATCATCTCTAGATAGGGCAATCCATTCACCGTAACTGTTGATCTAACCTCATTTTCGAAAAAGTAAGGGTCAATGACACCGCCGGACCATAAACCACACCAAACAGTCACACGTTGAGGATGAAGAGGCTTCTCAACAATAACTTTTGGGTTTTCCGAGCCCCAGATGCAACAATTTTGCTTGTTGACGTAGCCACCGTGATGGAAATGGGCCCCATCAGCCTCATCAGTCAAGATGATTTTTCGATGGAATTCCGGATTTTCACGAATTCATGATTTTCACCATTTTTGTAGTGAATTTTAATAATTTCAATGCGTTGTTGAATCGTGTATCGTTCCATTTTTAGTAATGGCGTAGTTTCTACTTGTCAAATGTCAAAGAATTAAAGCTTCCAAAGTGACAATTTTGAGAACGTATTATCTCACGAAATGGTCCAGTCGATTGGCCGCCTCGGTCGTGCGATTTGACGCCGTTAGACTATTTCCTGTGGGGCTACGTCAAGTGAAGCCAGCGACGATTGATGAACTTCGTACGAATATCGAACGTGAAATTGCAGCAGTATCGGCCGATTTATGCTTGAAAACCGTCGAAAATTGGGTTCAGCGTCTGGACTTCTGCAAGCGTGCCCGTGGTGGCCATGCACAGGAATAAAGAATTTCATTGATATACAAAACCGTTTTTGTTTTATTTAAAAAAACTTTTGTAGCTCTATATTTGCGCTCTACCCTTTATATACCAATCTACAAAGAAATTTGCATATGGGAATTATATACCTACGAAGAAAGTTCACAAGTCACACAGCCATAGCTCCAAGCGAGACATATGGTGTTTTCTTTTTTAAAAAAAGATGTTGCCCTGTCAGAGAGCAGCATTTTAATAATGTCGCCTACACCCTCTTGTACTGCTGCAATTTTTATGGTCAGAATCGAAAACAAAAATGAAAAAAACAACTTTTTAACTAAAAAACTAAAAGCAAAAAAATACTCCAAGGCACATAAAACATCCGTTTAAATTTCATTAGATTAAAGCACGAACGTACACATGCTGGTATTTAGGCTATTCGCTAGACACTGAAAAACATCTGTTTCGTAGGGCAGCGACCATGGCGTGGATTCTGAGATTAGTTGGACGATTAGAAAGACTTACTACATTTCAGTAAATATAGTGTTTTTCGTGAATACCAAACTTTTTATGTTATTATATTGAATTCATTAACACTACGTGTTGAAGATGAACTTCTTTCGAATCCTATTAATTTAATGTTTTTTACAAGTTTTTTGTTAATGATCGATTTAGTTTTATTAGATTTTTGAATGTTTTCACATTCTAATTGTTCAGCTTTTTCGATTAACTTTTCCTTTCGAAAGAGAAGTTTTTTGTGGTCTATTGGAAAAGATGCGCTCTGGAAGCCATGTAAAAAACAGTTTTCGCGGTAACTTGCCAAAGGAAGCAGATCCAATTCTGATATCTTCTTTGTTAAGAAAAGGCGGTGATTCTGAAAAAAACTTCATTAGTCGTTTTAGGGTCTATCTTTTATGAGTTCTACATGAAAATATGGATTAATAAGGCCAATTCTTCCTTGAAATTATTATGGGTATAAAAAAATACAAATTGATGAATCTAGTCAGATTAATTGACTAATTGTTAAGGAATATACGCAGATAGCTTTAATAGATGTAAAGGGGACCTTCAATACAATAACTCATACCTAAAGGGGCGCTTAAGACCTATCAAAAATTAAAACCAGTAAGGAAAGGCCAAAGTCGGGCGGGGCCGACTATATAATACCCTACACCACTCTCGAAATTTTGAATAACTCTGATATATAAATTTTGTAATTCATGTATAAATTGTTTACATAAATTTACTTTTGGGACATTTTATACTTAAATAATACCCTGTACCACAGTGTGGTGTAGGGTATAAAAACGATTGGATCTAAAGAGCCAAATCGGATGAAACATATATATGGGAGCTATAACTTAATCTTTACCGATTTTCTTCAAATTCAACAATGTTGGTTCATGGATCAAGAAACTCTACCATTCTAAATTTCAAAACCATTGGATGTAAAATACAGTTTTTATAGGACTAAAGGGCCAAATCGGACGAAACATATATATGGGAGCTATAGCTAAATCTTAACCGATTTTCTTCAAATTCGGTAGTGTTGGTTCATGGATCAAGAAACTCTACCATTCTAAATTTCAAAAGGATTGGATGTAAAATACAGCTTCTACAGGACTAAAGAGCAAAATCGGACGAAACATATATGTGGGAGCTATAGCTAAATCTTAACCGATTTTCTTCAAATTCGGCAATGCTGGTTCATGGATCAAGAAACTCTACCATTCTAAATTTCAAAACGATTGGATGTAAAATACAGCTTCTATAGGACTAAAGGGCCAAATCGGACGAAACATATATATGGGAGCTATAGCTAAATCTTAACCGATTTTCTTCAAATTCGGCAGTGTTGGTTCATGGATCAAGAAACTCTACCATTCTAAATTTCAAAAGGATTGGATGTAAAATACAGATTCTATAGGACTAAAGGGCCAAATCGGACGAAATATATATATGGGAGCTATATCTAAATCTGAACCTATTTCAACCAAATTCAATAGCGATCTTAACAGCTGCGAAATACTCTAAACTGCAAAATTTCAGAACGATCGGAGTGAAATTGCGACCTGTAGTCGACGAACAACTTTACATGGACAGACGGACGGACGGACAGACAGGCTTAAAATGACTCAGCTAGTGATTCTGAGTCGATCGGTATACTTTAAGGTGGATCTAGCTGTGTTATTTTCAGGTGTTACAAACATCTGCCGTGAAACAAACTTATAATACCCTGTACCACAGTGTGGTGTAGGGTGTAAAAACTGCAAAAATTCCGGCATCATTTAAGATGATATGCTGTAGACATTTTGAAATTTCGTATGAGGGTGTATTTATACCTATTTATGCCTCAAGTCTGCTCATTAAATATGCGTTGTCTTTGACTAAATGCTGCGAATACAATATTTTATTCACAATTTGGAGAAGACATAATAATAAGTGATAGTTATAATGGTAATGCATTTATTACATAGGGATATACTTATTTAAACTCATAACTCCCAACGATACGGAAAAACAGAAAGAAACTCCCTTATTAGTCCATTTTTTGCAGACTTTTTGCAGAACTTAACTTTTACATTTAGCATACATTGGAAAATCGTCATTTTTGATATGTTTGAATTGAAAGAAACTATATTTGGAAACAATTTTTATAAATTGTTTATTTTTTTAAGAAATACCTTTTATTTGAAAACAAGAAATTTTGTTTGGGACGAATATATTAATATATTAGAACAAAATATATTTGCGACCAGATTTCACAAATAAAATATGTGTTTACAAACAAACAAAATTATTATTAAGGAACTTTGAAATATATTTTACTTAAAAAAGATTTTTAAAACTTTGCTGACTTTTTCAAATTTTAGTTAGTTTTTCCTAGATTTCGTGTTATACTTTATAAATAAATATACCAATTCATCACGTTTTGTCAATCCATCAATGTAATTTATAGCTACGAAAGATTAGACGAACTAAATTTAAATTTAATTTTACCAACGAATACAATTTCTAAAAAATCGCATTTTGGACTTTTGAAAAACATAAAACTTGTCTTAAAATTACTAAAGTGATTAAATACAAAATTATATTTGTTTCGGAAATATTAGGTTTTGGTTAGGGTGGCAGCCGTAATTTTTTTTTATACAAGCTCACATAGACCATTTTAGGTCCCTAGTGTTACCACGGGCTGAAATGCCCCTCATCGAAACCAACCTGTTTGATATACAAATTTATCGATAGTACGAATATCGGTACTGGAAAGATCTGTTAGGCTGCCTAGAAAGGCCGACCCCAGAATGTCCAGTCGTCGTTTACTCAGAGCGGGGCAGTCGCATAGCAAGTGCTCAATGCTCTCCACTTCTTCCTAATCTCCACAGCTCCTGCAGAAGTCATTAGAGTCAATACCCAATAATTTGGCGTGTTCGCCGATCAAGCAGTGTCCCGTCAGAACTGATACTAACGTAGACAATCTTTGTCTTCTAGTGCGAGGAAATATTTTGATCTACTCAGGTCATACCTTGGCCAGATTTGTCTAGCTAACCTGCAGGTGCCGATTTCTGTCCATCTTTCGTTGGACTGCCTGATTTCCTCTTGCCTAAGCCAAAGCTTGCACGTGGATGGTGGCGCACCAATATATGCAAATTCTTCGAGAATTTGTAATGTCGTCCCTTTCCTAGCAAGTTCATCGGCTTTGCAGTTCCGGGATATCCCTATGCCCAGACACCCATATGAGGTGTATATTAAACTGATCAGCCATCTCGTTAAGAGATCTGCGGCAGTCGAGGGCTGTTTGTGAATTTAGGGATGTTGCCTCCAGATGATGGCAGCCTGGCTATCCGAGTAAATGACAACGCCAGTGTTGGTTACTATGTTGCGACTCAGCCACTTGGCTACTTCCCATATTGCCATTATTTCGGCTTGATTGACACTGCACGTATCTGGTAGTCTGTGAGCTATATCCAAACTAAGCTCTGCACAGTGTACTCCGAAGCCAACCTTTTCATCAAGTTTCGAATCATCCGTGTAAAAGTGGAGATGGTTTCTATTACCTGGTATTCTTCCAACCCATTCATCACTGGCGGGAATCATAGTGATGTAATTTCTCTCGAAGTTGTACACAGTTGGTATATAGTCCACTCGGTCGGTTACTATAGCACTACACTTTGATATCCTCATGTGACCGTAGATTTTGTACCTCCACATTGATAGGCAGTTTAATCTTATTGCCGCTTTGGTTGCAACTTCTCTCGCCACAATATTAATCGGCAGTATATAGAGTAGGGCTTGTAGAGACTCGGTCGCTGTAGTCCTTAAGGTTCCGCTTATGATCAGGCAGGCTGTTCTCCGAACCTTTGTTAGTAGGTTGGTGATGGTTAGTTTGTCAGTTGCCGTCCACCATACCACAATGCCGTATAAAAGTATAGGACGAACTACTGCTATATATACCCAGTGGACGATTTTAGGAGAGAGGCCCCACCGTGACCCTACAGCCTTTTTGCAGGAATATAAGGCGACGTTGGTCTTCCTTACACGTCCCAATACGTTAAGTCTAAATAACAGTTTTCTATCTAGAATTATTCATAAAAATTTTGCACTTTCAGAAAAGACTAGATCTGTTCCATTTATCCGAGTTGGAGGGTCCACATGTCGGACTTTATTCATTCTAGTAAAGAGAACCAATTCTGTCTTGTTTGGGTTTACGCACAAACCGCTGCTTCTGACCCATCTAGCCAATTTGTTCGGAGCCACCTGTAGAATGTCTCGGAGGACGTTTTCGAATTTGCCACTCTCTGCGATTGCCACGTCGTCCGCATATGCCACGATCTTGCAGCCACAACGTTCTAGATCTAGCAGGATTTCATTCACCGCTAGGTTCCAAATTATATTAGTTCCGAATAAAAAAAATTCTTTAGAACAATATCATCCCAAACACATAGCATTTATGTTTGTTAAATATAGGGTGATCCATTTCGAGGTTCCCTACTTTTTTTAAAGAAAAAAAAAACACAGAAAATTCAAATTGAATGGGGAATGTTTATTATCATTTGAAAGAACATTCTTTGGAATTTATTTATTGAATATTATGTCTATCAAATGTTGGCCGCGGCTACGTCTCAGATGGTCCATTCGTTGAGTCCAATTTTCGATGACTCGCTCGAGCATTTCGACTGGTAACCGGCGAATGACACGCGTGATGTTTTGCTCCAAGGCCTGAATCGAAGCGGGTTTGTCCGCATAAACTTTATAATTACATATCCCCACAGGAAAAAGTCTAACGGTGTGATATCTTGGTGGCCAATCGACCGGCCCAAAACGTGAAATTATCTGCTCACCGAAGTGTTCTCTCAATAAATTCATTGATTGATGCGATGTGTGGGAAGATGCGCCGTCTTGTTGAAACCAAATGTCGTCGAGATCACGAGCTTCAATTTCAGGCATCAAATAGTCGGTTATCATGGCACGATAACGGTCGCCATTGACGGTTACGTTCTCACCGGCATCATTCTTGAAAACATATGGACCGATGATTCCGGTATGTCGGATCGGGAATCGGTCATTGGCAAAAATATAGCTCTTAACGAGAGCTAAAATATTGCTCATGGGTGTCAAGGTCGTGGGTCAACTGGAAAGAGTTTTTTTTTGGATTTCAAAAAAATGGACTTAGCGTAATTGGCGAACGATTATTTTGATAATAAAACTGAATAATTTGTAAACGTTGTTCAGGCGTAAGTCTTTCCATGATGAAATGCCAAACAATACTTAACAAAAATAACATGACAGCATGACACGACTCACACGTGATCTGTCAAAAAAAGGCTATTGAAAAAAGTTAGATCACCCTATTTTATATATTTGGAGTGTACCCTAAACATATGTATATTTCAAGCAGAATATGTTTGGAACAATATACTACTGAAGCGATTATTTTGGCTCTCCTGAACATTTTGATTTTTTGAGATTTGCTGTTATGTTTGAAAACCATATATGGGGTTATGGGGACTTTATCCAATCTGAACCGATTTTCCTCAAATTTTGTATTGTCGCTAAGTTTTTAAAAGAGGCTTCCGTCTGTAATTTTGTATACAGATCGGTAAAAAAATTTTGCTTATACAGGTACATATATAAATCTCTTAATCCGGAAGCATAAATTCCACGTCCGGAAGTACGAGTCTCTCGTTAATACTACGGTCGTGGAAGTATGCCCTCCACCTGCGACAAAGGACAAGAACACTGACACTAACACAAAAACACATACTAACGCACTAAACACAGCACAAATAAGTACACAAGCGACGATACTTAAAAAGTCCATCAATCCACCAGCGCCGGTAGCTAAGGATGATGGCAAAAACATTTCTCCAGGCCCTTCCAAAGGCAGGAAAGCAAAGAGAGTAGTTCAACCTGCCGCGGCAGGCACCTCTGGCCGTACAGACGATAAGAACGCTGTCAAAAGGCAACGTTCAAACGACTCTCAGGTTCCAGAAGGCAAGCGTATTAAAAAATCTGCCAGCCTAACATCGGCGCCTGAGCTTCAAGTAGCGATTCTCGACCGGAGCAATCCAGAAGGCAGAATCTCTACTGAAAGATGGATGATGGTAGAAGAAGGCATTCTGCTGAAGATGCATGAAGCCCTTGCTACGGACGAGGATGATGCATTCACCGAGTTCGACGGGGCCAAATGGCATAAGGGCGTGAAGATTGTTGGATGCGGCAACCCTAGAGCTCTCGAGTTCCTAACGGCATGCGTCAACAATCTAAGCGGACTCTGGCCAGATATGGACATCAGCGTAGTGCCACTAGATGAAATCCCCAGCTGGACCACTATTAAAGTTTGGGTCCCTCCTCCAATCCTGGAGGCTAAGGTTATTCTGGACCTCCTAAAAAGGCAGAATAAGAGCCTACAAGCTGGGGATTGGAAGATAGTCCGAGGTCGAGCGAGAGACAAGGGAGACGGAAAGGACCTCTGGATCAAGATAGGTCCGGAGTCCCTAAATCTCCTGAGGCTCTCGAACGGAACGATAAAGTTCGGACTAAACCGACTCCGGACGTCCGTCCCCGACGTGGAAGAAGAGAGCAGCAACCCCGGGCGGCATGAAAGTGGTGCAGCTAAATCTACACCACTCTGAAGCAGCGTCGGACGAGCTGTTGAGAGTAATGGGGAAAGAAAAGATAGACGTGGCCCTTATACAGGAACTTTGGTTGGCGAGCAACAAAGTCCGCGGTCTCAGGTCACGTAATCTCACGCTCATTTCCCCGAAGACAGAAGGTAAGATTCGTAGGTGTATCGTAGCCTGTAGAAACATAACTCTGACAATGATCTCCCGCTATAGCAACGAAGACCTTACAGTGGTAGCTATGGAACGCCAGGGTAAACCAACACTGGTCTTCGCATCCATGTACCTGCCTTATGAATCCGCCGTTCCCCCCTCAGACAAGGTACGTTCTCTGGTAAGTTGGTGTAAGAGTAAAGGACACGACCTAATCATCGGAGGAGATGCAAACGCGCACCATACCATATGGGGCAGCACAGACATAAACAAACGAGATGAGTCACTACTTGAATACTTATTATCCACATTCTTTAATAAAAACAGGTTATAGATTTAACTTTAGTATCTAATAGCGATTCAACAAGAGTATCCAGGTGGAGAGTATCAAATGAATGCTCCTTCTCGGATCATCTTATGATACACTTCAACATTGAGCACGAGGCTACTAAGGGGAAACCTTATCGTAACCCCAGGAAGGCAAACTGGGACAAATTCAGACAACTTATGCAATCGTATCCACCACCAAATACGGAGATACATGACTTGCAGGGTCTGGAATGTGCAGTTGGCCGTATGACAGGCAACCTTGTCGATGCCTTCTTTGCGTCCTGTCTAGAACGCTCACCTCCCCGGAAAACCAACCAAACATGGTGGACTTCGGAACTGAAGCTACTCGGAAAGGAAAGTAGAATGCTATTCAACAAGGCCAAAAAAGAGAAAACACCGGAAAGCTGGGAAGAATACCAAGCATCCACCAGAACTTTCAAAAGAGAGTCCAGAAAGGCAAAAAGGAAGTCCTGGACGAATTTCTGCGAAGAACTGGAAGACATTAGTGAAGCCTCCAGGCTCCGTAAAGTCCTATCCAAAGACCCCAGCACACCAGACTTCCTCAAGGGACCTGATGGACTACTCACAGAGAACAACCAAGAGACTCTAGAACTTCTGATGGACACCCATTTTCCGGGTTGCAACGAAGTTTCAGAGGCCGTGGAAGTGTGCGAAGACCTCCCCACGGACAATATGGAGGAACTTATCAGAACTGTTATAGATGACGAGAAAATATGCTGGGCGGTGAAATCATTCAAGCCCTTCAAATCGGCGGGCCCGGATGGCATCATTCCAGCTCTTTTACAAGAATCCTTGGAACTTATTTTACCATGGCTACGCGCAATTTTTTCTGCAAGTTTGCAATGGTCATATATACCCAAGGCATGGAGAGAAGTCAAGGTGGTCTTTATCCCCAAAGCGGGAAAATTAAACCACAGTACGACAAAGGACTACAGACCAATCAGTCTATCATCGTTTCTGTTGAAAACCATGGAAAGACTAGTTGATCTTAACGTGAGGGGAAAACTGACACCAAACAACTTCAGCAAGGCACAACACGCCTACCTGAAAGGTAAATCTGTGGAAACGGCCTTACATGAAGTGGTAGGATTTGTCGAGGACTCCCTTCATTACAAAGATTACACCATGTCAGCGTTCCTCGATGTAGAGGGCGCTTTTAACAATGTTAAAATAGCATCTATACTTAACGCACTAGACGGCATAGGCTCACACCCAGGCATAACCAGGTGGACAGGTAATATGCTCAAAAGCAGAATCATTAACTCAACAATGGGCAATGGTTCGGCTAGAAGGCGAGTTACGAGAGGTACTCCGCAAGGTGGAGTGGTCTCACCAATATTATGGAACCTAGTGATAAACGAAATCCTAATGGATCTTGGCAATACAGGAATTAAAATCATAGCGTATGCAGACGACGTCGTGATTTTGATTAGGGGCAAATTTATGCCTACGGTCAGCGAGATCATGGAAAGATCACTAAAACGATTATCACGCTGGGCAGAAAAGAATGGACTAGGAGTCAACCCAGGGAAGACGGAACTGGTCCTTTTCACTAGAAGAAATAAAATTCCGAACTATCAGCTCCCTACACTACAGGGAAAGGTACTTGAACTGTCGAAAGAAGCTAAGTACTTAGGCATCACCCTAGACTCTAAGCTGTCCTGGAAAAGGAATTTGGAGGAAAGGGGTAAGAAAGCGCTATGCGCCTTTTATGCCTGCAGGAAAATGTTTGGACGCAAATGGGGTTTGCAACCGAAAATGATACACTGGATGTATACATCGATCATCAGACCGATACTCACTTACGGATCAGTTGTATGGTGGAAATCGGTAATGAAGAAATCACATCTCTCGCACCTAGCCAAAGTGCAAAGACTGATTTGCGTCGGGTTAACGGGCGCCCTCAGATCTGCTCCACAAATGGCATTGGAGGCGATGCTGAACCTTCAACCAATCGATATATACATAAGGTGTACCGCAGCGAAAGTGACCCTTCGGCTAAGGGAATCAGGAATAGCCACCAATACCACACAAGGACATGGCTCAATCCTGGAAAACATGGGTATAACAGACAAAATCAATAGGACAACGGACTACTTGACAACACGAACAATTCGAGATAGAAATTTTAAAGTAACTTTTCCTAGCCGTGAAGATTGGGCATCAAATAGCGTTATAGAGGACGATGAGATCTCAATTTTCACGGACGGATCGAAAATGGAGACGGGCACGGGTTCGGGAGTATTTTCCGACACCCTCAATCTCAGAATATCCACCAGACTCCCAGATGAATGCACGGTCTTCCAGGCAGAGATCTATGCCATTAACATTGCCGCGAATCAGATTTTGGAACGGGATATTTCTCCGAAAAAATTCAAGATCTACGTCGACAGCATGGCAGCTCTCAAGGCCTTGAGCTCTAGAAATATTAAATCACGCTGCACAATGGACTGCTTTCTAGCCTTAAACCATATTCAGACGCACGAAATCACGCTCTCCTGGGTGCCAGGACATAGCAACATACAGGGCAACGAATTAGCAGACGAATGTGCCAGGATAGGATCAGGTGCGCGAAACGAAACCGCGACTCTGGACGTGCAAATTCCGTTCGTGGAACTTAAAAACGAAATCGACGAACGCGGAGCAACACTAACCAGATCGAGGTGGGATACAGTACAAAACTGCAGGACTGCACGAACCCTTTGGCCATCCATTGATGTGAACCGTACCAAAGAATTGCTGTCCTTCAGGAAAACCACACTTAGCATCCTCACAGGAGTCATCACAGGGCACTGCGTGATAGGCAATATGGCTGCACGCATGAAGCTTCCTTATGAAGACTTCTGTAGAAGTTGCTTAGATGAAGAAGAAGAGGAGTCAGTACAGCACCTGCTATGCTCATGCAAAGGACTGCAAGAGTACCGTTTGGCCTTTTTAGGGCACAGGCTCTTCGTAAACCTAGACGATCTAGCAGATGCACCGCTCAAATCCCTTATCAAATTCATCAGTAAATCCCTCTGGTTTAGTAAAGCCACGAGGACAAACGAGAATAATTAGATCTTCTTCTTCCCCTTCCTAAATCGCCCCTCCCTCTTCCGAAACCTTTTCTCCATCTTCCTAGTCTGTCAACCTCCAATTATTTCTTCTATCCTTCCTTTCTACCAATGGGAAACACAATGGACCGAATTGTCGGCCCCGAGTGAACTCGTCGGTTGTATTCTGACGGGCGTCCCTTTCAACCTAACCTAACCTATATAAATCTAAACCGATTTTAACCAAATTCAATAGGAATCGTCCTTGGGTCAAAGGAAAGATATGTGCAAAGTTTCGTTGTAATACCCCGTACCACAGTTTGGCGTAGGGTATAAAAACTGTGTACGTTAGAATCAGTTCTGACGAGACACTACCTGATCGGCGAACATGCCATGAGGTTGAAAATTGAATTCAATGACTTCTGCAGAAGCTAGTGAAAAGCTTTGAGCTAATTGTAATTTATGTCTGTTTATACTGGAGTCGGTCTTTCTAGGAAGTTTGACAGATTTTGTCGGTATTGATATACTTATACTGGGGACCTCAATTGGTCTAAGTGAGCTAGCAACGCCGGCAGCCACTTCAACCTAATCAAAGAACTGGGCCAATATGATTCAACTTCGAACTTAAAGTACGTTTGTTGACAATATTAGTACAAGGTGGCGCAAAAGTAATCCTCCTATCAGAAAATGCTATAAATGGCGCAAAAGTAATCCTCCTATCAGAAAATGCTATAAATTTTGCGATTGGCCCCTAATGTCACTTCTGTTTTGACATTTGTGTAGTAAACACATCCGAAATACACGTTAATAAACAATGTTACGCTACACTGCTCCAGAACGCGGAATATTGCTGACTATTTATTTGACCAATAATCGGTCGGTGACTTTGGCACAAAACATCGAAAGATTACTTTTGCGCCACCTTGTACATACAAATGTACTATAAAGTTATTCGTGATCCAGGCCGATAGACAAACTGATGAATGGACGGGAATAGCACAAGCGACATAAAAACTTCAAAAATGGTGTTTGCCCTAGTCGTTCAGTCACTCAATTAGTATACAAAGTGTCACAGAAAAATATTCACTCAATCAAAAGTTGTTGTCATTAAAATTAATTAAAATGTCGTTTTTTTCTGATTTTATATCGGTCATCAGAGCAGACGTTGCTTTATCTATTGCGATGAAGTAATTAAGAAGTACTTGATTTTAATTTCCGCTCCGAGATATTGATTCATTAATAAATATACCAATGCGAGCATTTCAAAAATGTTTCACATGAAATTTACTTATCTATCTTATAATAAACCCTACACGCTACCAAAAAAGGTAGCGCGGTGGTAGCTATCGAATTAAGGAAAATTGCTATGTTTATGACTGGTTAATAAATACGACAACTCAACAAAAATTTTTTACACGCTAAAAAAAATCGCTTCTGTAGTATATTGTTCCAATCATATTCTGCTTGAAATATACAAATTTTTAGAGTGTACTCGAAATATATTATATGTGGCACACGCAAATATTATATATTTGGATGATGTTGTTCTAAACAAATATTTGTTTCCGTCCTAATGTTTGTTATTTGGGACTATCATTTACGAAATAAATAATTATTTGTATTTAAGTATTCAGTAAATTTTAAGACTAGTTTTTTTCAGTAATTCAATTTTAATTAATTGTATTTCTTACCACATTATTCAATTCAGTTATAAGATTGTCTCATTTTCCATCTCAATGGAAGTATGCTAAAATCATCATGGTTAGGAAGCCTAACAAACCTGAACATTTGATGAGCTCTTATCGTCCAATAAGTTTGCTGCCCATATTTTCAAAATTGTTTCAAAGACTGTTTCAAAGATGACTTCTTCCTATTCTAGATGACATAAATATCATTCCAGATCATCAATTTGGCTTTAGGCATAACCACGGAACTCCTGAACAATGCCATAGAGTTGTGAAATTTATAAGAGAATCGTTGGAAAAGAAGATGTACTGTTCATCTGTATTTTTGGACGTCAAACAAGCTTTTGACCGAGTCTGGCATTATGGTTTGCTGTTTAAACTTAAAAATCTATTACCTACTCCGTATTATTTATTACTGAAAGCATACTTAAGCAGCAGAAATTTCTATGTTTCTGTAAATGGTAATGAGTCCGATATAGGAAGTGTAAATTCCGGAGTGCCACAAGGAAGCGTTTTGGGTCCAGTGCTTTATACTATATACACATCCAACATACCCGTCAACACGGATATTACAATTGCCACGTACGCCGATGATACGGCCATTTTGGCAGCAAGTGAAGATCCTGTCGAATCATCACATATAGTTCAAAGACAACTTAATGTCCTTCAAAAATGGTTTAATATGTGGAACATAAAAGTCAACCCTGATAAGTCCGTTCAAGTCCTCTTACGCTTAATGGCGCAATGATTCCAAAATCGAATTCCGTAAAATATCTTGGACTTAGATTGGATCGCCGTCTTACTTGGAAAGATCATATCAAATCAAAAAGGAAGGAAGTTGATGTTAAAACTAAAAAAATGTATTGGTTAATTGGTCCTAGATCCGAACTCAGCCTAGAAAATAAAGTTGTACTTTATAAAACTATTTTGAAACCAGTTTGGTCCTACGGGATCGAACTTTGGGGAACTGCCAGCAACTCGAACTTAGAAATTCTGCAGAGATATCAGTCCAAGACTCTTAGATTAATAACAAGTGCACCTTGGTTTGTGAAGAACAGCTGTATTCACAACGACCTTGGTATAAGAAATATCAGAGATGAAATAGTAAAGTTTAGCAGTAAATACCTCACTAGGCTAAGTAATCACACAAATGCACTAGCTATATCCCTTTTAGATGACAGTGATGAAATCAGAAGATTAAAAAGAAACCATGTACTAGATCTTCCCTTTCTAAAATAAATTATCTACATTTTTTGTTAATATATTTTTATTTATAAGTTAACCATGTAATATAACTAACTGCTAAGATCAATGGACTTTAGCAACCCTGTCATAATTTTATATACCAACAAATTTGCTTATTATTTTGTACGTATAAATAGATCACAAATAAATATATTGAAAAAAAAAATTATTTCAGAAATTTTAAATGTTTGTAATATTACTTTATAATTGAAATGATACAGCATTTAAACAAAATATATTTGGAGAAATTCCTGAAGAATAATTTTATTTGTTTTTAAACACATATTTTATTTGAGAAACTTAGTTTGCAAATATATTTTCCAAATAAATTTTATTGATTTTCAAATAAAATGTATTTCCTCAGAAATATATATTATTTAAAAATTTGTGTACCAAATATTCAATTTCTTCGAAATTTTCTATATATATTCAATTTCGTCGAAATTTTCTACAAGTATTCAATTTCGTCGAAATTTTCTACAAATATTCAATTTCGTCGAAATTTTCTACAAATATTCAATTTCGTCGAAATTTTCTATAAATATTCAATTTCGTCGAAATTTTCTATAAATATTCAATTTCGTCGAAATTTTCTATAAATATTCAATTTCGTCGAAATTTTCTATAAATATTCAATTCCGTCGAAATTTTCTATAAATATTCAATTTCGTCGAAATTTTCTATAAATATTCAATTTCGTCGTAATTTTTTATAAATATTCAATTTCGTCGTAATTTTCTATAAATATTCAAATTTTCTATAAATATTCAATTTCGTCGAAATTTCTATAAATATTAAATTTCGTCGAAATTTTCTATAAATATTCAATTTCTATGAATTTTTCTATAAATATTAAATTTTTATGAAATTTTCTATAAATATTAAATTTCTATGATATTTTCTATAAATATTAAATTTCTATGAAATTTTCTATAAATATTAAATTTCTATGAAATTTTCTATAAATATTAAATTTCTATGAAATTTTCTATAAATATTAAATTTCTATGAAATTTTCTATAAATATTAAATTTCGTCGAAATTTTCTATAAATATTCAATTTCTATGAAATTTTCTATAAATATCAAATTTCTATGAAATTTTCTATAAATATTTAAAAGCGACCTCTACTGGGGGTCAGTAATAAAATATGAACCGATTGGATAATTAATTACTGTAATGAATTATTGTATAACTAGAATAAAAATTGCAAAGTTTTAGCAAAATTTCATAAAAATTGTGGTATTTAGGGGGACTATAACAAAATACAAACCGATTTGTGATTTCAACGACGATCAAGAATATATATAACTTATAGGGTCGTCGATAAATAGTTCATGTGTTGCAAAGGGAATGACAAAGTTAGTATATCCCCATCCTATGGTGAAGGGTATACACATCTATGGATAAATTTAGAAATTTTAGACCTTTTTGTTTTTATACTCCACTATTGAAAAAGAATGTATATATCACCTGCTGCGGGTCAAATGTGTAATATATCGAAGGAGTAACCCCAAGAATATTTGCGGAAATCGTTTTGGCCATTCTAAGTCATTTGAGCACTTTCCGTCCTGCCGCATGATAGCTTTCGATAGGAGTAACCGATTGAATTAAAATTTGGTATGTGTTAAATGTTTTTCTATCTTAGGCTAGTATCAAAAATGATATCAAAAATCCCCAAAAAGTGTCAAAAATTAGTGAAATATTGATTTTTAACAACTTCTACACTACCACCCCGACATATAGGTGGTGGTGGTAGTTTAATAAAAAAAAATTAAAAAAGTACTTTTGTGAAAAGTGGCAACCTTCTAAAACATAGGTTTTAAGTTTCACAGTCAACGATTTCAGTGAATTTGTAAAAATTGGTCACGGATATGTAATACAGGGTTTTTCAATAAGAGTGATATGATTTATTTAAAAAACCAGTAAGGAAAGGCAGAAAGTCGGGCGGGGCCGACTATATAATACCCTACACCTCCCTAACAATGCGATAAGGGTCATTGCCATAATAATTTGGAATAATTTGTAAATGGGTAGAAACATATTATCTAATTCTGAAACGATAATCGCTAAATTAATCAATATTCGTTCCTAAATTGAGAAATATCTTTCTGGAAAATTTTAATGATCGGAAGTAAAATACAACTTCTATAGCGGTTTGATACCAAATCAGAAGGAACATATATATGGAGCTTTAATATAAATCTGAACCGATCTTCCCTGAATACTCATTCATGTAAAAAGACTTCCTTCTGTCGAATTTCGTACTGATTGGATATAAAATACAGTCTCTACAGCGCTTACTGGTCTAATCGGGGGTAACATATATATGGGTCTTATATCTAAATCTAAAGTGAGTTTCTCCGAGTTTGGCAGTATTCCTTCATGTAGAAAGAAACCTCTTTTTGCCGACTTTCGCACTGATCGGATATAAAATAACATGCTTACAGCGCTCACATGTCAAATCGGGGGTAACGTATATATAGGGGCTATATCTAAATCTGAACCGATTACTTCCAAATTTAAAAGTGTTCATTCATATAATAGGAAACCTCTTGCTGACGAATTTCGCACTGATCAGATATAAAATACAGTTTTTACAGGGCTTACATGTCAAATCGGTGGTAACATATATATGGGGGCTATATCTAAATCTGAACCGATTTTCTCCGAATTTGGCAGTATTCCTTCATGTAATAAGAAACCTCGCTTTGCCGAATTTCGCACTGATCGGATATAAAATAAAATGTTTACAGCGCTTACATGTCAAATCGGGGGTAACGTATATATGGGGGCTATATCTAAATCTGAACCGATTTCTTCCAAATTTAACATTGTTCATTTATATAATAAGAAACCTCTTTCTGCCGAATTTCATACTGATCGGATATAAAATAAAGTTTTTACAGCGCTTACATGTCAAATCGGGGCTAACATATATATGGGGGTTATATCTAAATCTGAACCGATTTTAACCAAATTCAATAGGGATCGTCCTTGGGCCAAAAAAAAGATATGTGTAAAGTTTCGTCGAGATCGGACCATAATTGCGACCTGTACTTTGATTACAAGAATACATGCACAGACGGACAGACAGACAGACAGACGGACAGACAGACAGACGGACATAGCTAAATCAACTCAGAAAGTGATTCGAAGTCGATCGGTATAATAAACGATGGGCCTATTTCTTCTCCTTTTGGGTGTTACAAACAAATGCACAAAGTTATAATACCCTGTACCACAGTGTGGTGTAGGGTATAATAAATGTAATAAAATTAATGAAAACTGGTTTTAATTAATTGTCGGTAGTATATGACTGTCAAATTGTCAGAACACCCTATTTAAAATGTTGGTTGTCCTGATGGAATCGCATGATAGTAGACAGAACTACCATAATTCTGTTGGCAAATAATTCGGTATTATGTTTGAAGCTAATAACTATAATATTTAGTACGACTCAAATATGTAGTTACCCAACAAGTTCATGCCTACACTGAACTTTGGCATTGAGTTAGCGCCCAAGACAATGAAACATTATAATAATTAACAGTTGCACTTAAATTTCAAGATAATTAAATTAATGTTACGAAAATGTTATTTTTAGTTTAGATATGAAATGTTTGTATCTTATTGTTTTACTGACTTTGTCGCTAGGCTAATGTCATTTGCTTTTCAGTGTATGGACAAATGTTTCCATTTTTTCTGAGTATTTTATCTAATCTTATTGTACGATGAATAAAAAATATTAAACTCGTAATAATTAAACGCATTTAAATGTTTGATTTGATTAATTTCATATTTATTGTCGGAAATATTCAGTTTAAAATAATAACATGAGGAGTGTTAATGACAGAAAAAATGTTCACGCCACATTTGAAGCATAATCGCCAATAACGTTGTAAGCGCCATTAACGCCGTGTGAACAAAAATAACTTGTAATTAATTAAATACATAAAATTTATAAGAATCATTTTTTTATAAGATAGATTTTTTATATAAAATAGATATATAAAACAGCTATGTCTATAATGAGTGAAAAAAGGAAAAATTTTAAGGTGTCTGCTACTTTTAAAACGTTTGTTACGAATTTTTGACCATTTTAATTTGACGTTTACAACGTTATTCGCGATTATGCTTCATGTTTAGAAACATTTGAGTTACCACAGGCTCTGTTATCTCTACACTACTCTACAATTCCAGAGTAGTTTACAACAAACAGCTAATTTACACCTCTAGAAAAATTATAGTCAGCACAATCATATCCACAGATGATAATGTTAATGTAATGTTAAGTAGTTACTAAAAAAGAACAACAATTATTCATTATCTCATATTGTTCTCAATGCGGGATGGACCACTCTGACATTAATCCCCTCGAATTTACTAGGTTATCAATTTGAATTATGACGATTGACAGTGGATGCAACAGTTGTTGAGGCTGATCCGCTTGTAGTTGTTGGTTGAACTGATGTTGATGATGATGAGGCGTCCCGCGAAGTGCCAGCCAAACAGGCCTGCAGTTGAGCATGAACCGCGGCGGATTCCCTGACATATACATCGGAACACTTTGAAGTACAACTGTTTTGGTCATACAATATAACTTCATATCTAATTTTAATATATTGCATTAGTTTTTCGCTCTTATCTTGTATACGATAGGATAAAGATATGGCTTCGCCCGCCTGAATAATTAGAACAAATAAAGACAAGTTTATTAAAAACTATGTATACGATATATATTAGTCTAAATGTTTATCAACTAGAAAGTAATAGTAATATTAATAAATATCATTGGACATGAAAGAAATAGTTAAATCGCAGCTTTTTAATTAACCTTTATCGTTGTCTTGCTAGTTTGTCTAAGCTCTAAGTTCCACAGTAGACGACTCTATAGTATAGAGGAAGACCCCAGGGTTCGACTCTATAGTATAGAGGAAGACCCCCGACTCTATAGTATAGAGGAAGACCCCCGACTCTATAGTACCGAGGAAGACTCTATAGTATAGAGGAAGACCACCGACTCTATAGTACCGATGAAGACTCTATAGTATAGAGGAAGACCACAGCGGCCGCCTCTATAGTGTAGAGGAAGACCACAGCGGTCGACTCTATAGTATAGAGGAAGACCCCCGACTCTATAGTACCGAGGAAGACTCTATAGTATAGAGGAAGACCACCGACTCTATAGTACCGATGAAGACTCTATAGTATAGAGGAAGACCACAGCGGCCGCCTCTATAGTGTAGAGGAAGACCACAGCGGTCGACTCTATAGTATAGAGGAAGACCCCCGACTCTATAGTACCGAGGAAGACTCTATAGTATAGAGGAAGACCACCGACTCTATAGTACCGATGAAGACTCTATAGTATAGAGGAAGACCACAGCGGCCGCCTCTATAGTGTAGAGGAAGACCACAGCGGTCGACTCTATAGTATAGAGGAAGACCCCCGACTCTATAGTACCGAGGAAGACTCTATAGTATAGAGGAAGACCACCGACTCTATAGTACCGATGAAGACTCTATAGTATAGAGGAAGACCACAGCGGCCGCCTCTATAGTGTAGAGGAAGACCACAGCGGTCGACTCTATAGTATAGAGGAAGACCCCCGACTCTATAGTACCGAGGAAGACTCTATAGTATAGAGGAAGACCACCGACTCTATAGTACCGATGAAGACTCTATAGTATAGAGGAAGACCACAGCGGCCGCCTCTATAGTGTAGAGGAAGACCACAGCGGTCGACTCTATAGTATAGAGGAAGACCCCCGACTCTATAGTACCGAGGAAGACTCTATAGTATAGAGGAAGACCACCGACTCTATAGTACCGATGAAGACTCTATAGTATAGAGGAAGACCACAGCGGCCGCCTCTATAGTGTAGAGGAAGACCACAGCGGTCGACTCTATAGTATAGAGGAAGACCCCCGACTCTATAGTACCGAGGAAGACTCTATAGTATAGAGGAAGACCACCGACTCTATAGTACCGATGAAGACTCTATAGTATAGAGGAAGACCACAGCGGCCGCCTCTATAGTGTAGAGGAAGACCACAGCGGTCGACTCTATAGTATAGAGGAAGACCCCCGACTCTATAGTACCGAGGAAGACTCTATAGTATAGAGGAAGACCACCGACTCTATAGTACCGATGAAGACTCTATAGTATAGAGGAAGACCACAGCGGCCGCCTCTATAGTGTAGAGGAAGACCACAGCGGTCGACTCTATAGTATAGAGGAAGACCCCCGACTCTATAGTACCGAGGAAGACTCTATAGTATAGAGGAAGACCACCGACTCTATAGTACCGATGAAGACTCTATAGTATAGAGGAAGACCACAGCGGCCGCCTCTATAGTGTAGAGGAAGACCACAGCGGTCGACTCTATAGTATAGAGGAAGACCCCCGACTCTATAGTACCGAGGAAGACTCTATAGTATAGAGGAAGACCACCGACTCTATAGTACCGATGAAGACTCTATAGTATAGAGGAAGACCACAGCGGCCGCCTCTATAGTGTAGAGGAAGACCACAGCGGTCGACTCTATAGTATAGAGGAAGACCACAGCGGTCGACTCTATAGTATAGAGGAAGACCACAGCGGTCGACTCTATAGTATAGAGGAAGACCACAGCGGTCGACTCTATAGTATAGAGGAAGACCACAGCGGCCGACTCTATAGTATAGAGGAAGACCACAGCGGTCGACTCTATAGTATAGAGGAAGACCACAGCGGTTGACTCTATAGTATAGAGGAAGACCATAGCGGTCGACTCTATAGTATAGAGGAAGACCACAGCGGTCGACTCTATAGTATAGAAGAAGACCACAGCGGTCGACTCTATAGTATAGAGGAAGACCACAGCGGTCGACTCTATAGTATAGAGGAAGACCACAGCGGTCGACTCTATAGTATAGAGGAAGACCACAGCGGTCGACTCTATAGTATAGAGGAAGACCACAGCGGTCGACTCTATAGTATAGAGGAAGACCACAGCGGTCGACTCTATAGTATAGAGGAAGACCACAGCGGTCGACTGTACAACATTCCCTTCCCCTTTTCTGGCACAATAGTCTTCCCAGTTACTAACACTTACCGTATTATTGCTGCACTCAAAATAACCATAGGGATCTAAATCGAAATGCAAATCGCATCCGGAAAATTCCCCGCAAATATTCTCAACAGTTTTGTTGATGCTAATAGCGTCTTCTTGAAGATCCTCTTTAATCTCTTCTTTGGATTTTTCACTTATTTGGAGGCATTCGTCATATTGTACCTCATAAACTTCAGTTAAATTGTTCAATTGCGGCAAATAAATCGCAAAGCATTGGACGCTTCTCAGGGGATCGTTCTGAATGACTGCCGACGATGTTAGTATGATATTGGCTAGATTAAGCTCAACTTGTGGTTTATCGGCGACACCAATAGTCGCAGCGAATGTGGCTAATATGGCGATTTTTATTACAATATTTTTCAACATTTCGACGGCAATACACTTCGATTACTGTTTTATTCGTAGTAATAGTGTTCTCCGGCCGCAGGTATTTATAAAGTGGCTCATTGCAAGAATTTTTTTACAGGTAATTGAATATCCGTAGATTTCATCATTAAGCATTCGGGCTTTCCTCGGAACGCGTGGAAAACCATGTGACCTGGACACAACAAACATTATTAATCATCCAAAAAATTAATATTATAGGTAGTCGATCACCAGCACTAAAGCACAACAAAATCTTATCAGCATTTTCTGAGAAATATTTTATTACTATAACACCCAATTGGTAATAAATTCGAACATTTGCACAATTTCCATTGTTCAGGAGCTTTAACGTGAGTTCCCATTAGAATTCACCCTCACTATTATGGAGTCCCAGTATATGAATATAAATTCACAGGTTTTCTTGTAAACTTTTATTGAAAAATATATAGCTGCCAGATTGTATGTCAGAACAGAAAGCAATGCAGTATTTGTCGCTTATAAACCTGCGCTTCTTCTATAAGCATTTACCTTTTCCTGTAATTATGGCTTATATGCTCCCCACTTATAAGCATTTATCTTTTATATGCAGTGGTAGACCTGCAATTTTGGAGGTGCATATAAGCAATAATTGCTGTATGTTCGTGGTGCATATAAACGTTGATTACACAGTCCAACACGAAAAATATAACCATATACGGACACCACAACGTGATAAAAGACCAAAAAAAGACACGTGTTTCCCAGTTTTTGACCTTGGAGATGAAGTTTTTTTGATTTTATATGTTCACAATTTTTGTTCTTTTTATGACAAGAGGCCTCAGAGAGAAAATCAAACTTCCGAACGGTTTGTAAGATATTAGCCTGAGAAATTTATCACTTTTTTTGCAAAATGACTTTGGACTAAACATGACATTGGGCAAAACTGGGAGGCACGGGTCTTTTTTTTTGGTTTTTTATCGCGTAGTAGTGTACAGGGTGGCTGATATGTAATGCAACAAAGTAAAGTGCTATATTTTTTTAATTTTTTTTTAATTTTATTGTTCAAAAGCAAAAAATGTCGGAAATAACATAAAATTTTAGAAACAGTTTAGATTTGTTCGAATTGGCCACCTTTGGCACGAATTATGGCCTTCAAACGGCCTTCAAAGCCATCACACGCTGCATGAAAGTGGCTCTGCGGTATTTTGGCCCATTACCGGCGAAGCGCCGTCTTGAGATGATCGATACTTTGATATTTTTTAGTGCGAACCTTACTCTCTAAAATGCCCCAGGCGCAAAAGTCCAATGGATTGAGATCCGGAGATCTTGGTGGCCATTGTGCGGTTGAAATGAAGCGAGGAACCTCCTTTTTAAGCCATTCTTGGTTGACGCGTGCTGAGTGCGATGGTGCCGAGTCCTGTTGAAATGTCCATGGTCTGCGGCCGAAATGTTTGTCTGCCCAGGGCTTCTATACTGTCTTTAGGACATTTTCCCGATAATATTCGGCATTTATTTTGACCCCATGGTCGATGAATACGAGCGGGGAGCGACCATCGGCCGTTACGGCGGCCCACACCATTACCATCGGCGGCGCTTGAGTTCTGGTGGCCAATCGAAGGTGTAAATTTTCACCTGACCTCTTTGGCAAGTAAACCCGATCATTTTGTTTGTTCACAAACTGCTCAATTTGGAATGGCTTCTCATCGGAGAAAACCAAATTCGGTAACTGGCCACTTTCGTGCAAGCGAAGCAACTCCTTGGCTCTTTCCAGTCTAACTTTTTTTTGTGCATCGGTGAGCTCTTGCACATTTTGGAACTTCAATGGCTTTAGTCCAAGCTCATTTTTTAATATGTGTTGTATCCGTTCTCGCGATATGTTCAGCTCACGAGCAATTTTTCTACCACTGCGGCGTGGATCTGGCCTTCACTTTTCGGATCATTTCTGGTGTTGTTACCGTTTTTTTTCGTCCACTTTTTGGACGCGATGCAACACTGCCAGTATCACGGTATCGAGCAATGGTACAAAAACAAAAGATTTATTCACATTTAAATGCTGGAGGGCTCTAACGATAGCCACTTGTGTTTTTCCACCCAAATATAAAGCAATCACACTATCACGCTTGAATTCCATCACGAATAACTTTTTTTCTGAATCTGAAGATCAAAATGCTTTTGTAAGCTTGTAAACAATAAAATGAACTGTCACTGAAATAAATCGGTCAGCTATCAGACTAGCGGTTTAGAAATGATAGCAACCTGAAGTTGGTTGCAATACATATCAGCCACCCTGTATATGGTTATATTTCCATGACTTAAAAAATTACACACAGTGCACCCAGGAAAATAATTTGTTGGAATTCGATTGTAACAATAAAAAAATAGTACTAGAAACAAAAAGTATATTGCCTACACCGTCTGTCGGTTGTATTTATAAATAAATGGTTCGAACAACAATAATAAAAGGGATACGATCAAATGAAAATGCTTGCAACTAAATCGATGGTTGCATCAATCGAATTAAGATTGTTTTTCTCATTGACACTCGGTGAGGTAACCAATTTTAAATTTTCATTATAGTACCATATGATCGATTTTTGTTTGTGACAACCAATGTTTTATTCTTGACAACAGAAATTGTATCTATAGACCAAAGATTATTATTGCAACGAATAATTGGTTACTGCAACAGAAAAATATTAATAAATAATCGTTTATTGGTTACCCCAATCATTTCCAAAATTTAGAATAATTAAATGTATTTTGGGAAATACAACCGAAAGATTGATTGCTGTTATATTGCTGATACATAAAAAACAAAAAATAAAATTGCTCGACATAAATAAATCTTCAACATTTTGTTCAAGAACGGAATAAATAATCACGTGTGGATAATAATGTGTGGAATGCAGAATATGTTGTCCAAAATGTTTTACATAACTAAAAAATAATAGCAACAACCATGAAATTGAAATCACAGGGTTAAGCGATATTTGCATAAAAGTTTTGTGTTTTTTTTTCGAGTACTAAAATGTGTGTCAAATATTTCCACATCTCATAATAGTGATGAATTTGTAATATGGGATTTTTAATTTTGTTATGAATTGTTCAATAAATAAAATAAAAATTAATGAAAACTGTTTTTAATTATTTGTCGGTAGTATATGACTGACAAATTGTCAGAACAACCAATTTTTTAAAACAGTTGGTTGTGGCAACTGCAACAGACCACAATTGTCGTAATTGGCGCAACCAAATATGATTGTTGTCAACATGGAAGCAGAAGTATACCACTACCAAAATATTGGTTGTCCTGATGGAATCGCATGATAGTAGACAGAACTACCAAAATTCGGTTGGCAAATAATTCGGTTGAGGCAATTAAACTGTATTCTGTGTGTGTTATATTTAACGATATATTAAATGATTTGCTCCATAACTAAAAAAATTTCTGCAATAATGCATCTTTAAGTAGACTTTCCACTTAAAACAATTCCCTAAAATCATTTAATAGAATTATGAAATTGTCCCAAAAAAGGGAGACCTCTCTAATTCCAACAATTGGCAGCACATTCAATCGAAGCTAGACGACTTACAGCAGGAGTCGTTAAAGATTGTCCTCAAAATCAACATCAAGAAAACTGAATTGCTACAAATTAAAACATCCGATATACCTTTTACTATTAACGGCCAAAACACGGAGGAGCTAAGCAGGACATCTTGAGTCGCATATATACGAAATGTTTGGCGTGCGTGAATTCTGTTCTTCTCTACGGCTCAGAGACATGGTTAGTTACCGAAAAAATTAAAGCAAAACATCAAAGCTTTTTAACCCGTTGCCTCCGAAATATTCTCCAAATATGGTGGCCCTGAACCATATCTAATGAAGACCTATGGGAAACTACACATCAAATTACATCAACGCCGAAATCAGGAAGAGAAAATATGACTGGATTGGGCACACATTGCGAAAACCCTATGACGATCCTCCGCATGCTGCGCTGGCCTGGTGTGCGACGTCGTAGAAGACCGCAAACAACATGGCGCTGAACTGTTTTTAGCGAAACCAGCAAATCGTTTAACGAACTAAGACTACATACTAGCACGTAACAGATATAACTGGAACTTTTTTGTAGAAACCTTAAGCTCCTAAACATGGAGTACGGATTTAATAATAATAATGGAATTGTCAAATGCTATTATATTCTGAAAGACAACTTCAAATTCGTAAAAATTCAAATAACATCTTTACTATATATATTCTTCTGATTTAACTAAAAATTTGAACAAAAACCCATTTTCAAACCAGTAAGGAAAGGCTAAAGTCGGGCGGTGCCGACTATATAATACCCTACACCACTCTCGTAATATTGAATAAATCTGATATATAAATTTTGTAATTCATGTATAAATTGTTTACATAAATTTACTTTTGGGGCATTTTATACTTAAATAATACCCTGTACCACAGTGTGGTCTAGGGTATAAAAACGATTGGATCTAAAGAGCCAAATCGGATGAAACATATATATGGGAGCTATAGCTAAATCTTAACCGATTTTCTTCAAATTCGGTAGTGTTGGTTCATGGATCAAGAAACTCTACCATTCTAAATTTCAAAATGATTGGATGTAAAATACAGCTTCTTCAGGACTAAAGAGCAAAATCGGACGAAACATATATATGGGAGCTATAGCTAAATCTTAACCGATTTTCTTCAAATTCGGCAATGTTGGTTCATGGATCAAGAAACTCTACCATTCTAAATTTCACAACGATCGGATGTAAAATACAGATTCTATAGGACTAAAGGGCCGAATCGGACGAAACATATATATGGGAGCTATAGCTAAATCTGAACCGATTTTCTTCAAATTTGACAATGTTGGTTCATAGATCTAGAAACTCTACCATTCTAAATTTCAAAACGATCGGATGTAAAATACAGCTTCTATAGGACTAAAGGACCAAATCGGACGAAAGATATATATGGGAGCTATATCTAAATCTGCACCGATTTTCTTCAAAGTCGCCAATGTTGGTCCATGGATCAAGAAACTCTACCATTCTAAATTTCAAAACGATCGGATGTAAAATACAGCTTCTATAGTACTAAAGGGCCAAATCGGACGAAACATATATATGGGAGCTATAGCTAAATCTTAACCGATTTTCTTCAAATTCGGCAATGTTGGTTCATGGATCAAGAAACTCTACCATTCTAAATTTCAAAACGATCGGATGTAAAATACAGCTTCTATAGGACTAAAGGACCAAATCGGACGAAAGATATATATGGGAGCTATATCTAAATCTTAACCGATTTTCTTCAAATTCGGCAATCTTGGTTCATGGATCAAGAAACTCTACCATTCTAAATTTCAAAACGATCGGATGTAAAATACAGCTTCTATAGTACTAAAGGGCCAAATCGGACGAAACATATATATGGGAGCTATAGCTAAATCTTAACCGATTTTCTTCAAATTCAGCAATGTTGGTTCATGGATCAAGAAACTCTACCATTCTAAATTTCAAAACGATCGGATGTAAAATACAGTTTCTATAGGACTAAAGGGCCAAATCGGACGAAAGATATATATGGGAGCTATATCTAAATCTGAACCGATTTCAACCAAATTCAATAGCGATCTTAACAGCCGCGAAATACTCTAAACTGCAAAATTTCAGAACGATCGGAGTGAAATTGCGACCTGTAGTCGACGAACAACTTTACATGGACAGACGGACGGACAGACATCGTTAAATCGACTCAGCTAGTGATTCTGAGTCGATCGGTATACTTTAAGGTGGGTCTAGCTGTGTTATTTTAAGGTGTTACAAACATCTGCCGTTAAACAAACTTATAATACCCTGTACCACAGTGTGGTGTAGGGTATAAAAATGCATCATTAAAAAAAACTTTGATAGAAAACTTACGTGTTGTATGTGTTTTTGGAAATGAAATATCGTTTGATTCTTATTGAATTCAAAATAGGCGTTTCTGTTAGGACATATAGTGGATTAACTTCTGAAGAATAAATAGATAGAATAAAATGGCACTGACATGGTCGTGGATATAATAAGGGTTGTGAGTGAAAAGAGTGATATTATTCCATACCAGGTTTTTATATAGTTTTTAGCCAGAATTTCTACAGTAATTACCTTCAAAAATGCAAGTCTTCCAATGTTTATAAAATGTAAATGCTTATAAACAAAAGTTTTCCTTATAAGTATATATATTTAATGGAGAAGCGGAAGTTTCTGGGGTGCTAACAAACGGGGTGCATATAAGCGATAATTACATATCTTACTTAATGTAACCATCTGGTCGGCACCGTCCAAGTAGCCAAGGAATGTCGACACTAGCATGTTAGGAGATTCCAAAGGAATACATACTTTGACCACACCAAATCAGCTTAGTAATCGTTGTTTAATAAACTCTTTTTGCAAGAGCTTACATGTTGAAAGTTGCTCAGCTGATAGAGTACATAGGTCGCTCTGAACGCAACCACTTACCAGAATCTATTAAGAATATTTAGAGAATCGCACTATTTAAATTGGATCGAAAAAAGAAATGCTTTTAATTATACTTTGAAATTTTTGATTTTTTTTGCGGAAATAAAGCTTGTTTTCACATTTTTGTCAAAAACCCATGTTTTAATTTTTATTTTTCTCTAACGAAATCTTAAGTAATTTCCTTTAAGAGCTTTGTGGTCTATTAGTGGGATGGAACTTGTCATATCGTCGGCTTAATGCTATTTTGGTCTATACGCCATTTTTGTATTTTTTGCGTTAAGAGTTGATAATATGGGTTTCCAGCATGCTCTTTCGGAATCTGAAATATTTTTTTTTTCCTATCTCGTCTAGTTTTCGAGATATCGGTACGGTAAATCGATTTAACTCTGATGTTCGGGAAATAATTTTGATATTTTTGTTCTATATCTCCATTTTTCTATCGTCCTATATTTTTTACTCACTATTTTACGTTCTATCGATCACAATATGATTTATTGCTTTAAAAAATTCTGAAAATGTACGAATATTTTCAGAATTTTTGAATGCAAATTTAATGATTTTCAGTAATTTAATTAGAAATTTTAAATGTTCGTAAAATTTATTTATTTGTTTTGAGTTTTTCAGTAATTCAAAGTCCGGATTTATAGAATTGATAATGTTCCCAAAAGCCCTTTGTAGTTTTAATCGAATAATCTTGAAAAACTATAAATTGCTTGATGAATTGACAACAAGTGACGACTTGGAATGTTTAGAAATTAAAAATGGGTCCTTTGAACAAAAGTCAATGCGACATATGCCATTTTGAATTGTAAGGTATAATTCGAAATCCAAGAAAAATTAAAACTGAAAATCGAAAAAGTCTTCAACTGGAACATATGTATGGTCTCAAACCAAAATAAATTCTGACTGAATAACAAAAGCACAGACCAACAATAAATAACAACAACACATGAGGTACGATGACGTCGGCATTAACCGTTGACAAAACTACATTTGTTTTCGTTTCTTGTTAAATTCAATTTACTGCTTCCATAAGTATTTCAGCTGATTTAAGTTAAAGACATACACTATTGCTACTGAAGATGATAGAGTGGTGTCTATCGAAACTGCAGTCAATTCTACCAAGCAATTAAAACTCTCTACCAATTTTTGTATTTGTTTCTATTACTTTTTTGCAATAGACAGAAAATAACTGGAACATATGGTCTCAAACCAAAATAAATTCTGTCTGCAAAATTTTGAAAATCTTTCATAAATAAAATATTTTTGGGGAAATTCCTAAATAATAGTTTTTTTTGTATTGAAAGACAGTCAATTCTACCAAGCAATTAAAACTCTCTACCAATTTTTGTATTTGTTTCTATTACTTTTTTGCAATAGACAGAAAATAACTGGAACATATGGTCTCAAACCAAAATAAATTCTGTCTGCAAAATTTTGAAAATCTTTCATAAATAAAATATTTTTGGGGAAATTCCTAAATAATAAATAAAATTGTATTGAAAGACATGTTTTATTTGAGAAAATGAGTTCTCAAATATATCTTGTTGTAATATAATAATATATGCGCTCCAAATAAAGTTTCTTACGGCCTGTTTCTGTATTTCTAACGAAAGTCTCTGCGAACGAAAACCAGTCACTCACTTTCGTCTGGAATTTGGTTTCTCTAAGGTTCGTTCGTTCGTTCGCCTGGCCTTACGTCAACGACGTTAGCAATTTACCAATTCCGGTCTAAAATAGCACACATTTTTGTATGGTCGACCTTAGAAAATACACCTCTGTATCCTTTACACTGGCGGTGGCCAAAAATCAACCCTGGGTTGGTCAGCTGAGCTGATCCAACACTCTCATTTCTTTCTCTCTCTCTCTCACGTCTCTCTCATTGTGCGCTGATGATTTTTTCCATCTTAGCGAGCTGCCAATGTTGACTTCTTTATGCTTAAATATGTAAACATATGTATACAATTTTAATACTATTTAATTGTTTTTACCATAATTATATTATTATCTACTTATTTTTTGATTTTAATACCGTTTTTTGCCATTGTTCCCATCATTCGACAAATAAAATAAAGTGACTCGATCTGATCATTTGTGTAAGAGTTCATTATCGTGCGACTTGTCGTTGTGATGGTAGTTAGTAAAACCCACATCAGCTGTTTGTCGTCTGGCAGGCGAACGAAAGCAAAATTTTAAGTTACAGAAACAGGCTGTTAATTTTCAAATAAAATTCATTTGTTAATAAATATATAGTATTTAAAATTTTCTGTTCCAAATATATTTTCTTTGAATTCAAACATATCAAAAAAGACTATTTTGCCCCGTGTATAAACAATGTGGGGAACCCCATGGAATAAAAAGCGTGTAACTCTTCAGTCCCGTTTTTACTCATATAATAAATTGCGTTTTTCTCCGATCATACAAAATGGCGTATGGAACAAAAAAGCATTAAGCCGACGATATATCAAAATAAAGATTAAAATCTAAAAAATAGAGGTTAAACCATCTATTTTAGCATAACTGGAGAACCATTTATCGTAACTAGTTCAGGAAAGCTTTAATTAATCCTAAATTAAGTACCTTTCAACTTCTTCTAACATTATATTACAAGATATTGCCAAAAAATCTCATTTTTATTTTGAGAAAGTTTTAATAACTTTTTACTTAAAACATCTTGAAAGCATCGAAAATCCACAATTGATATATATTTATTATTTTATCGTAAAGTCCGATCGGCAATGAATAAAATGAGACGATTCCGAAGAAAATCGAGGCATAATTAACAAAGTTGTAGCTATATAAGTAATTTAGAATTATCTCGAGCTTTCCTGAACCTATTACAATAAATGGTTCTCCAGTTATGCTAACATATGGACATACACTTAAGCCTGTGGTTAGGCCTGTTTGGCTCTGCTTATTTATGATTTTTTTTTTTACCTCACGAGTTACAGAAAATCTGTAATAGACACGAATTTTCTCAGTATCTTCCAGTCATATCCTCTGAGATGAGTCAAGTCTGGCAATATGTCGGACCCAAAATTTCTGGATTTTGCATGTGTGAAAACCGGGCAGTGACACAGAAAATGTTCCATCGTTTCGATGGATGCCCTGCATTATTCACTATGTTGTATTAGTAACATTAATTCTAACATAAATTAATACTCATACGAACCTGTGGGGTTACTGGATTTTCACTGCTGTTTGGTGTTTTTTTTATCGATTAAAATGCCCTAGAGCGTCAAGAAGTCTAATCAGAAGGTGGGGGTTATATTGAAACACGAACCGGTATGGTATGGTATGTCCCATTTCCACCATCATATCAAAACATGGACGGTTATGCTTTATTTTCCCATATCGACGATTTTATTCAAAGTATAAATGCTTAAAATTCAGTTTGATTCAGATTTCGTTCCTAGCTGTTAAAATAATTTCATTGCTTTGGAAAGCTCAAAAGTTGAAGATTTTTAATGCCTGCTAACTATTATAGTAAACACGACAGTGACCAGACAGTATTTTTACAATGGATAGCACTAGCTTCTTAGAAAATACACCAAATCTCACTAGGTCTATACGGGCATTTAAGTTTAAATGCCGGTATAGATGTTTCACAAACCTCCTAGGTCCTGTGATAAGACCATTCCATTCTGTTCTATAGTGTAATCAGCAATGCCCGGAAGGTCAGGCATTGTGTCTAGAATGTCCGAAGGATTTTCCTAATCAAAGTGACAATTCGCTAAGTCGAAAAACAGTTGATGGCATGTCATAGCCTTGATATAATGTAGTATAACATTTCTGGTGTCGTTCTCAACACAAGAGTGATACACTATTATATAATATAGCTATTCGCTGAACTTTGTTAAATATCGCGCAGAAGATGGACTTCTGCAGAGCAATCTACGAGACGACAATTCCGTATATCCCGGTTTCATACTCATCTCATCTTCTCCAGAGAAAGCAGAATATTGTTCATGAAGAGATTCCATAGCAGAGTAAACAGAACGTCCCTTGCGGCATTCCCCTGCTGACAAATCTATGGAGCTCAGTGGAATCTAAGCGAGATGAATCTCATCTCTTAATCAGAAGATTATAAATTAACTTTTGTGTACTACTATCAACCCCCAGGGTTGCAAGAGCCGTAATGATAGTGGGTAGATTTATGTTATTGAAGACCCACTCCCCCATATATGTCTTATAATGCTACCATATCATGTTCCTTAATAGAGAGATATACTTTAATAGTAGGGTATGATGACCTATCTACTTGTATCTACTATTTGAGAAAATGAGTTTTGTTAACCATTTAATATCGTATTTACAAAATATAGTCTCCTTCACAAAAGTGAAGCTATAAAACTCTATGGGTAGGCCACTCCTCCTTTCAACGCTTTAATTCAGCGCTGGCTAACAAAATATCTCGGAAATTGTTTGTGTTTATTGTGGGTAGGAGATAATGTTTGATTGCAAACAATTTTACGTGATTGGTCGTTTAGTCCCTATCGGCCAAACGGTAATTAAAAGCAATACGGAAATCTGTCCAGCTATCTATAATTCACTTCGACTGATAGCGGAATAATTTTTTTAAAGAAATTTGTCATACAATTTATTTGCTCTACAACAAATTTTAATTCTTTATCACAGAGTTCCCCCAATTTGAATTTAATCGGTTAATAGCTATCAGAATTTAATACTGAATAATCAATCATGAAAAAATCAAAGTGCGACATTAATATAGGTGCAAAGGGATTTCACAAGAAAAACTTAATTGGCAATCATAATAAGTAGGCAGCGGAATTATATGCAATTTTAAAGTATTATTGGATTCCAATTCCGAATGTATATTTTAAAAATGAACTTCTTACTCAAAATATAATATGTAGTAACATTGTAACTAGATACTCGTAAATCTATGCATAAAAAGTTGAAAGTTTTAATATGAAGCCGGATTTAAAGTATGTTAAAAAATCAAAATTGTATATATTGCCGCTGTCTAATAATAAGGGTTAGATGTATAATCACTTGTTATACGCTCACTTAAGCAAATTATATATACTCATTTTCTAAAGACCAAAAGTGAAACACATCGAAGGAGTAACCTAAGACCCTAAATCAGTTTTAGGACATTTTTATGAGTAACGGATTGGCTTCAAATTTGGTATGTGATAATATTTTTTTTCTATCTCAGGCTAAGTTCGGAGATGGGCCATATTGGTCCACTTCTTCTAGTAGGTTCTTAGGTTTAGGTTAGGGTGGCAGCCGTATTTTTTTACGAGCTCACATAGACCAGTTTAGGTCCCTTGTGTTACCACGGCCTGAAATGCCCCTCATCGAAACCAACCTATTTGATATACAAATTTATCGATAGTACGAATATCGGTGCTGGAAAGATCTGTTAGGCTGCCTAGAAAGGCCAGTCGTTTACTCAGAGCGGGGCAGTCGCACAGCAAGTGCTCAATCTCCACAGCATCTGCAGAAGTCTTTGGATCCGGCGGCATCATTACTGTGTTGTTTTTGGCCAAATATTCGCAAATGCCAGTTTTTGTTCTTTCACAAATCCGGGCGTTTTTGGCGGATTGCTTCGCGCAATTTGCGCATAACTTTCAGGTAATATTCTTTATTGACCGTACTACCCTGTGGCAGGAGCTCATAATGCAGCACGCCCCTGCAATCAAAGAAAACTGTGAGCAAAACCTTTACGTTCGACCGAACACGCTGTTCGTCCTTCGCATTTTCTCGGCCCTCTAAGAACATTTTGTACCACCGATAAAAGTTGCTTTGGTCCAAGGTAGCTTCACCATATGCCACAGTCATCATTCGGAATGCGTCAGCGCACTTTATTTTGTTTTTCACACAAAATTTGATGCAGACTCTTTGATCCATTTTCTGAAATAGATAAAAATCGAAGACAAGTTAAAACACACCCAAGCACAACAGCTGTCAAAAATTAACTAATCATTCAAAATGGCCGATCTTGTCAGCTTAAGTAAGGGACAGAGTACCAACATAACGCTACAAAAATATCAAAAATCAAATACACGTAGCCCGCGGAAATTAAAAATTCGCGATATTTTTTGAACATACCTCGTATACAGTATTTGCATTTCTAAGAGACAATCATAAATGCATGCAGTTATGATAAAAATGGAATTTGTTTATAACATCGGGTTCACTTTCTTTGTACCCCATAACTACTCCTAAAATATTGAGTGTGTCGATATTTATGCAAACCGAATGTTGCAGTCGCTAAATCAACATAGACTTTTACAACGATCATGAAGACATATCGCCATCGGAAATATATTTTGCACTGAAACCGCATTTGTAAGTTCGTTTCTAAAAATTGTGCAGTTGTATGAACGAGTTTTGATTTCGTTTGTAAAATTTTTACACTCCGCAAATGCTAAAATATAGCATTTTCCACACTCAGCCCAGCTCACGGTGTGGAGTGTTGCACCGTCAAAAAGCAGAGTTCAGAACCAAACCTAAATGAAAGCCTACATTCTTAATACACAACCAAATGGCTGCTCGATTGTGCGCATGCAAAATGTGAAATTAGCAGTGGTTGCAGGGGGAATTTTTAAAATGTCGCAACATGATGTGGTGACTTTTTTTCAGAAACGAAAACACCATAAGTAGAATGAAAACTTTTGTCGTTAGAAAAAAAGTGTCATAGACACATATCTACTCGGTCAACAATTTGTTGTCATTTAATGAAAATATTTTTAAAAAACATAATTTTTATTTCTTTGAATGAAGTTATTTAAATTATAAACCGGTTTCACGTAGTGTACCCTGGGTAACGCCAAATGATCTACCAAGTAGTGGTTTTACTTAAAAAAACTCCCCTAATAGCGGGTAATAATGCGACCTCGTGCCCATCGGTGTATGGTTTGCAGTCAGGGGTTATCGACTGTATTTGTACAGAGACTTGCTGATACCTGGGCGCCTCAGCAACTAATAGGTGTTGTGCCACCCAGTCTTTCCCACAATCCCGGGGGTTATGCTGTGGTGGACATGTTTCTCCCCTAGAGTAGTGGTTGTATTAAAACAACCTCCCCTAAATTAAAACAACTTATGAGTACCATGCTCATTGGACTTTGCGGTTCGTAGTTAGGGATTACCATAAACTGTGTTCGCATCAGCAACGACTCAACGACGCATCGGCAACTAGTGATCAAAATACCTCTTATTATGGCAGAATTACCTGGCACTTCGGTTTCCTATGGCCGAACCTCATAGAGGAAGTTTTGATGATCGTTGGGAGACCTGAAAAAGTCAATGCTGCATCTCTGACCAACAAGCAGAACGAATCCATAAAGTGGGTACGAAAAAAAGGATACCGCATCAACTTCCATACAGCAGCAGCCTATTAAATGTACATCTGAAGAACGGTTCATCCAAAACGACCAAAGAGTTCAGCGGTAACGTTGCTCCTCGATCCAGTGGTAACGCCGCTCCTCGGTTCTGTGGTAACGCTGCTCCTCGATCCTTCACTGACGTGACTAAGGATTGCTTGATACTGGCGGTCATCAACAGTGGTGAGGAAGACGGCACCACCTCAAAGGCCAAGTGGAGTGAGATAGAGTAAGCACTGTGCTCTGTTTTCTTCGATGTTCATGAGGTGCTGCCGGGTCTCACTCACTGTTGAGTCAAGGTATCAGGGCCGCGTAAAACTAATACGATTTACAAATATGCGCTCTGTGGAGGACTATCGCTGCGCTTTGAAAAAATTTGTGAAATCTAGACGGGTGCGGCGCTGGATGTTGTAAACAAGGAGGACATCTCGTCTCGGCCCAGGGCACATGCATGGATTTCGGCTGTACCAGCCGATGTGGAATCCGTGACTAAGATGCTGAAGGTTTGCAATCCCGGTCTTCTAACTGGCAACTGGAAGGTCTCGTACCAGGGCACATGCACGGATTCCTGCTGTACCAGCCGATGTGGAATCCGTGACTAAGATGCTGAAGGTTTGCAATCCCGAGCTTCCAACTGCCAGCTGGAAGGTCAGCCGATTGGGTGAGGCGGATGGGCTTCGAAAGCAGGCAGTATTTATACTGAATGCCGACCTCATCAAGTCCGATGGCATGGTTTCATACGGATTCAGCAAAATCCGACTTAAGGTGTACAAGAGCGATGAGGGGGATATATATAACTCTGGTGTAGTATCTAAAGCTGAGCCTCCCTCTTCGCAATTGTCAGAGCTTCACCTGACGGGAAATTAGGTTTTGCACTTAACGATGTGCTTGGATGCGTGAATAAGCACTTAATCAAGGGATCAAAAGAATCCTGTGGGGATGAATCCGGTGAGGATGAGTTTTAATTTAGCATGGTAGAGTTTCTTGACCCATGGACCAACATTGCCGAATTTGGTTCGGATTTAGTTATAGCTCCCATATCTTTCATCCGATTTGGCTACAGAGGCAGAGGCGTACCAAAGGCGGCTTGAAACCTTAGACTTTTATGTCCTTGGGGAGTTAGCTAACTTGGCTGATGTTGGAAACGGCCAACTTTTGAGCTTTTTAAAGCAATCCAATAGGTTCAAGGGAGCGGCCAAGTATAACTTATGTTTTCCCTTAGTTTTAACGACAGTTACTAAACTTCTGTTTCCACGTAAAATTGTCATTATTAACATGTGTAGTCCTCATAATTTCCTTTAATTTAAAGTCCATCCCGGCTTTATCGAGCATATACTTCATGCAAACAATATGTTACAAATAATAAAGGCACCTTTTCATTTTATGGAAAATTTTGATTTCTCTGAGTATACTTAGTAGGGACATAAATACCGTTACACACCTTTTTTGCAATTGGACCAAATTTGTTGTATATATTTATTGATATATATTGTAAACATAAAGCAAGCATTCATTCGAAATATCCGCCTTTGGCCTTCACACATGCCTTAAGTCGCATTGGCCAATCATCAATAGCCGCACGCATCCCGTCCATTGGAAAAGTGGCCACAGCACGAATCAAAGGAGTGTTAAAAGAATTGATGATGGGTTATCTTTTGTGGCAGACCATGTCCTCTAAAACTGTCCCCAATTTGTAATTCAGTGGGTTTAAATCAGGGCTTCCTGAGGGCCATTCTTCAGATGAAATGATAGTTTGTAGATTGTTTCAAAGCCATGTCTGGTTCGTTTTAGCCTTATGGGCCGTTCTGGAAAGTCCACGCCTGAATTTGGAATAGAGAATGGTAAAGTGGCTTCACAACAGCTTCTAAAACGGTTTCTTGGTAAACTTTGGCCGATGTTTAGACCCCTTCTTCACAGAATAGCACGTCAGTGATCCCTTCGTAAGAGACACCCCACCAAACCATGACTGATGCTGGATGATGGCCTTTTTTGACCCGTGGAATCAGTTCAGATGCTTCCTTAAACGACCGTGCATACACCCTAGCATTTTGTTTGTTAAATTTGTCTTGCACGGTAAAAATTTGTTAATCAGCGAACAAGATTTTTCTATGCAAGTTATCAGAGTGCTTCACCAAAAGTCGTTTGCATTTTTCTTTCCTTTTTTTAAAGCTGCATTCAACAGATGTCCGGTACGGCGTTTGAAAGTCCCAACGTTTTTTTTATGATAATTCGACTATTGGATTTTAGCGTAATATTCATCTCATGGGTTATGATTTTCTGTTTTTGGAGCGGATTTCGCAGAATTCTTGACTTGAAGGCTTTGATGAACAGTACGAGGGCGTCAGACCGTTGGCGGTCTTTGACATCTTCAGTCTCCTCAAACAGTTTTATGCACCGGTAGACGAACATACACCTAATCCCCAGCGGGCGGGACTTAGTGAAAATGACGCTTTTTTATTCCACACATAAAAAGCGCTATAACAGCGATACGGTTCTCATTGTCTGACCACTCCATGGTGAAAACTGAAGTAATTTTGAATAAAGAACTCTTAATAAGTAAGTACATATGCATTTTTATTGATTAATTTCAAATTTATTCTTGAAAATATTCAGGTTAACATAATACATGAGAGGGGTTAATGACAGAGTGGGTCATCCCATATCTTTAGGGACATTAGGGGTACCACAGGATTTGTAACATATCTGCTGCTCGACTTTATAATTACAGATTGGTTTGCAACGGTTTCCAGATGGCAGCACAAATCAATTTTTTGATTAACATTTCTAAAACCACACCCAGAGAAAAATTATAATCGGCGCAATTATATTCGAAGATTCTAATGCAATGGTTACAGAAATCTATAATTATATAACAACGGTATCGTGATCATGATCACGATTGCTGTAATGTAATGTAAACTTCCCTTTCTTATAACCAGCTAGGTATGCGAATATAATAATGTTGATTAAAATATATCATTGCGTGCAGAATGAGACAAAGTTGGCCGTTTATCAAAAAAGTTGTTTTCACATCGAAATACAAAATTATTAAAAATTGCTTTCGGTTCAATGTGCGATGACCCTCTCTGTCATTAACCCATCCAACTAAGCTTGATTATCAATTTAAATTAAGGCGATCTGGTTGTTGAAGTAGTAGGTGCAACTGTTGTAGTCGTTGTTGGGACTGATGATGTTGATACTTCCAGCGAATTACCAGCCAAGCAGGCCTGTAGCTGAGCATGAACCGCGGCGGAGTCCCTGACATATACTTCGGAACATTTTGAAGTACAGCTGTTTTGATCATACAATATCGTTTCATATCTCAAGTTAATATATTGAATGCGATCCTTCGAAAGAGTTTGTATATTGTAAGCCTTTGATATAGCTTCACCGCCCTGAATAATTAGAAAAAATAAGGACAAAATAATTAATATTAATAATTTAAAAATTTTTGTTTACAGCATTGGTCTGCGTGTAAAATTTTCTGCTATACTTGGTGTCCTCCACTCGAAAAAAATGTTCTAGAATTTTATTATAAGTTATTATTAGATATTAACTTTCAAGTTTTCGAAATGTCTAAAGACGGCTACGCGGAGCAAAGTCTTCTGCCTGGCCGACTTTTGACCGGGATTAAAGATTTTCTCCTCAGAAGTATGTCTAAAGCGACGACGATAACCAAAGTCTATCGGCACAGAGGGCCTTCGGCCGATATCATAGATGTCGTCTCTGGGGTATGTCGAAAGAATGTATTTTTGGGTGGAATCGACAACTATTGAATTTATCAATTACTACTAGTATGGCAGTTATCTTTTTTTCTATTTTGAGCCTAACTGTAATAGTTAGCCGCCCTTATTTATACAATAGTCTTCTAACACTTACCGCATTATTGCTGCACTCAAAATAACCGTAGGGATCAGAGTCGAAATCGCATGCGGCAAATCCCCCACAAATATCCTCAACAGTTTTATTGACCGTAGTAGCGGCAGCCTGAACTTCATTCTTAATGGATTCTTTGGATTTTTCACTAATTGCGAGGCATTCATTATACTGTTCCTCATAAATTGCAGTTAAATTGTTCAATTGCGGCAAATAAATCGCAAAACATTGAGCGCTTCTCATGGGATCGTTCTGAATGACTGCCGACGAGGTAAGAATTGTATTGGCCAGATTCAGCTGAACTTGTGGTTTAGCGGCCACACCAATAGTCACCGCAAAGGCGGCGAATATAGCGAATTTTATTAAAATATTTTTCAACATTTCTACTGCAATACACTTCGATTATTTTTAAACTAATAGTAATTTTGCCCGGCAGCTGGTATTTATATAGCCGTGCATTTTTTGTAAGAACTTCTTAGAGGTAAATTGCATATCGATAGATATCATTATTAAGCATTTAGGCTTTCACCGGAAGGCCTGGAAAGCACTTGAGATGTAAACAAAAATAGTTAATTAGCGAAAATTGTTATACTATAAGTAGGCAATCATTTGAACTAGACAATCTTATCAGAATTTTCTAAGAAAATACTATTATAAAAGCTTCCAATTGTAATTAAATTGAAATATTTGCACAATTTATATTGTTCAGAGTCTTGATGTGAGAAGTTCCCACCAGAATTCTCCCTCATTATTGTGGAGTACCATTGAAAATTCACAAGTTTTCTTGCAAACATTTATTGAAGAATTTCTAAATTTAGAACTAACAGCTATAACAGTCATATTGTATGGAAATTTAACTTTATTTTTATGTCGCTATTGTAACAGCTAAGATTCCTGATAAAAATATCTACTATCTCATTGGCAATCAGACAAATTTGAAAACATTGATCATAGGTGATCAAACTCAGAATAACAATAGGGGCTCAGTGGAAAGGGTAGTATTAATCTCAACCAGGTTAGGTTAAGTTGGTATTCGGAATTTCTAGCTCATTTAAAGCTGGTGAGGTTCAGTGTAATGACACAGACTAATTTAGCTATCAGCTAACAACCAGCGAGCCTTATTAGGTAATTTATTCTCCAGACGTCGGTTCCGACCAAGTGGCCAACATTCACATAGATGGTCGACACTAGCGTATCCAAATGTCGTTAAGCCAAAGCCGGTCAGGCTGAGAGGAGATTCTAAATGCTCTGATCGATGAAGAGTTGTCGCCATAAATTCTGCCGTAGTCATTCCACCAATTACCGACTGTTCGAATATAAATACCGAAGATACAGATCCCATAAGAATCAACGGAACCAACATCGCGACTTATGATGTCTTATCTCTTCCAGATGCAGCAATCCGATCCTAATAATTCTAGACGATGAAATGTCTAACCGGACAGGATGAAAGGAGGTTTTAAAGTCTCTCAACGCACAGTGGGAGGAATTAAAAAAGGGAAATAATTCGAACTTTTCTGTATTTATATGAGGCAGTGCCTGATCTATCATATGGGCCGGGGCGCAAGGTATAAGAGGGGTGCAAAATTTCTGGGAATTACTTGTATTATAATTTAAATAAATATTTTGCGCTACAAAATAATCAGTTTTACACGTCTGTATTGCTGTTCAGAGAAATAAGGTTTTGTTAAAAACAATCCCATTATAATATTATAAAATTGTTTGTAGCATCACGCCTAAACGGCTTAAACAATTTTTTTGCAACTTGGTAGACAGATAGGACAATACTTGGAAAGTAACGTAGTCTTCATTGATATTTCGTTTCCATTCCGCCAAGTTATTTTTGACCAATTGATCGCTGAGACTACTGAAATTGTCAGAAAAGTGAAATTTTGCACATGCATAGACAGGAGTATTGTAAAGAAAACGAGTTATTCACAAAGAAGTTTTTCGATGCGTGTTCAGCTCTTGCTGCATCAAATATTTGAGTATTGTTTTAGTCCTTTCAGAGGCTTCTTATAAGATACAAAGCTTTAGAAATACATATGTAGTGATATCTATTCACGACAAATATACACGCGAAAAAACAGTTTTGAATTCTCCGATTGTGGTCAGTGAAGCAGTGACCAAAACATTTTTCATTCATTCAGTACTTTTAAAAGTTCCTTTAGAGCTATGAACCTACAAATTTATGTGTATATGTATACAGATCAGGGATGTAACGGCCAATTCCGGTTATCCTACAGTTAGAGCTAACCTACAGTTATATCTGTCAAATTATAATTTGTTGACTGTGAGTTAGCTCTAACCGGAGGTTGTGAAATTTGGGGTAAATGTTTAAACAACAAGTAAGAAAGTTTCAGTCGGGTAAACCGACTAAGGTATACCCTCACTTTGTGAGTAATGTAATATTGAATATTACACAAATTATTCTGTCAATTTTTGTGGGAGGTACCAGAAAGGGTTAGGAAATACACCTATATTTCGCTGAACAGTAGATACTTTAAATACATTGCACTGTGCCGAATTGTAACCATTTATATGGACTGGTATATTAACGTTGAGATATTAAATTGTGGTATAATTTGGCCATTTTGTGTGGGAGGTACAAAAAGGGGTGTGGTGTTAACGCTCATATTTCACAGGACTATAGGCATTATAAAAGCATTACACTGTACAAAATTTCAAGTAATTGTATACACTGATATTAATGTTATAAACTGATAACTTTTGGTGCAAAATGGTACCTTTGTGGGAGAGGTACCAAAAGGGGCGTGACAATAACGCCCATTTTTCAATGGACTGTAGGCACTATAAAAACTTTACGCTGTACAAAATTTCAAGTATTTCTAAACACTGGTATTAATGTTATAAGCTTTTAACTTTTAGAGCAAAATGGTGCATTTGTGTGGGAGGTACCAAAAGGGGCGTGGCAATTTCGCCCATTTTCTTCGAGTTGATAGCGACTAACAAACTAATACTATGTGTGGAATTTCAGAAGATTCGAATACGTATAATAGCAGTTATTAAAGAATCAATAGTTCACAACATTTTAACCCTTTGTGGGGGAGGTACCAGAAGGAGTGGATCAATATGGCCCAACTTCGAACTTAGCCGGAGATAGAAAAAATATTACCACATACGAAATTTGAAGTCAATCGGTTACTCCTTTCGAGAGTTATCGTGCGCACCAGCCAGCAGACAGACAGACAGACGGACAGACAGTGCTCATTCGACTTAAAATGACCCAAAACGGATTTCCGCCGAACATACTTGGGGTCTTAGGTCACTCCTTCGATGTGTTACACTTGTTTCCGTAGCAAATGATATATACCCTCGTCACTCTAAAGTGAGGGTATAAAAATATAGATTTTGTACGCCAGTTCTAAACTACACCGCCAGGAATTCTTCCCAGGGAACCAAAAGGGCAGTATCTCCATTTTTACGGGACTGTAGGTGCTGTAAAGGCATTACACTCCACAAAATTTCAAGTATTTGCATGGACTGGAATCAAAGTTATAAGCCGTTAACTTTTTGTGCAAAATAGTCCATTTGTATGGGAGGTACCAAAAAAAGGGCCGTGGAAACTTCGCCTATTTTTATCAAGATGATAGAGACCAAGAAACTAATACTATTTGTTGAAATGTGAATAATTCTGGGTAGTAGTATAGAAGTTTGTAATACCCATAATTTCCTTTAATTTAAAGCGTTTCAGCTCGGCTTTATCGAGCTTACTTCCAAATACTAAAGGCAGATTCCAAGAAAATGGGAATTTTTAAGATAAAAATTTTACCATAAACTTTTTTTTTTAATTTTTTCCGTGTTTAGGACACCATATTACGAGTACACCAGAAAATGTTATGCACAGCCCTTTGACAAAAATGTTGTTACATAGTGAATTGCCTTCGACAAAAATGTTGTTACATAGTGAATTTTTGAATTGAATGGTCAAAACAAGTATTTATGTAAAGATTTAGTTTTGTTGATAACTTTAATAACTCAGTCGATTAAAAACTGATTTGTAAGAGACGGTTGCGTTTTTCTTACAAAATATGTTATTTATGTAAATCAATTAATCACAAAATAATTGGTAAAAATATTGCCTAACCTAGAGAATGTCAACAAAATGAAAAAATGGTTGTTGGACAAATTGTCTAAGTTTCTTCTTTGAAAATCTGTTTAGAGATTGAAAATCGGTTAATAACTAAGAAAGTTATAGGCGTTTAAGTGCGCAACGGCAAGAAAATCGGGCTTTTACCCGTAAATCCGGTTTTTGTGGTTTCCGGGGAATTTCAAAAGCAGATTCCTGTCTTACTCTACATGACTTACAGGAAAAATGCTTTTCAACTTCTGTTTATTTTCTCGCACTGTGTAATTTTTTCGAACATAGAACGAATACTGTCAAAATCGGTTCAGCTTTAGAAAAAGCCCCTATATATGTATATGTTATTTTCGATGTCTGCCTCTTAGCGCTAAAGAAGCTGTATTGTGCATCCAATCATTTTGGAATTTGATATAGTGAAGCCTCTTGATCCAGAAACGAATGCTATCGAATTTGAAGAAAATCGAGATGCAGATTTAGATATAGCCTTCCTATAAACCTATATCCAGATTTTGCATCTATGCGCTATAAATAAAGAATACAAAGAAAATCGGTCCAAATTTAAAAAGAGCCTTATTATAAACCTATATTCCGATTTAGCATCTAAGTGCTATCAAATCCTTATTTATCAATAGCTTTTTATAGGTAGGTCCTTATGCAATTTACCAAAAGTTTAAATAAAAACCACCACTGTCTAATCTCAAGAAAATCGGTCCAGATTTAGATATACATAGACCAGCATATACGTTTATCCCATTTTTAAACTAAGCTCTATCAAAACCAAATTTTTGGACAGATCAGTACCATTACACAAGCAGTATTGATAAAACTTGACAATATTTCTTCTTATTCTGCTATAATAGGCTGGTGTAGGGTATCATATTGTCAGCTCCGCCCGAATATTTCTCCTTCCTTACTGATTTTCTCTGCGCTAATCTAATCTCTTTGCACTGCGAATAAAATTAAATGAACTGGTAATAAGTAAACACATTTGAATATTCGATTTGATTAATTTTAAATTTATTCTTGAAAATATTCAATATTTACATAAAACTCATACATGCGGGGGGTTAATGCCAGAGTGGATCATCCTGCATTTTTAGAAATATTGAGTAACCATTCCCCCTCTGCTCTACTTTTCAATTCCAGAGAGAGTATATTATACATTTGAATTAAGACGATCTGGCTGTTGGAGTTGTGGGTGCAACTGTTGTTGAGACTGCTCCTGTTGTAGTCGTTGGTGGGACTGATGATGTCGACACTTCCAGCGTATTGCCAGCCAAGCAGGCCTGTAGCTGAGCATGAACCGCGGCGGACTCCCTGACGTAAACTTCGGAACACTTTGAAGTACAAGTGTTTTGATCATACAATATTGTTTCGTATCTCAAGTTAATATACTGCATGCGATCCTTCGAAAGAGTTTGTATATTGTAGGCTTTTGATATAGCTTCACCGCCCTGAATAATTAGAAAAAAAATAACTAAAATTAGTAATTCAAAAATGTATGTTTACAGAATTGTTCTGCGTGTAAAATAACGCATTTTTATTGGGGTTATCACAATGCTTCTGGTTCTTTTCACTTAATTTGTCTCCTTGACCACAATATGGCTAACAGTAATAATTAACCGCTCCCTTCTTTTTAGTCACAATAGTCATCTAACACTTACCGCATTATCGCTGCACTCAAAATAACCATAGGGATCAGAATCGAAATCGCATGCGGCAAATCCCCCACAAATTTCCTCAACAGTTTTATTGACCGTATTAGAGGCAGCCTGAACTTCCTTTTTGATGGATTCTTTGGAGTTTTCGCTAATTGCGAGGCATTCATTATACTGTTCCTCATAACCTGCAGTTAAATTGTTCAATTGCGGCAAATAAATCGCAAAACATTGTGCGCTTCTCGTGGGATCGTTCTGAATGACAGCCGACGAACTAAGAATGGTATTGGCCAGATTCAGCTGAACTTGTGGTTTAGCGGCCACACCAAAAGTCACCGCGAAGGCGGCGAATATAGCGAATTTTATTAAAATATTTTTCAACATTTCGACTGCAATACACTTCGATTATTTTTAAACTAATAGTAATTTTGCCCGGCAGCAGGTATTTATATAGTAGTGCATTTTTTGTAAGAACTTCTTAGAGGTAAATTGCATATCGATAGATATCATCATTAAGCATTTAGGCTTTCATCGGAAGGCCTGGAAAGCACTTGAGGATGTAAACAAAAATATACAAAAATAGTTAATTAGCGAAAAATGTTATACTATAAGTAGGCAATCATTTGCACTAGACAATGTTATCAGTATTTTCTGAGAAATTACTATTATAAAAGCTCCCAATTGTTATTTCATTGGAATATTTGCACAATTTACATTGTTCAGGGTCTTCAATGTGGGAAGTTCCCACTAGAATTCGCCCTCATTATTATGGAGTACCATTGAAAAATTCGCAAGTTTTCTTGTAAACATTTATTGAAGAATATCTAATTTTAGAACTAACCAAGAATAACAGCTATAATTGCCAGATTATATGGAAATGTAACTTCATTTTTATTAGATTAAAGCAATGTGGGAATTGTTAATTTTTATGCCGCGGTTGTAGCAACAAAGATTCCTGATAACAATATCTCATTGACAATCAGACAACTTTGAAGACATTGATCATAAGTGATGAAACTCAGATAATGTAGTGTCTCAGTGAAAAGGTCAGTATTAATCCCTACTGGTTAGGTTAATTTGGTAGGCACAATTTCTAGCTCATTTAGTGCTGGTGAGGTCCATTGTGGTGACATAGGTTAGTGTATCTATCAGAAACAACCAGTGTGCATTATTAAGTAATGTATTCTCCAGACGTCGTTTGCGGCCAAGTAGCCAACGTTCACATAGATGCTCGACCATATCGTTTCCAAATGTCGTTTAGCCAAAGCCGGTCAGCATGAAAGGAGACGCTAAATGCTCCGATCGAGGGAGATTCGTAGTATATGGTATATCAAAAATTCCGAGGACATTGTGTGCAATAATAATCGATATCTAGACGGACAGCTTTCATGTTAAAAGTTGCGGAGCTAAAATTTTTAATTCCTTAAGAAACATGCATTGTCTTCTCCAACCTTGCCAGTTCGTCAGCTTTGTAAGTCATTGCATGACATGCAGATATGAATGATTTCGAACTACTTAGACATATCTAGGAGAAATACCTAGCCATGGGCTTAAGTTCAAATTAACTGTTATTCTGCCAATCCTATCTTCGCTGGTTGGCATACAAATACCAGTTTTTTTTACTGGAATGCGAATGATGTAGTTCATGTTTCCTATTCCAATTTCCTACCTCTGTATTGTATTCAGAGTCTATTGGCATTATCTGAAGCTAATCTTGAATTACATCACTTGGTGTCGTTCTTATGACGCCACTTATGCTGAGTCCAATCATTTTATGTAACTGTTCTGCTGTTCAATAGCAGTATTCTCAACCATGGTCCACAATACAAGTGTATCGTATAGTATAAAGAAAGTCAAGGGACATCCCATTTTGATGATGAAATAAACTCTGTAATATAGTTACATCCACAAATTTTTGTACTTGGGAGCCAAAATGGGTTACCTGTCGAACCTTTTGTCTCGAATGATGTGTTTAATGATGTTTAACCCCCGTCATGCACATGTTCGATAGTCACATACGTAGCACATGTATCTGGCCAGACACACTATGTATTTCAATACATTTATATGAAAAATATGGTATTTTAGTGATAATATTACATTGTTATATTGTTATCACACCAGGCAGATATATATTTTCTATTAAAAAAAATAACGAGGAAAATGAGATGAAATGAAGGGCAAATGTTATATCAATCAAACTTACATTTAGTGGTGGCTGAACTGTTTGCTGATGTGAATGATGTTGTTCATTCGGTTTTCCCAGCTACAACCATGCAGAGTGCATATAACATCCCGTTTGAGTTGATTTGAGTAAACAAGCGCAAAGAAACACAAAAATGCAAGTATAGCGCATTATTCTCCATACAGAATATGTGTGTGTATCTGGCCAGACACATGTACTACGTATGTGATGTGTATATAAAAAAATCCACATAAATTGTTTTTGTTGTTTTTTATTTTAATGTGTTTTTTCATAAAATGATTAGTAACAATATTTGTAGAGGGTACCTGAAGACTCAAACCCCCAGCTAAAATAGAAATATATTTAAATCACAGTTAAATTCGTAAAAAGTCTGGCCAGATACATGTGCATGACGGAGGGTTAATGCTATACGAGTAAATACAAATGAGCCGAGGGAAAGCATTATGTGTAGACTTTCTAGATGATTATTATGCTTAGGATTGGTATCTGCAGTTCCTCTTAAAGGCAGTGCCAATAAACCCAGAAGCGATCAACATTGTTAGTGTCTGTCCGATGTACAGTGACTTCTGGGACCTACCAGGCAAAGGCTTTACGATTGTTGGGCATATCGGTGCGGCGACGCTTAACAAACGAACGGACGTGTTTATCACAGAGCGAATAGTTAAAACCTATTACGCAGTACCTATTACGCAATCGTAAAAAATCTGTACAAATTTTGGAAGTCCTACATCGTAGTACCTATTACGGGCTAATGCAGACAAAAAATAAATAAATTCTCTTGACGGGGATGCCTTCGTGTTCCGATTGAGCGAGGTTCCTCAATCGTACGACTGTCCGTCCGTTGGTCATGGCCAAGGCCGACCACACCAAAAATGGTGAAAACGGAAGCACAATGAGCACACCGGATAGCGCACAGAGTTTTGACGAAGTTGGAGGCTGTTGAGGTTTCGGCTCTTACCGAAAAACAAAATGAGTCACTTACCTAGGCTAAAGGCGTCATAGATACTTCTAAGTCCAATGAGCCGACTGAAAGAGCCACAAATTCAGCTGTATTAACGGATAATAAAAGAGTCAGATCGCCTGATGAACCCCTGCTTTCGAAAAAGGCAAAAGGCCCTAATGTCACCATCAACAGAACACTCACCAAGCCCTTCAATGAAGTGGCGAAGGAGAGTCTAGTGATGGGTGTTATAGACAGAAGTAGTAAGGATGAATCCATCCTCAAGGACAAATGCAGCCATGTGCAATCAGCCATTATGGCTCATTACCTCGATGTCCGTAGAGAAATGCCGGGCAAACCACCAATCTGCAACGATGCAGGATGGCATCAGGGGAGAGTAAAGCTCTTATATTTCGGTAATGCCAGATCAGTAGACCTGTATTAGGCTGCTCTGAGTCGAGCTGGTGAGGTGTGGCCGGGTGTCCAGTGGATGTTGTCGAAAAAACAACGTCCCTAGTTACCCTAGAGCCATCACCTGGGTTACAGAAGAGCCCTCCAACCCGGCTGACATATAAGAAATAATAAACCTGGGTTACAGAAGAGCCCTCCAACCCGGCTGACATATAAGAAATAATAAAAGATTCCAATCCAGGTCTGCCGGCCCATAATTGGAGAATCAGCAAGGTGGGTGAGGCGGATGGTTAAAAAACGCAGGTCAATTTGAATCCACCTCCCATATACAACGTGCCAGTGCAACCCTACAATATGGCTTTGAGACTATAGTCTTGAAGGTATACAAGCAGGTTATAGCTCCCACTGCGGAAAGTGAGTTGTCCACCATGTTTGATACACGACTTTCTGGAAGTGCGGAGGTACCCACGCCCATTATTTCTGGTAACTCCAACTCTAACAGAAGATCTCTAACGTCCTTCTCTGAGGATGGAAGCTCTACTTCTGTCACAGAGGGCTAAGGGGAGTCTCCGGACTCTTTGACGCATCTGACGAGGAAACGCTTCTCGATGATACGGACGAAGAGTTCGATAACACCCTTGTCGGGGTGGATGTTAATCTGTCAATTACCAATGATGGTAAGAATTCTTTAGATTAACCTCCATCACGCTAAAGCAGCCTCATCGGCTCTATTGCTGCGCCTGTCCACAGGTGGACATCGTCCTAATACAGGAGCCCTACGCAGTGGGAGGAAGGGGATGCGGTATCAGGACACCCAACTTTAAACTGCCGGCCAACTGTGAAGGCACTCCAAGAACCTGCATTTTGGCCAAGAAAGATCTAAGTATCTTTCTCCTGGCTAATTTAAGTGGTAAAGACCAAACAGCTGTTAGTCTGGAGATCGGCAAGTAACTGGTCTCCAGTTACTTGCATAATGAAGCTGCAGTACCGTCTGCTCTATTCAGGGAATTAGTGGAAGATGCAACGTCTGACGAGGTCGTGCTGATTATTGGCGCAGACACGAACGCTCATCATACTAAATGGTGGTTAAATTGTAAGGGCCGATGTTGAATGTGAACCACACCTAAACGTCAAGTTTTTTTCTGCATTTCATTTGACATTTCTCAATTTGAACCATGGAAAGATACATAATCGACCAACGCGTTGAAGTTTTTTAAGCCTATTACGAAAATGGTCGTTCATTTCATGGGCGTTTTTGATCAGCATAATCGACCAAATGTGTCCACAATCGGGAGAATTGTGCGCAAATTTCAGCAAACCGGGTCTGTAGGAGATGTGAAAACACCTGTGCATGCTCGCCCAATTCGTTTGGTGCGGCTTATGGGCTGGCGACGTCATCGGGCCATACTTCTTCGAAATGAGGCCGGTCAGGCCGTTACTGTGAATGGTGTTCGCTATCGTGAGATGATAACGAACTTTTTATGGCTCGAATTGGAAGATATGGATGTGGACAATATGTGGTTTCCACAGGACGGTGCCACTTTCCACACAGCTAGCGAAACACTGGCTCTTTTGCGCAACAAATTCAATGGCCGTATTATCTCACGTCGTGGCGATGTCAATTGGCAGCCAAGATCATGTGATTTGACACTGTTGGTCTTCTTTCTTTGGGGTTATTTGAAAGAAAAGGTGTACGTCGATAAGCCAGCAACAATTTAAGAACTAAAGGATGAGATAATTCGGCACATTTACGGCATAGAATCTCAATTGTGCCGCCGAGGTCGCGGCGGCCATTTGGTCGATATTTTGTTCCATACATAATCGAACCATACCAATATTATCATAATAAAAAGAAATGACAATAATTTCCTAAATAATTTGTGTTTTATTCATAATTAACATCGGCCCTTAAAATTTAACCACCGTTTATATGGGGTAGTACGGATATAAACAATAGGGGTGATTCGCTTCTTGACTTTATTCTAACTAACAACCTAAATATTTTTAACATAGGTAATAAACCGACCTTTACAATTAAAGACAGACAAGAAGTACTCGACGTAACGTTTGCTACTGATCGGCTGTCAGACAAAATTATTGGGTGGAATGTACTGGACGACCACTCATTCTCAGGTCACCATTATATTGAGTTCAAACTCGATGAAAAAGCGCCTAAACCTGCCGCCCACAGAAATGTGAGGAAGACAAAATGGCAACTGTATGAGAAGAATTTCAAGAAAGTCCTCAATTCTAAACTTCTGTACGAACCGAATAACAAAGCCGGTCTGGATAATCTGGTCGAGCATATCACCATATCTTTCAATAGTTCCCTTGAAGAAGCCTGTCTAAAAACAAGGTACAAGAGTAAAACTAAACCGCAATGAAGGACTTCTGAGCTTAGGGCGATGAAAAAGACCTGCAACAAGCTATTCAACAAGGCTAAATCTACTGGGTTCGCTAATGTTTAGAATGCCTATAAAGAGCAACTCAAGATCTATAATAAGGAGTTTAGGAAGGCGCAAAGGCGCTCTTGGTATACCTTCTGTGGCGAAGTGGAAAAGGTCTCCTACGCCCCAAGGCTGAGGAAGATATTATCTGCTTCACCCTGTACAGTGGGATATTTACAGGATGAGGTAAATAACTGGGCCAAAAACAGCGAGCAGTTGCTCAATGTACTGCTCGACACACATTTCCCGGGAAACTCTCTAACAGAACCAAAGGATCAGCAGGACAAACACGAGAGTGCGAGAGGACTGCGAACGTGGCTAGCTTGTTGACTGAGAGATCCAGAATAAGCTGGGCTATTAGTAGCTTTGAGCCCTTCAAGTCACCTGGACCAGACGCCATCACTCCAGCAGAAATGCAGGAAATTTTAAAGTACATTATCCCCTGACTGGATAAAATTTATGTAGGCTGTTTCAGGCATACATCCCGAATCGATGGAGGGATACCAAAGTGGTATTCATTCCCAAAGCGGGGAAGATTTCACATACTAGGCCAAAAGACTTCAGACCAATTAGCATATCCTCCTTCCTATTGAAAGGTCTGGAAAGATTTTTAGATTACTTCATTAGGGAAAACCTGGATACAAAACTCCTGTCGGGGAACCAGCATGCTTACAATAAGGGGAAGTCTACAGAATCAGCCCTGCACGAACTTGGAGCACAGGAATTCATCATGGTGGCATTTCTTGACATAGAAGGGGCTTGTAACAACTTTCACTCAGATGCGGTAATTGCGGCAATGTCACATCTAAAAGTTAACTCTAGTTTGATTAGACTAATTCAACGTCTGCTCAACAGATGACGCATAACAGCATGACTAGGGTCCACAACTCTAACAAGGTTTGTAAACAGAGGGACCCCACAAGGAGGAGTACTGTCTCCACTAATTTGGAACCTAGCGGTGAATGAAATCCTGCTAGATCTAGAACGTTGTGGCTGCAGGGCATATGCGGACGACGTGGCAATCACAGTGAGTGGCAAATTCGTAAATGTCATCAGAAACATCCTACAAGTTGGCTAGATGGGCCAGAAGCTGCGGTTTGGGCGTTAACCCAAACAACACAGAATTGGTTCTCTTTACTAGGATGAATAATGTCCCGCATGTGGACCCTCCACCTCGGATAAATGGAACATATCTAATCTTTTCTGAAAGTGCAAAATTTTTAGGAATAATTCTAGATAGGAAACTGTTTTTTAGACTTAACGTATTGGAACGTGTAAGGAAGGCCAACGTCGCCTTATATTCCTGCAAAAAGGCTGTAGAGTCGCGGTGGGGCCTCTCTCCTAAAATCGTCCACTGTATATATATAGCAGTAGTTCGTCCTATACTGTTATACGGCATTGTGGTATGGTGGACGGCAACTGACAAACTAACCATCGCCAACCTACTACCAGAGGTTCAGAGGACTGCCTGCCTGAGCATAAGCGGAGCCTTAAGGACTACAGCGACCGAGTCTCTACAAGCCCTACTCCATATACTGCCGATTAATATTGTGGCGAGAGAAGTTGCAACCAAAGCGGCAAAAAGATTAAACTGCCTATCACTGTGGAGGTACAAAAACTATGGTCACATGAGGATATCAAAGTGTAGTGCTGTGGTAACCGACCGAGTGGACTATAAACCAGCCAGAGATGAATGGGTTGGCAGAATACTAGGTAATAGAAACCATCTCCACTTTTACACTGATGGTTCGAAGCTTGAAGAAAAGGTTGGCTTCGGGGTACACTCTGAAGAACTTAGTTTGGATATAGCTCACAGACTACCTGATACCTGAAGTGTCTATCAAGCCGAGAAAACGGCAATATGGAAAGTCGCCAACTGGCTGAGTCGCAACATAGTAACCAACACTGGCGTTATCATTTACTCGGACACAACATCCACAAACATCCCTAAATTCACAAACAGCCCTCGACTGCGCAGATCTCTTAACGAGATGGCTCAGCAGTTTAATATACACCTCATATGGGTGCCTGGGCGTATGGATATACCGGGAAACTGCAAAGCCGATGAACTTGCTAGGAAAGGGACGACAATACAAATTCTCGAAGAATTTGCATATATGTATGTATATGCCACTATCCACGTGAAAAAAATGACTGAAATCTGGTATCGATATTTTTAATAGCTGCAGGTAAATTGGGATTGAAAATGGGCAATATCGGTCCATTTTTTGATATAGCTCCCATATATAGCATCTCCTCGATTTGACTTCTTAACGTCATTTATTTACACCTTATCATAGGTTTGATATAGCCACCATGCAAAGGTCCCTCTATATTTGACTTCGTAACGCCACAAAAATCTCCAATTTCAACGAATTAACTGAAATTTGGTGAAATGAAATGAGTTTATTTGTCGTTATAAGCTTTTCAATTTTTGTGCAAAATTATCCATTTGTGTGGGAGGTACCAAAAGGGGCGTAGCAACTTCGCCCATTTTTCTCAAGGTGATAGCTACCAATAAACTGGAATTTCGGAAGATTCTGATAAGTAGTACCGAAGTTATTAAAGAATTAATATTTCAATACGTGTTGACCTTTGTGGGGGAAGTATTAGAAGTAGTAGACCAATATTTTCGATCTTAGCTTGATATAGAACAAAATATTAAAATGTACCAAATTTGAAGTCAATCGGTTACTTTTATCGAGAGTTATCGAGCGTATCAGCCAGACGGATGGGCCGACATTGCTCAAATAACCCAACATGAATTTCCGCCAATATACTTTAGGTCTTAGACCATTCCTTCGATGTGTTACACTTTTGACCTTCGTTCACAATAGTGACGGTATAAAAACATGAATTTGTCTAAATGCTCTTACTTCTACTAAAATATCCGAATGTGAAAAAATCCGATGTCTACAAATATACATATGAGTATGTAGTTTCATTCACTAAAGTGAGGTCACTCTTGCTATTAACGCTTCAATTTATTACCAGGGTTATTTTGTTTTGTGGTTATTGGTGTAAGTAATAATGTTTGATTGCAAACAATGTTTCTTGATTGAGTATTAAGTCCTTATCGGTAACTGAAAGCAATACGGAAACCTGTCTAGCTATCTAGTATTCACTTTGACTGATAACGATGATTTGTCATACAGTTGTTTTGTCTACAATAAATTTTAATTTGTTTACCACCAAGTTCTCCACTTGAATTTAATCGTTTAATAGCTAACACAATTTTATACTAAATAATCAAAGTGTGACAATAATATTGGTGGTAAGATATTTCACACGCAAAACTTTATTGACATTAATAAGAGCCAGTCGTGGACTCAGGGCCTTATTCATAAAAAGTTAAAGAAGGTTTGAGGAACACTTTAGCAGTGTTAAAGCGTTCTTCAAACCTTCATTAAATTTTTATGAATAAGGGCCTCACTCTTTAAATATATAATTGACTAATTAAATGAGAGTCTTAAAATTTATCGTACGATAAATTTGTCCCTGTTGCAACAAAAAATTCCAACATTGAAAATAAATGCCGAAAACAATTGTCGTTGACACAGGGTGTCAACTTGACAATAATATAGTCAAGCTTCAAATGTTAAAAGTCCAACATAATGCATATAAGCTTTTCCATAAAAAGTCTGAAGAGAAAGATTTTATTTTTGATTTTTAAAGTTTTTTTAAAGATTTAGACTTAATTTAAATAGATGTGATTCCATTTTTTGTTGCATGCTATTCAGAAAAATGAGACTTGTCTGTAATCTTGGTACTCCAGCAATTTGTTTGGTGCCTACTAAAATAATTTCAAAAATTTGAGAGACAGTTGGAGATAAATGCAACCCTATGTATGTGTGTACAGTTTTAGAGTCATTTATTTGTGCCCCGGTAAACAGGGTTGCCAATTACATTATATTTTTTAGTGTAAAAGTTAACTACTTAAACATGAATGAGATTACTGCGCGTTTGTCAAAAATAAGCATTTGACATATCGTCGGCTTAATGATATTTTGGTCCATACCAGAGATTAGCAAAAGCACTACCCGGGGTTTTTCCTCTCACGTGTACATGAGCACACACATTGAATGAGAGTTCACCATCATTCAGTCGCGCTTGGACGAGGTTGTGTTGTCGCTTGTTGTTTAGCGTGCACATAAAGAAAAAGTGTATGATAAATTGCAGCAACATTTTTTGTTTGCTGTATTTTTCGGTACATACAAATTTTTAAGTGTATAATTTTTACGCGTATGATTTTTTTTACATTGGTAGAAGCGTACCTGATATCCTTTGTTTACCTATATATATATATTGTTTATAACATTCAAACATTTTGAAATACACACAACCAAAAAAGGATGGACTCCCGAAAATTTTAAATACAGGGTTTTTCAACAAGAGGTGTTATTTTGAATCACCCGGTATTTCGGTAGCTGTCACTTTTGAAGCTTTTATTCATTGACATTTGACAAGTAGAAACTACGCCGTTACTAAAAATGGAACGATACAAAATTATCTTGACTGATGAGGCCCATTTTCACCTCGGTGGCTACGTCAACAAGCAAAATTGTGCAGCCACTTTGCGATTTGGTTATGGGAAATTTCATGAAAAGGATATGGTCCTGTAAGCCTGGTCGTGGTGGCCATTTGGCTGATGTTTTTCATTATTAACGGCATACCTTCCTCTTTATTATGAAATTAACATCCGATCATTTATCTCAAAAATCGGCATTTTTCTTTGAATACCAAAATAACACCTCTTGTTGGAAAACCCCTTACAATAAATAAGGAAAAAATTACTTATTTTCAAAAAATATCGCGAATTTTTAATTTCTGCAGGCTACGTGTATTTGATTTTTGGCTACTCATGTCCCTTACTTATGCTGACAAAGTCGGCCATTTTGAATGTTTAGTTAATGTTTGACAGATGTTGTGCTTCGATGTGTTTTAACTTGTCTTCGATTTTTATCTATTTCAGAAAATGGATCAAAGAATCAGCATCAAATTTTGTGTGAAAAACAAAATAAGGTGCGCTGACGCATTCCGAATGTTGACTGTGGCATATGGTGAAGCTACCTTGGACCAAAGCAACGTTTATCGGTGGTACAAAATGTTGTTAGAGGGTCGAGAAGATGCGAAGGACGAACAGCGTGCCGGCCCGCCCGAGCACGTCAACAACAGACGAAAACATCACAGTTTTCTTTGATTGCAGGGGCGTGGTGCATTATGAGTTCTTACCAAAATTGCGCGAAGCAATCCGCCAAAAACGCCCGGATTTGTGGAAGAACAAAAACTTTCTTTTGCACCATGATAACGCCACTGCACACACATCGTTGCTTGTGCGCGAATATTTGGCCAAAAACAACACAGCAATGGTGCCGCTCCCACCGAATTCCCCTGACCTAGCCCACTGTGACTATTTTTTGTTCCCAAAACTGAAATAGCCCGTGAAAGGACGACGCTACGCCACGATTGAGGAGATAAAGGCGGCATCGAAGGAGGAGCTGAACAAGATCACTAAAAATGATTATTTGAAGTGCTTCGAGGATTGGAAAAAAAACTTTGGCAGAAGTTTGTTATATCCGAGGGGAATTACTTTGAAGGGGACAAACTAGATATTCATGAATAAATAAATACTTTTTGAAAAAATACAAAATTCGCGATATCACGAATAAATAAATACTTTTTGAAAAAATACAAAATTCGTGATATGTTTTGAACATACTGTGTATACTTCTGCACGCTGTAGAGAACACATTTTTTAACCTATTTGGTTAAAACTTGAGCATTTGTACTACACATTGCTTTAAATCATCCCTAAAGAAAACAAAGTATTTTCAGTCATACGTTACGTACGTTCCGGCAAATACGGATTTTTTAAATTATCCGGCGTTTATATTTCAATGGGTGCAGAACAAATCTGCATTCGAAATCGGTTTTGACAGACGTCGTACGCTCCCATTCATATTTAGGTAGCACCTTTATAGTTATATGACAGCTTTACCATAATCATATGGTAACAGTTACCCCTGAAGTATGTGGATGTAAATTTTTGGTGGATTGTTCATAACAGCACCCAAAATAAAATTATTCCTCTTGTCTCTTTTATTCGGTAATTGATCTTGAGAAATTGAAAGATAATTGGTGTTACAATGCGTCAACATTATTAAAAATAAATCTGTTATAAGTTATTCAATTTGAGTCACCGAACACCGGCGGCTGAATTTTAGCCGCTCTAATCAGCCTCAATCGGCGACGGCGCGTCTTGTGAAAAACATCGCCATTAGCTAAAATTTGCGGCGGCTTCGTTGTCTGTTGTGCAGGACGAGAATCTGTCTTTAAAAAGTTGAGAAAAAAACAGTGCAAAATGAATTGTATTTGAGAAAGAAAATATTATTTAAGAACAAGTGTCCCAGTCCCATTAGTTTAATTATAGTTCTCTAGCCTTGGTCGTGTGTGAATTAGTTGATGCGGCATTGAAAGCAGCAAAAATCGCGAGAGTAATCAATGAATCAGAGAATCATTTGGATTTATTCAAGTGTCAGATTTGATTAACATAAGAACAAAAGGATTCGCAAATATCTGTAGAAATGACGGAATCGGATCACATAACACTAACACTGACCCCGAATGACATTTCCACCACCAGTTCGAGTAGTTCTGTACCCGGAAGTCGAAAAAGCCTAAGACGTGTAAGTTACTTTGTGTGGACTTAATAAGCCCTTGCCCTCATTTCTTGTATGTTTTGTCTAGTCATGGAATCAATTACCAAGATGTCAACGCAATCTCATCATATTGATCTTTTCGGCCATGTGTATTAGTGTAGTTTTCCTGTTACCCTCTGAACAATTGGATCTGGTCAATAAGAACACTCTCAATTTGGACACAAATGGATTGCCTTTCTCGGGGAGAGTTGTCAGGAGTAATAGTCTGGGCGAAGGTGGGGGCGATATCGTCGAAGACGGCAATAATAAAATGTCTTTTTCCCACGGTGGTGGCGATATCGCTCACAACGCTCTGGAGGTAAGTTTATTCATTGTTTACAACTAAAGAATTAATGGCGTGTACTATGCCTGTGGCCTTATCTAAGAAGTTGTTGTACATAATAATATAATAATAATAATATACGAACTTGGCCTGTTATCAACAAAATTACTACACCATTGAATTGGTGTTACAGGTGGTAATTGCTACCGGTAATAACACCCGTCGCATTATGATAAAAATAGTAAACATTAATTGATTTATTTGATTATATTGGAGTACCGTAGGTCTGTGTAGAGTGAACGATCCGCGATGTACACGCGTAGCTCATTTAACCTAGTTTCAACTGATAACGAATTCATTCATACATTTTGACAAGACATTACCATTTTAAAAAGAAAATATCAAAGTTGGTAAATTAGCACTAAGTATTTACAAATAGAAACGTTGTGTCCCCAAGCGATCGAAAGTTTGTCAAGATTGACGCTAAAAACAGATTATGATTTTTTTAAGAATCATCACCTCTTCTCAACTATGAATCTATTAACATCAGATATGCTTTTTGAAACCAGTGTTTTATCTCCCAAGGCTTCTTTGACCATTTTGTGCGGCGACAAACCGTACGGCTTCAAATTTAATTATTTAGTAAAATAATTTAAAATTTCAATGTTTTTGTTTGAAATTTGGTAATTTTAACAATTTTCTAAAAAAAATTAGGGAAGTAGTAGCGGACATTATAAAAGGTCCTTTAAATGTCTCAGTTCCGATGTGGACCTCTTCATATATGGGTACAGGGTATGATTCTGAACAGAACTTCATTAGACTTTTTTGGTTTTAATCTATGTCAACTTTCGATCGCTTGAGGCACGCTGTGTACATCGTTGGCTTATATCCATTTGTGTCTATATTAAAAATACTAAATTTTTCAGGAGACTAAAAAACTGTTTTATTGCCTCATTATTTGAGCATCAGCGAATTTTCGTTCTAAATATGGCAACTATGTATATGCTACAAACAAAAAAAATTTAATATAATCCATTATACGTGAAGTTTTGACATATTGCCCTTTTTTCCTTCGAAAATTGTCTCTGTTTTGTGGAATTTGTAGGTATAGCAGCTTTTGTTGAAAATTAAAAATGTTGAACACAATTCAAATTAAAAGAGTAAATAACTGGTTATTGGTAGGGCTATACTCCCAGATCTTTTTGAATTTGAAGAAAATCGAGGGGGGAACAATTTTTTCTACAAAGGTTTTTTCAAAAAAACTTTCGTATAATTTTCCTCTAAAAAAATTTCCAAAAAAAATTTTTTAAAAATGGCGCATTGTGTCCTCTTTAAAACAAAGTCAACTTTGCAAAGATCGGTTCAGCCGTTCGAAAGCAATTACAAATTTCGTAAAACACAAAAACTCATTTTTTCATTTTCTCAAAAATTAAAATGCCATACAATTTTTTGAACATGATGCGATATCTTATTTTAACTATTTGTAACTTCTTATAAACATTTTAGTCAAAAATAAACTACATATGGGCAAATCCCAGAAACAGTCCACCAACCAAAAAATTTTAAAATTGATCTAACTTTAGTTTGGTTAATGGAATATAAGACTAAATGCTAAAAAATATTTGTGGGTGTCCATTAATACAAAAAGTACTAAAAAAATGGTTCGTCACATCATATCTCTTAATTTTATTAGAAAAAATACTTTTTTATGGTGTTTTTATCATTATTTATAGTGGTAAATAGATAACCCATAACATTCATTCATAAATACATTTATAAATATAAAAAAATGTTTTGCAAAATGTTATTAAAAATAATGTGATTTCATTTGTTAAAATAAACCAAATTTCTACTATAAAATGTTTGACTGGAAAAATTTTAGCGTGCGTCACATAGAGTTCACGGCTTTTGATAAAAAATTACAAAAATTTTTGGCTGCAAATAATTTTTTTTAGTATTCTCTTATATTCATCTTTCTTATAGGTATTTCATTTTGGGTGCTTTATTATGGAAAATTTGCTAAAAATTTCGAAAACAAATGGCGCAGCCTTCAAAGCTACTTCCATTTTTTGTAGCGTGCGTCACAATAATTTGTGATAAATTTTTTCGCAACTTATACCTGGTACAACAAATTTGTTTATGGCATTCGAAAGAACACTCATATCCCACTAAACACTATGTAGAAGTTGAAGGAATCTCTTTTGAAAGATTAAAAAATTGTTATATTTAAATCCGAAAACGCGTACGAATGCAGCGTTCGTCACGCAATATTTGTCCATATGTCGATATTATGGTGATTTCGTTTATATACAAAAATGTAAAATTTGTTCTTCTTTTTACTCTGAAACCGCATTTTTAGGATCGTTTGTAAAAATGGCGCAGCCGTATGAACAGGTTTTGATTTCGTTTGTAAAATTATTACACTCCGCAAATGCGTAAATATCGCATTTGCCACACTCAGCCCAGTCCACGGTGTGTTGCACCGTCAAAAAGCCGACTTCAGAACCAAACCTAAATGAAAGCGTACATTCTTAATGCACTACGAAATGGTTGTGCCATAACTTAGGTATGGGTTTTACTCACCGCACGATTTTTGTTTGATTGTGACGATGCAAAATGCGAAATTAGCAGAGGGTGCATGGGGAATTTTTAAAAGGTCGCAATTTTCAGAAACTACATCACCATTAAATATTCTGACCTATACATTTCTTTTCCAGAGGTAATGTAAAGCTTGAGTATAAGGGAGTTACAGGCCAACACGATTACACTATTCCACACAAAAAATTATGTCCGAGACATAAGAACTTTTTTTATAGATTGAGGCATACTTTTTTATGAAACCAAAACGATTTTTTATGGTACAGTTTAATAATAAAAAAATGTTTTCTTTCATTCCAATTTTCATGGAAGTTACTTTTAGTATTTGGACCATTTGAAGAATAAGCTCGATAAAGCAGGGATAACGTTTTAATTAAAGGAAATTATGATGACTAGAAATGCTGAATACATCACTTCCACGTAGAACGGAAGTTTAGTAACTGCTGTTAAAACAATAAGAGAAAATTAGATTTTTTTTCAAAAAAATAGTTTTTTGTGGCGCGAAAAAAAACAAAATAGAAAAAAATCGCCCAAAAATTGTTCGCTCCATTTTTTGAAAGCTAGCATTCTAACGATGAAAACTATTCCTGTTCTGTGGATAAATACATAAATTATGACTTATATTTTAAAATTTGGGAAATTCAAAATACTTTTTATTTTGCCAATTTTGTTTGGGAGGTACCAAAAGGGGCGTGGCAACAACGCCCACAACGTTTTTGTGTAAAATGGTCCATTTGTATGGAAGGTACCAAAAGGGGCGTGGCAACCTCGCCAATTTTTCTCAAGGTGATAGCGACCAAGAAACTAATACTATATGTGAAATTGTGAAAGATTCTGAGTAGTAGTATAGAAGTTATGAGATAATAAATATTTCACTAAATGTTGACCCCTCGTGGGGGAGGTACTCGAAGGAGTGGACCAACATACTCTATTTTGACCTTAGCCTGAGATATTGGCACATAACGAATTTGCAGTTAATCGACTAATCCTGTCGAAAACTATCGTGTGCGTATCGTCATATCGCCCAAAACTATGTATGTGATATAGCCCAAAAAAATCTATGTTCGTTGTTGTTGTGTTTTGGGCAATAGTACATCTACATTGGGCAATATGTCATTTTCTAAAGGGTTTTCCAACAAGAGGTATTATTTTGGTATTCAAAGAAAAATGTCATTTATTGAGATAAATGATCGGATGTTTATTTCATAATAAAGAGGAAGGTATACCGTTAATAATGAAAAACAACATCAGCCAAATGGCCACCACGACCACGCTTACAGGACCATATCCTTTTCATGAAATTTTCCATAACCAAATCGCAAAGTGGCTGCCCTATGTCCTCGATAGCCTCACGAATTCTATCTTTGAGGTCTTGAATCGGCGCTGGGCTGTTGGCGTAGACCTTATCTTTCACGTGGCCCCAAAGGAAGAAGTCGCAAGATGTTAAATCACAGATAACACGGTCTGGAAACGTTTCCCGTAATATAGCAATGGTTTAGTTGCTTGTGTGGCACGTAGCGCCGTCTTGTTGAAAGTAAACGTTGTCCAGACCAATACCATCCAATTCCGACCATAAAAAATCATTAACCATCTCTCGATAGCGCAATCCATTCACCGTAACTGTTGATCCAACCTCATTTTCGAAAAAGTAAGGTCCAATGACCCCGCCGGACCAAAAACCGCATCATACAGTCACACGTTGAGGATGGAGAGGCTTCTCAACTATAGATGTCAAACGGGATTGATGTTAATAAATCCCGGGATTCGGGATTATTTAAATTGCAAATTCCGGGATCCCGACATTTTTCAATATCCCGGGGTTTTAGGTATAAAACGGGATTTTCGGGATAAATCGGGATTTTTTATTCTTAATATTAATGAATTTCGAATGCAAAAATTTTAGTTCAGTTGTCATTTAATTTGAATAAGGATAAAAACAGCTAAAGCATAAATTAACTTTTGTTAATAAGTACTGAAAATTTTTCACAACATCTAAGCTATGCAATAATTTTCGTCCAACTTCAGTACGTCGTCTGAATTATTATTGACGAAAAATATTTTTTTCAACTTGAGAAGTCAGTTTGACTATTTCCGTTTTTATGAGGATGTGTCAATCCAAATCAGATTTTATATTAGGATTTTTTCATAAATTTAAAAGAATAGAATATAATGTTCTTCGTTTTGCGGGACACAAACTCCATTTGTGGGTTTGTTTTGAGTTTACTTGTTTATAATAATATATTCTTCAAATTTCTAATTTGTCACCGGATTTTGTCAATGTTTTTTTTGATGTTAACAATTTGCTTCATTAGTTTACATATTCGACAGAGTGTATCTATCTTTCACTTAATATTTTATACGATACAGCTTCATATATTATTATTAAAATATCCCTATATTTATTTTAAAAAATCCCGGGATTCGGGACAATTGAAGGTTGCTACTGTACATTATTTTTATTAATGATTTATTTTCCCAAATGGATCACTGGTGCGTACCATAAAAAGGCTTTATTTTTTTCTTTGCATTGTAAAAACACTTGAAGAATTTCGTACAATGGCACTAACATTGAATTTGTTTGGGACATGATGTGTCTGGTTCTCATACTTGATGATAGATTACGCTATGAGCTGATGAAAAAAAATTTAGTATCTAGAGTCAATTTCACTCTGAGATGTTTATATTCGACTGATCCGTCACTTTCGCATTTTGTGAAACAAAGACTAGTTTCGGCACTTGTAATGCCTAACTTTATCTACTGTTTGGAAGTATATTCAGCATGTATGCAGACAAATTTACATTTGATTCAGCTAATGGTGAATAGCTTAATGCGTTATTTGTATGCGCTTAATAGACGGGATCATACTTCACCCTTGGTGAAACAATTTCTGGCCTGTTTCTTTGATACATTCAGGGCGGTGGAGTCGAAACAAAATACTCGACTCCGACTCCGGCAGTTAAATAACATAAATTTCTGAAATTATATTTCTACTAATACGTGAGTTCATGTTATTGAAAATAAGATATAGCTTAGTTTAAAAAACACAAAAAGTAGGTATTCTACTGGTATTGAATTAAATAAAATTTTATTATTTATTAATCGAGGCCTATGGTACAGGAGGTTATAAATTAGTTTTGTGACAAGTTTTGTAAAAAAAATACTACAGCTAGACACACCTTAAAATATACCGTTCTACTCAGAATCACTTGCTGTTCGTTTGTCCATTTTCAATTGTTCGTAAAGTATTTGTACCATATTAAATTGTATTAAAATTTGGCAATAAGAACTCTTTCAAACTAGGGAGGAAACCAATTGGAATTGGTGAAAATCGGTTCAGCTCGATATTGCCCCCAGATAAATGTTTCTTTAGATTTGGCCTTGTAACGCTATGGAAGCTCTTTTCACATTCAAACATTTTGTATACCCTCCACTATGGGCTGGGGGCTATATTCATTTTGTCACTCCGTTTGTAACACCACTAAATATTGATCTGAGACCCCATAAAGTATATATATCCTTAATTGTCGCAAAATTCTAAGACGATGCCATGTCCGTCTGTTGTAATCACGCTACAGTCCGTAATAATAGAGCTAGGTTGATCAAGTTTGGTAGAAATATTTCTTATAGTTGCAGGTTGTTTGGGATTGTAAATGGCCCATATCGGTCAATGTTTTGTTATAGCTCCCTTATATAGGTCGCTCCGAACAGACAAGAATTCATCAAAGCAAAAATTTTACAAATCGATTCATATTTTGTTATAGTCACCCTATAGAGGTCGCTCCAAAATATACGTATGTAAGCCATAAATACCATATTTTCGAAGCATTTTAACTGAATCTTTGCAGTTTGTATTTAATAAAGACAAGAATTCGTCGCAGTCAAAATTTTTTAAATCAGCTTTGTTATAGTCCTCTTATAATTATCGCTCCCAAAAAGGCTTATTTATTTAAGCTATAAAAACCACGTTATCTAAGAAATTTGTCTGAAACTATGCAGTTTGTATTCTATTTTGGCAAGAATTCATCTCAATAAAATGTATACAAAAAAAATTTTATTTTGTTGTAGTCCCCGTGTAGATGTAGATTTTAAAAAACTAATTTAAGCCATAAATGCCACATTTTCCAGGTAAAGAGTTTGGTTAAAGAATTTGCGGCCTAAAATTGCAGCGTTTTTTTTTTACTAATTTACTTAAACAAAAAGGATCGTTTCATAATTTGCTCCATATCCAAAGATTTTTCCTGTAATAAAATTTAATGCAATCCATGTTGGAGGGTATATAAGATTCGGCATGGCCGAACTTAATACTTTTACTTGTTTTAATTTAGTAGGGTAGAATTTATTTATACAAGAACTTAGGAATAGTGTATAGTTTTGCAAAATTACTTATTTTGTTAGCTAAATACATATATTCAGAGCTTTCCTAAAACTGTTTTACATCAAAACTCGATAGTTTGGTTAACTTTATATATTTTTGGCATACTTAAATATTTGGTTAAAAGCTTCGAATATTTGATCTTTTATCGGAGTCGACCATAATTTTTCGACTCCGACTCCGGGCAAATTTCCCAGACTCCGACTCCACAGCCCTGGATACATTCATATAATTTTGTATTCTCTTCTGTTTCTACAAGATTTATAGAAATCAGAGTCCATTGTTTTGAAAGTTTTTAACATTTAGACCATTTAGACCAATCTAAGTTTTGAAATTTGTATATTTCCTTGATGTTGATATTTGCAAAATCTCAATATTAACACTTTATAAACAAAAAGCCCACCACATAAACATCAATAATAAATTAAACATTTTTACAGCAAAATATTTTACCGGCTCCTGCGCCGCAAAAACAAGAACCGCAACCACAGATCGCCATTGAGAATGTTGTTAATATGCCGCAAACACAAAGAGAACTGCAGCAAAACACAGCTGAAAATCTCCAACAGCAACAACAACAAACCTCCAACGAGAAGCCCTTGGAAACGGCTCAACTACCAAACATACTTACTAATGATTTAGCTACCGACAATAATTTCAATCCTAAGCCCTCCAACAATGCTGAAGATGATCGTGCAGCTATTGAGGCAGCCCTGCAAGACCCTAACAGTTTACCCACAACAAATGGTGTGACTATAGAAGAATTTTTAGGGCGTATTGATTTGAAACATTTGCCACAAAAGCAACATTTTCATGGTCCTAACAATGAACGACAAGAGGCGGTAGTTAATGCATTTAGACACTCATGGGAAGGCTACAAGAAATATGCTTGGGGTCATGACAATCTTAAGCCAATGTCTGAGTCATCACATGATTGGTTTGGCCTTGGCCTGACAATTATAGATTCATTGGATACATTGTATATAATGGGTTTGGAAGATGGTATGTTTTCTTAATTGATAATAAATGTCCTTAAAATGGTTATTTTTATTAATCTCCTTTTTAGAATTTAACGAAGCACGCAATTGGATCAGCGAATCATTGAATTTTGATGTTAATCGTGATGTCAATTTGTTTGAAGTTACCATTCGTATATTGGGAGGTCTGCTTTCAGCCTATCATTTAAGTGCCGATAAAGTTTTTCTCAAGAAGTCGGTAAGTATACAACAACTTGCATTTTTAGTTATGTCATTAAATTTGTGAATAACCCAAGCGATTTACATTTTTGTGGTAGAAAAGATATTTGGAGCTCTATAAAAGAAAAAGGAATGCAAATTAAATTCTTAACTCTGCCAGATATATTGTTTCAAAACGATGCATGCAAAAATTATACGAAATGACTTTACATACGAGATGAAAATTAAAAAAACAATTGGTTTTTAAGGCATGGGACTTATCTGCTTGTGCACTGTAATTAATTATGTCGTACATGATGTGCATACAAAAATGTACTTCACTTCAGTACCTTTAATTTCACCCCGGGTTTGGAATGATTTCTAGGGAAGCCAACTTCAAAAGATTATTATTTCATTCTTTTCGCTCATATTTAGGGAATATAAAAATAGACCTAAAATAATTATAAAATTTTTAGATCTGATATGCTTATATTTATATTTTTCTTTCTGTTTTTTAGATCGAATTGGGTAATCGTTTGTTACCCTGCTTCCTTTCGCCGTCCGGTATACCCTATTCAGATGTGAACTTAGCTGCATTATCCGCTCATGCCCCGAAATGGTCCCCCGACAGTTCAACGAGTGAGGTAACCACAATTCAGTTGGAGTTTAGAGACTTAAGTCGTCTAACAAATGCTTCTTTGTATGAAAGTGTAAGTAAAGCTGTTTTATGTATGTACTCTTATGCATAGCTGATAGAATTGTTTTTCTACAATCTGTTATTATTGATATAAATTAAAATTACGAATTTCAATTTTCTAAATATTTGCATGTAACTATGTATTTGTTTGTACATGTAATAGTTTTAGTAACAACAATGTGTTGCGTGACTTTATTTTTATGATAATACTAATCGTGAGTGTTCAACGTTCACACTTTCAGCTGAAAACAATAATCGTGGGAGTTCAAGGTCCACACCTTTATTTGAAATTCAAAAGGGGCAAACAATCAAAATACTAGATGTCTAAATTTCCAATATAGTAAACAAAACATGAGTAGTATTCTAGAATTCATTTTAAATATTTTCTTGGTATGTACATATTTCTTCTTAGAAAATTGGTTTTTGGATTTGAGATCCACAAATACGAAAATTTTTCTTGCTTATACATCCGTTGATGTGAGAAAATGTCCTTGAAACCCGACTTTTTGTTCACACATCCATTCGACAATCACTAGAAGCATTTTATGTTCTCCGGTGAGCGGTTTTTAATGCAAGTCTTTTGTCAAAATTCTTTACATAGTAAGGAGCATCAGTTGCTGCGACCGACGATGAATAGATGTACTTTTGATCTTTGATACAAATGATCTGACAGATAATCTTGAGATGTTTTTATGTTACATGATTTCTCGAGTGCCCATTTTGGCAATACGCTTGAACAATTAAACACGTCTTATTTTGAAGCCTATATAGACTTCGTTGTAATCCACATACGATTTAATTGCATAAATCAAAGCAAACGAGTAAATCAACTTGTTAATGATTTATATTTCTATAATACAAGAACTAAACTTTGACATGTTCAGCCCTACTATTATTTTATATGTTTACGTTTTTTTGACAAATTTAATACATTATTATTTACAGGTTGCCCACCGTGTCAATGAAAAAGTACATGCTCTTGAAAAGAACAGTGGTTTGGTACCGATCTTTATAAATGCTAACACTGGAACCTTTAGAAATTATGCCACCATATCATTGGGAGCCAGAGGCGATTCTTACTATGAATATTTAGTAAAGCAATGGATACAAACAGGACATAAGGGAGGAGATTTGTAAGTATATAAAAATATGTATGTGTATGTAAAAAAAAGCAAAACAAAAATCTTCACCTTGCTAACTGTAATAGTTCTGTTTTGAATGTTTCTTATACACCTCTGGGGAGCATAGGTCCGTAGATTCTGATTCAGATTCATTTATTTGTTATATCATATTAGAATATTCTCTTAAGCATTCGGTATAGCTACATATTGTTAGGGAGCATCCACTTTTGTTAGGGGACTGCTTGTGCATGCCCTGGTTATGCCAACTGTTTTGTGTTGTTTGGACGTTTACTCTGGGACTACACAGAGAAACATGAGTCTAATACATCTGGCTATCAACAGGGCTGTACGGTACGTGTACCGATTAAATCAGCGAGTTCAAAAATTTCATTATTCTTTAAAATACCATTTTCTAGGAAGGTGCCTTTAGTATATGGACTATGCTCGATAGAGCCGGGATATACTTTAAATTAAAGGAAATTTTTGGGACAACAAATGCTAGTAATGACACTTTCACGTGGAAACAAAAGTTTAGTAACTGTCGTTAAAATAATTAGAAAAAATTTGATTTTTTCGAAAACAAAGGTTTTTTGATGCCACAAAAAAATATTTTTGTTTTATTTTTTCACACTATGCAACAAAATAATTCTTATTTTTCATTAAACAATAATAATATTTTCCCCCCCAAAAACAATCAGCTTGGTCTCGGACTATATACAAGCCATGGATGGCGTTTTTTCACAATTGCTGCGAAGAACTCCAAAAGAAAATCACGTTTATATTGGCGAATTAATCAATGGCAAAGAATTCAAGCCAAAAATGGATCACTTGACATGCTATTTGCCCGGTACACTGCTTTTGGGACATCACTATGGTATGCCTGATTCACATTTGCTGCTGGCCCGCGATCTTTTGGAAACATGCTACCAGACCTACATGAAACAACCTACACAACTGGCACCGGAGATATCATACTTTTCGGTGGCAGAAAGTGAAGAACTTGACATTTACGTTAAGCCCAATGATGCTCACAACCTTCTACGACCAGAATTCGTAGAAAGTCTATACTATTTTTATGCCCTCACCGGTAATCGAACTTACCAGGACATGGGTTGGACTATATTCCAGGCTTTTGAGAAGTATGCTAAAGTAACGCACGGCTATTCATCGATTGGTAATGTTAAGAATATCTTTAATACGCGTTTACGTGACATGATGGAAAGTTTCTGGCTGGGAGAGACATTGAAATATTTCTATCTACTTTTTAGTAATAATCCCAAAGAAATTGATTTAGAAAAATGGGTATTCAATACCGAAGCTCATCCTTTGCCCATAAGAAATCAATAATTCAACTAAGCAAACAAAACAACAACAACTAGGAAAGTATGAGTCTGAATATTATTGAAATTGTAAATACATATATATTGTACTTCGTCGTTTTTAAGTTTAACTAATATTTATTTAAGTACTTTCATCTTTTTGTTTGTGTGTATGTGTAAAGATGTTGTGTGTACAAAAGTGAGTGCTGTGCATAAGAAATGAACAACTAACAAAAAAGAAATCGTAAACTTGCTAACATCATTATTTATTTTAATTATGTTAATCTATACAATAAGAATTTCTAAGCAAAGCAATCTGCTCCACTCAATTTATCCGAGGCATAACTATACAATATATACATGTATGAATGTGTAGTTTTATTTATAGTTTATATAGTAACACGAATTACTTAACAACAGCAACAAAACGAAACTACAAGAAATGAGCAGCAAAAAGCATTAATGCCAAATAGTAAACAATTAATTAAAATCTCAACAACCCAACCACTTATGATATTCTCCACCCGTATATTATTTATAATTATAGTTTGTTTTTTAAACAAAGAATCTGAATCATCAATAATGCTAAGCAATATTATTTATATATTTTTTAAACAAATATAATTTAGTAATATTATAAATAGAAGCAAACATAAATTAAACGTGTTTCATTTGACAATCAAGCAATACTTTATAGAGATATTGGGTTAGAATTTATAATAAGAAATGATTGTTTCTTTTGCAGAAAATGTACCCCTGTGTAACTTTTAAATTTCCTTAAAAATTAATCAAATTATTTATAAAATTGATATATAGTTTTGTTTCTAAACTTCTATAAAAAGTTGTATATAAACTGTGTGACAAAATATTTTTCAGATATATTTTCGAAATCATTTTTGATGAAATTGTTCTCGTAATCCATTTAAATTTTGCATTTTTCATAAACTTTATCAAATTTCTTAATTTTTAAAAGAAAGTCAAATTTTTATTTTCTATAATTGAGTTAATTGACATTTGAAAGCGATATGAAAACGTATTCAAAAGAAAGGCTTTCTTCTATCACATACCCGCATCCATATTAGGAAATCTTACCCTATTTTGTTGGAAATTATTCTCTTCTTTGTCTTCTTATGTATTTAGACGATATTAAATTGTATTTATCACCAACACTAGCCGACAAAATAAAATATTTTTTTTTATATAGACGATATTAAATTGTATTTATTACTAAGACTAGTCTGAAAAATAAAACACAAACTTTTTAATATGATAGAATTATAGCTCTCTTAAGTTTTTCTTCGATATTATGATCTTTTTGATATGATAGAATTATAGATTTCTTAAGTTTTTCTTCGATATTATGCTCAAAGCAAATACAATTAGCAATTTATTTTTCAGGAAAAAATATTTTTTTTTTTATAAACCAAGATTTTGTTTCTTTGTCAAATAAAACACGTCTATTTTAGTTTATACAGAATAAGATAACAATAATTCCTTTCTATTTATGGAACATAATAACACTATGCAACAACAAAAAACAGTTCCACTAACACTATATTTGTTCGATGTATTGTGACTTCTTGAAAAAATTAGCTAAATTTTAGATTCTCCAGATATTTTTTTAAATATTTTATAAAAATTTAGAACTTGAACATGGGTACCCCCACAATTTTTAAATGTTTTTGTTTTTAAAATTATCAAAAATTAAATTCTCTAGTTTTGAGTGTGAAAAAATGTGTTTTCCTTCAAAATGTTTTTTATAATTTTTAAATACATAAAATCGTACAAAATGTATAACAGTTATATAAACTACAGTTCATCTATTTTATCACAAATTTACACAATTTTTTAAATAAAATGACTCGAAAGAATCTATGGATTCCTTAAAAAAATATACCCATTTAATTAAATTGTTTTAAATAAAACTCGAGCTCGAGGTCTTGGTTTTTATAAAGAGTATGACAACAGACGACAACGACGTCAGATATTTATTTAATTCATACAATTATTTAATTTCTCCCTGATGATGCCTTTCGATGAAAGGCGAAATATTGAATAAAAGAAAATAAATTTATAAAAACCAAGACCTCGAGCTCGAGTTTTATTTAAAACAATTTAATTAAATAACACTAAAGGTCGAATAAACGAAGATTACTCAAATTTAAAATTTACCCATTTTAGAAATCCCATGATCGATATTTTGCAAGTTACTAGCCGTGGAAATCTAAAAATGCTCGCCTAGGCTAAACTTTTTATGAAACAGCATTTTTAAACACCATCTGCAAGACATAAAAAATGTAATCGACCTAAGTACAAAGTGAAAAGCAAATATCTGAACAATCGAATGTAGTAATAGAGGTCCCTAATGCTAATTCTGGCCCAGTTGCCTCAATTATACGAACATCGATGCCGGCAAAATATGTCAGACGTCCTAAAAAGGCCGACTCAATTATATCCATACGTCGTTTTCTCAATGGGAGACAGTAACAAAGCAGGTGCTACACTCATCCTCATCTCCACAGCTTCTACAAAAATCATTGGACTCAATTCCCAGCCTCCTGGCGTGTTCGCCGTTCAGGCAATGTCCCGTCAGAATTTACGCTAATGATATTATGACCTTAGGTCGTATTTTGGCGAGATTACCTACAGGTGTCTATTTCTGTCCATCTCTCATTGGACTGCCTAAGCCAAAGTTTGCATATGGCAGTGCCGCACCAATGTATGCAAATTCTTCGAGAATTTGTAATGTCGTCCCTTTCCTAGCAAATTCATGCAGTTCCCGGGATATCCATATGTCGGTGAATTTGAGTATGTGGCCTCCAGAGATTTAATGACAGTCTGGCTGTCGGCGTATATGATGATTTTAGTGTTGGTCCCGGGATATCCATATGTCGGTGAATTTGAGTATGTGGCCTCCAGAGATTTAATGACAGTCTGGCTGTCGGCGTATATGATGATTTTAGTGTTGGTCAATATGATGCGACTACGCCATTTGGCAACATCCCTTATTGCTATTATTTCAGCTTGATAGACACTACAAATCTCTGGTAGTCTGTGGACTATATCAAGACTAATGGAGATTTCTTTTCTGCAAAAAGTGCAACATTTTCGTTGCGCTTTTCACGAAAACTGGACTTTTATACCACATTTTGGAATTTTGAAATATGAGTTAAGTTTAATTCGAGGGACTAAATTAGTTCCACCTGAAAAGGGCAAATAATTTTTAGAATCTCACGTTGAAGCGGTAAATTTTTTTTCAGAATCGAAATTACCACAAGTTCTTTACGGTGTAAACCGAATCCAAACTTCTCATCAAGCTTCGAACAATCTATATAGAAGTGGATATAGTCTACATTTCCTGATATTCCACCATCCCAAACCTCTCTGGCAGGTATCTTAGTGGCAAAGTTCCTTTCGAAGGTGTGCACCGTTGGTATAATGTCCACTCGGTCGGTTAACATACATAGCATTACATTGTGATATCCTCGTGTGGCCATAGTTCTTATACTTCCACATTGATAGACAGTTTAATCTTAATGCCGCTCTGGTTGCAACTTCTCTAGCCTCAATATCAATCGGCTGTAGATGGAGTAGGACTTGTAGAGACTCTGTCGCTGAAGTCCTTAAAGTCCCGTTTATGCTTTTGTAATTTTAGAAAAGACTAGCTCAGTTCCATTTAGCCGAGGCGAATGGAAACTTATTCTTCCTAGTATTCGTATAGAGAACCAATTATGTCTAGTTTGGGTTAACGATCAAGCCACTGCTTCTGGCCCATCGGGCCAATTTGTTCACAGCCACCGGTGTAATGTCTCTGAGGACATTGGGGAATTTGGTGGTTACTGCGATTACAACCAAAAATAATAAATAATAAGATATATCATCCCCGAGCGAGTAAGTTGTCAGGTACGAACGAATAGAAATTTCAACGAGTAGGATTTGAAAGAGAGAGGTTTCCGCGAATTTCGGACCGATTTTCCTGAATTTTTTGAAATTTTTACAATTAAAAAATTAATATTAATCGATAATTTCAAAAAAAAGTTCAAAGTATGTTCGTTAGGTAAATACTTTAAGATTTCAAAAAATTTATTGCTGCAAATGGATATATCTTCCTTTATTTTCTTATGGCTTTTTTTAAATGTGAAATGTCCTTGGAAATTGGCCAGTTCAGATGTTTTTTCTATTTTTTAAACAGAAACATTTTTAACCTTTTAAAGAATTGTAAAAAGGAGTTTTATTTCATAATACAGGACCCACAAATAATAACACCCTCGACAGAATAAATTCTAAATTCGTGAGTGACACTTTGTTTTAGGTCAACATACAATTTTACGGTTACTTATACTGCACAATTTCTTTCACAACTTAGAAAAAAACTACAAGAATACAACTTATAGCATATGAAATGAACAAATTAGTTTAAAATTAATCTCAAATAAATGAATAAAATGAAATAATAAAAAATATAAATGTAAATAAAATTGAGTTTTACTGGAATACGTTACACGGCTAGTTTTGTTTGTCTCAAACAACTCGTTTTATGTTATAGCATGTTAAAATGTGCATTATTATATATTTATTAGTGGCAAATTAAACACAAATATTACCAAGTCATTATCATTGGGCATACAAGTACACCACAGGGCATATATACGGGTCTGTTCTGTAATCACGGCGATTTGATGTCACGGTGATTTTAAAATCAACGGCGACTTAACATCACTTTTGGAGTTCGAAATCACCCGAACATAATTCGAATAATCGTTTTTGCGAGGCTATGAATAATAAACCGGGCGATTTCGAACTCCAGTGATTGCAAGTCGCCGGTGATATTAAAATCACCTTGCTACAGAACAGGCCCGATAGTACTGCGCAAAATTATTTTTTTTATTTCCATTTCCTGTTTAGTTTCAACTTATTTTCAGATTTGCTTGTTTGAGAAAAATGTTACCTCTAATTTATCTTATTTTTTTTGGAGAGGCCACTTTCGTGCGCAATGTTACCAAAATCGAATGGATGGCCTGATGAACATGCTATAAGTGAAGTGATTTTGTGAGACCCAAAATTGGGTCTCACATGTGTAGTGATTTATCGAAATTTTCAAATTTGGAATGTAAATCATGAAATATTCAATTGGCACACGAAGAAAATATAGCGGCAGAAGTCATAGGTACAGTTAACGTGAAATCAAAAGCTTGTAATATTTCGTTAAAGGATGTATGGTATGTTCCGAAACTACATTCAAACTTATTGTCCGTTAGTAAAATTATGAAAGCTGGCTATATCACAGACCTTAAATTATACAGATGTGCCGTCAGCGAGAAACGTCAAAATCTATCAGTTACGAACGAATAGGAATGAAATGTCACACACGAAAAAACTCTTTTCCGCGAACATAGTTTGAACTTTCTTTGCACTGATCAATTAATATTAATTTTTTAATTGTGACAATTACAAAAAATTCGGGAAAATCGGTCCGAAATCCGCGGAAAAACTCACTCTTTGAACACCTACTCGTTGAAATTTCTATTCGTTCGTACCTGATAACTTACTCGCTCCGGGATGACATATCTTATTATTCATTATTTTTGGGCTATATTGTGGAAATCAAATCAAAACGAAAAACAAAAAATTGTATTTTCTTCGAAATTGGCGGATGACATTTTTTTTGACATTTGAAACTTGAAGAATTTTAATAAAATGTCAGTGGAAATTTGTAATTCGATTTCGTCGTTGGATGCAACATCTTCGATAGGCAGCGTACATCCGAAGAATCGAGATGTGGAAAACAAATTAAGGCGAGCTGAGATAATCAAGATAGTGTTGTCAAAGTTCAAAATGCGGCTGGTAAAATTTGTCGCGGAAGGCGGAGAATTTGTCGAACTGGTCGCGTTGGAAGACAGAGAAAATATGATGTTACAGATTCTCGAGAAACGCTAATTTAATTGTATTGTATTTTGTTGTTGTTTTTATTTCAGTCATTAAATCGTTATTGATATTCTCACTAGGATATGAGGGTTGCTATTTATATTTCGGTCCTGACAATGCTGGTGTTGCCAGATGAAAACTGGATAACTTCACTCAGACCGTTTTGTCATTCGACAGCTGCTTCAGGCGTCGAAAAACGTTGACCAAGCAGTTTCTTCTTGATGTGAGTGAATAAGAGTAAGTCATTGGGTGTCAAATCAGGGCTGTACGGCGGATGACCCACCAATTCGACGTTTTGGCCGGTCAAAAAGGCGCTGGTTTGATTGATTCGTCTTCTCTTGCTCGTTTTTCGAATTTCTCCGAAGACTTCAGGCAAACAAATTGTGGTGTACCACTCAGAATTGACCGTCCTACGTTGCTCAAGCAGAGCAGTGGCCACATGACTAGTTTTTCCGAAGAAACAGGCGACCATTTGCTTCGAAGTGCTGCTTCCACGAACAACTTTTATTGGATTTAGCTCGTCTTCGAAGACCCACACGGTCGATTGCTGTTTTGTTTCGGGCTCATACGCATAGATCCAAGATTCGTCACCTGTGACGTATTCTCCTGGCTCCAGACCATCATTGTCTCTATTATGTATTATAGAATGCAAAGTTTTTTTAAAAACGGTGAAGCAAATATAGGGTGATCTGTGAAGTAGATACTTTTTTAAATAGCCAAATTATTCAGTTTTATTATCAAAATAATCGTTCGCCAATTGCGCTAAGTCCATTTTTTTAATCCAAAAAAAACACTTTCCAGTCGACCCACGACCTTGACACCCATGAGCAATATTTTAGCTCTCGTTATGAGCTATCTTTTTGCCATTGACCGATTCCCGATCCGACGTACCGGAATCATCGGTCCATATTTCTTCAAAAATGATGCCGGTGAGAACGTAACCGTCAATGGCGACCGTTAGCGTGCAATGATAACCGACTATTTGATGCCTGAAATTGAAGCTAGTAATCTCGGCGACATTTGGTTTCAATAAGACGGCGCCACTTCCCACACATCGCATCAATCAATGGATTTATTGAGAGAACACTTCGGTGAGCAGATAATTTCACGTTTTGGGCCGGTCGTTTGGCCAGCAAGATCGTGTGATATCACACCGTTAGACTTTTTACTGTGGGGATATGTAAAGTCTAAAGTTTATGCGGACAAACCCGCTTCGATTCAGGCCTTGGAGCAAAACATCACGCGTGTCATTCGCCAGTTACCAGTCGAAATGCTCGAACGAGTCATCGAAAATTGGACACAACGGATGGACCGTCTGAGACGTAGCCGCGGCCAACATATGATAGACATAATCTTCAAAAAATAAATGCCAAAGAATGTTCTTTCAAATGATAATAAACATTCCCCATTCGATTTGAATTTTCTGAGTTTTTTTCTTTAAAAATGTAGGGAACCTCGAAATGCATCACCCTATATAATAGAATGTTGTTGGTAGTAAGTAGGCTTTGGAATATGTATGTATTTTTTTTCAGTTGTCAAATATTTTTGTGTAAATTGAATTTAGTCTAATAAAACGTATCTGGAAACAACAACCAACAAAAATTGTGCTACCACTTTTCAAATTAGAGGGAAAGTAATTTTTTGTCCCAAAATTTTAGGAAATATGAAATTTTCCTTATTAAATTCCCATTTATAATTTCCCATATTTCCAGAATTTCCTGTTTATTTGGGGCCTATTTTACATCGTGCAATTCCTCTTTGCCTATACAATCGATTGGTATAATATAATTAAAATGCCCTTGGGACAATGGGACAGCGGGTCTCCTCCTATTCTCCAGATAATATTTGCCAATATTTTCAATAATTCAAAATTTTAGGAAATATATCACTTTTATGGAATTTCCCTTTACTATGTAATTTCAAAATATCCTGAAATTTTGAAATTCTTTAGATAAACTTAAAATTACTATAGCTTCTTAAATAAGTGCCATAGAGAGGAACAAGTGATCACTTATTTTTTGGTGTCAACAATTTTGGAAATGTAACATTTTATGGAATTTCCCTTCGTTGTTTAATTTCAAAATATTTTCAGTGTTTCCTACTAATTTGTGAAATTTTGCACTAAATTTAACGATTTTTTTGTTGAAAAAAAAAAAAATGAATTTCTGTAGCAAAACTTATAATGAATACACCTCCTTAATTTTCTATAAATCAGCGTATAGCCAGCTATCATTTGCCAAAATATCGTGAAAATCCAGAACTTAACGATTTTCATAAATTTAAGCAAAAAATAGAAAGTCATGTGTCAAAAACTGCAAAAAAATTAAAGTTGCAAATTTTAACACGAATCAATCTATTGTACTCACCAACACAAGTCGATTAAGGTATATTCTGCCCGAAAATTGGTAAAAACAGCGTAGGTAAGGTGAATTTAATTAAACAAAAATGAACAATATTGTTTATCTTTCATGAAATATTAGGTCCTGAGAGTTATGGGTATTTTTCTGCGAAAAAATAAACATTTTGTAAAACCGATTTTTACGAAATTGTCGTTTAAAGATTTTTTCAAGAAGTATTCGGTCCCTGTAGACAATCCAGAACCTTAAGATTATCATAAATTTTCGCAAAGGGCATATTCTGCCCCAAAGTTGGTAAAAACATCGTTTGTAAGATTTGTTTCATTTTCCGACGGAAATACCAACCAATTTACAAAAGCGCCATTTTACAATTTTACCAATGTACAAAATTGGCAATCAATAAATTTACAAAAGCCAAAATTCAAGTTTTGCTTCATTTTCCGGATGAAATATCACGCGCCCAGCGTCGTTCTAAGCAAGCAATTATTTAAAAACAGTTTTCACTAATTTTCATTTTATTTATTGAACAAAAAACCAAACAATTCATAAACAAATTTAAAAATCCTATATTACAAATTCATCACTATTATGAGATGTGGAAATATTTGACACAAATTTTAGGACACGAAAAAACAACACAAAACTTTTATGCAAATATCGCTTAACCCTGTGCTTTCAATTTCATTATAGTTGCTTTTATGTTTATACCCTACACCACACTGTGGTACAGGGTATTATAACTTTGTGCATTTGTTTGTAACACCCAAAAGGAGAAGAAATAGACCCATCGTTTATTATACCGATCGACTTAGAATCACTTTCTGAGTTGATTTAGCTATGTCCGTACAGGTCGCAATTATGGTCCGATCTCGACGAAACTTTACACATATCTTTTTTTTGGCCCAAGGACGATCCCTATTGAATTTGGTTAAAATCGGTTCAGATTTAGATATAGCCCCATATACCCTGTTATTGTTTTAACAGGTGGCGCAAAAGTAATCCTCCTATCAGAAAATGCTATAAATTTTGCGATTGGCCCCTAATGCCTAATGTTGTCATTTGTGTAGTAAACACATGCGAAATACACGTATCCGATCAGTGCGAAATTCGGCAAAGAGAGGTTTCTTATTATAAATTCGGAGAAAATCGGTTCAGATTTAGATATAGCCCCCATATATATGTTAGCCCCGATTTGACATGTAAGCGCTGTAAAAACTTTATTTTATATCCGATCAGTATGAAATTCGGCAGAAAGAGGTTTCTTATTATATGAATGAACACTGTTAAATTTTGCAGAAAGCGCTGTAAAAATATTTTTTTATATCCGATCAGTGCGAAATTCGGCAAAGAGAGGTTTCTTATTACATGAAGGAATATTGCTAAATTCGGAGAAAATCGGTTCAAATTTAGATATATCCCTCATATATATATGTTACCCCCGATTTGACATGTAAGCGCTGTAAAAACTGTATTTTATATCCGATCAGTGCGAAATTCGTCAGAAAGAGGTTTCTTATTACATGAAGGAATACTGCCAAATTCGGAGAAAATCGGTTCAGATTTAGATATAGCCCCCATATATATGTTACCCCCGATTTGACATCTAAGCGCTGTAGAGACTGTATTTTATATCCGATCAGTACGAAATTCGACAGAAAGAGGTTTCTATTTTACATGAATGAGTATTCAGGGAAAATCGATTCAGATTTATATAAAGGGGCCGCCAAATAACTTTTTATTTTTGAAAATGCTATAAAAAAAAATACTGAATATTTTCTCAAATTTCTTTTTTTATTTGAAAGTACAATCCTTCCGGTTAATAATGGAAAATAATTTCCATTTTCCAAATGGCTGCCTCGGCTGGCCATGCAGTAGCTTACACGATCGGTCCAATTTTTAAGCACATTATCGATTGTGTGCAGCAGTGTTTCACCAATGGCTTCACGAATATTGTCCTTTAATGCGTCAATTGTCTCTGGCTTGTCGGCGTAACACTTATCTTTGAGGGCACCCCACAAATAATAGTCCAACGGTGTCAAATCGCAGTTCCGAGGTGGGCAAACGACATCAGCTCTGCGGCTGATAATGCGATCTTCAAAAACAGGGCGCAAAACATCGAGTGTAGCTTCGGCTGTGTGGCACGTAGCGCCGTCCTGTTGAAACCAAATGTTGCCAATATCCTCTTCTTCAATTTTTGTGAACAAAAATTCGTTCAACATGGCCCGATAACGATCGCCATTGACTGTACCGGCCACTCCTTGCTCATTTTCGAAGAAAAATTACCCAATTATGCCTCTGGACCAAAATCCGCACCAAACAGTGACTCGTTTTGGGTGTATCGGCTTTTCAATGTATGCGTGCGGGTTTTCTGTGCCCCAAATGCGACAATTTTGCTTGTTTACATACCCGCCAAAATCAAAATGAGCTTCATCTGAAAAGATGATTTTTTTTTGGCAAAATCGGCATCTTCTGTAAGTCGATCGCAGGCCCACTTAGCGAGCGTTGTTCAAGCGTATACACAACCATATTCGTTCAGCGGAAGGATAAAACTAATTATCTGTCAAATCAGACATGAGCTAAGTGTTACCATTCACGAAATAAGCACTAGTTGAAAAAAAACGTTAGGTGGCGGACCCTTTATAACCCCCATATATATGTTCCTCTTGATTTGGTTACAAAGCGCTATAGAAGTTGTACTTTACTTCCGATCATTGCAAAAGTCTCCAGAAAGATGTTTCTCAATTTAGGAACGAATATTGCTTAAGTTAGCGATTATCGGTTCAGAATCAGGTATATCCACATATATATGTTCTTACCCATTTACCAATTATTCCAAATTATTATCGCAATAACCCTTATCGCATTGTTAGGGAGGTGTAGGGTATTATATAGTCGGCCCCGCCCGACTTTCTGCCTTTCCTTACTGGTTTGTTTATGTAAAACATTTTGCACAACATATTCTGCAATCCACACGAGATTTTTTTGACTACATATACCGTTCTTGAACAAAATGTTGAAGATTTATTTATGTCGAGTAATTTTATGTTTTGTTTGTCATGTATCAGCAAAAGAACAGCAACCAATCTTTCAGTTGTATTTCCCAAAATACATTTAATTATTCTACATTTGGGAAACGATTGGGATAACCAAAAAACGATTATTTATTAATATTTATACCCTACACCACACTGTGGTACAGGGTATTATAACATTGTGCATTTGTTTGTAACACCCAAAAGGAGAAGAAATAGACCCAACGTTTATTATACCGATCGACTTAGAATCACTTTCTGAGTTGATTTAGCTATGTCCGTCTGTCAGTCTGTCCGTCTGTGCATGTATTCTTGTAATCAAAGTACAGGTCGCAATTATGGTCCGATCTAGACGAAACTTTACACATATCTTTTTTTTGGCCCAAGGACGATCGCTATTGAATTTGGTTAAAATCGGTTCAGATTTAGATATATTCCCCATATACATATTTTAGCCCCGATTTGACATGTAAGCGCTGTAAAAACTTTATTTTATATCTGATCAGTATGAAATTCGGCAGAAAGAGGTTTCTTATTATATGAATGAACACTGTTAAATTTGGAAGAAATCGGTTCAGATTAAGATATAGCCCCCATATATACGTTACCCCCGATTTGACATGTAAGCGCTGTAAAAATGTTGTTTTATATCCGATCAGTGGGAAATTCGGCAAAGAGAGGTTTCTTATTATATGAAGGAATACTGCTAAATTCGGAGAAAATCGGTTCAGATTTAGATATAGCCCCCATATACATATATGTTACCCCCGATTTGACATGTAAGCGCTGTAAAAACTGTATTTTATATCCGATCAGTGCGAAATTCGGCAGAAGGAGGTCTTTTTACATGAATGAGTATTCAGGGAAGATCGGTTCAGATTTATATTAAAGCTGCATATATATGTTCCTCCTGATTTGGTATCAAACCGTTGTTGAAGTTGTATTTTACTTCCGATTATTAAAATTTTCCAGAAAGATGTTTCTCAATTTAGGAACGAATACTGCTTATTTTGGGGTTAACGTTTCAGAATTAGATAATATGTTTCTACCCATTTACCAATTATTCCAAATTATTATCGCAATCACCCTTATCGCATTGTTAGGGAGGTGTAGGGTATTATATAGTCGGCCCCGCCCGACTTTCTGCCTTTCCTTACTGGTTTTATGTTGTAGTAACCAATTATTCGTTGCAATAATAATATTTGGTCTATTGATACAATTTCTGTTGTCAAGAATAAAATATTGGTTGTCACAACCAAAATTTTATCATATGGTACTATAATGAAAGTTTAAAATTGGTTAGCACAACTAACCGAGTGTCAATGAAAAACAATCTTAATTCGATTGATACAACCATCGATTTAGTTGCAAGCATTTTCATTTGATCGTATCCATGTTATTATTGTTGGTTCAACTATTTATATATAAATACAACCGACACACGGTGTAGGCAATATACTTTTTGTTCCTAGTACTTTTTTTATTGTTACAATCGAATTCCAACCAATTATTTTCCTGGGTGTGTCAGACACGTTAAACCTTTCATTTAAGGTGTCGTTTGGGTCGATATCCCAATTAGTTTAAAAGTATTAGTATTTTGCTGAGACAATCCACTGCGAAAAAATAAACATTTTGTAAAAACAATTTTGTTCATGAAATACAGGGTGTCCGTCGGGAAGGTATACTACTTTGTTTGTGTCTTGTTGATACCACATCTTAATCAAGCCCAAAGCATGCAGTTCTGGCGTTAAAAAGTTTTCAATTATATCACGATATCGCACCCCATTGACAGTTTTCATTTTCATAGAAGTAAGGTCTAATGATTCCTCCTGACCAAATTGCCCACCAGACTGTCACTTTTAATGGATGCAAAGGGTTTTCCATGGCCCAGAACCGACTATTCTGTTTATTCACATATCCATTCATAATAATTTTTTCATGAAAATCAGGGTTGTCATGTTTTAAAGATTAAAACACGTTGGTTTATCGAATATTTCTCCATAATAAATTTGCCACGTCTCTACTTCACGACTGCCAAATATGAACAAAGTAGTATACCTTCCCGGCGTACACATTTTCTGTGAATCTGCGCATCGTCGCCTATCATATGCCAAAATATCATAAAAATAACCTAAGATTTTCATCATTTAAAAAAAATCCCAAAAAATAAGTTTCAAATTTTCAACACAATTATACTTACCGAAAAAAACTGCATAAATTTGCAAAATTCCCAGATTTTTGAAAGTGCTACTAATTACAAATGTCAACCAATAAATCTAGAAGCAGGAGTCAAATCATGACATTCGATATCGAGAACTTTTCGATCGATAATCCATTTTATTTTTTGTTAATGGAAAAGAGTAAACATTAGAAATAATTAGAATTAGCGAAAACATCTACAGGGTGGGCCATTTAAAATTTTGAATTTGAATCAGCCATAAAAAAAATACTGATATTTTTTTAAAATTTCTGATTTTTTTGGAAAGGTGTTCCATTGTAACACAATATCATTCATATGACTACCGGGACTGGCTCTGCAGCAGGCAATGAAGCCAACCAAATTTATCGGTCAGCTGAGCGGATCAAATTTCAACAATCGGCTGAGCCGATAAAGTTCCAACAAACGATGCCGCACGAATGTAATTCTTATGTAAAGATGACGCTTTAAGATCCCAGCAAAAAATAAAAGAAGTACTTCCAAAAGAATAACATTATAAGTACTTCCAAATCATAAGTATGAACTTTTTTTCGACATTTAGTGAAGTTCTTCTAAATAACTAACCAAAATGTAATTTCGGAATATAAATTATTAACCCTAGAATGCATAATTTCAAAACGATTGGATGTAAAATAAAGCTTCTGAAGAGATAAAAGTCCAGATCGGAAGGAACATATATATGAGGGCTATGAAATATATGTAAAATACTGCTTCTATAGTGCTAAAGGGGAGAAATATATATTTATATGGCGGCTATATTAGAATTAGTGAATGATTCTGGAAGCTAGTCGACTTCATCAACCAAATTTCGATTCAGTCGACTAGGTCGATTAATCGGAGCTAAAAGTCGACTTTTTCATAGTCGATTAAAATAACATAGTCATTTCAAAGTACTGATTTTCTTCGAAATATGTTAAATTGTGGAATTGTAGTACATTGGATTGCGATAAAAACTGAATTTATTAATAACACTTTATACTTTCCAAAAATGTTGATATATCGTCATCAGAAATGCCCAAGAGCGTAAAGCACGGTACTATGTTCGCGTTTCACGGTGAAATCCCATACAAAAACCAAAGTTGTGAAAAAATGAGTGAAATTTTTTCATTTGTGGTACTGTGTTTATTTCAACGTGAGAAATTGACATTTTGCGCCGCTACAAATTAATTGAACGCCGCAACAAATTGAAGCCGCCAACATTGTACTCCTATTTATTTATATTTGTCCGCGAGAAATTCAACTGTTGTAAATATTAGCAATAAAATTTCCTAATAAAGAATACTAAATTAAATTATCTGAAATAAATAAAACTAATGCAAAGCTTTGGAACGGAAAATAATTATGTATATGGAATAAACGAGAAGAACGACATTCCAATTAGATAGCAAAGCAAAAAATCTGCAAAACACTGGAAGGACATGTAACTATGTATATGTAATAATGTGGAATTTGTCTTGTAAATACATATGTACATTTACGTTTGTATGTTTAGAACAATCGTGACGAAAAGCCTGGAAAAACTTTGTGGACGGCTAACGCTACCGAAGCAGTGATGATGCCTGTGATCTCGTTTTTAAATGGTTATAAAGAAAATAGTGAGTTCTTGCCAGCCATAGGAGTTGGAAGAAATTCCGTTTATGGATGGAAGTATAATTTATATATGTCAACAAATATAATGTAAACCATTAAAAATAATAATAAAACATCTTTTTCGGCTCATCAAAACATCATTTTATTTATTTATATTCGTACAACAGTGGGAAATTATTTTGTTATTTGTAACATTGTATTCCACTGGCTTCTGATGCCTCACAAGCATGGCCATCGTATCAACACAAAATAAATAATGTATGTATAACATTAGCACAATGATCTTCAACAATATTTCCTCTCTGCAATTTAAATTAATTATTTTCTAAGTCGGCATTATTCCATTTAATGTTTATTGATTAGAATTTAAACTAAACGTGTTTGTTTTTAAGAAAAGCAAAAAGAAAAAAATGCACATGCTTATACACTCACACATTCATATAAAAGTGACATTTCAACACACACACTTCAAAAATGCAATGCAACTTAAGTAAAAAAGCGTTCCATTTTTCAACTTGAAATAATATTTTGTGGAATTTTTTCAAGGTTAAAAAACATAGTACCCACCTTAACCCTCAAAAAATGAAAATTCGTTTTTCGTCCAAAAATCACGATTTTATTGAAGAAAAAAAGACGTAACATCAAGTGCTCGTTTTTGATAAAGCACAAAAGGCGTAACCCACATTGTATTAAACAAAACGTACTGTATTCATCTATTTAACCTTCGAAGTTGTTCTCTTGTTGCTGTTTTGATTTTTGTCAATCGTGTTTGACAACTATTTTAGATGCAAAATTCTATTCTGTATTTAAATTTGGCCTTTATCTGAATGGTATCCACTTTTTTATTAAATTTCGCAGTGTGCATGATTCTATAAACTAATCTTTGCCAAATTTAATAATGATCTGAAGTAAAACATGAAAACACATTTTTCCAACCTTGCTAGTGGATTCTCGGATTAAAAAATTCTTTGTGCAAACTATAGTACATTTGACTAAAATATGACTTCTATTTAGCTTAGATGCCAAATCGGAAGGAACACATCCATGCGACTATGTGGGGCTATATGCAAATTTGAACCGATATTGTTCACACAGATATTAACTGTTAAAATAAGATACTCTTTACCAAATTTCATGAATATCGAAAGGAAATTATATCTTCTATAGAGGGAATAAGCTAAATCGAAGGAACATTCATATATGTTATATGCATGAATATCGAAAGGAAATTATATCTTCTATAGAGGGAATAAGCTAAATCGAAGGAACATTCATATATTTTAAGATATCTGGTTCTAAACTGATATTCAAATAGTTGAGAGATTTTTGATCGTTCGCCGTAGACGAAAGAAAATAAGTTTCATAAACAGGCCCTATATCTAAATACGGATTGTCTTTCAATTTTTATACTAATTGTCTTGTCTCAAAATAAAGATATGTGCAAAATTTCTTTGAGATCCGACTATATTTGTGACCAGCACATTGATTACAAGAATGCATGCCCAGACTGACATAGCTAAATCGGTTCAGAAAGTGATTCTAAGTCGATCGGTATAATAAACGATGGTTCTATATATCTCTTCTCATTTTGGGTGTTAGAAACAAATGCATAAAATTATAATAAATTGTACCACAGTGTGATGTAGGTTATAATTAAATAATTTTAAAAGAAATTATGGTAATTAAATATACCCTACCATACTTTCTGTACCACACTGTGGTACTTTACTACTCTCTGAACCGGGGCTACGGAAAATACATAGCGCCGCACAAATGTGCTATGTATTACAGTGTAAAATAAAAATACTTTTTTATTGGTGAGAATGTTGAACATTTGCGAAAATGTTACTAGAAGTTACACTATGGGGTCATTCGGTCACACTTTTCAAGAGCCAGCTACATCATACAGATTAGAAACATCTTCAAATGTCCTAAACTTACTTACATATACATATAGGATCGTTTATCTCTTTGGCCAATAGTATATTATTTATACGTTCCCTTCCCTATGTCAACATTTGTATTCCTTTTAAATTATGAGATCTCTGGACCCAAAGATGTTAATAAGAACGACATACATTCATCAAATAAATACAACACCAAAAAAGCAAATCTTACAGTGCTTTAAAAGGAGTTGCGCAAAAGTGGTGACAAAGAAGTACTTCCCCGGCGCGACAACCCCTTGTTAAATTCATTGGTGAAAATCCAAATTAGAACAACTTCCGGATCATAAGTTGGGGATTTTTATTGCTTCTTTGGATGCTGTTTTTTTGCTGGGATATTTCCAATTAGATGAAAAAACTTAAAATTAACCCAAAAATTTAAGAAAAGTTATGAACATTTTGTAATTTGTAAGTAATGTCGAAAATAGGTTATTGTCAATGACATAGTGCTTGTTGTGTTCTCTTTAGAACGACGTAGACTTTGTAAACATTGGTTCGGCCGCTCAAGAGCTATTGTAATATCTGTAAAAAAAACAAAAACGCATTTTTTAATTTCAAATCCCATAAATTTTTGGATTTTTATACCCTACACCACACTGTGGTACAGGGTATTATGACTTTGTGCATGTGTTTGCAACACCTAAAAGGAGAAGAGATAGACCCATTGTTTATTATACCAATCGACTCAGAATCACTTTCTGAGTCGATTTAGCCATGTCCGTCTGTCTGTCCGTCTGTCTGTCCGTATGTCCATGTATTCTTGTAATCAAAGTGCAGGTCGTATTTATGGTCCGATTGTGATGAAATTTAGCATAGTGGTATTTTTTGGCCCAAGGACGATCCCTATTGAAATTGGTAAAAATGGGTTCAGATTTAGATATAGCCACCATATATATGTTACCCCCGATTTTACATGTAAGCGCTGTAGAAACTGTATTTTATATCAGATCAGTACGAAATTTTGCAGAGAGAGTTCTTTTCTTACATGAATAAACACTGCCAAATTCGGGAAAAATCTGTTCAGATTTAGATATAGTTCCCATATATATGTTTCACCCGATTTGGCGTGTAAGCGCTGTAGACACCATATTTTATATCCGATAAGTACGAAAATCGGCAGAGAGAGTTTTCTTATTACATGTATGAACACTGCCAAATTCTTACCGCAATTCCCATTTTCGCATTGATAGGTAGGTGTAGGGTATTATATAGTCGGCTCCGCCCGACTTTCTGTCTTTCCTTACTGGTTTTAAATATAAATGTTAGCAAGATCCATATATAAATTTTTTATAAATGTTTACGCAAAATAAACTTCTTTAAAAATGCTGACCCTACTGTCTTACTTAGTAGTCACTTTCTTAATTTTCATGGTTGCATAAAATAAATCTTTTTGACTCACTAAATAAAGTTCGGCGGGTGAGTTTCAGCCGATGTGAGCCGCTAAAATCGGCGGCGGCGCCGGCTGGAAGAAAACGACCGCCTGCGGCGCACCGCGGATTTGTGCCGCGTCGGCTTCATGGCCTGCTCGGCAGTACCTCATCCGATCAACCAAATTTTTCAGTACATTTTCGATTGTTTCAGGTCGAATCTCTTAAATTGCAACTTCAATTTTATGTTTCGACGCTTCAATTGTCTCTGGATGCTTTTCCTATCATTTATCCTTAATGGATCCCCACAGAAAATAATCCAAAGGGCCCAAATCAGAAGTCAAAGTAATCGGTAGTTCAAATTTACAATTTTAAATGAATTCGAAAGAAGTTGTACTGCTTTATCGATAATAAAAAACACATTTCGATCCTAAAGAATTCGATATCAAATGCCGTAATTTGGCCCCTGATCTCCAGATAATACAAATTTTCTTCGAAAACTTAATATTTCAGGAAATATTGCATCTTTACAAATTCCCCTTTGTTTTTCAATTATCCCATATTTCCCGCCTTTCCTCTTTATTGTTGAAACAAAATGTTCATCAAACAATAAAATGTCATTGACTATGTTCGATGTTGCCTTTGTTAATTAAAAAGAAAAACATTATATGGGTAATATTTTATAGTACATTTTTTTATTAAATATGATTTTTTTTTTGGTTTGTTTTAATTATGTTTTTAATTTTTTCTAAATGAATAAATACAACAACGACACTTTTATTGTAATTATTTTAAAATAGTTCATCATCATCATCAGTATATCGTAATAATATTGTTGAATTGAAAGTGTGCGCGTGTATTACTCTCTACCTTTCTTCCGTTTTTGTATTTCTTAGATACGATTTTTAAGTTTTTTTTTTGTTTTAATATTTTATTAAATTAATGCTTATTTTTTTGTTTTGTTAATCCATTTAAATTTTTAAATACTAGATATTAAAAATTAATTCCTAATTAATTATTCCTGTGAAAAACGTTGTGTTATTCAACTCCTCTGTTCTTAATTATTGTTAATGTTGTTCTTCGTGTGTATCGTGTTTTTAGCAATTTTTTATTTATAATCTAAAATAAGGTCATCATTAATATGTTTTCATCTTTGTTTTTTGTAAATTATTTTTTTAATTTATTTAAAGTATATTACACTTAGATACTAATTTTCATAACCTTGAAATAAGTTGAGACATTTTTTGCTGTTGGGCTTTCTTTTGTATTGTTTATTTTTTTTGGATATTATTACTAGTATATGTATTCTTTAAGTATTTGTTTTTGAATTTTATTATAAGACAAAAAGAAAAAACTGCATAAGAAATTGAAATGTTAAATTTTTTGTTGTTTGGTAATTGTTTTTCTTTTTATTTTACAAAAAACACACATCAATTGTTAATATTTAATAGTAGTAGTAGTACTTTATTTGCATGTTTGAGTGTAAAAAGGACAAATTGTATGTTTTCTATTCTATTAAAAAATTGGTATGCCATTTTTTTCGGATAAGTTTTTTGGTTGGCCTTATCCAAAATGCCTTCGTACGTATTTAGTTTTTCGTTATGTTTTTCTAGTAGTTTTACTTACAATTTGTTAAAATGCTTTGGGATTTTTATTCTATCTCAAATATTTTATGTACATTTTTTTTAGATTAGGTTCTAAACTGGATTTCTTATTACATATATTTATTTTTTTTATTTGTAAAGAGCAAAGTTTGTTTGGGTGGATTTTCTGAATTTTTTGTTATCTCAAAATGTTTTCAGTTGGTTAAATCGGAGCCGTTAATTAAACAGCTGTCATGTTTCAAATGTAGTAAGTTTCCTTTGCTCTAAGTCACAGTTATTTTATCTTGAGTTTAGGGGGATAACTTATATGTTATTTTATTTTCTATTTCCGTTTGAAAAGATCCTGAATTTGATGTCAGTACTGTAATGCAATGAGATCGTTTAAATACTTTTTTTTTATTCAGATTAAAATTTGAATTTTATTAGAGCTGAACGAGTACATTTAAAACACATACTTTTACGGTTGCTTCAAAATTTCCGGTTACCGCCAGTTATAGCTGTCGAATTGAATTGAATTATACTATACAACAGACAATAAAAGTCTCGTGTCTTTCGCCTAAATTATTTCGTGTGCATTGAGGCATTTTGTCCTATAAACTTTGCAGAAATTATTTTATTTTTGTATTTTTTAAAAGATTATAAACATGTTAATATTTGGCAGAGGTACTATTACTCGTATTACATTGACGATCACTTTACAAATGATACTTCCCATTAGCAACCTGCTACAAATGTTAGGAACGACATTTTAAATAAAAAAAAAATCATTTTGTGTGACCCAAAAAATTCCGAATAATAATCTTATTTTCGAAACATGAAGAAAGCCATGGATAAACGTAGAAGTTATGACACATTTTGTAGAGGTATAACACTTTCACAAAATACCTACTGAAGTTGATTCAGAAAATCCATGGATAAACCTAGAAGTTATAACACATGTTGCGGAAGTATAAGACTTTAAAAAAATTCCTTTTAAAATAAGTGAAATGGTTCAGAAAATCCATTGATAAACGTAGAATTTATGGCACTTTAGAATTTATGCAGATGTACTACAATATTTAGTAATGAAACGTTGTTTGCAGTAAAACTATTTTCGAAACATAACACATTTTGTGGAACTATTCAGAAAATCTATGGCCAACAAACCCAGCAGTTATAACGTTAACTATTCTTAATAAAGAAACTCTTTTCGAAATTTGAAGAAAAGCAATGGATAAACATAGGAGTTATTTTGCAGAAGTATAACACTTAATAATCAAAGTATTCTTAATTATAAAACTATTTTTGATATTTCTAGAAAAGCCATGGATAAACATAGTACTTCTAAAACATTTTGCAGAAGTATAACACTTTCAAAAAATTCATATTGAAATTGGTGAAATCGGTTCAGAAAATCCATGGATAACCATATATATATTATGATACATTTTCCAGAAGTATAACAATTAATATTAAAACTATTTTCGAATTTTAAAGAAAAGCCATGTATAAACGTAGGAGTTATGACAAAGTATTCTGAAAGAAGTGTACCACTTTCAAAATGGTCCCATACAAATGGACCATTTTGCACAAAAAGTTAACGTCTTATAACTTCGATTCCTGCGCATACAAACACTTGAAATTTTGTACCGCCCCATTTGGAACTTCCAAAACAAAATGGTCGAAATAAAAAATATGAAAAATTATTTTTTTGAGTTTCCCTTACAAAATGGGTAAATTATACATGTATCCTTGGATGGAGCAAATAGGAACAAACAATTTTTTGCGACTATTTTCTATTTTTAAAGGTTTTTTTCGTTCCAGCAAAAAACGATTTCGTTTTTCAAAATCGTATCGTTTTACTTTTGCTTCCACAGCCTTTTTTTTTTTTTTTGGATTTGTGTTCCACATCGTATGGGGTTGGTTGAATACTTTGTGTATTCATATACCAGGACTGAGTAGATACGTCCTACGTGACTTCACAGCGTACTACAGCTCTTATACGTTTTCATGAAACCGAAAGAAAATGAAAACCGAAAAACACTATCAAAAGTATGGCAGCATAGAAATCAGAAACAGCTGTTTCAGCCATCACAGTCAACAATATCGGTTCGACTCCAGATTCTGATTGGTGGTATTGAAAATAAATAAAACTTATTAAAGCAAAAAAAAAAATAAACAAAAGAAAATAATGCCTGGAATTTCAATTGCTGCAGTTGCTGCATTGATGGAATAAGAGAGAAATGTGCATTCCGAAACAAAATTACACCGCAAAAGTTTGCGCGATGTATCAGATCCATTGTCCCAAACGCACAGAGTGTAAGCAATTAAGTATATCCATTTAATTGCGAATATTTTTTTTAGCTTTATAAGCTTTTATCGTTTGAATAAAGAGACATTTTTAATGGTACTGGACAAAAATGAACTTTTCCTGAAGAGCTCCACCATACCGGGAATTATTCAATTGGCAACAGCTTTTCGTTTTTTTGCTACAGGAGCGTACCAAGGTAGATTTAAGTATGGGAAGAAGCACCGTTTCAATTATTCTATGGAGAGTTATGAAAGCTCTCGAGAGTAAGATATGTCCACATTTCATAAAACTAAGAATGACGCCTGAAGAGAAGACGAACACAAAATTGCACTTCTTTTCAAAATACCAGATAACCCGACATAATTGGATGCATAGACGGAAGTCACATAAAAATGTCCAAACCCACAGAATATGTCTCTCTATTGCAATAGGAAAGGATCATAAAGCTTAAACGCAATGATTGTAAGCTATACCTTTTTTTCAAAAAAAAATTAATTAGATATGTGATTACAACATGAAAGTGAGAGCTGTGGATGCTTGCAGGCCTGTGTCTTGTCACAACGCATTTATTTGGGGCTTATGTGGAGCAAGAAAGTATTTTTTAAATGAATACAAAAATGGCGATATGAATTCTCGCCTATTGGGTGACCCTGGCTATGCATTAGAACCGTTCTTAATGACGCCATACAAAGATGTAACCGTCGGAACTATGCAGCACAAATTTAACAAAAAACATACATCAGCTCGTAACTGTGTAGAGCGTGTAATTGGCGTAATACGAGTAAAAGCCGGTTCATATGTTTACTGGTAACATTGGTCTATAGCCCGAAAAAGGTTATTAAAATTATAAACGTGTGCTGTGCTTTGCATAACATCTGCAGATAATACAACGTTGAACTTGAGGAACCCCATATTTTGTAGAGTTGGGCACTATAGTTCTTTTAAGTGATCGCTCTTTTTAGTTCAGTTCAATAAAATGAACTAGTTCGTTCATTTAGTTCAACAGCTCACTTTAGCATACCAACTCTTGAGCTCACCAGCTCTTTCGCTCACCAGCTCTTTCGCTCACCAGCTCATCAGCTCACTTTACTTAAACAGTTCATTTCGTTCAGTAGATCACCAGTTCAAATAAGCCGCTATTAAAGGAATCTGATTGGAATGAGTTGAAAAAATCTTCTACAAAGGCGTTTGTATAGGTAGAATCATACATTCATTAGGACAAAAAAAAAAACATAACAGCTGAGAAGAGAGAACGAAATGAGAAGAGAGGACGAACTGATATGGTTTAAGAAAAAACATAGTGAACTACTGAGCTGAAATTAATGAGTTGTATGAACTACTCCTTAATTTCAGTAGTTCACACAACTCGTTAGTTCACACAACAGTTACGGTGAATGGATTGCGCTATCGAGAGATGATTAATGTTTTTTTATGGTCGGAGTTGGATGGTATTGATCTGGACAACGTTTACTTTCAACAAGACGGCGCTACGTGCCACACAAGCAACGAAACCATTGCTCTGTTACAGGAAATGTTTCCGGACCGTGTTATCTCTCGAAGAGGTGATCACAATTAGCCACCGAGTTCTTGTGATTTAACACCTTGCGACTTCTTCCTTTGGGGCCATGTGAAAGATAAGGTCTACGCCAACAGCCCAGCGTCGATTCAAGACCTCAAAAATAGAATTCGTGAGGCTATCGAGGACATAGGGCAGCCACTTTGCGATTTGGTTATGGAAAATTTCATGAAAAGGATATGGTCCTGTAAGCGTGGTCTTGGTGGCCTTTTGGCTGATGTTGTTTTTCATTATTAACGACATACCTTCCTCTTTATTATGAAATAAACATTCGTTAATTTATCGCAAAAAAGGAATTTTTCTTTGAATACCAAAATAACACCTCTTGTTGGAAAACCATTTAACTTCGATTCCTGCACATACAAACACTTGAAATTTTGTACAGTGTAATGAAATTATCCTTATTGCACCGCTCCCATTTGGAACCTCCCAAACAAAATGGTCGAAATAAAAAATTTGAAAAATTATTTTTTTGAGTTTCCCTTACTTTGACAATATGGGTAAATTATACATTTATCCTTAGATGGAACAAATAGGAAAAAACTACTTTTTGCGATTATTTTCTATTTTTATGGGTTTTTTCCAGCAAAAAAACGATTTAAAAAAAAAAAACAAAAATTTGTTCTAATTTTTTAAAGACAGTTCTAAACTACTGTTTTATGTAAAAGTGAAACAAAAAATATGAAACATATTTTTGTTGTATTTATCTTACATTTACAAAATGGGTCATAGATTTTTCATGTTGGTATAAATGATACCAACATAATTTTAACACACATAATAATATTAAATTTAATTAAATTACGGGGGTAGTCTCCATTCAAAATTAAAAATATCACTTCACTTAGAAGAAACTCTGTGATCTTCAGCTCCACAGCGACAAAACCATAAAAAAGTATCAACAACAGATCAACCCCGCAAAGGGAAACATCAAAATTATGTTCAAAACATCTGTAATCTCAACCGAGTATTATTGGACGTCTCCATTCGAAATTATAGCGCAAGTAATATTTTTTTAATTTAATAAAAATTAAAAATATATATCCCTAAATAACAAAATACCTCAATGCACAGAAAAAAATAATTCTTTTAAGCTAAATTTACTTTTTTGTTGCATAGTGAAAACAGTGAATGCTAAAATGATGACACATTTCGGTTGTGATGTCTGCAAGTGGGTTTCAAATTCGTACAGCAGTATTGACAAATTATTGCTTTTTGTGTACCAAAAAATATTGTTCGGTTATTCAATTAAATAAACCCATTCATTTGAATTGATTGACCTGTATTGACTTAGTTATGGATAATACCAATAGTTCTTTTTCACACATACATATGTATATTTCTATGACTTATAATTACTGTAGCAGAATAATAAAATAATGACCAATTGTTTTCTTACGAGAGAAAATATGTTTTTGTTTTGGTTGTGTTGCATTTTTTAAATACATATTTCGGAGTAAATTATTAATTTGAGGGGTTTTCTATTCTATTGTAAATGAAACAATTTTTAAATTCTATTTATAATACCGATCATTTGTAAGTTTATCTGTGTGTGTGTGTGTTGTAGTTTCTTCTGCTGATTAGTATTCTCACACATTCATACATATAAATATAATTAATTAACAAATACTTTATAATAAGTACATATGTATATATATTGGCCACGGTTTCTTTCATGCGGTTTTATTTACATATATAGATTTTCTTTGTAATTTCGAAGAAAATGTGCATTAACAATAATGCCTTTTTGTGGTTACAACCAATTCGTTGGTAAGAAGTTTTTAACTAAATTTTTTGTTGTTGATGTTGTTTTTCTAATACATTAACATACAAGGATTGTTATTGATTTGTGTTGGTTTTTTTGTTTTTCGTAGTTTTCAAAAATTAATCAGTTTACGTATGTTTCAATTGTATTGCTTTCGATTTAGAGTTGTGTGCTTAAATACATACAGAATACCTTAAAGTCTTTTGTTTTTCTGTTATAGTGAATTGGTGGCAAGGTTCCTTTAGTTTTTTTTTTTTTTGATGACGAAGGGGCGGACCTTTACTTTTTGGAAAAGTACAAGGGTGGAAGATGAATATATTGCTTGATAGAAACATATGCCAGAGATTTACATAATGGAATTAGTAATGATATCTTTTTTTTTTGATAAACTCAAGTGTAGTATTAAAAAAACGAATAATTTTATTGGGATTTCAATATTGGCATTAACGTTCGTAAGAAAATAAACTTGAACTTAAGAAGAAAATGTTAAACTCAAGTGTAATATTAAAAAAAGAAATGTTTTACTTAAATATTCAATTTTAGAATTAACGTTCTTTAGAAAGTTTTGTTGAAACGAATGTGATTATTTTTGTCCCATTTCCGTTTTAGTTACGGTGAATAATTCTCAAACAAGATAACAGCAACATAAAAAAAGAATTTATTCTGTAGTAACAGCTCTTCTGTATCCAGATGCTTTTTCTCTAGAGGGAGAAGAAGAGGTGGGTGCAACTGTTTTGCGAGTTTATTGCGATTTTATATTTCAGTATATAAACAATTTTAAATTTTACATACGAATTAATTAAATTATTTTCATATGAATTAAAAAATAAATAAGTTTTGGGACAGTGTAATACGTTTTGAAAGTATATATCTAATTGTGGGTTTCTGATCTGGAATGAATTGGCGCATTTAACAAAATAAAATTAAAAAAAAAAATTTAATAGTTGTATAAAAAATACAAAGTATTTTAATAAAATTAAAAAAAATCGAAATGTTATAAAAAAAAACATAATTATTTAAAAAAATTAAAAAAAAAATATTTTTTAAACATTTTCAATGTCAATCTTGGATCTCGCACGAGTGTTTGCATTTTGCACTTCTCTACCGCAGCCCTGGAGTATCGAAAAGGAGCATTAGGGACCTGCGCCTGCCCATTTGAGAAGTCCTGTTCCTAAGAACCATGTAAGTGTGTCATATGATTAAAAAAACATTTCTAATTACACTGTCCAACAAATTAAGACTTTTTGATTGGAACGGAATAGCGACCCTGTAAGGGCATGTGGAGTAGATCATATTTGTAGAATAAACTTATGTTCCAGCTGGTCTGAGTTCTTTTTTACAGTGGGTCAAAGTTTTCATTTTTTGGTCGAAGGTAGCATTAAACAAATTTTAAGTTAATGTCTGAGAGATTTCTTATTATCAGAGTTACATAGTGGAATTTTACGAGGATAATTTTATAGGGAGATCTTAACCCTCTAGCTACCCTCTTAAAGGATCAATTTGGCCCTTTTTCGAAAAAAGTCACGAAAGTCCTTTCAAAAAGGACATTTAAGGATTAAAATATTCTGAGAAAATGTTTGCCGGAAAATGTCAGTGGGGGTCGCCAAAGACACCAAAGTTGTAAATATAGCTCTTAACGCTTAATTAGCAACATTACAGGCCAACTTATACAAATAAATAATGTAATGCAAATTTAAAGTCGTAATAAATTAAAATATGTTTAACAAAGTCTGGTAGCTAAAACTTGCTTTTTTAGAAATGACGATTTGGTAACATCGTCATATTTTTTAAATAGTATTTATATTTTTTTTTCTTCAAAGTTTTCGACTAAAAAGGAATTGGTAAAGACTAAAAAGAGGAAAAATAGCAGTATGGTATATATGTATATGGATAAATATATATGTAATTACCAATATTACAAAAATAAGGGAAATTAAAAAAAAATCCATATTTTTATTTTGGCCATATTATTTAAGAGGTACCAGGTATGACAATATCACCAATTTTGCAATAGATAGTGGGTACTATAAACGCATTACACTGCAGAAAATCGCAAGTGTTTGTATTTTAATTTATCGCGACTTTAAATGTACATTATAGTATTTTTTTGTATAAGTTGGCATATAATTTTGCAAATTAAAGAGTAAAGAGCTATAATTACAACTGTGGTGTACATGGCGACCCCCACTGAAATTAAAAAAATTGTCCCTTTCAGATTGAAAATCGGAACTTAATTTAGGATTTTTCCTTTCCACTTTTAATGGCTTATTTTGACCCCAAAAAAGCAAATATTGATTCCCCAAAATACCAATAACTATTTTGGATTTGTAAGAGTCGGGTGCATATTCTGTATAAATTTGTTTTAAGTTAAGTTTTAAAGAAAATGTTCGAAAAAAATGTTATATGTATATTCAATTCTTTTCAAACGACGTAGACTTTGTAAAAATCAGTCCAGCCTTCCAAGAGCAATTACAAATTTCGTAAAAACCAGAAAAATTTCCATGACGAAGTCTCGCAAATTAAACTTAGCTCCTATTTCAAAATTCCAAAATGTGTATAAAAGTCCAGTTTTCGGGTAAAAGGCAAAGAAAACCGTTGCCCATTTTGGCAGAAACGAAACCGCCATTAACTTCAGAATTATTTTACATATAGTAATTATTTTATTATATAATACAATAATTTTCGCGCGTGCTGTTTGTCGTGGCCAAAGGATGTTTGGGAGATAAGGCATAGGTATACAACTCTCTCTTTAACAACACTATGCAACAAAATTTTTGTCGTAGGTCTGTACATAACATTTTTTGGTGAAATAGTCTGAAAACTTTTTTTTAAATTTTTCTTTAAAATTCCCATTTTCTTGGAAGATCCCTTTAGTAAAGGGGATCATAACATTAACTTTGCCAGAGCCTAATCGGAAAAGTTTCGGCGTTTCAAATGATCAGGTGACTTTAGTTCATGAGGCATTTTGATCTTATAAGGATGAAGGCCAAAATTTTTACGCAAAATACGCCACAGTGTGGTTTGAGAGATGCCCAATTCCCGAGAACGACGTGGAATCGACTGATTTGTCCCATTTTGAAAGGATACACTTACTCGTACGGCTGCGATATTTTCGTCGCTTCATGCGGTACGGCGTCTCTTTGGCGCCGAAACAACCAAAAGTGAAAATTTGGATAAAAATTTATCCTGTCGGGTGAAACTATTATTACGGTCTAAAATTGGAGTAGGCGCTCTTAATTTAATTTTTAATGATTTCCAAACGTTGCACGTAAGTGAACTTTACCATGATGAAAATGTTGGCTTCGGCTAACGTTTTGACACTGAAAGATCATTAAAAATGTTTGACTGTTGTTGAAATAATTAGAAAACATTTTTTTCAAAAAAAAGCATTTTTTGCTGGCGCCAAAAAAATAAATGGTTTTCCAACAAATAAATGATCGGCCACCACGACCAGGCTTACAGGACCATATCCTTTTCATGAAATTTTCCATAACCAAATAGCAAAGTGGCTTCCCAATGTCCTCGATAGCCTCACGAATTCTATCTTTGAGGTCTTGAATCGACGCTGGGCTGTTGGCGCAGACCTTATCTTTCACGTGGCCCAAAAGAAAGAAGTCGCAAGGTGTTAAATCGCAAGATCTCGGTGCCCAATTGTGATCACCTCTTCGAGAGATAACACGTAGCGCCGTCTTGTTGAAAGTAAACGTTGTCCAGATCAATACCATCCAACTCCGACCATAAAAAATCATTAATCATCTCTCGATAGCGCAATCCGTTTTCGAAAAAGTAAGGTCCAATGACCCCGCCGGACCATAACCACACCAAACAGTCACACGTTGGGGATGAAGAGGCTTCTCAACAATAACCCTTGGGTTTTCCCAGCCCCAGATGCGATAATTTTGCTTGTTGACGTAGCCAACGAGGTGGAAATGAGCCTCATCAGTCAAGATGATTTTTCGATGATTTTCGATTTTTCGAATTTTAATAATTTCAATGCGTTGTTGAATCGCGTATCGTTCCATTTTTAGTAATGGCGTAGTTTCTACTTGTCAAAGAATAAAAGCTTCAAAAGTGTCAGCTTCCGAAATACCGGGTGATTCAAAATAACACCTCTTGTTGGAACCCCTTATAAAAGATAGAAAAAAAATCGCAAAAAAAAATGTCTGTTCCAATTTCTGAATCCTAACAAGGAAAACAATGCCTATTTGAAAAAATCTATGGATAAATGTAGAAAGTATAGCACTTTTGGTAGAAATACGAGAATTTCATCAAAATCCGGTTTTTATTGTGACGGTATATATCAAAAGTGTGCCAAAAGTGTAACACATCGAAGGTGTGATCTAAGAGACTCAAAGAATATTTGACGGAAATCCGTTTTGGTATATTTTAACTTATTTGAGCCAATGTCCGCCATCCTGTCCGTCTGTCTGTCTTTAAATTTTGTACATGTCAATATTACATATTACAATATTTCTATCTCAGGCTGACGTCAAGTTTAGGTTAGGTTAAAGGACGCGTAGTGCACTACCAATTGGCGTGCACTATTCCACTCGGAGACCGAAAGGTCCATTGCGTTAGTCCTAAAAATAATTAAATATTTGGAGAAACAGTAGAAAAATAATAGATTGAAAAATTAGAGGGGTGAGGGGAAGTGAGAAGCCCCAATAAGAAGTGAGAAGAGCAGAAAAAAGAAATGTTGAATTAAAAGAGGAGAGGGCAGAAAAGTTCTTGCGATAGACAATGCCGCTTAGGCAGATGGATGAGCTGCTGCCATCCCCGGCCGCTTCAGGCAACTAATATAATTGAGGATACTGACGATTTTATGCGATGACAGAGCTTCGAGATCTTCGATCGTGAAGTTACGTAGGTAGCGGTGTCTTCTTCTAAAAAGAAAAGGACATTGGCAAAGAAGGTGCTCGATCGTTTCAAGTTCCTCTTCGTCTGTACAGAGACGACAGTAGTCCTCGGTGTCCCGTTGCCACTTTGATGTAAGTGCTCTAACGTTACAGTGGCCTGTGAAAACGCCCACTAACAGGCGTAAATCCCTCTTTGTGAGGTTAAGCAAACCCCTTGGTCTGGATTGTGACATAAGAGGCCAGAGAGACCTAGCGATTTTATTTTTATTATTTTTTTCATTAAAGGTTATCAAAGCCAAAAATAATGAATAATAAGATATGTCATCCCGGAGCGAGTAAGTTATCAGATACGAACGAATAAAAATTTCAACGAGTAGGACTTCAAAGAGTGAGATTTTCCGCGGATTTCGGACCGATTTTTCCGAATTTTTTGTAATTGTCACAATTATAAAATTAATATCAATCGATTAGTGCAAAAAAAGTTGAAATCACCTTCGCGGAAAAGTGTTTTTTCGCGTGTGACATTTCATTCCTATTCGTCCGTAACTGATAGATTTTGACAGTTCTCGGGATGACTTATCTTCATAATTTATAATTTTTGATCAAAGCCCTGTCGGGCTTATACTTCAAAAAAAATTGGAATTTCAAAAGAAATAAATGAAAACTTTGCCATACAAATTTGTTTGGTTTTGTTTCATATCTTTCAATCTACACAAAAAAAGGATTCTGGTTTCGGACAAAAATATGCATTTTTGTTGCATAGTGGTTTTGGAGATCAACGAATTCAAATAAATGAACTTTACCAATAACATTGAAAATATCGCGGACATTACAAAACATCTTACAAATGCTCATATTTAATGTAAACTCTGCAACAGATCTAAATTTCCTGATTTTTTTAACAAATTAATGCGATTTAGTTTTTTTGTTAAAAATACTCTTTACGCGATATCTTCCGAAACTTAGAATATTTATCTTTGAATTGATTTTAGCGGAAACCGTTTTTTCCGCTAAAATCAATTCAAGTGGAAATTGCTTCTTTCAATTTTTTTATGTTTAAACCCAATAAAACTCCGTACTAAAACGGTACAAAATATTGTTGCAATTTCACAGCGAATTAATTATTTTGCTTACCACATAGATTTTCTTAACAACCTCAAAAAATCAAAGTGATATGTGGGAAATGAAATAATGTTTTCTACACAGTAAACCTATGGGTATATGCATTTTTTAAGATCCCATTTGCAGATTCGATACCTTGGAAATACAGCATTTTCAATCTCATGAATGAAATATCTTGAAAATATAACTTTATTTTCGGTTATTTCGGTCCAAGAAAACTTATAACGCTATTCAACCATTTGACAGTCTAAGAAAAAATGGAAATGGATCCTTTATTTATTTAAAAACAATTGATAATAATAAATAGTAAAATAAAAAACAAAATATTTTTAATTTAATATATAAAACAATTTATTTATAAAATTTTCTTTGCAGATCCAAAAACACAGTCCAAATTAAAATAAATATTTACAAAATAAAATCATAATTTATTTTCGTTTCAATCATTTTCTTTTTTAATTATTAAATATAGAGAAAAAAAGAAGGAAAGAAGTCTTACATAAAAATTTTGCCTTTAAATTAAGAAATAATGAAATAAAATTAAACAAATAAATGAAAACGAAAAACCACCTTTTACAGTTTATTGTTTTTGCTGTCGGCGGCGTTTTACTCAGTTTAGTTTTATTTTAAATTTTGAGAGAAACGTTTCTTTTTTTGCTCTAACAACACCGTTTTTTGTTACATTTTCCTATAATTTATACTATTTTATTAGTTTAGGTTAAATATGCAATTATTTTCTTTGAGACATTTTTAAATTTCATATTTTCACTGACATATAATAATGTTTTTCTTTTGAATTTTTCCTTTTTTTTGTCTTTTGTTTTGTTGTACAATACTGTTGTTGTATTTTCTATGGTGTCGTTGATTTGCTTATTTGTTTTATTTTTGAATAAATAAACAAACAAAATTTAAATAGAAATTAAACTAAACTAAAAATTATGATTTAATTTAAAATCCTACTGCGAACGTTAATAAAATTTAAAACAATTATGCTAAATTATATACACAACACAAGGTTTGTTTAATTTTTTCGTTTACTCAGTTTTTTACTTATATATTTAGGTTGATTTTTAAAGAAAACTAAAAGTAGAATTTTTATTAAATCTAAATTGATCTAAAATGTATATATTTATATATATATAAAGTATGTAGTGGTGGTGTATAAATTAAATGCGCGCCACAAGGGATAAAATGAATGGGGGAGGGGAGGGATGTTTGTGGAGGGATAGTAAAAATACCGTTACGATATTTTGAAAGGACACAACTGAAACTTTTTCGAAATTGTTTTAATTTTTTTTGTATTAATTTCAGCTTTCTCTATTAGAATATGAAAAAATTATATTTCGAATTTTCAAAAAATTATATTTCAAATTTTCAGAATTAAAGTAACGATATATATTTTTCAATTACAAAAACAATTTGTCGCTGTACTGGTCTCTTCATGCAATAACATTCCTTAAGGTAATACCCAAAATTTTTTTCTTTCCTATATATGAACAAAACTATAATTATTTATTACAATTGTAATAAAACGAAATAAAATTAAATCGTATAATAAACCATAAAAAATGTTGTTTATGGCCTTGGGACTATCTCACAACAATATAATGAATGCTCTTATTATTTGGAAGAGTTTTACCATTGTTACTACAGTTTCAACTGTAATTTAAAATATGTATATCATATCAATTCATTTTCAAATATGATCACTTCATATCCAAAAATTCCACATGAAATTAAAAAAATGCCAATTGAAATTCAAAGATGTAATTAGATATGTGATGCAAATAGTTTTCGAATTGTATTTAATTTTTTAAAATCTCAATTTTCTCACTGTTTAAACACAATTTAGCTTTCGGTCAAAAAAAATAATAGATCCTATTTAACAATTTGAAAACAATTTGTTGGGAAAAGCGTTCAATACCCTACAATTGAAAAAATGCCATAGCATTTTCAACAGTAATTGAGAACATTGCATTTGAAAATGAGGTTTTACACTTAAAATTGACCAAATTTCATTTAAAATTGACAAAATTTCAGTTGAAATAGAGATTTTCCATTTGAAATTGAGAATTGAAATTTACTAAATTAACTTTTGCATTGAGATTTTTTATTTGAAATTGGCTACATTTCATTTGGAATTAGGATATTTCCAATTTAAATTGAGAAAATTCCATTTAATGTAATTGAGAACGTTGTAAAATATATTCGACGTTGTAAAATATACTCAAATAGCAAAAAATCGCTGTTAACTTTTAACAACTGTACTAAAATAAATGGATACGTCTGTTTTCGATTTGATCTCCGACCTGTGCACATACTCACGGCCAAATGTTCGTTTTATATGCACAACGGGAACACTCCAAACTACTTAAAATTTATTAAAGTGGTGGTTTATTTTACGCATACTGCGGAATGGCTGATGAGCCTTTTAAGTCGAAATGATATAAACCTCGAATTTAAACTAACTCTAATTTTCAAATTTCCAAAAATGTGTTATTAAAGTGCACTTTACGGGGAAAGGGTAAAGAAAGGGCTGCAGTTTTTCCAGAAACAAAATCGCCATTAGTCAATTCCAAATTAAATTTAGTAAATTTAAAATAGAAAATCTAAATTTCAAATTAAATTTGGTAAATTTCAAATGGAAAATCTAAATTTCAAATTCAATTTAGTAAATCTCAAATGGAAAATTTAAATTTCAAATGGAAAATATAAATTTCAAATGGAAAATCTAAATTTGAAATAAAATTTAGCAAATTTCAAATGGAAAATCTAAATTTAAATTGAAATTTACACAATTTTAAATGTAAAATTTAAATTTCAAATGTTAAATCTCAATTTCGAAAGAAATTTTTTCAATTACTGTTGAAAATGGTGTAATTACAAATCCTATATAATCACAATACATACTAAATATTTAATTTCCTAATCACTGTTTACACAAACATTGTTAGTGAAAAATTACGAGTCCCTGAAAGTTAGGCTGAAAAATTTTAAGAAACTTTGTTCAGCATATTTTTAGCTACATTACTGCCAAATATAGTTAAGCAGTATCACCAAATCTGAATTAGTTGTTGGATAAAAGCTGATGACACCTTTTTCGAGGGGCCCACTGATTTTCAGAAACTTTGGAGGACCATAAACAAAAATTGGTCACCAATTTCGCCAAACCGAGTATAGGGTTATACTACCCTTTGATAGTAGAATCGAACATATACTGTCAAGTCCGTGTATTTTTTCACTGTGCATAGTGTTGTTTATATTTTTGCACTGTCTCGTGTTGCCGACTTTTGGGCGGAAAATATTAACTAGGCGGCATTTGTTTTGAATCTGTCATCAATCTAAAGCTATGTACACATGATTGTCAGATCGGACAACGTTATCAACCCCGTTAAAGTGCTGCTAATGTACGGACAATGACAGATTGTTAGGCAAAGGCGAATTGACAGTTCAGTAGATTGCAACAAGAAAACCTTACAAATTCATATATTTATAATATATTTTGTAAATATTTTTATGTAGGATTGCCAATACAAATATTTTATAGACGGTGTCAGATGCATAAACTTCGCACATCTTACAATGTCTTACAATTTATTGACGATGACTTTTCTGCCAACGTTGCAGGACAAAAATTGCAATTCAAACGGTTGTAAGTTCACAGGGTTGCATTTTCCTGACAATATTGTAAGATTTGACAACCGTGTGCACATAGCTTAACAGATATGTTAGCTTGCCTAGTGAGTTTCAAATACAAATTAATTATTTCAAAAAGAAAATCTATTTGGCTTCAAAAAAATTTAATTAATAAAATAAAATAAAAGTGTAAAAAAACTATATATTTGAATAATTTAACACTAAAAAATAATTGTTCAAAAACATACAAAATAAAAGCGAATTTCTTTCAAACCTAATCTTCCAAGATAATCTTAAGCCCTAATATTGTTGTAATTGGCAAAGTTTGATCCCCAGAACAGACGACAGACGTACATAAATATGAGTGTACATTAGGGCTAAGCAAATTGGTCGGAACTACAGTTTTGCCGAAAGGCATACTTCGTATTTGGATTCTAAATGAAATTCTATGGAAAAATGCCAGATAAATAAATTTTGATCCTCCAAATTTTGAAAAAAAAGTCAGCGGTTTCTCATTCAGGGGACAGTTTTGTTGAAGAAAACTTCGGGAAACATGATTCATATCGGAGAACGAAATAAGTATATATAGTAAGCCAGAAGGGGCTTGACAAGAACGCCTATTGGCGCTGAATAGTAGAGGCTTCAAAGACATTGTATTGTACGAACACCGGAAACATCGCCAATTCTGCTCACACTGATAGCGATAGATAAACTATTATAATGTGTGGAATTACAAAAGATTCGGATAAGTAATGTTATTAGTAGACAGCGGAATATATGTAATTGCATAATTTTTTGTATGGTTATACAGCAAAACCGATAGTCATCGTTACCTTCATTCTCAAAGGACGTAACTGACAACCGGCTGAAGCTTAAATCGTGAAATTTGGAGTGAGGAGGGAGGGTAGACCTTGGTATTTAGAGACTTTGTAAGCGGTATTCCCTACTTTTACCCATGCATTTTTTTGCATATGCAGTTTTTACTTGCATATGCGATTTTTTATTTGCATATGTATTTTTCATTTAGGTTATGTTATAGTTTAGGTTATGAGAGGATGACATTAGAGCTAGTCTAATGTCTACAACTGGGCCGTGTTTGATCCATTGTTATTCCTCATTTTTCATATCAAATGCAGATTGAATCGAATTTAGAATCCAAAAATATACCTAATACAAAAAATATCAACTTGTCCGGATGATAAATAAAGAATGTATAAATTTCCGCTATCTAGTTATTGGTGAATCAATATTTCATTAAAAGTTATCTTTTTGTGGGTTAGATACCCTAAGGAATGGACCAAAATGTCATCCTATCTTCGAACGAAAAAATCGATGATTTCCTTGACATCTGATGGATGCATCATTATTTTTCATGGAGATTTTTAGGGAGGGTGAGGGAATGACCAGCAGCTTCGGGCAATGTATGAAAAATAATTGTGTAAAGATCTTATTCATTTCGTTCTCGGATATGTTTCATGTTTTTTCCAAGCCTTGTCTACTTTAAAATTGTCCCCGAAATTATTAAACTCTTCGATTACATTTTGTTTGGAAAATTCGGAGGATCAAAATAGATTTTAGAGAATTGATTTGTTCGACGACAATATCGACATCTTCACGAAGACTTCGAATATAGATTATGCTTTGGTCCACAAAAATTTCCTTCTTCCTAATGCACACATTTAAAGAAGAGAAAAACAACATTTAAGGCACCGCCGCGCCGCGCCGATTATGTTTCGTATTGTATTTCGACTTTCTTAAAGTGTGTTGTCCTCAAGGGAAACTATACATACACATACTAAAATATTTACCTTACTGTGTGTGCGTGCCGCGAATTTAAACTGCCAATGGTGGTATTACATGTATAAGATCTCATAATGCTGCCGAATTAAATTCTAATATTAAACTATTGTTACCGATACCATGCGAAGATGTATGCACAATGGAGGTACGACCGTTGCTGGTTGTGTTGCTGGTGCTGTTGGTAGTGTTGTTACCCGTATGATGCGACGCCTGATGCAAAGCTATGTGGGAATGTGAGGAATGAATGGTTGGTGGTTGTTGTTGAATATTTGTGCTAGATAACGCTGTTACAGACGCTGAGGCAGATGTCGATGTTTGTTGTTGGGGATTGGTGGCTGCCGCAGTTTGTTGTCACGAACTTATTATAGACTTCATGGGTTCGTCATTCTGCTCTGCCGCTACACAGTTAAAGTCAGACAACTGGGGCTGTTGTTGTGGATTATTTTGCCCCGTTGACACCAAATGATGGTTGGTCAGAGAGTGTTGTGCTGGTACTTGCATTATTTGAGAGTGATGGTGCTGCTGTTGCTGCTGATGGGTATGGTGATGAGATGATGTATCCATTAGCAGATGACTGTCTGTGAGATTGGAAGCATCGGTTGAAGAGTTACCGCCACCCATCAGACATTCACCCAATTCATCGACCAATTGTTGACGTTTTCCTGAATCATGAGCTCCGCTGACGGAGGCATTTTGAGCCGCCGCTTGCTGGTCGCTGAGCATAGTGTTGCCAAGTAGAGCGCCCATGGAGTGATCTAAAGAAAACGACAAGGAGTCCGCCTCCGATGATTGTAGATTTAAAATGCTGTCGATGGCATTTTGAACATGTCTGGTGATATCATCATCAAATTCGCCCGATACTCCTCCGCCACCTCCTGGATGATGGTGGGCACCAGAGTGATGATGATTCATATGTTGGAGCATTTGATTGGTAAGATTTTGTTGTTGCTGTTGGCCAATATTCATAAAATGGGATTGTTGCAACTGTTGTTGTTGTTGGGCGGCGTCCAAATGATTGAAATTACCAAAGTTTGAGGGATTCATGACCATGTGATTATAGCCATTGGTGGCTTGGGAGTTAGGAGCAGCGACCGTGGCCTCAACACCTAACCCGTCATGCAATGACAACAAGGCCGCATCCATGAGATCTTGAGCATGTGACGTATCATTTGGCACTAAGTTGTGATGCGGTTGGGATTGTTGTTGTTGCTGTTGTTGTTGTTGTGGGTTTAGGGGTGAGTGTGATGAGGTAGATGAATCATTAAGACCGGCGACGGCATTAGGCAAATTACCACACATCTTCTTCTGTGGACTTCCCTCCTCTTGCTGTGGCGGTTGTGCTTGTTGGGGATTACTTTCGTCCACCATATGCCCATTCCATTGGCGTTTTCTGTTCGCCAAACAATCCATAGCCGTATTATTCGCCGCATTAGTTTGAAATACTGGAAATTGAGCTTCCATATTCTGCATCCATCGCGGATTATTGGCTGAGCCCAACTGTATGTGATGCGGCATATTATTGGTGGAGGTGGTGGCGGAGGTGGATGATGTATTAGCAGCGAAGCTGGTTTGATGTTGCGTGGAGGTAATAAAAGAGTTGGCTGTAAAATCAGCCTCCCAACTCACCTTGCCGCCTTTTACAGAACACGCCGTTGCTTCCGTTTTTGCAGATTCTCCAAATAACATGGTCATATTGTAGGGTGAATCTTCGCGTTCCTTAGAGCCGGATAGATGAACGGGCGACTCACCGAAGAGTTTGGCCGTGGCTGATTTGGCTGATTCTCCATACATGATTTCCAAATTATAAGGTGAATCGGCATGATCCTTGGAGCCCGAGAGATGTACGGGTGACTCACCAAACATCGATTCCAAACGCGTCTCAACGGCCTTGTGTACTTCACTGTCTTCGGAACCGCTAAAGAATTCATTCAATTCCGCTTGGTGATGACTATCCTCGTGGTTTAGCGACAGATCAGCTTGTTGCTGTTGTTGTTGGCTGGTGTTTGGTATCGTTGAAGGAACATTACAATTAGTTGTGGTGCTGCTGGACAACTGTTGTTGCTGAGTTTGTGGTTGATGCTGTTGCTGATGACTGAGATTTGCACTGGGAAAGAGATCTTCTGAGGATTCATGAGTGAGAAAGTCTAACGACTTGCTTTGATTATCGGCATTTTTCTGATTGGTGACATTCTGATCACCCGAGTTCATTAAATTCAATTCCTTTTGTATGCACAACCAATCATCATCTTGTTGTTTGTTGGCGTTATGATTTCCCTGTAAATGGCGAGAGAAATCAAAGTTATTGGTTAAGACATCGGCATTGCCGGCGGACGAGGAATTTTGAGGTGGTTGACTGTTAGGCTGAGGTGCCATCACCTCTGTTGTTGATGTTGTTGTTGTTACTGGGTGTTCTAAATTATGATTTAATTTAGCAATTTTTGATTTCTTATGACACGACAAACTGGTGGCAGTAGTAGCAGTGCTGGTGGTAGTACTCGTAGCCGTGCTGGCGACCGTAGATGATATAGCGGCGTTGGATGTACGGTGTGTTTCTTTGTGCTCCACCTTCTTCATTATAAATGAAGGTGTAATCTCCGATTCTATGTCGAAATTTTCAAATTGATCCTTTTTCTCCTCCTTTGCTACGTTCGAAGAGATAGCTGCGGGCGCTATAACTGCAGAAGATGTCTTCTTCAAACCACCATTGAATAAATGATTTGTTGTTTTCTGCAGGGGCATTGTAGTGACATTGGTGGGTAAGTGCTGTTGGCCATAATAATTATTTGTTGAGCTCTTTGGATCCATATAGTCCTGACTCCACTGACTGACTGTCTCCTCCTTTTTGAATTCCTTCGATTCATTTGGCTTTGTTTTTGTCGGCGTATTTACAACAGTGCTTGTCACCGGACTTTGTTTTAATAAATCAAACGAATCCATGGAACTGCTACAGCTTTTGCCCCCTGCCACCGAGGCAAGGGAATTTTCCATGGATTCTGTTTTAATTTCATTTTTAATGGAATCCAATGTTGATGTTGTCGAAGTGTTTTGTAAATTGCTACAGAAATTCGAATTACTATCATTATTCGATTGTATGTCCAAATTTCTTTTGGAATCTTGTGTTTCTTCCGTTTTAATTTCATTTTTGATTTTATCAAAGAGCGACTGTTGCAGCTGCTGTTGTTGTTGTTGATCAGACGAACAGTTATCATTGGCTTTCTCAATGTCATGACCACCTTCCTCTTCATATTTAAGAATGTCCTGCTCTAATCGTTTCGAATCTTCGATTTCTTGTCTTAAATCGTCAATCATTAACTTTTCCATTTGACATATTTCCGAGGTACGATGTTGTAGCTATATATATTTGAAGGAGAAGATGAAAAAGAAAATAAATATATTAAATAAACATATTTTTGGGGGTGTACGGGCGACGGTTAGTGGGAAAACCAAAATTTTTGTCAATTACTCTTCTCACCATTGATTCTTGCAATAAGATATGTTGGAATTTCCCAGATAGTTTTTGAAATTTATCCTGAAATCTTATGGCAGTTTTTTCAAATTCCTCTTCCTCTTCGCTAGGTATATCCTCATCATTTTGATACATGCAATGATATCTGTAGGAAAAGGAATTCATTAAAAAAAAAAATAAATAAAATAATTAATTTTTAAAATTATGCTCTATTACCTGATCAAACGTTTTACGGCCTCCTCTTTGTTTTGGAATGGATTTTTATAATCTGGTTTTAGAGCATTTTGTTGATCGGCTTCCAATTGTTGTAAGAATCTGTGAATGGACAATTTTAGAAAAGATTATTTCTGCTTTTGTGTGTCACAACATACATATGATGGCATTTAAAGGTTTGGATTTTGTAGAAGGTCTTTTGTAATAAGTCTGGCAATATTAATGATATTGATATGGGAAATTGGCCCGGAAGTAAAATAAAGTTTCTTGGGATACCAAATCTGGGGGCTATATAAAAATCTGAACCGATTTCTTTCATATTTGAATGGGTTCATGCCTGGACCAGTGCATTAATTTATGTAAAATTTGCAGATGCTGAAATGTAAAATATAGCTTGTGATTCTGATTCGAAACGTATACTTTAAAGTGGCTCCAGTATTTTTAGGTGGTATAAACATCAGGACCAAAACAAAATATAATACCCTGTACCACAGTTTGGTGTAGGGTATAAATATTCATAGTATAAGTGTTAAATGGGATATCTTCTAAAGATATGATCCGATTGAAGACATATGATCACATACGTTCAAGATCAAACAAATCATTTGAAATAAATCAGTTAAGTAATCAAAACAAATAGTCATTCATTACATACTGAGTCTATTTATACCCTATTATTTGAATTTGTCTATAGTATAAATTTGTATGTAACATCCAAAAGGAGAAGACAATTGGTCTATGTTTATTAAACCGTAAAATCACTTTCTGAGTCGGTTTAGCTATGTCAGCTTGTCTGTCCG